>CAWUFW010001311.1:1477365-2954730 GCA_963921515.1 Calotriton arnoldi
TATGTCCTCTCGACATTGTCCTGACTTGAGTCGTGGTTCTTATACCACTTTCTTAGTATATGGTTTGGTCCCCCCCTGGGGCCCGCTGTGTATTAGTGCTATTTACTGTGATTTCTTTGCTAAAGTATTGTGTGCTTTGTGTATATCTCCGTGTCGGAGATACTGTAATGTACTAGATAGTGTTATATAATAAATACATATTTTTATAACTACTGTGTGGTTCTCTTTTCATTTAATATATACTATAAGATTGCATTCTGGTAAAACAAGCAGCTTTACACTCCTTCAAGACTAAGCCTGAAGGCTGCTCTCCACAGCTACCACTTGGATAGCTTTCTAAGGTTGTCTGAGACCCCTTAAATCACCATAAGGGTTGTCTGGTCTGGTGCAAGGTGCCCACTTACATTAGTGGACATCATATACCAGGCCAGCCTCTCACATTGGTGTGCAGCGGTTGGGATTCAAGCTTGCATTGTTTTACCAGATACATCTTTTGTATTGATTAACTGAAAACACACTAGTACTAGGCACATATAATACAAGCTTAGAATAAGTAAGTTCTACTGAACTTGGGGTTGGGTAAGTTAAGGGTCTAGCACACCCTTTCTCCAACCTAACAGAGTTTAGCTCCCACTAGGTTAGGTAGGTGCAACACCACACCACACTTAGTATGTCTACTAAAGGAGATGCCAGTAACTCTCTGCCTTCTAGATACAGTGAACTTTCGTTCCAAGAACTGATGCACTGTGTGCCTCTAGGAACCTGCAGACAGGGAGGAGTGCCAACACTCAACGCCTGGTAGAGGTGTTACTGTTAGATGACTTAAGAAAAACCCCTGGGTCAGATGAACAGGACAGAGTGGGTGGGACAGGGAAAGAGGATAGGCCAGGAGGGGACCCACTCTATGACCTAGAATCTAACCCTGACCAGAGGGAACCTGATGGCTCCCACCTGGACAACTCAGATCTTCTAGAAGAAAATGCAGAAGGCCCCGAGGGCCCCCTCTTCATTCCTCCTGGAAGAGTGCAGAGTTTACCTAGGAAATCTAGATCTCCCTCTGCAGAGTCTAATCATTCAGGACGATCTGTGGGGACCTCTGAATCGAGCGAGAGGGACCACTCTTTTAATAGGAAGTACCAACTTCTTGAGCTTGAGAAGCTAGGCTTAGGGTCAGGCAAGAGCAGTTGGCCCTTGACAAAGAGTCCCTAGAAGTCCAGAGGGCTAGAAAAAAGGTGGGACTAGAGTCCCATGGTGGCAGCAACAGTGTCCCTAGAGTTAAGGAACATTCCTTTGATAATAGGAACCTGAGCAAGATTGTCCCTCCCTACCATGTTGGGAATGACATCCATAAATGGATAACTGCTTTAGAGAGGGCCTGTAAAGTTCAGAGGGTCCCTCAAGAGCAGTGGGCAGCTATCTTGTGGCTCTCCTTTGCTGACAAAGGTAGAGAAAAGCTCCTCACTGTTAGAGAAGAGGATGCTGACAATTACTCAATTTTGAAGAGTGCTCTCATTGATGGGTTTGGCTTAACCACTGAACAGTACAGGATTAAGTTCAGAGACACCCAGAAGACACAGAATCAGGACTGGGTAGACTTTGTGGATAGTGCTGTTAAGGCTCTGGAAGGTTGGTTGCTTGGCAGCAAAGTGCATGACTACTTAGGATTGTCCAATTTGATTATGAGGGAGCAGATCCTTAATAATTGTCAAAACCAGCTTTTGCACCAGTGCCTGATGGACTCAGATCTGACTTCTCCCTAAGAATTGGGAAAGAAGGCAGATAAATGGGTCAGAACTAGGGTTAAGCAGAGGAACCCAGGGGGTGGCGACCAGAATAAAGATACTTCTAAAACCCAAGAGAAAGGTGGGAATAAGTCTAAAGAGAAGTCCTCTGAAGGTCCCCAAAAGTACTCCTCTGGGGATGGGTCCCAAACTCCTGCTTCCCCTGGGAAGAAACCTTATTGCTTTGCTTGTAAAAAGCAAGGCCACAAGAAATATGATTCTGATTGCCCCAAGGCCAGCAAGGAAAATATTCCTCCTACTACTACAGCACCCCCTAGTGCTACTGGCAGTACTCCCCCAGGTAGTAGTAGCACACCCACGAATTTAGTTGGGTTCTCATGGGGTACTGAGGTGGAAACTGGCCTAGCCAGATCCCCCACACAGGCCACCTTAGTCTGTGATGGTGGCATGGGGTTTGCCACTTTTACTGAAAGTCCTAATACTTTGGGAAAGTACAGACAGGAGCCTCTGATCAATGGTCAGACAGCTGCAGCCTATAAGGACACAGGAGCTAGTGTCACCATGGTGTCAGGAAACTTAGTACCCCAACTTCAGCTTTTACCTGAGTACAAGTACCAGGTCAGGACAGATCATCCCATGGCCATAGTCAATCTCAGCTGGGGAGGGCTCACTGGTCCCAAAAGAGTTGCAGTGTCCCCAAACTTGCCTGTAGATTTCCTCTTGGGCAATGATCTGGAAACTTCAGGCTGGGCTGAAGTGGAACTAAAGGCACATCTAGAAATGTTACCCCTCCCTGAGAAAGTTGGTGTGACCCTTAGGGCCCTAGTCCAACCCCAGGGAAGTTCAGGAGCAGTGGGGCCTGAAAGAATGGCCCACTCTGCTCCACCAGAGAGCAAAGGGGATGAAGAAAAGTATTTTTCCCCCCAGATTGTAGGTAAGGGTCAGCCTCCTCAGGAACTGATCCTACCCCTTATGAAGGAACTGCCCCAGAGGTGGTAAGGCCTGTCCTGGCAGAGCAACTGAGGGCAGGGGAACCTTCCAGGGAGGTACCTAGTCTAGAGCAGGTATCCTGCCCTTCTCTATCCAGCTTCAGCCAGCCTAGGGCTCCAGAGGTCCGGGATGTCAGTGGACCCTTAAGGGCCCACTGCCAGGAAGAATACCCTCATCCACAGATTAGGGACCCCCAGCCTAGTAGTACTAGACAGGTGGATAATCCTCAGCAATCTGAGGGATCCCTCTTACCCTTAGGCAATGACATACCCAGATGGACTTTGTTGGGCAAAGGAAAACCTGGGACCAGGCTGTCCCAAACCTTCACTGGCCCTCCATTGTTCCAACCAGAAGGGATCAACCCAAAGCTGTAAGCAACCAGAGGTTGTCCCCTAAGGATAGATATCAGTCAGTCCTAGAATGAAAGGCCTGCATGATGGCCAGTGCTCTGAGGAAGCTGAGACCAACCCTGTTAGGGACTCACTTCCCTACTCAGACACGCCCTCAGCCTCTTTCTTGGCTAAAACAGATTACAGATTGTCACCCCCAATTTTTGAGAGGATACAAGACCCTACAGGGGAGGAACTTCTCAGTGGTCCATAAGGTAGGGGGTATCCATGCTAGTGCAGGACCTTCCTTATTTGGCCACTTAGGAAATAAAGTCTCAACTGGGCAAGGTTAGCCTTATCTCCTTTTGTTTGGGCAGGGGTATGTAGGAAGGTAGGATCCTTCTGCATGTGTACCCCCACTTTTTGCCTGGTGCTAAGCTGGTATTTGACTAGTCTGACTGGGATCCTGGTAATGACGACCCTAGTCTACCTGCTTTCTCCCTAAACTGTTATGCTATGTACTTAGGTACATCCCGGATTGGATACTGGGGCACCATTGTCAGTCCCTAGTATATGGTACCCATGTACCCAGGGCATAGGTATCCCAGAGGTCCCCCATGGGATGCAGCATGTATTATGCCACCCATGAGAGACCATTCAAAATGGACCTACAGGCCTGCCATTGCAGCCTGTGTAAGTCAGTGCATGCACCACTTATTTAAGATATAGGTTTACTATATCTAAGGGTCACTGCACTTAAAACCTATAAGTCACCCCTATAGCAGGCCTTTACAATCCTGTGGGCAGGGTGCTTAATTCTAAGTGAGAGGGTGCCCCTGCATGAGCAGGACACCCCTGCAGCCTACAGAGTCCATTCTCCCGGGTTGTCATATACTAATATAGAGGGGCATTACGCAACCGCGTGATGACCATCTCCAAAATGGCTGCAACAAACCCTGTCGTGTTTGGTGTCAAACATGTTGGAATCATACCCCCATACCGGTAACCGGTGTTGGAGGTATGATTCCACCCACCAGGAAGGCCCTTCGTGGGGCCCTCGGTGTTCCCGGTACCAGCCTTCTAGCTCCGGACAGCACAAAATAGGTGCTGCCGACCAGAGACACATTTCTGCCCTCCTGCTGCTGAGCCAAGCTCGAGCAGGGGAAGGCAGAACAATAGGCATCCTGTCACAGGGAGATGTGACCACCTCTCAGACAGGATTTAGTGTATTAGGGCTGAGTGGGTGCGCTTGCCAGCGCCTGAAAACAGCAGGAGGGGCACATTTGGTGTCAATCAATCAATTCATCTTTATTCGATTCACAAAGTGTATCATAAAAGAGCACATATAACAACAGTATATTATAATATCCGGAAGCAATAAAAACATTTTTTTTAAAAGCAGTCACAATTTAACATACAGCAAGACATGATTTTCTTCTAGTTAATACAGCCCTGAGAAACCTTGCTAATACCACACATGTAAACAAATTACAAAGTAATTGCAAATATAAAACCGCCGGCCTACATTGCTTAAAATATAGAGATTTCAGAATAGGAACAATAAAGGATCTCCTCAGATCGGTGTATAATTTGCAGAAGAACAGGATGTGAATTGTAGATTGATTGGACATGTTATCACAGGGACACAACATTAATTCCTTTGACCAATTGTTAGCACTTGGAAAAGTGGTCAAGCGGTGAAAAATATCAAATCTAAAATGTGTTAAAACAAATCTATCTTGTGCATTTAAAACATTAAAAAGGTATGGTTGCATTGAGCATGTAGTTAAAAAAATTTGTTTGTGATAAACTGAAGGTTTGACTAATTCCACTGATAGTCTCAGTTCCTCCAGGTGATTTAGACACTTTGATTTAAGTGCTTTCCTTGTGATGTTATTTAGAGACTCCGGTTGTTCATAAAATTCCGGGTGGCTGATATCTACCATAAAGTTCTTAATAAACTTTAGCCATGGAACATTTAGTGAAAGCTCAGAATCGCAGCAGTCCTTTACAAATGCACGATTAAATTCCATGTGCTCTGAAGTCCAGACCTTGTGCCAAAGAAGGACTGGCTGTATTGTTATCAAATCTGTTAAATAAGTGGCACCCAGCTCAGAATGGCACACACATTTGAACAGCTAGAAGGAAGCACCAGAAGATTTAAAAGTATTTTCAATCACCTGTAGGGGTTCCAGATTTACATAACCCCATAGCTCAGAGCAGTACATAACAATTGTTCTCCATTTTGCATTGTAGATCATTAACATTTCTTTTGGTTGTTTACAGCCTATTTTCCTTGCAAAATTACACAGGGCCGCAATAGATCTAATAAACTGCAGTTTTTTTTATTTGATGGCACTTTTCCAACTCCACTCGCAGTCAAATAAAATACTCAGATACGAAAAAATGGGAGTTAGTGGTATGACGTCTTTCCCTACAAACATGTTGCGCATTTTAGTAGAGCTATGGCCTACTTTCATAACAAAGGTTTTACTAATATTAAGTCTCAGCCCCAGGTTCTCCATAAAGTGCACAAAGCTATGAAGAAGTTGCTGGAGGGCCAATGGAGTACGTGCCATGAGTACTGTGTCGTCCACATAAAGCAGGACGGGTATTGGGCGTTGTTTAATTTGTGGCAGATCCAGACGTAAATTGGCAAGGGTATCGCCTAAGTTATTGATGTACAAATTAAATTAAAATGGTGCGAGCACACACCCTTGGCAAACTCCTTTTTCAATGTTAAAAGAACGTGTACATTCGCCCTTTCTACCGAAACGAACCCTAGCACAACTTGTGGAATATAAATATCTCAGAAAACTAATGATTGTATGATCAATCCCCACTATGGTCATAACGGACCAAAGTTTATCATGAATTACAGAATCAAAAGCCGTCGACAGGTCAACAAAAACCAAAAACAAATTACCTCTTTTAATGAGGGCATACTTGCTCATAAGCAGGTTTAAATTGATGGCTTGATCCATAGTCCCTGTTCCTTTTCGGAATCCATACTGTAAATCCCAAATAATATTATTACAATCCGCCCAACTTTACAATCTACTTAGGATTATGCGACCCGTGACCTTGACTAGAGAATCTAGCAGGGAGATGGGTCTATAATTTGAAGGGCAGTTGCGGTCGCCTTTTTTAAGTAAAGGTACAATATGGGACTCAGACCATGAAGGGGGAAACCCTACACTCTGGCATGATCTAAAAACAAGTGTCAAGAGGGGGCCCCAAAGCTCCATATTAGCCTTAAACAAATCGATAGGGACCCCATCAGGCCCTGGTGCTTTACTACCCTTACTCGAGCTTATAGCCAGGGTGACTTCTTCCAAAGTAAAATTGAGGTCAGGCCAGTCATGTGCCTTAATGGAGGATGAAGTGTCCATCGACGGGGACAAAATAATGTTTTTTTCCCCACACTTTGTAGAATCAGAATATAGTTTAGAAAAGTGTGATACCCAAACCTCTTCATTCACTGCCACCTCTATTTTAAGCTTCTCATCCTCATTAAAAAAGGGTGAATTGACTACACGCCAGAATGCGTTAGGATCATTATTACAGCTGGCATCATACAATTTGTCCCAGGCCTCCGCTTTCAGACTTCTCTTGCGTTTTTTTATTGCAAGCCTGTACAGCCGTCTCCTAAGCTGAACCTCCAAATAGTTCCTAGGTGTACACTTTAAAGCCAGTTTCAAGTTTTTGTGTGCCTCTGAGCATGCATGATCAAACCAGGGCTTCCTGTTTACTTTGCTTCCTTTCTGCTTTGCGTTTAGGCCCGCTTTAATTGCCTCAGTAATTTTATCGAATGATTCCATAATAACGGAAGGACCTGCTGAATCATCCAAACGTCAAAGGCCTTTCTTTTTTGGTAAATTAGTTGCTCCAAAAAACGATTCGGTTCGACCATGGACCACCTTAGAGTATAACCATTTGTTTGCGATAATTCTATGCTCTCTACAGACATAGTGTTGTGACAAACCCCTTGTTTTATTAAACAGCCAGAGTTCAGAGTTAGGCTCTGGGGGAAGTGATCACTCATTACTAAATCATAAATTTTAAAAGCGGTAACTAATGCCGAATAGCGGTTAGGAAAAAGTATAAAATCAATACCACTTTTACCCATGCCACCATCGTAAGTACATGGTACCACAACTGGTCTGACCCCAAATTCGTTGCTAAAACCCAGATCGTATTTGGAGATAAGTTCGTTAAGTTTTTCACCATACTCTGAATGTAGAAAATGGGTAACATCATCATTTGCCTGAGAAGTAAAACCACAGACCTTATTCGAAGACATTTTACACAATTTGATATTAAAATCCCCCCCCCCACACCAACATTTTGTCCCCATTCCCCTTGGTGAATAAAGCTTCTAGATCAGCATTAAGTTGATCCAGAATAAACAATATATCGGAATCACAAGCATTATTATAGAAGTTAACTAAGATCAGATGTGTAGAGCCTAAAAGTTCAATAGAAACAATTTGATCAAAATTATTAGGAAATTTTACATTTACAATGGAAGACGTTAATTTATTTGACACATAAATGCAGATACCCCCCTTAGGTCTGCCATGTCTCTAAGGAACGGCTGATAAATTACGGGGCATATTATCAACAGCCAGCGATAATTATCGCTAAGCGCGCTTAGCGCAAATTTAATTATCGCCGGCTATTGCTGGATTACATCGCCGAGATAGCACGTTATTATCAACGCTTATCTCCAATGCGATGAAAAATCCTGCGATAGCGGCGAAATGCGTGAATATCGCTGGAAATCCAGCGATAAAACCACAGCGATAGGGAAATCCTTGATAATAGGGCAGGGTGGACTTATCCTGACAATCCACCTCCCATAGGATAATATAGCTAAGTCAGTTTTAAATCAGGCGTTCAGATACCAGCGATAATCGCGGTTAGCGCTACTTTTATTATCGCTATGCGGGTTCGCGACCGGATTGATAATAGGGGGAAGTTGTATTAGCGACAGTTTTCATGTTATTTTAGTAAGGAACGCCTACTTTGCATGTCATTAGCGATAAATATCGCTGACATGCAAAGCGGCAGGATAACCGGCAGCTATCTCAAGGAAACAAGCGCTAACGCATGTTAGAGAGTCCTTGGTGATAGTGCAATAGAAATATCGCCGCTTTTCCGGCGATATGTGCCGGAAAAGCGGCAATACTTTCCTTGATAATATGCCCCTAAATGTTTTATATCCATTCAAATGGATTGGTTCCACGATCCAAGTTTCCTGTAAACAAAGAATGTTAAAACAAATTCTAGCCATTCAGGTAAACTAATCTTACTACGAAGCCCAGCTACATTCCAACTTAGGACAGTAATCATACTTGAGTTGGAAGTTGTGCAATCCAAGTTTATCTCGTCCCTCCACACAATCTGCTCCATAGATCGTTGATCCTCCAGCACGTCCCCCTCTATCAGTGAGTTGTTAGCAGGCATTAGGGAAGTAGGGACATCATTAGCTAGAGATGCTCCTACCATTAAATCGGCCTGTAGTCAGTCTACCCCAGTAAGGCTAGAAAGACAATCATATCTATTGGATGTTGCAATCGGGTACATCTGGGGAGATGGTTTATTTGAATCTAAGATTGGCAATTGAAGGCCTGGTTGTTGTAAGGATGATCACTGCGTCTCAAAAGACAGCTGACTAGGCAATTGTAACGGAGGCCTATAAAAAAAAACAAGCGGTAATACTGAAATCTGATTTGGAAATGTCGGCATTGAATTTGTGCTACCCAATAGCATTCTAACTAGTGCTAGGGATTTAAAAGAAAGCACCACACAGTCACCCTGAAACACCTTGGGGCCCCTACCGACCCCCCACCATCTTAAAATCAGCTAAAAGAGCTCCCCCCATCCTAACCCTGGAATTTAACCAATTGAGAGAATTACTTCTCAACGGGTCCCACGCTTCTGGAAAGGGGGCGCCTAAGGTCGGGACATTAGCCAGTATAATCACATACGGGGTAGCAGCGGGGGGAAGATCTAATCGATCATTGACGTGCAAGGAATTAGTATGGTGAGTTGGGTGGGTGGAGGTACTGGGCATGGGAGCTATTGATGTCATTTCATTATTATGTCTGTCTACATCATTTTCTTGCACTGTATGGGACTGCCGAAGCAGGTTCAACATTTGTCGAGTAGGGGGCTCAGGATTCTCCATAACAGGTTGTTGTAGCGGAAAAATGATGGAGGATCTGGAGGTTATACCAACAGCATTATCCCTGGCAAAATCGTTTGACCCACTATGGGAATTTACTGCACCTAGTCCCTCAATACAAGTTAACATAGCACATTCAATAGCTTTCAATCGGTCTGTAAGGCTGCAAACAGCGGTTTTAATAAGATCAGTCAGGGCGTGGACAGATGTCACCAATGAGGAGCAGTCCTGAGGTGCAGCCGATACTAGCTTTTTGGCTGGCTTTGGGGGCTTTGAGGCCTCTACCGGCTTCTGCACTGGAACCCTCTTCTTAGCTTTAGTTGGCCCGCCGGTTAAAGCCACAATGGGGAACGCGGGGTAATTCTTTGAAGTCTTTGGACGTTTGGAAGAAGGATGGGTATTCGAAGTACCCGGTAAAAATAAGTTATGCACAGTCTCGTTACTGTCTTTAGTCAAGGAGCCAAATCCCTCAGTTTGCGTTTCAGGCGCTTGAGCTAGATTTGGGGTTATTAAACAAGGAGTTGCTGGTTCAGGGACGTTCTCAGAGCAGCTCGTTAGAGTTTCCTCCACACTTAGAATTTGCTTCTCTATAGCCCCCATTGCCCCTGTTATATAGTTGATATTAGACTGCCTTGACTTGGCTGGTGACTTTGCTAGTGCAGAGCTCGGGTGTTTCCTTTTCCCCATTTCAGAATTTTTGCACCTCTAATCAAGACCAATTTAGATCGTAACAAAACAAAAGGTCATGAGAGCATTGCTGTGAGCAGTACCATTGATTCGCTCCTCGGTAAGGGACAGGATAGCTGGATGAAAACTTCTCAGGGCGCAGAACCAAGAGGGGGGTCCCAGCTCTGCCTCTTCCTGCTGCTGACGGGTGCAGACGGGCCCGCCCTTGGCCCGGGCTTTGCCTGGGCACACCCGCACGCGTCCCGTGTGTGGGATAACGTGGGCCTTGAAGTAAGACTCCTGGCACGTGCGAGCGTCACCCGCGTGCAGCAGCCTGCTGGGAAATGTAGTCCCCCGCCTCTCTACAGTAAAGTGCTCGGTGCTCAGTGCCAAGTCAATTATGGTCTCCCGCACTGCGGGAGCACTTTGGCCTTGAAGTACGCCTCCTGGCGCGTGCGAGCATCACCCGCGTGCAGCAGCCTTCCGGGAAATGTAGTCCCCGCCTCTCCACAGTAAAGTGCTCGGTGCTCAGTGCCAAGTCAGTTACAGTCTCCCGCGCTGCGGTAGAACTGGGGCCTTAAAGTACGGCTCCTGGTGCGTGCGAGCATCACCCGCGTGCAGCAACCTGCCGGGAAATGTAGTCTCCCGCCTCTCCACAGTAAAGTGCTCGGTGCTCAGTGCCAAGTCAATTACAGTCTACATTTGGTGTCCCTGTGCATAGTCCCGTTCAAACCAGTCCTGGGAGCCTTTGGCTCCCACTCTGGCGCAAAACTGGACAAAGGACATGGGAGTAACCTCCACCCTGTCCAGACCCTCCCCTGGGAGGGTCCCCTGAATCTTTCCAACCCTCTCCCGTGGGTACTTAAGGGCTTACCTGGTTGTAGGACCTTAGATTCATCGTGGATAAGATTCAGAATTGAAACCACTGCACTTCGACCGTCTGGGCACTCTGAACTTCGCTTGACTTCGTTTGGGCCTGACTTCGTCTCCCTTCCAGTCTGCTGCATTATCTGTGCCTGTGGATCCTCCAGGAACCTTCCAAGGCCAGTGAAGCATCAAGAACAACCGAAGTAATCTCCCTTGGAGTGAAGGAGTCACTCCCCTGCATTCGCAGGCACTACAACAAAGACAACCGGTCTGCAGATCCCGAGCTCCTCCTGACTCCGTGGGCTCTGCAACTCAGGTGGTGGTTTTTCTCAGCCGCCGAGGCCTGCTCTCCCCTCTGACCAAGTTTGAGGCCAGCAGCTCCAGTGGGGGTCGCAATCACCGAACCCCTGGGTACTGCATCACCTTTGCAGTTGCAAAGGCTTGTTGACATCTTTGCAAGAAGATCTCTGGGCTCCAAGTAGCCCCAACCCCGAGCACCTGCTGTGACCAGAATCTTTGGTCACACCACATCGTGTGCATCGTGGCCTGCTTCTTTTAGTGAGCTGCTCGAGGTCCTGTCGCAATCCTATGCCATTGGCCTGTGGGTCCATTTGAGGGTCAGCTTTAATTTCCTTGGCTCTCCTGATTGCTTGGGGCCTGCCCTGACTCCCCTGCTTGTGGTGAGTCTCCTGGTCCTTGCTGGTTCAAACCGTACACTTTCTTGACTTCCTGAGTTGGTTGCTTTTGCCAAGTCTTGTTGGTGCTCCCGCCGGACACTGACCCCTCAGCTCTCGACATCCTTTGTGGGACAGCTCATATCTGGCTCCTGGTTGTCCTCAGGTTTGCCTGGTACCTACAGCTGCAGAGTCAAGGTCATCGATCTCCATCCTGAAGCACCCTACATTGGTGGGCATTCGTCTACTGAGCCCCTGGTCACTCCATAGTGTCCCAGACTCTGTCCCCTCTGCTTTCAGGTACTCTTCATGAAGAATCCATGTTCAGATTCCTCCTGACACTTTCCCCTCTGCCAGCAGCGGCACTTTCCTGAAGTCCTCCATTGGGTTCGACTGCGGTTTCTGACGCCAATTCACACCTATGCACCCGACTTCCCTGGGATAGGTAACTTGGGTACCACTGTATCCACGGGTGAGGTGGCTCTCCAACCTTCTGTCTTCCATCGGGTTTCTTCAGAGTCCACTGGGATGGGTCCTTAATCTTTCAAATTCCAACCGTGACTTGCATAGAGATTTGTACGGAGTACGCGGTCGTGTTCACACACTGCACACGCACTCCGTGGGTCCCTGTCTACTCGCCTTGGGTGGTTCCTTGGGGTCCCAGCAGTTCTACGTCCTCTCAACATTGTCCTGACTCGAGTCGTGGTTCTTATACCACTTTCTTAGCATATGGTTTGGTACCCCCCGGGGCCCGCTGTGTATTAGTGCTATTTACTGTAATTTCTTTGCCAAAGTATTGTGTGCTTTGTGTCTATCTCCATCTGGGAGATACTGCAACGTACTAGATAGTGTTATATAATAAATACATATTTTTATAACTACTGTGTGGTTCTCTTTTCATTTAATATATACTATAAGATTGCATTCTGGTAAAACAAGCTGCTTTACACTCCTTCAAGACTTAGCCTGAAGGCTGTTCTCCACAGCTACCTCTTGGATAGCTTTCTAAGGTTGTCTGAGACCTCTTTCAGTCAGTCAGTCAGTCAGTCAAAAACTTTATTCGATTCAAGAATCATCAAAGTATACAAAACAAATCTTTATCCATATTAATAATTTCATGATTCTTACAAGTGTTAAAAGGTGTCAATTGCAGAAGGATAAGGGTAAAATATATATACATTTTAGTCTTTCTCCTTTTAATCGTCACCCCATCTACAACAAAATTACTTAAAATTCATGCCGATACAGTACAAGGATAACTATTCTATTGTCGCACGCAGCACCCATTTAAATTTTACTTAGTCCCTGAGTTAACCAATGGTTCACTCTAAAATCGTAACTAATTAAAACACATATTAAATTCGAAAAGTCAATATTTTATAAAACTTTTTAAAATGTTTTAAAATTTTAGCCCTTTTCTATGTCTTATGTGGTTGGCAGCCAACAAAAATTTGCTAACACCAAATACAATAAGTTGGCTGCTGTCCGATTGTAATATTCTAAACGACTCCAAATAGCTCCTGATGTTCAAACTTCTGCACAATGGCTTAATCCACTTGCATCTAGGAGTAGTGTAAGCTGCGCAGAAGAATAGGACATGTACAATGTCCTCATTAACACCTAGGGGTCGATTCCGATTCGGGCCGGAAAAAGCACCGACCGACTCGGATCCGGAAATTATACCGACCGACACGTACCTGTGGCGCCCGACACGCCAAGTACGATGCAATGCGTGCAAAATCCGACCGACACGTACCGAACCCAAGTCGAACGACCGAGCCGCACGGAAAACTGCAATCCGGTCGGAAAAACACGCGAATCCAACCGACCGACACGCACCCGGAACAAATCCGACCGAAACGTACACGCCGAACTCCAAACCGCAAAGTACGATGCAAGGCGCGAACGACAAGCGAGTCGGACGGAGGCCAAGCCGTACGACCGACACGCATACAAAACCGAGCCGAAGCAACACAAAACACCGCGACCGACGCGTACGCAGCATAGAAAACTGCACAAACACAGCGTGAACGAAGCGGAGAATACCGTACGAGACAAATGCAGGGTCCGACTCGGTCACAAGAATGTTTCCAACATACACAGACAGTACAAAGGAAAAATCACACAAAAAAAGGCCAAACAAGCAATTACTAAGCCAATAAATACTGGGGGTGGGGACAGAGAACAAAGACACACCCACAACTCCACCCATATAAAGGACACAAATCACAACCATGATCCTTTGCAAATGCCATTCCACTGCCAGCACCCAAGAGAAAGCAACCACACACCCACAGCTCATCCCTCACACAAGCCACACACCATCAGCACACCAACAAATACCTACCTCTCATACACCCAGCAAAACACACACTCACACACCCTCACCTGCACACCAACACACACATCACTCACCATCACCACCCATCACCATGCCCCCAAGAAGAATCACAAGTTCCTAGATTGTGAATTGGAAGTCATGGTAGACGAGATCCTCAGGGTAGAGCCACAGCTGTTTGGCACACTGGTCCAACAGACACCCATCTCCCAGAAAACCAAGATGTGGGAGAGGATCATCAACAGGGTGAACGCACTATCACCATGTCGGCGCACAAAGAGCGACATCCAGAACAGGTGGTATGACGTGCGCAGGAGGGTACGGGTCCTGCTCAAGAAAGACTACATCAACAGCCAATACACCGGCAGTGGCCCTCCTGCCAAGCCAATATACCTCAGGTCTTGGGAGGAGAAGGTGCGGGCCATCCTTCCGCCAGTGAGCGTATATGTACTAGAGAACATCCCAGAGCCTGGTGAGTACACAACAAATGTACACAATATACTGCCACAAAACACACACACATCACTGTCAAGGGGAGAGTCAAACCATGCACTCATAGCAATTACACAGCAACCAGAACAGAATCATCCCAAAATGTGTATGTCAGTCAGATAAACACAACACATGCCATCAAAAAAGTCACATCCAACTGTGCCATCACATGTACAAACACAACTACAACTACAGCTAGGCAGTGGCACAAATAGAACTAACAAACACATCCAGACATGTAGCCACCACAACAACACCAACACACAGTGAAGACCACTCAAAGGAAGGAATTCTGTGTATGCTGGCCAAGTCAGTGTAGCCAATAGCATCATGGGAGTCGCAGTCACACATATTGCCCCCCCACAACTGTCCCATCAACACCACCATGAACCATGCGCACATCACAGGGAGTGGAGAAGGACTCACAAGATGGCTGACACTGGCAACTGCTGTGGGGAGCACAAGGCCCTGCTGGCAACTGTGCACCAACAAACAGCAGGACACCACTGACTGACATCCTGAGAGACAACTTCCACTCCCTGCAATGCAAGCACGTTCCATGGTGGGATATCTGGCTGGCTGGGTGGGAAGGAGGACTTGCAGCACTGACCATAGTCACAAGCACGTCCCCTCACACACCCCCAACACAAACTCCACAGAACCCACCTGGTAGAATGCAATGCCCCCATCCTGACACAAGATCCCACAAAGAACCACCACCCTGGGTTATGTTGTGTGAAGCACAGGGACACTCTTGGGACTTTTAGCCAAACAACTGCCAGGACAACACTCCCAGCCATCCTGTCAGCACAGCCAGCCCACCCCACAGGGAAGCAGAGTCAAAAGGAAGGAAGCATGGGCATGCTGGGAAGGGGGGTGGAGGCAATTGCATGACGGGAGTCGTAGTCACAGCTCTACATCCCCCACCACATGGCCCAGCAAGCTCACACTCACGCATGCACATCCCACAGAGAGTGGAAAGGCCCATCAAAGATGTCTGACACTGTTGGTGTGTCGTGGGGAGCACAAGGGCATGCTGGGAACTGCACACCAACCAACAGCAGGACACCACTGTCAGCCATCTTGCCATTGCACACACACCCACACATACTGAACTCCCCACAAAAGCAAGTACGTTTGGGAATGCTGGCAAGTGGGGTGGAGGCAATAGCATGATGGGAGTGGCAGTCACTGATATTGGTCACCCCCACAACTGTCCCATCAACACCACCCTGAACCATGCTCACATCACAGGGAGTGGAGAAGGACTCACAAGATGGCTGACACTGGCTACTGCTGTGGGGAGCACAAGGCCCTGCTGGCAACTGTGCACCAACAAACAGCAGGACACCACTGACTGACATCCTGAGAGACAACTTCCACTCCCTGCAATGCAAGCACGTTCCATGGTGGGATAACTGGCTGGCTGGGTGGGTGGGAAGGAGGACTTGCAGCACTGACCATAGTCACAAGCACCTCCCCTCACACACACCCCAACACAAACTCCACAGAACCCACCTGGTAGAATGCAATGCCCCCATCCTAACACAAGATCCCACAAAGAACCACCACCCTGGGTTATGTTGTGTGAAGCACAGGGACACTCTTGGGACTCTTAGCCAAACAACTGCCAGGACAAAACTCCCAGCCATCCTGTCAGCACAGCCAGCCCACCCCACAGGGAAGCAGAGTCAAAAGGAAGGAAGCATGGGCATGCTGGGAAGGGGGTGGAGGCAATAGCATGATGGGAGTCGTAGTCACTGATATTGGTCACTCCCACAACTGTCCCATCAACACCACCCTGAACCATGCTCACATCACAGGGAGTGGAGAAGGACTCACAAGATGGCTGACACTGGCTACTGCTGTGGGGAGCACAAGGCCCTGCTGGCAACTGTGCACCAACAAACAGCAGGACACCACTGACTGACATCCTGAGAGACAACTTCCACTCCCTGCAATGCAAGCACGTTCCATGGTGGGATATCTGGCTGGCTGGGTGGGAAGGAGGACTTGCAGCACTGACCATAGTCACAAGCACCTCCCCTCACACACCCCCAACACAAACTCCACAGAACCCACCTGGTAGAATGCAATGCCCCCATCCTAACACAAGATCCCACAAAGAACCACCACCCTGGGTTATGTTGTGTGAAGCACAGGGACACTCTTGGGACTTTTAGCCAAACAACTGACAGGACAACACTCCCAGCCATCCTGTCAGCACAGCCAGCCCACCCCACAGGGAAGCAGAGTCAAAGGAAGGAAGCATGGGCATGCTGGGAAGGGGGTGGAGGCAATAGCATGATGGGAGTCGTAGTCACAGCTCTACATCCCCCACCACATGGCCCAGCAAGCTCACACTCACGCATGCACATCCCACAGAGAGTGGAACGGCCCATCAAAGATGTCTGACACTGTTGGTGTGTCGTGGGGAGCACAAGGGCATGCTGGGAACTGCACACCAACCAACAGCAGGACACCACTGTCAGCCATCTTGCCATTGCACACACACCCACACATACTGAACTCCCCACAAAAGCAAGTAAGTTTGGGAATGCTGGCAAGTGGGGTGGAGGCAATAGCATGATGGGAGTGGCAGTCACTGATATTGGACACCCCCACAACTGTCCCGTCAACACCACCCTGAACCATGCTCACATCACAGGGAGTGGAGAAGGACTCACAAGATGGCTGACACTGGCTACTGCTGTGGGGAGCACAAGGCCCTGCTGGCAACTGTGCACTAACAAACAGCAGGACACCACTGACTGACATCCTGAGAGACAACTTCCACTCCCTGCAATGCAAGCACGTTCCATGGTGGGATAACTGGCTGGCTGGGTGGGTGGGAAGGAGGACTTGCAGCACTGACCATAGTCACAAGCACCTCCCTCACACACACCCCAACACAAACTCCACAGAACCCACCTGGTAGAATGCAATGCCCCCATCCTAACACAAGATCCCACAAAGAACCACCACCCTGGGTTGTGTTGTGTGAAGCACAGGGACACTCTTGGGACTCTTAGCCAAACAACTGCCAGGACAACACTCCCAGCCATCCTGTCAGCATAGCCAGCCCACCCCACAGGGAAGCAGAGTCAAAGGAAGGAAGCATGGGCATGCTGGGAAGGGGGTGGAGGCAATAGCATGATGGGAGTCGTAGTCACTGATATTGGTCACTCCCACAACTGTCCCATCAACACCACCCTGAACCATGCTCACATCACAGGGAGTGGAGAAGGACTCACAAGATGGCTGACACTGGCTACTGCTGTGGGGAGCACAAGGCCCTGCTGGCAACTGTGCACCAACAAACAGCAGGACACCACTGACTGACATCCTGAGAGACAACTTCCACTCCCTGCAATGCAAGCACGTTCCATGGTGGGATAACTGGCTGGCTGGGTGGGTGGGAAGGAGGACTTGCAGCACTGACCATAGTCACAAGCACCTCCCCTCACACACACCCCAACACAAACTCCACAGAACCCACCTGGTAGAATGCAATGCCCCCATCCTAACACAAGATCCCACAAAGAACCACCACCCTGGGTTATGTTGTGTGAAGCACAGGGACACTCTTGGGACTTTTAGCCAAACAACTGCCAGGACAACACTCCCAGCCATCCTGTCAGCACAGCCAGCCCACCCCACAGGGAAGCAGAGTCAAAAGGAAGGAAGCATGGGCATGCTGGGAAGGGGGTGGAGGCAATAGCATGATGGGAGTCGTAGTCACTGATATTGGTCACCCCCACAACTGTCCCATCAACACCACCCTGAACCATGCTCACATCACAGGGAGTGGAGAAGGACTCACAAGATGGCTGACACTGGCTACTGCTGTGGGGAGCACAAGGCCCTGCTGGCAACTGTGCACCAACAAACAGCAGGACACCACTGACTGACATCCTGAGAGACAACTTCCATTCCCTGCAATGCAAGCACAGTCCATGGTGGGATAACTGACTGGCTGGGTGGGTGGGAAGGAGGGCCGGCTGTCAACCAAACACAACCAATGCAGACCATGTTCACACCCCAATAAACACATAGAAATGCCCAAATAATGCAGGACAATGTGCCACACCAATATCAACCCCTGACTGTGACGACTTAGGACAATGCAATGTACAGGCCCGCACCCAGAGGCACAGTCACAACTGTCATGTGTGTCAACCATTGATGCCTGCAGAAACATAACATACATTGTGTGTGTCTCCCAAAAACAGGTGATGATGGGGACACAGCAGCAGACGCTGAGGAGTCCCAGTCCCAGGCTCAAGAGGATGCGGAGCTCACTGGCATCGTACAGCCTCTGCCCTCCTCGGACGAAGAAGACCAACCTGGCACATCCGGTGCAAGTCTACATGCAGCACCAGCAGGACCACCAGCTGCAGCACCAGCAGGACCACCAGCTGCACCCCCTGCACCCACCCCTCCAACGACTGTCACCACAAATACCATCCCTGCCGACATGGACAGAACAAGGAGCAACACCAGCACAGGGACCCTGGACCAACCTGGGGCCATGGACACCACCACCACCACCAACCCCCAAGGTGGACCAGGGTCATCTGTGCGTGCCACTGCACGCACTGCACATGTCAGCAGGGGTGGTGGGAGGGGTGGGAGACAGAGGTCGCTGCTTGCAGACGTTGCTGGTGTGCATGATGACCCACAACTGGTACGCATAGCTGATGCGTACCAGTCCAGCACCGGAGACCTCAGCCAGGTAGTGGGGCTCCTCAGAGACATGAAACAGCAGCAGGCTGCCCATCATGCCCGCTTGGACTCTCACATGTCCCACGTGGAGTCACACATGTCCCGCGTGGACTCACACATGTCCCGCGTGGAGTCCAAGTGGTATGCACTGCATGAGATGACGGCGGTGCACAGGGACATTTTACAATGCCTCCGCCAGATGAACAGCAACGAGTCCACACCTCCCTGTGTGCCAACAACATCTGGTGCTGCCCAAACTGCAACTGCCACAGGGAGGGAGGATGACTCTGGCGGAGAGTCCCCTGCACCGCAGCAGCCTGTACTTGAGGGGCCCCCCAAGAAGAGGGGTCGTCCGAAGAGGGGCAAGTGAGAGGCCGATGGCCAAGCGCAACTCCCAGGAAGCCTGAACCTGTTCTGGATGTTCACCTTTGTTCACAGACTGTTCACCCTGTTGACGGCAACACTACTCCCACACATTGCATGGGGAGTACAAGTTGGACCAATGTGTCAGACAACTGTGGCCCCGATACTGGGGATTCTGTCTACCAGGACTTTCAATTCACCTAGGAACTTCTGATTGCAAGATTTATGTACAGCACTACCCATCCTATGCACTATTCACACAAATGTATCACAATAAACACACTAATACACCATACTTGCCTCTGTTGTGATTCCAACGTGGGTGCTGTTATGGGGATGAGGAACTGCAAAATTACACTGTGTATGCGAACTGCAACAGCAAGTACAACACAGGCATGTGAGTAAAGGCAACATGACACATATGAGGGAGACACACCACCAGGGCTACACAATACATACACACCTAGGCCATCTGACTCATTGCCTACACTGATGTTGCCAGGGAAGACGGTGCAATGCACAGACACCACACCCATTCCCAGTTGTAGTCAAGTAGCCCACAGGTGCAGTAAGCAAATGGCAGTCAAATGTGTGACCACAGACAACGCACATCACAAAGTGAAGCACAGGTTTATTACACAGTTGCAACATGTCGTAACCACTACAGATGCAAGGTAATCCCACCTGGCAGCGGGCACACAGTCAACAACTGTAGACGGAAGGAAGTCCATGGGTGTGGCGCACATCACCTGTAGGGACACAACAGCTACCAGCCTGGAAGTGCAATCACGTCGTCGGTGGACACAGTTGACCAAACGAATCTGAAAGTACCCTGTGGAGGACAGAAATGACACACAGTCAAAAGCAATGGAGTACAGGACAGAACAGCAAAACTCATGCACAATACATGTTACAAGATACCCACCCAGAACCAAGTTAGCATGTCAACACTGTTGGGGAGTACAGCCCACCTGTAAGCACACATCGCAACACACATCCAGTCAAGTAGCCCATGGACACACTCCAACAGCACCAGAGCACCACCTACACATATCATGCCAACTCACATCATTGACATGACACCTCAGGATACTCACATTCAGCTAAAGAAGTTGGTGATGAGCTGTGTGCTGACTTCACCCTCATCATCATCATCATCATCATCACTGGCATCGTGGTCCAGGCCAGGATCCTCCACAGGTGGCGGATGTTGGTCATTGTCATCCTGGATGAGAGGCAACTCCTTCCGCACTGCCAGGTTGTGGAGCATGCAGCAGACGATGATAATCTTGCACACTTTCGCAGGGGCATATGGGAGGGACCCTCCGGTCTTGTCCAGGCAGCGGAAGCGGCTCTTCAGGAGACCAAATGTCCGCTCAATCACTCTCCTGGTCCGACCATGTGCCTCATTGTAGCGCATCTGGGCTGGTGTCACAGGGTTCCTGAGGGGTGTCAGCAACCACGGCATGTTGGGGTATCCCGAGTCACCTACGGACAGACAAGTGCACATTAGCTGACTTGGAAAAGTGGGCAGAATACTACAGATCAGATCACACACAATGGCACAAAGTCAGTACACACCGACAAGCCAGGCACGCTGGTTCTGCATCTGTGCCATCATCCTGGGGATGCGACTACTCCTCATCACAAAGGCATCGTGTGCTGAACCAGGGAAACGGGCACACACGTGTGTGATGGTCATGTCTGCAAGACACACCACCAGTGCATTGACCGAGTGGTAGTGCTTGCGGTTCCTGTAGGCCTGCTCCTGGGCCTGTGGTGGTACCAAAGCCACATGTGTCCCATCAATGGAGCCAATGACATGCGGCATCCTCCCCAGGGCATAAAAGTCACTCTTCACGTCAGTGAGTCGTCGCAGTCTAGGGAAATAGATGTACCGGTTCAGGAATAGCAACATTGCCGCCAAAACATCGTGGAGCACACAGCTCAACATGGTCTGTGACATCCCACCAGCAGTCGCCACAGTATGTTGGAAGGTACCGGTGGCAAAGAAGTGTAGGGCTGCCATCACCTTCACCTTGGGGGTCAGCGCTGTAGGATACGGCCGGCCAGGTGGCAAATGTGGGGACAACTGCACTGCCAAATCCTCAATCAGCTGCCTGGTGAAGCGGTACCGTCGGATGCTGTCCCGTTCCACCATCGTTGCCAGGTCTGGGAATGGTCGATGGACAGCAGGAGCCCTGCAGTGCAGAGGAGAAGTAAGCAAGATTGTCAGTCACCCCACATATGCGGCATTGAACACACTCAATATCCCAACATACATCATTATGAGGCACAACTACATGAAGTGTGCAGTTCCGTAAGGACATGTATGGTACATACATGGCCAACATCTGTCAACACGGTCCAACAGGTGGCATCAATTAGTCCCAGGTTGGCCCATTGGATATCATGAGGCCGTGTCACAGTTCCCATCTCCTGCTGCCGTGTCACAATCACCCCCACAGTGACATGTGAGGACAGATGTGCCCCAGGCACCACAGCTCAACGACAGGTACATTCCCAGGGACCCTGTATTGCCACATGGACACTGGCATTACATGGAGTATCATGTATACACCACAGCAAAACAACCATGACCCCCACAGGTAGTGGTCCCACTTGCCACGGCAGGACAGACATGGACGTCTGTGACACACACACGCACAACATCAAAGTCCATGCACACACAACGTGGATGTGGAGACTGTCTCCCATTGTGCACATGAAATCAGAGACATTGTAAACACTACATGCACAAAGACTGTGGAGGACCATAACTATTGTGCCACTGGGACACCCTGGCTCAAACATACCGTCCCACATGGGACTCACGGGGTATGTGACATGACATACACATACACCACCGTGAAATGTGACCATGACACATGCACAGAAATGAACAGTTGCACATCACAGTGGTCATGTACACGTAACACCCAGGATCCTGTCCCCATGAACACGTGCACAGCCTGGGGGTGGCTGCCCACAGGTGACACCCACAGGACAACATGTACACCAACATACACACAATAGGAAATGCAGCCTTACATGCCTTATGATAAAGTTTGGACAGGCTGTCGTGATGTAGGTGTGCCCCTCAATCCCTGGGAGCTATCTGTGGCTGGCATTTGTCCATCTGAGACAGGCATGCTGACATATGCCAGTCACATGTACAGTGATGCGTTGAACAGCAATGGACCGATCGGTGCCCCCGGCTGGCCCATTGCATTCAATGTGTGCGGGTACGCGTTGTACCCCTGTACGCGTTGTACCCCTGTACGCGTTGTACTGCAATGGACCGATCGGTGCCCCCGGCCGGCCCATTGCATTCAATGTGTGCGGGTACACGTTGTACCCCTGTACGCGTTGTACTGCAATGGACCGATCGGTGCCCCCGGCCGGCCCATTGCATTCATTGTGTGCGGGTACGCGTTGTACCCCTGTACGCGTTGTACTGCAATGGACCGATCGGTGCCCCGGCCAGCCCATTGCATTCAATGTGCGGAGTACGCGTTGTACCCCTGTACGCGTTGTACCCCTGTACGCGTTGAACTGCAATGGACCGATCGGTGCCCCGGCCGGCCCATTGCATTCAATGTGCGGGTACGCGTTGTACCCCTGTACGTGTTGTACTGCAATGGACCGATCGGTGCCCCCGGCCGGCCCATTGCATTCAATGTGTGCGGTACGCATTGTACCCCTGTACGCGTTGTACCCCTGTACGCGTTGAACTGCAATGGACCGATCGGTGCCCCCGGCCGGCCCATTGCATTCAATGTGCGGGTACGCGTTAGTACCCTATACGCGTTGTACCGCAATGGACCGATCGGTGCCCCCGGTCGGCCCATTGCATTCAATGTGTGCGGGTACGCGTTGTACCCCTGTACGCGTTGTACCGCAATGGACCGATCGGTGCCCCCGGCCAGCCCATTGCATTCAATGTGTGCGGGTACGCGTTGTACCCCTGTACGCATTGTACCGCAATGGACCGATCGGTGGGCACCCATTGACAATGGCCTTGCCTGGCAACGGACGCGTTTTCGAATTTCGAATGAGTCGGTTGCTGGAAATTCAGTTGGTCACCCACAACAATGTTGCAAAATCATGTATGTCATGAAGTTGAAGATTTGAAGGATGCTGTGGGCGTGTTTTGGTGCTGCTATTCCATGGATTGGCCAGATTCAGAAGATGCAAACGACTTGGACCTATCACTTTGGACACAAGGGACAGTATCTGCCTCTCCAGCACATATATATTGCTGGCTGTTCCCCTGAAAGCTCACTTGCCTGCACTACATGCTCCAGGACGACATCTGCCACTGCACTGCTGCTGTCTCTGCCCCTCTGGACCCTGCAATGGCACGTACTGTGGAGAGAGCCCCAGCCTTCAGCCTTGAGGAGAACCAGGCCCTGCTGGACAGCCTACTTCCACAGTACAGCAAGCTGTATGGGACACCAGGGGAGCAGGTGAGTGTTCTGTGCACTGCCTTTCTGAATGTGCATATTGTCTGACTAGCAAGGCTGAAAGTCTGCACGCCACTGGCTAGCAGGCTCACTGAGTAGTTGTCACCCCCATAGTGTGTAGTGACATGCACTGGACAGGTATGGTGCAGTGACAGTGCATTTGAACAAGGTTTTACTTCCCATGCAATGATACCATGTAGTGACGTCTGGCAAACTGTCCATGGGCAGCTTTGCACTGCCTGTGTACATCATGTGCCCCTGTGATTGAGACATGTATATACAACTGTGTCATGCACGGATATGTTGCATGTGTAGTAATGGCCTTTTCACTTTGTCATCCTGACAGGTTAATGCCCATCGGAAGCAGGAGATCTGGAAGGACATCGTCCGGGCTGTCCGGTCCGTGGGGGTCTACAAGCGCCGGATCCGCAACTGCCAGAAGAGGTGGCAGGACCTTCGGGGCTGGACCCGGAGGATTGCACGGGTCCAGCTGAAGCTGTCGCCTCCTCGCAGGAGGGGCGGAACACGGACCCTGATCCCCCACATGCTCCAGATCCTGGCGGTGGTGTTTCCAGACCTGGATGGGCAGCTGAAGGCCAGACAGCAGCAAGGAGGGGTGAGTCAAAGACTGCACTGTGAACTCTGTATTACATGCTGTGTGCCCTCCTCTGGCCTGGTTCAACTGCCACAGTGCAGCAGTCATGTTGTCCAGGAGCCATGTCCCTCTATTGTGCACTGCCCACTGCTCATCTGATACCCAGGTGTGGCCCTTACATTCAGGGAATTGTGTCACTTGGGACTGTGTCCTTGCAGTTTGCTTCACTAAAGGTGGGGGACAGCATCTGTTTCCCTAACTCTGTTGTGGGCATCATGGGTGGGTCCATTGTTCACACTACGCCTGTGTTCGGACATGTAATATGCGTGTTGCTTTGATATGCGGTCCACTTGCTGAGCTGAGCCACCACATGTGCCTGGGGTATGTGGCACACGCCCATGCAGCGGGTGGGAACAATGTTTGGGCCCCAGGAGTGTGCAGATTACGTGTGTCACACATACATAGCCAGCTATCCACTGTCCAGGGCTCATCCCTCATTCATGTGGAGCAGGACAGTCATGCCTACTCCAGGCCATGCAATGCACTCTGTACTCCCACTCCCGTGTATCAGCTGACACATTGTGCGCAGTGATTTGACCCCTCAGGTGTCTGCCTCTGTGTCAGTGTGCTGTGGATTAGTTGCCAGGACTGCTGGGGTGTTTCTTGGTAGGGGCTCAGCATGCCCCTGGAGATGTGACCATAGGAGACGATACTTGTGTGTCACATAGGTGTTTGATCAGCTGCCCGTGCAGACTGGGGTATGCGAATGTGAAGTTCAGGCAGCTGTTCCCCATTTACAGCAGATTGTGAGGGGCTCAGGTTCAGAGGGTAGTGTCACAGGTCTCCCATATGTCCAATAGGTATGACCTGGACAGATGAGGGTTAAGATGATGTGTTGTGTGGGGGATGTACATGTGCACTTGTGCAGCTCCAGGACTTGCATTCCCCATGACCTACTTTTGTGACACAGTGCATAGTGTTGTTGTCTGGCTGCCAAGTCATACATCACTGAGACAGTGATGTATGACTTAGCAGTCATGCCTCTGCCATGGCATGTGTCTACTTATTGGTGATCCTGCAGGGGAGTGACATGTGCTACATGCACACCATTGTGGCGATGGCTATCAGGACATGGGTGCATCATGGTGTCTGTCGCTGGTATGCATCACATGCATTTCCTATTTGACTCTGGGCATCCCTTTCATCCGGAAACCTGTACTGACTCAGTGGCAAGAGCTGTGATGTGTGCATGTCCACATGCCACACCGTGTCCTCTGCACTGTCCAACTACTGTGTACTTGGTGAATGTGTCCACACTGGGGTGTTGCAATCCAACAGACACCAGACAGATGGGTGCAAGGCCATGTGGGATGTGAGTGCCATGCTTGGCATCAGACTGACAATTGGCTTCTCCTGTTCAGTTAGGGCACTTTTAGCAATGTACAACTAATGATGCCAGGGCTTGCTCTGTGATGTGCTGTGCTCACAGTGGTGTGTGCGTTTGGTGCAGGTGACTGATGTCTGTCTGTTTCCCCATTGTTTGCAGATACATCCACGGCCACGGAAGGGGACAGCTCCACGGACCAGGAGGAGCCAGAGAGCCAGACTGGGTCAGCAGCCGAGGAGTGGTCGGAGGGAGCCAGTGGCACGGAGGGCGAGGGGAGCCACACCGAGGAGTCCTCAGCACCATCCACCTCAGCTGAGGACCAGAGCAACTCGGAGGATGACTCCCTTATGGAGGCGGGTGTCAGCAGCCACCACACCCCAGCTAGTGTTGCTGTCCCCGCCACCACCAGCACCACCACCGCCCTCCAATCGGCTCCCATTCCCCAGGTCCATGGAGGCTCCCATGTTCGGGAGCGTGTCTCCTTTGGGCCAGGTACCGCACCCCCTGCCCCTGTGTCCCCTGCTGCCCTGAGTGAGGAGTCTGTGTACCTCCTTCGCCAGCTCCATGTAGGGCAGACAGCCATACTGAGTGTCCTCCATGCGCACACCGCTCTGTTGACTCAGCTGGTGTCGTTCATGGAGGGCATCTCATCGGGCATGTCTGACCTACAGAGGGGCAATAGGTCCATGGACTCCTCCCTGACGGCAGCAGTGTCCCTCCTCAGACAGTCCCTCACCCCTCCTGCCTCTGCTCCATCCACACTCCCCAGCACCTTACCCGTCCCAAGCACACACACACCGGCACAGGCACACACCAGCACACACACGTCCAGCACACAGACACACACGCCACAAACAAAACGCACACGCACGCACAGTCAGGGGACTGAAACCAGACTCACAGGGGATGGGGCCCTGGTACACACACACGCATCCACGGGCACTGCGCATTCCTCAGTTGCCTCTCCCTCCAAAACACCCTCCCTTGCCTCACCTGCAACCCCAAAGACCCAGCGCCTCTTCCTCAGTGACCTCGGCCTCTTCCCCTCCGATCCAGCTGCTCCAGCATCCAGGGGGAAGAGGAAGCCCCCCACACGGAGCAGAGTGCCCCTCGCCCCCGGACACCCTCCCCCAGGCGCAGACAGACTGAGGCCCCCACCCGCAAGTCCCCCGGAGTGGTAAGAGCAAGACCCCGCCGCCGCCCTGCAGCTCAAGCACCAGGTCTCCTTCCTCCATCCCTCAGGCCCCCACTCCACAGGTGCCCCCACCACACCCTGCCCCAGGTTCCCCCACCCACAGATATACCATCCCCAAGAGGATCCGGCCTTCTCCCCCTGGCACTTGCTCTCCCGGCACCACACCCCCGCTGCGCTTGTCTGTGCCACTGATGTGGTGAGGGTGTCCTCCCCCTCTGTCCAGCCCACCTTGCCTGTTCCCCATTCTCCTCCCCTGGTGGTAGGCACTGCAGTGGAGTCCACTACCACCCTGTCTGACTTGGGCACTGCAGTGGCGGACCTGTCCACTCCATCTGCAGGGTCCACTGCAGTCGTGCCGGCACCCACAACATCTGAGTCATGCCCCCCAGTTGTGCCGGCACACACCATGTCAGACACCTCCACTGCAGTTGTCAGTGGCTCTCCAGCACCCACCACCCCTTCCCTGCTTCCTCCTGGTGAGCCCTGATCCTGTCCCTGCGGTGCCTGGCCTACCCCCGGTTGCCCCTCCTAGTGGATTGTCCCTGGTTTTGTGCAGGCATGAGTAGGGTGACATCTGCCACTGTCACCCTGTTTGGACTTTTACAATGGACTGGCCATTGGCCTTTGTGTTTTTTCTGGACTTTGTTTTCATTCCACACATATGCTGAATAAAGCAACTTTCTGTTCTCTAGTGCTTATGCTTCTGATGTACATGTTGTTGATGATGCTAACCATGCCCTTGCTGCAGTGATGGTGATATTTGGTCTCATGATAATGAAGTGTTACTGTGCAGGAACCCATGTGGTCCAGGGGGAATGTGTCCTATCCTGTGGTGTATCCATGTCATCCATAGCAGCATCTGAGGGTGTCATGTGTTCAGTATTTGGCAATGGAATTTCCTACTTAGATTAGCTATTTCACATCTGTGGCTTCCACCCCTGCACATCTGTTGTGCCTGCCATTGTTCAATTCGTCTACTTCCCTGACCGTGTGGCCATCTCCACTGGACATGCAGGTTTGGGCATCAATGGGGAAGGACTCATCTGTGTTGTCAGTGCAACATTGCTATACAAGTGTGTTGGATCTGTGCTGATGAATCCGTTGGCACTTCCATGACCAGGCTGATGTTACGGGAGCCCTCATTTGGTGCTAATTGTTGATTGTGTGACCAAGTGCTCAGCTGACATGATGGGGCCCTACTGAGGCAACATATGGCACAGCTTTCCTCACACAGGAGTGGAGTCCCCTCATGGCAGTGTGTACTCCTGTGACATTGCCTGCGCCCAAGGTGTGTGTTGTATGTGCATGTCTGTGTGTTCACTTCCGTTTAGCTGTGCATGCTGTGATCCCTAGTGTTGTACCTGTTTGTGATGCTAGCTGAGTTGACCTATGTTCCCCCAAGTCTTCTCCCTGGGTTCTCTGTGATGTGGGTGCATGGCACATTACTGGTCATCAGGGTGTCACCCATAGGTGTGTTTGCTGTCAGGGCTGAGTTTGTGTGCAGACGCAGATGGGTCACAGTCAGGTTTCCCCTTGGCACTTGTTGTTTGCCCCTGTCATGTGATTTCCAGTTTGTGTTATCTTTCAGTGATTGTGACACGTTGTGTGTGTGACTGCTGGCACTCCTCAGGGTCCGGGCTGCAATGTTGGTTGTTGTCTATGTGTGTTCTTTGTGGGTGACCTTGGCTTCTTCATTGGTGTGTGACTGTGGATGGGATCCCATTGGTTGGTGTGGTATTGCCGTCATGTCCATGTACAGCGTAGTGTGCAGTGTGTCAGACATTCAGGAGTCTTGTTGGGTGGCCATGTGTGATGTGTTTCTGCACCTTGGTTCCCACCCACCACCATGGAATAGTCATGGGTGCATGTGCAATGTCACCAGTGCATGTGTACTTCACTGCTGCACATTGTTGGAGGTCGAGGGGTGTGGTGTTGAGTGTGTGCAGATGAGAGTTGTTGCCCGGCTAGGCCCCTGCCTCCATGTTGGCCTTGGCTTACTGGCCATGCTGATTGATTTGTGCTTGTGTAGGTGTGATGGTAGTTTGTTGCTCAGGACACATGACTGTGGTTCACAGTGTGAACCACATTTAGCTTTGTCATCACAGTGGGATTGTAATGCAGCCCAGGGTCACCACATTGTGGGGGCCCTGGGGGTGGTGCTGTGGTGTGTCTGTGTCTTGCTGTGTCAGTTGCTGTCCCTACGTGCCTGTGTGACATGTGTGATTTGTGCTCCCTCTCCTCTGACAATGCCTGCTTGCCCACATAGGGGATTTGGATCCATGAGTTACCTTTGTGTGGCACTGTATGCACATCTGTATGATTGGTATTCAGGTCTCCTCATGTGTTGTGTGGTTGCCTGGGGACACTGGCACCCCCCTCACCTGTTGTGTATGATGTGCAGTGTGGGTCTGCCTGTTTGTGTTTGTGCATCTGCACCACTGCATTGGCATATCTTGGGTGTGCCATTGGCTGTATGTAGTTTTGTGGGTTTCCCCTGCTGTCCCTGGGACTCCTAGGTCATCGGTCAGCACAATGATCATGGTTTGTGTGTCCCATTGCTGCCATGGTATGGTATCTGTTCACCTCACATCTGCAGTCTCCACAGGGTATCTGCATTTGTGTGCCCATTGGTGCAAATATGTGGGTCTGCATTCTGATGGTCACTTCTGTCATTGTGTCATTGATGAATGTTGACGGTGTCAGCCCCCATGGGTGTTGTTTGTCTGCACATGGCCAAAGGTATGTCTTATTTGCACTGCAGTATTTGGCTCACCCAATTTATGTTGCAATGGGACACATACACTACTTTGCCACTGATGTGTTTTTTGTTCTGTGACCAGGAATCATCCATGCAGTTTGGCAGTTGCACCTCTTTCTTTGTCAACACTTACCTTTTGGTCACTGTGATGATGGGGGTTTGGACCCCATTGCCACAATGTTCAAAATGTGCTTCAGCTATGGACCCCACACTTACCTTTTGGTCACTGTGGTGATGGGGGTTTGGACCCCATTGCCACAATGTTCAAAATGTGCTTCAGCTATGGACCCCACACTTACATTTTGGTCACTGTGATGATGGGGGTTTGGACCCCATTGCCACAATGGTCATGGCCTGCTTGCATTGTGGGTGCCACACACATATATGTGTGGCACATGTGCTAGGGGGTCACATTGTATGTTCAAAGTCATGTTCGGTGTTGTAGGCATTTGACACAGTCTACACACACTTGTTATGGTGTTGGGGGGATGTCTTCTTCTTGCATTCCCTAGGTTGTGGTGTGCTGGTTGTGTCATGCATTGTCCATCCTATGAGTGGGGGTGGTAGTAGTGGTTGGCATCCAGCCCCCCCTGGGTGAGGGTGGTAGTAGTGGTAGGCATCCAGCCCCCCCTGGGTGAGGGTGGTAGTAGTGGTAGGCATCCAGCCCCCCCTGGGTGAGGGTGGTAGTAGTGGTAGGCATCCAGCCCCCTGGCTAAGGGTAGTGGTAGGCATCCAGCCCCCCTGGGTGAGGGTGGTAGTAGTGGTAGGCATCCAGCCCCCCTGGGTGAGGGTGGTAGTAGTGGTAGGCATCCAGCCCCCTGGGTGAGGGTGGTAGTAGTGGTAGGCATCCAGCCCCCCTGGCTAAGGGTGGTGGTAGGCATCCAGCCCCCCTGGGTGAGGGTGGTAGTAGTGGTAGGCATCCAGCCCCCTGGGTGAGGGTGGTAGTAGTGGTAGGCATCCAGCCCCCCTGGCTAAGGGTGGTGGTAGGCATCCAGCCCCCCTGGGTGAGGGTGGTAGTAATGGTAGGCATCCAGCCCCCTGGGTGAGGGTGGTAGTAGTGGTAGGCATCCAGCCTCCCTGGCTAAGGGTGGTGGTAGGCATCCAGCCCCCCTGGGTGAGGGTGGTAGTAGTGGTAGGCATCCAGCCCCCCCTGGCTAAGGGTGGTAGTAGTGGTAGGCATCTGGCACCCCCAAGGGTAAGGGTGGTAGTGGTGGTGGGCATCTGGCACCCCCCTGGCTAAGGGTGGTAGTAGTGGTAGGCATCCAGCCCCCCTGGGTAAGGGTGGTAGTGGTGGTGGGCATCTGGCACCCCCTGGCTAAGGGTGGTAGTAGTGGTAGGCATCCAGCCCCCCTGGGTGAGGGTGGTAGTAGTGGTAGGCATCCAGCCCCCCTGGGTGAGGGTGGTAGTAGTGGTAGGCATCCAGCCCCCCTGGCTAAGGGTGGTAGTGGTGGTAGGCATCCAGCCCCCCTGGCTAAGGGTGGTAGTAGTGGTAGGCATCCAGCCCCCCTGGGTGAGGGTGGTAGTAGTGGTAGGCATCCAGCCCCCTGGCTAAGGGTGGTAGTAGTGGTAGGCATCCAGCCCCCCTGGGTGAGGGTGGTAGTAGTGGTAGGCATCCAGCCCCCCTGGGTGAGGGTGGTAGTAGTGGTAGGCATCCAGCCCCCTGGGTGAGGGTGGTAGTAGTGGTAGGCATCCAGCTCCCCTGGCTAAGGGTGGTGGTAGGCATCCAGCCCCCCCTGGGTGAGGGTGGTGGTGCGCATTCAGGCCCCTGTGTGCATATGTGGCATTGGTGATGGGCATCCCGCCCCTATGGTGCTGCTGTTGCTGGTGTAAGTATGTTCTGCATCCCTCTGTGTGTGTGTGATGTGTCGTGTACGTGTTGTATGTGTTTTGTGGTTGGTGTCTGACTTACCTTCTGCGCCGTACGCGTCCGTGCCTGTTCCGGTAGTAAATGTAGAATATTGGTATGATCGGGACGAAGGGATTCATGGTTGGTTCGTGTCGTTCATCCTTCTCGTTGCTTCGCGTCGTCCTCGTCGCTTCGCGTCGTCCTCGTCGCTGGCGTGTTCGTCTCGTAGCCGTGGATCGTGTTGTGGCGCGAATCAGAGCTTATGTGCGCCTCTCCCGGATGCTTTGACGTGCTGTGCGTAGCGACGGGTTCGGCGCGTACGGAAAGCGCATCGTACTTGTTCGGCCGGACGGAGCTGCATTTTTCCTTCCGTGCGACTCGATTCAGCGTTTCCGGATTCGCCTCGGTCGGGGAACAGGACCTGGTTTGGGTGAGTACGGCTCGGCCGGATTCTGTGGTGTCGTGTGCATCGTACTTACTCGTTGGGTGTGCTGTACGGATCGGTCGGGAAACAGGCTTTCGCATGGCTTTTTTCCCGACCGAATGGTATTGGGTGCGCCTCCGACCGAGATCGGAATCGGCCCCCTAGTGTGCACAGTGAGCATTTAGGGTCATTGGGCGTCACCCGAGAATTTGACCATTTAGCTGTAAAACCATTAACTTGTAATGTTCCATACCTAAATTTCATGTAAAGTGACTTAGCCAATTGCGGATAAATCTCATCGAGAAAGGGCTCAAAACTCGGAATCAATTTAAAAGACAAGAATTGGGTAGTCAATCTCCCCAACTCAGGATTTAAAATGACTTTGTGCAGTGTAAATTCCCAGTATATAGACCTAATCTCTGTCTTCGAGTCCATAGTCATCAAACTCGGAGTTACCCAATAGCGGCTCATCCCCAAGTCGGTGAGCCATTTACGGATATGGACCAACCAGGGAAAGGTAACAAATTCATCTAGATGCAATAACTCCCTCAAAGTCTGCCTATAGATCTCTAATTCCTCAGTTGTCCATATCCTAATCCAATAGGCCAGTAACCTCCATACTGCTAGATGTCCCAGTCTTTTCAGCCCAATATCATGTGTAAGAGGGATCATCGGGGTGTTTTTGGGCAGCCGAGTAAACATTCTAATGATTTTGTTTTCCCCAATGGTAAGGGGCTGGAGATTTTCTCCTCCCCATAACTCAGATCCATAGAGTGTCGCCGATTGGGCTCTAGCTTTGTATACTTCTAGTGCGGGAGTAATGGCCTTTGATAAGGTGGCATGTTGTTTCTTCGCTATGGGAATGGAGTTCTGCATTAGGATTATACTTGACTTTTTTATTTGCGATTTCCAGGTAAGTTTTGAATCGATTGTAACACCTAGATATACAAAGCTGGAAACACATTCCAAGAGAACCCCATTCAATACTAGTCTTCTCTGGAAGTTTTTGTGAGGGTTGATAGCCATATACTTGGTTTTATTGGGATTTATCTCAAGACCCTTTGTCTTGCAGTAGTTGTCTAGGCTATCAAGTACGTTTTGGAGACCCCTTGGTGTTTGTGACAGCAATATTGTGTCATCTGCAAAGGTAAGGGCACAAATATGTGTACCTCCAAGCTTGGGGGCGTCGTGTGGGGCTGAATACAAGTGTGTTACCATATCATTTACATATAATAAGAGACCTCTTAAATCACCATAAGGGCGGTCTCGACTGGTGCAAGGTGCCCACTTACATTAGTGGACATCATATACCAGGCCAGCCTCTCACACTTACCAAAACCCCACAAAGGGCCATGGCTTATAAACACACCAAAATTCAAAGATCCTCAGGACAAAATGCATTTACTCTTCCACCTCAGAACATTTCTGACAAAAAAGAAGTAATCAGTATCTTCTGAACCACTCTTATTGGGTGCAGGAATGGCTTGCAAATGCAGACTCCTGCTGCAGGATTCAGTACTTGTGAAAATAATGTGCTAAAGAGGGCAATACTAAATTGGAACTTGAGGTTTAATCATGTAGTGAGGCATAGTCAAGAGCCCCAATGCCTACTAATTTGAGGGTGTTATTGAAAGTAAATTCCTACATCAATAAAATATATATGTAAGAGGTAGAGAAGTCACTCTTTCACCTTCGCCAGCATCATTACGGATGAGGCAAAAAAGCGGGAAGGTTATTAGCTTTTTAACTGTGCCAAACAGAATCCTTGAGGTCCATCCCGGCTATCTGTAAATCCAATGGGAAATTAGAAACCCACCTGACTTCAATTATCCAAAAATTTCTTGAATATTATGAATCTTTATACCCCCTAGATACTCACCCTAGGGATAATGAGGAAGAGGCTTTTTATGGAAACCTACAAATACCCTGACTGACTGGGAAGACACTGCTATGGTAGAAAGAGCCATCTCTGAGGATGAAATTATGTCAGCAATTGATAGCATGGCCAATAACAAAGCCCATGGGATGACAAGTTCCCCATAGAATTCTATAGGATCATGAAACCCTTAACTGTACCATTATTAGTGTCAGTATTCCAAGAAGCCCTAGACAAAGGACACCTTGTCGAACAATTTGTTTGAGCCTGTATACTGGTCTTACCTAAACCAGAAAAAACCCATTGGCCTGGTCTAGTTATAGACCTATCTAGCTAATTAATGCGGACCTCAAAATCCTGGCTACATTTTTGACAAATCGCTTCAATTGTGTCATATACAAGTTGATACACCCGATGCAAGTGGAATTTGTCCTAGGACGATCCTCTGCCAACCATCTACAAAAGCTTTCTCACATCCTATGGGAAGTTCGAACAGACCTGGAGGACAGTTGATGCTGTGAAAATGAATAGAAATGCCTATTCTGGACTACACATGGGTATTGGCCGAAATGTTCTCATGTTGAGGGATGTATTACCACGGACCATCCTTGGTCACTTGCAGTGATAATACCTCTCCTGTTTTCTGTATCCATAGAGGTACCAGACAAGGCTGCTCTTTATCGCCCTTGCTCTTCCATTGGCCATTCAACCATTGTCAATTCCAATCAGAAAGAATTACCAAGTTAGAGGAATGCTGACCTCAACCAGAGAAATCAAAGCATTTTACAATGCAGACCACATTCTTGTGATACTATCCTACCCTAATATCCTACCCTGCAGACTCCGTTATAGCCCTGATACATTGCATAGACTCTTTTGCAACCTTCTTGGGCTACAAGATAAATTGGACAAGATGTGAAGCTATTCCTTTGACCCCAATACTACTCAGGCCTCCAGGAACACCTTGCCTTTCCAATGGTTACCTAGTAGATTGAAGTTCTTGGAGATTCACATTAACCTTGGCCTTGTGAACATGATTGTTACCTTTTGCCATGCCCAAACCTTCCTTTTTAATACATATAATATACCCCTAGAGTAGGCACTTGAGAGCCCAGAGGGCAGAGTGCAATGTATTTTAAAATTAAGACATGTACTTTTAAGTTTTACATGTCCTGGTAATGAAACTCTCTTAAATTTGTAATTCACTACTGCAAGGCCTATCTCTCCCATAGGACAACATTGGAGTTACCTTATTACATTTTATAAATGTAATTTCTAAATGGGAATAGGTACCCAGTTCACGCTTGGTGTCTCTGCATCATAATTTAAAATCCTAACTTAATGTGAAGTCGGATTTTAAGTTGCAATTCTGAAAATGCGACTTTTAGAATTTGGCATTTTCTTGCCTTAGCCATTTGGTGGCTGCAGCCGGTCTCTGGGTCACATGACTAGGTGTGGGTGACAGTTGGCTTTTGTGTATTCCTCCTGAACATTCACAAACAATGGTGAGCTTAGGTATGACTGGATGGGCCATCATTGGTAGGATGGGAGGGAGGAGCTGAGCCCAGCCCCACTTACACTTGAATTGGTTGTGTCCTGTCACCACGCAAAGTTCTGCATACCCCATGTAAATAGTCTGGAGCCAGGGCCAGCAAGGTACCTGTGCACTTGAAAGGCATGTCTGTAGAAGCTTCTCCCCACTTCAAAGACACAACTGGGTATAAATACTGGGCCTCAGACACCAACTCTTTAGTACACATCTGGACCTGTGGATACTCTGCCAGAAAGAAGGACTCCTGTGCTGCTGAAAAGACTGCCACTCTGCTGGACTACTGCTCTGAAGGAACTGCTGCACTGCTGGGTTGAACTACTGCCTGCTGCCCTCTTTCCTGGGTGAGGAGAGAACTGGACCTGCAACTTCCCCCTTGAACCCAGGACACCAGAGTGATTGCAAGGGCTAGTCTGCTGGCCGCCTGATGTGAGCCTCAGGGACATAAAAGGGTACCCAGCATCCTGAACCAGCTCCTAGACCCAGCTGCAGTGAATTCCTGACCCCCAAGTGGTGCCCCTCAGGTTCTGAACCCTTGGTGTAACTCAGGGATCTGAATTCAAGATTTTAAGCTCTTCACGAAAGGACCTATTTGCACTGACAACTCACCACTCACACCCAGATTCCATGTGAAGCTCTGGCAGCTGTCTCTTCATGCTGCAGCATTGACCGCTAGCGGGGGACTACCAACACGAAGCACCAGCACCACCCATTTGCAATGCAGGCCTGCTGTATGCGCTACACTGACAGCCTCCTGTGATCCTCTCTGAACTCCTTGCGGCCACCTCCAACAAGAACGGGACACTTGGCACGATTTCAGGAAGGTCGTTTTCAGCTGACTCAACCTAGGTGACTGTCGAGGTTGGCCTGAAAGAGTGACTTTGACCTGATCCTGTGCACCCAGATATCTCTAGTTGGCGCTTTGTCCTTTTTGGTGCTATTTTTACTAAAATCTTTAAAATTTCACTGTTTGGATTTTTGTCATTGTGGTCTTGTTTTATTTATTACATTTTACTTTATTTTTCTTATTTTGTGTGGGATTCTTTATGTGTGGTGTTTTCACTGTTTTTACTGTCTGAAGTGTTACACAAATACTTTCACATTGCTTCTAAGTTAAGCCTGACTGCTCTGTGCCAAGCTACCAGAGGGTTGAACACAGGTTCATTTAGTATTGGCTTGTGCCTCACCCTGACAAAGATTGTGGTTGCTGCTTGACCAGGGCTCACCTCAGTCAACCAACAACCCAATTTTTCACATTGGTAATCTGCGGTGAGGAACTGGACTTGTGTTTGTGTACTGCCCTACAGTGATTTTGTGTGCACTACCATACCATATCTGAGACCAATTCTAGTTTAAATTCTTCCTGCTTGGTCTTTTTGATTTTCAAAAATTATTTCTAACTGCTCTGCCTGAATCCACTTCTGCAAGGATGGAGTTTGAGGTGGGTAACATGGAGTCCAACACTGTGGCCCAGCTCAAGGACTTCTGCCAGGAAAGGGGACTTCCAGCTAAGAGCATCACAATGACGTGGAGCTCCAAAAGGCATGGAAGGTCTGGGCAGAAGCCCACCAGTTAGTGGGTGAAACCACAGGAGAAGATGATGAGCTGGAAAGGCCTGGAGAAAACCTTCCTATGGCACCACCAACAGTTGATGGGAAGGACTTGGTCCCGAGAGTGGAATCCCCTGCCAGGGCAGGAAGAAGTGTGTCTTCCTGTAGCCTGTCCCCAGATGAGCTGGCGGAAAAGAGGGAGGAGATAGAATTCAAGCTGCAGATAGACCAGTTAAGAACGGAGGAAAGGAAAGTGGCTATGGAGGAGAAGAATGCTGAGGCCAGGAAGGTTAGGGGTGCACTTGCTAGGTCGACATGGCAGTTTAAAACTGCACTCACAGACACTGCATTGGCAGGCCTGAGAGAAGATTACAGGGGTACTCACATGGGTGGCACAACCAGATCTGCAGGCCCTGTAGTAGCATTTGATTTACAGGCCCTGGGCACACACAGTGCACTTTACTAGCGACTTAGCAGTAAATCAAATATGCCAGTCATGGAGAACCAATCAGAATTAAATTTTACACAGAGAGCATATGCACTTTAGCAATGAGTAGCAGTGGTACAGTGCCCAGAGTCCTAAAGCCAACAAAAGCAGGGTCAGAACAATAGGAGGCAAAAGGCAAAAAGTTTGGGGATAAACCTGCATAAAAGGCTGAGTCCAACAGGTATCTATAAATCGACATGTAGCAAAATGTGCACCTCTTCAGCTCCAGTCGCTAAATTTCCAGTGCTGACAACTAATGCAAATACAGGCAGTGGAATGGCCGTCGTTTGAGTGCAACAACCACTGCAGGCAACTATCATCCTGCAGTCAAGTGCCTTCTCTCTTGGCCAGCATCCTACCCTGTCTCCTGACAAATCCAATTCCAACAACTAAGTTTCATTATACACACATGACCAATTTGCTGCAAGTGAATCATGTAAATATCTGTGTGCCTCATGCCACCTTGTCCTTTGCTTTTTGTTGTCCAGATGGATAAAATCAAACATCTTCTGTCTAACATACATCTAACCCTCATCTTTTAACAGTTGCATCTGGTAAATGATTCACAGATCCTGCATCTTTCAGTACAGTGGGTGCTTCTCAACAGAGAAGAGAATATGCAGTAAAACTAACTTTGTGGCACAACCAGATGGGCAACCATGAGACGCAACATCTCTATGAAAGTACAATTTGCTGGATTTAGAGTCCTAACCTCAAACATCGTACTAACATATTTTTCTATATATGCATCTACCCAAAATGTTAAATTAAACTGAAATCGGAATTCACCTCAGCAACGTAATAACCAATGTTTCTCTGTCCCTTTTAGTACCTTTTGATGTGCAGGCCTATTCAAAAAGGCATTTTGGAGTATGTAAAGTTGCACACACCTAGTACTCCTATATACTGTTTTATGCCTTTTTGGTAGATGTGTTGGTGTTTCTGAAACGTATAATTATCAAGCCAGTGAAACCAGCCCCCCCCTGCCTCCCCCACCACCAACAGGGATTTTCTACATCAGAGGGTGCTTCTGTGAGCTGTTTAAACTGTGTTTAATAGGGACTGTGCACTTCGTTTTTTGGCCAGGAGAGGGAGTAAAGTTGTATTCAAACAGTATTGTTAGATTTCAAGTTTGTGAGGCCTTTACCTGCAGAAATCCAAAGTGTGGATTGAGCCTGTCTGTCTCCTAGGAGATTCTGGACAGGAGAAGCAGCCCCCACCCCCACCCCCAGGCCAGCAGGCCTAGGACTGGGGATTGGCTATTCAGCTCCCAGGCAACTCTGAGCCCTCCCCTCACACCTGCCCAGGTCCCTTAAGGCTTTGCTGGGTGCACCCCAAATCATTCTCCTCCATCTTGTGAGTTGCAGCCTACCTGTGCCCCAGATTGCAGTGAGCAGAGTCCAGCAAGTGGTAAGGAGGCAGACTAGTGCTGTCTCTTCCCTCCTCCAAAAGTTTTTAAAAAACGATTTTTCCTTTCTGTGATTACTGTCTTTGCCTGTGGTTGTTACAGTTTAAAAATGTAGTTTTAACCTGCCTGTGATTGTATATTTTATCACCTGTTTTGTGTGTTAAACTTGTGGTTTTCCTGCCCATGATTGCTTCCATTTAACGTGTTGAATTGTGGGATTTGCAGTCCAAACTCTGTAGTTTGTCGCTCTCATTCCTGGTGACTATTCAGTTTTCCCTCCAAATTTCTCCTTTGCTCTGTGCTAAGACCTGTATGTTAAACAGTGCACCCCCAGCCACCATTTTGTGTTATCAAGCCAGTGAAACCAGCCCCCCTGCCTCCCCCTCCAGCAACAGGGATTTTCTACATCAGAGGGTGCTTCTGTGAGCTGTTTAAACTGTGTTTAATAGGGACTGTGCACTTCGTTTTTTGGCCAGGAGAGGGAGTAAAGTTGTATTCAAACAGTATTGTTAGATTTCAAGTTTGTGAGGCCTTTACCTGCAGAAATCCAAAGTGTGGATTGAGCCTGTCTGTCTCCTAGGAGATTCTGGACAGGAGAAGCAGCTTCCAACTCCCTGGGCAGCAAACCTTGTCTGAGGTTGCTTGGACCTTATATAGTCTGCTAGTGGCTGCTACATGTATACACTGATTGGTGGTTGTATCTGATGTTTCTATTGGTTTGAGTTAGTGTCCTCATTGGTTGGGTATTTGAGGGTTCTGATTGGTTTCTGGATCTGTGATTCAATCAATGTAGGGTTGGGACTAGGGCTAGGGTTATGATTTCTATTGGAAGCAGGGACTAGGGCTTCCTGTTTTATTGGTTGTTGGGACTAAGGTGGAACTAGGACTAGGGTTAGGCCTTTAATTGGAAGTAGCGATTAGGGCTTCTGGTGTTATTGGTTGCTGGACTAGGTGTGGGACTAAGAGTAGGGTTAGGCTTTCTATTGGAAGTAGTGACTAGGGCTTCCCGTCCCATTGGTTGCTTGGACTAGGGTTGGGACTACTGGTAGGGCTAGGGCCTCTATTGGACATAGAGATCAGGGTTTTTTGAACTGATTGGATGCTTGGAGTAGGGCTAAGATTGGCTGTAAGGTCCTGATCTCCTATTGGTTCTAGCTTTTAGGGCTAGTGTTGTGATTGGATAGTATTAGGGCTAGGGTTCCCATTGGCTGACGGGGTCACCTGATTACTAGGGGTATCAAAGGCCAGGGTTAGGGCGTCTCAGCCCGGGCGTCGAGGCTAAGGGCAGAGAGGACAAGGGTGAGTGCCTGTTTGAGCCTGTTCGAGACGGGCCAGGGACAGGAATGCTGCCCATCTTCCCATTAATTAATGTGTCTATTACTTTTCTCCTGAAAAAGCATATCTAATGCACTACCCTATTTCTCAGCCTATACTTCCCTCAATATATCTTCTAGCCCAACTTTTTGACTCATCTCAAACTTCTTTCTACTACTTTTTCCAATTCACTACCCTATCTCACCCTATACATCTATCACTATATCCTCTACACCCACTCTCTCATTTATCGCAAACGCCATACCACTACTATGTTCCCCAAAATAACCCTTTCTTGACTCTCTCCTACTCTACCCCTCCTTGTATCTTCTGACACCTCCTTTACTGTACCAATGCCCAAGACAAACCTTTCTAAACTCTTCCCTCTGACTCTTCCCCTCCAAAAACCCTTTTTACTCATCAAAAAGCCTCCTCCTACTGCTATGACCTACAAAAAGAAATCCTTCACTCTTCTATCCCACAACTATCCTTTTCAATCAAAATAACAGACTAGCATGTTCACTTCACTAATTCCATATTCCACTATACTAATTCACCACTAATCCTTTATGGGTTCCAGAGTAGCGTGCTACTCACCAACAAAGTGCTTCAACACCCACCAGGGGTAACAGGCGCTATATGAATGCAAACCTTTCTTTCCCTTCCATCCCTCCACTATCCTTCTCACTCCAAATAACTGACTAATATCCACCACTCAAATTACTTTCATATTTCACCATACTAATTCACCACTAATCCTTTATGGGTTTCCGGAGTAGCGTGCTACTCGCCCAAAAAAAAGCAATTCAACACCCCATCAGGGGTTAGAAGCGCTATATATATGCAAACCTTTTTTCCCTCTTCTATCCCTCCGCTATCCTTCTGAATCCAAATAACTGACTAACATATCCACCACTTAAAATTTACTTGCATGTTTCACTATACTAATTCAACACTAATCCTCTATGGGTCCCGGAGTAGCGTGCTACTCGCCGAAAAAGCGCTTCGACGCCTCGTCAGGGGTAGTAAGCGCTATACAAATGCAATTACAATACAATACAATATTAGCAAACATATTTATAATGCACAGTTCTGTGCAGAAACTCGCTTCGCTCCTCCACAGGTGACAGACAAAATGCCTAGTTTTCAAAATGCGCAACAAATACAAAAATAATCTCAACTGTCAATCAATCAATGATAACTTTATTCGTTACTCTTTTGTAACATAAAAAGATACAAGCATATTAAGACTTTCACATTAAAAGAAGAAATCACACCCAATTATTTGCAAATAAACAGTTTCACAGAAAAAACGAGTCCCCATTCAATATTTCAGTTTCACAAACAATAGGAGCTCAATATTGTGCAAAAGTACAATTTGGTTAAAAAGAGTCCGCCCTAGAGTTTCCATTATTTTATAAAATCTACCCACGATGGATTTTCAGGGCTCCTGGTTGTTACAATAATAATAAAAATTATTTAAAATTGCTCATTGTAAGATTTCATGTTACTCTTTCTAAGCTATAAAACTCACAATCGTAGAGAGATCTCATTTGATTAAGGAGATTCCACCCGCAGGTTTTTCCAGAATTTTAATACCTGATGTATATATGAGCTCATTGCACAGCAAAGAGGTGGGTTATTTAATTGCTGCAAAAATAGAAAAGCTGTTCTACACTGTCTAATATTATATGTTTTAAAAAGAGGTAATACAATTTTTTCCTGGGGAGTTCGTTGTACTGACAGAAGAATACAATGTGCAAGTTTGTTATCGGTGACACGCCATCATATGGGCACAGGGAGAGATCAACCATGGAGTGAATAGCAATTAGTCAGGGATCCCACCAACAGTGGCAACATATTTGCCCTAAATCGCGTGTAAAAAAATAAACCTGTGCAGGGCATTTTGTGCTAGGGTCAGATACTTTTTTAGGCCCTCCTGCGGGGACATCCTAAAATAAGCGAGAACAGATGTTTTTGCTTTTTCCACTTCCCATCTCTTCCTCATCCCCATCTCTGGCCTGGTTCTGGGCACAGAGTTTCAGCCTACCCTTGGCAAGCGATCTACAGGAATCTGGTTTATTGAACAGATCCGCTAGGCCAATCTCCTCACAGTGGGATTTTACATATCTCAGCCACGGGATCTCCAATGCGTGGTCTAAGCTCAGGCTGTCCATGAGGATTAATTTATTGAAATCCAATTCCTCTTGTGACCAAATAGAGTGCCAAAGTATAATCAGAGCCATTTTAACCGTTTCGCTGCTAGACCCCCCGCCCCCCTGTGCTAAACCTTTTTTGGGCTATTTGGGATAGTTCGCGCTTAGGCCCCTGTAACCTTTTGTCCACATAAGGTATTCACGCCAAATTTGAGTCCTTTTCATCTAACATCGTGAGGATTTTAAAGGTACCCAGGGTTTGTGGATTCCTGTGGAGGGGACCCAGAAGTTAGCCAAAATACAGCTACATTTTCGTTTTTTTTGTAAAAATGGAGAAAAGTGCTGCAGAAGAAAGCGTCTGTTTTTTTCCTTGCAAATGGTAACAACGAAGGGTTTGTGGTGCTGAAAACACCATCTTCCCAGCTTTCAGGGACAGGCAGTCTTTTGCAAGAAAACCTAAATTTTCTAACCAATTTTGGCATTTTACTGATACAGGCCCATTTTTGCTACTTTTTGTGCTTTCAACCTTCTTCCAGTTAGTGGTAGAAATGGATGTGAAACCAATAATGGATCCCGGAAAGCTATATATTTCTGAAAAGTAGACAAAATTCTGAATTCAGCAAGGGAGGGGTCATTTGTGTTGATCCTTCAAGTTTTTTTATAGAAACTAACAGTTGAAAATAAGAAATATTGAAAATGAGTTGAAAAAAAAAGCTATTTGTGCCAATGTTTTCACCTGTAACTTCTTCTAAGTATGACATATTTTTGAAAGCAATATACCGTTACATTCACTGGACCCTTCTAGTTGTGGGGATATATAGGACTTGTAGGTTCACCAAGAACCCGAGGAACCCAGAGCCAATAACTGAGCTGCGTCTTGCAATGGTTTTTCATTGTGTACCGGGTATATAGCAATTCATTTGGTAAAATAAAGAGTGAAAAATTGGTATCAAAGACACCTATGTATTGCCAAAATGGGTACAAAATATAGAGTTTAGAAGCAGTAGTTATTTGCACATCTCAGAAATTGTGGATACCCATAATAGCATGTGAATTATAGGACATTTTTCAAAGTGACTTCTTTTTTACACATTGTCTTAAATTTGGAAGGCAGAAATGCATAGAAAGTCAATAATAATAAGAGTTGCTCTACAATTCTGTGTTCCCCTAAGTGTCCTCATAAAAATGTCACCTCACTTGTGTGGGTAAGCCTTGTGCCCGCGACAAGAAACGGGCCAAAATGCAACGTGGACACACCACATTTTTACAGTGAAAACTGACCCTTTTTTTGCAAAGTGCCTAGCTGTGGATTTTGAACCCTAGCTCTGCCAGCACCTAGGGAAACCTAGCAAACCTATACATTTTTGAAAACTAGACACCCAGGGAAATCCAGGATAGGGTGACTTGTGTGGCTTTCACCAGGTTCTGTTACCCAGAATCCCTTACAAACCTCAAACTTTGTCCCAAAAAAACACATTTCCCTCACATTTCTGTGATGGAAAGTTCAGGAATCTGTGTGGAGCCACAAAATTCTACCCACCCCGCATTACCCAAAGTCTTCCGATAAAAATGGTACCTCACTTGTGTGAGTAGGCCTAGTGCCCGCAGCAGGAATCGTGCCAAAAATGCAACGTGGACACACCACAATTTTAAAGTGAAAACGGACCCTTTTTTTGCAAAGTGCCTAGCTGTGGATTTTGAACCCTAGCTCTGCCAGCACCTAGGGAAACCTAGCAAACCTATACACCAAGGGGAATCCAGGATGGGGGGACTTGTGTGGCTCTTACCAGGTTCTGTTACCCAGAATCCCTTGCAAGCCTCAAACTTTGTAAAAAAAACCACATTTTCCTCACATTTCTGTGATGGAAAGTTCTGGAATCTGTGTTAATCCACAAACTTCTACCCACCCCGTATTCTCCAGAGTCTCCCGATAAAAATGGCCCCTCACTTGTGTGGGTGGGCTAAGTGCCCGCGGCAGGGACGGGCCCAAAACTTATTGTCGAGACATCAAAATTACCTATCACCAAATGACCTGGTTTTGCAAGGTGGGCACCTGGGTTTTTGTCCCTAGGCTCGGCGGCCATCTAGGGAAACCTACCAAACCCACACATTTTTGATAACTAGACACTTTGGGGAGTCCAGGGAGGTATGGCTTGCATGGATCCCCCAACTTTTTCCTACCCAGAATCCCCTGCATTCCTCAAATTTAGCTAAAAATATCAAATTATTCTCAAATTTCTGTGTGGGAAAGTTGTGGGATCACAGGGCTGACACAAATTTCCTATCACCCAGCATTCCACCAGGTCTCCTGATAAAAATGGTACCTCACTCGTGTGGGTGGGCCAAGTACCCATGACAGGCAAGGGCCCAAAACGTATTGTGGAGACATCAAAATTACCTATCACAAAACAACCTGGTTTTGCAAGGGGGGGCACCTGGGTTTTTGGCCCCGGGCTCGGCAGTCATCTAGGGAAACCTACCAAACCCACACATTTCTGAAAACTAGACACCATGGGGAGTCCTGGGAGGTATGGCTTGCATGGATCTCCAGACTTTTTCCTATCCAGAAGCCCTTCAAACCTCACATTTAGCTGAAAAAAATCACTTTTTCCACATATTTTTGGGTGAGATCACCGTGCAGGCACAAATGTCTTACCACCCAGCATTACCCTTGGTCACCCGAGTTATGATAGGTTTGAATAGGTAATTTTGATGTCGCCACAATATGTTTTGTGCCCTTGCCTGTCGCTGGTACTTAGCCCACCCACATGAGTGAGGTAGCATTTTTATCAGGAGACCTGGGGGAACGCTGGGTGGTAGGAAATTTGTGGCGGCCGGGTGATCCCACAGTTTTCCCACACAGAAAAGTGAGAAAAATTTAATTTTTTTAGCTAAATTTAAGGTTTGCAGGGGATACTGGGTAGGAAAATGTTGGGAGATCCACGCAAGCCACACCTCTCTGGACTCCCCTGGGTGTCTAGTTTTCAGAAATGTCTGGGTTTGGTAGTTTTCCTTAGATGGCCGCTGAGACCGGGATCTAAAACGCATGTGACCCGCTTGAAAAAAAAGGTTGTTTTGTGATAGATAGGTGGGCACCTGTGTTTTTTGGTCCCGGGATTGCAGACATCTAGGGGAACCTAAAAAACCCAGACATTTCTGAAAACTAGACACCCGTGGGAGTCCAGGGAGGTGTGGCTTGCGTTGACCCCCAACAGTTTCCTTCCAAGAATTCGCTGCAAACCTCAAATTTAGCTAAAAAGTCCCATTTTCCTCTAATATCTGTGTTAGAAAGTTGTGGGATCATGGCACAGCACAAATTCCCTACCACTCAGCATTCCCCTCAGTCTCCCAATAAAAATGATACCTTACTTGTGTGGATGGGGCAAGTGCCTTTGACATGGAAGGGCCAAAAACATGTAGAGATTGAGGGGGCCCAAAGCGGGTGCAAAAAGGCAGTTTGTTTATTTGTTTTTAGGCTGACGCTACTTTGGGCACCCACACAAGTGAGGTATAAATTTTCTCAGGGGACCAAGGGGAATGCTGGGTAGTAGGAAATGTGTGCCTGCGTAGTGATCCTACAACTTACCTACACAGAAATGTGAGGAAAATGTGACTTTGTAAGCAAATTTGAGGTTTGCGGGGGAATCTGGGTAAGAAAACTCTGGGGATCCATGCAAGCCTCCCTGCCAGCCAAGAGTCAGTACATGCACACCACCATCCACACACACCGCTAGCCAAGCGCCATCCACACACACCGCCATCCAAGCGCCATCCATGCACACCACCAGCGAAGCGCCATCCACGTACACTGCCAGCCAAATGCTATCAATGCACACAGTCAGCCAAGTAATATCCACGCACACCGCCAGCCAAGCGCCACCCATGCACTCTGCCAGCCAAGCGCCATCCCCGCACACCGCCAGTCAAGCAGGGCTGGACTGGGAACAGCAACCAACCCTGGCAGATTGCTGCTCGACTGGCCCTGAGAGGGGGGCATGCTAGTAAAAAGCACCGCTCCAGCTTTTGTTACTGGGGCCTGATATTGCAGCATGGCTGCAAAACCGGCCCCCAGTGACAAAACTGCCCCCCACGGCCAGAAAACTGGCTCCCACCCCTCCGGTCCACCGGGGAAACGTCTGGTGCCTGCTCCGGCCAGTCCAGACCTGCAGTCAAGCACAATCCATGCACACAACCAGCTAAGCGCCAGTCCACGCACACTGCCAGCCAAGCACCACTCCATGTGCACCACCAGGCAAGCACCAATCTACACACACCGCCATCAAGCGCTAGTCCACCCACACCATTAGCCAAGTGCAGGTCCACACACACCGCCAGCAAAATGCAAGCCAAAGGTCAGTACACGCAGACCATCAGCCAAACTCCAGTTTACACACACACAAACTCTCCCTAGTTTCTAGTGGTTTTCTACCCGTGCTTGGGTGCAGATGAGAATACAAATATCACTGAAACAGCCAAAATGTGTGCCTAAAAAAAAGGGAGCGACCCTTGCCTATGGATCTTCTCAATGGCATGCCCATAAACATATCCCTGGTGCCTAGTGGGCTTTATGCCCCCTGCGGGGGACAAATAGGGGCTATTGCCCCGATCTGCCTTCCGGGGGGGCAGAAAGCCTTTTTTGGTGGTGCCGGCATTAGCATGCCCATTCTCGGCAGCCCCCACCCCTATATATATGTGTAAAAAAAATCCTTGGTGCCTAGTGGGATTTCTGTCCCCTGGAGGGCAGATTAGGGACTATTACCCCCATCTGCCTCTCGGGGGAGGCAGAAAGGCTGTGGCAATTTTTGGGGGGGGCATTGGCAGGCCCATTTTGGGCAGCCCCCACCTCTATGTATAAAACAAAACCAATCCCTGGTGCCTAGTGGGCTTTCTACCACCCCCAGGAGCAGATCGGGGGCTATTGCCTCCATCTGCCTCCCAGGGGAGGCAGAAAGGCAGTGGAATTTTTTTGGGGGGGGTTGGGGAATTGGCATGACCATTTTGGGCAGCTTCCACCCCTACGTATAAAAAAAATCCCTGGTGCCTATTGGGCTTTATGCCTCCCTGGGGGGCAGATCAGGGGCTGGATTTTGGGGGGAGCAAAGGCCCTTGCCCAAGGTGTCTTGTGGGTGGATCCCCAAGCAGGGATCCACTAGGGAGGGGGTACCATTTGACAGGGGAGATTCTCCCCTTTTCAATGATACCTCTCCTGACTTTCTACGTGCTTATGGGGCTGAGATTGCCCCCTCAGAACATAGAAAGTGAAACTAAAATGAGCCGATAGGCTCATTTCAGTTTCGGTTTCTCTGAAATGACGTGCGCACTGATCTTCATTTCAGAGAAACCAAACACACAGCCTCGTGAGCTGGGGAAGCCCTTTCCCAGCTCCTGAGGCTGTTGGGGGGAAAAGGAAAACCCTCTGGTGCCCGCACCAGAGGGATTTCCAGTGCCAAGTGATCAGACGGCCGGGAGCCATCCAACGCACACGAGCACTGGTGGAGCACATGAGCACAAGTGCCTTGGTTGAGCACTCAAAACTATGGAAAATCATGGAGGATTTAGGGGTTGAGACAGGTATCATCACCTTCATTAGGAAGTTGTATTCTGACGCTAACACCCGAATGCGTTTTGGCAGGGATGGTGAATGTTCGGGCAATAGTAACATCAGAAGAAGGGTTAGGCAGGAGTGTGTTTGGCCCCTTCCTGTTCTCCCTCTATAAGAAAAGGGTAGAATTAGCTCTAAGCATATGCGCCGAGGGACACGGCGAAGATTGGCAATCGCCCCCTCCCTATTTTGTATATCTTGCTCAGTACTCGTGGTTGGGTTATTGTCATAAATGACGGTAAAGTGTTCGACCCATGCCTCCTCTGCAATATGTACCTCTGTTGAGGGTTCATGGGGCTCCCTAAAATAGTTGTTATTAATCATCTTCCAAAAATGTCTACTGTCCTTAAGGGCACTGGCCTGTACCAAGGCCTCCCATTCTGCCTCTTTTATACATTTCTTTCTTTGGGCAATACTCTGTTTAAAGTGCGTGCGTGCAAGCCTAATTGATACCAAGTCCCTTGGTCGCTGCTGAAGAACTTTATGCAGCCGATTCCTGGCTATCGTACACTCAGAGTCAAACCAACCACTTGCTTTGGCTAAGATCACTCTAACTTCTAGCATTGCATGGTCACTATACCAGAAAGGCTAACATCAAGGCCTTTAATAACTGTGTCTGAAACTTCAGAGGCCATAACATAATCAATAGTGGACACATTTATTTCTGAAAAATTTGGATGCTAGACCCTCACTCTCGTTCAGTTTTATATTATACAGCCTAAGACTTAGCTTCACCATTAATCAATTGAGAGCTATTCCACTTCTACAATTCTGCACATTGTTTTATCTAAAAATAAGCAATAGTGTGTGTTAAAATCTCCTACCCAGATACTTCTCAATGACTTGTAGTGTGAGGATATGACTGACTGTATGGCTAACTCCAGATCCATCACTACTTGGGATCTCAAATTATCAAAACAGTATTATAAAAATGAATTAGAAGTATGTCCCATGACTCGCCCACCTCACATACCAGTAAGTGAAAATAAGGGAATGCATTAATAAATTTCCAGAATTTCCAAGGTATGGAGTTTAAGATATATGTCACTAAGCCCCCCTTCGCCCTGCCCATGACCGAGGGTTTAGCCGGGGTATAGAATTCCATATACCCATCAATGGGTGAGCTGTCTTCTCCCATGTTTCCTGTAGGCAGATAATGTGGGAGCCAGAAATCATTCTATGCCAATCAGGTATATCGATCTTATTTTTAAGCCCTGCCACATTCCATGATATGAGGCCCATCCCTGATTGTTTGGGTATTAGATGTCCATCCGTGCAACCTGGGATTTCGTTCACCTCAAGGCACGTAGCGGACCTATAGTTTCTAGTTGTGCATACATATTGATCCTCACTAGTCATGGGCACAAGCATTTTACTTTTATCCAGATCTCTTTTATCTGTTAAAATTCCCTCTTCTGGGACAAGACAATCCTGGCCATCAGCTCAGATAGCCACAAAAACCTATTTCCTGTTCTCCGTGACTCCTTTAGGTTGCGCCCCACCCCGTTGGCCCCTCTTGTTCTGGGGGGCTACAGCAGCCCCTTTGGCTGTATAGAAAAAACCCAGGTGGCAGCTGAAATATTGTTTGGTGGCAGTTCAGGTGCCTCACAAGCATGTAGAACCCTCTCAGCTAGAGCAGGGTTGCAAAAGTTCACAATCACGCAATCACCTGCAATAGATTTCTCTCCTCTGCCCACCCAGCTCACCCGTCTGACCATAATCGCATTGGGGTACAGCTCACTCACACCTTTTAATCTAGCCCTTGCCCCTATCCATTGGACACATTTATTTTTTAGTTCATTTCAGGTTTCAACATTGTTTATGGGAATCAAGGGAACACCTACAAGAGCAACTACATAAGGTACACAATTGGGCGGCAGATCCTGGGTCCGGGTGCAGGTATGCTATTAACCATTTCCTTCTGCTGCTTCTGCACTGGTATGTAATTATTGATTGTATTATTGTTTTCAGCCTGCCCTGGAATCTGAGTCTCTAAGCTTAAATTAGTGCCCACCTCCCTCACAGGTCCCCCAGCTGCTTCACATCCTCTCTTGCCACTGATCCTATTTGGTTAGCTGTGACTTTGTTACAGGCAGTCCCCTTCATAATCTGATCCAAGGCTCTGCTACAAGACTATAGCAGACTCTCCACTGTGGAAAGTCGATTGGATAACAGTGATATCATGGTGGACATCCTCTGTTCCATAGCAACCAATGGATGCTTAATATCTCTGCAGTTTATTACCACAGACTCAATCCCTTCTTGTGCATTCGCAGTGGGTGTGCTCGTCACGTCCATGGCCACCACTGGACAATGTCCTGTCTTTCCCGTCTTAAGGCCCATGTAAGGGGGTGGAAGTGTAGAATGGCCCATTAGCAGGCCGTTTTGTTTGGGTTTCTTTTTAGGGGGGGAAACTGTGCAACACCCTGAAGATAGTATTTTTATCAGGGCAGGGGGGGACAGCCCCCGAGGGCTGAGCTGTCTTAAGATCTGTATCTGCTAAATGGTCCTCATGTGTGTCCGTAGGTGCTGCTAATACCACGGGAACCATAACCTTAAACTCTGACTTTAAGGGGGCCGCTTTTAGAGTTGCTTCATGCTTTGCCAGAGCGTGCATTTATCTCATTATTTAAAGCTCCCATTGATCCCGTAGAAATTTTTTCTAAGTGGCCGGTAGTCACACCCTCTGTCACATTAAGCTTTCTTTTTCACACGAACACTATAAATTACCTGACCTCTCAGATGCAAAGGTCTGGGTCCAGTAACAAAGTGAAGTGTTGGTATCCAAGTCTACGACAGGTACCAAGGGGCGAGACAAAGGAGGGGTGGCCCAGCCGGGCCTCCTCCAGCCACTGATGGGCCCATCCTTGGCCCGGGCTTGGCTCGCACCATCCCGCGTTGCGAGAGATAGCGAGGCGCTATATAGCGACCTAATGGCAGCGCTCCTCCCCCTCCTCTGACGCTTGCCTCCTGGCGTGGATGTCTCTGCAGCCTGGAGTCCTGTAGCACAAGTTTCTTTTGAAATGCGTTCCGCGTTGCAGGAGAGAGCGCGGTGCTAAATAGCGTCCTAATAGCAGCGCTCCTCCCCCTCCTCTGACGCTCGCATCCTGGCATGGTGTCCCTGGGGCCTGGAGTCCTGCAGCATAAGTCTCTTTTGAAATGCGTTCCGCGTTGCGGGAGAGAACGCAGCGCTATATAGCACCTTCATGGAGGCGATCCTTCCCCTCCTCTGACACTCGCCTCCTGGCGCGGGCGTCTCTGGGGCCTGGAGTCCTGCAGCACAAGTCTCTTTTGAACTGTCATTCACTGTCAGTGGGCCTCACACATTTTACTGTGGATATCTTGAACACCTGATTTATAATTCAATGGCTTGATGATGTCAGCCCTCATTGAAGCCATAAGTGAATACCTTGGACCTGAACATCTGATGATAGGGCTCACACGTTTACATGTAGGCATAGCCAGGGTAGCATTTAATATCATTTGAAAGTATTGTTCCACTTCTCCTCACGTAAAAATATTTTATAGTTAGGTAAATTTGAGAAATCAAGGTCATCCATCCCTTGCAGGAATGCATCATGTAGCATTACCTAGATGCAAGAGATTCACATTGCCATAATCAGTGGAGAGGACTGCCTGCAGCAGGATTAGTGGCTCAGTGAGTAGCAACCTAGCATCAAGTCCATCAATCTTCATACTTTTTATGAAGAGGTAGTGTTTCAGAGGTCAACTAACATGACTCGATTACTTCATTAAAAAGCATAATGGAATAGGTGCCTTTAATAAAATTCACATCAACTCGCAGAACCCTTGTATCAACACCACTAGATCTTCCTGGCGAAGCGTGTAACAGGAATGCACCCCACATCACCATCTCGGTACCACTGGTTCGTGTAGCCTAGACTTGGGACTGGTGGATAGCTGTCTCGTATCTTTTGGAAATTGCTCTGCAGACATGAGAATGCCATCAAATGCATCTCTGGTAATCATTGTGACAGAATGCTTCGCCTTGTCTGTTAAAATCTTGCAGTTCATCACACAACTATTTCTATGTCTGCAATCGGAGATGATAACGGGATTTAACATATATTTGCAGGTATAAGATTGTTTAGGGGAAGAAAAGGTACCAGAATTCCAACAAATGTGAATATGCTGATGCATATCTAGAGTACAACTTTGAATATTTTTGAAAATGATGTGAACTTTCTGTGCAAGTCCAAAGGATTTGCTTCTAGGTGCATGCTCAGTACTTTAAAAAGAAGTATTGCCCACGTGAAAATGTAATTGACATTCTCAAATAAATGATAGGGGTGCAGACTGGTGTAGAAAGGCAATTTATTAGAAGATTATCATAAATCATTCTTAAGCATCTGGTTACATTTTGGCTGGCGCTATGATGATCAGCTTATTCGATGGCACCCACTAGTTAGCTCATCAAACTTAATACACGCCCCTTCAAGAATTGCAAAACCTAATTTAGCTATGTCATCATTTCCTCCTTTCTACTATTCTTTTTCGGCTGCTTCTTTCAAGTGCTCAGACACTGTACGGGACTTAGTGCAATATTAATATGTTAATTGAATACATTTATTTGAGGAGTTTTATAAAGCACATTCATGTTTTCCAATGGCGACTTCAGGGCACTATAAAAGTAACAAAAAGCAAAGAATAAAAAGGGATGGAAAAAGGGAAGGTGGTAAGTGCTGTGAGACATAAAGACTAGAGTAGGTATAGAGAAGCAGCTCAAGAGGCTGTATAAGCAGATCAAAGACAGGGTATGAAATTAGTTTTAATAGAGGTGGAAGGGTTTCAACAGAAGGCAGAAAAAATGCATCTATGAACAGGAATATTTAGAAATCTTTATTGAATTGGTGAAAGTCCTCTTGATTCACTAATTAAATGCTACTATTCAATTATTTTGTGCTATTCACTTTTTTACAATGCCTATATATTGATTCACAAACACTTTAAAAAACTTTCTGCCAAGGGGAACTGCTTCAAAGTCAAATGGCAAGTAGATTTTGTCCATATGGTGTGACATCAATAGGCCATAAGCGGAAGGGGAGAGATTAGACAGAAGGGAATATCAGACGCTGATCTGTTTATACTTAAATCATCAGATAGCAAGCCGGTTCACAGAGGCTGACCTTAATTGAGCTACATTCAGTGAAAATAAACCATCTATTAGCCTCCATACTCTTCAGTTTAATTTTATCTCAACATCTGATATGCAATTCTTGGTATTGTGGTTCTTACTCTCTGAATGTTAGGCCTAGGTTCTTGGTTCAGTTGGATGCATGGCATTTGATATTTTCTATTGGCGCATGCACTTCTTTTTCTAAAAACGAATCGATTTTTTAATTTTAAAAAGTAACAGACTGCAATCGTTTAACAGAAGAACGACAAGTTTATGATATATGTCAATGGAGGGCATGTAGCTTAATAGTCCAAGGATTAAAGAAGGTTTCAGAGATGAGACCTATGGGTCTGTGAAATTCTACCAATTTGCTTATGTGCAATAGTGCAAAATGTCTGAAAAATTAAGTGAAATTACACATAAGTACACACAATTCTCAACCAGCATTTGTTGCTATATTTTAGCATGAAATGCATCCTCGCATCCATTTTGCACAAGTGTCAAAAAATAGTGCAAAAAACACAAGCGCTGAAAATAGCAGGTGCTTGCTTTATGTTCATTCGCATTGTGCCATGTGTTCATTTTGATCTTTTGCCACGAATGGCATGTAATTACATGACATGGCATAATAGCGCACTTTTGGAAAATTCGCATAAACAGCATAATGGGAAATTACATGCATGCCTTCTGAAAATTTTGCCCAGGCCTTATGAAATCTTTATGTGGAAATTGCACAATCTCAGTACATTGTTGTTTTTTTCTTTAGGTACTTAGTTCATAATTTTGAACACACCTACATATAAGGGTTTTCCCAGGTGAATATACTATTTAAACACTGATCACAAGGGGGACAGAAGGGCATGAGGTATTTAGTAAACCATGTAAAATACTGACACTCTGGGGGTGATGTGTTTCATGGGTCTAGTGAATCCGATTCTGAGTTCAAACTTGGAAATGGTTAGGATATGGGTAAATTGGTATGCATTGTATCAAATACCTCATTTCAATCAATCAATTAGGGATTTCTAAACCGCAGGGCTACTCAAGGAGTGTCCTGGCGATGACAAAGCAGTCCCCCACATAATCCACCCCAAACTATCAAGCAACCATACCTAATAGGCGATCGTGAACAGCCAAGTTTTTAAGGCCTTCCGAAAATGGCCTTCAATATCTATCTCGCGGAGCTGTAAGGTGAGGCGATTCCAGGACTGAACCATAAGGAAAGAGAAAAAAGAGCCTCCCAATCTTTGCATTTAATTTTAGGGACTCGCAGCAGCCCTGCATCTGTAGATCAGAGAGTCCTCGCAGGACAATATAGGATGAGCCTATTTGAAAGATAGGAAGGGCCAGTACCATGGATCACTCTATGTTCTAGGACCAAGACTTTAAATTAAATTCACTCCTGAATTGGCAGCCTGCTCTTACAAATGAGGGAAATAAACACCAGAGGCGTCATATTACATAATATTCTAGATGCTGCGTTTTGTACAATTCCCTTCTCTTTTCCGATCTGAGAAACAGACGAACATACACTCTGCCGGTCATCGAGCCGAAACTATGGAAACGAACACTATATAAAAATCTTCTGAACATGGGAATCGTGACATCTTGATTGAACTACTTATCATCTATACAATGCGCTTTTTGTGACTTGATTGAGCCCTGAAGAAGTCTCAGTGTGAGACGAAACGCGTCGGCTATGGTCGTGTGAATTTTAAAGAAACCCAATAAAGAACAACTTTGAAAAAGAAAAAACAATTGAAATCTGATCATCCATTTCGTGTGCTCACTGTTCTGGACATTGTTTCATTACTATACTATAAAGTGCTGAACCTTTTGCTTTTAAGAGGCGTCATATTACATAATATTCTAGATGCTGCGTTTTGTACAATTCCCGGCCTCTATTAGAAGCAGGTAGGCAGATCCAGGTACAAGGCATTTACATAATCCAGACGGAAGCTGATAGGAGCATGGATCACTGTTTTCTGTGCCGAGGAAGGAAGTAAAAACAGACATTCTTTGAGAAACTTCAACAAAGCAAAACAGGATTCAACAACTGATGCAATCTGAGGAGCCATAGTAAGTGGATTATCTTTCTTGACTCCCAAATTGCGAAACAGCCCCGGCAGGAGTGTGTGGAGCAGTTATAGGATCCTGCCAGCACTCCATTCCCCATTGCGCAGAGAGTGAACCAAGCACCAGAATGTCCATCTTGTCTGCATTGCACTGCAGGTTACTGTCGAACATCCACTCAAAATTCTCCCCAAACAGCTCCTAAAAACTTCCTGCTCAAGAGTAGTGCCTTTTTCCAATGATAATGTACAGCTGTGTGTCATCCTCGTAGGAGACAATGCTCACTCCATAGAATTTTACCACGGATGCCGGGGGGACATGCAAATACTAAAAAGAGTGGGGCTGAAGGCTAATCCCTGTGGAACTCAAAATTTAAGTGTTTTAAAATCCGAAAAGTGTGGGGCCATCCAGACAGCTTGACTCCTGTTTTTTTTTAAAAAGAAGCAGATCCACAATAATGCTAAACCTCTGACTCCCATGTTCTGCAAATGTTGTAGGAGGATCGCCTGCAACACTGTGTGGAAGCCGCTGATAGACCAATTAGGACCAAGGCAGCCTGTTTCCCATGATCAAGCACCAGCTTGATAGCGTCAGTCACTGATGTAATACTTTGTATTTAGTTTAGTTCTTTGTTTATTGTTAGTTAATACCTCATCCTGGCCATCTGACATGCACATGTTTATGTTCAGTGTACATTCCATATTCCAGTGCTTTTTCTCTGTGTGTTTCATTGGCAGTTGCGGTTGGAAGACACAGGAAGAAGACATAGGCTCCTTACTTGGCTCTAATAAAATACACTTCGGAAGTACTCCTGTTTGCTGATGCGTCCATTTTAACATTTGGCGATGAGGAGAAGAACTCTACAGGAGGTCAGCATCAGGAGGTTTCTGTGAAGAGCAATTTTGGAACTTATTTGGTCGCTGGTATCCGCAGGAATCCAGGCCCACTTGGAAGCTACTAACTGCAACCTGTTTCCCTGCTGTGCCTGCACTGATGAAGACAGGTGTGTAGAAAGGGAGGACAATTTTTGAAGACTTCCCGCCTGGTGCGTATTGCACTAAATCGTGTGAGTACAGCAACGCACAAAGCGCAGGATTCAAGCTATCACCCCCGCTGTGCACTGTGCTGTAAACTGCGCGTGCAAAGTGCAAGCTATCCGCGTCCCATCTTAGATATGGTCTTCAAGTTTCACATGACGAGTTCAAATCACAATAAGCGGCTACGCACATGACCACTTTGCTTTGTCGACTCGTGCCATTGATCACTGGTTTTTATGTGATGCCCACATGCCTTGAAGACATCATCATGTTGCCTGTGCGCCATCTTAAATTGGGTGCACTTAACATTATGGATTATGGCATTTAAAGGAGAAAGCAGTAAAATTAAAAAAACTGACTTGTGCATGCAATTTTGCTATATTTGTTTAATATCTGTTTATTGAACAGAAGCAAATAGAAAAAAATACACGCCACAGGAAGCCTAGGGGAGGGGCGAGGGGATAGCAAATAAACATCAAGGAAAGTGAGGTCCCCAATTTGAGGCCCGACATCAAGGAGGGGGGTAGAAAATTCAAGAAGGATCATCACATATGGAATTGGGACAAAGCAAAAGTCCAGGACTTAAAAGTCAGTCTTATGGGGAGGGTTCTCCTTCAGTTCTCAGGGAGAGGCCGTGGAGGGGACCAAGGGACCAATGTCCAATAAGGACGAGTTTGACTACCATGAAAGGGTCCCGACTATATGGAGGGAAGCAATTAAGGACTCAAAATTAACAAAAGTTAGGCAGAACAGAGCCCCCGTCCACTCGTAAGGCACAAGTCACAGTGCAATATCACCATTACAGTTTGTGGCAAACAACATAGAAACCATCATAGAACAGAAAAAAGAAAAAAAAAAAAGGAAAGAAAGAAAAGAAAGAGGGAGACTAAGAAGAGACAGAAGAGAAAAGGAAAAGACAAAGAGGAGAGGAAACAAAGGGTGACGAGGGTAAGGAAGAGAGGGGCGAAGGGAAGCGGATGCGCCAGGGAGGGGAAGGGGAGGGACCGAGGCCAAGTTCTAGAGTGGAGGACGGTGATCTCAGGGCTCAGGGGGCTCGTCCAGCAGGCGTCGCGGATTACTCTGAGGGGTCTGGCCTCCTGCCTCTAGAATAAGGTTCCAAAGGATCGTCAAACAATTCCAGAGCCTGCAGTCTAGGAGGCATCAGACGGGAGTGTTCAATTTTAGTAAGGTGATGCACGAGAGAATTTTGCTATCTTTTCAAGAAGAAAACCTGAAGACATTAAAGCATTGGTATTTAATTAACTATTTAAAAATTATGGTCAATTATTACAAAAAAAGAAACATTAAAAAGAGTTTGTTTAGAACAAGACTTTCTAGCAACCTCACTATGTCTTCTTCACAAAATTTGATTCAAAACAATCCTTTGTTGCACATCCTGGTAAGCCGCCTGAAGCATGGAAAGTATGGTACCATTCTTTTGAAAACGATTTAGTAGGGGGCGTGGCTAGCAAGATGGCTGACTAGATGTGTTTCTTGTCGGCTCCGCCGGCCTGATTCTGAATCCAACAAAAATCCTGCTCAAAGCGAGATATCGGACCCTCAGAACACTTGAAGGGGGATCTGCTTTCCAACCTGCTGGTGTCTGGGTATTTTAATACACTGAAACAAGAAAAAGAATGGGGCTGCCCCAACTGGGGTCCCTCCCTCTTACCTCGAGCTAAGCCGTGGTGGACCGGAGGGCAGCGTCCGCTGCGAGGTGTGCTGTGGTTGGTCCCGGATGCGAAACAGAGCCTGCTGTGCTGCCTGAAGAGGCTGGGGGGCCAAGAGCTGTGGCGTTCAGGAGGTGACCAGACTGAGAGTGGTGCGATCTGCGACCAGTTCCCTACCCCGCCTGGAGTGCCCCCAGGGACTGGGCCTGGCCGGCCGGACCGGAGCAGTAGCCGGTGATGGGGAACAATAACCTGACGGAGTGAGAGGTGGAGGACTGCAGTCCTCTCCAGAGCAGCGGAGAAGGGGCGGTCTTGCCCTTGGGGCTGGGCCTCAGCGAGACGTGATTTGTGTTGAGAGAGAGAGGGGCATCGCTGTGGCCGTGCAGGCCGCACTGGGGCCCGGACTGCTGGAGGTGGGGGACTGCACACCAACAGCATCGGGAGTGATTGAGTAACCCTGGATCGTGTTCTGAGGCGAGGCGGGGCCCGTAGCACGGTAAGCAAACGTACCGACGCTGGCCCAGAGAGGCGCTGGAGTCAGTCCTGTTGGTGGAGTGGAGGACGGCCTAGTGCCACATGCGGCCTCCCCTACTTGGCCTCTGGGCCTGTCGTGGCGGCCGTCTGACGTCTTGGAGGAGACCCCTGGTAGGTGCATGGGGGGCAGGTGCTGCAACTCGCTCTGCCTCCCTGGCCCTGCCTCCCGCCCGCCTTTGCAAGCTATGGAGGAGCATTGGGCTGTGTACATGGCCTAAACCGGGCATGTAAGGCCCCGTGGCTGGAACCAGGGATGATAGAAAGCCCGGAGCAGCTTTGCCTGTATAGTGACATTGTCGGTGTGCAACCGCTCCTGTCCATGGGCCCTTCTCAATATACAACTGAGACTGTTGCAAGTTCGTAGCCTTAACCGCTGTGAGGCTTGGGGAGAGGGGGACCCCCACATATGGGGCAGAGGGAGAGTAATACCTTCGGCTGTACATTGATAGACAACAAGGTGAGCAACGGTGGGTGTGCCTGCCCGGTGGGATATGGATAGTCACACGGGCAGGGTTGTGTGCCCCCCCTTGACGGTCCTGGGTGAGAACAGTGGTTCCCCCCGGCACCTGTGGGGATGCTGGTGGCGCAGAGGAAGACCAGGATACTTTGACGGATGGGTGACATGGGGCCGGGTCCCTCCCCGGCTTCTGAGCAGCGCTCCCTCCACCCTAGAGGTACACGCAACAGCGATGTGAAGATGCAGGGGAACACTGGAGACTGACAGTTTCCACTGTTGGTGAGAGACTGTGTCTAAAAAGTCACACTTCCATAGCCCGACACTGACTAAGGGAGAAGAAAGGAAAGACATGGCCAAAGATAAAGACCATCGACCACCCAAACATGGGAAACTTAATAAATTCGCAAGGGTCATGTCTTCCCCCTTGGAACAAGGAGAGAGAGCCCCTGCTAGGCCCAATAATGCGGAAATTCTGCAGGCTATCTGGGCCTCTCGAGATGCACTAGAGGGACGCATTGGAGAGGTGCGTTCCGAAGTCTCGCTGCTCCGACAAGATCTACGCAATGTTGTGGAATGGGTCACAAATGCAGAAAAGAGAATCTCTGACTTCGAGGACACATCACAGACCTTCCGCAAAGAAGTTATGGACCTGCAGGAAACAATGAAGGAAGTGGCTTGGAGGGTCGATAATGCGGAAAATCGCACGAGATGGAACAACTTGCAATTTGTGGGCTTCCCAGAAGGAGTGGAGGGCCCTGACATGTGTCACTTCTTGGAACAGTGCCTGAGGACTTCTTTACCAGAGGCGCACTTCTATACCTGCTTTGTGATAGAAAGAGCTCATCGGGCTCTGACAATGAGACCTCTGGTGGGTGCTTCGCCAAGGCCAGTGATTGCCCGCTTTCTAAACTATCATGATTGGAATATGATCCTCCGCAAGGCGCGGAGACTGGGAGACGTCCATTATGAGAACTATAAAATTACGATATTTCCTGACTACTCCAGGGAGGTGCAGAAACAAACTCGGTTAAGGCAAAGCTGCGGACTCTTCACATACAATATATGACAAGGAAAAGGTTCACTTCTTCCAGACCCCTGAAGAGGCATGGACCTGGTTAGAAGAGATCCCTCCATCAAAAACCCTGAAAATGCCCAGCTTGAGACACTGCGGTGGAGAGGAAGGTGATATTGCCCGGACGACACTCTGGCATCGAAAACATCACGGATCGATGCGTCACAAAGGAGGATAAGGACGACACCCCTACCTACTGGGAATAGACAGTGGCAATTGGGTCGCTCCACTGAAAGGCGGAAGACATCAGACGGCAACTACCAAAACAAACAGGCAGAGGCTAGACCAAGATCTGATTACACCGGACCCATCGGAGAGGGAGTTCTCTTCGGGCTCGGATGAAGGACACCCATTACTGGCTGTAATTCAGAGCATGGAGGGACCTTCACTGGGGCCCCCTGCACCAGACAAGAGTTGCAGCGCATAAGGGTCGCAGTTCGCTGGCTGGAACCACAGGCCCGGTGGACGCTGCACAAGATTGAGTAGCTCTCACCACCCCTCCTTTTCCCTTTTCCCACAGAGATATTGGAAGTGGTTTTTTTGTCCATATCTCTCCTTTCGCTCCTTCTCTCACGTCTTTTCTCCCTTTCCACTTCTCCCTTCCTCTCCCTCCCTCCGTTCCCTTCTTTATTTCCCCTCCTTCCATCCCCTTTCGTGTTCTTTCTTTTTTCCTTTCTTAATTGGTTGAACCTTGCCTGTGAGTTCTCTTGAAAGTTGATCACTTAGTGATCATAGTTGGGTCATAGTTTAGAAAGGTAGGTGTATAGGTTATGAGAGGGTGGGCTACAGACCCCTCAGGTCCGACCTACACCGCAGTTGTCCAGTTGACACAGGGGGAGGCAGGCGCTGTTGGAGGGGGGACAGAAGGGGGAGGTGGATTGTGCCATTACAGTGTTTTTGTTGCAGAGATAGAGTAGACACGGCGGACATGTGAGATATATACAGACACAGACACACTTGAAATGAATAGGACACGTTACAACGCAAACATTTACCATGCATGCCTTTACAAAGCGGTTTTTACATCGCAACATCCATTACAACGCATGATTTGACAACGCATGCCATCACAACGCATTTTTAGAAACTACATTTACAACGCATTCCATTACAATGCATACCACTACAACGCATACCATTACAACGCATAATACTTTTAGGGCAACAGTAGGGTAAGTGTTGGATAGTGTAAGGGTAAAAATTACTATTCTCACTCCAGTGAGTGCAACAGTAGGGTAAGTGTTGGATAGTGTAGGGGTAAAAATTACTATTCCCACTCCAGTGAGTGCCACAGTAGGGTAAGTGTTGGATAGTGTAGGGGTAGAAATTACTATTCCCACTCCAGTGAGTTCAACAGTAGGGTAAGTGTTGGATAGTGTAGGGGTAATGCATTGTAATGGCATGCGTTGTAGTGACATGCAATGTAACGGCATGCTTTGTAGTGACATGCGTTGTAATGGTTGAGTTGTAATGGCATGCGATGTAAAGGCAGTTGCGTTGTAATGACTGCGTTGTAAATGTAGTGCGTTGTAATGACTGCGTTGTAATGGTTGTTTCCCACTTGAAATGGAGCATGGACTACAAACGTAGCTGACACATATAAATGGGAGGACCAGGAGATCAAGATGACTCTTTCTATTCTGTTCTGACATGGAACATTAATGGGCTGGTTAGAAAAATCAAACGGGGTCTGGTGGCTGACTACATTAGGAGACTGAAGCCTCCAGGAAACCCACTTGAGGGGTACCAACTGCTCCTTCCTGGGTAGAGGAGCCTTTGTCACTGTGGCACATGCAGGTTTCACCTCAGGTGCATGGGGGTAGCCATACTGGCTAGGAGAACACCACCTTTCCACATAGAAAACACATGGCTGGACCTGAATGGAGCATATGCTGCAGTACAGGGCCAATGGTGGTGCAGGAATATCACCCTTATCACAGTGTATGCCCCCCCTTGACTCCAACAATGTACTATGGACAGGGTGACAGGAATACTCCTAGAGGCAAACTCATCTTTACATGTTGTGGGAGGGGACCTCAATGACTTCCTTGACCCTTCCCTGGGCCGCTCTGGGCCTGCTAGAGAGGCCGTGAGCAAAACAACCCTGGCCTTGTTTGTGGATACCTTGGGATTGGTGGAACTCTGGCACCACACACACCCAGAAGCAAGGGAATATTCCTATTTCTCCAGCACTCATAACGTATTCTCCAGGCTGGACTATATAGTCATCCCTGTGGAAGCGGCGCATTTAGTGAGAAAAGCACAATACCTGGCGAGAGGCCTCTCAGACCACTCGCCCCTCTGGGTTACACTGGGCACACAGCATCATGGGAGACGGGAGAGCTGGAGACTAAATGCCTAGGTCTTGCGGGACGAGACAGCTGCCCGCAAACTTCGAGTGGACTTCGAGTTATACTTTGTGGAAAATGAGAACTTGCTGAGCTTAGCTGTTGTGGTCTGAGAGGCCTAGAAGACAGTATTACGTGATAGGGCACAGAAAATCCTGGCCCACAAAAAAAAGAGGGAGACGAGAGATGTTATATCCCTAGAACGCCACTTTCTTAAACTGGAGGCCATCCCAGAGAAGATGGTAGATCCCACCAACGAACGCAAATCGGCGATACTCCCCAAGGAGTATCAGGCTCTAGCTAGCGATGAAGTTAAGAAACAGATCTTAGCAATACAATACTGTCTTTGCGACGTGGGTGTTAAGGCGGGGTGACTGCTGGCCTGGTTGGGGAGGAAGGAGAGAGAGGCAAGATGGGTACATGAAATAATAGGTGATCAGGGTAAATCCTTCCACAGGGCCCAGTATATAGCTTGGGAATTTGCCCAGTACTATTTGCAATTCTATAAAGCTCGTGCCCTCGCAGATGTGACCCAAATGTGCACATACCTGGACGAAATTTACATCCCAACCCTGACGGTCAAAGATAAGACACTGTTAGGGGAAGACCTTACATTGGCTGAGATCCAGGGAGCAATAGGCAGATTGAAAGCAGGTAAAACACCGGGACCGTATGGGCTACCAGCTGAGTTCTTTAAGAGAAACACTGGACCTCTTGGCCCCCACTTACTAAAGATGTATGAGGCGGCTAGGGAAGAGGGGCTTCTGCCACTAGATCTCAGTCGGGCCACGATTGTGGTAATCTATAAACCTGGGAAACCCACCAGAAAATGCAGCTTGTATCGTCCGATATCGCTTCTAAATATTGAGACAAAGATTTTGGCAACAATACTGGCCACACTACTGGTGCAACTCATTTCCCCGCTGATTCGTGGGGACAAGTCTGGCTTCATGCCCAAAAGGTTGACAAGGCATAACCTCTGTCAGCTCTACAACTGGTTAGAAACAATTAAGCTAAGAGCAGACCCACATATATTCCTTTCACTGGATGCTGAAAAAGCATTTGATGCGGTACATTGGCCCTATATGATGCAGGTCCTAGAATGGTTGAATGAAGTGAAATCGCAAGACTTCTCCAGGTTGCCCCTTGTCCCCTCATCTCTTTGCCCTGATGCTGGAAGCACTAGCCTGTAGAATTCAGACGCATCCTGTTATAACTGGCTTCCATAGGAAGATGGGGGAAACTGATGATGAGCATATCTCGCTATTCGCAGATGACATCCTACTATATCTCACACGCCCCACACAATCACTACCAGAAGTATTTCAGGTATTTGAAAGATACGGGTCACATACTGGGCACACGATCAACTGAGACAAATCTTGTTTGTACGCGACCGAATTTACTATGGGACGGTGGCCACCCAAGTGTAGCACAAAAACACTTCAGAGAAATCAATCTAATGGAGGAATCGACCTCCCAGATGCGCAAGTCTACTACTGGGCGGCCTACTTGGTGGTGATTAATGACTGGTGTTATGCATCAGGAGGCCACCCTACAGATGCACTTGAGCAAACACAACTTCAAACCCGCTCATATTTGCATTTCCTTCTTTGAAGGGTGGGGATGGTGGAGCCTACTACCTGCCACGTAGATTACGATAGAGGCTTGGAGGCGAGCAGGGAAATATATAGGATGGGACAAAAAAGTAACCTGGGAGACTCCACTCTGGGAGGGATCACTCTCGAAGGAAATAGGGAAGCTAAAGTGGCATTCTGCATGGAATGCAATAGGTATATCCAGGGTTGGAGACGTCCTGGTGGAGGGGACCTTGATCTTGTTTGCCCAACTACAGAGGGAGTACCATTTACACAGGACGCAATATTTTCAAAACACGCAGTTCAGACATGCTTGGAGAGCAGAAAGACTGGACAGTAGGAATCTCCTGGAATATGCCCCTCTAGAGAGGTCACTGCTCCAGGGTAAACTGGAAGATAATGCCATCTCCTGGATTCATAAAACGATTAACAACAATGTGCCTGACACCCAACATAACCTGCCGGATAGAGGGGTAAGCGAGGTAGGAGACTTGGGTGATACAGACTGGAATGCGGCCCTGTTGCCTACCAGAGAAACTGCAATCAAGTCCAGGCTCTGACTGATACAATATAAGATCCTTTGTCAGGTATACTACTATAGGGCCCATCTGCACAGAATGGGTAGGGCCGATTCCCCGCATTGTCTCTGCTGTAAAACAGAATGGGGATCGGTTATCCATACTCTGTGCGAGTGTTCTAGTATACAAGAATATTGGAGAGGCATACTAGGAGAACTTGGTAAAATACTGAAAGACACTATACCAGCAGATCCCAAATACATACTTTTGCGTGTGCCGACTGACATAGACCTTCCCAGGACCAAACTCCTCTTTGCCAACTTAGGCTTGACGGTGGCTAAAAGGGAAGTGGATAGGAAATGGGGGGCACCGGAATTGCCGATCCTGGTGGACTGGATGAAGGCAATGGATCTTTATATGGCAGCGGAAAAGGTCACATAAAGGGTGCAAGGGTGCCCAAGAAAATTCCGTAAAATATGGGCCCCATGGATGGAATACTATGATATTGACTTAGGGTTTGATTCACCTGACACATAGTGTATATAACACCTCCTGGGACCCCCAATACCATTTGGCTCCAGGCCGGAACAGAGGTTGTAGATTTAGTTTGATGATTTTATAATGACTACTATGTGTTGTGCTTGCCTTTCTTGGTCAACCATGTCTTGGATAAATTGTAATTCCTGGTGTAAACAATGTTGTATATGTTGTGTCCTATGTCCCTAAAAAAATCAATAAAAATGTATTTAAAAAAATGATTTAGTAGCGATAGACGCTAAGAACTTCACAGCAAAAAGGCAATCTGCTCTTCTGTTTAGCTATTTGCCACAAAAGGGTCAACACATTTTTTATAATCTACCTAAGGTTGACCCTCCAGCAGGTGCTTCTTTACATTAGAATAAGTACACGGAAGCTGTTACCAGACTTTCTAATAAATTTACTGAACAACCAAGCATTTTATTAGAGAGATTTAACTTTTTTAAGAAGAAGCAGAATCAGGAAGAAATGGTTGAAGAATACATTTCGACTTTAAGACACTTAGCTGCAACTTGTAATTTGGAACTGCACTTGATATTCACATCAGAGACCAGTTTGTGTACAGCTGTTATTCAAAGAAAATTCAGGAGTGCTTCTTGAGTTGTTGAGACCCATCCTTACTGTTGATTATAGATATTGCTAACAGTATAGCACGTGCAATAGTTTTCAGCAAATGCATAGAAAATGATTTCATGCCTTCTATCAATTCAGTGCAAAACACTTAGGGGCTGATTACAATGGCGGAAGGCTCACCACTGCCAGCCGTGCCGTGGCGAGCCCTCCGCCATCGAACGTGGATTCTCCGCCCACCAGATTAGGATGGCGGGCGGATCCAGACCACGACCGTGGCGGGCGGTCTTTGCGTTCCGATTGCCTGGCGGAGCGGTCTGCATCCCTAAAATGGTGGCAGTGCCTAGCAGGCACCGTCCGCCAAATTAGGATGCTGGCTTCAGCCAGCCTTTCCATGGTGGCAAAACCGCCATGGAATGGCTGGTGGGGATTGGTTTTGGGGGCCCGTTGCGGGCCCCCCTTGAGTTGGGGGGAGGTGTTGGTGCACTGGGGGGGTACCCATGGTACCCCGCTACATTTCACTGCACTAAGTGGCAGGCACCGTGTGGTGCCTGCCACGCAGTGCAGTGAAATGCACCACATGCATTTTTAACATCACGGCGGGTGCTGCAGTCAGCGGCGCACGCCGCAATGTTAAATTGCAAGATGCGACCGCCATGGTGGCAGTCACATCCTAATTTAGTGAACGGGACTGCTGCATGCAAGGCGGGCGGTCCCACTCCCCGACACGATGGCGGACGGACTGAAGTCCGTCCGCCATTGTAATCACCCCCTTAGGTCATAAATGCAGTTTCTTTAAGGATAGATATACAAAAACCTTTTAAAGAAAGAATGATACTTCATGTTTTAAATGTGGTTCAAAATCACATTTAAGTAACAAACCAACTTGTCTTGCACTTGATAAGCATTGTAATACTTGTCATAAGGTTGATCACCTTCAGAGCATGTGCAGAAGTGGCAAAAACATGGTACAAGTAAGCAGTGTAGATGTTAATAATGCAGAGTGTGTGTTTTATCTAATAAAAATGGCGCTTACAGTTGACATTGACACTCCTACCATAAAGAAAGCCAAGGTCCCTTTATGTGACATGAGTATTGGTAAGGTGAACTTAAATAGGATGGCAGATTCAGGTGCGGCAGTAACGATTATTTCAGATGTTTGTATGACCAAATAGGGGCTGACAGAAAACCGCTCAGTCAAACAGATGTTGCTCCCAAGGCTTATGAAGACCAGGATATAGATATCTTGGGGTGTTTCATAGATAATATTATGTGTCTAAGTAGATAATCTGTCACCAAACTGTATACAGCCAGCAAAGGTAAAAACATTGTAGTTTGGTAAGATCCATCCAAGATAGGTCTGAAGTTTGTACCAATATCTGATAATCCTGTACAGGTGAATAATGCAATTGGTGCTTCACTTGATGAAGACTTGAACAACAATTTGGAACTATAATAGAAAGATTCCCTAAGGTGTTCAAAGCAAAAAGTGGGCCAATAAACAATTTTGAACATTTGATTAGTTTGAAACAAAATGCAGTAGCAGTAGTTCACAAAGTCGGACCGTGTCCATTAAATGTTAAAGAACACATAAGGAAACTAATGGACAAACTTTCAGAGGAAGGTGTAATTGCCAGCACCAATTCTTCGAGGTGGGTGAGTCCTGTTGTGATTGTCCACAAAAAGACAGGGGACATTTGTTTATGTGCTGACCTATGCACCCTCAATAAATATATAATTATAGATTGTCACCCATTACCCAAGATTCAGGATTTACTGGCCACTATAGGGAACGCAAAGTTCTTTTCACTGTTAGACTTAAGTTCAGCTTACCATCAAATACCACTCGCCATTTGGAGCACATTCATTTTTAAGATTGCCCTTTGGTTTGGCTTCCGCTGCAAGTGTGTTTCAGAAATTGATGGACACCTTTTTGACAGGCATTGATGGATTCCAGGCATTTCACGATGATGATGTTATTGAACATAATATGATCTTAGAGAGGTTTTTACAATTTCCCAAAAAATAGAAATAACTCTAAGTTGTGAGGAGAGTCAATTTTTGACTGGGGGATTGGATTACTCAGGTCCCTGTATCATTAATTTGGGCATCAAACTTAAGTTTTCACTTATTCAGGTGATTATAGAAGTGGCTCCTCCCAGGGATAAGTATACTCTGACATCTTCTTTGGGGTTGAGTGAATATTATTCTAGATTTATTCAAGGTCATGCCTTAATAGTTCAGCCCTTACCCAATCTTCTAAGGCAGGGTGTAAAGTTTAAATGGTGCGAGTCTGTAAATAATGCTTTTGAAAATATTAAACAGCTGATTATTTCAGCACCAGCACTATCACTGTATGCAGCTGGACATGTTTGTTTCCTCACAGTAGATTCCAGTCAAATGGTTTGGGTGCCGTTCTTTCTCAGTGGGTTAATAATGAAGCGCAAACTGTGGCATTTGCCTCTAGATGTCTAAAGCAAGCCGAATTACATTATAGCACTATAGAAAGAGAGGCGTTGGCTTGTTCATGCAGCTAGAGAAATGTATGACTTTCTTTTGGGGCACACATTTTGAAATTGTCACTGATCACAAGCCTCTGATACACATGTTGAATGGGAATGGGTCTGCTAATTCTTTGACAAGACCTGTTAGGCTACTCTCCCGCTTGCAGGAGTTTAATTTCACAATTAAATACATTCCAGATGGGCAAATGTAAGTTGCCACAAGATAAAATCAAGGATGACATAGATTGTCTGGTGGCCTCAACTGGAGATGTGTTGTACTCTGCTAGCATTATTTCATATGAAAAATGGTTGAATGCAATGGAAAAGTATGATGTTTTAATGGCAGCCATGGAGTTTGTCAGAAAGGGTTGGCCTAAAGAAAGATCTGTGGTTTCATCACTCAAACCTTTTACACAAATAGGCAGTGAACTCTCCATAGTAAGAGGAATCTTTATGCATAATGTTATGTGTGTGCCACCTGCATCAGTTCAGGAAGTACTTTTCAAAGCAGCTCATGACAGCTATCTGGGGATAGGTGGTACATATACAAATTGTAAACAATATTTTGGGGGCCTTCCATGAATGCACAGCTAACCAATTAAATAGCTCATTGTGGTACGTGTCTCATGTCTGATGAACACTCGAAGACATGTCACACACCTAAACACATGGTGCCATTTCCAGAGGATGTTTGGTGTAAAGTGTTTTTATATTTTGCTGGCCCATAAGACATATTACCAAGTGATATAAAGTATCTAGTGATCTTGATTGATTACTTTTCTAAGTGGGTTTATTTTGATTTTACAACTGCATCAGTGGTCAAATTTTTAAACAAAATATATGAAATAGAGTGCCCAGCTAGGGAACTAAAAGCTGATAATGGAACACACTTTACATCTTCATAAATGAAGATCTGTGATTGAATCATACCATATTAAGCATTTACGGGTGGGCCTCTACTCTCCAAGTTCTAATGGTTTGGTGGAGAGGATGAATACATTTTTGAAAGAAGGCCTTAAGTCAGCTCTTGCCATAAGAGCACCTGTGGAGAATTTCTTGAGACAAAAGCTGTGGACAAATTTAATTACACCAGACAAAACTGCTGGCATTTCTCCATTCCATCTTTTGCAGAAAAGAGAGCCCTGGTCAAAGGTGTGTAGAATTGACTACAAAAGATGAAGCTTGTACATGCAAAGTTAATGCAGAAGTTGCCAACACAGTTGTATGTCAGCACTCTTCTCACAAGACACTCTTTGACACTAAACATCATATGAAAGGTCAGAAATTTGAGAATGGAAATTGGGTTTTAATCAGAAAACCAAAAAATGTGAAAAAAGGAGAGTAACTCTATACTGCACCTGTACAAGTAGTAAAGTTGGCCAAAGTTCAGTGTTTTTGAACACCAACAGATGGTAAAGTAAAAGAGGTTTGGTGAAAGTTTCATTTGAACAAGCACAGAAATTATTAAAATGTAAAGCTGGACTTGAGTATAGCTTTATACAGGCTTCCTTCTGGCTCCCAAGTAAGATTAATGCAACACAGACAGAGGTTGGATCTGGGAATGTTAAAAATCTGGATAGACAAGAGGACAATTTCTCCTGTTTAAGGAGTGATTCATGTGATATTGGGTTACAGGGTGATCAGGTGGTTGCCATCAGAGAATAATCAGACATTGGCCCTGCAGACGAGCAGTTTGATGCAGGTTCACATATGTAAAATGTTAGCACCTCAAGCAATGTTTCTATGCGTTTAAGATTTAAGGATTTTATATTTACAGTAGCTGTCTGGTTGTGGGCCTGATTTATTTTTCCTATTTGCTTTTATAAAAGGGGAAGGATGATGTAATGCTTTGTATTTAGTTTAGTCCTTTCTTTATTGTTAGCTAATACCTCATTCTGGTTATCCGAGATGTACATGTGTTAAGGATGACGGTAGTCCAATGTTTAATCCAACAAAGTTTATTTAGCTGACCAAAAAGGGAAGAGGCGAGAGTCAGGCAACATGGCTTCCAATTCAAGGCTCTGCTCACAACTGACTCTTGGACTGGAATCCGTGAAAGAATGCAACAAGCATTCCATGCCTCGCTCCGGCCAAGCTCACAACATAAGAAATACATAACACATCCCCCCCTTCACAAAAAAAAACCCCATAAAATTATAACCACATTACATATTCTTTTAACCAACCCAGAAGAATCCTTTTTCTTCTTCCGCCATCACCAACACCTCCATCCACAACAGCCGAGCCAATCGTTCCAGACTGCACATCATCATTCATTCCAGATTGCAGTGCCTCCGAAATATCAGCTGATTCTGACTGCACCTCCTTCGCAGTACCAGCTGCATGTGTTCCCAAACTGTCCTGGCTTCCCACCACACCTTTGTCACCTTCCACAACCACCTCTTTTCCTAAACCAATATTAGAAGCCATACTGAATTGAATGGCACTCTGGTCAAAGAAATCTTCCATCCATTCAGTATCTTTCACACCATTGTCATGCATGATTCCTCTACGCATGACATAAATATTTTGCCCAGAACCAAGAGCAATACTTTTAAGGTTCCAAACTCTTCCATCTTTTAACCGCACCGCATTGCGCAGAAGCTCCACAACTTCTTGTGGTGGATCAAACTGACTTTCACCTCTAGGAACTTTACCAGGTTTCCTCACTCGAACCCAATCACCAACCTCCACCTGCACATCCTTCACACCATGACTCCTATCATAATAGAATTTACTCTTATTGTACACATCTTCCAATCTGCTTTTAACCGCATCCGTTGACCACTGTTCAACCATACCATCAAAAAGCCAAACTGGAGAAAACTTACACCTAGGTTTCCTACCTCTCATAATAACGAAAGGAGACAAACCAGTAGCATCATGAGTGGTCACCCTATACGCCCAAACGGTCTTTTGTAATTCTAATTTCAAATCCTTTTGCTTACATATTGCTGCCTGAATGACCCCTTTCAACACACGGTTGAAGCGCTCAACTGTGCCATTCCCGCTGGGATTGTAAAGGGCCTTGGTTTTATGCTTGATACCAACTCTATCAAAATCTCCTTGGCACACCTGGACGTGAATTGCACTCCATTATCACTCAAAATACTGACTGGTAAACCTTCCATTACAAAGGTGTGCATTGGTGTGGTTCATTATAAATTCTTTCAAAGGAAACAGAATAAAGGGGAACCTGTGGAGGAGTATATTGATGACCTTAAAAAATTGGCTATTGACTGCTAATTTGGAAGCTTACACGATGACCTTATACGTGATCAATTAGTCATGCATAGTAGTAATTCGGCAATCCAAGAGCGTTTATGGATCAATGGGGATGCGCCATTGGAAGATGTATTGACTATTGTAAGGAAAGCGGAAATTTCAGGAAGATGTGCAACAGAACTTAAAGAATCTGACAAGGATAACGTGGGTGTTTTCAAAATACAGAACATGAACCGGGGTCAATATCAACAGAGCATGAGCAGAGGTTTTAGTCAAATGCAGAGGAACACTTGGAAGGAAAAAGAATCAGAGGAAAGATGATGTTATCGTTGCGGCAGCAAAGAACATTTGGCGTTCAGCAAAAATTGCCCTGCAGCTAAAAAGAAATGTAGCATTTGTGGACTAATAGGACACTTTAGTAAAGTTTGTAGGAGGAGGAAAGGAAATGTGAAGTATGTGTGGGAGGAAGACAGTACTACTGATGGTGAGGCAGAGAATGAGAATTCTAAGTTTGAGTGTGTGAAGAGCTTACAGGGCAATTTTGTGATAAACATTTCGGACAGTTCTTTGAAAGAGAAACCGGTATGTGACATTTCCATAGGGGGTGTACCTGTTAAAATGTTTGCGAACTCAGGGTCACCTTATACTATAATAAGTGAAGAAATTTGGAAGGACAGGTTCATAAAAAAATAGGTCAGCAATTGGTTCCTACTGATGTCAACCCGATGAGTTTTACTGGGGAAAAAATCAATATGTTGGGGTTCAGGTGGTTGACATTTCTGTTTAAAGGAAGATCAGCGAGAGGTAAACTGTACGTGGCCAAATGTGGTCCATCTGTTTTAGGTTGGCTGGATCAGAAGAATTTGCACATTATCTTGGACCCGAATAGTAAGGAGAAGGTACTCATTGTGGGCAACACGGCTTCCAATCCAAGGCTCTGCTCACAACTGACTCTTGGACTGGAATCCGTGAAAGAATGCAACAAGCATTCCATGCCTCGCTCCGGCCAAGCTCACAACATAAGAAATACATAACAACATGGTTATGTTCAGTGTGCATTCCATGTTCCAGCACTTTTTCTCTGTGTGTTTCAATGGGTTCTACTTGGGCACTTGCCAATGTAAGACAGATGAAGAAGACTTGCTGGACGTGGGTTCCTTTTCCTTACTTGTTTCTAATAAAGTACACTCCGAATTACTCCTTTGTGCCGGTGCATCCATCTTAACAATCACCTCCGTCAAATGTGTTACCATGCTATAGTGAGGACAGAAACCAGACTGCGAAGGATGAAGAAAGTTAACCTGTTGCAAGTACGCTGATCGATAGTATTTAAACAGCTTTTCCAGTATTGCAGGAAGATTAGAGAGAAGTCGAAAATTAGAGAGTAGGGCTTTGTCCACTGAAGGTTTTTTTCAGGGAGAGATGACTTTGGCCTGTTTCCATTAAAAAGGCATTGTTGCTGAATGAATGGATGTATTGAATAGGTGATTGAAAATAGGAATAATTCCCTTCACCATGGTTTTCAAAATCATAGGAGAACACGGGTGGTCAGGGGAGCCCAACTTAAATCTAAGAATGGTACGCTCTGATTCTTCCAACCAGATGGAAATAAATTGTGACAATGTGCAGACAGTCGCATTAGTCAACTGAGACCTTTTTTCAGAACACGACCCAGGTGGATTTTATTCCAAGCTGAAGACAATTTTAGTAATTTTTTCTTCAAAAACGTAAGATAACATATTACAAAGACCAGCAGAGGTGGGTACCAGTGGTGCAGAAGACGCAAAATAGAGAACGTTTTCAACAATTTAAAACATTTCACGTGGGCTATTATCACTGAAGATATTTTATCATCAAAGCAGGAGATTTGTGCCTCTTTTTATTAGCACATGATATTTTCTGAGAGCCTCACAATACTTACTTTTATTCTCTTGAAGATATAATTTCCGTCATAACCTCTCCAACTACTTGCAATATTTTCACTCCTCCCTCAATGTCTCAGAGAACCACGGGGCAGTGAGTGCAATGCAAATTAATAGAGGATCTTCCAAGCATTTTCTGGGCCTTTCCTCCTGATAAATTTCAACATGTTTGGCCAGCCAAAACTGATCTTGGAAAAATTGCGGGGTCGCAGAGTTTATCACAACTGATTACTCGGTGAAGTAACCTGCATTACTTGGACTTCCAATCCAAAACAATGATTTACGTTGGGACTGGTATTTTACTGTCTACGTGTGACTAATTCCTAATTGTGTTATTCTCTCACTGATGGAATAAAAGTGAAGGTCCTATGGGATGACAAAAACATGCATCACCACCTATGATTAGACTTTATTTCAAAAACAGGGATACAGGTTTGAAAGAGGAACGACCCGTGCAAAACATGAACAGATGGCAGTGGTATAAATAGAAGCTTAATGTATTGTGCTCGAAGTGTGTTCCGTGAGCGGGCATTCATGAAAGAAGAACTGCAAATATACATTTTGCTCTTGATTACCCTAGGTCGGTGAAGTTCACATAGTTGGCAGCTCAGATCCCTGCCACCTGCATGTAACCATTAATGAAGACAGAAGGGGCATTGATAAGCTGCCTATCCTAATCTGATTTCTGACTTTGCTGATGTCTGCATTTGTATTGATTTGAGACATTAAAGCGGCACCCATCCAATTCATTCTTGCTTTGGCTCTGATTGTCGTGAGCAAATCTATAGTGTAATTGCTAAGCTGGTAAAACAAAATAAAGTTTCACATTTAATAAACTTTATGGCACGGAGGTCAAACCTCTCACAGTGTATTTGCATTTCTTTCAGAGCTCTGCCCTGAAACTTTAGGAAAATGCCACACTTCTTAATTGGAAGATTCCTGAGCCTCATCAGTTTCAAGGATAGTACTCTGAAATAGAGAACTTTTTAAAATCTGCTTGGAGGTGGACATTAGAGGCTGTATTTAACTCCTGTTAATTCATTAGGATGTCTGTCCTTATTGGCTTTTGATTTTCTAGCCTTAAATCCCGTTATCTCTCTTCTTTGATAATTCTCCATCATTGTCTTGTGCTTCATTTTGCACAGAATGTGTTGATTTTATTTTTAAGGTACGCTGTACCTCAATATTATTCATAAATTAGTATACAGTAAGCTGGTAAAGGTGCCTGGGTAAGTTAAATGCTTAAGGCTTATGTCTCCTGTTTAGCTGCTCTGAAATGCCTACCATCCATCACAGATTCCTCGAGATCACTGGGAATAATGTTAGATAAGAACTTGAACATGCAGGAGCACATCAGCTCTGCCACCAAAGCAGCAAACTTCCAAATGAGCATTCTAAGGAAAATAAAATCCATCTTCACCCCTGATGACTTCAAGTCCGCTGTTCAAGCTTTGGTCATCTCTAGCTTGGATTATAGTAGTTCAACCCTTTGTGGTCTACTAGCTACAAGCTGGCACCGCTAAGGTCCTCTCTTAACTTGGTTGCAAGACTCATCACAGGATCCAAACGAGGCAACCGCATCTCTCCTGATTTGAAGTCGCTGAACTGGCTTCCATATGAGATCAGGATTCAATTAAAAATTGCCTGCATGGCTCACAAAGCCTTACTCTTCAACATCCCTCTGTATGTTGCGCAAAAACTGGAATTATCTGGCGGTTGCAGATCCTCCAGGAGTTCTAGCACCCAATTGCTGAAACCTCAAAAATGTAATTGGAAGAAAACTTATAACTGTGCCTTCTCGGGTATTGCCCCGAGAATCTGGAAGACCCTGCCTCCGGAAACCAGACTGAATCCCTCAACCGCATCCTTCAAAAAAGAAGTTAAAGTACTATTGATGAATACCTTTCTGAACTAGATATTTATGGACTCCGCCCTGGCTTACCTTTTGATAAACCCTCTTCACACTCGCCTTTTTACTTCCTTCTATCCCCCATTATATTGACTCATTGTCTTTGCCTTGTTGGGACTACCTCCCAGCTTGGTGTTGCGACTTCCTGCATTGTTCCTGATTATAATGTTGTATTGCCCAACCATGTTTGTATTTTCTATTTATGTTCTGATACATAGACTTTATGCTTTAATCTAGATAGGCCCTCCTCCACCAGCTTGTCATTGCGACTTCCTGTATTCCTCATGAACAAGTGTTATATTGTCATATTTGTTCCTGATCATTTGTAAAGGCTCTGACACCCTTTTGGGCCATGTTCGCACTATATAAAACTCAATAAATAAATAATTGGAATCACTAGTTTGAACCCTGACAAGGCCCACCCCACCTTCCAATACTTAGTGGGTGGTGTCATGAGTACCATTACACTACTGTGGGCACTCTGTAACTCTAAGGGGCCGATTCCGATTCGGGCCGGAAAACGTACCGACCGACTCGGTACGGGACTTCAATCCGACCGACACGTACCGGCGTCGCCCGACCTGGGTAGTACGATGAAATGCATGTGAATCACGACCGACTCGTACGGAACACAAGCCGAACGACCGAACCAGATGTAAATAAGCCATCTGGCCGGAAAACCACGCGAATCGAACCGACCGACACTCATCAGGAATGAACCCGAACGAAACGGACCCGCGAACTCCGACCCACGCAGTACGATGCAATGCGTGGAAAACCAGACCGAGTCGCACGGAGCTCAAGCCGTACGACCGACACGCATACAAAAGCCAACACTCGGAGACCGACGCGTACGCCGCACATGAAACCTAGCAGAAACACAGCGTGAACGACTCGGAGAAGCTCGCACGAGACAACTGCAGCGTCCCACTCGGTCAGAAGAACGTCTCCTACATGCACAAAAAATACAAAGGGAAAAATACAAAAAAAAGGGCCAAACAAGCAATGACAAAGTCAATAAATACAGGGGAAAAAAACATGGAACAAGGACACACCCCCAACTCCACCCATATAAAGGCCACAAATCCCTACCATGATACTTTGCAAATTCAACTGACCTGCCAGCACAGAACACCACCAGACAGCAACCACAGACACACTCACAGCTCATCCATCACACAAGCCACACACCATTAGCACCTCAACAAATAGCACCCTCACATACACCCAACAAAACCTACACCCACACACCCTCACTTGCACACCCACACACACATCAATCACCACCACCACCCATCACCATGCCCCCAAAGAAGAATCCAAAGTTCCTAGACAGTGAATTGGAAGTCATGGTAGATGAGATCCTCAGGGTAGAGCCCCAGTTGTTCGGTACATTGGTCCAACAGACCCCCATGTCGCAGAAAACCAAGATGTGGGAGAGGATCGTCGACAGGGTCAACGCACAATCACCATGTTTGAGCTCAAAGGAAGACATCCAGAACATGTGGTATGATGTGCGCAGGAGGGTCAGGGACCTACTAAAGAAGGATTACATCTTGAGTCAGCGCACCGGCAGTGGCCCTCCTGCCAAACCTCTATACCTCAGGCCCTGGGAGGAGAAGGTGCGGGCCATCCTACCAGCCGAGTGAGCGTATATGGACTATCAAACATCCCAGAGCCTGGTGAGTACACAACTAATATACCCAATATTGTGTGACAATACACACACATCACTGTCAAGGGGATAGTCAAACCATGCACCCTTAGCAAATACACAGCAACCAAAAGATAATCACCCCAAGATTTGTCTGTCAGTCAGATAAACACAATACATGCCATCTCATAGTGATATGTAACTGTGTCATGATATGTACAAACCTAACTACAAATACAGCAAGGCAGTGGCACAAATATAACCAACCAACACAGCTAGACATTTTGCCACCACTAGAACACCACCTCACAGGGAAGCTCACTGAAAGGAAGGAATCATGTGTATGCTGGTGAAGTCAGTGTAGCCAATAGCATGATGGGAGTTGTAGTCACAGATATTGCTCACCCTCACAATTGGCCCATCAACACCACTCTGAACCATGCACACATCACAGGGAGTGGAAAACAACTGACAAGATGGCTGACATTGGGTACTGCTGTGGGGAGCACAAGGCCCTGCTGGGAACTGTGCACCAACCAACAGCAGGACACCACTGACTGACATCCTGAAAGACAACTTGCACTCCCTGCAATGGAAGCACGTTCCATGGTGGGATATCTGGCTGGGTGGGAAGGAGGACTGACAGCTCTGACCATAGTCCTAAGCAGCTTTCCTTACACACACCCTTAACACAAACTCCACACAACTCACCTGGGAGAATGCAATGCCTCACACTCCAATTAAATATCCCACAAAGAACCACCATCCTGGGTCATGCTGTGTGAAGCACAGGGACACTCTTGGGACTTGTAGCCAAACAAACGCCAGGACAACACTGGCAGCCATCCTGTCAGCACAGGCACACCACCCCACAGGGAAGCAGAGTCAAAAGGAAGGAAGTATGGGCATGCTGGGAAGGGGGGTGTAGGCAATAGCATGATGGGAGTGGGAGTCACAGCTCAACATCCCCCACCCACATGGCCCAGCAAGCTCACACTGAAGCATGCACACCTCACAGGGAGTGAGAAGCCACTTCAAAGATGTCTGACACTGGTGCTCTGTTGTGGGGAGCACAAGGCCCTGCTGGGAAATGGGCACCAACCAACACCAGGACACCACTGTCAGCCATCTTGCCATTGCTGTCACACTCACACACAGTGAAGTTCACTCAAAAGGAAGGAAGTATGGGCATGCTGGGAAGGGGGGTGTAGACAATAGCATGATGGGAGTGGTAGTCACAGCTCAACATCCCCCACCCACATGGCCCAGCAAGCTCACACTGAAGCATGCACACCTCACAGGGAGTGAGAAGCCACTTCAAAGATGTCTGACACTGGTGCTCTGTTGTGGGGAGTACCAGGCCCTGCTGGGAACTGGGCACCAACCAACAGCAGGACACCACTGACTGACATCCTGAGAGTCAACCTGCACACACTGCAAGGGTGGCATGCTTCATGGTGGGATAACTGGGCTGGGGGAGAAGGAGGGCCCGATGTCCACCAAATACCACCAATGCTGGCCATGCACACGCCTCAACATTCACATTGAAAAGCTTCAGGTTGGCAGGACAATGTGCTACCCCAATATCAACCTCTGACTGTGACAACTGAGGACAATGCAATGTACAGGGCTGCATCCAGAGGTACAGTCACAACTGTCAGGTGTGTGAACCATTGATGCCTGTAGAAACATAACATACATTGTGTGTCTCTTCCAAAAACAGGTGATGATGGGGACACAGCAGCAGACGATGAGGAGTCCCTGTCCCAGGCTCCGGGGACACTGAGCTCACTGGTGTGGAACAGCCTCTGCCCTCCTCGGATGGCGAAGACCTACCTGGCACCTCCGGTGTGAGTCATCATGCAGCACCAGCAGGACCAACATCTGCACCCCTGCACCCACCCCTCCAACAACTGCCAACACACAGACCACCCCTGCCAACACGGACAGACCAAGGACCGCCGATGACAACAGCACAGGGACCCCGGCCCATCGTGGAGCAACGGACAACGACCCCAGTAACAACCCCCAAGTGGGCCTATGGTCACCTGTGTGTGCCAACGCAGGTCCGGCACGTGTCGCCAGGGGTGGTGGGAGGGGTGGGAGACATAGGTCGCTGTTTGCAGAGGGGTCTGGACTGCATGATGACCCACAACTGGCACGCATTGCTGATGCGTACCAGAATAGCACCGGAGAGGTCAGCCAGGTAGTGGGGATCCTCAAGGACATTCAACAGCAGCAGGCTGCCCATCATGCCCGCTTGGACTCACACATGTCCTGTGTGGAGACACACATGTCCCGTGTGGAGACACACATGTCTGGCATGGAGTCCAAGTGGGACACATTGCAAGAACTGACAGCGGTGCATAGGGACATATTGACATGCCTCCGCCAGATTAGCACCAACATGGCCACACCTCCCTGTGTGCCCACAACATCTGGTGCTGCAACAACTGCAACTGCCACAGGGAGGGAGGATGACTCTGGCGGAGAGTCCTCTGCACCGCAGCAGCCTGCACGTGAGGGTCCCCCCCAAAGAAGAGGGGTCGTCCGAGGAAGGAAAACTGAGAGGTAGATGGCCATGTACATCCCCCAGGAACCCAACACCTGTTCTGGAAAATCTCCTTTGTGTGCAAACTGTTCACCCTGTCGAATGCAACCCAACTCTCCCACATGACATGGGGAGCTTAAGTTGGCCCAATGTATCAGATGACCGTGGACTTTACTCAGGACACTTCTGCTACCAAGACTTCCAACTCATCTGGGAACTTTGGATTACAATCCCAATGTACAGCACCCACCATCCTGTGCACTATCCTCACACATGTATGGAAATAAACTCACCAATACACCATACTTGCCTCTGTTGTGATTCCAATGTGGTTTCTGTCATGGAGATGGTGATCTGCTAAATGACACTGTGCATGCTAACTGCTACAGCAAGTTCAACACCGTCATGTGAGTCATGGAGACGTGACACATATGAGGGAGACACACCACTAGGGCTACACAACACATACACACCAGGGCCATCTGACTCATCGCCTACACTGTTGTTGCCAGGAAATACAGTGCAATGCACAGACACCACACCTATTCACAGTCTGTCTTAACTAGCCCACAGGTGCTGTAAGCACATGTCAGTCAGATGTGTGACCACAGACAACGCACATCCCAAAGTGAAGCACAAGTTTATTACACATCTGCAACATGTTGTTTCCACTACAGATGCAAGGTAATCCTACGTGGCAGGGAACACACAGTCAACAAGTGTAGAAGAAAGAAAGTCCAGGGGTGTGTGGCACATCACCTGTAGGGAAACGACTGCTTCCACCCTGGAAGTTGAATCATGGTGTCGGGGGATCACAGTTCACCAAACAACTCTGAAAGTACCCTGTGAAGGACAGACATGACACACAGTCAAAAGCTCCAAAGAACAGGACAGAACTGCAATACTCATGGCCAATACATGTCACAAGATACTCACAGAAAATCAAGTTAGCATGTCAACACTGTTGGGGAGTACAGACTACCTGTAAGGACACATTGCTGCACGCTTCCAGTCAAGTAGCACATGGCCACACTCAAACAGCACCAGAGCACCACCAACACATATCACGCTAACTCAGATCATTGGCATGACAACTCTCTGGATACTCACATTCAGCTGAAGAAGTTGGTGATGAGCTGTGTGCGGACATCACCATCATCATCATCATCACTGGCATCGTGGCCCAGGCCAGGATCCTCCACAGGTGGCGGATGTTGGTCATCGTCATCCAGGATGAGAGGCAACTCCTTCCGCACTGCCAGGTTGTGTAGCATGCAGCAGACGATGACAATCTTGAACACCTTTGCTGGGGCATATGGGAGGGCCCCTCCTGTCTTGTCCAGGCAGCGGAAGCGGGTCTTCAGGAGACCAAATGTCCGCTCGATCACTCTCCTGGTCCGACCATGTGCCTCATTGTAGCGCATCTGGGCTGGTGTCACAGGGTTCCTGAGTGGTGTCAGCAACCACGGCATGTTGCGGTATCCCGAGTCACCTACAGACAGACAATTGCACATTAGCAGAGTTGGAAAAGGGGGCCGAATACAACATAGCAGAACACACACAATGGTACAAAGTCAGTACACACCGACAAGCCAGGCACGCTGGTTCTGCATATGCAACATCATCCTCGGGATGCGACTACTCCTCATCACGTAGGCATCGTGTGCCGAACCAGGGAAACGAGCACACACATGTGAGATGCACATATCTGCAAGACATACCACCAGAGCATTGATCGAATGATAATGTTTCCTGTTCCTGTATGCCTGCTCATGTGCCTGTGGTGGCACCAAAGCCACATGTGTCCCATCAATGGAGCCAATGACATGTGGCATCCTACCCAGGGCATAGAAGTCACTCTTGAAGTCAGTGAGTTGTTGACGTTTAGGGAAATAGATGTACTGGTTCAGGTATCTCAACATTGCCTCCAAAACATCGCGTAGCACACGGCTGAACATAGTCTGTGACATCCCACCAGCAGACGCCACAGTGTGTTGAAAGGTACAGGTGGCAAAGAAGTGTAGGGCTGCCATCACCTTCACCTTGGGGGTCAGCGCTGTAGGGTATGGCCGGCCACGTTGCAAATGTGGGGCCAAGTGCACGGCCAAATCATCAATCAGCTGCCTGGTGAAGCGGTAGCGTCGGATGCTGTCACGTTCCACCATCGTTGCAAGGTCAGGGAATGGTCTATGGACAGCTGGTGCCCTGCAGTGCATAGGTGAAGAAAGAAAGATTGTCAGTCACCCCACATATGTGGCATTGACCACACTCAATATCACATGATACATCATTACGAGACACAAGTACTTGATGTGTGTGCCGTTCTGTATGGACATATGTGGCACCTACATGGCCATCATCTAACATCTCAGTTCAACATGTGTTGACAACAGGTTCCAGGTTGTGCTGTGGGAAACCATTAGGCTGTGTCACAGTACCCATTTACTGCTGTCACGTTCCAAACACACACCACAGTGACATGTCTGGACAGATGCGCCACAGGCATCACAGCTCATTGACAGGTAGATTCCCAGGGACCCTGTCTTGCCACATGGACACTGGCATGACATGGCGTATCATGTACACGTCATCAAAACAAACATGACTCCCACAGGTAGTGGCCCCTGTTGCCTCCGCAGGACAGACATGGACATCTGTGACACACACACGCACAACATCAAAGTCCATGCACAAACAACATGGATGTGGAGACTGTCTCCCATTGTGCACATGGAATCGGAGACATTGTAAACACAACATGCACACAGACTGTGGAGGTCCATCACTATTGTGGCAATGGGTCACCCTGTGACGTACATACCTTCCCACATGGGACTCTGGGGGTATGTGACATGACATACACATACACAACCTGGAAATGTGACCATGCCACATGCTCAGAAATGAACAGTTGCACAACACAGTGGTCATGTGCACAACACACAAAGGATCCTGTCCCCATGAACACGTGCACAGCCTGGGAGTGGCTGCCCCCAAGTGCCACCACAAAAAGCACATGTTGACCCCCATACACAGATAAGGTAATGCAGCCATACATGCCTTAGGATACAGTGTGGACATGCTGTGGTGTTGTAGGTGTGCCCCTGAGTCCTTGGCAAGTATATGTCACTGGCATACGTTCACCAGTGACAAGCATGGTGACATATGCGAGTGACCTGTACAGGGATGCGTTGTACGGCAATGGACCGATCGGTGTGCACGCACTGGCCATTGAATCTGTAATGTGCGGGTACGCGTTGTATCCCGGAATGCGCGTTGTACAGCAATGGACCGATCGGTGTGCACGCACTGGCCATTGAATCTGTTATGTGCGGGTACGCGTTGTACGGCAATGGACCGATCGGTGTGCACGCACTGGCCATTGAATCTGTTATGTGCGGGTACGCGTTGTACGGCAATGGACCGATCGGTGTGCACGCACTGGCCATTGAATCTGTTATGTGCGGGTACGCGTTGTACGGCAATGGACCGATCGGTGTGCACGCACTGGCCATTGAATCTGTTATGTGTGGGTACGCGTTGTACAGCAATGGTCAGATCGTTGCGCATGCATTGACTAGGGCCTGGCATGGCAACGGACGCGTTTTCGAAGCTTCAACGAGTCTGATGCATTGAATTCAGTTGGCCAGCCACAACAATGTTGCAAATTCATGGGTGTCATGAAGTTTAACTTTTGAAGGATGCTGTGGGCGTGTATAAGTGGTGCAATTCCATGGATTGGACAGATTCAGAAGATGCAAACGACTTGGACCTATCACTTTGGACACATGGGACAGTATCTGCCTCTGAAGCACACATATAATGCTGGCTGTTCCCCTGAGAGCTCACTTGCCTGCACTACATGCTCCAGGACGACATCTGCCACCAACACTGCTGCTGTCTCTGCATCCTCTGGCTACTGCAATGGCACGTACTGTGGAGAGAGCCCCAGCCTTCAGCCTTGAGGAGAACCAGGCCCTGCTGGACAGCCTCCTTCCACAGTACAGCAAGCTGTATGGGAAACCAGGGGAGCAGGTGAGTGTGCTGTCCACTGCCTTACTAATTGTGCATGTTGTCTGACTAGCAAGACTTACAGTGTGCACACCACTGGCTAGCAGTAGTTCTCACCCCCCAAAGTGTGTAGTCACATGCACTGAACAGGTACAGTGCAGTAACAGTGCATTCCAAAAAGCTTTTACTTCCCAGACAATGATACCATGTAGTGACTGCTGGCAAACTGTCCATAGCCATAGTTGCACTGCCTGTGTACATCATATGCCCCTGTGATTGAGACATGTATATCCAACTGTGCGATGCACGTATATGTTGCATGTGTAGTAATGGCATTTTCACTTTGTCATCCTCACAGGTTGATGCCCACCAGAAGCAGGAAATTTGGCTGACCATCGCCCGGGCAGTAAGATCCGTGGGGGTCTACAAGCGCCGGATCCGCAACTGCCAGAAGAGATGGCAGGACCTTCGGGGCTGGACCCGGAGGATCGCAAGGGTCCAGCTGAAGCTGTCGCCTCCTCGCAGGAGAGGCGGACACCGGACCCTGACCCCCCACATGCACCGGATCCTGGCGGGGGTCTTCCCTGACCTGGATGGGCAGCTGACGGCCAGACAGCAGCAAGGAGGGGGTGAGTCCATGACTGCACTGTGAACTTTGTCTGACATGCTATGTGCCCTCCTCTGGCCTGGTTTAACTTCCACAGTGCATAAGTCTTGTGGTCCAGGACCCATGTCCCTCAATTGTGACATGCACACTCCTCATCTGATGCGCAGGTGTGGCCCTTACAGTCAGGAAATTGTGTCACTTGGGTACTGTGTCCTTGCATTTTGCTTCGCTCAAGGTGGGGGACAGCATTTGTTCCCGTGACTTTGCGGTGGGAATCATGGGTGGGTAAATTGCCTACACAATGCCTAAGTTCTGACAAGTAATCTGGGTGTAACTTTGATATGTGGTCCACTTGCTGATCTGAATCACCACATGTCCCTGGGGTATTTGGCACACCCCCATGCTGCGGGTGGGAACAATGTTTGGGCCTCAGGAGTATGTATATGAAGTGTGTCACACATGCTTAGCCACCAGCCTACTGTCCAGGGCTCATCCCTCTTTCAGGTGGAGCAGGACAGTCATGCCTACTCCAGGGCATACAATACACTCTGTACTCCCACTACCGTGTATCAGCTGACATGTTGTGCTCAGTGAAATGTTCCCTCAGGTGTCTGCCTCTGTGTCGTTGTGCTGTGGCTTCGTTGTCAGGACTACTGGGATGTTTATCGTTTAGGGCTCAGCATGCCATCTGAGATGTGACCATGAGAGATGATACTTCTGTGACTTATAGGTGTTTGACCAATTGCTGTGCACACAGGTGTATGCGACTGTGAATTCCAGGCAGCTGTTTTTCATTCACAGCACACTGTGAGGTGCTCAGGTTCATAGAGTTGTGTTTCATGTCTCCCATATGTCCAATTGGCATGACGTGGACAAATAAGAGTTCAGATGATGTGGTTTGTGGGGGATGGACATGTGCACTTGTCAGCTACTGAACTTGCATTCCCCATTACCTAGGATTGTGACACAGTGCAGACTGTTGGCTGGCTGCCATGGCCATGTGACTGGAGACAGTGATGTATGACATTGCAGGCATGCCTGTGCCATGGCATTAAACTTCCTAAGAGTGATCCTGCAGGGGAGTGACATGTGCAACATGCACCCCATTGTGGCATTGACTATCCGGACATGGGTGCATCATGGTGTCTGGTGCTGGTATGCATCACGTGCATCTCTAATTGGACTCTGGCCATCCCTTTATCCGGACACCTGTACTGACTCAGTGGCAAGAGATGTGATGTGTGCATGTTCACATACTTCACCGTGTTCTATGCAATGTCCAACAACTGTGTACGTGGTGCATGTGTCCACCCTGAGGTCTTACCATCCAACAGGCACCAGACAGATGGGTGCAAGGGCAGGAGGGTTGTGAGTGCCATGGTTGACCATCAGACTGACAATTGGCTTCTCCTAATCTGTGTGAGCACTTTTGGCACTGTTCAACTAAGGATGCCAGGGCTTGATCTGTAATGTGCTGTACTTACTGTGGTGTGTGCGGTCAGTGCAGGTGACTGATGTTTGTCTGTTTCCCTAATTGTTTGCAGATACATCCACGGCCACAGGAGGGGACAGCTCCACGGACCAGGAGGAGCAGCAGAGCCAGACTGGGTCAGTAGCCGAGGAGTGGTCGGAGGCACCCAGTGGCACGGAGGGCGAGGGGAGCCACACCGAGGAGTCCTCAGCACCATCCACCTCAGCTGAGGACCACAGCAGCTCGGAGGATGACTCCCTTGTGGAGGCGGCTGTCAGCAGCCACCACACCCCGGCTAGTATGTCTGGCCCCGCCTCCACCACCACCACCACCGCCCTCCCATTGGCTCCCACTCCAGAGGTCCGTGGAGGCTCCCGTGTTCGGGAGCGTGTCTCCTTCGTGCCAGGCACCGCAGCCCCTGCCCCTGTGTCCCCTGCTGCCCTGAGTGAGGAGTCTGTGTACCTCCTTCGCCAGCTCCATGTAGGGCAGAGAGCAATGCTGAGTGTCCTCCATGCACACACCACTCTGTTGACACAGCTGGTGTCGTTCATGGAGGGCATCTCAACGGGCATGTCTGCCCTACAGAGGAGCAATAGGTCCATGGACTCCTCACTGACGGCAGCAGTGTCCCTCCTCCAACAGTCCATCACCCCTCCTACCTCTGCCCCATCCACACTTCCTGGCACCCTACCTGTCCCAAGCACATGCACACCTGCACTATCACCCAAACACGAGCAGCACAGACACACACAAAACAAGGGCAAAACGTGCACACAAGCATCCTCAGGGGACTGATACCACACCCACAGGGGATGGGGAACAGACACACCCACAGGCATCCACAGTCACTCCGCAGTCCTCAATATCCTCTCCCTCCAAGACCCCTTCCCTTGCCTCACCTGCAACCCCACCTACAAAGCAGCTCTTCCTCTGTGACCTCGGCCTCTTCCCCTCCGATCCCGCTGATCCAGCATACAGGGGGAAGAGGAAGTCCACCCACACAGAGGGGAGTGCCCCTTGCCCCCGGACACCCTCCCCCAGGCGCAGACAGACTGAGGCCCCCACCAGCAAGTCCCCCCGGGCCCGGAAGAGCAAGACCCGCCGCCGCCCTGCAGCTCAACCACCAAGTCTCCTTCCTCCATCCCTCAGGCCCCCACTCCACAGGTTCCCCCACCACACCCTGCCCCAGGTTCCCCCACCCACAGATACACCATCCCCAAAATGATGCCGCCTTCTCCACCTACCACTTGCTCTTCCAGCCCCACACCCCCGCTGCACATGTTTGTGCCACTGGTGTGGAGACCGTGTCCTCCCCCTCTGTCCTGCCCACCTTACCTGAACCCCATTCTACTCACCTGGAGATGGGCACTGCAGTGGAGTCCACTACCACCCCGTCTGACTTGGGCACTGCAGTGGGGAACCTGTCCACTCCATCTGGCCAGCCCACTGGAGTTGTGCCGGCACCCACACCATCTGACTCATGCCCCCCAGTTGTGCCGGCACACACCATGTCAGACACCTCCACTGCAGTTGTCAGTGACTCTCCAGCACCCACCACTCCTTCCCTGCCTCCTTCTGGTGAGCCCTGATCCTGTCCCTGTGGTGCCTGGCCTGCCCCCCGTATGCCCCTCCGAAGGGAATGTCCCTGCTCCATATCAGTGCAGGCAAGCAGAGGGTGACATCTGCCACTGTCACCCTGTTCGGACTGAACTGTTGGACTGGCCATTGGCCTTTGTATTTTTGCTGCACTTTCATTTTTCAGACACATATGCTGAATAAAGCTCCTTTCTGTTCTCTGGTGGTTTTGCTTCAGATGTACATGATGTTGATGATGCTAACCATGCCCTTGCTGCAGTGATGGTAATTTTTGATATCAGGGAAATGAAGTGTTACTGTACAGGACCCCATGTGGTCCAGGGGGAATGTGTCCTATCCTGATGTGTATCCATGTCATCCTTTGCAGCAATGTGAGGGTGTCATGTTTTCAATATTTGCCAATGGGATTTCCTACATTTATTTGCAATATCACATCTGTGGCTTACACCCCTGCACATCAGTTGTGCTTGCCATTGTTCAATTTGTCTATTTCCCTGACCGTGTGACCATCTCCACTGGACATGCAAGTTTGGGCATCAATGGGGAAGGACTCATCTGTGTTATCAGTGCAACTTGCTATACATGTGTGTTGGATCTGTGCAGATGATTTCGGTGACACTCCCATGACCAGGCTGATGTGACGAGGGCCTTCATTTTGTGCTAATTGTTGACTGAGTGACCAAGTGTTCTGCTGACATGATAGAGCCCTGCAGAGACAACGTATGGCACAGTTTTCCTTGCACAGGAGTGGAGTCCCCTCATGGCAGTGTGTAATTCAGTGACATTGCCTGAGCCCAAGGTGTGTGTTGTGTGAGCATGTCTGTGTGTGTTCACTTCCATTTTGCTACGCAGGCTGGGATCCCTAGTGATGTTCCTGTTTGTGATGCTTGCTGAGTTGACCTATGTTCCCCCAAAATCTTCGCCCTGGGTTCTCTGGGATGTGGGTGCATGGCACATTACTGGTCATCAGGGTGTCATCCATAGGTGTGTTTGCTGTCAGGGCTGAGTTTGTGGGCAAACGCAGATGAGACACAGTCAGGATTCCCTTGGCACTTGTTGGTTACACAAGTCATGTTATTTACAGTTTGTGGTAGCTTTCAGTGATTGTGACACGTTGTGTGTGTGAGACTGCTGCCACTCCTCAGTGTCAGAGCTGCAATGTTGGAAGTTGTCTATGTGTGTTCTTTGTGGGTGAGCTTGGCTTCTTCATTGGTGTGTGACTGTGGCCGAGATCCCATTGTTTGGTGTGGATTGGACGTCATGCCCATGTACAGCGTACTGTGCAGTGTGTCAGACATTTACAAGTCTTGTTGACTGGCCATGTGTGATGGGTTTCTGCACCTTAGTTCCCACCACAACCCCTGGTATTGTCATGGGTGCATGTGCAATGTCACCAGTCCATGTGAGCTTCACTGCTGCACATTGGTGGAGATCAAGGTGTGTGGTGTTGAGTGTGTGCAAATGAGAGTTGTTGCACGGCTAGACCCCTACCTCCATATTGGCCTTGGCTGAAAGGCTGTGCTGGTTGATTTGTGCTTGTGTAGGTGTGATGGTAGTTTGTTGCTCAGGACACATGACTGTGGTTCACAGTGTGAACGACATCTAGCTTTGTCATCACAGTGGGATTATCATGCAGGCCAGTGTCACCACAATGTGGTGTCCCTGGGGGTAGTGCTGTAGTGGGTCTGTCTCTTGCTGTGTTAGTTGCTGTTCCTACAAGCTTGTGTGACATGTGTAATTTGGGCTCCCTGTCATCTAACAATGCCTGCATGGCCACATAGGGGAATCCGATCCATGAGTTACTTTTGTGTGGCACTGTATACACATCTGTGTAATTGGGATTCAGGCCTCCTCATGTGTTGTGTGGTTGCCTGGGGACACTGGCACACCCCCCATCACCTGTTGTGTTTGATATGCAGTGTGAGGCTGCCTGTTTGTGTTTGTGCATCTGCACCACTGCATTGGCATATCTTTAGTGTGCCATTGGCTGTATGTTGTTTGGTGGGTTTCCCCTGCTGTCCCTGGGACTCCTAGGTCATCAGTCAGCACAATAATCATGGTTTGTATGTCCCATGGTATGGTATTTGTTCACCTCACATCTACAGTCTCCACATTTGTGTGTCCATTGGTGCAGATATGTGGGTCTGCATTATGATGGTCACTTCTGTCATTGTGTTATTGATGAATGTTGACAATGTCAGCTCCCATGGGTGATGTTTGTCTGCACATGGCCAAAGGTATGTCTTATTTGCACTGCACTGTTTGCCTCACCCAATCTATGTTGCTATAGGACACAGGCACTACTATGCCACTGATGTGTTTGTTGTTGTGTGACCAGGAATCATCCATGCTGTTTGGCATTTGCAGCTTTTTCCATGACAACACTTACATTTTGGTGACTGTGATGATGGGGGTTTGGACCCCATTGCCACAATGTTCAAAATGTGCTTCAGGTATGGACCCCACACTTACATTTTGGTGACTGTGATGATGGGGGTTTGGACCCCATTGCCACAATGTTCAAAATGTGCTTCAGCTATGGACCCCACACTTACATTTTGGTGACTGTGATGATGGGGGCTTGGACCCCATTGCCACAATGTTCAAAATGTGCTTCAGCTATGGACCCCACACTTACATTTTGGTGACTGTGATGATGGGGGTTTGGACCCCATTGCCACAATGTTCAAAATGTGCTTCAGCTATGGACCCCACACTTACATTTTGGTGACTGTGATGATGAGGGTTTGGACCCCATTGCCACAATGTTCAAAATGAGCTTCAGCTATGGACCCCACACTTACCTTTTGGTGACTGTGATGATGGGGTGTTAGACCCCATTGCCACAGTGGTCATGGTCTGCTTGCATTGTGGAGGCCACACACATTTATGTGTGACACATGTGATAGGGGGTCACATTGTATGTTCAATGTCATGTTCAGTGTTGTAGGCATTTGACACAGACTACACACGCTTGTCATGGTGTTGGGGGGATGTGTTTTTCTGACATTCCTTATGTTGGAGTGTGCTGGTTGTGTCATGCACTACCCGTCCTATGAGTAGGGGTGGTGTTGGTGGTAGGCATCCAGCCCCCCCGGAGTAGGGGTGGTGGTAGTGGTAGGCATCAATTCCCCTATGTGTGGGGATGGTAGTAGTGACAGGCATCCAGCCCCCCCTGAGTAGGGGTGGTGGTAGTGGTAGGCATCCAGCCCCCCCTGAGTAGGGGTGGTGGTAGTGGTAGGCATCCAGCCCCCACTGAGTAGGGGTGGTGGTAGTGACAGGCATCCAGCCCCCCCTGAGTAGGGGTGGTGGTAGTGTCAGGCATCCAGCCCCCCTGAGTAGGGGTGGTGGTAGTGGTAGGCATCCAGCCCCCCTGAGTAGGGGTGGTGGTAGTGGTAGGCATCCAGCCCCCCAGAGTAGGGGTGGTGGTAGTGACAGGCATCCAGCCCCCCCTGAGTAGGGTGGTGGTAGTGGTAGGCATCCAGCCCCCCCTGAGTAGGGGTGGTGGTAGTGGTAGGCATCCAGCCCCCCCTGAGTAGGGGTGGTGGTATTGGTAGGCATCCAGCACCCATGAGTAGGGGTGGTGGTGGTGGTAGGCATCCAGCCCCCCGGAGTAGGGGTGGTGGTAGTGGTAGGCATCCAGCACCCATGAGTAGGGGTGGTGGTGGTGGTAGGCATCCAGCCCCCCTGAGTAGGGGTGGTGGTAGTGACAGGCATCCAGGCCCCCCTGAGTAGGGGAGGTGGTAGTGACAGGCATCCAGCCCCCTATGAGTAGGGGTGGTGGTAGTGGTAGGCATCCAGCCCCCCTGAGTAGGGGTGGTGGTAGTGGTAGGCATCCAGCACCCATGAGTAGGGGTGGTGGTGGTGGTAGGCATCCAGCCCCCCCGGAGTAGGGGTGGTGGTAGTGGTAGGCATCAATTCCCCTATGTGTGGGGATGGTAGTAGTGACAGGCATCCAGCCCCCCCTGAGTAGGGGTGGTGGTAGTGGTAGGCATCCAGCCCCCCATGAGTAGGGGTGGTGGTAGTGGTAGGCATCCAGCCCCCCCGGAGTAGGGGTGGTGGTAGTGGTAGGCATCCAGCCCCCTATGGGTGTGTATGGCATTGGTGATAGCCATCCCGCCCGTATTGTTCTGCTGTTGCTGGTGTACGTCATTTCTGCTTCCCTATGAGTGTGTGACATATGTTGGATAAGTGTCGTTTGTTTGTGTAGTGGGTGTTTGACTTACCGTCTGCGCTGTACGCGTCCGTGCCGGTCCCGGTAATAGATGTAGAGTATTGGTAGGACCTGCGCGATGGGATTCATGGTTTGTTCTGTCTCTGCTCGGGTTTCTCGTGGCTTGGACTCGTACTCGCCGCTGGCTTGTCCGTCTCGTAGCCGTGGATCGTCTTGTGGCGTGAATCGGAGCTTATGTGCAGCTCTCCCGGATGCTCTGACGTGCCGGACGTAGCGACGGGTTCGGCGCGTACGGAAGGCGCATCGTACTCGTCCGGCCGGAAGGTGCTGTGTGTTTGCTTCCATGCGACTCGATTCGGCGTTTACGGATCAGGCTCGGACGGGGAACAGGAGCTGGATTTGGTGAGTACGGCTCGCTCGGAATCTGGGCTGTTATGCGCATCGTACTTGTTCGTTCGGACGACTGTTCGACTCGGTCGGGAAACACGCGTTCGGCTTGGTTTTTTTCCAGACGAATACTGTTGGGTGCGCTTCCGGACGAGATCGGAATCGACCCCTAAGTCTTTTACCTCTAAAGCACACCTATGGGTTATCTATAATTTTAAGAGGCAATGTGCCCCAAGATAAGGTACAAAATCAGCATTTCAAAAATAAAGTCAAATAAGAAAGGACTGACACAATAAGTGAGTTCTAGGGTGGAATTAGAAACTCTATGAAGATTTATTACAATACAGAGGTAATAAAGTGCTGATACAGGAGGTCTTAATGTCCACCAGGCTGAGACTACGTGCTTTGCCAAATTTAGAAATGACCGCCAGCGGCTGTCATTTCTAAAGCATTGGCAAGAACCGTCGTCACAACAGTTCTTATCAATGGTTCTTACAGATTTGTGCAGGGCTCCGTCAACATGAAGGAGCCCTGCACCAAATTGTATTATTTTTTATTGTCAAAAAGGAAATTCCGGAGCTGGGCTTTCTTTTTAAAAATAAAAAATAAAATGCTCACCTCAACATGGAAGTTCTCTCTCATGCAAAGGGGAGCATTTAACGGTTTTCACTGCCTTTTACCACCAGGGTTTTCCTTGGAAATTTAAAATTTAAAAATTGATGAGTGCATCAGTGGGTTGGTGGATACCCTAAATGGGGTCGGCGACAATGACGCTCCCAAGATTTGTTCCACCAAAATTCCAGCTCTGATGTTCGCTGATGATACCCTCCTCCTATCAAAATCTTCGCGGGGATCCAAAGGATAGATACCCAATGGGTTTAACTCTTTTTGCATTGAGGGGGGTCTTGAGGTGCATGTTGCCAAGACCAAATTTATGTTTTTTAATTCTGTGCATTCCACCAGAACCAGCCCTGTGCTGAACGGAATCCCACTGGAGAGTGTTGCCATTTTTGAGCATTTGGGGATTACTCTCAATGAGCATATTAATTGGGCCTTTCAAATAAGGAAACAGAGATTAAAGCTAGCACAGAGTACAGGTGGTCTGGCTAAGGTCCATAGGTCTTCATTCTTTAAGCCCCTTAGTCCCCTGATGGAAATATACAAAACCCAATCTCTGGGAGCCGGTACTTATGGGGCAGAGCTATGGGGACACAAGTCTGATGATATTGTATTGATAGAAAATAAATTAATTAGGGACTTTGTGATTCTTCCCCCTAGCACCACCCTGACTCCGTTCCGACTAGATTCAGGGTTGCCCCCATTTCAGAGACCTCTCCTCTTCTCTCCTCTCCTCTTCTGGAGGAGAGTTTGTTCAACCCCAGAGCTGACTCCATAAGGACAAGCTTTAGAAGAACTTCTGGGGATACCAGGAGCCAAAAGCCTACCTTGGTTTTCTCATCTCAGGGGCACTCTGACCAGTATAGGACTGGTTTCTCTATGGAAAGACCCTCTAACAACCTCCCTGGCAATTTCAAAGAAGAAACTTGGGGATTGCTACAGGGCTTCTAGACTTTCCTCTCTTATGAAGGATTCAACAGAGGGAATTTTATCTAGGAATTTCATACAGATTAAATACAATTATAGATATGACATTTTCCTGGACGAGATCCAGCCAGCGCTATCCAGGAAGTTGTATTTGCAGCTCAGGCATGGCTCGCTCCCCCTGCGCACATTTACTGGTGCCTGGTCGAGGGAAATAGATTGTAATTGTCCCTCCTGTGCTACAGCAGAAGAAACCGAAGCACACATGCTCTTCTTTTGTCCAGCATGTAAAACAGTAAGACAAAAGTGGATAGTACAGATTTGCAGGAACCTAGGGATCCCTAACCACCTGGAGGCCCTTACAATAGTGAAATACGATCTCCACCATGCAATAGTATTCGCAGTATCTAGATTTGTTTTCCATATGGTGTGTTAGGAAAAGGTTCCTCGGATAAGGGATGGACATTTCATATTGATCAGAATAGAGGGCTTCTTTGGTGATAAAGACTAGGCATTGGATTTTCATTCTATGTGCGGGGGTCAAGAAAGTAACTAATCCTATTTTAAGATCTTCTTTTTTAACTAATTAGCTTCTTAATTCAATCAGGACTTTAATGTGTAGATATTCAACTTAAGCGATTTTAATTTTTACAGCTTTTAAAACCCGAAACAGAGACTAAAGGTTTGAAGGAATGTAAATTATACACATATTCTGGGTGACATAGCGAACCCTTTAGGAGCACTTTTATAAGGTTTCTCTCATTGAGGTTTTTGTCTACTGGTCTTGGTCTTAGTCAGCGGGGCAGCATTTGTCAATTGTTGCTCTATGACTGGATTTTTTTTCTTTTTACTGTGCATTGGTATTTGGATGCGATCTGTCTTTAGGATCTGTTTTGCATGTATAATTTTTTTTGCACTGTGCACTTTAATGGTCCATTAAAACGAAATAAAGTTAATATGATGATGACATTGGTGAGTCCATGCTCGAGAGCCTTCTTGGAGAACAGTCTCATTCAGAAATAAAAAAAACATGACTTACTTGGCTATGGGCAGCAAAAATAATAAACAGTGAATGTGACTTCCTTTTGAGGCATAAGCCAGGAAAATATACTTTAGCAGGTCATATCAAAATTGTGTACACATGTGAATTCAACTGAAGATTACTATTCTGCACACTATTAAAAATAAATAGTCCTGATTAATACATAAAAGCTTCCTCATTGGGTAATATTAACATCCATTATTTACAGTGTTTAGAAATGGCAGAAGTACAGCATAAATCCCTATTTTTAAATTAATTTTTTATAAATATTAGGCACCCACATATCATTGCAAAGCAGTGGCTTTAGCCCACTACATAAAAAACTCTAATTGGGAACTTGTTAAGCCATCGTCCATTCAAAATCTTTTAAACGTTAGAATGAAACTAAGATGCTCCTCACAAGCTCAATTCAGACTATGGGGCCGATTCCGATCTCGGCCGGTAGGACTCCGAATCGGACTCGGCATTACCGGATCCGATTCGGAGCCCTGTTTCCCGACCGAGTAGGACGTGCGTCCCGGCGAGCGAGTACGATGCGAACGTACGCGAAATCGCCAACCGACTCGTTCGCGGGACCCAACCGCTCTGACCGACTTGCACGGACACGACTCGCACCGTGCAATGGAGACGTTCCCCGGCCGGGTAAGTACGATGCGCGCCGCGAGCAGTCCGACCGACTTGCGCCGTCCGGCTCAAAAGAGCAGTCGGAGCCGCACTTTGGGGGTCCGTGTCGGACCCCCCTGTACGCCTAGCCGCGCGAGTCGCACACAGGGGGGACCCATGGGTCCCCCCTACCTGTGCATGTACGGTGCGACCCGCTTCGATGCGTACCCGCTGTAGGGGGCGCCCTTGTTCGCCTCGCACCCATTGAGTCAATGGGAGCCCGCGTACTCGTTGTACGACCGGCTCCCATTGACTTCAATGGGAGACCGACCGAATCGAGTCCGATAGCATGCGAACGCATTGTACTCGTTCGGTCGGACTGCTAGGGTCCGATTCGGTCGGAAATCTCTCCGGGTCCGGCTCGGTCGGAGAGATTTCCGGCCTGAATCGGAATCGGCCCCTATGCCTTTTCTCTCCCATCCTGGCCCTCTTATTCTGTGTATGTGTAATTTGTTCCACTGAAAGTAAGAAGATGGGAAAATGAGTAAGTATCCAATATTCAACAACAAGTATGTCGACCATGTAATTAGATTTTACAAAGCAAATGGCTAAAAGTAGTGATGCTAAAGTCATTTATTTTTCGGTGGTGCACTCTTCCCAGAAACACATCTCAACCTATACATCCTCACGCATCAAAATGTCCTTCTTTGCACTTGCTAAAATATCCAGAGTGCAGACCTCACTGCCTTCAATAAGTCCTCTTCGTCCTGCACAATATGCAAGCAAGCATTAATCAACTCCAGTGATTTCCTCAAATATCATTTCTCACTCTCCAGACTTAGGGCCCCATTAGGATGGCGGGCGGACTTGAGTCCGCCCGCCACCCTACCGGTGCTGGGACAGGCCGCCAGCGGTGAGGCGGTCCCGCACCACCAATTAGGATGCGACCGCCACCCTGGCGGTCGCATCCCGCATCTTTAACATTGCGGCGGGTGCTGCTGTAAGCAGCACCTGCCGCAATGCCAAAGAGGCATGTTGTGCATTGCCATGCACCACGCGGTGCCTGCCTCCTTGAGCATGGCAATGTAGGGGGGTACCATAGGTACCCCCCAAGTACAGCCTCCCACCCCGCGGGGGCCCGCAACGGGCCCCCAAAGCAATTCCCGCCAGCCCTTCCATGGCGGCATCGCCACCATGGAAAGGCCAGAACCGCCAGGCATCATAATATGGATGGCGGTGCCTTCCAGGCTCCGCCACCATATTATGCCCGAGTTCCGCCCGGCCGGCAATCGTGACGATTGCCAACCGGCGGAAAAGCGGCGGACGGACTTTCCATCCGCCGCGGTACCCCCCGCCATGGTAATATGGTGGGGGGTAAATGTGGTTGTGATGGCGGGCAGATCGCCACCGCCGGCCGGGCGGAGGCGATCCGCCCGCCATCATAATCAACCCCTAAGTCTGGCACCTTCCACCACAGCTACAGGTCTCTTTGACAGAACAAAGGATTTATAGACAAATTCTTGGACCTCATCACCATCTCTTCTATCCAAAACTGCCATACCTCCATCTTTAGTGACTAAACCCTCCCAGATAATGCAAGCATGAAAAAACACAAGAGACACTTTTGTCAACCTCATCCACATACTCAACATAATACAGCATGCCGTCCCATTAACACACTTTACCAGCCTCATGCTGGATCTTATCTTGTTGACATCATAAACCATCCAATGCAAGCCTCCCATACTACTTGACTGTGCCAATCACCTCGCTGTGCCTATCACCTGAACAGTACCCAAACAACACATCAAGGTCAACCCAAACATCAAACCTTCAGATACTTCAAAGACTGCTCCATGCATTTCTGTAAAACTACGTTAATACCTATGCTCCTAATAAAACATGAATGGGATGGCCAAAACCTTCTGCACCCTGGTATTCTAAAACTGTGCTGTCAACAAATGATGCAACCATAGACAGAAAAAAAGTGGAAACAAATTAGTACCTCAGAAGACTTCATGCTTGTCTCTGCACACCACACAGATAACTGATCACAGCCGCCAAAGCCAAGTACTATTGCAACCATTTCAATGAAGCTGCCACCAGAAGCAGTACACTCTTTGAAACAATTACCCTCTAATTCAATCCCATGCCTGACCCACCTCCCTCAAAACCCCATCAATGGAAATGTTGTTGTACCCTTTTTCATCAAATCCTACTCTAGAGGCGCTGTCTTACCACTATTTACCATTGTAAAGGTCTCCTTCACTCATAGAACCTTCTCTGAAGCTCTGAACACAGGTGAGATTTTCCCACTCCTTATGAAACCCACACAAGGGTCTAATGACCTTGCCAAATCATCTACCCTTCATCACCAAGATCATTGCATTAGCAGTCCATTCACGACTTCAGATCAGATCAGTAAGATTTATGCAAAATTACTCATAATTATCATAAACAAATTAAATTCCATCATTTCACGCTTCATGCGTCGTTGCATCTTTTTTTATTGCAAGGATGTATTTTAAAAAAAGCACTGTGAACAACACGGTGCACAGACAAAATATCGAGTTTTTCATTTTGACCTACATTAATATCGAGTTTTAAATATTGTAGGGACAGAATATCGACATCAAGAATATCGGTGACCAGAATATCGACCTGAAGGTAAGAAATATCGTTTTTGTTAATATCGAAGTCGTAATATCGTTTGCAAAAATATCATTGTTAATAATATCGATGTTTATATTAGTGTTATGTATTTTAGTATGTATTTTATATGTATGTGTTCTAGATTTTTTGTTAAGTATTGTATTTTTTTAAAATATATGTATACATTTTTTAGAAGTTAGTAATTTTTTTTAAAGTAAATTTTGCATTTTAGTACCGTAGCGGGTTGTGGGTTTATAGGGGAATAGGGTGGGAAGTAATTTAATTATAGTAAATTAAATAATAATTTTTAGGAATTATTAATTATTTTTAATTAAATTTTGCGTTTTAGTTCCGTAGCGGGTTGTGGGTTTATAGGGGAATAGGGTGGGAAGTAATTTAATTGTAATTAAGTAATTTTTTTTTTAATTTATTGGTATTGATAATTAATTAATTGTTAATTAATTATTATTTGGTAATTAATTTTTATTAAGTGATTAATTGATAATTATATTAATTGTATTAATTTATTATTGGAGCAGGTTGTGGCTTTATAGAGGAATAGGGTGGGAAGTAATTTAATTGTAATTAAGTAATTATTAATTTTAATTTTGGGGTATTGAGAATTAATTTATTGTTTATTAATTATTAATTGGTAATTAATTTTGATTAATTAATTGATAAATATATTAATTGTATTAATTTAGTTTAGGAGCGGATTGTGTGTTTATAGGGGAACAGGGTGGGAAGTAATTTATTATAATTTAGTAATTATGTATTAATATTTATTGGTATTGATAATTAATTTATTGTTAATTAATTATTAATTGGTAATTAATGTTTATTAATTATTATTTATTGGTATTGATAATTAATTTATTGTTAATTGATTATTAATTGGTAATTAATTTTTATTAATTGATTAATTGATAATTATATTAATTGTGTTAAATTTTATGCGGAGTGGGTTGTGTGTTTATTGGGGTATAGGGTGGGAAGTAATTCAATGTTATTAAAGTAATTATTAATTTTAATTTATTGGTATTTTTAATTAATTTATTGTTAATTTATTAATAAATCATTATTTAATTAAAAAATGTATTTAATTCATAAGTATGTTATTTTTAACCCCTACGCTATCCAACACGTTCCCTACTGTTGCCCTCTCTGGAGTTGGAATAGCAATTATAACCCCTACGCTATCCAACACTTTCCCTACTGCTGCACTCTTTGGAGTGGGAATAGTAATTTTTACCCCTACGCTATCCAACACTTTCCCTACTGTTGCACTCTCTGGAGTGGGAATAGTAATTTTTACCCCTATGCTATCCAACACTTTCCCTACTGTTGCCCTCTCTGGAGTTGGAATAGCAATTATAACCCCTACGCTATCCAACACTTTCCCTACTGTTGCACTCTTTGGAGTGGGAATAGTAATTTTTACCCCTACGCTATCCAACACTTTCCTTACTGTTGCACTCTCTGGAGTTGGAATAGTAATTTTTAACCCCTACTCTATCCAACACTTTCCCTACTGTTGCACTCACTGGAGTGGGAATAGTAATTTTAACCCTTTCGCTATCCAACACTTTCTCTACTGTTGCACTCTCTGGAGTGGGAATAGTAATTTTTACCCCTACGCTATCCAACACTTTCCCTACTGTTGCACTCTCTGCAGTGGGAATAGTAATTTCTACCCCTACGCCATCCAACACTTTCCCTACTGTTGCACTCTTTAGAGTGGGAATAGTAATTTTTACCCCTACGCTATCCAACACTTTCCCTACTGTTGCACTCTCTGGAGTGGGAATAGTAATTTTTACCGCTATGCTATCCAACACTTTCCCTACTGTTGCACTCTCTGGAGTTGGAATAGTAATTTTTACCCCTACTCTATCCAACAATTTCCCTACTGTTGCACTTTCTGGAGTGGGAATAGTAATTTTTACCTCTACGCTATCCAACACTTTCCCTACTTTTGCACTCTCTGGAGTTGGAATAGTAATTTTTACCCCTACTCTATCCAACACTTTCTCTACTGTTGCACTCTTTGGAGTGGGAATAGTAATTTTTACCTCTACGCTATCCAACACTTTCCCTACTGTTGCACTCACTGGAGTGGGAATAGTAATTTTTACCCCTATGCTATCCAACACTTTCCCAACTGTTGCACTCACTGGAGTGGGAATAGCAAATTTTACCCCTACGCTATCCAACACTTTCCCTACTGTTGCACTCTCTGGAGTGGGAATAGTAACTTTTACCTCTACGCTATCCAACACTTTCCCTACTGTTGCACTCACTGGAGTGGGGATAGTAATTTTTTCCCTCTGCTATCCAATATTTTTCTGTATTGTTTTAGTTAATGTTGTGTATAATTTATTTTAAAAACATTAAAAATATTGTAGTTTTTTAGTTTGTTATATATATTTTTTATATTTTTATTTATATTATTTTAGTATGTGTATATATGTATTTATAATTTATAAAATGTTTTTAACAATTTATAAGTTATTAAAATAATTATTTCTGAATATTAAGTAAGTATATATATTATATTTTATATGTATATGTTTAATTTATTTTAACATTATATGTATTAGTTATTATTTTTAAACATTTTTTAATATTTTTAACTATGTTTCTTTTAATTATATGTATTTACTTTATTTTACATTATTTTTTTAACATTTAAAAAAACAATATTTTTACAACGATATTTTTGACATTGATATTTTTTCTCGATATTTTTGTACTTACCATGATGTAGATAGGATGTCGATATTCTTGACTTCGATATTTTTGTCCTGATATTTTTGTACCTCGATATTGTTGTAGTCGATATTTTGTCAGTGATTCGAACAACACCCTGTCACGTTCTGTTGTTCGGGTGTATTTGCGGCAAATTTTCACCACGAATGGCATGTTTCACAGAAGATTTTTACCAAGAATGGCATATAATTACATGAAGTGTGGGTAATGGCATAATTTCAGGAATTTTGCCTAACAGGCATAACTCGAAATTCCCCAAATTACATAAATTATACTAACATAATTTACATTTTGCCCAGGCCTCAGCTCCTATCATCTCCTGCACAACTATCAATCTGGCTTCAGATCACACTGTATCACATAGCCATCTACCTTCCAAATCATAAACAATGCCCTTTTGACCACTTATAATGATGACCTGTGTCTCCTGGTATTACTGTACCTCTCAGCTGCCTTCAACACCGTCTACCACCCCACAGACATCCAGCCTAAAGTCTTGATGGAGATTCAAAGGAAACATCATTCACTGATTCTCCTTTTACCTATTCAACAGCTCGATCACATGGGCAACTCTACTCTAGGTCCCAGAAGATCCCGCTCAATCTCTAGATGGTGCTCTTTTAACTCTATTTACAGAAAACAACTTCAAAATGCACCAATACACAATGACATAATACTGTATTTGAAGGGCTCCTCTTCTCTGGACATCCAATGCATCACACACAGTTTGTACCTCATCCAGACCTGGATATCCAGCATCTACCTGACTCTTGACCCCACCAAATCAGACTTCCTGCTGTCTGTCAAAAATAACAAACAACTGGCCATACCTGGTTCAATTACATGAATCTGGAGGGATTTGATCCCCACCTTTCATCCAGTACCAATTCACCCACGTTCACCATGGACACCAATCTCACCCATCAAGTAACATATCATCAAGAAACTTAAGACGGCCTGGTACCGGCTTTCTCTGCTAAAGAAAGTGACCAAATGCCTCCCAGAAAAAAGACTTCAGCCCTTGGTACTCTTGCTATCTCCGCCCAAACACATACTGACTGTTTTCTTGCCCTGTGTAGCACTCTGCTGCCTTTTGGATAGGTTTGCCTTGTATAAATACCACATTCATACATATAACATTATCAGAGACCTTTAGTCACCCAGTCCCATCCTATGAGGGCCTATGAACACAGCTGACATATCAAAGGATCAACTGTTGGATGGTATTTGAAATAAAAACGCTACAGCATAACCATAGAATTATTAAATGTCTTTATCCATGTCAGTGCACTACGTGATTATAAAGCAAAATCATAGGACATAGGGAACCGCTTATCACAAATGCAGAAGAGAGATCACTTCACATTGTGTGCATTTATGTCTGGGAAAGCTTTGCAAAACTATTTTTAATTTCTACCATCAGCCTTATATGTCACTGTAACACAACAGCAGCCTAGTACACTAAGGGTCTCATAAAGATGTCGAGTGGACTTTCTTTGATTTGGAACCGACCTATTTGCAGTCAGCAGCTCCATCCGCCGGATTGCGATGCGACCGAACACTGTTTGGTCGGATTCCCATTGTTCCCTATGGGAGCTCGTGTTATGCCCGAGAACCAGCCGTAACACTGACTCCTATGGGGAAATAGGGTGTGTGTGTAAAATCCTGCACCCTGTCGCAGGCACCCCATTGTGCCTGCCACACAGTGCAGGGTTTTACATGGGGGTACCTTAGGTACCCCCTCGACCACCAACCATAGGCTGCAAGGTCTAGGGGGCCCTTTCAGGGTCCCCCAAAGTCACTTTCCGACAGCCTTTCTGTGTCGGAAAGGCCGGCTCGGAAAAGCTGTTGGAAACCGAGATCGTAATCCAGACAGCGAAAACGCTGTCCATAAGGGGTTACGGTGCAGTTCAGGCCGACAGGAATACTCCGCTAGTTGGTTGGAACCGAGTTGGGATGACCGGCCAGTTCACGTTCCAACCCCGAACATCGTAATCGGGCTGTTGGAATGTATATTGACCCAGTCGGTCGTAAGGGCTCCGACGCGGTCAGGAAGATTCCGACTGACGGGAGGAGGATTCCAACCTATCATCGTAATGAGCCCCTAAGAGTAAGGTATGGTTGATGTAGCAGGCTGCATATCAGCAAATCTGCATTTGAATTCACATGCTTATGATATTGAGGTACATAGACAAGCGTGCTACTGTGGGGGTATGGGATGAAATTGTGAAGACAAAGTCCTCGAAACTGATGTAAAATAGAACTAGAAAAGGCATTGAGGTCTCCCCAAATCAAATTCAGTGATGGTCTTTTTAAAAGGTTGTTCGGCCTAATTGCTATTTTAGAACACATCATTTGCTGAGCTACAAACAGGATTGTCCATAGGTCAACCTTCTCCAAGCGCCTACAAAGCAGGTATTATTTCACACAACATCCTCCCTAAATATTTTTCTCACAGATCGCTATTCACAGATCGCTATAGGTCTCACCAGTCTTAAGAGCCCCAATGTAATCAGTATCTAGTGTGTATTAAAGCTCACTTGCAGTCCGACCCAATGACCTCTGTACATTTGCCACTAATTTGGTCAATAGGCTGGGCACGGTTAATGACTTCACCTCAAACCTAGTTTTACTATACACGTTCCTCTCCATTGAAATATCAACTTTAACACTACAAGTCTCTCTTTGATTTCTCTATAACACACCCACACAGTCTACTCGTTTGTCAAAATACGACTTGGGTGACATGTTTGAGGTTCAGATATCCTGATGCAAAGTTACTACATATGTTTGAAATATGCCCGTCTGTGGGAGAATTCTGAGGACTTATCAACATGACATTGGATTCACTTATCAACTTAGTACGTGATCTGGCACCACAAGCTCTATTGCCTTGTTATACTAGGAGACCAGAGAAAGATTTTTTTTATTTCTCATGCATCAATTATTAACAGACATATTATTGCATGACATTGGGCATATCCCAATCCCACTTCGTTTTTGCAGTTCTAGATGGAGCAGTGTGAATATCACTTGTTTGAAAATCAAATTGCCAGTGTGCAAATGTGATCCAAAAGTTACACCCATATATGAGATATATTTGAACAAGATGAGATGGAATGAGTTAATAGTTTTCTGTCTTAAAATTAAACATATGATTTGGATTTAGCATTGGAGATTTCTTCATATGTAAGTATATATTTAATTAACTACACTTCATCTGTCCCTATTTAAAAATATGATTTATCAATACATCGAATGCAGTTTATGGCACTTAGATATATGTTTGTTATTACCAAACTTCAAATGCAAATATGAAAGGGACAAGAAGGCAAAATGAAACATGATTTAAGGTTTGATTTTCTGCTGCACTGAGACACAGTGGTGTCTACCTCCATCCTCGAAAAGTAAGCTTTGTTTCATCATTAGCTGTCAGATGGTGATCTGAGCTCAACTGAAAGTCCCTAATTGTTCTCGCAGGATGTACGTTTTTAACTGACAAATGAGATCACATGGAAGTTCTTGCAAACAACTTTGGGCCCCTCTGAGTGCCTTGCACTATAAGTATGTGACCGGTGTAATCCAGTGTACATGTTTTAAAGCTTACTGAATGCTGTCTCAGGTTCTGGGATTGAAAATGCATCACTCTCTTTATTTTTGATTGTTGACATTTTTTAAACTATGCCCAGCAAGAATCCTAATCTTGATATTGCATATTGTGCTAGAATATCGTTATCAAAAAGAATATCCTTTGACATAAATATATTGTCCTAAATAGTGCTTACAAAAATATAAACCCAATGGAGTTAATAAGAGAAAGGCTACCGCCAATTGGATGATATTCTTGTAAACAATACTTAGGATAAAATATTTATGTCAGACAATGTTCCTGCAACAATATTCTGGTGTACAACTGCAATCTTGATTCTGCATATTAAAATAGGAAGTTTTTATCAGAGGAGAGGGGCTGTCAACAGATAAAGGGGTAAATCAAGAATTCGATATTTTGTGGAAACAACACTGAAGTTCATTAAAATCGCCTTCTTATTCAACAGTGGTGTGGGAGAAGGCTCTAAAAATACATATATTTAAAATGCATGTTGAATTTATCATGTATTGAACACTGAAATGCCCCCGGGGTCTCATGCTAATGGCTCGTTTCAGGTGGGGGTTGCATTCTGACTACTTCCTTCTTTCCTAATGGTCAGCCATTGTATTTGTCTTGTTGATCAGTTGAATCATTCATTAATTTGCCAAATTAGGCAATTATGGCCTGATTAAGACGGCTATCCTGTCTACTGTATTACAAGTCCTAGTGGATATAATAGAATTGGAATGCGGTGGAAAGGATTTCTGTAACATTTGTGACAAATTAACCTCGTCCACCAAACTCTAAATCAGGCCCTAAGTTTCCTGTTGAGCATGTGCATAGCTTCTGAATTATTTTTTTCAGTTCTATGTTTTTTTCTCACATTTTATCAATCTTTACTCAGAAACGATTAAATAATTTTAATATAATTGGAATAGTAAGAGGTTCTAGTTGGCTCTGGATGCCCTCTTGTGCCTTTCTGGCATGTGTTCTCTATTCCTGAGGATGAATATTGAGTTTTAATTGTGAAGCATGGAATGGTCTTTCCACCAATATGGAATCCTCTCTTAGAATAGTAATAGGATGTTCATGACTTTATTGGCTGTCCTGTCTGTTTAACTTCACTGATATTTCCCCCTTCATTCCACAGCACAATTGTGAGATTGTATTCATAAATGACTCCCTGATGCTGCCAGGCGTTGGCCATGATAGTGCAGAATGAGATGGCTCTAGATATTTTTGGAAGTAGGTTTATGAGAATGCGAGTTGGATCTTGGACAGGCAGAGTAACTCATGCAAATAGTGGTGCAGAAGTGGAATGCTTGTATTGGTGCAGCAGTGAAGTGCATACAATATAAGGTTGAACAGGACATGTGTACAGTAGTGAAATGACTACATCCAATCATTAATTATGCTTACCTCTTCCTTTGCCTGCCTCATACCTTTTGCCCTTCAGCTGATCACTGTTTTACTTTTGACTGCAACAGCTGGATCCATCCATGACCCTGACTTAGGGGCCGATTCCGATTCGGGCCGGAAATCTCTCCGACCGAGCCGGACCCGGAGAGATTTCCAATTGAATCGGACCCTAGCAGTCCGACCGAACGAGTATGATGCGCACGCATGCTATCGGACTCGATTCGGTCGGACTCCCATTGAAGTCAATGGGAGCCAGTCGTACGACGCGTACACGGGCTCCCATTGACTCAATGGGCACGACGCGAACAAGGGCGCCCCTACAGTGTGTTCGCGTCGATGCGGGTCGCACCGTACATGCACGTGTAGGGGGACCCATGTGTCCCCCTGTGTGCGACTCGCACACCTACGCTTCCAGGGGGTCCGACACGGACCCCCAAAGTGCGGCCCGACAGCCCTTGGAGCCGGGCTGCGCGAGTCGGTCGGAGCGGTCGAGGTGCGCATCGTACTTACCCGGCCGGGAAACGTCTCCATTGCGAGGTGCGCGTCGTCCCCGTGCGAGTCGGTCGGAGCGGTCGGGTCCTGCGAACGAGTCGGTCGGAGATTTCGCGAGCGCACGGATCGTACTCGCTCGCCCGGACGCACGTACGACTCGGTCGGGAAATAGGGCTCCGAATCGGATCCGGTTAAGCCGAATCCGATTCGGTGCCCTACCGGCCGAGATCGGAATCGGCCCCTTAGTCTCACATGCAGACAGAAACAACTACAGTTTCGGTTTGCTACATGTATACAATGCTATTTTGCTCACATATAAGTATAAATGTGGAAATATCCATATGATCAGCAAGGCTAACGGTAGAGGACTGACTGGTTTACAGCAACACCTAAAGCAAAAAAAAGGGCTCAAATAAGATGTGGAAGCTCTCTGTGCCTATTCTATAATGGACTGCCAGAGCAATGCATTGTTAGACATGTACCAGATGTGAGCTTTAAAAGAAAGTGTTAATTTCAATTTGCTTTGACCTCCTGAAATTCAACAAATATTTTGGTTGAGATATTTTGGGGGCACTTAGTCAACTACTTTATGTCTGACACATGTAACTTTGAAGATGCTACTTGCATCAGTCCGAAAACACTTTATTGTCTATGAGATCAGAGTGGTTGAGATGCGGTCTAATTTTCTTGGCTAGTGGTCTGCCTGGCGGCCGCTGCAATTGAGGCTGCTAGGAGTGAAACAAGTTGTATTTTGGGAACTTCCATTGGCAGTCATTTACTATAGTCCAGTCTCACTATTACTAAGCAGTAGACTGCTTGTTTGGAATCGAGGTTTATGATGAACAGTGTACTATCTCAGATAAGTCTTTGTTGGATTTCAGATTCAGATCTTTGTCCAGGACAAAGACCAGGGACTTAGTAAAATCTACAATGTCAGGGTTGCTGCTCAGCATTGTTTTCTCCTTGAGCCTTCTGTGTACCATTATAAGGCACTTGAGAGGGGAGATTAGAAGGAATTCTGCCATTACTGGTTTAGTTTCTGGTAACTGCACGAAATGCCATTCAAGACTGGATATTGTGAAGAACCTGGGACATTACCTCAATGTCTTTTGGAGAAGAGCTTTTTCAGATGATGTTGAGTGTCATCCATGCAAAAATTAATTGAGACATTCAATACTTCTAGAATGCAGGCCAGCTGCTCAATGTCAAGGTTGAATATCTTACACAAGAGTATTGCACCTTGAGGTACACCTTGATGTAGCATTACCGTGTTTAAGAGAGGTTTAGCAATTTTGATACACTGGCCACATTTCTTTTAGGTATGAAGAGAACCAGCTACATTCAGCCCTATTCTCTCTTTAAGTATATTTAGGAGTAAAAAGTCCAGGAGCACAAGGAGGCACAATTCACCTTTGTCCAAATTGTCAAGGGTGTCTTCAACTCTTTTTCATGGTTGCTGTTTCAGTATTGCATTTTGAATCTAGACTGGAGATCATCTACAATGTGGTTTTCTTTCCAGAATAAATAGGTTTTCATGAGTTCTTTGACACGTTAGCCAGGAACAATAAGTTATAATCTGGGCAGATATTACCAGGTCTTCTGGATCCACCCTTACCTAACAAGTAGGGTATACACAAACTACTGATCTCTTAAGCAGAGAGGAGAGGACGGGTTCAAAAAATTGGAATGAGGGTCTGGTTTTGGTAATGCTCTTCATCAATTTTTAGCAAATGTCTTATCTAAAAGAGGAAAGATTTCTGGCAAATGGCTTTGTGTTTCTTGTTTTTCAACAGGTGGGTGATGGAGAGTTTAATAATTTCCAGTTTTTTCTCTATAAAAGGTGAAGAACTGTAACATTTCGTTTTGGGGTTCTTTGTGATCACATGTGCAGGAGGGAGCATGGATTACTTTACAGTTTCAACTCACTCTTGGGGTATTTTCTTAACTTGAGCTATTTCCACATTTATGAATAAGGATTTGACTTTGAACAATGTTTTTGTATTTATTTATTTCCAAGTTTAGTTGGGTCTAGTTCTTTGTGTGTTGCCCCTAAATTATTTCTGTTGCTTTGAGCTTCAGATTTTTGTTTTCTTTGTTGTCTTTTTGTCCCAGGCGTCATTTCTGTGTGTTGATCTACATCTTGTGCTGCAGGGTTGCACTGAAGTGTGTAGTAAATAGTTATCTATGCTTCCTAAGCCTGTGCAACATTGCTTTGTTTTGTGGTTGGACTATGGCTGAAAAGTTCACCTTTTTGCTCTGTTTATTCCTTCTCTTTTACTTTCTGTTTATTCCTGTGCCCATTCTTATTTGCTACCTATATCGTTAAAAAAATTCAATTTTGAAATTCATACTTTGTTTAAAGGATAAGTGTCATCAACTGCATCATTCTGAAAGCAAACACTGAGGGCAGGCCTCTCAAGGGAAGAAAGGGGTCCCATGGACCCCCAGGCATCTCACTGTATGTGTGTGTAGTCACTCCCTGAACCCACCTGCAAGGAGATCTCTCTTCCTTCTTAAAAGTGCAGGCGGGTTGCCGCCTGCACAGCGTACACTGTGCAGCTTTTAGACAGCTGCTCCATATTTCTCTTGAATGCACTGCCTTCAGGGTCATGCTTTCTTCATAATAGTGCACACTTTCCCTGTTTGCAACCGGCCACCTGCTTGAAGGGACCTGCTTTAAGGTGCTCCGTGGCTCAAACAGGAAAAAGTGCGCCCTATCTGTAATAGGGCCCCTGGTGCTTTCATACAACACCTGTATGTTTCAGTGCCTCGAAGACTTGAACTTTTTTCCAAAGACATCGTGTGAGCAAATTTCCTTCTCATAGTTCGGAACACAAATATTAAGCAAAGTTAGTGGTACGAGGAAGTAATAAAAAGAAAACTGTATTTCAAGATCCTTGATAAATAGAAGGCCCTAACAGTGTTCTGACAAAGCTTGCTACTAATGAGAGAAAGGCATTATTGAAGCTTTGTAAACTGATGAAAAGGATATTCTCCACCAATTGGAGGAGTTTCCGTGTGCCTGTCAAGGAGAATAATGACATTGCTTGCTTGAAAAGTGCAAAGTAATTTTGCAAAGGACATTATGCAATGCCTTTTAGCCTCTTGATGTAACACCTGGTTCATTTAAGTATGGGTGTGTCTTTAAAGCCTTAATTCTCTCATGAATAACAGGTTCTTCTTGTTTTATTTATTTATTTACTAATGCATTTATTTATTTAATTTGTAAAGTCGTAGTTTTTGAGAGACAGCCACTTCGTACAGCTAGTGACTTTGAAGAGGCAGTTTTTAGGTCTCGCTTACTTGTTGTCGCCAATCCATTGACCTCAAGTACATACAAATATATTCATTTAGTTGGTTTTGAATCAGGTCCTTACTCTTGATTGGATGGCATCCTTGTCTACCTCATTTACCTGCTTCCTGTTCAATGGCTTTCTTCCATATTCTTTCTTTGGCCCGCCGCTGGAGCATTTCTTCCTCACTATGCTCTGATTGGATGACTTGTGTCCTTCCACTGCTTGCATTCAGGGAACGTATATCCATCATTGATCCTTTTCTTTTTTTGGGAATGCTTTTATTCATGTGCAATAAACATGTTTTCTTGTTTTTGACCTATGTTGAAAAACATTGGCTAAACAATTGCCAAAGCCAATTGGTCTGCACTGGCAAAGCCAAAAGACAAGACCGACTGGCTTTGTCAATGTTTGTTGCTATTGCAATTGTCTTTCCAGGTCACTGATGATCCTTGCATAGAGGCTTAGTGATCTATCGCTTAGTGTAAGTTTAACTTTATCTTTTGTGAATGTCGAATTGGGAAGACACCTGGTGTTAAAGGAGGGGTATTGCAGGGCCATATGTAAATAAACCAGAATGCCTTTTGAATACTACTCAGGAATATATGATTCACTGTCCACAAAGGGCCAGCGAAGGCATCTCATGATGAGGATATCAGGTCCCATTTTTCATTACTTAGTAGAGTTCTGAAAGCCTGGTTCTGAATTCTTTTAGGGTTCTTTTTGGTTAGGCCTGTGTATAAGATGTTGCAGTAATTCTTATAGATAATACTAAATTTTGACCCAATGTCAAACTGGAGAAGCAGAAGCACATTCCTCTGCATTTTTAGTGAAATGTTTGTACCCATCAGAACAATGCTGACCCACAGAATGAATGAGAGTTCAAATTTGAACATGATACCCAGGTTTTTTATAATACTCTTCGTAAGGCAATTGAACATATATGACATGCCGTCTTTATTTTGAAACAGAATAATCAATGTCTTGACCACATTTAAACACAGATACTTTTATAAATCCATCAGTGGATGTGGTGTGGGCACTCACTAAGTCTGACCAAACTCATAGGCTAGCACTCTAGTCAACTGTTGATCTGAGTGTTCTCTTTTACAGCTGAATTTGAAAGAGATCTCTTGTAGAGCCTGGTAGGCTCATTACTACTGTCTATGAATTGAACTTAATTCCTTTTAGCCTTACGTATTGCCGATAATCTTGTGTGTTTTATTACTTGTATTTGAATCTGACTGTGTTTTTTTATCCCACAATACGGATTCTGATATTTTTTTAAAAAGCACTTTATTTTACGAGGATCTGTTCTTTGGGAGGCCATTTTGTTAGTGCCTTACGCTATTAGCTGTTAGCGTTCTAGCCTTCACGCTACACCTCGGCCCCCTACTTAATGGACCAGGAGAGGACGCGCAGCGCCTGGTAGGCTCATTACTGCCGTTTATGAATTGCACTTAATTCCTTTTAGCCTTGCGTATTGCCGATAATCTTCTGTTTTTTATTACTTGTATTTGAATCTGGCTGTGTTTTTATCCCACAATACCGATTCTGATATTTTTAAAAAGCACTTTATTTTAAGAGGGTCTGTTCTTTGGGAGGCCATTGTGTTAGTGCCTTACGCTATTAGCTGTTAGCGTTCTAGCCTTCACGCTACGCTACGCCTCGGCCCCCTACTTAATTGCCTGGGAGCAGACGCGCAGCGCCTGGTAGGCTCATTACTACCGTCTATGAATTGCACTTAATTCCTTTTAGCCTTACGTATTGCCGATAATCTTGTGTGTTTTATTACTTGTATTTGAATCTGACTGTGTTTTTATCTCACAATACTGATTCTGATATTTTTAAAAAGCACTTTATTTTATGAGGGTCAGTTATTTGGGAGGCCGTTTTGTTAGTGCCTTACGCTATTCGCTGTTAGCTTTCTAGCCTTCATGCTACGCTATGCCTCGACCCCCTACTTAATGGCCCGGGAGCGGACGCGCACGCGCGCAGCAGGCGCGCCGACGGCACGCCAAAGGCAAGCCCGTCTGTGCCCGTCCGCGTCCGACCGGGACCAGGGGCCACAACCCCTGGTCCAACAAATTCAACAAGTTTAGTTTATTCAGAAAAACAACTGACCGAGCTGCGTCAGGTTTTCTCTGCCAATTGCAATATTTGAAAGTTAGATGAAGCCCTCTTTGACTTCCAGCATTGTATGTTTTCCCTCACTTCTTCCATTCAAAGTAATGACTTCAATGGAAGGCTTTGAAATAAAGTACGCGAAGAAGTAAAAGTTAACTATACAGAGAAACCAAATAGGATTACACCTAGATGTACACTCTCATCTCACAAAGAATGTACATTCTATAACATTAATTGCCGCACATTCCCTAAACGCCAAGCCAACATTTTTGATCTCCTGATAAATAATCAACCAGATGCTGTTTTTTAACAGAGACCTGACTGCAGGAAAGCTTGGGCCCTGACGTGGCGGCGGCTCTTCCGCCTAACTACGCCATTATAAGGAAAGACAGGAGGATGAAAATGGGGGGGCGGCATAGCGATTATTTATAAAACCTCTCTCGAATGTAAAACAGAAGATTTTACAGCCATTGAGTGTGAAGCTTTATTATTTAAAATTGTGCTTATGCTTAATTTCATATTCTCTGGAATACTGTTGTACCGCCCTCGGGGCCCAGCCGGGCCATGGGTGCTTTCCTTCCCTAATCAAGCAGCCCCTCATATTTTGGAGGCTGCCAATTTTACTATATTGGGAGATCTGAATCTCCATTTAGATAATCCTAAATGAACCAAAAGTTCGTCGCTCATAGGTTACTTAGAAGCGATGAATGTTCGATTATGTAATTCAGGTCCTACCCATATAGCGGGTCATCTGCTAGATCCTATTTTTTCTAACCTGCCTGACCTTAGTTGTGCCCCTGCCCTTCCTTTGTGTTGGTCCGATCATTTTGCTGTAGCTTTTTTGTTGAAAGTTACGTCCTCTCCTCCATCGATCTGTCTGGTGACTGAACAAAAGATTAGAATATGGGCAAAGCTTGATGTCCTGACTTCTAACAAACTTCTATTTGACAGTAGACCAGCTGTTGAACATATTTCGACTACAGATCATGGTCTTATCCAAAATTTGATTCTACAAGCGGTAGATACATGCCTTGTCTCCAACAAGCACTCTAACAGACATCTGCCTCCAGCCCCCTGGTTTACTGAGAGGCTTAAAAGTGAAAAGTCTAAATGTAAAACACTAGAAAGATGCTGGAGGAAACACTACAATGAAGACGCCAAAGTGGCATATAAAAAAGCCCTAAGTAAATATCATATCCTTTGTAAAGTAGACCGCGCTGAGTTTTTCTCACATAAAATCCTTCAAGCACAAAACTGCTCCAAAATGCTTTTTAAAGTGGTAAAAGAACTATCCGGCTCGGAGACCCAGACTACTCCCCTTGTTCTTATTTGCACGCAATGTGAAGAACTTGCTCTCTATTTTACGGATAAAGTTGAAAAGATACATTTTGCCCTGCTAAGAAAAAACTCTCAAAGTATTCTATCAGAGACTGAGACTGCTCCGAATGCTATTTGGGATCCTGTGTTGATAGAGCTCCCAACAGCATTACTTCCTCCTGCAAATTGGAAACTTGGACCCTCTTGGAACCAAGCTCCTTCAACCAACTTTTGGCAAACATTAAATCTGGTTCCCCCGTGACTTACTCCCCACTCATGTGCTTAAACAGCTAGATACTTCTATACTTCTGATAATAATGGAACTTTTAAACACCTCTTTACAGGAGGGCATTGTTCCGCTGGAATGGAAACATGCTAAGGTGCTCCCTCTTCTAAAGAAAGCCAATGCTGACCCTGCTATGCCGTCTACCTTTCGCCCCATCTCGTTTCTTCCTAGTTTTTCTAAAATTCTGGAAAAGCATGTTAATGGTCAGTTGACCTTTTTTATTGAATCTCAGAACTTTCTCCATACTTCACAATCAGGGTTTAGAACTGGTTTCTCCACTGAATCCACCCTCCTAGGCGTCACTGAAATGTTAAGGCACCGGTTAGATGAGGGTGAAACAGTGGCACTTATCTTGCTGGATCTCAGCGCCGCTTTTGACACGGTGTCTCATTCTGTCTTGTTTAGAGCCTTGCAATCTTTGGGCCTGGCGGGTACAGCCTTGGAGTGGCTTGGTTCCTTCCCAACGGACCGAGCTTTCCAGGTCTTCTCTGCATCGGCTAGCACCAAATCTTATCCGTCCCCATATGGAGTTCCACAGGGTTCTGTGTTGAGCCCATTACTATTTAATGTGTATGTTCGTCCTTTAGCGGATGTTGCTGAAGAGGCTGGTCTGTCCCTTTTTTCCTATGCTGATGATACCCAGATCATCTTTTCCCTTTCCTCTTCTAAGGGGTCGGAATCCTCTGTTCTTCAGTTAGGTCTGACTAAAATCACGTCCTGGTTGCAAAACGACCTGCTAAAATTAAACGGGGACAAGACTGAAGTCATGATCTTAGGGAAAAATCATGACCTTTGGGGACCTCAACACTGGCCCCCTGAAATGGGTGCTTTATCCTTACCGGTGCATCACGTTCGCAATTTGGGCTTCATCGTAGACGAACATCTATCGATGAAACAACAAGTCACGAAGGTGTCCTCTAGCTGTTTTACTGTTTTAAAATGGTTAAAGAAGATTTTATGGACGATTTCCCTCTCAGCTCAGAGAATAGTAGTCCATGCCCTAGTTACCTCTAGACTAGACTACGGTAATGTTCTTTACCTAGGCTCCAATAAAGCAATGATCCAGAGACTTCAAGTGGAGCAAAATGCGACTGCGAGACTGCTGTGTCATGTGCCTAAGTTTTCCTTTGTCTCAGGCTTTCTTCGTGACCTACACTGGTTGACGGTGGAGAATCGAGTCAAATTCAAAGCCTTCTGCTATGTGTTTAAAATTAAAACTAAAGTGGCCCCGAAATATTTGCAAAGATCTAGTTCAGCGCTATCAACCCTCGCGCCCTCTGCGCCCTGCTCAGCAGACTCGGTTTACTGTCCCAAAAGTCAAACTCTCTCACATGCGTGGTCGGTCCTTTTCTTATTTAGGACCAATCCTGTGGAATTCTCTACCTGTCTCCCTACGCGAGGAAACTGTGTACTGTGTATTCCGCAAAGGTTTGAAGACTTGACTCTTCAACCTCTAATTCCTTTTCTTTTCGTTCATTACCTTTTCTTTCCTACCGGGACGGTGCTGGGAAACCCTTTGGGGTAGCTGTGCGCCCTACAAATTCAATTTAATAATAATAATAATAATAGAAGATTTGGGAGCTAAAGGAAATCAGTGTAGTGATCAAAGTGTCAGTGACATTGAATCCCTAAACATTTTACCAGCTGCCACACTTGCTCCGCTGTTCTGAGTCACTTGGATATTTAATTTGTGGCACGCAGAAGTATAGTGAGCTAGCATAGTGGAGCATGAAGTTGATGGTGGTTCAATGTCTTCTGGGCAATCATTGAGTAGTTTGGATGCCTCTTGTAAGAAGCCGGGTTATTGCTTGGGGGGGGGGGCGGAAATCTTACTCAGGCTACAACCACAATCGTTGTTAGAGTGAACCACAAAAGTCACTAAATTACCCTGGGCTTAACCCTCTGGCAACTTGGGACAAAGTAGCCCGACTTAACTTAGAGGCAACATGTAAAGTATTCATGCAGCACACAAACAGTTATAAAGTGAAAACACGACACAAGAAAAATCCCAGACCAATTTAGAAATATAGAGTACATTTTAATAAATTAAATGATACCAGAGTGACACAAATTCAATCAGTAGAACCAGAGATATATATTTTAGATTTTTAGCTAGTTGTAGTGACTAAAAGCATGAAGTGGCACACGCGTCATCTGATTGTGCTAGACTGGGGAAAGCCAGAAGTACTGACTGACTGCAAGGGAGCATGTGCCATATACAGGGACCCGTTTAATCCCACTACAAAAGTTGCCTTCTCAAAGTCCGGCGCACAGAATTCTGTTCGCGGTGGAGGAGGCAATGAGGAGCAGTGAGAGAGACGTAGAAGGTTGTTACTGTAGCATGAGGAGCAGGCTGGCTGGCGCAGGCTGTTGTTGCTATAGCACGAAGAGTCAGTCAGTCGTCACGTTGGCTGTCACCACGGGCTGTCATTGCTGTAGCACAAAGTGCAGATCTCATGTTGCAGGTGGTCACTGGTGGTCACTTCAGCGCAAAGAGTTGAGTTCACCGGAGCTTCACATTGGTGGTTTTCTAAGGTGGCAGAGTCTTGTTGTGAACGAGCCTGTTCACAGTCACAAACAGCCCAAAACTTCAGGATTTCTTCTTTTCTTGAAGAGGAGTGTACATTGATGCCAGACTAGGTTCCAAGACTTGGGAAGGTTGCTCTTGAGGATCAGGCACTCACTCTAGCAGAGGCCAGCAGGGCACTCACTCTAGCAGAGACCAGTTTGCAGGTCCAGGCAGGTCCAGTGGCAGAAGGTCAGCTGGGAGTTGCAGGGAGGCCTCTGGAGCTTGTTGTGTCCCTGCAGCTTAGACAGGGGGTCAGTCAACTGACCCTTGGAGTCCCTCAGGTTAGATTGGGATGAAGGGAGCAGGTCCAGTTCTCCTTCTCAGAGAGCTGGTCATCCCTCAAGCAGCAGGGCAGCCCTCTGGAGATCAAGACAGTCCTTAAGCATCAGGTTAGTCCTCTGGTAGCCACAGGGCAGCCCTCTGGTGAGCAAGGCAGGCTGAAAGCAGCAGGGCAGTCCTCTAGCGAACAAGGCAGTCCTTCTTCTCTACTGTCTAAAGGCCCAGGAGCATACTCAAGAATGGCTGTTACCACTGGAAACACCTGTGTCATTTGCACCCTTTATTTTCCTGTCTTGCTCAAGCATCTCTATGTGCCCCAGTTTCTCCAGGATACATGCCTGTTCCCCCTTCACGCTTAACCTCGGCTTAAAGGCCTCCATTTGAACTTTATGCCCTATTTTTGTTCATTTGTCATGCCCCAGGCTTACCTCCTACCTTCTCTTAGCCCGTCCAACGTGCTTTTGAGATCATGCTAGAAATCACGGGTGATTTCGAGCGGATCATGTGACCGGCGGCTATTTTGGAAGAGGCGGGTAGAAATACCATGCCCCAAACACGTGGCCAGTGCTAGGCTTTCTCAGACAGTGGGGAAAGGCTCTTCATCACCATCTCTGCTACTTACCTGCTGAACCTTGGACTCCTGCATCTGTGCCATGATCCTGGACTCCTGCTTCCCTCCAGATGATTACCAGCACATCGTCTTCACATTGGATCCTGTGGAAAGGCAAAAGAGAACATTAGCATCAAAGTCATGTTCTTGCACTACCATAGAGACTGGCAACAAGCATTACCATTACATTGAGGAGCACACATTCCAAGACAAAGACTTGTGTTACTTTCTGAGGAGCACTTATAAGATAGAGACTTGTGTGACTTATTAAGAAGCGCTTGTAAGATTGAGACTTACATTACCTGTTTCAAAAGAACTTTCCAAACAGTTGCCTAAGTTACATGAGTCGATACTTTACAAGATAGAAATTTGTGAATCTCTGTAGAGAAGTGAGCATTACTTATTTGGCGATAGACTCTGCGCTACCGTAAGAGTCTAGAGTTGTGATTGGAACTTTATTGTAAAGGACTCACAAATCGATTTACAAACTGTTGCATTCTCCTATTGGTAAGCCTTAGATCTAGGAGACATACAATAGTTGATCTAGAAATCCCATAACTCTGACTTTTCCTGAGATCATTTTGTTGTATTTCTTGTGTACAAGGCAACTCCGCAAGCAAGAGAATAGAGGTGACCTGTGAATAACCACCCCCCTCAGCATTCATGCACGAGAATACCCAACACAGGTCAAGAGAAGCTTTATTCTCTCTTTCTTTTCCCCAACCCCCTTTCCCTTCGTGAACATCTGTCAATGCTTGAGTACACAACTGCACACTGAGAGTTGTTCAGAAGAGAGTGGGTGGGCTATCCTCACTCTAGCAGAAGACCTGAGGTTTACATGTGAGTGGCAAGCATAATAGAGGCTCTGGAGGTCCAATATTATTATACCTGGTGCCAGCGTTTGAAGTGGAGGGGTTCCCTATACTAGCCCTACATCTGGTTCTGGAATGTTCTTCCCTACCCCTGTCAAGGCTCTAAGCAGTTTGGGATGACAAAAAACTAGTGTCAGTCTCCTTTGTGTGTGCAGGAGCCAAGCCCTTTGAAGTGTACCTGGGACAGGGCACAGCTCTGCTCCCAGCTATGCTGGCATGATAGCCCACCATGCCTACACCTAGTCCTCTTTTGTGTCACTGTCCAGGAGGAATACACAAACCCCAACAGCAGAGCCATTCACAGTTATATGACCCAGGACACTGGCAGAAGGCAGACAGCATACATGGTTCAGAGAGGAACATTTCACCTTCCTAAAAGTGGCATTTTCAGAATTGTGACTTAAAATCCAACTTTACCATAAAAGAGGATTTTGCAATTCATTTGAGTGTAAACACCATATTTGTATCTGCTCCCAATCAAATGTTGTAACTTACTAAATGTACTAAAGAATCGCAGTGTTAGTCAATGGGAGAAATAGGCTTTAAAGTAGTGAAAAACTGCTTTAGGAGTTTTTCTCTGCTAGGACCTGTAAATCATAGACCCACATGTTCTACATTTTGAATACAATGCAATCAGCTCTATGATCCTTTAGGCCCTCTCTATGGGTGACTTATATGTATTAAAAGGGAAGGTTTAGACCCGGCAAAAGGTTTATTTTGCCAGGATGAAATGGCAGCTTACAACTGCAAAACAGGCTGAAATGGCAGGCCTGAGACATGTTTTAAAAGTCTTTAGTGTGTGGCACAATGAGTGCTGCAGGTCCACTAGTGGCATTTAATTTAAAGGCCCTGGGTACATGTGGTACCACTTTGCTAGGTACTTACAAGTAAATTAAAGGTGCCCATTAGGTGTAGTCCAATTTGAACAAGTTTTAGGAGAAAGCCCAAGCACTTTAGCACTGGTTAGCTGTGGTAAAATGCACATAGTATGGTAAAATGCACAGAGTACTAAAGCCAAACAAAACGAATTCAGCAAAACAGGAGCAGTGAAGGCAAAAGGTTTGGGGGAATACCACATCAAGGATGATAGGTCTAACACCTTCGAGTGGCAGAAGTAGTTTTTTAATGTGCGGATTACAAAGCTGATCTATGCATCAAAGGTCATTTTAAAGGTATGGGCAATTCATTGGGTTTTACTGTGGAGTTGTGTTTAATTGGCTGATCAGTTGTGAGGAGATCAGGTGGTGCATTTGGTTTTGAGAAACAAAAGTTACATTTTGCTTCTACTGACTTTTAAAAATGTTACTGTCCAGAAGGCGAGATTTGCCAGGCAGTTGCCTAGGGCGTGACATTGGCTTATGTTGTTTTTGATTTGTAAGAACCATTGACAGTCATCAGTGTAGGAATGTTAGAGCAATTCTTTGCTTCCAATAATGGTCAGTGAGGGGCTGAAATATGATTGAAGAATTACCGTGGTTTGTTAAGATTGTATATCTTTAGGATCACCTGTTATAGATCTCCTCTTAGTATTAATTTATAAATCTGCAAATATCATGATCCTTTGGAAGGGAAAGGGAAATGTAAGACCAGAATACATCTCAATTAGGATTTTTGCTGAGCTGTTGTACGTATTGGTGTGAGTTCAAGGATGCATTTTTAAATAGAATTGTTTTGAAAAATAAAACTAAACAATGACTGCATTACACTCACTCGCATACTTCTGCGTGTCATGCAAGTAGTTGTTTTGTTTTTGTTTAGAGCTACTTAATCTAATGACAGTGTCAAGAGCAAGAGACATGAGCTATATAATTTGAGTCTACCTGGTTGTCATTCTCAAATGAAAAGCAGCATCAAATGTTGCTCCTCATCCTAATCTTAATAGGGAGCCTCTCCCTGGTATCTCTTCTAATTCCAGATCTTTTTCCCATGGGATTTCACCTCCTACCCAAACTCGGTTTCCTGTGTTTCATGTCTGTCCCCTACCAAAGATATTTGCCATCCATTTTTCTATTCCTTCCCCACCACCACACCGCGTGCCACTCCTCAAGTATTTCTGTTATTTCCATATGCTCTGTCACATAAGGAATCTATGTCAATCTTCCTTTCCCAGCAGTTCTACTCTGCTTCACCAGAATTGTGCACTTCATCCACCAGAAAGTAAGGTCACCATCTATCGTGGTTTACCTGCACTGCTCTCAGCTTTCAAATGATGAACTAGAGAACAGCCAATGCTTCACATTGTTCTCTTTTTTTTTAGTTTGCAGGAAGCTACTGGAATTGCCAACCTGTTAAATCACGTTTTGTTTCAGTGCACACCACATGTGCAACTCGGTTTGTACTTCATCAGAAATAATGTGATTTTGAGTGAAAAGGGATTAACGGATATTGTAATTAATTTGAACATTGTTAATCTTCTTTATGATTTATATTCCATTCATGTTATCAGGGCCGGCTTCAGCCCTGCGGCGTCCGGTGCAACAATCTTTTTTGGCACCTGTGGTATCTGGGACTTGGGTATTTATACTGTAGAACCTTGTGATGGCAGGGAGTTCTGAGGGAGAAGGTTTGATTCAAAGAAGACGAGTGAGGAGTGGCTGTAAGCGGGTGGCTGGGATGTTTCACCAGAGTTATCGGACTTGAATAACAGAAGTTGAAGTACCACAGGCACCTAAGTCTCCTCATTCATGGAAAGTAACTGGGATTCTACAGCGCCCCCCCCCAATGACCTTCTTCTCCACAAATTCCCTCACTGCCACCCTCCAACTGTGTCCCTTATCTCTCAAAAGACCCTCTCTACATACATTGTTTTTATAGTGTTACTCAGAGTCCACTCACACTCAGGGGCATATTCACAAGAAATGGCGATAACTATCGCTAACGCTAGTTAGCGGCAGTTTCCTTATCGCCGCCGAACCCTGAAAACTATCGCCATGTTAGCGGCGTATTACCAAGCCGCCGCTACATGGCGATAGTATCAGGGTTAGGCGGTGAAAACTGCCACTAACATTAGCGCGATGGCGATAGGAATTCCAGCGTTAATGGGCGAAATCCAGCGATAGGCCCATTAGCGGCAAGAAAACTCACGTTAGTCAGCCAAACGTGAGCTTTCTTGCCTCTAATGCAAAAAATTGCCTATCAGTCAACCCCCAATAGAAAATAGGCATAAAAAACAATAACATGCAGAATGGAGAAGCCAGGGCCAAGTGCAGCACACATCAACAACCCCTGCAAGCCATCCAACATCCAGGATGACCAGGATGTGAGCCCTGATGCCTCGCTGGACCTGCGTCTGGAGCCTGGATGCCCCACTGGACCTGCGTCTGGAGCCTGGATGCCTCACTGGACCTGCGTCTGGAGCCTGGATGCCTCGCTGGACCTGCGTCTGGAGCCTGGATGCCTTGCTGGACCTGCGTCTGGAGCCTGGATGCCTCGCTGGACCTGCGTCTGGAGCCTGGATGCCTCACTGGACCTGCGCCTGGAGCCTGGAGTGGGATGTGGAGGAGCTGTGGAGTCGATGAGCCGTGGCGGTAGACATTGAGGCGTGACGATCACCCGTACCTGCTGGTGAAGTCTGGCAGGTCGCATGGAGACACGTTGCTGACTTGTGTGAGAAGACCGCCTTGCGACCCTTGGAGCTGTCAATGGTAGAGGTGCTCCTGCGCACCAACATGGTGTGTTCCGCATCGCATACAATGATCCACCACTACACCGGGGTGCACGAAGGGGATTACCAATGCTGTGTGCCGTCTCCCTGCATCACAGGCCCCATGATGTTGGACTGGCCATATGCTGTGGATGTTGAGGCCCCTGTGCTACACCAAACTTGTGTGGCGCGAGCGCTGCAACTTCACGCCTAAGGGGTCCCTGCTGCATCAACTGCATCAGGAGGTCCACCAGTGGACTATGTGGCGACTGCTGTACCCAGCCTAGTGAAATCACACTGGGCTGAGGCTCCTGCTGGCTGAGTCACAGATTTGGAGTGCGCCACGGTGTCAATGTCCAGGTAAGGAAAAGGTGGGACGCGTAGTGCAGGAGGGCCAGGGGGTGAGTCGCTCAGGCCTATCACACGTAGATGACGCACCCCCAGTGGCGGCACTACTGCAATGGCAGAATAGCGTTGCCCCACTGCCTCAAGCAGACGCAGGAGAGCAGGAGCTACGAAGACACGGGACATCGTCATTCGAGGTATGACTTCCCTCATTGAAATATTTACAACACCCACTCACACACACATCCCAGCGTACACGTCCCAACCAGTATTCTTTATGGCGTTTACCACCTCACAGCTGTCCCGCCACCCCCCCAGCACTGCGCAATGGCGGCCGGTGTGCGCACATGCACAGCGGGCGTACCACTCGTGTGCCAAAAGCACATACGTAGTTACGACGCATGACATAACATCGCATTCCATTCCAATGCATACTAATACTAGGCACATTGCAACAGTAGGGTAGGTGTTGCATAGTGGAGACATAAATATCACAATTAACACGTCAGTGAGTGCAACCCAAAACTAACCTTTGCACCCCAAACCCAACCGTGAACCCTGGAATTCCTTATTGAGCCCCCAAAACACACCCCAAATTTCATATTTTACCCCAAAACACACCCCAAATTTCATATTTTACCCCAAAACACCCCCCCAATCTTCTTATTTTACATCCGAAACCCATACCCACCCGAAATACTTTAAATTACCCCATTACTGACCTCACAATGCGTTGTAATCAAATGCGATGTAAAGGCACCTGCGTTGTCGGAGGTGCGTTGTTAACGATGTACTGCCTGCGTTGTAATAGTCATCTCCCATGCCAAAGGCAGCCCATAGGCTACGCTGTTTGCGTCCATCTGCCCCTGGACCACGCTCAGCACCAAGGAGCCTTCCTCTTGGACACTCCACCGCTACAATGCCAGTACCCTCCTCGCCATCAACCCTGGACGCTACCTCGCCTGCCAGGACCAACCTCTGCTCCAGACCGGACATCGCCATCGCCATCACTGATGGCTGCAGTATCACCCGCAGGGAGCACCCCGACCATCAAGGAGGAGGCATTGCCATCACCTACAGAGGCAGACTCCGACTGACCACGCACTCTAATGACCCAAAGGTGACCATGGACCAGCTCAACTCCCAGATCTGGACCAAGCCCAAGCATATCCTCTGCGGCACCCTCATGTGCAGGCCCCCCGGGCCATGGCCCCCCATTCTCCAATACCATTGTAGACCTCATGGCACCCCAGGGTCTCCCATCCACCGACGACATCCTACTCGGTGGACTCAAGTTCCACCTGGACAACCCCAGTGACCAGGACACCACCCCCTCCTGGGGAAGGTCCCCTACATCAGACGCAAGCAGCAGGTCACCTCAACATGCCACATGGCAGGACGCACAGTCAAGCACGTCACCTCCACCAGCGGGAACTTTAACTACAGCCACAACACCGGACTCTCCTGGACTGACCATCATTGGTAGCATCACATCTTCACCTTGCCCAACGGACGCCACCGCCATCATCGCACCTCCTCGCAGCTGGATCAAGGCCACCGAAGAACGTCTCGTCAACTCCCTCCGCACCAACACTCCACCAATGCTTCCAAACGATGACACCGCAGCGCACAACCACCACTGATGGATCTCCAACAGCGCCGACATTTGGGAACCCCTCATGAACGGCACTGCGTCAGTACTTTCCGCCTGCCTGACGGCAGGCGTGAGGGTGACGCAGTGCCACAGGGATAGGCTGGCCCCATGCATTGCTGGAGTTGCGTCATGGTTGTGACACGACTGCAGCAATGCGTGTCTTTAGCGCAGACAGATACGTCAGGATTCCTGACGTATCTGTCATTACTTGCGTCATGGAGCGCTGTCCAGTGAATACAGCGCATCCATGCTGTCGCAAGAAGGGCATAGTGAGAAGTGTTGCAACGCTGTCTTGTCGCAGCGCTGCAACACTTTTCATGACTGGGGCCCAGGAATGCGCACTATCTTATTGATGGTGCGCATTCCTACACTGTAGTTTTGTCGCAGAGCAGCGCTGCAACATTGCTTGCAGCGCTGTCCAGCACCAAAACCTGCTGGGATGTGGCACCAAGTGTTCTCCCCATTTTTAAGACCAGCTATTTTCTGGTCTTAAGTCCCAGCAGCTAACGGGCCTTAGCGGCTGTTTTTTTAACGTATCGCCGGTCCGGGCGATCGTTGAGAATATCGCGAAGTGGGGTTAGCGTGCGTTTTAACACGGGAACCTACATTGCATATGATTAGCGTTAGTTGTCGCTGACATCGTTGGCGATGTTATTAGCGGCCGCTATCGCCAGTAAGCTGTCGCTAACGGCTGTTAGCGACAGCTTGTGAATACGGCAATAAAAATATCGCCGCTTTAGCAGCAGAAAAGTGCCGCTAACGCGGTGATGTCGCCTTGAGAATATGCCCCTCAGTTCTCTGATCTGCATAGGACACGTTCTTTGCAGTAGGCACATTAACCCTCTGGGCTACTTTTATGATGAGTCAAAACTGCCTCTAGACAAAACTAATATCTTTCTCCAGCAGGAACATTAATCACCAGATTTATCTTGACATTTGTATTGTTGCCTGAAAACTGCTGGACAAAGAGGAACTCTGTAGCACCTGCTTTTGAACTCATAAGTTACTTTAAAACAAAGCAGCACCCCTCCCCCCTCAGCGCCAGGTGCAGCTGCACCGGTTGCACTGCCCTAAAGCAAGGCCCTGCATGTTGTCAAATAAGCGCTCTCTATTGAGTCAGCAAATGATCAAAAGTAAGAGGCCGCTATAGTGTGTATTGTTGTAATGCCTTTACTTTTCCTACCCTGCCTTCATTCATGTAATACTGTGAGGTCAGATCTTGATTTGTCATGCTGTTATGCTACCATAAAATCAATAAACAATGTAGTAAATGATGGAGTGAGGTTTGTAAAATACATCCTCATGAAATTAAGTAACCCCATAATAAAGTATTGACTGCATGAACTAATCAACTCTGAATGCACACATTTACACAAGGGCCAAACGCATTTTACATAATATACTAAACCATGTTGGTATGAGTACGTATTAACTGTTTGGGCTTTGAAAAACTGTACTAATGCATGTTTATGCTGTGTTGTACATTGCACATTTTGCATGTTGTGCACAAATAACGAAAAGGTTGCTTTAAATTAATAGCTTTTGCTAGGATTTATTTAACACAGGGCATTAGTATGGTGGGAGGTAGACATAATGGGTTTTATTTCATGAATCAATAATCTTTTGTGTTTGTTTACCTTAGTACGGGATTGGGCCTGCATGAAAATGGCCTCTCGTTTAAACCAGCATGTGGTTGGCCTGGTCGGTATGAAGTGCGCATGCGCCAGGATGATTTGCCTGCTCGCAGACTGCAGAGTGTAGCAGATGATGCAATCCGTGTGAAGGCCATGTTGACCTGACTCCTATTGTTTATGTGCCAAGATGCGACAGCAACTGTGGGAACAGCCATCACTATGTGCAATTCGAATGTGAAAGCGGATATTATAATGAACAATGTAACAAAATGTATAATTATGAATGCTAGTGGTATACGAATGTATTGGTCTTAAATCCATCCTTTGTTAGAACCGGTATAGGATGGATTTCTGGGGAGAACTGGATGAGGCGACCCTAGTATGATTTATGACAACCAATCACAGACCGAGTTTCTACCGATACTGCAACATTGTAAGATAGTGTGCTAGAGAGAAGGGTATAATTGATATCCCAATTGGGGTGTGGCAAGGCAGTATGGCGAGGCAGTGCGGTCCGGTATAGCAGTGCAGTCCGGTGTGGCAGATCAGAGAGAAGAGACGATCAGAACGCACAGAGAAGATCCAAGACAGAAAGAGCAGACCAGCACAGAGTCTGAGAACCTTTTAGGTACGAGAACATTGCGGGAGTGCTTGGGAGGAGACTGCGACCGAGGAGGTAGATTAATTGGGAGATTCATTTTAGTAGTTAGTTTATGGCAAACTTCGCTGCATCTGTCCTGTTAACTTTGTCCTCTGAGCCTATCTCTGGGGACCTCTTGCCACAACCTCGGCCAAGGAAGTGGTTTTCCTGATTCTTTGGTGGGTATCACCCTCCTTGATTGCTTAAGTTTGCAAATATATTTCTGCAAGTATGTATGCTGTACCTTCTTTCCCCATTCCTATGCACGCTTTGATATCGATGCAAATGATTTATTTTGATTACATTGCTTGATACTTTGTTCTCTTATATGTAATCTTGTGTGTGCACTGACAATCTAAGTACGAGCATTTAATAAGATAAAATCATTAACTGAAGAAATGACTCTGTGGTTATTTAGCTAAATGTTAAACTGTTTAGTTAATCATAGTCACCATCAACTTTTCAACTAATGGTCCATCGACCAAAAGAGGAAGAAGTTGAAATTACGAATAGTTAGGATTATATACAAATGTTATTAATGTAAAGCATAGTATTTAATAAAACTGACAAATTAACCCCCCCAAATCCAGCGCCAGTCCTCAGGGATCATTTATGGGTAATGTGTGATGGGCCCCGTTGTTTGGTAAGCAAATTTATGTATGACGAGATTTCCTTTGGTCCCTGGCTCATGAAATTAGGGGTTGCACTGGATCAGTTTTTCTGGTAGAAGAATGATGGTTATTATTGGTTAGTTTGGTAATTTATTGATTATTGATTAAATGTTTAACATTCTATGTAAAGTGAGTTAGTATTGTGTTTTTATGTAGTTTTTGGAACACAGGTACAGAAGGGTATCTGGGAAGCCGGCAAAGTAAAACTTAGCCTTAAATAAGGCAGAAGAAAATTGTGAGAAGTGAAATCACACAGGAATAGGTGCATTGTCTGTTTAATTTAGTGATAACAATTATGTGTTATCTTAGGGACTATTTAGCGTGTATGTAAGAGTGAGATAGCGAAGGGTCCACCCAGAAATTTTGGCCTTATCCCTGGAAGAGTAGCAAGACCTCCTTTTAATAAAGGGTCCTCTTGTGAAATTTTGACCTTATCCCTAAAGAAGTAGCAGGTCCTCTCCGAGCTTGGGTGAAGGGAAGGAGAGCGGAATTGTTATACTTGCCCGTATTGGTAGGAATGTTCTTGTGAGTGAAAAACTATCTCTTTATTTAGTAAACAGACAGTGTGGTATTGTTTTATGTTGTGACTAATAAGTTATTGTAAAGAAAAAGGACTTAGAAAAGTGCAGATAATTTTTGTAAAGGGAGGGTCAGCAGCAGGAGGAGAGGCTGACGTCACAGAAAGCAGCGCTGGCATTGGTCAGTCTGTAAAGACAGAGTGAGCTCAGATTGGTTGGTTGGTGTGAGCCGCGCTGGTATTGGACTGGATAACGGAGACGTAGAAAGCTCCGATTGGAAGAGTTAGAGTGTGTCGCGCTGACATTGGTCAGGTGTTTAGGGAAGCAAAGGAGTTCGATTGGTGAATTATAGTGGATCGTGTTGACAAAGATTTGCATTTGAGTAAAGTTGTTGACAAGCAAGAAAAATGTATTTTGAACAACCGAACAGAAATTGACTTTGTTTGGAAAAATTAAAAGATTCTTTAAAAAGGACAAACCAGTAATGACGAGAGAAGGAGTTCCTATTCCTCCACCAAAGACACCAGCGTCTTATATGATGTTAAAATATGGTTATCACACATGTATTTGGCTAGAAAATTAGGTAGGATATACGAAGAATGATGGTATACTAGCTTTCCGAAGAATGGTTCTTTTAATTTGGCAGTATTGCATAATTTGAGAGAAAAGATGATGGCATTAGACCCAAGACCTAGACCTACACAGTTTGAAGCATTAGTAGAATGGGAAGATGAAATGTATGAAAGAGAAAGACCCAGAGGTGGTAGAGTTCATAGATTCAGGTTTGGAAGATTTCATGATGAAAAACATGAAGATAGAATGAAGAGATGGAGAAATGGGGAGATAACTGAAGGATTGTATCCAGTTTTAACAGTAGGAGAGACGGCAGGAAACAAATGTAAGGAGAAAAAGAGACATTTAGAGCAATTTGGTTATGGGTACAACCCGAATGAATCTGATGATGAGCTGCTGGATGATATATTAGTTAAACGACCACCACCTTATCAGGAGAATTCAGCGATGGTGACACCAAATGCACCGTCAATGGAAACCCCAATGACACCTCAAACGACACCAGTTCCAACTGTAAACGAAGTAGAGCAGGAAGGAAAAGTAGAATTTGCAATACAAACAAAATAATTAGTTGAACAATTGAATCAGATGAATATGAAAATAGACGCAGTAACTGTGCCAGTGACTATAGGTCCAGCAATATTTGTATTTGAAAATAGACTTATCCATGAACCTTCTTTAACTGTCCCATTAAATTCCGCTATAACATCAGCTAATAGTAGAATTAACGCTGTAAGTGTCCAAAGTGAACAGCCCAATACAGTTACTAGGTCAACAGCTCCGACTAATTTAACAATAGTTGAAACACCTAGGGAAATAATGCAGTTACAGCCCAAAAGAATAGAGTTGGATGAGATTCCCAGAAGTGAAGTTCCAATAGGTCCAACCACTGAAGAATTAGATGATTGGGTGAAAGGGTTACAAATGAGAAAAACACAGCCACAGCCTATAGATGTATGTAAGTTGAGAATAGATTTGGAAGAAATGATCATTGGGACCATAAGTCCAGGCAGGCTAAAGACTTATCAGGATGATGAATTGATGTATCTGTGTAAGAGTATTACTTGGAAAGCGAAAAATCTACATGAAAGGTTAGTGGAAGCTGCAGAAGAGTTGGGAATGGACATAGGAAGATCAAAGGTGTTGCAGAAGACATATAGAATGGATTTTACTGAAAAGGATATAGAAAATATGAATACGTCTGGTAGACGATTGCAGATAAAAGAGTTAATGGTTGTTTTGAGAAAATGGGGAGACGTGGAAAGATGGAAGGGTAGATGGATGAGGAAGAAAGAAGAGTTGGCTGCTAAAGAAATACATTTGCGTCCAGTAAGAGAAGTAGAAAAATGTAGCTCTGGAATGTCCCATGAGAGAAGTTCCAGGAGGAGGTTATGTGCATGTTCCGTGGTTCAGACAGGATATATTGTCTTTCACCAATGAGTTTCCCAGATTGAGAGAAAAGCCCGTGGAGTGGTACAAACAAGTTGAGAGGTTCGTGAAAGTATCGAAAGTATTGTTAAAAGATTTAGATGGATTATTTGAAATTGTTGTCCCTGCAGATTTATGGACTGAATGTAAGATTACAGTTGATTGGCCAAAAGATGAATATCCTAGGGATGCCAAAACAGGAGCACCTTCTGATGAAGTGATGAAAAAATATCATCAAGTGATTACCTTCTTGAAAAGCAAAATTTCCCCTAAGGAAACTGATTGGGTAAAAATTGATAGAACAACCCAAGAGCCGAAATAATCTGTGCATGCCTACTATGAGAAGTTATTACAAGTTTTTAAGCAGTATAGTGGTTTTGAGAATATTGGAGATAAAGATATGGGTCATTTTGTGTATAGGTTTGTGTATGGATTAAGACCTGAGATTAGTCAGATGATACAGCAGCATTAGTTGTGTTGGCAGGCCAAAACGATCGATGAGATCTTGAGGTATGCGAAATATTGTAGCGATGACATTGAGTCTCGCCATCGCAAATTAAAAGAAAAGATGATGTGGGCACAAGTGAAAGTAGCAGAGCAGCAAGAAACTCAGTTGAATTCTCAGGGTATAAACCAAATGGGAGGAGTTAGTCAGAATGCTCAAAAACCCAGTGGAGGTAGAGGTAGAGGACAAATGAGCAGAGAAGAGGCAAAAAAGAAATATCCTAGTCATGGGTGTGGAAAGTATGGACATTGGAAGAATGAGTGTAGATCAGTGCAGAGGACTAATGGAGGAAATCAAATTTTAACCCCACAGGTGCAGAGTGAGATAGTTGTGCAACAGACACCGCAGCAGCGGGTAGTTACTACCCAATATCAGGTCCTGCAACCACCATTACCACATAGTGTAAATGCTCAAAGATACAGTGCGGATACAGGGTTCCACGAATGAGACCAGGTTGGTAAAAATACTAACACAAATGTGATTCCTCAATTTTGGATGCAATGTGATGGAAGTAATGTTGAGTCGAATCAATGACGGTGCCTGAGTGGGGAGGAAGAGTGCGTGCTTAGCGCTACTCTAGAGGTAGATCAGTCAGGTCCATTTGTTGATGGAAAAATGGAAGGTAATGATATCACCTTTCTTGTGGACACTGGTGCTACCTGCTCTACTGTGAGAGCAGCAGAAATTCCAAACCTACTCTCTCTGGGAGAAACTATCCAGGTAGTAGGAATCTCAAATAAACAGATAAATACTCCAGTTACTAAACCAATTGAAGTACATATTGGCCCCTTTAAAGACATGCATCGGTTTGTAGTGTGTGACTCGAGTCCAGTGAATTTGTTAGGAAGGGATTTGCTGTGCAAGATGAATTGCACAATCTACTGCACACCCGATGGTATTGCATTTCAGACACCTGATGAGGATGTCGCGTTTAAAATGGTACTAGCAAAGCAAGGAACAGATGTGAATGAATTATTTTCACTTCTTACAGACAAAAGTGTGCCTGAAGAATTGATGAAGGTAGTGAATTCAGAGGTATGGGATTTCACAGGACAGGAGATTGGGTTGATGAAGAAAGTGGATCCGATTAGAATCACAGTGAAAGATGGTATTGACTATCCAAATACACCACAGTATAAAATGAAGCCAGAAGTTATAGCAGGAATAACTCCTGTAATTGATCAAATGATTGAACAAGGAATTTTAAAATACATAATGAGTAGTCCTTGTAATTTGCCTATTATGGGATTGAAAAAGCCAAACGGAACCTATAGAATAGTGCAAGATTTGATAAAGGTAAACAAAATTGTTGTGCCTTGTTGTCCAGTTGTGCCAAACCCAGCAGTGATTCTACACCAAATCCCACATGATGCGGAGTGGTATACTGTGATAGATTTGTGCCATGCATTCCTTTCTATTCCGCTGCATCCAGATAGTCAGTATTTATTTGCTTTCCGGTTTGGAGATCGTGTTCTGGCATGGTGTCGAGTTCCTCAAGGCTATACTGAGAGTCCTTCAATTTTAAATCAGATATTGAAAAAGTGTCTGGAAGATTTGAGAATGTCTGAACAGTCTGTTCTGGTTCAGTACATTGATGACCTACTGGTGGCATCAAAGACTTGAGAAGCCTCTGTTGCAGACACAGTTGCTTTACTGAACCATTTGGCAGAAGGTGGACATAAAGTGTCCCCTGCGAAGTTACAATTCTGCCAACGAGAAGTTCAATACCTAGGTCACAAGATTGAGAAGGGAGTCAGAAAGGTAACATCGGAGCGTATTCGAGTGATTAAGTACATGAAACCGCCAACGACACAAAGGGAAGTGCGAATGTTTTTGGGAGTGGTTGGATATTGCAGACAGTGGATCAGTGGATTTTCACTGATGGCAAAACCTCTACAGAGGTTGACGAGGAATGATGTGAAAGACCCAGTTAAATTAGATGAAGAAAGTATGGATGCTTCTGTTAAACTGAAAGATAGTCTGTGTAAGGCTCCGGCATTGGGAATGCCTGACTATTCAAAGGAATTTGCATTGTATTGCAGTGAAAGAGATGGATGTGCACCTGCAGTTCTAACTCAAAGGCATGGAATGTCAAGGCGACCTGTGGCATATTTTTCAGCTACTTTAGATTCAGTGGCTGCCGCATTACCTGGATGTTTGAAAGCAGTAGCTGCTACTTGTGTGAGTCTGGAACAGAATGAAGGGATCATAATGGGTCCTCCTGTGAGAGTGTATGTGGCACATTCAGTTGAGATCCTTTTAACAAGAACACAGACTCAGCACCTCACCTATAATCGGCTGACTAGGTATGAGAGAGTGATTCTGGGAGCAGAAAATGTGACAATAGTGAGATGTACAAATGTGAATCCTTCTACTCTATTGCCAGAGTTTTGGGATGAAGAAGTAAAGGATGAAGCTGAACACAATTGTTTGGATGTGACTGAATTTTGTACTAAGCCCCGTCCTGATATTAAAGACGTGCCTCTTGAGGAATCTAATTGTGTGATGTTTGTTGATGATTCTTTTGCGAACTGGAACAGGTGTGTTGAGTTCTGCTTATGCTGTCTGTACTGTAGCGGAAATCCTGGAAGCATCCTGTCTAAAAGGGATAAAATCTGCACAAGTTGCTGAATTGAAAGCTCTAATACATGCCTGTAAATTGGGAAAAAGTCAGAAAGTGACCATAATTACTGATAGCCAATATGGCTTTGGCATTGTGCATGATTTTGGAGAACTATGGATGCAGATGGGATTCCTGACCTCTTCGGGGTCCCCCATCAGGAATAGTCAATTTGTAAAAGAATTGCTGGAAGCATTACAATTGCCAAAACGAATTGCAGTGGTCAAATGTGCCGCACATAAGTCAGGAGATGATTATGTGACTCAAGGCAACAGATTTGTTGACCAAGTAGCACAATATTGTGCAAAGAATGAGACTTCCATAAATCGGGGAAAAGCAAAAGAACATACGGTTTGTCAACTTATGTTTACTAACACCATTGAAACATGGGATGAAGTGAGACAATTGCAGGAAGAGGCAGGTGATGAAGAGAGACAGGAATGGGAAAAAGCAGGATGTAGGAGACGAGAAGATGACGATGTATGGGTATACATTGATGGAAGACCAGTTATGCAAGATAGTTTACTTTCTCATATGGCAAGAATGTACCATGGAATGACACATATAGGCTGAGACGCCATGGTCAGATCATTCAAACAAACGTGGTTTAATACTAACTTCAGGACTATTGCAGAAAGCCTTTGTCAAAGATGCTTAAAGTGCCAACAGCAAAACCCAGGAAGAAAGACAATAGTTAGTCTGGGAACAATAGGGAGGGCAGGTGGTCCTTTTACCAGATTACAACTCGATTTTATTGAGTTGCCTCCATGTAATAAGCTCAAATATGTGTTAGTAATTGTGTGTTTGTTTTCCCGATGGATAGAAGCTTATCCCACAAGGAGGAATGACAGCCTGACAGTGGCAAAACTTTTGTTGAGGGAATACATTCCTAGATATGGTTTTCCGGTCACGATGGAAACAGATAGAGGAACACACTTCACTAGTGAAACAATCAAACTGATTTGTGAGGCATTGAGTATTCAACTCAAAACTTCATTGTGCTTATCGTCCAGAGGCTTCTGGATTAGTAGAGCAGATAAATGGCACAATCAAGAGCAGGTTAGGGAAAGTGTGTAGATCCACAGCACTGAAATGGCCTGACGCTTTACCCCTAGTTTTGATGAGTCTCAGAAGCATTCCTGATAAAAAGACAGGATTGAGTCCACACGAGAACTTGATGGGAAGAGCAATGAGACAAGCATTTGTACCTGCGAACAAATTAATAAATATATCTGATGATCTCGTCCTTGACTATTGCAAAGGATTGGCTGATGTAGTACGTTCTGTGTTTCATCAGGTTGGAGCTGACGCGACCACAACACAACAGACTCAAGCACATGATCTGAGCCCTGGTGAGTGGGTTCATGTGAAAAGGCATAGAAGAAAAACTTGCCTAGAGCCCCGCTGGGAAGGACCCTACCAGGTCATATTGGTGACGACCACAGCAGTAAAGTGTGCTGGTTTACCAAATTGGATCGATGCCAGCCACACTCAGCGAGTCCCAAATCCACTTGAACCACGAGTAGAGCGGCATCTGGAGATCTCAAGTCCGAGCCCTGAATCAGAGATTGAAGTACAAGAAACTGGTGAGGCTGGAGCAATAGACTCTGAAACTGGTGAACATAAACTGAAAGACTCTGAAGAGCGGCTTGATGAGGAGATGCTTAGCACAAGTCAAGTAAAGTGGGTACCAGCTACTGGGACTGAAGAAACTGCTGTTGAACAAGAAGAAAGACAACTTCTCAATAAAGAGGAAAAGGATGGAGAAGAAATAAGTGAAAGAAATACAGAAGAAGAAAGAAGAAGAAAGCAAACTTAAAGTAGGTGCAAAGAAACAAAGGTACGAATTGAACAAGGAAGAAGAAGAAGTACAACCAAAAAGGGCAAAGACAGATGATCATTGGCCAAGTGGAGTAAAAAGACTGAAATACAGGGTGGTAAAAGAAAGACCCGAGAGAAAGCTAGAACAGATAAAGGAAGTTTCAGGTGAAACAGAGCAAGGAGAGACGGATGACGAATCAGTGCTGCGACCAAAGAGAGTGAGAAAACCAAACAAAAAGTTCAAGTTACCTGACTGGATTTACATGGTGTTGGAAGAGATTGAAGAAGAAGATTTAGACAAAGCAAGAAACAGCACTGACCGCGAGCAAGAAGAAAAGAGTGATTTAAATCCACCTTAAGAGACTGTAAACAAATTAAGGTGTCACGTTAACAACTGAAGAACATTTTCTGAAGACGTCCTGGAGATTTGGATTAGTTAAAATAAAAGAAGGGGTAAAGAAGAAAGCTAAGGAATTGTGGGATCACACTACATTTGTTTTATTTAAAAATTTTCTGTAGAACATTTTTGAGATATATTTAGAAAATTCATTTAGAATTTTATAAGGATTAACATTACTATGGCAGATACACAAAAAACAAGACCTAGATGTAGTTTTATGCGTAGGTGTTATAAAGTTTGTTTATGTTTATTTTGTATACTGATAGTATTTTGGATAATATTAACAATTATAATACCTTTATATTTGATTAAAGAAGATACATCTCGTCCTAATAACTTGACAGGTCCAAAAGTAGACACTGACATTAGGCAAACTCCTATTACTCACTTGAAACAGGTAGACGCTAGTAGTTTGCAACATGATAGATCAGTTACTAATTGTTCCTCGAATGTTTTCACTAAACTACTCTATGAATATGTGGAAACAATGGATGTGAGGGATTGTTATATATGTATACAGTTACCATTGTCTGTTTCAGAAGGTGTGACCTATCATCACCTTCCTTTGACTTATGGTGTGACCTGTGTGTTTTATCAAGTTTATTGTATAGAACAGGAAAACTAGATTATTATTATTCCAATGTAGATACAATCTTTTCAAAAGTTCCCGTAATACCTGAGTTGGATAAGATAGCACATGCAAATGTCATGGGAGATTTTTTCCTGGCAACAAAGCCTTTAGATATAGCGTACGCTAATAAAAACAACTTAACCTGTAGATTGAAAAAGGAAGAGAAAATCTTTTTGGAGATGGTAGGAGAAAGAAGGGCTAAGTTTCAGAGAAAAGCTGTTGAAGAGAAATTGAAAACACCACCTTGGGTTTTCAGAGAAGGCAACTATGACAAAAGCGAGACTTATGCTGCAATGGCTCTGGATTGGTCACAGAAGGGAAAATTATGCTTACGTAGGGAGAAGACTAATTACAACCACTATTTCATCGGTTCCAGTGAATGTGAAGATACCTATAAAATTATTGGGGGTTAGGGATTAAAGGGAGGAACTGACCCTGTCTTGCCAGGTATATATTATGTCTGTGGGAGGAAAGGCATCTGAGCAGGATGCGAACCGAGCCGCCAGGATTGCAGGCTTATCAAGGCCTGCCACTGTGGAACTGCAGTAGCGGGAGCGGCCACGCACCGATTCCCATTGCTACAGGTTCCGAACCACTCATATCTACGATCGTTTTTTGAAACTTATCTACCTTGGAGCTACGACTTGCCTTACATTTCTTTGCTAGCCTTGAGAAAGTCCTTCGGACGAAACACGTGTCGGCTGACTGTTGCTTATGTAACGGATTCTGGCAAGAAATAAAGGACACATAGAAAGAAATAAAGATCATCTTGTGGACTTCCTTTTTTTCATGATGATGGTTAATGCCTACTCTACAGACTTGGACTGACTTTGGATGTGCCTCGGCATTTGTGTAACATATTTGGGGACTTCAAAGGGGATTTTGTCTCCTTGGGGAGTCAGTTTGGTCTCCTAAAGGCGGAGGGAGGCTTAATGCTTGGAGAGCACCAAAATATACTAAGTAACTGTAAATTACTTTCCGACGGACGAAGTGGGTGGATGTGCATTCGCAATTTGGCAGCTCTGCCTTGGTTCTTTGTGCAATAATAATTGATATCCCAAGGCAGTATGGCGAGGCAGTGCGGTCCGGTATAGCAGTGCAGTCCGGTGTGGCAGATCAGAGAGAAGAGACGATCAGAACGCACAGAGAAGATCCAAGACAGAAAGAGCAGACCAGCACAGAGTCAGAGAACCTTTTAGGTATGAGAACGTTGCGGGAGTGCTTGGGAGGAGACTGCGACCGAGGAGGTAGATTAATTGGGAGATTAATTTTAGTAGTTAGTTTATGGCAAACTTCGCTGCATCTGTCCTGTTAACTTTGTCCTCTGAGCCTATCTCTGGGGACCTCTTGCCACAACCTCAGCCAAGGAAGTGGTTTTCCTGATTCTTTGGTGGGTATCACCCTCCTTGATTGCTTAAGTTTGCAAATATATTTCTGCAAGTATTTATGCTGTACCTTCTTTTCCCCATTCCTATGCACGCTTTGATATCGATGCAAATGATTCATTTTGATTACATTGCTTGATACTTTGTTCTCTTATATGTAATCTTGTGTGTGCACTGACAATCTAAGTACAAGCATTTAATAAGATAAAATCATTAACTGAAAAAATGACTCTGTGGTTATTTAGTTAAATGTTAAACTGTTTAGTTAATCATAGTCACCATCAACTCTTCAACTAATGGTCCATCGACCAAAAGAGGAAGAAGTTGAAATTTCGAATAGTTAGGATTATATACAAATGTTATTAATGTAAAGCATAGTATTTAATAAAACTGACAAATTAAACCCCCCAAATCCAGCGCCAGTCCTCAGGGATCATTTATGGGTAATGTGTGATGGGCCCTGTTGTTTGGTAAGCAAATTTATGTATGACGAGATTTCCTTTGGCCCCTGGCTCAAGAAATTAGGGGTTGCGCTGGATCATAAACAAATAAGTAAATAAGAGGCCCCTGGCGGTTTGCAATTAATACTCTTCCCTACCCATTCCACAGAAATGGCAGCTTTACAGAATTCTATCTTGATTCTGAAAACACCTTGCAGCTTTACCAAATCACTCTTCAAACCCTCCACCGCAGAATAGCCAGGGATAGCTCAGACACCTGAGGTCTGGAGATCTATGCTATCTGTGACTCTACACTGAGGTTGATGAATAACGAGCCCCACTGCCTGACTCAATGCATACTTACTCAACTATGTGTCACTGATTAAAGCCGTGTCTCAAGGAAGAAAGATATATTGCCTAAATCTGACCACGGTATTGACATAATACATTTGCAATTCTCTAGGGAATTTAAGTCGAAAAATTATTGCATTACTATAGCGTGATTCATTATTTAATTCGGATTGGTGATTGAAGGTAGGACTCAGGGGCACTATTGTTTAGAGACTAGGACGTATTATTAGACTTTAACCCACAACAAGAAAATTGGCAAAGATGAAAATGAAGATGAATAGAAAGATGGAAAAAAAGTGACAAAAGGAGAACATATGGATTAGAAGGAATCTACCAGAGTGAGATAAAGGGGCAGGGGGTCTATACTAAAATCAAGAAATCAAAAAATCAAGACTGGACAGCCAGGGTGTTCAGCAACCCTGACACTGTGCACCTGTAGAATTCTGACAAACATTTGTGCACCTGCACTTGTTCTTTTACAAACTAAGCACTGTAGAAATTTAGGTCAATTTATCTCAAATCAATTTTTTAATCTACACATGCCTTAAACAGTTCATCTGGGCTTGATTTTTTTTGTTGCAAAAAAACACTTGAAAGTGACCGCTGACCTAACAATTCAAATGTGCCAAAATGTTGCCACGTACGTGGGAAAAGCACTTTTTAATGCCCTTTTACTAATTTTCTCAGAAACCTCTGTAAAGGCAACCCCCTTTCAAAAGTTCTTCTAAAATCAGTTCTGTTATGTGAACGTATTTTGGTGTGTTTTAAAATGCACTATTAAACATAATTTTGGGAAAAAGAAAGCCGTTTGCAAGCTGGCATTCCTTTAGCCATAGACATACCAGAAAACATTTTGCTCACTCTCACCCCACTTATTAATTAATCAAACGTGATTATTGAAAGTATGCTGCCCCAACCCACCCCTTTTACCAACTTTAAAAGGGCCAGCCAATTGAGCTTAACTTGCAATCATTCCTCCCATTATGGGGCCTAAGGTCATACTGAACCTCTCTTGGAGGTTAGCATGGGAAAGGTTGGACTTGCCCTATCCTCACTGTCTTTGAGTAATCATTGGTTCAACATATTGAAATGTTACTAGAAGCTCATATCTTCAGACATACCTGAAAAGAACACCAAGTTTCATTCATCCTAATTGTTTGCATGTCTCCCAAAACAGGGAATGTGTCAATATTTAAGCAGAGAATTTGTCATTATCCTATTTAAAACATGAATGACATGACCAACTGGCTGAACTGTAATGGATTATGGGCTCGATTCACAAAGTAATCTGAGACTAAAATCCTAACTTTACGACTTTCGGTATTCATCAAAGGGCATTTAGGAGTAGTAAAGTTAGATTCCTAACTTTACTACTCCTAAATGCCCTTTAATCCTTACTTTACTGAATTTCGGTATTCACAAAGGACATTTAGGAGCAGTAAGTTAGGAATCCTAACTTTACTACTCCTAAATGCCCTTTGTGAATACCGAAAGTCGTAAAGTTAGGATTTTGTCTCAGATTACTTTTGTGAATCGGGCCCTATGTTTTCTACGCAACATGGCTAAATCGCATGCATTACACTGCCAAGCACACCGAGCAGGAAGTGCAAAAGTAAATTTGCATAATTGACTAATCAGAGGCAGCTCAGTATCTGATCCAAATGAAAATACTTTTTCCAGTGGCATGTCTATGCAATTCCTGGTGCTACATTGCCTTGTCTCTAGAGAAAAAATAGTCATGTCATGTCTGGTATTGGGCAGGTCAGTGAGGTAGTTAGAATGTCCTACATCTGAAAAGTGGAATTTGCTTGGACAATGCACACACATTTGTTAGTCAGTCAGTATTGAAAAGCGTTACAATTAGTTATGTTTTTTTCCGGGCCACATTGGTTTGTTCTGTTTTAAATTAGTTGTTTGTGTCCACACGTATAAGGCACCCTCCATGTCTGTAAATATACACTATGATGCAGCAGACAACACAAAATTATTCTAAGTACAAACGCGTTTGTTAATGGTACAAGAACATACGTTTTTGGAAGAAATTACTCTGCAATGTAATTTCAGTTCATTGTAAATTAGTCATCAGAGAGCATCTGTCTCTTTTGTGAATCTTTGACGGCACTACTGATGGATTAACAAAGGAAGAATATGACCTAAATAAAAAAGACAATTGCAGGAGAATTACATGACTCCTTGCCTAGTGCATATATTAAAAGAGAGAACATGCTGACAAGGTGCAGTTTTTGTTCAGCCATGAGCAGTCCTTAGAAAACAAGGTTGCAATGGACACTGTTAAAAAAGAGTTTCAATTGTTCTTTGGAGTAAATTCCCTCCTTAGACTGAGAGCGCTCAAGTTTCCTAGTTCCGGTTTGCTTTCCGATATATATTGTCCTCTTTATCCCATTATAACGTCAGGCCCACAAGAAGCAGACTACGTAGAAAAAATGGGCTTGATGAGCTACTCAAACATGGAGCTGAGCAATGGATCGTTCTTTAGTCTCCGATTTATTTTTGTTGTCCTAAAACTCTTACTGCATTTTTTGCATCATTGGTGTTATGAAACAGTGTAATTCTGCTACTCACCCTCTAGGTTTTCTGCTTTTTCACACACTTTGCAATTGGATTTCGAGTACTGCTCGTGTCCAGAAGAGTTCAATTTCAAGTAAGCCTATTCACCCTGAGGCAACTTTATGCACAACACAAGTATGGTCCAGTTGTGCTAAAGCAAGGGCATGGATTTTTCAGGTATTTGTTGTAACAGAAAGCTAACTTCAAAGAGCACTGGAACACTTTACGAAGAACAGTTTGCTTGTAAACATTAGCATCTTCTTGGTGCTTATTGAATAGTATTTTGTTTGGGTGTTGGGGATCTGTAGACACCAATATAGAGAAAGTAGACTGTCAAAGTTGGATGATGGGGAGCTGGAACATATAATTGAAATGGTATTCTTTATAGCTGGCTTTTGAAATTCACACACACACAAACACGCGCACACACACACACACACACACACTCTTTGCATAATTGCACATACTTACATTACTTCTACATATTTACAATCTGAAGCACAGAGAGTTGAATTATTTTGTTGCTTTGGTTCGAAATTAAAAGTTTGCTTAGAGAATTTTGTAAAGCTGACAAACTTCACATTTAACCATTATAACATAATGGGGTAACCCAAATACTGTCCGTGGACCTGGGTATCGAATAATATAGAAAACAGTTGGTCCCAGACTTATTTACCACGCACTAGAGTCGTAATGATGTTCATGATTTGAAATACAAATTAGATATGCATATGATTAGCATAAGGTAACAAATACATACAAAGCTCTCAAATGTGCACCTTCAAGTAAAAAATGATGAACATGGCACCCATTAATTCTTTGAAAAGATAACTGTTTTAATTTCACAGACACATTATATGCAGGTAAACATATTACCATACTCTGTAGCAAGATGAGAGGTTGCTCCAAAGGGAGTGAGAAAAATCGTGCTCATGTGTGAGATAGATAAGGTGAAAAAGAGGGATATCAGAGTGAAGATAGGTTCAAAAATAATGATTACATTTATTATAAATAATGAAAACTGGTTATAAGTGACATCAAGACCAGTTAATCAAGGTCTGCCCCTCATGAATCATTCCTATTGTCGTTCACGATTATTTCCAAGAAAACAGAGAAATTTCATCTGTAGGTTGGACAGGGTAAAGGTGGCATAAGGTACAGGCCCACTTGGGAAAGAATGTCGACGTTTCGACCGGACTTAGGCGCATAGAGGGTAAGTTATATCCTCAGCTCGCGGGTCTTCCTCAGGACAAGGGGAATGGGAGACAACCTAAAGATATAATCATAAAATCGGATTCAATGCAGAGAAATAATGATGTGTGGAAAAAGGCCAAAAATGTGCCGGTATTACTGACCTATAGGCAGGTGTCTGTGGGTAGGCCTGATCACAGCTCCCGGTGGTGGGTAGTCTGTAAGAAGGAGGTGCACATCAAAACTACTTGTCCTAATAAATGGATGCAATTAGCAATTAAGATTGAACCAAAATTTGGCTTACCTGCACAGCCGTTGCGGTGTAGTAGAGGGTATCCGTGAACCCTTATATAGTCAGCCAAAATATTATAGGGAGAAAATCTCCATCCAGGTTGAACCAATCGCCCCAAACAGGTCTGAAAATATAAAACATGTAAGGCCCTTAGGAAGCCCCAAAAAGACAACCGGCAATGCCCAAAAGTAGGTATCCTGTCTCGTGTGACATTTACCTTATTTCTAACCGAAGAGCAGCCCGGGGGAATCCATGCCTCGTACATCAGGCCCAGGCACAAGTATGGCTCCCACCTATAACAACTACACCCACACACTACATTTACCTTATTTCTAGTCCTTGGGGTGCGGCAGAGCTGTTTGCCAGTTTGCCGCTTTCGGCCAATTTTGTTACAGGGGCCGATATTGTAGCTATGCTGCAAAAACGGCCCTGTAACAAAAACCCTGCGGCTCAAAACTGGCCCCCACCCTGGTGGCCCACCGGGGAAATGCTGGTGCCCGCTACGGCCAATCGGCCCTGGCGATACCCCACCTGCCCCTAAAGCATACCAAGACCTAGATTTACCTGATAATTTAAAAATAACACATAATGAGGAAGCTTTCCTTTTACATGACAAATTAAATAATGAAAAAAGAATTCTAATTTTCTTTACACCAAACAACTAATTGAAACTTACTCAATGACAAACCTGGATGATGGATGGGACCATCAAAATGTGTCCAAAACCATTTATTCAGATATACAACATGCATAGTGAATATGAAAACACCAATATCTTTTTCCTATATGCTTTACTACCAAGCAAACAAAGCTGCATTTACTATTAACTCTTAAATGATATAAAACAACAAAAAACAACAAACAAATAACTACTACCTCCAAAACATAATCATAGACTTTGAACAAGCTATAATTCAAGAAATTCTAAAAATATACCCCCACACAGCCACACAAGGCTGTTACTATCACTTTAATCAAACTATATGGCAACACCACCAAAATTCTACAATAAGGGGCCTATTTTGATGTCCATCCGCAAGTCGAAGGCTTTCCAACCAACATCAAGGGTTTCAAGTCTGACCACCTGATTTCAATGTAGGCGGTCGGAATTGAAACCGGTTTGTCTTTCCTTGAGCTCGTCAGCCAGACGGAGACCGGCCCATATTTCCAATGGACGGCGTTTCCGTCGTTGGGATTACGATGCTTGGTTTCAGACAGGCTTTCCATGCCGGGCTTTCCAACATGGAAAGCCTGTCAGAAAGCGAGTTTGGTGCCCCCTAGCAGGGCGCCCTTCTCCTTGCGGCCTCCGGTTGGGGGCTGAGGCGTCACCTATGGTGCCTGCCACGTGGTGCTGGGATGAACACAATCTTCCATTTCCCTATGGGAGCTTGTGTTACGACCGGTTTACGGCCACAGCACAAGCTCCCATAGGGAAATGGAAGTATGCCACCGCACCATGTGTGGTTGCATTGTAATTATGCAGTGGGGACCGCCGACCGGAGGTAGGTCGGTCCCGATTCAGTCGGAGGCAACTCCGACCGACATCATAATCGGCCCCTAAGTGTAGAATATAACACTAACAGCCAATTCGCTTTCGAAATTAAAAGATTATAGCACTGGCCTACATCTCTGTTATAGAGGTAGTCAACCACTATGCCTTACTAATCTAAAACCCTTTCTGCCAACAAAATGAAGACAAAATTAGTCCCCTATTGGACTATTCTGAAGATGCATGTGTGGGCAGACTGCATCGGTCAGGACACTGACGCTAAAAACCATCGGCTTATAATAAACCAAAACAGATTTTTTTTAAAAAAAGAAACAAACTCCACAGTCCGATAGAAATCGTTCAAGAACAGAAACCTGTAAAAGAAACATAAAAGACCCACCCGCATAATGCACTGCACTTTGGGCCTGATTACGAGTTTGGCGGTCCGACTGCTGTACCGTGGCGGTCCCTAGAAGACTGCTGCGCCAGCCATCTTCCACCCACCATATTACGATGCATGCAGCCCGAACCGCTGACCACATCGACGATGTGGTTCTCGCCTGGGCTATGGCAGTCTGTAATGTTGACGATGCGTACTTCAATGTCGTCAGGGCCCCGGTTTCCTGTTGAGCTGATTACAAAAACACAGTTGTACTGGTGGTCCCCTCGCGGCGGTTCCCTGGCGGTGGTAGACCACCGAGGTATGCTCACAGCAAAGCACCCCAACAGTGCCCATTTGATGCATTAAAAAACTACACAGCTGATGGCCATTGGCCAAGTGGTCACACCTGCAAATCACACTGTAAAACACACCCTATCCCAGACCATGATCCTTTGCCTCTACACTGCAGCACAGCAAGACAAAGCAGTGCATTTCATAACATAAGGTTTCCCTTTTTTCCCAATATCCCATTTACCACCTCCACATACATTTTGGGATTTTTTCACGAATATCCCTTGGTGTTTTTTGTTAGTCATTGTCAACCACTTGAATTATTAGTTATGTTATGTTAAAAAAAACACATTTTTCAGAGGCTGAGTTATCTGTCATGGTGGATGAAAACATAAGAGTTGAGCCACAATTGTTTGGAGCCCAAGTCCAAAATACTCCTCTCAGTAGAAAAATATAAATGTGGACAAGGATAGTCGACAAAGTGAATGCAGTAGGTACCACCCTCTGCACACAGCTGGATATTAGGAAGAGGTGGCATGACCTGAGGATGAAGGTCTGTTCCCTGGCCTCCAAGCATCACCTGGAGGCCCAGAAGTCTACAGTAGTCCTCCCAGCACCCCATTGCAACTCTTTCCCTGGGAGGAGAAGGTCTACCCCATCCTGCATTCTGAGGGCTTGACAGGAATAGCTGGGGAGTGGAGTCTGGTAAGTTACACCTCACTAACTTACACAACACTTCAATGTCCTGTTTGCTCTTATCCCAGCTTTTGCTAACGTGTTCTCTATCTACTTTCCTAAAATGCAGTACTCAAAGTATCAGAGATGTTTGTCAGTTTCAATGTGTATTGTTGCATATATAATCACATGTATCAATTTCCATTGCATGCCACATGTTGCAATGCTGTCTGGAAGTGTATTACTATTAAATTATCATTCCAGGACCCATGATATGTGTCAATATTTAAATGTATGGTCCAGCCCCACTGCATTTTGGCAACAGGTATGTTACACTAACCATTTGTCATGTGTTGGGAAGTAGAGATAGAAATGACTACAACTACTACGAGGCCCTGTTTTTTAACTCTAAACAAGATGCAATAGTGTTGTTTGCCCATATTCATTTGTCAGTCATGTTACAACTGATGTTCACCTTTCATGGAGTTACCCATTTGTCAAGTGTGGGGAAGTAGAGATATAAATGACTACAACTCCCATGAGGCGCTGTTTCTGTAACAGAAAACAAGAAGCAATAGTGTTGTTTGCCCATTCTCACTTGTCAGTCATGTTAAAACTGTTTTCCAGTTCTCATGGAGTTACCCATTTGTCAAGTGTGGGGAAGTAGAGATTGAAATGACTGAAACTACTACGAGGCCCTGTTTCTGTAACTCTAAACAAGATGCAAAAGTGTTGTTTGCCCATACTCACTTGTCAGCCATGTTACAACTGCTTTCTACTTCTCATGTAGTTACCCTTTTGTCAAGTGTGGGGAAGTAGAGATAGAAATGACTACAACTAATATAAGACCCTGGGGCATATTATCTAAAAAGTGCGCTAAACATCGCAAAGCGTGTTTAGCGAGCACTTTTTTATCGCCGGCTATCGTCGGAATAATTTGCCATGCTAACGCTGTATTAGCGACATTTAGCGCTATGGCGATAATTATTCCAGCCAGAGCGGTGTTTTCCATGAAACATCGCTGGTTTTCCAGCGATGTTTCATGGAAAACGGCGATAACCTTGCTGATACGACCCTGTGGTCGCATCAGCATAATCCACCCCCCATGTTAGATATGGCTAACACCTGCTAATTGCAGGTGTTAAATAAATGGCGATGACCTCGGTTAGCGCGACTTTTCACGTCGCTAACTGGGGCCATGGCCACCTTGCTAATAGGCGATAGGCCTGTTAGCGGGTGTTTCCCAGGTTTGTTCGTCGGAACGCCCACTTTGCATGTCATTAGCGATAAATATCGCTGACATGCAAAGCGGTAAAACACGGGCGCTAATGCTCGAAAACTGTCTCTAACTGCTGTTAGAGACAGTTTGCTGATAGGGCGATAAGAATATCGCCGCTTAGCGGCAAAAAGTGCCGCTAAAGCGGCGATAGTGCCCTTGCTAATATGCCCCCCTGTTTCTTTAACAGAAAACATGAAGCAATAGTGTTGTTCACCCATTCTCTCTTATCAGCTATGCTCTACTCAGAGACATGTCTGCCTACTTAGCCTGATATTGTCCTGGTCTCCTCAAGTGAAACTATTGATGGCATAAGTGACACCAAGGGGGAGATTTACAAAAAAGTCACGCAACGCAGCGCAGCCCCCGCGAGGCTGCGCTGCGTTGCGCAACAGGGAGGGAGCAGGGGAGCGCCATATCTGCAAAGACATGGCTCTCTCCTCCCCTTTCCCTTGCGCCGGCGCTGATTACAGCTGCTGTGCTCCATGCACACACCTTAGCGCCGCAGCACTAGGGTGTGTGATGGGTCCAGCATAGGTTTTGTACAGGAAGGGTTCCCTTCCTGTACAAAATCCTATGCTCGACACAATGGAAAGCTTTTCCCATTTTGTATGCGTGCTGCACAGTGCAGCACGCATGCAATTCGGAAAAGGAAGGAGAAATGAAAGCATTTCTCCTTCCTTGCGCCTAGTTGAAAAGGGCGCAGTTTTCTCACGGTAAACCCAATCTACTGTTTTCAGTAAATTGGGTTTAGCGTGAGAAACCTTGGATGGTTGAATGGGAACGCCCATGCAGCACCCTTGGCACGCCCCCATGGTGCAAAGTAACGCGAAGCAGCGCAATGCGCTGCTTCACATTACTTTTACGTTATTTCCAGCGCTAAACAAGTTTAGCGCTGGAAAGTAAATCACAAAAAAAGATTTTGCGTCGTTTTGCGTCACTTTTGTGATGCAAACACGGTGCAAAAGCTTAGTAAATCTCCCCCCAGGTGTGTACCTCAAATATATATATAAGGCATGAAGGTAACTTAGCTGATTAGAAATGGAAGGCGACCAATTGACTGCACTGCTCACATGATGACGAATGCTAAGTATACAACAAAGTTGTGTGTTTGCCTGTATTGCACACAACTAGGCCTTGGAATGGTCAAATACACATGTTATTTCTACACTGTGTTGGCTTAAATGTTTTGGAGATGTAATGTTCATTCCTTAATCCAAAATGCAACATATCAGCACATCTAATGAGCTGCTCAATTCTACTACATGTATTTAATGTTTCCAAATTTCTTGAAAACAAGTTCAACACCACGGAAATAGATCACAATAGTAATCTCTACCTATTTTGTTTATTCTGAGGTCACTACTTACTATGACACAAACGATGTGTATGTAGATACCACACTTCCATCAATAGCAATGTTCTCTATTTCTCAACAGGTTAATCTGGAGGAGCACCTAGCCAGAGCTTGGCCACCGAACAGATTCCCACTCCACCCCTGGATGAAGTCCTCAGTGATGACAGAACTACTGGAGATGTGGATGTGGATGACCTTCCTGGCACATCTGTTCAGCCTGGGCAGACGGTAACAGTGGATTCCACTGTGCCCACAACAGCACCTCCCACCCCAACTGTAACATCTCAGCCAACACCTGACCCCCAAACCGTGTGCCTAGCACAGTCACTAACATCTTGTGCCCCGCCCTGTCCTGGATTCTGAAGTGACAATCACCAACCCAGTCACTGAGGAACCATGATCCAATAGGGATTGCAGCCTGGGCCAAGGGCACAGGCCCATTGAGGGACGGTTCGTGGGAGGGTAACTCTGGGGCTGCTGAGTGAGCTCATTGGTTCCACTCACACCCAGGCCACCATCAGCCAAGTCTTGGGAGCCAATCAGAATTCCCAAGGCGTGATTTGCCAGATACTAACAGAAATCTCGCAGATGAAGCAGGTGCGGAGGGACATACATCAGGAGCTGGCCACCCACAACACCAAAATGGGCCAGCTCATTGGGCTGCTGCAGGACATCAACACCACCCTCAGCAGGGCTTTTCCACCACCAACTCCCCCTTTCTGTGGTCCAACTACATCCGGGCCATGGACATCTGTGGCAGCCACAGGAAGGGAGGCCCTGATAGGGGAAGACACGTCTGCAGACATCCCTATCTCAGCAGCAATGGAACCTCCCCTCCCCCGCATTATAGTTGTTTATTATGGGTCTGATTACGATGACTGTCTATCCAAAAATCCAGGCGGTGTGGATGGCAAGACACCCACCACCGCCAGTAAAAAACCCTGCACCTAATTTCCTCCAGTGTGTGCAACACATACACTTAGTGGACTATTCTGGACACTTTTCCATTTCTGATGAGATTAGTATTTTGGGCTTTGGACTTCAGACAATTTGGCATCTACAACTATGGTTTCACTCATCATGACTAACTTCTTCACTTTTGGTTTTCCCTATTTGGTTTTACACATTGTTTATTTTCCCCTTGTGCACTGCAATAAATACACTAGTCAAAAACTCATTGTCTCCTGTAATATATCACACATCCAGCAATATATATCTGCTCCCATGTGAACTTTACAATGCCAAAACAAGCTACTTGTTTACACAAGGATATATTGAATCCAAACACTGTTTAACTCAGACTCACAACCATGTCTCACCAACACATACATACAAGTGTCTGATCTTATAACATCTTCATTCCATTGTTCCAATCATAGGCTGACATGATGTCAGAAATTTTGCAAATCATACATGACTCAAATATTCTATGTCAATGATCGCATTTTCAGGTGCAGACCTTAACAACGTGGAAGGAGGGGACACATCAGACAATTTCCTTTAGAATAGGAAACATAAAATAGTCTATATCATCAGCTGGGGCCATATTGCTTACCTCACAAAAGTAATCCCACATCATTTAAACCAATAAACAGATACATGGCAGTACAAAGGTTTCTGATCAAAGGGTCATTCCAATCCAATGTTGCTGCATCTGATGGAATATCACAAACAAATGTCAGTGATGTGCCACAAACACTTTGGCCTACAATGAGGAGACACATCAACAGCTGTATACAGTTCATGCACAATGAGGATTTAGTCAGTGTGCATGCAGAAAAGTATGATTTGGGCCCAACTCAACATTGGGTTGGAGCACATGAGTGCACACATTTTGCATTAGGACCACCACACCACAAGGAATAAGTCCAATGGAACTCTCTTAACTTTCATCCTATCTCTGTGCAAGCTGTCTTGGTACAGGTTTTGTACACCCAAAGTCTGTGACATACATTCCCAGGAACAATCCATGTCCACTTTGTACATCCAAACAGCATCATATACCTGCAAATGTCACAACTCTGAAATGTCCAAATGAAGATGCCATGGCAAAGTTACCTAAATGAGACCAAAACAAATAGATTAGCTATAAAACTATATATATGACACAATTCACATAGTCAACTTCCAGAGAACACAGTCCATGACAAAATTCTAAGCTAAACAAAACAACACCAACAAAGTGCACGTGTCATACCCTTCCTCAACAAATACCTTTCGCCAGATTTCGCCAGAGATTTAGCTTCCTAGTATTTTCCATAAACATCCTTCTCACATCATCACAACAGGAGTTGCTTTAATAGTCAGTCATGACATCTCACAACATACTTATACTCATGAGAAGTTGTCGATGAGATCTTGACGCAAGTCAGCTCCTTCTTCTACAGCACTATCATCATCATTTGGCATTTCAGGATCCTCACCCAGTGGGTCATTATGATCTTCATCCTCTTTGATATAAGGGATGTTCCGTCAAGAGGGCATTGTTGTGGAGTATGCAGCAGGCCATGGGGATTTGATGCACCTACCAGGGGAGTAGAGGAGGGCTCCCCCAGTCTTGTTCAGACATCTGTATCCCGCCTTCAGGAGCCCAGAAGCCCGCTCCCCTGGCCGCCGTGTTCTTCCATGGGCCTCATTGAAACAGACTTCTCCTGTCGCACTTGGATTCCTCAGCGGTGTCAACAACCATGGATGGTTGGGATACGCTGAATCTCCTAGATGGAAGACAGCCAGAAGTGCAGCAATAAGTCACGCACTTTCTGATTATAGTACCTGACATTACCTACACAAAGTTATGACAGATCAAAGTTAGCAATAAGCCAGGCCCTCTCCGGTAGTAGTTGTGATATCAGCTAGGGTATGGTGCTGTTCCACAGAATGAAGGAATCATGGGCTGAACTTGGGAACTGGGCACAGATGCTTGAGATATACAAAACCGGTAAGAAGACAACTTGCATGTTGTTGGAATGGAAGTGCTTCCTGTTATGGTAAACTTGTTCCCTGGCTTGAAGTGGTACTAAGGCAATATGGGTGCCATGAATGGCTTCAACCACATGTGGGATATGACCAAATCTATAGAAATCCCCCTTCACAGTGGCTAAATCCTCACATCTGGGCACATGGATGTAGCTGTCCATGTGTCTCATGCCTTGTAATACACCACTGAACATTGGTTATGACATACCACCAGATATAGCCACAGTGTATTGAAAGGGACCTATGGCCAGAAATTGCAATACGTTTTATAATTGTTGGGCTACATGTAGGATAAGTGATTTAAGGAAGGAGATCAGGCTCCAACTGATGACATAAATCCTGTATTGTTTGTCTATTTAAACAAAACTTCTTGATGACATGCCTTTCTTCCATGGTCTGATGGTCTGGAAATGGATGATACACTGGAGGCTGTTGCCTCCTCCCTCTCCCATGGTACCTATTGTAGGAGTGAAAACAATTGTGAACACTTGTCACAGTGTCCAGCAAAACCACAGGGGCACTGTCGCTGCAGCCGCCACTGCTGCCGTGAGGGAAACGGCTGTCACTGTCAATCGCAGACTGTGAGGGGAAACAGCCCAACTACAATTCCCAGCGGTCCCTGCACCCTCGCACACCTGATGCCGCAATAGGGCCTGGAGGTGCCATAAAAGCTGCACTGTTCCCCTGCAGCGCGGGTCAGCAAAACCACCGGGGCACTGTCGCTGCAGCCGCCGCTGCTGCCGTGAGGGAAACGGCTGTCACTGTCAATCGCAGGCCGTGAGGGGAACGGCCAAACTACAATTCCCAGCGATCCCTGCGCCCTCGCACACCTGATGCCGCAATAGCACCTGGAGGCGCCATAAAAGCTGCACTGTTCCCCCGCAGCGCGGGTCAGCAAAACCACCACGGCACTGTCGCTGCAGCCGCCGCTGCTGCCGTGAGGGAAACGGCTGTCACTGTCAATCGCAGGCCGTGAGGGGAACGGCCCAACTACAATTTCCAGCGGTCCCTGCGCCCTCGCACACCTGATGCCGCAATAGCGCCTGGAGGCGCCATAAAAGCTGCACTGTTCCCCCGCAGCGCGGGTCCGTCCTTGCCCGTCATCGCCCGTAAGAGGCTGGGCTGAACCACCCCCCTGAGAAAGTGGACTGGAAGTTGCTGGCAATCAAATCCCCCAAAGGTACTGGCTTTAATACTATTCCGGCTCATTGACTAACTCCACTCTTTGGTGATCCAGCGGATTTTATTGAGGATCTCTTTGACCTCCCCAATTACATCTATGGACTGTGTCTTAATACATTCCGGTGATTTAATGTTGTGCCATTTAGTGTTGTAGTTGTGTACAGCTGTGGTAACATACACAGTAGATTACCTGCTGCCACAATGGGCAAACGGAAAGGGACTGAAGCAGGCCTGGGAGGTGCAAGTAAAAAAAGATCAAAAAAACGTCCCCAGCTAACCATAAAGGGGTTGGAGTGTGCAGAGGGTGAAGGGGATGAAGGGGGGCTGGAGAGGAAATTTTAGACCGCATAGAAAATATTGTCAATGATTGCGAAGATCTGCTGACATCACCCGCGCCAGACCCTAATGTCCTGAAAATTGGAAATATCCATAATAAATCCCCTCTGTCCAATAATTTAATTGGATCCTCTGTATCTGGATATGGGAATATCCCTAAATTATTTAAACTTGCAGCTAAGAAAAATAAATTGCCTGTAGCTGCAGTGGAGCATAATATAGTTACATCAAGTGCGTTACACCCAGCAAGCACGCCTTGCCCCATGGAAAACAGTATAATAGAAGAAATCCCACTGAGCAACCGCTTTGCTCTCCTTGCCGAGGATCCACTTATAGATAAGTTCCACTCTGACCCGAACAATGCACATCTAGCGCCGAAAGGTTTAGGCATAGACACCTCACAGGAAGTAGGGGAGGTTTGTAATGGCATTGAATACATGAAATCCGATCTCATGATAGAAATAGCAGCCCTAAAAAGTAGTATTGAGGCCTTAACTTCTTTGGTCCACAAACTTTACCGAAGAATAGATGGGAGCAATCGATTACATCCACTGTTAGTACCATTACCAACCGTCCCACCGACACAGGTTGGTCTTATAACGAGACCTGATCTCTTACTTGGGAAACAAAGTGACCAAATTACACAGCCTCCAGACTTAGATTACCAATGGCCCCAGAGCACTAAAGTAATTACCAGAGCACCTCTAGGGCAACACAGGCCAGTTGCAGTACAAGACAGGGGAATTGCGCCCCAGCCGTTGGACCAAATAGGGTATGGCCCATCGACAAGGTTAGCTTCCGTGACCCATAATAGGGCGCCTCCTTATTGTAAATCATCCCAGGCACCCCATCATACATTTGACACTTTGTCATTAATGCCAATTTTTTTGACTAATGTTCCCAAGGTTGATTCCAACTGTCTTAGATATGAGAGTGGGGAAGTTTTAAAAAATAAAGCCATACATTGGCTGAGACACACTAGGGGGTGCAGATCAGTAATTACAGAGGACATTATCCACGCCAAAAGGTGCATCCTGGCCAATATCCCAGAGGACGCAATTGAGTTAACTCTAGCCTCAAATCATCTTGTGCATGATTTAATTGCCTTAGAAGCCAGATCTTATCCCCAATTAACAACAAAGATTAGATTGAGACTGACTGTTCCCTCCAAACCCGGCCTAGACAATAACGTTAGCCAAGTCCCTGTGGTCGCTCCCACTTCAACACTTTCGCAAATCGATTGACTCACCCCAAAATTTTCTAGGGAAGACAAGAGTATCACTAGTAAAGATCACATGACCCTGTTGATCCTCTTCATCTTCACCAAGTGGAGTGCTCGATCGAGCAAGATTGTATGTGTAGCCCCCTAGTAGAGTCCCAAGATCCCAATTCTCCACTGGCACTGATGGTTAGCACTCAGGATAGTGGACCAGTTATAAGGACCAATAGCCAAGATGTGCCTATACCGAAAGCTCCATCTCGCCCCCAGGCCCTCCCACAAGAAGATAACAGGGAATTGATGAATATTTTGTCATGGAACTTGGCAGGTATAAACAGGAAGTGTAATTGCCCGTATTGGCTGGTTTTGGTTTCCCATCAAGATTTATGCTTGATTCAGGAAACCTGGTGTCAGATGGCCATACACATACCTGGGTTTAAGACTTTCTTTAGGCCAGCGGTACCGGCCAAACAGGGTCGGGCTTCAGGGGGGTTGCTCATTTTAGTAAACCTTGCACTGAATTGTGAAGCAAAATAGTTGGTCACTAACAGCCCAGACATTTTGGGGATCAGGCTTTCAAACAGGAAAGGTCAAATTGTTGACATTTATAATGTTTATGCTAGGAGTGCCAGAGGTGGTAGCTCGTTGACTCTTAATGCCTTGGATAATCTATGGGGAGACAGGAATGTTAGCCATCCACTAATAATCGGTGGTGATTTTAATATCACATTTGAACCACTTGACTGGGCTGAGTCCATTGGTGTGACTGAGGAGGATAAAGCATGGAGAGTTCCATCTTTGGAATTACCCCCAATTAAAAAATGGTCACAAGCCGCCCTCCAATTGAATGCAATATCCCTAGAACATAGGTTAAGGGCCACTAATGGGCGAACCAACTCAGATAGAGTTGGAGGTATGACCTTTATTGGAACAAAAGGGTCTAGCCAGATCGACTACATATTAGTGGACTTGACACTGCGGCCTTTAGTACGGGATATGTTTATAGCCCCGGCTTGTGACAGCGATCACAACTCTTTACATTTATCCATTAGTCATTTATGGAGGAGCCTTGGGAAGGATCACTATGCTCCACTGAGTACAAGGGAGTTACTTGTCACAAATGATATGCGTCGACTCAAATGGCCCACGGTATTGGCAAACGAAGCTAAAACTCAGAATATTAAAGAAGCTCTAGCTGAGCATCTAGTAGTACTAGAAACAGCGAGTAAGGATCCGCTCTCTCAGAATACCTGTAGTATTCTCCATAGGGAATTTTTTGGTCAATTGGCCTGCTTTTTTCTTATTCCTATTAATAAGATCAGATCTTTGCAGGGAAGTCCCTGGGGAACTAACTCATGGTATAATAAAGAATGTAGGGTAGCGAGAGCGAGATTAACAGTAGCTATCAAAAATAGGGATCCTATTAGTATCCGTAATACCAGAAGGCATTATAAACAGGTACAGGGTAAAGCAAAAAAACAATGGGATGAAAGGAGATGGGGAGATCTAGGGGAGGCCATTTGGACACCCTGATTCCCGACAATTTTGGTCTCTTGTGGCAAAAACCAATTTTGAACGCACACCTCTCCTGGCCAATAATATTCCGGCAACAGAATGGCACAAACATTTCAGTGAGCTATACTCCATTGGTAACTCTACCGATAGATTCCAGATGCTCCATGATTTGGGTGCTCCAGCAGGTACCATTGTATTCACTAGGGAAGCGATCATGAGCTCCCTAGATGCCATCATACCTACAAAAGCCCCTGGCCCGGATGGCATCCCGGGAGATCTCTTTCGCGCAGATAGGGCAAACTGGACAACCTATTTCATGAATCTGGCCAATGATATTGCCGGAGGAGGGAGCATCCCGGACTCGTGGAAGGGGGCCGAAGTAATCCCAATTTTTTAAAAAGGGGACAGGACCAAGCCCGCCAACTACCGCCCAATAAGTTTGATAGACTGTGCCCAAAAGGTCTTCTGCCGATCGCTCCTATCTAAGATCCAGACCTGGATGGATGAGAATAATATCCTCTCTCCATTACAGGTGGGCTTCCGGCGGAAGACCAGCACTATCGATCAGGCGTTTCGCTTTGTCATGCTGTATTGGAAGGTGGTTGTGCTGGGCAAAGGCAGTTTATACCTCGCCTTCATAGACCTCAAAACAGCCTTCGACCTAGTCCCCAGGGATCTACTTTGGCAGGTCCTTATGAACATGGGAATGCCTCTGGGAATCCTAGAACTACTGGTTAGGCTACACGATGATAATTTTGCTCGTGTGAGGTGGGGAAACCAGGGGCAACTCTCTGACCCGATTAAGTTCCGGCGGGGGGTACGCCAAGGGTGTGTTCTGGCCCCTACCCTTTTTTCCCTTTATGTTAATCAAATTGCTGTCCTGTTATGTTCAATTCCGGTTGATGCTCCCTCCTTGGCGAACCAGAAAATTGCAACATTGCTGTTTGCCGACGATACTCTCTTGGTATCTAAAACTCCCATGGGCCTCCAAAGGCTTTTGGATCAGTTTAAGGCGATATGAGGGGTTTGGTCATCAACACCGCTAAAACTAAGCTGATGATGTTGAATCCCCGTAAAACCTTTAAACAAAATCTGGTCTTGGATAATGTCCCATTGGAGAGGGTTAGCTCCTTTGAGTACCTGGGTATAAAGCTGTCTGACAGTATGACATGGAATAATCACTTAGATAAGGCGTCCCTTGATTTGCGGCGGGAGATTTGCCTATCGTACACCAAGCCTGTTGCTCCAGTTCTCAAACTCTATAGCACTATGGTAGTGAGCAGTGTTTTTTATGGGGCAGAATTGTGGGGTGCAGTAGATGCAAGCAAGCTAGCAATTGTGGAAAACAAGTTCCTTAGGAGCCTGGTATCTCTCCCCCAAAGCACCCCTCTTTTCCCCTTGAAAATGGACCTGGGAGTTAGGTCAATCAGTGACCAAGCGAGATCGCGCCCTTTGCTCTTTTGGTACAGACTGGTTACCATCCCTGATTTGGCTCTTTATGCTGCTGCTTTTAATGAAGTTTCTGCCCTAGATAGAAATAAAAAAATTGGGTGGATCAAATATGTGAATACCACCCGGGCAGCAATTGGCCTCCCAAATGAGTTTGTTGGTCCCCAGCCCCTACATATAAAGGACCAAATAAAACTCCAATACTGGTCATGGGTAGAGCAGACTAATTATTTGAAAATCCGTCAGGGTAGCCTAGCTGATGCTTTCTTAGACATTAAACCTGTTAAATGTCTTGAGAGCTACTTTGATATTATCAAGGAGCCTGGGAACAGGAAACTGTATAGCCAGTTTAGATGCGGCTGTTTACCTATTAATGCTTTTATCAATTCTTGGCAGAACAACAACAGCCAGCCTAAGGGCTGTCCCTCTTGCTCAAATCCAAATGAAACCGTCGGCCATGTATTTTTTGCATGTCCTGCGTATGCAAGACCAAGAAGGAACTGGTTGGCTCCTGTATGTAGACAGTTGGGGGCCCATAGACATTATGAAGCCCTACATATCTTAAAATCAGATGCAAGACCACTATTTGTGTGTGCAGTCGCTAAATTTCTTGGCCAGTTTTGGGCTGTTAGGCGAAGGTTACTGACTACCCCCTCAAGTGCTATGATCCAATTGTAGGAAAATATAATGACCTGAGGATGTTTCATTTCCCAAGATAACGTCTACAAAATCTGGCTTTAAGCACTTTTAATGTGTTCTATTATTTTTATTTTTAATGTACAAGGTGCAAAGGGCCCCCAATGAACTATATAGAGTTGTTGGGCCTTACAGATTAACAACTGTGACAATAGCTATTCTAACAATTGCACTTGCACTTTAGTTTTTATCTTAGCCATTTTTAACAGTGATTTTAAATAGTGAGTTATGTTTCCGGTTGATCTTTATCGTGTTTATAAGACTGTATTTTAAGAAAATTGATTCCTTAGAATTTGGTGTACGGAATCTTTTTTTTTTTGGGGTATAAACTCTATTTCGAGCACTATCGATAAGGAACTATATGTTTGTATCTTTTATGGTATTATAAACCGAAATAAAGATTTTATGATGACAGTGTCCAGAGTAAAATATATGAAGAGTAAGCCAAACGTCATGTGACTAAACATAACTGCTTCATAAAGCATTACACATAACTCACATAATCATTGTCAACTGTCCAACTGTCCAACATCCACCAATAATCCCCATTGTGGCCTTCACATGTGTCTGTAACAGAAATGTGCACATTATCCATTCAGAAATGTTAAATTTGCACTATAATGATGAATTTAGGAAATTGTAGGTCAAAAACAATCAACCGCGGTGTACAGTACACCGCACACATTTTGCATTTAGGCACAGTAATGCACTACACAGATGATTTGTGTGTGGAAAATTACACAGCAATGGAGTATTTTAAATGTAAACATGTTAGCCCTCATTTGTAGTGATGGTGACGCACTAAACAGTCACCAATACTGTAGTTCCAACTGCTAAAATGGTGGGTGCCTAACCTCGCATATAGGATATATGGGATGCCCGCTGCTGGCGGAAGTCGACCGCACTGTGAGCGGTTTCATCCACAGCAGACAGAGCCATAGGCCAACATTGGTGACTGTGACAGTCGAGGTCCAGTGGCTGTATCCATCTACGCTGATGACTGGGTACGGGGTTACATGAATGTCGCGGTTTGAAAAATACTCACTTGCCTCCTGACACTGCTGCTATCAACACCTCCTCTAATTTAGCTGCTGTTTGCCACCTCTGGGAGCAATCATGCCAAGCCAAATAGGCCAGAGGATCTGGAGACCCTGGTTGGAGAGGTCCTTCCCCTGTATGGCTAGCTCTTTGGCTCACCAGAGGAACAAGTAACTATCTCAAATACATTTTTAACTCTGTTCAACTTCATCTTTTTCATTCTCATAGGCTATAATGTGCCTCTGAGTCCCAGGGTGAAATCAGAATTTTTTATTGTGAGAATTTGTGGTCCCTACATAGGACATTCATGTCATGGATTATGGGACATGTACTTTGTGGACTTAACATCACCATTGTGAAGTGTGATAAGCCCTATATACAACGTATGTTGCATCCACATATCTATGCATGTATACATTTCATGGTACCTATGATATATTTGCTAATCAGATCATGGTAAATGTGCAAATACATGTATAAGCTCTACAATATGAGCTGTGTCTGGATGCTGTAAGAAGCAGTTAAGGATGAGATTAGCTATGTTACAGTCCCACATATCACTCAGTCCACATCAGGCTTCTCCAAACTTTTGTCTTGGAGCTAGCTATTCCTCACAGACCCCTTCAGAATGCCACACAACCTTGAGGTCACATATCTGATGGCTGCCAAAAAATTTCCTTTTATGTTTTAAATTGGTGGAAATGTGATGTTCATGTGGGATCAGTATGCTCAGCCTGTAGAGATCAAGGACTGACAATGAATTGTGTCCATTATGGCCCATGGCCCAGGTCAGGGCAGAGTCACTGTGTTAATACAACTGATGCACAGAGTAAACTTCCTGTAGACCTGCAGATACTTGGATGTTCCCAAAATGAGTTGTGTGAACAAATAGTAGCCCTTATTGCTTTTACATGAACTACATTTGGAAAGGAGACTGAGGTAACCCCCTGACCTGATACTTTTTTCCATTTACCCACATTGTCAATGTGTGTCATTTACTTATGACAGGCCCCTTACTCCCACAGGTCTGTTGACACTTTTCCATAAGTCATTCTTGCTATGTACAAGTCTATTGCACATGTGACACATCAACAGTGTTGATAGTTGCCTACGTCTGAAGAGATTTTGATACGTGAATCACCAGCTATGTTCCATTCAATCCATCATACAAGACATACAATGGTATGTTGATAGTCATCCCTGTAACAATGCCACATATGGCAAAAGGTGTGTCCTGTGATGGCAGTGCAGACCACACAAACTCAATCAGACATAGTATGATATACGAATAAGTAGTCCACATGCCCACACATCCCCAGAGAGTAAGCTCTCAGTGACACACATGCCAGCCCTTTCATTGTGACCTTAGTATTAGGATGTAGTTTATACTCTGGTACCAAGCTCTATGAACCGTATGCATCAAGAAAATGGGCCTGCCTGTAAAGGTGTCTGTACAGTCAAGTACAAGTAGTTTACCCTTCAGAAGGTCACACTGTTGTATTGTATGTCATAGTACCTCACATCACAGTACATGTAGGATGGCTCTGGGCTACATGATATTAGTGGGCTGGTTTAGTCATTGTAGGTCATGACCAGGGTTAAGGATAGGCAGTAGATGACTACAAATGAGGGTATTCATATTTTTGTAGTGCTTAGCATGTGATATTTACACATGTGGTGTGTTGAGTATTGATTAATGCTTGCACTAGTTGTATACAAATGTGTATCAACTAAACAGATATCCAAAAACTTGCAGTTACAATCTGTTTCTTCATCTATTGCATCCATACAGGGCAACGCCCATCAGAAGAAAGCCATTTGGAGAGCCATCGCCTGAAAGGTGCGGACCCTGGGGGCCTCTAACTGGCACAGCGTCCAATGCAGGAAGAGGTGGGGGGACCTAAGGCGCTGGACCAGGAAGATTGTGGAGGTCTAGCTGGGGAAGTCCTCCCAGCGTGGATATGGCATGCGTTGGACCCTTACCCCCTAATGACCAGCATACTGGCAGTGGCTTACTCGGAGCTTGATTGGCAGTTGAGGTCCCAACAGCAGCTACAAAGGGGTGAGTCCTGGACAGAATCACACATGTCATATTGCCAACTTTTGGCCTCGCCAGACTCGCGGGGCGGGGCAATGGCGTTCCAGCCACCGCTGCACCGGTGGTATGACTGCCCCATTACGAGTTGGGCGATTGGACTTCCATTGCACTACTGCATCCCTGAGATCCCTGGAGGTGGGGCGGTGGGGCGGTGGGGTGGTGGTCTTGAGGCCGCAATATGCTAGGTGGGACCACCGCAATCCATGCCGTGCAGGTACCGTGATGTTCCCATTGGAACGCCAAAGAACCACCCGCCAGTGACTGAAAAAGTTATAATCTGGTGGGCGGTGCGCACACGGGATTGGCGGTGCATGAGTAGGATACCAGCATGGCGGTCCTGCTCCCACACCACCAAACTTGTAATCAGGCCCTTTGTGTGTTACAGGCAGGCATTTCCCCATCAAGATTGGGGGCAGGCCCATGTGCGACGCATAAGAAGAGTTATTGTTCGTGTAGGTCTTGTAGTAGGTGCATGCTGATATCTTGTGCCTATTGTCTTCATGACCAGGAACACAGCAGAGTCCAGTGCACTGCCAATTTGATTCCGGTCCGGGGAAGACATGGCTTGGCAGTTCGGTCTGGACTGTTCCCATGAGGCACAGGGTCAAGACTGATTTGCATATGGCTATGTCTGAACTGGGGTGGCGTGGTGAAGCAAAATAACGATGGATTAAACCCAGATCTGTGACTGGGGGTGAATGTTTGCCAATGCGCAACATTCCGTCCATCATCTATTGTGTTTTGCATTTCACCCTAAGTGGGAAGGGTATGCCCAGACGTGGGTCCCGTGCTCACTACGCCACTGGAGTCATGCTATCCTGGCTGATGAGGGCTGAAAGCCCGAAACAGGTCCTAGGATGCTTGATTCCGGTCCAGGGAAGACATGGCTTGGCAGTTCGGTCTGGACTGTTCCCATGAGGCACAGGGTCAAGACTGATTTCCATATGGCTATGTCTGAACTGGGGTGGCGTGGTGAAGCAAAATAACGATGGATTAAACCCAGATCTGTGACTGGGGGTGAATGTTTGCCAATGCGCAACATTCCGTCCATCATCTATTGTATTTTGCATTTCGCCCTAAGTGGGAAGGGTATGCCCAGACGTGGGTCCCGTGCTCACTACGCCACTGGAGTCATGCTATCCTGGCTGATGAGGGCTGAAAGCCCGAAACCGGTCCTAGGATGCTTGATTCCGGTCCAGGGAAGACATGGCTTGGCAGTTCGGTCTGGACTGTTCCCATGAGGCACAGGGTCAAGACTGATTTGCATATGGCTATGTCTGAACTGGGGTGGCGTGGTGAAGCAAAATAACGATGGATTAAACCCAGATCTGTGACTGGGGGTGAATGTTTGCCAATGCGCAACATTCCGTCCATCATCTATTGTGTTTTGCATTTCGCCCTAAGTGGGAAGGGTATGCCCAGACGTGGGTCCCGTGCTCACTACTCCACTGGAGTCATGCTATCCTGGCTGATGAGGGCTGAAAGCCCGAAACCGGTCCTAGGATGCTTGATTCCGGTCCAGGGAAGACATGGCTTGGCAGTTCGGTCTGGACTGTTCCCATGAGGCACAGGGTCAAGACTGATTTGCATATGGCTATGTCTGAACTGGGGTGGCGTGGTGAAGCAAAATAACGATGGATTAAACCCAGATCTGTGACTGGAGTTGAATGTTTGCCAATGCGCAACATTCCGTCCAACATCTATTGTGTTTTGCATTTCGCCCTAAGTGGGAAGGGTATGCCCAGACGTGGGTCCCGTGCTCACTACGCCACTGGAGTCATGCTATCCTGGCTGATGAGGGCTGAAAGCCTGAAACCGGTCCTAGGATGCTTGATTCCGGTCCAGGGAAGACATGGCTTGGCAGTTCGGTCTGGACTGTTCCCAGGAGGCACAGGGTCAAGACTGATTTGCATATGGCTATGTCTGAACTGGGGTGGCGTGGTGAAGCAAAATAACGATGGATTAAACCCAGATCTGTGACTGGGGGTGAATGTTTGCCAATGCGCAACATTCCGTCCATCATCTATTGTGTTTTGCATTTCGCCCTAAGTGGGAAGGGTATGCCCAGACGTGGGTCCCGTGCTCACTACGCCACTGGAGTCATGCTATCCTGGCTGATGAGGGCTGAAAGCCCGAAACCGGTCCTAGGATGCTTGATTCCGGTCCAGGGAAGACATGGCTTGGCAGTTCGGTCTGGACTGTTCCCATGAGGCACACGGTCAAGACTGATTTGCATATGGCTATGTCTGAACTGGGGTGGCGTGGTGAAGCAAAATAACGATGGATTAAACCCAGATCTGTGACTGGGGGTGAATGTTTGCCAATGCGCAACATTCCGTCCATCATCTATTGTGTTTTGCATTTCGCCCTAAGTGGGAAGGGTATGCCCAGACGTGGGTCCCGTGCTCACTACGCCACTGGAGTCATGCTATCCTGGCTGATGAGGGCTGAAAGCCCGAAACCGGTCCTAGGATGCTTGATTCCGGTCCAGGGAAGACATGGCTTGGCAGTTCGGTCTGGACTGTTCCCAGGAGGCACAGGGTCAAGACTGATTTGCATATGGCTATGTCTGAACTGGGGTGGCGTGGTGAAGCAAAATAACGATGGATTAAACCCAGATCTGTGATTGGGGGTGAATGTTTGCCAATGCGCAACATTCCGTCCATCATATATTGTGTTTTGCATTTCGCCCTAAGTGGGAAGGGTATGCCCAGACGTGGTTCCCGTGCTCACTACGCCACTGGAGTCATGCTATCCTGGCTGGTGAGGGCTGAAAGCCCGAAACCGGTCCTAGGATGCTTAATTCCGGTCCAGGGAAGACATGGCTTGGCAGTTCGGTCTGGACTGTTCCCATGAGGCACAGGGTCAAGACTGATTTGCATCTGGCTATGTCTGAACTGGGGTGGCGTGGTGAAGCAAAATAACGATGGATTAAACCCAGATCTGTGACTGGGGGTGAATGTTTGCCAATGCGCAACATTCCGTCCATCATCTATTGTGTTTTGCATTTCGCCCTAAGTGGGAAGGGTATGCCCAGACGTGGGTCCCGTGCTCACTACTCCACTGGAGTCATGCTATCCTGGCTGATGAGGGCTGAAAGCCCGAAACCGGTCCTAGGATGCTTGATTCCGGTCCAGGGAAGACATGGCTTGGCAGTTCGGTCTGGACTGTTCCCATGAGGCACAGGGTCAAGACTGATTTGCATATGGCTATGTCTGAACTGGGGTGGCGTGGTGAAGCAAAATAACGATGGATTAAACCCAGATCTGTGACTGGGGGTGAATGTTTGCCAATGCGCAACATTCCGTCCATCATCTATTGTGTTTTTCATTTCGCCCTAAGTGGGAAGGGTATGCCCAGACGTGGGTCCCGTGCTCACTACTCCACTGGAGTCATGCTATCCTGGCTGATGAGGGCTGAAAGCCCGAAACCGGTCCTAGGATGCTTGATTCCGGTCCAGGGAAGACATGGCTTGGCAGTTCGGTCTGGACTGTTCCCATGAGGCACAGGGTCAAGACTGATTTGCATATGGCTATGTCTGAACTGGGGTGGCGTGGTGAAGCAAAATAACGATGGATTAAACCCAGATCTGTGACTGGGGGTGAATGTTTGCCAATGCGCAACATTCCGTCCAACATCTATTGTGTTTTGCATTTCGCCCTAAGTGGGAAGGGTATGCCCAGACGTGGGTCCCGTGCTCACTACGCCACTGGAGTCATGCTATCCTGGCTGATGAGGGCTGAAAGCCCGAAACCGGTCCTAGGATGCTTGATTCCGGTCCAGGGAAGACATGGCTTGGCAGTTCGGTCTGGACTGTTCCCAGGAGGCACAGGGTCAAGACTGATTTGCATATGGCTATGTCTGAACTGGGGTGGCGTGGTGAAGCGAAATAACGATGGATTAAACCCAGATCTGTGACTGGGGGTGAATGTTTGCCAATGCGCAACATTCCGTCCATCATCTATTGTGTTTTGCATTTCGCCCTAAGTGGGAAGGGTATGCCCAGACGTGGGTCCCGTACTCACTACGCCACTGGAGTCATGCTATCCTGGCTGATGAGGGCTGAAAGCCCGAAACCGGTCCTAGGATGCTTGATTCCGGTCCAGGGAAGACATGGCTTGGCAGTTCGGTCTGGACTGTTCCCATGAGGCACACGGTCAAGACTGATTTGCATATGGCTATGTCTGAACTGGGGTGGCGTGGTGAAGCAAAATAACGATGGATTAAACCCAGATCTGTGACTGAGGGTGAATGTTTGCCAATGCGCAACATTCCGTCCATCATCTATTGTGTTTTGCATTTCGCCCTAAGTGGGAAGGGTATGCCCAGACGTGGGTCCCGTGCTCACTACGCCACTGGAGTCATGCTATCCTGGCTGATGAGGGCTGAAAGCCCGAAACCGGTACTAGGATGCTTGATTCCGGTCCAGGGAAGACATGGCTTGGCAGTTCGGTCTGGACTGTTCCCATGAGGCACAGGGTCAAGACTGATTTGCATATGGCTATGTCTGAACTGGGGTGGCGTGGTGAAGCAAAATAACGATGGATTAAACCCAGATCTGTGACTGGGGGTGAATGTTTGCCAATGCGCAACATTCCGTCCATCATCTATTGTGTTTTGCATTTCGCCCTAAGTGGGAAGGGTATGCCCAGACGTGGGTCCCGTGCTCACTACGCCACTGGAGTCATGCTATCCTGGCTGATGAGGGCTGAAAGCCCGAAACCGGTCCTAGGATGCTTGATTCCGGTCCAGGGAAGACATGGCTTGGCAGTTTGGTCTGGACTGTTCCCATGAGGCACAGGGTCAAGACTGATTTGCATATGGCTATGTCTGAACTGGGGTGGCGTGGTGAAGCAAAATAACGATGGATTAAACCCAGATCTGTGACTGGGGGTGAATGTTTGCCAATGCGCAACATTCCGTCCATCATCTATTGTGTTTTGCATTTCGCCCTAAGTGGGAAGGGTATGCCCAGACGTGGGTCCCGTGCTCACTACTCCACTGTAGTCATGCTATCCTGGCTGATGAGGGCTGAAAGCCCGAAACCGGTCCTAGGATGCTTGATTCCGGTCCAGGGAAGACATGGCTTGGCAGTTCGGTCTGGACTGTTCCCATGAGGCACAGGGTCAAGACTGATTTGCATATGGCTATGTCTGAACTGGGGTGGCGTGGTGAAGCAAAATAACGATGGATTAAACCCAGATCTGTGACTGGGGGTGAATGTTTGCCAATGCGCAACATTCCGTCCATCATCTATTGTGTTTTGCATTTCGCCCTAAGTGGGAAGGGTATGCCCAGACGTGGGTCCCGTGCTCACTACGCCACTGGAGTCATGCTATCCTGGCTGATGAGGGCTGACAGCCCGAAACCGGTCCTAGGATGCTTGATTCCGGTCCAGGGAAGACATGGCTTGGCAGTTCGGTCTGGACTGTTCCCATGAGGCACAGGGTCAAGACTGATTTGCATATGGCTATGTCTGAACTGGGGTGGCGTGGTGAAGCAAAATAACGATGGATTAAACCCAGATCTGTGACTGGGGGTGAATGTTTGCCAATGCGCAACATTCCGTCCATCATCTATTGTGTTTTGCATTTCGCCCTAAGTGGGAAGGGTATGCCCAGACGTGGGTCCCGTGCTCACTACGCCACTGGAGTCATGCTATCCTGGCTGATGAGGGCTGAAAGCCCGAAACCAGTCCTAGGATGCTTGATTCCGGTCCAGGGAAGACATGGCTTGGCAGTTCGGTCTGGACTGTTCCCATGAGGCACAGGGTCAAGACTGATTTGCATATGGCTATGTCTGAATTGGGGTGGCGTGGTGAAGCAAAATAACGATGGATTAAACCCAGATCTGTGACTGGGGGTGAATGTTTGCCAATGCGCAACATTCCGTCCATCATCTATTGTGTTTTGCATTTCGCCCTAAGTGGGAATGGTATGCCCAGACGGGGGTCCCGTGCTCACTACGCCACTGGAGTCATGCTATCCTGGCTGATGAGGGCTGAAAGCCCGAAACCGGTCCTAGGATGCTTGATTCCGGTCCAGGGAAGACATGGCTTGGCAGTTCGGTCTGGACTGTTCCCATGAGGCACAGGGTCAAGACTGATTTGCATATGGCTATGTCTGAACTGGGGTGGCGTGGTGAAGCAAAATAACGATGGATTAAACCCAGATCTGTGACTGGGGCTGAATGTTTGCCAATGCGCAACATTCCGTCCATCATCTATTGTGTTTTGCATTTCGCCCTAAGTAGGAAGGGTATGCCCAGACGTGGGTCCCGTGCTCACTACTCCACTGGAGTCATGCTATCCTGGCTGATGAGGGCTGAAAGCCCGAAACCGGTCCTAGGATGCTTGATTCCGGTCCAGGGAAGACATGGCTTGGCAGATCGGTCTGGACTGTTCCCATGAGGCACAGGGTCAAGACTGATTTGCATATGGCTATGTCTGAACTGGGGTGGCGTGGTGAAGCAAAATAACGATGGATTAAACCCAGATCTGTGACTGGGGGTGAATGTTTGCCAATGCGCAACATTCCGTCCATCATCTATTGTGTTTTGCATTTCGCCCTAAGTGGGAAGGGTATGCCCAGACGTGGGTCCCGTGCTCACTACGCCACTGGAGTCTTGCTATCCTGGCTGATGAGGGCTGAAAGCCCGAAACCGGTCCTAGGATGCTTGATTCCGGTCCAGGGAAGACATGGCTTGGCAGTTCGGTCTGGACTGATTTGCATATGGCTATGTCTGAACTGGGGTGGCGTGGTGAAGCAAAATAACGATGGATTAAACCCAGATCTGTGACTGGGGGTGAATGTTTGCCAATGCGCAACATTCCGTCCATCATCTATTGTGTTTTGCATTTCGCCCTAAGTGGGAAGGGTATGCCCAGACGTGGGTCCCGTGCTCACTACGCCACTGGAGTCATGCTATCCTGGCTGATGAGGGCTGAAAGCCCGAAACCGGTCCTAGGATGCTTGATTCCGGTCCAGGGAAGACATGGCTTGGCAGTTCGGTCTGGACTGTTCCCATGAGGCACAGGGTCAAGACTGATTTGCATATGGCTATGTCTGAACTGGGGTGGCGTGGTGAAGCAAAATAACGATGGATTAAACCCAGATCTGTGACTGGGGGTGAATGTTTGCCAATGCGCAACATTCCGTCCATCATCTATTGTGTTTTGCATTTCGCCCTAAGTGGGAAGGGTATGCCCAGACGGGGTCCCGTGCTCACTACGCCACTGGAGTCATGCTATCCTGGCTGATGAGGGCTGAAAGCCCGAAACCGGTCCTAGGATGCTTGATTCCGGTCCAGGGAAGACATGGCTTGGCAGTTCGGTCTGGACTGTTCCCATGAGGCACAGGGTCAAGACTGATTTGCATATGGCTATGTCTGAACTGGGGTGGCATGGTGAAGCAAAATAACGATGGATTAAACCCAGATCTGTGACTGGGGGTGAATGTTTGCCAATGCACAACATTCCGTCCATCATCTATTGTGTTTTGCATTTCGCCCTAAGTGGGAAGGGTATGCCCAGACGTGGGTCCCGTGCTCACTACGCCACTGGAGTCATGCTATCCTGGCTGATGAGGGCTGAAAGCCCGAAACCGGTCCTAGGATGCTTGATTCCGGTCCAGGGAAGACATGGCTTGGCAGTTCGGTCTGGACTGTTCCCATGAGGCACAGGGTCAAGACTGATTTGCATATGGCTATGTCTGAACTGGGGTGGCGTGGTGAAGCAAAATAACGATGGATTAAACCCAGATCTGTGACTGGGGGTGAATGTTTGCCAATGCGCAACATTCCGTCCATCATCTATTGTGCTTTGCATTTCGCCCTAAGTGGGAAGGGTATGCCCAGACATGGGTCCCGTGCTCACTACGCCACTGGAGTCATGCTATCCTGGCTGATGAGGGCTGACAGCCCGAAACCGGTCCTAGGATGCTTGATTCCGGTCCAGGGAAGACATGGCTTGGCAGTTCGGTCTGGACTGTTCCCATGAGGCACAGGGTCAAGACTGATTTGCATATGGCTATGTCTGAACTGGGGTGGCGTGGTGAAGCAAAATAACGATGGATTAAACCCAGATCTGTGACTGGGGGTGAATGTTTGCCAATGCGCAACATTCCGTCCATCATCTATTGTGTTTTGCATTTCGCCCTAAGTGGGAAGGGTATGCCCAGACGTGGGTCCCGTGCTCACTACGCCACTGGAGTCATGCTATCCTGGCTGATGAGGGCTGAAAGCCCGAAACCAGTCCTAGGATGCTTGATTCCGGTCCAGGGAAGACATGGCTTGGCAGTTCGGTCTGGACTGTTCCCATGAGGCACAGGGTCAAGACTGATTTGCATATGGCTATGTCTGAATTGGGGTGGCGTGGTGAAGCAAAATAACGATGGATTAAACCCAGATCTGTGACTGGGGGTGAATGTTTGCCAATGCGCAACATTCCGTCCATCATCTATTGTGTTTTGCATTTCGCCCTAAGTGGGAATGGTATGCCCAGACGGGGTCCCGTGCTCACTACGCCACTGGAGTCATGCTATCCTGGCTGATGAGGGCTGAAAGCCCGAAACCGGTCCTAGGATGCTTGATTCCGGTCCAGGGAAGACATGGCTTGGCAGTTCGGTCTGGACTGTTCCCATGAGGCACAGGGTCAAGACTGATTTGCATATGGCTATGTCTGAACTGGGGTGGCGTGGTGAAGCAAAATAACGATGGATTAAACCCAGATCTGTGACTGGGGCTGAATGTTTGCCAATGCGCAACATTCCGTCCATCATCTATTGTGTTTTGCATTTCGCCCTAAGTAGGAAGGGTATGCCCAGACGTGGGTCCCGTGCTCACTACTCCACTGGAGTCATGCTATCCTGGCTGATGAGGGCTGAAAGCCCGAAACCGGTCCTAGGATGCTTGATTCCGGTCCAGGGAAGACATGGCTTGGCAGATCGGTCTGGACTGTTCCCATGAGGCACAGGGTCAAGACTGATTTGCATATGGCTATGTCTGAACTGGGGTGGCGTGGTGAAGCAAAATAACGATGGATTAAACCCAGATCTGTGACTGGGGGTGAATGTTTGCCAATGCGCAACATTCCGTCCATCATCTATTGTGTTTTGCATTTCGCCCTAAGTGGGAAGGGTATGCCCAGACGTGGGTCCCGTGCTCACTACGCCACTGGAGTCTTGCTATCCTGGCTGATGAGGGCTGAAAGCCCGAAACCGGTCCTAGGATGCTTGATTCCGGTCCAGGGAAGACATGGCTTGGCAGTTCGGTCTGGACTGATTTGCATATGGCTATGTCTGAACTGGGGTGGCGTGGTGAAGCAAAATAACGATGGATTAAACCCAGATCTGTGACTGGGGGTGAATGTTTGCCAATGCGCAACATTCCGTCCATCATCTATTGTGTTTTGCATTTCGCCCTAAGTGGGAAGGGTATGCCCAGACGTGGGTCCCGTGCTCACTACGCCACTGGAGTCATGCTATCCTGGCTGATGAGGGCTGAAAGCCCGAAACCGGTCCGAGGATGCTTGATTCCGGTCCAGGGAAGACATGGCTTGGCAGTTCGGTCTGGACTGTTCCCATGAGGCACAGGGTCAAGACTGATTTGCTTATGGCTATGTCTGAACTGGGGTGGCGTGGTGAAGCAAAATAACGATGGATTAAACCCAGATCTGTGACTGGGGGTGAATGTTTGCCAATGCGCAACATTCCGTCCATCATCTATTGTGTTTTGCATTTCGCCCTAAGTGGGAAGGGTATGCCCAGACGGGGGTCCCGTGCTCACTACGCCACTGGAGTCATGCTATCCTGGCTGATGAGGGCTGAAAGCCCGAAACCGGTCCTAGGATGCTTGATTCCGGTCCAGGGAAGACATGGCTTGGCAGTTCGGTCTGGACTGTTCCCATGAGGCACAGGGTCAAGACTGATTTGCATATGGCTATGTCTGAACTGGGGTGGCATGGTGAAGCAAAATAACGATGGATTAAACCCAGATCTGTGACTGGGGGTGAATGTTTGCCAATGCACAACATTCCGTCCATCATCTATTGTGTTTTGCATTTCGCCCTAAGTGGGAAGGGTATGCCCAGACGTGGGTCCCGTGCTCACTACGCCACTGGAGTCATGCTATCCTGGCTGATGAGGGCTGAAAGCCCGAAACCGGTCCTAGGATGCTTGATTCCGGTCCAGGGAAGACATGGCTTGGCAGTTCGGTCTGGACTGTTCCCATGAGGCACAGGGTCAAGACTGATTTGCATATGGCTATGTCTGAACTGGGGTGGCGTGGTGAAGCAAAATAACGATGGATTAAACCCAGATCTGTGACTGGGGGTGAATGTTTGCCAATGCGCAACATTCCGTCCATCATCTATTGTGCTTTGCATTTCGCCCTAAGTGGGAAGGGTATGCCCAGACATGGGTCCCGTGCTCACTACGCCACTGGAGTCATGCTATCCTGGCTGATGAGGGCTGAAAGCCCGAAACCGGTCCTAGGATGCTTGATTCCGGTACAGGGAAGACATGGCTTGGCAGTTCGGTCTGGACTGTTCCCATGAGGCACAGGGTCAAGACTGATTTGCATATGGCTATGTCTGAACTGGGGTGGCGTGGTGAAGCAAAATAACGATGGATTAAACCCAGATCTGTGACTGGGGGTGAATGTTTGCCAATGCGCAACATTCCGTCCATCATCTATTGTGTTTTGCATTTCGCCCTAAGTGGGAAGGGTATGCCCAGACGTGGGTCCCGTGCTCACTACTCCACTGGAGTCATGCTATCCTGGCTGATGAGGGCTGAAAGCCTGAAACCGATCCTAGGATGCTTGATTCCGGTCCAGGGAAGACATGGCTTGGCAGTTCGGTCTGGACTGTTCCCATGAGGCACAGGGTCAAGACTGATTTGCATATGGCTATGTCTGAACTGGGGTGGCGTGGTGAAGCAAAATAACGATGGATTAAACCCAGATCTGTGACTGGGGTGAATGTTTGCCAATGCGCAACATTCCGTCCATCATCTATTGTGTTTTGCATTTCGCCCTAAGTGGGAAGGGTATGCCCAGACGTGGGTCCCGTGCTCACTACGCCACTGGAGTCTTGCTATCCTGGCTGATGAGGGCTGAAAGCCCGAAACCGGTCCTAGGATGCTTGATTCCGGTCCAGGGAAGACATGGCTTGGCAGTTCGGTCTGGACTGATTTGCATATGGCTATGTCTGAACTGGGGTGGCGTGGTGAAGCAAAATAACGATGGATTAAACCCAGATCTGTGACTGGGGGTGAATGTTTGCCACTGCGCAACATTCCGTCCATCATCTATTGTGTTTTGCATTTCGCCCTAAGTGGGAAGGGTATGCCCAGACGGGGGTCCCGTGCTCACTACGCCACTGGAGTCATGCTATCCTGGCTGATGAGGGCTGAAAGCCCGAAACCGGTCCTAGGATGCTTGATTCCGGTCCAGGGAAGACATGGCTTGGCAGTTCGGTCTGGACTGTTCCCATGAGGCACAGGGTCAAGACTGATTTGCATATGGCTATGTCTGAACTGGGGTGGCATGGTGAAGCAAAATAACGATGGATTAAACCCAGATCTGTGACTGGGGGTGAATGTTTGCCAATGCGCAACATTCCGTCCATCATCTATTGTGTTTTGCATTTCGCCCTAAGTGGGAAGGGTATGCCCAGACGTGGGTCCCGTGCTCACTACGCCACTGGAGTCATGCTATCCTGGCTGATGAGGGCTGAAAGCCCGAAACCAGTCCTAGGATGCTTGATTCCGGTCCAGGGAAGACATGGCTTGGCAGTTCGGTCTGGACTGTTCCCATGAGGCACACGGTCAAGACTGATTTGCATATGGCTATGTCTGAACTGGGGTGGCGTGGTGAAGCAAAATAACGATGGATTAAACCCAGATCTGTGACTGGGGGTGAATGTTTGCCAATGCGCAACATTCCGTCCATCATCTATTGTGTTTTGCATTTCGCCCTAAGTGGGAAGGGTATGCCCAGACGTGGGTCCCGTGCTCACTACGCCACTGGAGTCATGCTATCCTGGCTGATGAGGGCTGAAAGCCCGAAACCGGTACTAGGATGCTTGATTCCGGTCCAGGGAAGACATGGCTTGGCAGTTCGGTCTGGACTGTTCCCATGAGGCACAGGGTCAAGACTGATTTGCATATGGCTATGTCTGAACTGGGGTGGCGTGGTGAAGCAAAATAACGATGGATTAAACCCAGATCTGTGACTGGGGGTGAATGTTTGCCAATGCGCAACATTCCGTCCATCATCTATTGTGTTTTGCATTTCGCCCTAAGTGGGAAGGGTATGCCCAGACGTGGGTCCCGTGCTCACTACGCCACTGGAGTCATGCTATCCTGGCTGATGAGGGCTGAAAGCCCGAAACCGGTCCTAGGATGCTTGATTCCGGTCCAGGGAAGACATGGCTTGGCAGTTTGGTCTGGACTGTTCCCATGAGGCACAGGGTCAAGACTGATTTGCATATGGCTATGTCTGAACTGGGGTGGCGTGGTGAAGCAAAATAACGATGGATTAAACCCAGATCTGTGACTGGGGGTGAATGTTTGCCAATGCGCAACATTCCGTCCATCATCTATTGTGTTTTGCATTTCGCCCTAAGTGGGAAGGGTATGCCCAGACGTGGGTCCCGTGCTCACTACTCCACTGGAGTCATGCTATCCTGGCTGATGAGGGCTGAAAGCCCGAAACCGGTCCTATGATGCTTGATTCCGGTCCAGGGAAGACATGGCTTGGCAGTTCGGTCTGGACTGTTCCCATGAGGCACAGGGTCAAGACTGATTTGCATATGGCTATGTCTGAACTGGGGTGGCGTGGTGAAGCAAAATAACGATGGATTAAACCCAGATCTGTGACTGGGGGTGAATGTTTGCCAATGCGCAACATTCCGTCCATCATCTATTGTGTTTTGCATTTCGCCCTAAGTGGGAAGGGTATGCCCAGACGTGGGTCCCGTGCTCACTACGCCACTGGAGTCATGCTATCCTGGCTGATGAGGGCTGACAGCCCGAAACCGGTCCTAGGATGCTTGATTCCGGTCCAGGGAAGACATGGCTTGGCAGTTCGGTCTGGACTGTTCCCATGAGGCACAGGGTCAAGACTGATTTGCATATGGCTATGTCTGAACTGGGGTGGCGTGGTGAAGCAAAATAACGATGGATTAAACCCAGATCTGTGACTGGGGGTGAATGTTTGCCAATGCGCAACATTCCGTCCATCATCTATTGTGTGTTGCATTTCGCCCTAAGTGGGAAGGGTATGCCCAGACGTGGGTCCCGTGCTCACTACGCCACTGGAGTCATGCTATCCTGGCTGATGAGGGCTGAAAGCCCGAAACCAGTCCTAGGATGCTTGATTCCGGTCCAGGGAAGACATGGCTTGGCAGTTCGGTCTGGACTCTTCCCATGAGGCACAGGGTCAAGACTGATTTGCATATGGCTATGTCTGAATTGGGGTGGCGTGGTGAAGCAAAATAACGATGGATTAAACCCAGATCTGTGACTGGGGGTGAATGTTTGCCAATGCGCAACATTCCATCCATCATCTATTGTGTTTTGCATTTCGCCCTAAGTGGGAATGGTATGCCCAGACGGGGGTCCCGTGCTCACTACGCCACTGGAGTCATGCTATCCTGGCTGATGAGGGCTGAAAGCCCGAAACCGGTCCTAGGATGCTTGATTCCGGTCCAGGGAAGACATGGCTTGGCAGTTCGGTCTGGACTGTTCCCATGAGGCACAGGGTCAAGACTGATTTGCATATGGCTATGTCTGAACTGGGGTGGCGTGGTGAAGCAAAATAACGATGGATTAAACCCAGATCTGTGACTGGGGGTGAATGTTTGCCAATGCGCAACATTCCGTCCATCATCTATTGTGTTTTGCATTTCGCCCTAAGTGGGAAGGGTATGCCCAGACGTGGGTCCCGTGCTCACTACGCCACTGGAGTCATGCTATCCTGGCTGATGAGGGCTGAAAGCCCGAAACCGGTCCTAGGATGCTTGATTCCGGTCCAGGGAAGACATGGCTTGGCAGTTCGGTCTGGACTGTTCCCATGAGGCACAGGGTCAAGACTGATTTGCATATGGCTATGTCTGAACTGGGGTGGCGTGGTGAAGCAAAATAACGATGGATTAAACCCAGATCTGTGACTGGGGGTGAATGTTTGCCAATGCGCAACATTCCGTCCATCATCTATTGTGTTTTGCATTTCGCCCTAAGTAGGAAGGGTATGCCCAGACGTGGGTCCCGTGCTCACTACTCCAAAGGAGTCATGCTATCCTGGCTGATGAGGGCTGAAAGCCCGAAACCGGTCCTAGGATGCTTGATTCCGGTCCAGGGAAGACATGGCTTGGCAGTTCGGTCTGGACTGTTCCCATGAGGCACAGGGTCAAGACTGATTTGCATATGGCTATGTCTGAACTGGGGTGGCGTGGTGAAGCAAAATAACGATGGATTAAACCCAGATCTGTGACTGGGGGTGAATGTTTGCCAATGCGCAACATTCCGTCCATCATCTATTGTGTTTTGCATTTCGCCCTAAGTGGGAAGGGTATGCCCAGACGTGGGTCCCGTGCTCACTACGCCACTGGAGTCTTGCTATCCTGGCTGATGAGGGCTGAAAGCCCGAAACCGGTCCTAGGATGCTTGATTCCGGTCCAGGGAAGACATGGCTTGGCAGTTCGGTCTGGACTGATTTGCATGTGGCTATGTCTGAACTGGGGTGGCGTGGTGAAGCAAAATAACGATGGGTTAAACCCAGATCTGTGACTGGGGGTGAATGTTTGCCAATGCGCAACATTCCGTCCATCATCTATTGTGTTTTGCATTTCGCCCTAAGTAGGAAGGGTATGCCCAGACGTGTGTCCCGTGCTCACTACGCCACTGGAGTCTTGCTATCCTGGCTGATGAGGGCTGAAAGCCCGAAACCGGTCCTAGGATGCTTGATTCCGGTCCAGGGAAGACATGGCTTGGCAGTTCGGTCTGGACTGATTTGCATATGGCTATGTCTGAACTGGGGTGGCGTGGTGAAGCAAAATAACGATGGATTAAACCCAGATCTGTGACTGGGGGTGAATGTTTGCCAATGCGCAACATTCCGTCCATCATCTATTGTGTTTTGCATTTCGCCCTAAGTGGGAAGGGTATGCCCAGACGTGGGTCCCGTGCTCACTACGCCACTGGAGTCATGCTATCCTGGCTGATGAGGGCTGAAAGCCCGAAACCGGTCCTAGGATGCTTGGTTCCGGTCCAGGGAAGACATGGCTTGGCAGTTCGGTCTGGACTGTTCCCATGAGGCACAGGGTCAAGACTGATTTGCACATGGCTATGTCTGAACTGGGGTGGCGTGGTGAAGCAAAATAACGATGGATTAAACCCAGATCTGTGACTGGGGGTGAATGTTTGCCAATGCGCAACATTCCGTCCATCATCTATTGTGTTTTGCATTTCGCCCTAAGTGGGAAGGGTATGCCCAGACGGGGGTCCCGTGCTCACTACGCCACTGGAGTCATGCTATCCTGGCTGATGAGGGCTGAAAGCCCGAAACCGGTCCTAGGATGCTTGATTCCGGTCCAGGGAAGACATGGCTTGGCAGTTCGGTCTGGACTGTTCCCATGAGGCACAGGGTCAAGACTGATTTGCATATGGCTATGTCTGAACTGGGGTGGCGTGGTGAAGCAAAATAACGATGGATTAAACCCAGATCTGTGACTGGGGGTGAATGTTTGCCAATGCGCAACATTCCGTCCATCATCTATTGTGTTTTGCATTTCGCCCTAAGTAGGAAGGGTATGCCCAGACGTGGGTCCCGTGCTCACTACTCCACTGGAGTCATGCTATCCTGGCTGATGAGGGCTGAAAGCCCGAAACCGGTCCTAGGATGCTTGATTCCGGTCCAGGGAAGACATGGCTTGGCAGTTCGGTCTGGACTGTTCCCATGAGGCACAGGGTCAAGACTGATTTGCATATGGCTATGTCTGAACTGGGGTGGCGTGGTGAAGCAAAATAACGATGGATTAAACCCAGATCTGTGACTGGGGGTGAATGTTTGCCAATGCGCAACATTCCGTCCATCATCTATTGTGTTTTGCATTTCGCCCTAAGTGGGAAGGGTATGCCCAGACGTGGGTCCCGTGCTCACTACGCCACTGGAGTCTTGCTATCCTGGCTGATGAGGGCTGAAAGCCCGAAACCGGTCCTAGGATGCTTGATTCCGGTCCAGGGAAGACATGACTTGGCAGTTCGGTCTGGACTGATTTGCATATGGCTATGTCTGAACTGGGGTGGCGTGGTGAAGCAAAATAACGATGGATTAAACCCAGATCTGTGACTGGGGGTGAATGTTTGCCAATGCGCAACATTCCGTCCATCATCTATTGTGTTTTGCATTTCGCCCTAAGTGGGAAGGGTATGCCCAGACGTGGGTCCAGTGCTCACTACGCCACTGGAGTCATGCTATCCTGGCTGATGAGGGCTGAAAGCCCGAAACCGGTCCTAGGATGCTTGATTCCGGTCCAGGGAAGACATGGCTTGGCAGTTCGGTCTGGACTGTTCCCATGAGGCACAGGGTCAAGACTGATTTGCATATGGCTATGTTTGAACTGGGGTGGCGTGGTGAAGCAAAATAACGATGGATTAAACCCAGATCTGTGACTGGGGGTGAATGTTTGCCAATGCGCAACAATCCGTCCATCATCTATTGTGTTTTGCATTTCGCCCTAAGTGGGAAGGGTATGCCCAGACGTGGGTCCCGTGCTCACTACGCCACTGGAGTCATGCTATCCTGGCTGATGAGGGCTGAAAGCCCGAAACCGGTCCTAGGATGCTTGATTCCGGTCCAGGGAAGACATGGCTTGGCAGTTCGGTCTGGACTGTTCCCATGAGGCACAGGGTCAAGACTGATTTGCATATGGCTATGTCTGAACTGGGGTGGCGTGGTGAAGCAAAATAACGATGGATTAAACCCAGATCTGTGACTGGGGGTGAATGTTTGCCAATGCGTAACATTCCGTCCATTATCTATTGTGTTTTGCATTTCGCCCTAAGTGGGAAGGGTATGCCCAGACGTGGGTCCCGTGCTCACTACTCCACTGGAGTCATGCTATCCTGGCTGATGAGGGCTGAAAGCCCGAAACCGATCCTAGGATGCTTGATTCCGGTCCAGGGAAGACATGGCTTGGCAGTTCGGTCTGGACTGTTCCCATGAGGCACAGGGTCAAGACTGATTTGCATATGGCTATGTCTGAACTGGGGTGGCGTGGTGAAGCAAAATAACGATGGATTAAACCCAGATCTGTGACTGGGGGTGAATGTTTGCCAATGCGCAACATTCCGTCCATCATCTATTGTGTTTTGCATTTCGCCCTAAGTGGGAAGGGTATGCCCAGACGTGGGTCCCGTGCTCACTACTCCACTGGAGTCATGCTATCCTGGCTGATGAGGGCTGAAAGCCCGAAACCGGTCCTAGGATGCTTGATTCCGGTCCAGGGAAGACATGGCTTGGCAGTTCGGTCTGGACTGTTCCCATGAGGCACAGGGTCAAGACTGATTTGCATATGGCTATGTCTGAACTGGGGTGGCGTGGTGAAGCAAAATAACGATGGATTAAACCCAGATCTGTGACTGGGGTGAATGTTTGCCAATGCGCAACATTCCGTCCATCATCTATTGTGTTTTGCATTTCGCCCTAAGTAGGAAGGGTATGCCCAGACGTGGGTCCCGTGCTCACTACTCCACTGGAGTCATGCTATCCTGGCTGATGAGGGCTGAAAGCCCGAAACCGGTCCTAGGATGCTTGATTCCGGTCCAGGGAAGACATGGCTTGGCAGTTCGGTCTGGACTGTTCCCATGAGGCACAGGGTCAAGACTGATTTGCATATGGCTATGTCTGAACTGGGGTGGCGTGGTGAAGCAAAATAACGATGGATTAAACCCAGATCTGTGACTGGGGGTGAATGTTTGCCAATGCGCAACATTCCGTCCATCATCTATTGTGTTTTGCATTTCGCCCTAAGTGGGAAGGGTATGCCCAGACGTGGGTCCCGTGCTCACTACGCCACTGGAGTCTTGCTATCCTGGCTGATGAGGGCTGAAAGCCCGAAACCGGTCCTAGGATGCTTGATTCCGGTCCAGGGAAGACATGACTTGGCAGTTCGGTCTGGACTGATTTGCATATGGCTATGTCTGAACTGGGGTGGCGTGGTGAAGCAAAATAACGATGGATTAAACCCAGATCTGTGACTGGGGGTGAATGTTTGCCAATGCGCAACATTCCGTCCATCATCTATTGTGTTTTGCATTTCGCCCTAAGTGGGAAGGGTATGCCCAGACGTGGGTCCAGTGCTCACTACGCCACTGGAGTCATGCTATCCTGGCTGATGAGGGCTGAAAGCCCGAAACCGGTCCTAGGATGCTTGATTCCGGTCCAGGGAAGACATGGCTTGGCAGTTCGGTCTGGACTGTTCCCATGAGGCACAGGGTCAAGACTGATTTGCATATGGCTATGTCTGAACTGGGGTGGCGTGGTGAAGCAAAATAACGATGGATTAAACCCAGATCTGTGACTGGGGGTGAATGTTTGCCAATGCGTAACATTCCGTCCATCATCTATTGTGTTTTGCATTTCGCCCTAAGTGGGAAGGGTATGCCCAGACGTGGGTCCCGTGCTCACTACTCCACTGGAGTCATGCTATCCTGGCTGATGAGGGCTGAAAGCCCGAAACCGATCCTAGGATGCTTGATTCCGGTCCAGGGAAGACATGGCTTGGCAGTTCGGTCTGGACTGTTCCCATGAGGCACAGGGTCAAGACTGATTTGCATATGGCTATGTCTGAACTGGGGTGGCGTGGTGAAGCAAAATAACGATGGATTAAACCCAGATCTGTGACTGGGGGTGAATGTTTGCCAATGCGCAACATTCCGTCCATCATCTATTGTGTTTTGCATTTCGCCCTAAGTGGGAAGGGTATGCCCAGACGTGGGTCCCGTGCTCACTACTCCACTGGAGTCATGCTATCCTGGCTGATGAGGGCTGAAAGCCCGAAACCGGTCCTAGGATGCTTGATTCCGGTCCAGGGAAGACATGGCTTGGCAGTTCGGTCTGGACTGTTCCCATGAGGCACAGGGTCAAGACTGATTTGCATATGGCTATGTCTGAACTGGGGTGGCGTGGTGAAGCAAAATAACGATGGATTAAACCCAGATCTGTGACTGGGGGTGAATGTTTGCCAATGCGCAACATTCCGTCCATCATCTATTGTGTTTTGCATTTCGCCCTAAGTGGGAAGGGTATGCCCAGACGTGGGTCCCGTGCTCACTACGCCTCTGGAGTCATGCTATCCTGGCTGATGAGGGCTGACAGCCCGAAACCGGTCCTAGGATGCTTGATTCCGGTCCAGGGAAGACATGGCTTGGCAGTTCGGTCTGGACTGTTCCCATGAGGCACAGGGTCAAGACTGATTTGCATATGGCTATGTCTGAACTGGGGTGGCGTGGTGAAGCAAAATAACGATGGATTAAACCCAGATCTGTGACTGGGGGTGAATGTTTGCCAATGCGCAACATTCCGTCCATCATGTATTGTGTTTTGCATTTCGCCCTAAGTGGGAAGGGTATGCCCAGACGTGGGTCCCGTGCTCACTACGCCACTGGAGTCATGCTATCCTGGCTGATGAGGGCTGAAAGCCCGAAACCAGTCCTAGGATGCTTGATTCCGGTCCAGGGAAGACATGGCTTGGCAGTTCGGTCTGGACTGTTCCCATGAGGCACAGGGTCAAGACTGATTTGCATATGGCTATGTCTGAATTGGGGTGGCGTGGTGAAGCAAAATAACGATGGATTAAACCCAGATCTGTGACTGGGGGTGAATGTTTGCCAATGCGCAACATTCCGTCCATCATCTATTGTGTTTTGCATTTCGCCCTAAGTGGGAATGGTATGCCCAGACGGGGTCCCGTGCTCACTACGCCACTGGAGTCATGCTATCCTGGCTGATGAGGGCTGAAAGCCCGAAACCGGTCCTAGGATGCTTGATTCCGGTCCAGGGAAGACATGGCTTGGCAGTTCGGTCTGGACTGTTCCCATGAGGCACAGGGTCAAGACTGATTTGCATATGGCTATGTCTTAACTGGGGTGGCGTGGTGAAGCAAAATAACGATGGATTAAACCCAGATCTGTGACTGGGGGTGAATGTTTGCCAATGCGCAACATTCCGTCCATCATCTATTGTGTTTTGCATTTCGCCCTAAGTGGGAAGGGTATGCCCAGACGTGGGTCCCGTGCTCACTACGCCACTGGAGTCATGCTATCCTGGCTGATGAGGGCTGAAAGCCCGAAACCGGTCCTAGGATGCTTGATTCCGGTCCAGGGAAGACATGGCTTGGCAGTTCGGTCTGGACTGTTCCCATGAGGCACAGGGTCAAGACTGATTTGCATATGGCTATGTCTGAACTGGGGTGGCGTGGTGAAGCAAAATAACGATGGATTAAACCCAGATCTGTGACTGGGGGTGAATGTTTGCCAATGCGCAACATTCCGTCCATCATCTATTGTGTTTTGCATTTCGCCCTAAGTAGGAAGGGGATGCCCAGACGTGGGTCCCGTGCTCACTACTGCACTGGAGTCATGCTATCCTGGCTGATGAGGGCTGAAAGCCCGAAACCGGTCCTAGGATGCTTGATTCCGGTCCAGGGAAGACATGGCTTGGCAGTTCGGTCTGGACTGTTCCCATGAGGCACAGGGTCAAGACTGATTTGCATATGGCTATGTCTGAACTGGGGTGGCGTGGTGAAGCAAAATAACGATGGATTAAACCCAGATCTGTGACTGGGGGTGAATGTTTGCCAATGCGCAACATTCCGTCCATCATCTATTGTGTTTTGCATTTCGCCCTAAGTGGGAAGGGTATGCCCAGACGTGGGTCCCGTGCTCACTACGCCACTGGAGTCTTGCTATCCTGGCTGATGAGGGCTGAAAGCCCGAAACCGGTCCTAGGATGCTTGATTCCGGTCCAGGGAAGACATGGCTTGGCAGTTCGGTCTGGACTGATTTGCATATGGCTATGTCTGAACTGGGGTGGCGTGGTGAAGCAAAATAACGATGGATTAAACCCAGATCTGTGACTGGGGGTGAATGTTTGCCAATGCGCAACATTCCGTCCATCATCTATTGTGTTTTGCATTTCGCCCTAAGTGGGAAGGGTATGCCCAGACGTGGGTCCCGTGCTCACTACGCCACTGGAGTCATGCTATCCTGGCTGATGAGGGCTGAAAGCCCGAAACCGGTCCTAGGATGCTTGGTTCCGGTCCAGGGAAGACATGGCTTGGCAATTCGGTCTGGACTGTTCCCATGAGGCACAGGGTCAAGACTGATTTGCATATGGCTATGTCTGAACTGGGGTGGCGTGGTGAAGCAAAATAACGATGGATTAAACCCAGATCTGTGACTGGGGGTGAATGTTTGCCAATGCGCAACATTCCGTCCATCATCTATTGTGTTTTGCATTTCACCCTAAGTGGGAAGGGTATGCCCAGACGGGGGTCCCGTGCTCACTACGCCACTGGAGTCATGCTATCCTGGCTGATGAGGGCTGAAAGCCCGAAACCGGTCCTAGGATGCTTGATTCCGGTCCAGGGAAGACATGGCTTGGCAGTTCGGTCTGGACTGTTCCCATGAGGCACAGGGTCAAGACTGATTTGCATATGGCTATGTCTGAACTGGGGTGGCGTGGTGAAGCAAAATAACGATGGATTAAACCCAGATCTGTGACTGGGGGTGAATGTTTGCCAATGCGCAACATTCCGTCCATCATCTATTGTGTTTTGCATTTCGCCCTAAGTAGGAAGGGTATGCCCAGACGTGGGTCCCGTGCTCACTACTCCACTGGAGTCATGCTATCCTGGCTGATGAGGGCTGAAAGCCCGAAACCGGTCCTAGGATGCTTGATTCCGGTCCAGGGAAGACATGGCTTGGCAGTTCGGTCTGGACTGTTCCCATGAGGCACAGGGTCAAGACTGATTTGCATATGGCTATGTCTGAACTGGGGTGGCGTGGTGAAGCAAAATAACGATGGATTAAACCCAGATCTGTGACTGGGGGTGAATGTTTGCCAATGCGCAACATTCCGTCCATCATCTATTGTGTTTTGCATTTCGCCCTAAGTGGGAAGGGTATGCCCAGACGTGGGTCCCGTGCTCACTACGCCACTGGAGTCTTGCTATCCTGGCTGATGAGGGCTGAAAGCCCGAAACCGGTCCTAGGATGCTTGATTCCGGTCCAGGGAAGACATGACTTGGCAGTTCGGTCTGGACTGATTTGCATATGGCTATGTCTGAACTGGGGTGGCGTGGTGAAGCAAAATAACGATGGATTAAACCCAGATCTGTGACTGGGGGTGAATGTTTGCCAATGCGCAACATTCCGTCCATCATCTATTGTGTTTTGCATTTCGCCCTAAGTGGGAAGGGTATGCCCAGACGTGGGTCCCGTGCTCACTACGCCACTGGAGTCATGCTATCCTGGCTGATGAGGGCTGAAAGCCCGAAACCGGTCCTAGGATGCTTGATTCCGGTCCAGGGAAGACATGGCTTGGCAGTTCGGTCTGGACTGTTCCCATGAGGCACAGGGTCAAGACTGATTTGCATATGGCTATGTCTGAACTGGGGTGGCGTGGTGAAGCAAAATAACGATGGATTAAACCCAGATCTGTGACTGGGGGTGAATGTTTGCCAATGCGCAACATTCCGTCCATCATCTATTGTGTTTTGCATTTCGCCCTAAGTGGGAAGGGTATGCCCAGACGGGGGTCCCGTGCTCACTACGCCACTGGAGTCATGCTATCCTGGCTGATGAGGGCTGAAAGCCCGAAACCGGTCCTAGGATGCTTGATTCCGGTCCAGGGAAGACATGGCTTGGCAGTTCGGTCTGGACTGTTCCCATGAGGCACAGGGTCAAGACTGATTTGCATATGGCTATGTCTGAACTGGGGTGGCGTGGTGAAGCAAAATAACGATGGATTAAACCCAGATCTGTGACTGGGGGTGAATGTTTGCCAATGCGCAACATTCCGTCCATCATCTATTGTGTTTTGCATTTCGCCCTAAGTGGGAAGGGTATGCCCAGACGTGGGTCCCGTGCTCACTACGCCACTGGAGTCATGCTATCCTGGCTGATGAGGGCTGAAAGCCCGAAACCGGTCCTAGGATGCTTGATTCCGGTCCAGGGAAGACATGGCTTGGCAGTTCGGTCTGGACTGTTCCCATGAGGCACAGGGTCAAGACTGATTTGCATATGGCTATGTCTGAACTGGGGTGGCGTGGTGAAGCAAAATAACGATGGAGTAAACCCAGATCTGTGACTGGGGGTGAATGTTTGCCAATGCGCAACATTCCGTCCATCATCTATTGTGTTTTGCATTTCGCCCTAAGTGGGAAGGGTATGCCCAGACGTGGGTCCCGTGCTCACTACGCCACTGGAGTCATGCTATCCTGGCTGATGAGGGCTGAAAGCCCGAAACCGGTCCTAGGATGCTTGATTCCGGTCCAGGGAAGACATGGCTTGGCAGTTCGGTCTGGACTGTTCCCATGAGGCACAGGGTCAAGACTGATTTGCATATGGCTATGTCTGAACTGGGGTGGCGTGGTGAAGCAAAATAACGATGGATTAAACCCAGATCTGTGACTGGGGGTGAATGTTTGCCAATGCGCAACATTCCGTCCATCATCTATTGTGTTTTGCATTTCGCCCTAAGTAGGAAGGGGATGCCCAGACGTGGGTCCCGTGCTCACTACTGCACTGGAGTCATGCTATCCTGGCTGATGAGGGCTGAAAGCCCGAAACCGGTCCTAGGATGCTTGATTCCGGTCCAGGGAAGACATGGCTTGGCAGTTCGGTCTGGACTGTTCCCATGAGGCACAGGGTCAAGACTGATTTGCATATGGCTATGTCTGAACTGGGGTGGCGTGGTGAAGCAAAATAACGATGGATTAAACCCAGATCTGTGACTGGGGGTGAATGTTTGCCAATGCGCAACATTCCGTCCATCATCTATTGTGTTTTGCATTTCGCCCTAAGTGGGAAGGGTATGCCCAGACGTGGGTCCCGTGCTCACTACGCCACTGGAGTCTTGCTATCCTGGCTGATGAGGGCTGAAAGCCCGAAACCGGTCCTAGGATGCTTGATTCCGGTCCAGGGAAGACATGGCTTGGCAGTTCGGTCTGGACTGATTTGCATATGGCTATGTCTGAACTGGGGTGGCGTGGTGAAGCAAAATAACGATGGATTAAACCCAGATCTGTGACTGGGGGTGAATGTTTGCCAATGCGCAACATTCCGTCCATCATCTATTGTGTTTTGCATTTCGCCCTAAGTGGGAAGGGTATGCCCAGACGTGGGTCCCGTGCTCACTACGCCACTGGAGTCATGCTATCCTGGCTGATGAGGGCTGAAAGCCCGAAACCGGTCCTAGGATGCTTGGTTCCGGTCCAGGGAAGACATGGCTTGGCAATTCGGTCTGGACTGTTCCCATGAGGCACAGGGTCAAGACTGATTTGCATATGGCTATGTCTGAACTGGGGTGGCGTGGTGAAGCAAAATAACGATGGATTAAACCCAGATCTGTGACTGGGGGTGAATGTTTGCCAATGCGCAACATTCCGTCCATCATCTATTGTGTTTTGCATTTCACCCTAAGTGGGAAGGGTATGCCCAGACGGGGTCCCGTGCTCACTACGCCACTGGAGTCATGCTATCCTGGCTGATGAGGGCTGAAAGCCCGAAACCGGTCCTAGGATGCTTGATTCCGGTCCAGGGAAGACATGGCTTGGCAGTTCGGTCTGGACTGTTCCCATGAGGCACAGGGTCAAGACTGATTTGCATATGGCTATGTCTGAACTGGGGTGGCGTGGTGAAGCAAAATAACGATGGATTAAACCCAGATCTGTGACTGGGGGTGAATGTTTGCCAATGCGCAACATTCCGTCCATCATCTATTGTGTTTTGCATTTCGCCCTAAGTAGGAAGGGTATGCCCAGACGTGGGTCCCGTGCTCACTACTCCACTGGAGTCATGCTATCCTGGCTGATGAGGGCTGAAAGCCCGAAACCGGTCCTAGGATGCTTGATTCCGGTCCAGGGAAGACATGGCTTGGCAGTTCGGTCTGGACTGTTCCCATGAGGCACAGGGTCAAGACTGATTTGCATATGGCTATGTCTGAACTGGGGTGGCGTGGTGAAGCAAAATAACGATGGATTAAACCCAGATCTGTGACTGGGGGTGAATGTTTGCCAATGCGCAACATTCCGTCCATCATCTATTGTGTTTTGCATTTCGCCCTAAGTGGGAAGGGTATGCCCAGACGTGGGTCCCGTGCTCACTACGCCACTGGAGTCTTGCTATCCTGGCTGATGAGGGCTGAAAGCCCGAAACCGGTCCTAGGATGCTTGATTCCGGTCCAGGGAAGACATGACTTGGCAGTTCGGTCTGGACTGATTTGCATATGGCTATGTCTGAACTGGGGTGGCGTGGTGAAGCAAAATAACGATGGATTAAACCCAGATCTGTGACTGGGGGTGAATGTTTGCCAATGCGCAACATTCCGTCCATCATCTATTGTGTTTTGCATTTCGCCCTAAGTGGGAAGGGTATGCCCAGACGTGGGTCCCGTGCTCACTACGCCACTGGAGTCATGCTATCCTGGCTGATGAGGGCTGAAAGCCCGAAACCGGTCCTAGGATGCTTGATTCCGGTCCAGGGAAGACATGGCTTGGCAGTTCGGTCTGGACTGTTCCCATGAGGCACAGGGTCAAGACTGATTTGCATATGGCTATGTCTGAACTGGGGTGGCGTGGTGAAGCAAAATAACGATGGATTAAACCCAGATCTGTGACTGGGGGTGAATGTTTGCCAATGCGCAACATTCCGTCCATCATCTATTGTGTTTTGCATTTCGCCCTAAGTGGGAAGGGTATGCCCAGACGGGGGTCCCGTGCTCACTACGCCACTGGAGTCATGCTATCCTGGCTGATGAGGGCTGAAAGCCCGAAACCGGTCCTAGGATGCTTGATTCCGGTCCAGGGAAGACATGGCTTGGCAGTTCGGTCTGGACTGTTCCCATGAGGCACAGGGTCAAGACTGATTTGCATATGGCTATGTCTGAACTGGGGTGGCGTGGTGAAGCAAAATAACGATGGATTAAACCCAGATCTGTGACTGGGGGTGAATGTTTGCCAATGCGCAACATTCCGTCCATCATCTATTGTGTTTTGCATTTCGCCCTAAGTGGGAAGGGTATGCCCAGACGTGGGTCCCGTGCTCACTACGCCACTGGAGTCATGCTATCCTGGCTGATGAGGGCTGAAAGCCCGAAACCGGTCCTAGGATGCTTGATTCCGGTCCAGGGAAGACATGGCTTGGCAGTTCGGTCTGGACTGTTCCCATGAGGCACAGGGTCAAGACTGATTTGCATATGGCTATGTCTGAACTGGGGTGGCGTGGTGAAGCAAAATAACGATGGATTAAACCCAGATCTGTGACTGGGGGTGAATGTTTGCCAATGCGTAACATTCCGTCCATCATCTATTGTGTTTTGCATTTCGCCCTAAGTGGGAAGGGTATGCCCAGACGTGGGTCCAGTGCTCACTACTCCACTGGAGTCATGCTATCCTGGCTGATGAGGGCTGAAAGCCCGAAACCGATCCTAGGATGCTTGATTCCGGTCCAGGGAAGACATGGCTTGGCAGTTCGGTCTGGACTGTTCCCATGAGGCACAGGGTCAAGACTGATTTGCATATGGCTATGTCTGAACTGGGGTGGCGTGGTGAAGCAAAATAACGATGGATTAAACCCAGATCTGTGACTGGGGGTGAATGTTTGCCAATGCGCAACATTCCGTCCATCATCTATTGTGTTTTGCATTTCGCCCTAAGTGGGAAGGGTATGCCCAGACGTGGGTCCCGTGCTCACTACGCCACTGGAGTCTTGCTATCCTGGCTGATGAGGGCTGAAAGCCCGAAACCGGTCCTAGGATGCTTGATTCCGGTCCAGGGAAGACATGGCTTGGCAGTTCGGTCTGGACTGATTTGCATTTGGCTATGTCTGAACTGGGGTGGCGTGGTGAAGCAAAATAACGATGGATTAAACCCAGATCTGTGACTGGGGGTGAATGTTTGCCAATGCGCAACATTCCGTCCATCATCTATTGTGTTTTGCATTTCGCCCTAAGTGGGAAGGGTATGCCCAGACGGGGGTCCCGTGCTCACTACGCCACTGGAGTCATGCTATCCTGGCTGATGAGGGCTGAAAGCCCGAAACCGGTCCTAGGATGCTTGATTCCGGTCCAGGGAAGACATGGCTTGGCAGTTCGGTCTGGACTGTTCCCATGAGGCACAGGGTCAAGACTGATTTGCATATGGCTATGTCTGAACTGGGGTGGCATGGTGAAGCAAAATAACGATGGATTAAACCCAGATCTGTGACTGGGGGTGAATGTTTGCCAATGCGCAACATTCCGTCCATCATCTATTGTGTTTTGCATTTCGCCCTAAGTGGGAAGGGTATGCCCAGACGTGGGTCCCGTGCTCACTACGCCACTGGAGTCATGCTATCCTGGCTGATGAGGGCTGAAAGCCCGAAACCGGTCCTAGGATGCTTGATTCCGGTCCAGGGCAGACATGGCTTGGCAGTTCGGTCTGGACTGTTCCCATGAGGCACAGGGTCAAGACTGATTTGCTTATGGCTATGTCTGAACTGGGGTGGCGTGGTGAAGCAAAATAACGATGGATTAAACCCAGATCTGTGACTGGGGGTGAATGTTTGCCAATGCGCAACATTCCGTCCATCATCTATTGTGTTTTGCATTTCGCCCTAAGTGGGAAGGGTATGCCCAGACGTGGGTCCCGTGCTCACTACGCCACTGGAGTCATGCTATCCTGGCTGATGAGGGCTGAAAGCCCGAAACCAGTCCTAGGATGCTTGATTCCGGTCCAGGGAAGACATGGCTTGGCAGTTCGGTCTGGACTGTTCCCATGAGGCACAGGGTCAAGACTGATTTGCATATGGCTATGTCTGAATTGGGGTGGCGTGGTGAAGCAAAATAACGATGGATTAAACCCAGATCTGTGACTGGGGGTGAATGTTTGCCAATGCGCAACATTCCGTCCATCATCTATTGTGTTTTGCATTTCGCCCTAAGTGGGAATGGTATGCCCAGACGGGGGTCCCGTGCTCACTACGCCACTGGAGTCATGCTATCCTGGCTGATGAGGGCTGAAAGCCCGAAACCGGTCCTAGGATGCTTGATTCCGGTCCAGGGAAGACATGGCTTGGCAGTTCGGTCTGGACTGTTCCCATGAGGCACAGGGTCAAGACTGATTTGCATATGGCTATGTCTGAACTGGGGTGGCGTGGTGAAGCAAAATAACGATGGATTAAACCCAGATCTGTGACTGGGGGTGAATGTTTGCCAATGCGCAACATTCCGTCCATCATCTATTGTGTTTTGCATTTCGCCCTAAGTGGGAAGGGTATGCCCAGACGTGGGTCCAGTGCTCACTACGCCACTGGAGTCATGCTATCCTGGCTGATGAGGGCTGAAAGCCCGAAACCGGTCCTAGGATGCTTGATTCCGGTCCAGGGAAGACATGGCTTGGCAGTTCGGTCTGGACTGTTCCCATGAGGCACAGGGTCAAGACTGATTTGCATATGGCTATGTCTGAACTGGGGTGGCGTGGTGAAGCAAAATAACGATGGATTAAACCCAGATCTGTGACTGGGGGTGAATGTTTGCCAATGCGCAACATTCCGTCCATCATCTATTGTGTTTTGCATTTCGCCCTAAGTGGGAAGGGTATGCCCAGACGTGGGTCCCGTGCTCACTACGCCACTGGAGTCATGCTATCCTGGCTGATGAGGGCTGAAAGCCCGAAACCGGTCCTAGGATGCTTGATTCCGGTCCAGGGAAGACATGGCTTGGCAGTTCGGTCTGGACTGTTCCCATGAGGCACAGGGTCAAGACTGATTTGCATATGGCTATGTCTGAACTGGGGTGGCGTGGTGAAGCAAAATAACGATGGATTAAACCCAGATCTGTGACTGGGGGTGAATGTTTGCCAATGCGTAACATTCCGTCCATCATCTATTGTGTTTTGCATTTCGCCCTAAGTGGGAAGGGTATGCCCAGACGTGGGTCCCGTGCTCACTACTCCACTGGAGTCATGCTATCCTGGCTGATGAGGGCTGAAAGCCCGAAACCGATCCTAGGATGCTTGATTCCGGTCCAGGGAAGACATGGCTTGGCAGTTCGGTCTGGACTGTTCCCATGAGGCACAGGGTCAAGACTGATTTGCATATGGCTATGTCTGAACTGGGGTGGCGTGGTGAAGCAAAATAACGATGGATTAAACCCAGATCTGTGACTGGGGGTGAATGTTTGCCAATGCGCAACATTCCGTCCATCATCTATTGTGTTTTGCATTTCGCCCTAAGTGGGAAGGGTATGCCCAGACGTGGGTCCCGTGCTCACTACTCCACTGGAGTCATGCTATCCTGGCTGATGAGGGCTGAAAGCCCGAAACCGGTCCTAGGATGCTTGATTCCGGTCCAGGGAAGACATGGCTTGGCAGTTCGGTCTGGACTGTTCCCATGAGGCACAGGGTCAAGACTGATTTGCATATGGCTATGTCTGAACTGGGGTGGCGTGGTGAAGCAAAATAACGATGGATTAAACCCAGATCTGTGACTGGGGGTGAATGTTTGCCAATGCGCAACATTCCGTCCATCATCTATTGTGTTTTGCATTTCGCCCTAAGTGGGAAGGGTATGCCCAGACGTGGGTCCCGTGCTCACTACGCCTCTGGAGTCATGCTATCCTGGCTGATGAGGGCTGACAGCCCGAAACCGGTCCTAGGATGCTTGATTCCGGTCCAGGGAAGACATGGCTTGGCAGTTCGGTCTGGACTGTTCCCATGAGGCACAGGGTCAAGACTGATTTGCATATGGCTATGTCTGAACTGGGGTGGCGTGGTGAAGCAAAATAACGATGGATTAAACCCAGATCTGTGACTGGGGGTGAATGTTTGCCAATGCGCAACATTCCGTCCATCATCTATTGTGTTTTGCATTTCGCCCTAAGTGGGAAGGGTATGCCCAGACGTGGGTCCCGTGCTCACTACGCCACTGGAGTCATGCTATCCTGGCTGATGAGGGCTGAAAGCCCGAAACCAGTCCTAGGATGCTTGATTCCGGTCCAGGGAAGACATGGCTTGGCAGTTCGGTCTGGACTGTTCCCATGAGGCACAGGGTCAAGACTGATTTGCATATGGCTATGTCTGAATTGGGGTGGCGTGGTGAAGCAAAATAACGATGGATTAAACCCAGATCTGTGACTGGGGGTGAATGTTTGCCAATGCGCAACATTCCGTCCATCATCTATTGTGTTTTGCATTTCGCCCTAAGTGGGAATGGTATGCCCAGACGGGGGTCCCGTGCTCACTACGCCACTGGAGTCATGCTATCCTGGCTGATGAGGGCTGAAAGCCCGAAACCGGTCCTAGGATGCTTGATTCCGGTCCAGGGAAGACATGGCTTGGCAGTTCGGTCTGGACTGTTCCCATGAGGCACAGGGTCAAGACTGATTTGCATATGGCTATGTCTTAACTGGGGTGGCGTGGTGAAGCAAAATAACGATGGATTAAACCCAGATCTGTGACTGGGGGTGAATGTTTGCCAATGCGCAACATTCCGTCCATCATCTATTGTGTTTTGCATTTCGCCCTAAGTGGGAAGGGTATGCCCAGACGTGGGTCCCGTGCTCACTACGCCACTGGAGTCATGCTATCCTGGCTGATGAGGGCTGAAAGCCCGAAACCGGTCCTAGGATGCTTGATTCCGGTCCAGGGAAGACATGGCTTGGCAGTTCGGTCTGGACTGTTCCCATGAGGCACAGGGTCAAGACTGATTTGCATATGGCTATGTCTGAACTGGGGTGGCGTGGTGAAGCAAAATAACGATGGATTAAACCCAGATCTGTGACTGGGGGTGAATGTTTGCCAATGCGCAACATTCCGTCCATCATCTATTGTGTTTTGCATTTCGCCCTAAGTAGGAAGGGGATGCCCAGACGTGGGTCCCGTGCTCACTACTGCACTGGAGTCATGCTATCCTGGCTGATGAGGGCTGAAAGCCCGAAACCGGTCCTAGGATGCTTGATTCCGGTCCAGGGAAGACATGGCTTGGCAGTTCGGTCTGGACTGTTCCCATGAGGCACAGGGTCAAGACTGATTTGCATATGGCTATGTCTGAACTGGGGTGGCGTGGTGAAGCAAAATAACGATGGATTAAACCCAGATCTGTGACTGGGGGTGAATGTTTGCCAATGCGCAACATTCCGTCCATCATCTATTGTGTTTTGCATTTCGCCCTAAGTGGGAAGGGTATGCCCAGACGTGGGTCCCGTGCTCACTACGCCACTGGAGTCTTGCTATCCTGGCTGATGAGGGCTGAAAGCCCGAAACCGGTCCTAGGATGCTTGATTCCGGTCCAGGGAAGACATGGCTTGGCAGTTCGGTCTGGACTGATTTGCATATGGCTATGTCTGAACTGGGGTGGCGTGGTGAAGCAAAATAACGATGGATTAAACCCAGATCTGTGACTGGGGGTGAATGTTTGCCAATGCGCAACATTCCGTCCATCATCTATTGTGTTTTGCATTTCGCCCTAAGTGGGAAGGGTATGCCCAGACGTGGGTCCCGTGCTCACTACGCCACTGGAGTCATGCTATCCTGGCTGATGAGGGCTGAAAGCCCGAAACCGGTCCTAGGATGCTTGGTTCCGGTCCAGGGAAGACATGGCTTGGCAATTCGGTCTGGACTGTTCCCATGAGGCACAGGGTCAAGACTGATTTGCATATGGCTATGTCTGAACTGGGGTGGCGTGGTGAAGCAAAATAACGATGGATTAAACCCAGATCTGTGACTGGGGGTGAATGTTTGCCAATGCGCAACATTCCGTCCATCATCTATTGTGTTTTGCATTTCACCCTAAGTGGGAAGGGTATGCCCAGACGGGGTCCCGTGCTCACTACGCCACTGGAGTCATGCTATCCTGGCTGATGAGGGCTGAAAGCCCGAAACCGGTCCTAGGATGCTTGATTCCGGTCCAGGGAAGACATGGCTTGGCAGTTCGGTCTGGACTGTTCCCATGAGGCACAGGGTCAAGACTGATTTGCATATGGCTATGTCTGAACTGGGGTGGCGTGGTGAAGCAAAATAACGATGGATTAAACCCAGATCTGTGACTGGGGGTGAATGTTTGCCAATGCGCAACATTCCGTCCATCATCTATTGTGTTTTGCATTTCGCCCTAAGTAGGAAGGGTATGCCCAGACGTGGGTCCCGTGCTCACTACTCCACTGGAGTCATGCTATCCTGGCTGATGAGGGCTGAAAGCCCGAAACCGGTCCTAGGATGCTTGATTCCGGTCCAGGGAAGACATGGCTTGGCAGTTCGGTCTGGACTGTTCCCATGAGGCACAGGGTCAAGACTGATTTGCATATGGCTATGTCTGAACTGGGGTGGCGTGGTGAAGCAAAATAACGATGGATTAAACCCAGATCTGTGACTGGGGGTGAATGTTTGCCAATGCGCAACATTCCGTCCATCATCTATTGTGTTTTGCATTTCGCCCTAAGTGGGAAGGGTATGCCCAGACGTGGGTCCCGTGCTCACTACGCCACTGGAGTCTTGCTATCCTGGCTGATGAGGGCTGAAAGCCCGAAACCGGTCCTAGGATGCTTGATTCCGGTCCAGGGAAGACATGACTTGGCAGTTCGGTCTGGACTGATTTGCATATGGCTATGTCTGAACTGGGGTGGCGTGGTGAAGCAAAATAACGATGGATTAAACCCAGATCTGTGACTGGGGTGAATGTTTGCCAATGCGCAACATTCCGTCCATCATCTATTGTGTTTTGCATTTCGCCCTAAGTGGGAAGGGTATGCCCAGACGTGGGTCCCGTGCTCACTACGCCACTGGAGTCATGCTATCCTGGCTGATGAGGGCTGAAAGCCCGAAACCGGTCCTAGGATGCTTGATTCCGGTCCAGGGAAGACATGGCTTGGCAGTTCGGTCTGGACTGTTCCCATGAGGCACAGGGTCAAGACTGATTTGCATATGGCTATGTCTGAACTGGGGTGGCGTGGTGAAGCAAAATAACGATGGATTAAACCCAGATCTGTGACTGGGGGTGAATGTTTGCCAATGCGCAACATTCCGTCCATCATCTATTGTGTTTTGCATTTCGCCCTAAGTGGGAAGGGTATGCCCAGACGGGGGTCCCGTGCTCACTACGCCACTGGAGTCATGCTATCCTGGCTGATGAGGGCTGAAAGCCCGAAACCGGTCCTAGGATGCTTGATTCCGGTCCAGGGAAGACATGGCTTGGCAGTTCGGTCTGGACTGTTCCCATGAGGCACAGGGTCAAGACTGATTTGCATATGGCTATGTCTGAACTGGGAGTGGCGTGGTGAAGCAAAATAACGATGGATTAAACCCAGATCTGTGACTGGGGGTGAATGTTTGCCAATGCGCAACATTCCGTCCATCATCTATTGTGTTTTGCATTTCGCCCTAAGTGGGAAGGGTATGCCCAGACGTGGGTCCCGTGCTCACTACGCCACTGGAGTCATGCTATCCTGGCTGATGAGGGCTGAAAGCCCGAAACCGGTCCTAGGATGCTTGATTCCGGTCCAGGGAAGACATGGCTTGGCAGTTCGGTCTGGACTGTTCCCATGAGGCACAGGGTCAAGACTGATTTGCATATGGCTATGTCTGAACTGGGGTGGCGTGGTGAAGCAAAATAACGATGGATTAAACCCAGATCTGTGACTGGGGGTGAATGTTTGCCAATGCGTAACATTCCGTCCATCATCTATTGTGTTTTGCATTTCGCCCTAAGTGGGAAGGGTATGCCCAGACGTGGGTCCAGTGCTCACTACTCCACTGGAGTCATGCTATCCTGGCTGATGAGGGCTGAAAGCCCGAAACCGATCCTAGGATGCTTGATTCCGGTCCAGGGAAGACATGGCTTGGCAGTTCGGTCTGGACTGTTCCCATGAGGCACAGGGTCAAGACTGATTTGCATATGGCTATGTCTGAACTGGGGTGGCGTGGTGAAGCAAAATAACGATGGATTAAACCCAGATCTGTGACTGGGGGTGAATGTTTGCCAATGCGCAACATTCCGTCCATCATCTATTGTGTTTTGCATTTCGCCCTAAGTGGGAAGGGTATGCCCAGACGTGGGTCCCGTGCTCACTACGCCACTGGAGTCTTGCTATCCTGGCTGATGAGGGCTGAAAGCCCGAAACCGGTCCTAGGATGCTTGATTCCGGTCCAGGGAAGACATGGCTTGGCAGTTCGGTCTGGACTGATTTGCATATGGCTATGTCTGAACTGGGGTGGCGTGGTGAAGCAAAATAACGATGGATTAAACCCAGATCTGTGACTGGGGGTGAATGTTTGCCAATGCGCAACATTCCGTCCATCATCTATTGTGTTTTGCATTTCGCCCTAAGTGGGAAGGGTATGCCCAGACGGGGTCCCGTGCTCACTACGCCACTGGAGTCATGCTATCCTGGCTGATGAGGGCTGAAAGCCCGAAACCGGTCCTAGGATGCTTGATTCCGGTCCAGGGAAGACATGGCTTGGCAGTTCGGTCTGGACTGTTCCCATGAGGCACAGGGTCAAGACTGATTTGCATATGGCTATGTCTGAACTGGGGTGGCATGGTGAAGCAAAATAACGATGGATTAAACCCAGATCTGTGACTGGGGGTGAATGTTTGCCAATGCGCAACATTCCGTCCATCATCTATTGTGTTTTGCATTTCGCCCTAAGTGGGAAGGGTATGCCCAGACGTGGGTCCCGTGCTCACTACGCCACTGGAGTCATGCTATCCTGGCTGATGAGGGCTGAAAGCCCGAAACCGGTCCTAGGATGCTTGATTCCGGTCCAGGGCAGACATGGCTTGGCAGTTCGGTCTGGACTGTTCCCATGAGGCACAGGGTCAAGACTGATTTGCTTATGGCTATGTCTGAACTGGGGTGGCGTGGTGAAGCAAAATAACGATGGATTAAACCCAGATCTGTGACTGGGGGTGAATGTTTGCCAATGCGCAACATTCCGTCCATCATCTATTGTGTTTTGCATTTCGCCCTAAGTGGGAAGGGTATGCCCAGACGTGGGTCCCGTGCTCACTACGCCACTGGAGTCATGCTATCCTGGCTGATGAGGGCTGAAAGCCCGAAACCAGTCCTAGGATGCTTGATTCCGGTCCAGGGAAGACATGGCTTGGCAGTTCGGTCTGGACTGTTCCCATGAGGCACAGGGTCAAGACTGATTTGCATATGGCTATGTCTGAATTGGGGTGGCGTGGTGAAGCAAAATAACGATGGATTAAACCCAGATCTGTGACTGGGGGTGAATGTTTGCCAATGCGCAACATTCCGTCCATCATCTATTGTGTTTTGCATTTCGCCCTAAGTGGGAATGGTATGCCCAGACGGGGGTCCCGTGCTCACTACGCCACTGGAGTCATGCTATCCTGGCTGATGAGGGCTGAAAGCCCAAAACCGGTCCTAGGATGCTTGATTCCGGTCCAGGGAAGACATGGCTTGGCAGTTCGGTCTGGACTGTTCCCATGAGGCACAGGGTCAAGACTGATTTGCATATGGCTATGTCTGAACTGGGGTGGCGTGGTGAAGCAAAATAACGATGGATTAAACCCAGATCTGTGACTGGGGGTGAATGTTTGCCAATGCGCAACATTCCGTCCATCATCTATTGTGTTTTGCATTTCGCCCTAAGTGGGAAGGGTATGCCCAGACGTGGGTCCCGTGCTCACTACGCCACTGGAGTCATGCTATCCTGGCTGATGAGGGCTGAAAGCCCGAAACCGGTCCTAGGATGCTTGATTCCGGTCCAGGGAAGACATGGCTTGGCAGTTCGGTCTGGACTGTTCCCATGAGGCACAGGGTCAAGACTGATTTGCATATGGCTATGTCTGAACTGGGGTGGCGTGGTGAAGCAAAATAACGATGGATTAAACCCAGATCTGTGACTGGGGGTGAATGTTTGCCAATGCGCAACATTCCGTCCATCATCTATTGTGTTTTGCATTTCGCCCTAAGTAGGAAGGGGATGCCCAGACGTGGGTCCCGTGCTCACTACTCCACTGGAGTCATGCTATCCTGGCTGATGAGGGCTGAAAGCCCGAAACCGGTCCTAGGATGCTTGATTCCGGTCCAGGGAAGACATGGCTTGGCAGTTCGGTCTGGACTGTTCCCATGAGGCACAGGGTCAAGACTGATTTGCATATGGCTATGTCTGAACTGGGGTGGCGTGGTGAAGCAAAATAACGATGGATTAAACCCAGATCTGTGACTGGGGGTGAATGTTTGCCAATGCGCAACATTCCGTCCATCATCTATTGTGTTTTGCATTTCGCCCTAAGTGGGAAGGGTATGCCCAGACGTGGGTCCCGTGCTCACTACGCCACTGGAGTCTTGCTATCCTGGCTGATGAGGGCTGAAAGCCCGAAACCGGTCCTAGGATGCTTGATTCCGGTCCAGGGAAGACATGGCTTGGCAGTTCGGTCTGGACTGATTTGCATATGGCTATGTCTGAACTGGGGTGGCGTGGTGAAGCAAAATAACGATGGATTAAACCCAGATCTGTGACTGGGGGTGAATGTTTGCCAATGCGCAACATTCCGTCCATCATCTATTGTGTTTTGCATTTCGCCCTAAGTGGGAAGGGTATGCCCAGACGTGGGTCCCGTGCTCACTACGCCACTGGAGTCATGCTATCCTGGCTGATGAGGGCTGAAAGCCCGAAACCGGTCCTAGGATGCTTGGTTCCGGTCCAGGGAAGACATGGCTTGGCAATTCGGTCTGGACTGTTCCCATGAGGCACAGGGTCAAGACTGATTTGCATATGGCTATGTCTGAACTGGGGTGGCGTGGTGAAGCAAAATAACGATGGATTAAACCCAGATCTGTGACTGGGGGTGAATGTTTGCCAATGCGCAACATTCCGTCCATCATCTATTGTGTTTTGCATTTCGCCCTAAGTGGGAAGGGGTATGCCCAGACGGGGGTCCCGTGCTCACTACGCCACTGGAGTCATGCTATCCTGGCTGATGAGGGCTGAAAGCCCGAAACCGGTCCTAGGATGCTTGATTCCGGTCCAGGGAAGACATGGCTTGGCAGTTCGGTCTGGACTGTTCCCATGAGGCACAGGGTCAAGACTGATTTGCATATGGCTATGTCTGAACTGGGGTGGCGTGGTGAAGCAAAATAACGATGGATTAAACCCAGATCTGTGACTGGGGGTGAATGTTTGCCAATGCGCAACATTCCGTCCATCATCTATTGTGTTTTGCATTTCGCCCTAAGTGGGAAGGGTATGCCCAGACGGGGTCCCGTGCTCACTACGCCACTGGAGTCATGCTATCCTGGCTGATGAGGGCTGAAAGCCCGAAACCGGTCCTAGGATGCTTGATTCCGGTCCAGGGAAGACATGGCTTGGCAGTTCGGTCTGGACTGTTCCCATGAGGCACAGGGTCAAGACTGATTTGCATATGGCTATGTCTGAACTGGGGTGGCGTGGTGAAGCAAAATAACGATGGATTAAACCCAGATCTGTGACTGGGGGTGAATGTTTGCCAATGCGCAACATTCCGTCCATCATCTATTGTGTTTTGCATTTCGCCCTAAGTGGGAAGGGTATGCCCAGACGTGGGTCCCGTGCTCACTACGCCACTGGAGTCATGCTATCCTGGCTGATGAGGGCTGAAAGCCCGAAACCGGTCCTAGGATGCTTGATTCCGGTCCAGGGAAGACATGGCTTGGCAGTTCGGTCTGGACTGTTCCCATGAGGCACAGGGTCAAGACTGATTTGCATATGGCTATGTCTGAACTGGGGTGGCGTGGTGAAGCAAAATAACGATGGATTAAACCCAGATCTGTGACTGGGGGTGAATGTTTGCCAATGCGTAACATTCCGTCCATCATCTATTGTGTTTTGCATTTCGCCCTAAGTGGGAAGGGTATGCCCAGACGTGGGTCCCGTGCTCACTACTCCACTGGAGTCATGCTATCCTGGCTGATGAGGGCTGAAAGCCCGAAACCGATCCTAGGATGCTTGATTCCGGTCCAGGGAAGACATGGCTTGGCAGTTCGGTCTGGACTGTTCCCATGAGGCACAGGGTCAAGACTGATTTGCATATGGCTATGTCTGAACTGGGGTGGCGTGGTGAAGCAAAATAACGATGGATTAAACCCAGATCTGTGACTGGGGGTGAATGTTTGCCAATGCGCAACATTCCGTCCATCATCTATTGTGTTTTGCATTTCGCCCTAAGTGGGAAGGGTATGCCCAGACGTGGGTCCCGTGCTCACTACGCCACTGGAGTCTTGCTATCCTGGCTGATGAGGGCTGAAAGCCCGAAACCGGTCCTAGGATGCTTGATTCCGGTCCAGGGAAGACATGGCTTGGCAGTTCGGTCTGGACTGATTTGCATATGGCTATGTCTGAACTGGGGTGGCGTGGTGAAGCAAAATAACGATGGATTAAACCCAGATCTGTGACTGGGGGTGAATGTTTGCCAATGCGCAACATTCCGTCCATCATCTATTGTGTTTTGCATTTCGCCCTAAGTGGGAAGGGTATGCCCAGATGGGGGTCCCGTGCTCACTACGCCACTGGAGTCATGCTATCCTGGCTGATGAGGGCTGAAAGCCCGAAACCGGTCCTAGGATGCTTGATTCCGGTCCAGGGAAGACATGGCTTGGCAGTTCGGTCTGGACTGTTCCCATGAGGCACAGGGTCAAGACTGATTTGCATATGGCTATGTCTGAACTGGGGTGGCATGGTGAAGCAAAATAACGATGGATTAAACCCAGATCTGTGACTGGGGGTGAATGTTTGCCAATGCGCAACATTCCGTCCATCATCTATTGTGTTTTGCATCTCGCCCTAAGTGGGAAGGGTATGCCCAGACGTGGGTCCCGTGCTCACTACGCCACTGGAGTCATGCTATCCTGGCTGATGAGGGCTGAAAGCCCGAAACCGGTCCTAGGATGCTTGATTCCGGTCCAGGGCAGACATGGCTTGGCAGTTCGGTCTGGACTGTTCCCATGAGGCACAGGGTCAAGACTGATTTGCATATGGCTATGTCTGAACTGGGGTGGCGTGTTGAAGCAAAATAACGATGGATTAAACCCAGATCTGTGACTGGGGGTGAATGTTTGCCAATGCGCAACATTCCGTCCATCATCTATTGTGTTTTGCATTTCGCCCTAAGTGGGAAGGGTATGCCCAGACGTGTGTCCCATGCTCACTACGCCACTGGAGTCATGCTATCCTGGCTGATGAGGGCTGAAAGCCCGAAACCGGTCCTAGGATGCTTGATTCCGGTCCAGGGAAGACATGGCTTGGCAGTTCGGTCTGGACTGTTCCCATGAGGCACAGGGTCAAGACTGATTTGCATATGGCTATGTCTGAACTGGGGTGGCGTGGTGAAGCAAAATAACGATGGATTAAACCCAGATTTGTGACTGGGGGTGAATGTTTGCCAATGCGCAACATTCCGTCCATCATCTATTGTGTTTTGCATTTCGCCCTAAGTGGGAAGGGTATGCCCAGACGTGGGTCCCGTGCTCACTACGCCACTGGAGTCATGCTATCCTGGCTGATGAGGGCTGAAAGCCCGAAACCGGTCCTAGGATGCTTGATTCCGGTCCAGGGAAGACATGGCTTGGCAGTTCGGTCTGGACTGTTCCCATGAGGCACACGGTCAAGACTGATTTGCATATGGCTATGTCTGAACTGGGGTGGCGTGGTGAAGCAAAATAACGATGGATTAAACCCAGATCTGTGACTGGGGGTGAATGTTTGCCAATGCGCAACATTCCGTCCATCATCTATTGTGTTTTGCATTTCGCCCTAAGTGGGAAGGGTATGCCCAGACGTGGGTCCCGTGCTCACTACGCCACTGGAGTCATGCTATCCTGGCTGATGAGGGCTGAAAGCCCGAAACCGGTACTAGGATGCTTGATTCCGGTCCAGGGAAGACATGGCTTGGCAGTTCGGTCTGGACTGTTCCCATGAGGCACAGGGTCAAGACTGATTTGCATATGGCTATGTCTGAACTGGGGTGGCGTGGTGTGGTGAAGCAAAATAACGATGGATTAAACCCAGATCTGAGACTGGGGGTGAATGTTTTCCAATGCGCAACATTCCGTCCATCATCTATTGTGTTTTGCATTTCGCCCTAAGTGGGAAGGGTATGCCCAGACGTGGGTCCCGTGCTCACTACGCCACTGGAGTCATGCTATCCTTGCTGATGAGGGCTGAAAGCCCGAAACCGGTCCTAGGATGCTTGATTCCGGTCCAGGGAAGACATGGCTTGGCAGTTTGGTCTGGACTGTTCCCATGAGGCACAGGGTCAAGACTGATTTGCATATGGCTATGTCTGAACTGGGGTGGCGTGGTGAAGCAAAATAACGATGGATTAAACCCAGATCTGTGACTGGGGGTGAATGTTTGCCAATGCGCAACATTCCGTCCATCATCTATTGTGTTTTGAATTTGCTGTCTTGAGCAGGCACCCGGATGAGTTGACTGATGTCATCTCATGTTGTTTGATGCTCTGGGTGACAATTGTACCAAACAGGCCACTTGTCTTACTTGTGTGAGAAGTAATGTTCCCTCACTACTGTCTCTCATGTGATGGTGGCCCATTTCCCTGTTTTTAGTTAATCTGCAATGGTGTTTGCATCAGGGAGTGAGATGTCGAACTGTAGAGATCATATGTGAGTGTCTACACTCATCCTTACAAGGCAATTTGAGTATGCTATACCAAAGGGTGCTGTGATGTGCCATCCCATTAGGACTATAGTGATCCCACATCTTCATGTCATAGATATTCAGTGCCACCCAACAACTTTCAAAAGTGTATTGGCTTGTAGGAATGCCACTTATAAATGGTGTTATTGCTTGCACCAAGCAGGTTTGGGGATGTTCATATGGCTATTTAAAGTCTTATGCTGTGAGAATTTGGAGTATCTATCTCCCAAACTTTTAGCCCTCAATGTTTCAAGGCTACTTTTCTATGCTACATGGGATACATAGCTAAACTACTTCACTACAGCTTCCATTAGACTTTTCAGGTAGTGACATATGTTGAAGTTTCAAGTCAAATGGGCCATCAGTTTGCAGTGAGTATTTGCATGTGACATGATTTTTGCTACAGCACATATTGAAGGTACATTGGTCTTTAACTTGACCTTCCTGACATCATGAGGTGTTATAAGGAAAATTAATATTTGTTGAAATCTGGGCCTTGTGTGAACATTGTATAAATGTAAAAAATGTATCCATCCTATTTGGTAAGACCATATTACTATGGTATACTACAAGTGCCAAATTATACAAGGTGATCAACTATCCTAGTATGGACTTAAGGATAGACTGTAGACTAGTCCATCAATGCATTTGGAGCTGTCTGGGGTTATGACATAACTGGAGCCAACTGTGTGCAGGTTATGCAGCATGCATGCATGTGCTCATGCTAATCTTGAAGTCTATATAGTAAGCCATGAAGCCGGTGAGATTTGTGCAATTAATCAATATTTTCTGTTGATATGTGATGGTCAGGTGTGGAAACGCAGTTTCAATAAACCTATTTGACATGTAATTTCAGATTCATCCAGGGACCTATTTGACATGTCATTTCAGATTCATCCAGGGCAAGCGAAGGAGAAGAGGCCAACATTGTTGGGGACATAGCTGCTCACAGTGGTTCCGGACGTGACAGCACAGACACAGAGGGACCCAGTGACCAGGAGGGTGTGGGGAGTTCTTAGGAGGACACAAGCCCAAGTTCTTCATCATCTGAGTCATCCACCGGTGGACACTCCAGAGTGGTGCCGGACCCCACAGATTAGTTCCCATTCATTATTGTTCACCACCCCAGTTCCATCGCCACCCTCCCTGTTTATCCCCAAAGAGTTGACCGGGCCCGTTCCCCTTAGAAGGGAGCCATCTCCTTCGCTCCAGGCACCTCAGCCCCTACCCCTGTTACCCCTGCTGCCCTGAGCGAGGAGGCTATTGACCTCTTGAGCAACATCTCTGTGGGTCAGACTGCACTCCTGAATGCCATCCAGAGGCAAGGTGACTGCACTCCTGAATGCCATCCAGAGGCAAGGAGACTGCACTCCTGAATGCCATCCAGAGGCAAGCTGACACAGATGGTGGGCCACCTGGAAAGCATCCACTGTGCTATGTCTGGCCAACAGAGATCTTTTCAGGATCTGGCCTCCTCCCTCACAGCAGCCTTCCACCCACCCCAACCTTCCACCCCACCTCCTGCCCCTTCCCCATCCAAATTCCCTATTCCCATGCCTGTCCCAAGCACACTCACACATGCACACACTTCATCAGACCCAAGCACCACACACAAACATAAACAGCAGAAAAAACACAGACATGCAACCACTCACCAGACACTCCCACCCCAGCATGCACCCAGACACCACACCAAATATGCATCCCCAACTACCAACATATGCACAGACACCACACAAACACCCACAGACCCATCCCCAACCACCAGCAATCCAGCAGACACCACACCAACACCCACAGACCCATCCCCAACCACCACCATTCCTGCAGACACCACACTAACACCCACAGACCCATCCCCAACCACCAGCATTCCCACAGACACCTCACCAAGACCCACAGACCCATCCCCAACCACCAGCATTCCCACAGACACCACACCAATACCCACAGACCCACCCCCAACCACCCGCATTCCTGCAGATACCACACCAGCCCCCACAGACCCATCCCCAACACCCAGTATACCCAGCACGTCCACATCACACACACCCAAAAAACACATATGCTCATAGTCATCCCCAAAACAGACACCTATAAAACACACTGCAGATATAGCACACACCTCTCACTTCCACTCCCTCTACCTCCCGAACCCAACTCCCCCCGAACATCCTGGCCAATTTCTCTGTGAAAGTGTTTTATTTGCCCTTGTCCATAACCCTGTGAAATCTGACCCCCCAAGTAAAAAAAAATCTCACAAACCCCAACCCATCCCTTCCACATCCAAATCCACCCCTGAAAAATCTGATCCCCCACCCCACTAAACCCAGCCATACCCCTAAGAAGTCCAGGAAAACCCCTCCCAAAACCAAACCCACCCCTCCCTAAACTGACCCACCCCCCAAAGCACCATCTTCGAGGTGCCTGCCATTCCCAATGGATGCCCCTTTCTAATGAGGTTCCCTGGCAGTGTCAGTAAGGGCAAGTTTAGTGGCACAGCAGTGAGCTGTGGCAAAGATTGTACCAAAGGACTGGCTATTGGCCGTTGTTTTACTTGATGTTTTGTTATCCAATCATTAAAATGTTTTTTTAGTTTGGAAAACATTAGTCCTGCTATTACTTTTCTAATTATTTGATGTTATTGGATAATTAGTGATGTGTGACTACAGTTGTGTTTGTTTCATCCCAGATTGCTGATCCAGTTGAAGTGGTTAGTATGATCTGACCTTAGTACCATTGCTGGAGTTAAACAGGACAAGGGTAAATATTGAATGGATGTATACGTGGGATGTAATCCAAATGGGGCCACTATTGAATTGAGTGTTATATTATATGGTAAGTATTTCAGCTTGGCCTGACCAATGTCAACATAATTTAAGCTGCACTGCTTCCTATGATATAGGTTGGATATGTGTTTGATGTGTTCAAGTTAGATATGTGTCTATCCAGACATGAAGAATGTTAAATTGCCATACCTTTGTAGACATTTGTATGGACATGTGTCAATTTTCCTGTGTGTACCTTACACCTAATTTATCTAAATGAGTGAAAAATGCTGTTAGTGTTGTGTTTGCTTTCATGACTTGCACTTACATGTTTCCTACACATGCATGGCACTTGGTTATACTATTGGTTGTCCCTGATATACTTCAATCCACAGGTCCTGTGCACATAGAGGTTTTAAGACATGTGCAAAATGAACTGTGGCCCAGGGCCCCCTGCCTTTCAGGGTTCCCCTGTAGAGGCATACCTATTCTGCAGAGAGTGTTTACATTGTGCTGACATTACCTTTTAATGTGGATGATGTGTGTGAGTCCAAAACAAAGTTGTAGCAGAGAAGGTGTGTTTGAGTTTGATAACAAATCCATACAGATGTATCTTTGATATCACAACAGGACCTAGTATGTGGCCAATGTGAAGTTGTCACAGAGATTAACAGGTGTGATATCGATGAGGAGGTGCTGCTGTGTGACACAATCTAATGCACCCATCACCATCACTGATTATGAGATGTAAACACATGTCTATTTGTGTAGAGTGTGCCTGTGCAGTGTCAGTGACCTGGCCAAAGAGGGCATCATAGAGCTGTATTTGGGTCATACATTGAAAACAATTCTGAACATGGTCCCACAAAATATGTTTTGCCCAGGGACCCCAACTCCCTTCCCAGGTCCATGGTGAGGCATCTATTTGCTGAGGAGTTGATGGAAACAGGTAAGAGTATAGCTTACCCTTGGTTGAGTCTGTGACAGTGTTGATTTTAGACATCATTAAGCAGATACAGCAGTGGCAGGACATGTATGATCGTCTCCATAGCGGCACAGGACGTGTGAAGGTGAGTACATGTAAGTTTCAGCCTTTTATACCTCTGCTTCCGCCAGCTCAGATGCAGTAGTTGGACCGCCACATTCACATCAGTTGTAAGGCACCTCGTAATTGGGCCGGCGGTAACACTGGAGGTCCTCCACTAGACACATTGTCCTATCCCACCGCCACCACGGTCTGGATTTCCTGGCGGTGGTAGCAGTACTGTGGCGGTCTTTCGACTATGTAACTACATGTGTCATAATACGGCGGTCGGACCGCCAGCAGTGTGGTGGTGAATCTGACACTGATGCCATGGCGGTCCCAAGACCGCCACACTAGTAATCAGGCTCTTTATCATCAAAATATGAATAACAACCCATAATTTAACATAAAACATGCATACATTTACATCACATTTAAAAAAATGCAAAATGACAAAACAGTCTAAAACACTATCAAAAACACATCTAAATATATAACAAACTCTAACAGTAGACCCAACTTTACACCCTGCATCCTAAATCTCCCTACCCCAAAACCCATAAAAAAACTTTAAAAAGGGCTTACCTGTTTCGACAAACAGCAGCACCTAACCACAACTTGGTTTATGGAAAAATTACCCAAAATAAGACAAATAGACTACAAAGTAGAAGGTAGTGGTAAAAAAAAAAAAACTGCTGCCAAATGAAAGTACAAAAAAACTATCTACCCATAGAAATTAATGAGAAATATAGTAAAAATGTTTAATAAATGTTAAACAAATGTCATACATTTTTATAATGTAAAACTTGTCAAACATTGTTGTAAAAATGTCAACAAAATTGTAAAGTATAAATTAAATAAGAGTATAAAATATATAACATTATTTAATATATACTAATAGAAAAATGTTAAAATAATGTGTAAAGGTGTAATTTAGGGTTACATTTACTGTTCCCACTCCAAACTAAACCAACTCGGGGAAAGTGTTGGGCACTAAAGGGGTGCCATCTACTATTGCCACTCCAAACTAAATCAATTTGAGGAAGGTGTTGAACACCAAAGGGGTGACATTTACTATTCCCACTCCAATCTAAACCAACTCAACGAAAGTGTTGAACTCTAAAGGGATGACATTTACTATTCCCACTCCAAACTAAACCAATTTGAGGTAGGTGTTGGACACTAAAGGAGTGACATTTACTATTACTACTCCAATCTAAACCAACTTGGGGGAAAGTGTTGGACACTAAAGGGGTAACATTTACTCTTACCACTCCAATCTATACCAATTTGAGAAAAGACATTGGACACCACAAATTTCTAATATTATAAATCCAATTCACCCTAATACTTATGCACATATAATATTATCAAATAAAATTTAAAAATACAAAATTACTACTAGACATTCTAAAATTTCATTAAATAACAAAAAATATATATATTAAATAAACACTATTTTAAACTACTAAGCGTTTATAAAAGGTTTTAATGTAAAAATTAAATCTGTATATTACAAATTTGATATAAAATCTAATTTTTTTTAAATTGTCCTTCACTTTAAAAAATATAATTACATGAAGTTCAAATAACTAAGGGGCCCATTACGATACCCGGCGTAAATAAATCCGCCAGGCATGGAAGCGGCATAAATCCGCCCGCACACACCGCCTGAACACCGACCACGCCATTATGAGTACACAAACCGAAAACCGCCATCGGCGGAAAAATCACACAAAATACCGCCCGCCATCGTCCGAGTCGGAGTCAAACCGCCCGCCACGGACGGAAACACGCACGACAACACAAAACCGCCCGCCCACACGGCCGACACACCGCACGTGAAATTACGATCGCACCGCCATGAGCGCGGAAAAACAACAAATATACCGCCCGCCAGCGCAAACAACGCCGATGAGAATCGACACGGCAGAAGCCATGGCGCCAACGTACCTGCACAGAAACCATCCGCACACAAAACCAATAGCACACAACATGGCCAACAAGTCCACACAGCAAGGCACACACAAATACACAAGCACAGTACACATCCCGAAAACACCCCCCCGGACAAACAAAAAATACAAAGGCCAGAACCCCAGACACAACACACCTGAAAACAACAGACCATGAGGACACACCCACATAGGTGAGTACAAAAGCAGCACTCCCACAGACCACAACCCCTTGCTACATTGCAAACCAGAGAGGAGAGGAGAGGACACAGTGACACAGCAAGGACAGCAGCACACCACAGAAACGCACACATCACAACCACCACCACCACCACCAAACACCGGCACCACAAACCCCCTGCACATTACACAACACACACCGCACCAGCACCACAAACACCATGGCACCACAAAGGATGCCCAAGTTCACGCCCATGGAGCTGACGGTCATGGTCGACAAGATCATCAAGGTGTACCCACAAATCTATGGGAACATGGTCCAGCACACACCACTAGCCACCAGAAACAGAATGTGGAACCGGATCGTAGACCAGGTCAATGCAGTCGGGACCCTGCCCAGAAACAGAGTCAAGATAAACAAACGTTGGAATGACGTAAAGAGCCTGGTCAAGAAGAAGGAGGGCAAAAACAGAGAGCTGGCTGCCGTCACTGGCGGAGGGAATCCCGCGCTCTTTAAGACCTTCAAAGCGTGGGAGGAGAAGGTGCGAGTCGTAATCCATCCGGAGATCCTCGCCGGATTAGCAGGGGGAGTGGAGGCTGGTAAGTACAAACTAATGTATACCAGCACACCGCTATGTACTCACATGCGCAACTACCATGCTACAGCTCCCAGGGACAAACACCCCCATGTCCAGCACACAATACACAACACATCACACACACATGCAACAGACACTACCACACACAGCCCAAACCGAACAACTGTAAGATGCGTGGGGACATGTGTACACTAAGCCAGCCACGTAACCACCAACAGGTCCCCAAATATGCCAGAAGCGCCACAACGAGCACCCACCACACCCATGTGTCCGCCACAGCTGCACTAACCGACAAGTAACAGGTAAGTGGCAGGAACACAAAGTGCAGTGGGTGGGACGGTGGACAGCCCAAGTACAACACACACCAGGCCCCAGTCCCACAGCACAGCAAGGAGGAGCATCCCCCACACCCCACAGCCACGTGTCAGCCACCGCAGTGCACAACGACAGCCGAAAGGCAGACATCACGGTCCACAGCAATCGGTGTCAGTGGGTGTACAGCCACCCCACGACCCACTACACCCCCCCACCCCCACAGACCTGCAACATGGAGCACCCCCGCTTAGAGCCATGTGGCATCCAGTACAGTGCACGCACGAACAACTTGCAGGTGGGAAACTGGACAGGGCTGGATTACTGGAGGCATGAGGACCATAACACCACCAACACATGGGACATGTCACGTAGCAGACGAACACGCAGCACCGCCCACCGTCACGAACAAGTGAACAATGTGCACACGGACATGAACAACAGACTCACACCCCACATGACCCATCACAGACATAGCAACACCCAAGGAGCCACGTCTGCATGCACAAGCCACACTGAATATAGTCCCACACGGCAGCCACTGTGCAACTCATCACACACAACCGAAACACCATTGAAGTCCTGTCCATGTAGCCCCCACTGCCTGTCAACCCCACACCCCACAACTAGGCCTATGTAAGACAAACAACACTAGACGCAACAGAGCGGAACAACATAAATGCACACGAACACCACTGAACCCATCAAACTCACAGACACACCATGCACATACAACATACCATCCATCCCATCCGTCAGCCCCAGTCTCATGAAAGGTATGTCATCCGCACAGCTGCCACACATACAGCAGTCACGCTAAGACACATGCCCATGACCAACCATGTGCCAGAAGTCAATTAAGCGCACGACACACTGTGAGCAACAACACACAACATGGGCCACACCCCCCGAGCACTGCAGTGATGCACATGGCACAGGGCAGCACGCACACCAAGGAGATGGGACAACTGCAATACGTTGGCTGGCACACAACTATCACTCACTCATAACGATGCGTCCAATGCCATGTCCAGTAACCACAACAGACAGCAAATATGCAGGGCATGTCAGGCATGCACACACCTCAGACCATGCACTGTCATGCTGCCACAACACATGTCACGTTCGGCACCCATGGCTCACAGCATGTACCCCAAAAGCATATCCCCTCCCAAATGCGAATCTGGGGCATGGCCCCCATGTTGCCATATGCGTTCCTAAGCCGTTCCATTTGAACCCCAAAAGCATATCCCCTCCCAAATGCGAATCTGGGGCATGGCCCCCATGTTGCCATATGCGTTCCTAAGCGTTCCATTTGAACCCCAAAAGCATATCCCCTCCCAAATGCGAATCTGGGGCATGGCCCCCATGTTGCCATATGCGTTCCTAAGCGTTCCATTTGAACCCCAAAAGCATATCCCCTCCCAAATGCGAATCTGGGGCATGGCCCCCATGTTGCCATATGCGTTCCTAAGCGTTCCATTTGAACCCCAAAAGCATATCCCCTCCCAAATGCGAATCTGGGGCATGGCCCCCATGTTGCCATATGCGTTCCTAAGCGTTCCATTTGAACCCCAAAAGCATATCCCCTCCCAAATGCGAATCTGGGGCATGGCCCCCATGTTGCCATATGCGTTCCTAAGCTGTTCCATTTGAACCCCAAAAGCATATCCCCTCCCAAATGCGAATCTGGGGCATGGCCCCCATGTTGCCATATGCGTTCCTAAGCGTTCCATATGAACTCCAAAAGCAAAGTACAAACCAGACCCAGGATGGGCCAGGAGCCCGCATACACCAGAGTCACAATGAGTAGGGGCACAGCAACACACCCATCGGCATGGCCAATCCGTCCCATGCCACATGTGCACAGCACACAGTCACATTGCCTAGCACACACAACTACAGATGCCACAGCCACACACTCGCCTCCGGGAAACCCATGCACGAGATTGCACGAACTGCCAATGTCAGACGACTAATACATACTTCGCCAGGTGCAACACAATAACAAATCTCATTCTCTCCACAGGTGACGAACTGCCGGATGCTGGGGATGGAGACAGCAGCCAGCACAGCCAGCCCACAAGCCCCCAACGAGGACACACGGATCTGGAGGATCTGTCCTCCTCTTCGGACACGGACCACCAAGCTGGTCCATCTGGCGTGGCAGGGCCCAGCCGCTCCCCAGGACCCCTCCTACCCACCAACCCATCATCCAGGGATGCTGAACAGTCCCAGTCCCCTGCTGCCACTGTCGTTGCGGCCACACCCACGGTCATTGCGGCCACTACCACTGCCGCAACCGCCACCATCGCCGCACCGACCACCACCGCCTCCACCACCACCACGTCTTCGCTGGCACCAGCCCCAGCGCAGGTGGTGGCCCGGCCGACTGGATCCACCCTGGGAGCCACAGCGAGGACCGTGGTGTGCAATGTGGCTAGTGGGCAGGCCGGTGGCAGCAGGACTGGTAGGAGGAGCAGGGTCAGGGAAACGCCAGCCTCCCCTGGGAGCCATGCCCTGCCTCAAATGGCCAGAGTCCTTGGGGCTCTATGAAGAGGCCCAAGGACAATGGGCCAGGTCTGCTACTGACACGCGGGAGGTGCTGGGGGTGCTGAGGTCCATGGACGCCCATATGGGCCAATTCGTGTCCCGTATGGACCAACTCGTGGACCTCATGGGCCAGCTGGTGGTGGCGGTGGGGTCACAGGCAAGGCCAGCAACACCACCTCCGCCACCACCTGCTAGGGCGCAGGGTCGGGCAGCAGTGTCCACTTCCCTGCGTCCACAGCCAGTGAGCACACCTCACCCACCACCAGCAGGTCGCCACCACACACCCCCTCCCAAACGTGGAAGGGGCCGTCCGAAGAGGAAACAGATCTCCCGGGAGGACTTCGCACGCTCCAGTCGCAAGTGAGGCAGCCAGCCAGCCTTCCGCCAGCCTTCCTTGACCAGCCACTGCATTGACTTGCTCTACGATCCCACTCCACACAGCCAGCTGGATGGCATGTGTGTGTTGGACTATGGACATAGAACCAGTGGGTACACCCTGATCATCACGCAGCCATGACCGACAGCTCATTGTCACTGCACGCACCACTTTTGTCATCACCTTACACACAATCACATGTCACAGTTTGTAATAAATGCACCTTTTTCACTAACTGCTGTTTGTGCCCTGTGTTTTATTTGTACGGAATACAACGGCCACCTTGGGCGGAAAGGCACCTGATGCGTGGCATGGCAATGGAATCCGGAGGAGCCTGTAGGGACCTAGGGGTGGGAGACAGAACAGGAGCACATTCAATGAGTGTGTCACACACCCATCACACAGTACATGTCAACAACTACAAGCAATGTACACACATCGCACAGAGCAATAGGGCACAATGCCACAGTCACCAACAGTGGCATACTACCCTGGCCATGGAGCGTTGACACACTGCACGCAGTGAACATACGGCCACCCTGACACAGCACACACACACCTGCACAGATACAGACACATCATCCGTCGTACATGGACACTCACCGTCAAGTGAAGTAGCGGGCGATGAGCTGCTGGCGCACATTCCCAGCTTCCTCCTCTCCGCTGTCCACCTCACTCGAGCTGTCCTGGTCTGCGGGCTGGGGCCCTGGTTGATCTCCGTCATCCACAATGAGGGGGATCTGCTTCCGAATGGCCAGATTGTGCAGCATGCAGCACGCCACCACTATCTGGCACACCTTCTGTGGGGAGTACGCCAGTGCACCCCCGGTGCGGTCCAGGCACCTGAACCTGGACTTGAGGAGGCCAAAGGTACGCTCGACCACACGTCTGGTCCTCCCATGTGCCTCATTGTATCGATCGTCTGCTGGGGTGCGAGGATTCCTCAATGGACTGAGCAGCCATGCCCCATTCGGATACGCAGAGTCACCTGGGTGTGAGGGACACAGAGAACCGTTGCTATTCCAACTGGACAGGGGACAGCATCGCACAACCAGCACGCTACACCACTCCACATACTCACCGACAATACAGCCACGATCCTGTTGCAGATTGGCCATCAGTCGTGGCAAGATGCTGTTGCGCATTATGTGTGCGCCATGTGCCGAGCCTGGAAACTTGGCACACACGTGGGTGATCACCATGTCCGCAAGGCACACCACTTGCACATTCAGGGAGTGCGTGTGCTTCCTGTTGCGGTACAGGTGCTCAGTGGCCTGTGGTGGAACAAGGCCAACATGTGTGCAGTCAATGGCTCCCACGACGTGTGGGATTCTGCCAAGGGCATACAATGCACCCTTCACTGCCGCCATTTCACGAGCCCTGGGGAAGCGGATGTACCTGTTTCGGTACAGCATCATGGCTGCCAGTACATCCCTCAGCACCTTGCTGAACATGGGCTGGGACATCCCTCCTCCACTGCCCACTGTGTGCTGGAATGACCCAGTGGCGAAGAAATGCATGGCGGCCATCACCTTAGCCGTGGGGGTGACAGCAGTCGGATACACCCTGCGGGGACGGAGATGGGGCTCTAACATGGCACACAGTCGATGCAGAGTTGGCCTGTCCAGCTGAAACTTCCTGATTACCTCTGTATCGTCCATGTCCGCCAGCAATTGGTATGGGCGGTCAATGTTCGGTCTCCGCCTGGGTTAAATGGCAGAGGACACATGTCAAAGCAACACGGCACATAGCAATTTCGCATACACATCACTGACATGACTGAGCAAGCACATGAGCCACAGCCCAGCTGTCAAGCTGGGACGGCACGGCCACAATACACTTACACAGGTCTCCCAACAATGGCAATGGCAAGTGAGACATACCACTGCCATGTGCATGCACATGGGGATCTAGGCCCCAATGACTTGCGGGGCGTGCTGATGGGGACTGACTGCATATTCGTCAAGCGGCAACGCCACGGCAACATGAGTGTCTGCTGAGCATGGAACTGCTTCCGAGGCTGGATGAGTATGGCACACGACGACGACGATGTGGGCACGGGCTGAGCGGCCAATACAAGTGGGACCTGTGGCACGAGGGGATATGAGACAGTAGTAGGTGTCAGCACTGCACCCTATGTACAGCACTGTACGGATCACAGCTCCCGAAACATTGACTGGTGTCCACATTGACAGCCCCATGCCAAGACGGCTGTGTGCTTGCAGTCACACGTCACAGGTGAGAGGTTACATTGCACGTGCCAGGTGGCAGACGTACATAGTGGGAGCTGGCATGTGTGTGCATGTGTCTCCTGTTCAGGATCCACCAGATGGGCGCTGACTCTGTACTGACCATTGGACACAGCATGTTCCGTGGAAGGCTTGTGTGTGTGGGATGGTGGCACTGGATGTGCCTCCGTTGGGTGGGGGGCCATGCACAGGGCGGGTACGTCGATGATTGCGCATTGTTGGTCACGGTGGGTGCACCAACTAAGATGTGTTGCCCTGTGTTCAATTCCTATGTCCGCATGATGATGGACTGTGGATGTGGGCAGACTACACATTGGTCGATGTGCTGTCTATATGCATGTGCCTTCACACCAGGCACAGCTGCCCCTGCACATGTGACCCCTGCTGGACTCGCTGCTGGGTCTGTGGAGCTGATGCACCTTCTGCGCGTGGGGCGGACAGCTCTCCTCACTTCCCTCATTGCGCATGTCATGTCTTTGCCGCAGGTGACATGGATCATGGAGGGCCCACATGTACGCGTGGGTAGGCTACACATGATTGTTCACTGGTCGCCACCCCCAGTCAGTGTTTCGAATGGGAAGGTTGTCGTGCTGGTGGTATGTTCGATGTGGCGGATGGGCGGGCCTAGGTGCGGGCTTACATTCCGGACATGGGGGTAGTTGGATTGGCGACTAGTTGCAGTACACACGGGACACGTCTCTTCCTTTCCACATCTGGGTCATCCCTTGTACTAACTGACAGTGATACAGTCATCTTCGCCCCAGCCCTCATGTCCTCCCCTCGCCCCCCAATATGCATGCTCACCTGCGAGGCTAGCGCTTGCACAGGCAGCCCCAAGCTCGCACCAGAGAGGGCAAGGAGTGTATGTGTGGGTCCAGTTGCACGAGTGGGCTGTCTCAGGGTATGATGTGTGGCGGGACGCCGTCCACGTGCGTGGTGCCCCAAATGGAGACCCGGCCTGCATGGACTATGCATCACAGTCTTCGCCTTCCGGATCCGCCACCTGCGACACCCAGTGGCTGTGGCTGCCCTTGCGGCCAGGCCGCGTCCGTCTGTGGCTGTTGGCCCACACATTCACTCTTTGGCCTCTCTGGGGAGGGCTCGGGGGTGGTGGCGCACGCGCTGCACTTAGTCGCAATGGCATGTGTCGTGGTTGGTATGATGGGCAATGGATGGGATGGTGCGAGCCACCTCCCGTGACGTCAATGCTGCTCGTGCTGTGGTGCGTCCCCCTACACTTCCATTTGACTTGTGCCATGCTAGACGTTGAGGTTCTATTGCCTGCGTGATATGACCAGGAGGAGCGCGAGGAGACCCTCTCACACACCATGCTCCACTGCCATCGCGTGCCCTGTATCGCCTGTGCGGATTGACTATGTTGGGGTTACACCTGGTCGACTGGGGCTGTGTGTGCCTTGTCAAGGGGCATGGCGGGCGCACAACAGGATCCAGCTTGTCCACAGAGGGTGGGCTGAGGTGCGCCTGGTACCGCTTTGTACGTGTGCCCGGCTGCTGTGCACACACGTGTTCACTCCCCCGACAGGTGTCCTCTCACAATGCCCAGGGAAGCGGTGGTGTACTGTTCATGACCCCTCCCAACACGGCGTGCTCCAACTTGGCATGTACGCATCTACCCGTCGCACCCACCCACCTGAGCACTGCGTCCATACGACTTCACACGACACATGTGTGTCTTCCACAGTAGTGCTACTCATTTGCGTTGACATCCAATACCAGTGGACTACATGGTCATGTCACGACTGCCGTGTACTTCACATACTCTCATCCTCTCTCATTCGTACTTGTGAAATGAGTCAGCGGAGACAGTTTTGGTTTCAAACATTATATTGAGTCTTCTGTCCTCTGTGATGCAGTATAGTGGACACTACTGGCAGCGGAATACATGTTGAGGATATACTGAGCATGATTACAAATGGGATAGGGTGTGGGGTTACATCTGCTTGGCCAAGGCTGTGCTAATGTACATTTACGTATAGCTGCGGAGCTGCGGACTTTGACACAGACGGTATACATGTAGCCTACCAGACCGCTCGGCATCATGGGCACAGTCCATCTCAGTTCCATGTGACAGGTTTGCTGCGGTTGTTCCTCATGCACGCGTGCATGTGAGATGACATCAGGGCATGTGCTTGCGTGCATGCAGCGGCGTGCCACTTGTTGTTGCACTGTGGTGGTTACTGGACATGTCACAGTCACTGGGGTCGTGTTGTTGTTGTATGCACTTGTCGTCCATGCAAAGGTCCTGGTATGGGATTCCCGGGCGGGGGTGGAGGGGTGCAGCACCCACAGACTCCAGGCGACCTATTCATGTCCACTGAGCGGTGTGTGTGTCCATGTGCGCTGGATCCATGTCGTGTCCTGGTTGTTCGTGCAGTTCCGTCCATGTGGGTGCGATGCACAGAGCCCATGCCACTGCCTCCCACGATGCATGCGGTGTTCCTGGATGTGATGGGAACAGTGTGCATGTCCCGGTCATATCCGATGTCATGGCGATGTCGTTGATGGTGTGGTTACAGTTGCCGGTCGTTTGGTATGGCTGTTGTGGTGGTGACTGGCCAGTCCGTGCGGAAGCTGAGCATGGGTGCGGGGTTGGACTTCATAGGTCACTCGGGAACCTGCGTTGTGGTCCGACGTATTTACAGGTTGTCAGGTATGCGATGCCGTCCAGCAGGGCTTCCATGTCATTGGTGGTGTACATGTTTGCCAGCCAATGAAGCGGATGGTGGCTGTCAAGGTGTTGTTCGTAGGTTGTCCCTTGGAGGACCATGATGGGGCATGCTGGGTGACATTCGATGTAGCTGTTCTCGATGATCCGTCGTGTGGAGGCACAGTGGTTCCATTTCAGTGCGGGTGCGATGTTGGCCACATACGCCATGCCCCCATAGGCAGAGCAGGCCCTGTCGTGTGCGTCCAGAGGGAGGAGTAGTGGTAGCAGGTCCGCCTTCAGACATGCCGGGTTGGAGAGGCATATCTCGACGGGATGCTGGTAGGGACACCTCCGACAGTAGAAGACGGGCATGACGCAGCTGAACAATGTGATGCGGTAAGTCAGTCGGTAACTTACGTTCAGCAGGGACAGGAGATCGCATCCCAATGTATGTATCGTGTTGGTTTTGTACAGCTTGAGCTGTTCGGCGTAGTTGGGTAGGTGTGTTGCGGTTGCCATTTCGCAGCGGTTCGTAGAGGTGGCGTGCTCCGGCTGTGTGTGCAGTCTGCAATGTGCACGCTCCGGGGTTGCTGTGAGCTCAGTGTAGTCGTAGGGAGACAGGACTTGTGTTCTGTTGGCTTGTTTGGAGGACACGGGCCCTCTTCCCACATGCTTCTCAGACAGTTCAAGGTCAGTGCTGTGTGACTCCTTCCAATTAACTTGCATGTGGCCGACATGGGGGAGTGTTTTCTTCTTTCTTCCCCGTCCGTTGTGTGCTTCTGTGATATGCGCTATCTGCCCTGTGGTCGGTCTCCTCGGCATGCCTGTGTTGGTCTATTCTTGGACAATGGCTGTATTCACCGGCTTCTGTCGTAGGGCTGTGGTTTCGGAGTTGGAATGGAAGGTCATTCAGTGCTGTCTGCTCTCCCTTGTGTGGGCGGCAGCCTGCCTTCTCCGCTCTGCGTTGGGCCTTGTGTGTGGATGTTATTCTTGGGCCACCTGTTGTCGGTCCCCGGGCTCTTTGGTGTTCCGTTTCATGTGTCTTGTTCATATGTGCAGGGTGGTATGGGTTTTTCAGTGTGGTACTGGCGTTCCTCTTCCCGAAGGGGCCCTGCTTCTCCTAGTTGGTGTTGCCGCCGCTGTGTGCTACGCCGTGTTTGTTACACTGGGGTGTGTCCTGCAGTTGCGTGTCTTCACTGACATGTGTGCGTCGGTTGTGTGGCGTTGGGTGTTGTCCATGAATTGGGCGTTGGGGACATGTCTGTGGCCGGCCTGTCACGTGTCATGTGCGTTCGGGGTGGGGCTGATGTGTGTGCTGCTTGGTTGTGTCCCTGTGTCTGTGTGCGACGCATGCATGGCGCTGCGGTTGGCCTCTGCGTTGTGCGCATGTGTGGCGGCGTCATCGGCGCTTTGGGGCCGTGACGGGGTGGTTGGTTCCTAGTCCCAGGTGGTGTGTACACATGTGTTCCGCGATGTTAGGATTTGGCCTGTGTGTCATATGTGGATGCAATGGTGGATGTGTAGTGTGCACGCGCTGGTGGGGGTTGTCCGCTTTTTCCGCCCTTGCACTGTGTGCGCTGTTTACGTGCACTTGTTGTGTGTGTGCCTACCTGCGTCTCCGCGGTACGTTGCGTCCTTGGTGGTGCATCAGCAGAAGCATGGGAAGGGCCTGCAGTGCTGGATTCATGCCCGGGTGCCGCTTCTTCGTTGTCCGTGCTCTGCGTCCGTGTTTCCGCCTCTCTTTCACGTGCGGTGTCTCTTTGCCGTGGGAGCCGTTTGTTTGCGGCATCGTAATTTATGCGCCGGGCGGGACGTGTTTCGTCGGACGGTGTGTGTCAGTTGTGCTGCGCCGCTACGTGTGCGGGCGCACTTTGATGGCGGACGGTGTTGCTGGCTTGCCGGCGGTGTTTGGCCTGCTTTTCGCATCGTAATTGGGCGGGCGTGTGGACTGCTGCGTGCCGGCGGTAACTGGTGGATTTTGCATCCGCCAGCACGGCGGTTGTGCTTCCGCCCGCCATCGTAATGTGCCCCTAAATTATCAATATAAATTTTATTTTTAAAAATATTATATCTGTAAATCTTATACATTATAAATATGAATTTGTAACTGATCTACATACTTCATATTTTTTTAAATGTTTTACAATTATGTAAAAAAAAATTTAAATAATGTATTCAACATCCAAAAAAGCAAATGAATTACTTAGTGCATTGTTTTTAAGTTATATATATTCAAAAAAATTAAATAAAATTAATTCCATGAAAATATATATTACTTACAATAAATGTTTATTTTTTTATAAAATATTTGTATAATAAAATATATTTTAAAATGTAATTTGTTTTTGCATTTATTAAAAAAATTAACATTAAATTCTAAATTTAAATACATATTTTGTTTTAAAACTTCCCACCCTTATCCCCTAGTAGCCCAACTTCCTGCTACTAAAAAAGTATTTTAATAATTATTTAAAAACATTAATGCATTTAAAATATTCCTCTACATGATATATTTGAAGTCCAGACATTCTTGATGCAATATTTCTGTATCTCAATATTTTTCACCTGATATTTTGTCCAAACACCAATCAGGCATCAGGAGTGCAGGCGCATGACACCAACTCTTTTTCAGTTTTTCAAATGCATCAGAACATTTGTTGTCAAATGGTACCGGATCTTTTAGGTCACTGCATGGCAACCTTACTAAAGGTTTTGCAGTCAAGGAAAAGTTTGAAATCTATTGACGACAGTATCCAACAATTCCAAGAAACATCTGAACTTCACTCTGGGTGGTCGGTGGGCTCATTTTCACTATTGCAGAAATGTGCTCTCTTGAAACTTTCCTCACACCTTTTTAAATATGGTGTCCAAGATATATTATTTCCTTTTTTATAATACTGCATTTTAGTTGAGGAGACCCTACGTCTATTCTCAGCTAGATGATTTAACAGAGCAATTGTATCAAGTGTATAATCCTCATTTCTCTTAGATGAGACCAGTAGGTCATCAATATACTGCATTAAGACTGAATTACATGGCAACCTCAAACTCTCTAGATCTTTCTTCGGAATTTGGATACAAATCGAAGGACTTTCACATACACTTGTGGAATTCTACAACACTCAAGAACTTTATTCAAAAACTGGAATGCAAAAAGGAATTGGCTCTCCTCATGGAGAGGAATCGAAAACAACACTTAGAATAAGTCAGTGACTATATACTATTCTGCATCTCATAGAAATTGAAACAAAATCCCTGCTGAATTCGGTACCACTTGAAACATGGAACAAAAATGTTATTAGTCGTTCATAGATCTTGCACGATTCTCCATTTGTGATTCAGCTTTTTAATTCCCATCATGAGAGAGTTACAAGGACTACCCAGTACCTCCCAGAAGATTGCCTGCTTGATTGTTTTTTCAATCACATGTTTCATTCCCTCTTCTGCCTCTTTGGTGAGTCTGTATTGTCTAGGTCTAGGGAATACTGCATCTGATTTGATCTTTATTTTAACTGGCCTTGCTCTTTTAATCAATCCACCAGTTTTCCAGTAAAATCCCACACCTCATCTTTGACAGACTGTCTTAAACCCAGAGGCAAGTCTTCTTTGCTTAAAACCACTACTAAATGAACTCTTGATTCTAGTGAATTAATTTTAAATATTGAGTCCTTTTCTTGTGTCCCAAACGCAACACAATTCGGTGTGCAGTAGATCACATAATTCATTTTGCAAAGCAAATGCTTTCCCAGTGAGTTCCCGGGACTTGAATCAAACAAAATGAACTTATGCTTGTTTGTCATCTGACCAATTTTAACTGGGACATCTGTTGTAACCTGGTTAACAATTTGTTTATTGCTGATCCTTGCAACTTGGACTTCTCTTCCGACGAGGCATAGGTTTGAGACTTTCACAGAAGGGACTGTAGAAATGGTAGCCCCTGCACAATCAAAAATGAAACATGATGGCCATTGACTTCTCCATCAACACATGGGCTACTTTGGTCTACCTCTTGGACTGCTCTAATTAAGCAATCCTCCTCCCCCTTCAGGCAACATCTTTGCCAATTGCTCCCTGTCAAATTACCATTCAAAATGATATGGTTTTGCTGGTACCCTGCACTATAGAGCATCTTGTTTTTCATGTGTTGCTGCATGAATGGGGCTGAAGGTATTGACAATCAAAAAGATTTCTAATGTTGACATCCTGCACAGAATACGACAAATTCAAGACCTTCACATTTCTCTGTATTCGTGGAACAACTTCCCCCAGAATCCTGTTCAGATTCTGATGGCACTTCCTCTTCCAGTACCCAATTTTCCCACAGAAGTGACAAGCAGTGTTTCTCTTCATCATTTCAACATTCATGCTTCATTGTTCATCATCCCTCTTCCACCACCTTGCATCTGCATTGCTGCATTTCCCATTTGCACTCCTTGCATTTGATTCATCCCAATCATTCCTGACTGAAAGAAATTCATATTTGAACTCATTTGTTTCCCGGAGCCTATCTCAAATTGTTTTCTCTGGGCAGTCATCAACTTCTCCTTAATCTTTTCCTGCTTTGCATCAAAGTAATCATAAATATACTTAGCCAACGTCAAGATCTTATCACTACTATTTGCCAGCACAAGTCACTCTGTTATGTATGATTACTAAGCTATTGCCTTAAACTCATGACAAAAGCAGACACAAAACCACTGACACCTTCTTTCTAGGGATCATCAACTCTACTATGTTTCTTGAAAATTTGCATAAGCCTCTCATAAAAGGCATCTACTGACTCCTTTGGCTCCTGGGAAGTTCTCAAATATTTTACCCAATTTATTTCCTTTTCAGGCACTCGTTTTTCAACTACCAAATTACCTTCTCGCGTTTTCCAGCTACCTCCTCAGCAGAAGCATTATTAGAAGGTACTCTAGCTGGGTCTTGTGTTGGCCATCCAACCAGAGCCTTACACTCTGTCCAATAGTCACTTGGAACCACAATCGTAAACAGAGAATTTAAATCAGTCCATATCATCAAGGAAATATTAGCCCTTCTGTGTACCTCTTCATACCACTTTCCTAGTTCCGTACTAAATTTTGGAAAATTAGATGTAGATGCATGTGTGACCATGGTACATTTACCAAATTCCTTTAATGAACTTCTCCTCAAGGTAACTCCAAACCTGTTGCTGTCCTAGCTTCCAAATTATTCATTGTCCCTCTTGCCCTACCATCAGACCCTTTAGTTTTAGTTTTATTCGCCATCCCTTTTTCCATATATCTTGATATTTCTTTAAATCACTCCATTCCCTTGTTTTCTCAAATATATCTTTAATATGTGCTCTCAAAGTGATAAACCCCTTTCTCTAATTTTGTTGTGGGTCAAATCCATTTAATAATTTTGTTTTACGATTTTCATCTTCATGTCAATCTCACATTCATCAGCGAACTTTTCTAGTTTATTGTTTGGTTCATTTGCACATTTAGCTGCTTCTTTAATCACATATCTCATTTTCTTGTAACATTTAATCAATTTCAATTTTTAAAAAGTCAATATTAATTTCTCTATGAGCCTCTTCAATTACCACTGTCCTTATGCGTGTGACAGCTTGAATCTGGGCTTTTGACTTTGTATCTCTACTTTTACTAGGCAACTTTATCACCACCATGTCAGTTGGTGCACTCTGGACCACTACAGAAATAGTAGGAGCATGTACAACTGTACCACCAGCTCCCCTAGCACCTGTATCACATTCTTAACTAGTACTAGTTGTCCCTGCTCCTCTTGGTGTGTATGGAGGAGGTCTAGAATTCAAAAGTTCACTTATAAAATTATCCTCCTCATCAGAATCATTTGTCTGCTTGTTGGAATGTAGCGTATTAATAGGGGTAAGTCAGAACCTACCACTAGTAATAAAGACATAATCACAATATAAGGTCCAGTCAAGGTCTCAATAAATTATTCCCAAAGCTCAACAGTTGATAGCTGGCTGCAAGCAGGCAGGATTAACTTTGGAGGCAGGTGTGTAAAGCATTTAAACACATCAATACATTAAATAAGTAAGACACAATACACAATAAAAATCCCAAAACGTTTCTAAAAATAGGAAATATTTTTATGATTAAAATTACACCAAAATGACAAACATCCAATGGAGGGAGCCGGCGATATGATATTTTAAAGATTAAATACTTTATAGTGCCTAAAAACAAAAAGCACCAACTTGGGACATCTGGTCGTGCTTGACCGGGACAAAGTCAAAGTTTGAGGCCGACTGTAATGGAGTGCGGGTGAGATACACTGAGCGATAGAGGCCGGTCAAGTTTTTACCTTTGGACATAGCCATTTTTCTGGATCTTTTTCTCTCGTCTTCGGGCGAGGCACCTCATCAGGCCAGGTTTTGAGTCAACAGCGGCTTGGTTCAGTGCAAAGCCTCAGTGAAATCCTGGAAGTCTTGAGCTCCAGAGCTTCAGTGGGACAAACATGAAATCCAGGTCGTGGATCAACATTGGCGGCTTGACTCTCGGTGACGGGTCGGTCCACTTATGGAGCTTTTTACCAAAAAATCTCCGAAGGTCTCCAAACTTCTGGAACTTCTTCCAGAAGTCATTTTGGGGTTCCAAAATGTCCACAATACCAATCCAAGGTTTCAGAAGCTCTGAGTTGCTCCTTGGGAGGTTGGGACGAAGTCTCCCACAATGCCTGGCCAAATCCTTTAAAGGGCAGCTGAAGGTGGTTAGCTGGTTTCTTCTTGCTGGAGATGATGTAGGTGGAGCTCTTTTAGCCTGTTGTTTTCAGGGAGTCCGCACCTTCACTTTTCCAAAGCAAGGCAAAGTCCTTATGAGCTGAAGATCAAAGTGTGCAGCAGGTGCAGTCCTTAAGAGTGCAGTCAACTTGGTGTAGGTCAGAGGTTTAGCAGGGCAGTCCTTCCTTCTTGTAGTTTCATACAAGGATTTGAGTTGCTAGGCAGCTCCGCCATATTTATCCAGTGTTCTTGAGTGACAAGCAGGGGGGCACACCTAACCAATGGGGTACAGGCTGCCACCCAGATGTATGACAGCTTCCTTCAATGTGTGACATATTTTTGTCCCAGAAAGCACTGTTTCACAAAGTCCAAAATAGAGAAACTCTCTCCTGGAGGTAAAGATCTGGCAAAGCCAACCCACTGGTATGGCTAACTTTCCCCAACACTACCGTTCCAGCCCCTCTGCTAATTCAACTGCTGGGGCTCCTGTCTGGCTGGGGGTGCAATTAATGGGGGTTGACCTGTATCCTGTCCTAACTGTCATTCCCTCTTTTAAGACCAGTTTGGCTACTCCACCCCCATCCTGCCTTTTGCTCTGCAGCTGCAGATCTCCACCTACCAGATGTCCTTTGTATCTATGTAGGCCACTTCACACCTCATCAGAGTAGTTTGGCTCAGCCTGTCAAAGGCTGGCCAATCAGGAGAGGCTGCTAGAAGGCTGGATTTTCTGTAATAGTTATAATAAATCTAACCACGGCAAGTTGTTTATTAAAGTATTCCCATGTTAGCCTATGGAGCTAATTTACTACAATGGGGAAAACAAAATTGGCAGTTTTTTCTTCACCAGAGCATATAAAACATATTTTATAATGTCCCTGCTTATTTTAACATAGCACCCTACCCTTGGGTCACCTAGAGCAGACCTTATGGTGACTTATGTGTAGAAATTAAGGAGTTTAAAACTTTGGAAGTACCTTTCATTCTAAAGTCTAATTTGGACATCGTTTTTTCATTTAAAGCAGCTTGCAAAGCAGGGCGAGCTTTTACAATGACAGTAGGCAGCACAGCAGTGCACACTTAAGTGCATTAAATCTATTGGGCCTCTAAAACGACATGCCCTACCATATTACAGGTGCATTGTCATACCAATTGTAATTACAACTAATTACCATATACCTTTTACACAGCGTACTGGTCCTGGGCCTGGTTAACAGAGCCCAGGGCACAATCAGAACCAGTTACCACCAGTATCAGTCAAAAAATGGGAGTGATCAGGGCAAACGGGACGACTTTCTCACACAACTTCTCTCCCTTTTTGTCTTGTGTTTGTCATTTGTTTCTTTAACCATGGCAGAATAGGCTCTTACAACTACCATCATATCCTCCCTTCAACATTTCTCTTGCCAATCCTGCTTGCTCCCAAACCCACTGTCTTGCTCTCTTTTCCTGTAGCATTTATTTAGTGTCTCAAACTGTGTGGGACTGGGTATCAGCTTCATGTCAGACATGGTTTACCTAAGAAAATCTAGCTTTTAAGTATCAAAGGTACCCTCTAAAGGAAGTTGTATATCTTTATTAGAAGCAGTATAGTCATGCCATTCAGAAATCCAGGTACATGGATTAAATCGAAGGTCCGTCATCATCTCGTATGAAGGAATCCCCTGTGAAGCTATTCTCTGACCCTCTATAGCAGGTACAACAGAAACTATAGTTTTTTTCCAATATATTTCCCATTGTTTTTGCTGAAAACAAACTCAAAATCACCTCAACATCACAACAAATCAACTAGCAAACAACAACCACTCGCAACGAGGCTCTGTCAAAGGTCAACTTATCACAGCATAGCTTTGTCAGCACCCAAACAATGACAGCACAGCTTTGTATAATGTATATGCTGGATTTAACTCATCTGCCCATAGCCAGATCGCACCGTCCTACTCTCCATGATCTCCATGCTAGCTAGAGTTCCTGGACTGACCAGACTGCCAGCTGCCCGGCAGTAAACTTTTGGGCCAATGAGCTCTTGGGTTCCTCCCCACCCTCCTCTGGTGACGACCCGTGGACTGTTTTAGCCAGGGTCAGCCTCACAAGGTCAGCCTTGTTGTTTACCTACTGGATTACAAAGGGCCATTCACTGACTGACTGACCCCTGCGCCTCCTCATGATCTACCAGCACCATGAATGTTTATCGCCCATGCTACCTGGGCTCAGAATCTAATGTAGGTTCTCTCTCATCCTTACGCCCTGCAACTCAGAGGCCATTCCTGACTGTGCCCCGGAGTAGCAATCTCTCCGAATTAATGCTTGAACCACTTCTGCAGCCTATCAAAGTTTGCCCTCCTGGCCTCACCGATCCCCTTCTCCCTCCAGTATGGCAGGCTCTTGAGTGAATGCAACAGGGGGCAACTCCTACACCATGGTATACCCTCCAAACCTCTCCAGGGCCGCTGCTAAAACCTTCAAACATACCCTCCTGAGAAGACACCCTGAGACTCTGATCTCCGACCTGTACTTTAACGCCGACAAGGGCTCAATTATCAATGACCTTATTTTCTACTCAAGAAAAACAGCACTATGGCGCGGAGCCATATCTAACATACTTAACGTACATGCATCCAGGAACATTCCGTACGGCGCCAAACTCACGATCGTGCACTCCCATAATCTAAGAGCTGACCTTACCATTACCCTTTACAAAAACGGCACCGTTCCGATCCAAGCGCCAAACACAGATCTCAACAAATTCGCTGAATTTTTCACCTTCCTTAAAAAACATGTGCATGACTCCTATCCCTCTATGATCCCCCAGCGCCTGCTGTTGCCATCTGACTCTTCTCATAGCTCCGGTCAATGCAGCACTAAGGACAAGGCTAAGGGCTTCCCGTTAATGTCCACTAAAGCCACAGCCACTCCCACTTGCACCCCCTCTCCTAAGGTTCAGACTGACCCGACTCTACCCATGGTGTGTTCCCCACGCAAAACGACACTCTGGGCAGCATCTCCCTTATATCTACTAGTGAACCTCCCTCCACTCCCCCCCAACCTCCATCATCTCACAATAAGACAACTCTGCAGCCGCCCTCTTCCAACCCTCGCTCCTCTCCATCACTCATAGTGACTAACACACTAGTCACTCACAGCGCAGCAGACACCCGCCCCAATAGCCCTATGTCTGCCCTGCTGAGCGTGCCTAGCCCACACCCCTCCTCTCAGAAACCTAGATGCAGGGTGGTTGAGCTCCACTACCAGGCTACCCAACCATGCCAGCAGAACAAGTCCTGACCCACTGGTCACCTTCCCGCAAGTTCAACCTTCACTTATGGACCTTGAAACTCTGAACCTAAGAGCAGCCAACATAGCTCAGAGCATCCAAAACTCTGTTCTTGAACTGAAAATCATCCTTAACCTCACGGAACAATCTATGTCGAATATCAAGCTCTCCCAGAACTCAGTTCTTCCCCCACTCACCAAGCCCTTCCTTTAACCCTTGCCGCTAGCCTTTAGACACCTTCGCCCACGCAAGCATCCCAACTACCTCTCGGAGGATGAAATTCAAGCCCTTCTCTTATCCTATAATTCCTGACCTGACACCTCCAGTCCTCCTGACGTAGCAATCCTTACCGAATCATAGCTCAATGAATCATCGTCACCTTACCTAGATTTTTTTGGTCCCTTCAAATTATAGCATTGTAAGACTTGACAGGCAAGTAAAAAAAGGGGGAGGCATTGCTTGCATTTACAGCTCAGACCTCCTCGTCAATGAACTTCACGCTGACCTCGCCGTCTCCTGCGAATATCTTGCACTCTCCATATGTAACAACGCTACCCAGTTGTGCAAACTGCACATCTTCTACCACCCCCCAGGCAAGAATGACACCTGCATCGACCACCTTATGGAAATCTTTACAGCTAAGGTTTCCCCCCACCCCAATTACATTTTCCTCGGAGACTTTAATCTGCACTCGAATGACCTCAATGACCCTTAGGTTAACGCCCTCAAAGACTTCCTTGCTGACCAATCACTTACTCAAGCCTGCACATTACCAACTCACACGAAAGGCGCCACGCTGGATTGGGTCATTGCTAAGGCAATGGCGGTCAGGTTTAACTCAATAGATCCATGCGACTGGTCTGACCACCATGCAATTACCTTCATATTGCCTGGCACCCACAAGACAAGGCCATCGCAACCTGTGAAACCGAAACTCTGGCTCAGGGACACAAAGAACCTAGATCTTGTGAAGCTGGCTGCACGTTGCGAGAATGACCCCCCCCAAATCTCTCAAAGGTCAACGACCTTACAGAACACTACAACTTGACTATGTCTCACATAATTGATGATATTGCCCCCGCTAAAACTAAAAAGATCCAGAGTCAAAGACAAAAACCCCTGGTTCAACGGATCCCTCAACAATGAAAGGAGAAGCCTCCGGCTAACAAAAAGAACCTGGGGACAGCACCCTTCAGCCTCCCAACTAAAACTTCTCTGACAGACCAGAAATGCTTACAACAGGAACATCCTCAAATCTAAAAAAGAGTTATTTAGATTGGAACTGGAATACGCTAAGAACAGACCTCGTAAGCTCTTTGAAATGGTCAAACACCAATCTAGCAAACTGGCTACAACTTCCAAAGAAACCTCAAAATCCCTAATAACCTGTGAGGAGTTCTCTTCCTTCTTTACAGCCATAATTACCTCCCTAGGAAACAAACTTAATTCCGCCACCTACATCCAACCTCTTCCTGCTGGGTCCCATCTCTCCTCTCTTCCCCCCCAGACAACACCCCAGAACCAAGTGCACTGGTCCAACTTCAAGTTATATGACGACCATTCCATCTCGAAAATTCTATCCTCCTTAATAACCACTTTAATGACCCACTCCCCTCCAGCTACATGGCCGCGACCTCCCAATTTATCATTCCCATTTGGACTACAACAATCAATGCTTCCCTACTACAAGGGTCCATACCTGACTCTCTAAAAGCCGGTCAAGTCGTCCCCATCTTAAAAAAACCCAACTTGAATCCAGCTACTCCAGACAATTTCAGACCAATATCCAATATCCCACTTCTAGCGAAAGCTCTGGAGAAATGTGTGCAACTTCAACTGAGCCAACATATCACCAACTTTAATCTGCTAGACAAATCCAATCCAGGTTCAGGCCTGGGCACAGCACGGAAACTACTATTCTCCATATTGTGGATGATGCTCTTCAAGCCCTTGACCAAGGCAAAACATGTCTCCAAATTCTATTGGCTTTATCCTCTGCATTAGACACAGTCAACCGCGAGAAACTACTTGAACTCCTCAAATTCAGGATGGGAGTAAGGGGAACCGTTCTCAAATGGTTTAGATCCTTCCTCCGGAACTGCACCCAGAGATTCTTAGTCAACAGTAATCTATCTGCTCCTTCCCCGATAACAATCAGAGTCCCCCAAGGATCAACTCTTTCCCCAACCCTCTTCAATCTCTACCTTGAACGGTTAGCTGAATTACTACGTACCGCCAACATCTCCTTCCACATGTATGCCAATGATACCCAGATCTACATCAAAATCTCATCTCTAGAGGAGATCTACTCTTTGAATCAGGCCCTAAGGCTGACTGTTCAATGGCTCGCCTGCAACCAGCTCAAACTAAATGCACAAAAAACAGAGGGGCATATTATCAACAACCGGCGATAAATATCGCTAAGCGCACTTAGCGCTAGGATATTTATCGCCGGCGATCGATGAATTTTATCGCTGAGATAGCGTGCTATTAGCAACGCTTATCTCAGAATCGATAAAATTCCTGGCGCAAGCTGCCAAATGTCCGATTAACGCTGGAAATCCAGCGATAATCGCACGACATTTGGCGATAGCTTGTTGATAGGGCTGGGCATACTTAACCATGATATCCACCTTCCATTGGATATCATGGCTAAGTCAAACTAAAAGCATGCATAAGGAAAGTAGCGTTAACCAAGGTTAGCGCTACTTTTCTCATCGCTATGCTTGTTGGGGATTCCTTGATAATTGGAGAAATGTCGGTTAACGACATTTCTCCAGTTATTTTGGGACGGAACGCCACTTTGCATCTCATTAGAGATGCAAAGGTGGCGTTATGGAAAAGGGCGATAGGGCAAGGATTCACGCGATAGCGTGGCCTTGCTAATACAGCGATAAAATTATCGCCGCTTTTCGTCTGAAAACAGAAATTATCGCCGGCTTGATGATATGCCCCAGAGTTCCTTCTAATCTCCCCCCCTAAAACTAACACTGACATCGGGGAATGGACCAAGTCGATCACAGCACCAAACTGCACACCGACCATAGTGGAATCTGCCAAATCTCTCGGAATAATTCTAGACAGCAACCTGAATATGTGAGACCACATCAACTCGATGGCTAAAACTGCCAGGTTTCAACTGAGCTACCTGAGGAAACTAAAACCTTTCCTTGATGCCTCGGACCTAAAAATGGCAGTCCAGGCATTAGTTATCTCCAAAATAGAATACAGATGCTCAGCCCTTTCAGGCCTGCCCAGGATCTCCACGGCCTCCCTAAAAGCTTGCCTCAATGCCGCCGCCAGACTCTTAACAGGCTCAAACAAATTCAACCACATCTCACCGCATCTGAAGGCGCTGAACTGGCTTCCTCTTGAAGCCAGAATCCAACTCTAACTGTCGTGTATCACCCACAAAGCGCTACGCCCAAAATCCCCTGCATATATTGCCCAAAAAAACATGGTTTCTGGAGGAGCCAGAAACTCCCGGTCCGCCAGAGACTTTGGGCCTGATTCTGATGCGGGTTGGAAAGCTCCCTGACCGAATCGGTTTGGAAATGGTTTCCGACCCACTCGGATCGGGAGAGTCCGACCGACGGAGTACGATGCATCCGGATGCTTCCAGATACGATTTGGTTGGACTCCCATTGACTTCAATGGGAGCATATGTTCCTAACCGCATCATAATTGGGCCCTGGGTCGGGAAGACACGATCCCGATCCGATTTGGAAGGAGCAAATGCCATTAGGAGGCCTTCCTAACCGCATCAGAATCAGGCCCTAGGTGGTAATGCTTTCCTAACCGCATCAGAATCAGGCCCTTTGTGCTCCAGCCACCCCGCTTCTGAAAGTAAAAGACTTACAATTGTGCGTTCTCTGGGGCCGCACCAAGAATCTGGAACTCGCTGCCTTCTTTCATCAAAAGAATTCCCTCTCTGTCAATATTTAAAAAGGAAGCGAAAACCTTCCTAATGGGCAAGTTTCTCCCATAAATCATGCATTGCACACACCGCTCAGCAGCTTTGCTTATTTTTGCTGCCGCTAGATTTTGGACTGACTGGCTGCTATCCATCTTGTACTGACCTTGTACACCCACAAATGAAATTGCTTGATTTCTCTGCATTATGATCAGAACATTGTATACACCCTGTTATTCCCCAAATGGTTTACTTCCTGCTACCCCTACTTATGTTTTTTTTTTCTTTGACTATTTCATACTTGTATACAACGTGTTATCCCTGTAAAGTGCTCTGACACCCTATCGGGTCATGTTCACGCTCTATAAAACACTAAATAAATAAATAAAATTATCACCAATACCAGTGAAGTTCCCTGGTTGACTAACCAATCACAGCATCACATCTCCGTGAATGGGAAGACCATAGCAAAACCTCATTAAACCAAATAAATGAAATAAACCCTTCTCTGCTTACCCTAGATAGGAAAGGAAATCATTCAATCAAGTAGAACAAGTTAGTTGGAAGCCCTAAAAACTAAGCAATCAGAAAACAAAACCACAAAAAAAAAAAAAATAAGGGAAGCACCATTTAAATCACAATTCACACTAGATAAGCTCCTATCCAGTGACAGTCTACCCTAGTCAGTTCACCCGCTCCCCAGCACTTAGGAACAGGGTACACCAGCCCAAAATTAGGCACACAACGTGTAAACAAAGACTCATTATTTCAGAATCCCCATCCGTGTGTATGCGGCACCTTGCACTACACGCTACCTAATGCAGACAAGTAATACCACAATATCTCAAGGTCTTGGATATCGACAAATCCGATAACCAAACCAAAAACAATAGAAATCAAATGCTGTTTACAAATGTGAGTAATACATCAACAGTACAGTGAACAATCCACCAATTGAACCCACATTGCATATCCCAACAACTCACAAGAGAAACAAAAATCTATTCCTCAAGCACATACTCAACACGCATTACAAATACATGCACCATTCACAATTCAATTCACCCCATTCATACTTACACTCTAAATCGATCAGGAACGCACTGTAAATCACTACTCCGGGGTCTCCTGCAACTGAACACTCTGGCAGAGTTTCAGAAACTATGCTATTCCCTCAAAATGAGCATTTGGGTTTCCCTGACCTTAAGAAAATCTTCTGAGGACCCTTATTAAAGAGGAGGCGCTCCTTAAAATGTGGCCATCCTGTGCTCCTGTGCTACCAATTCGTGAGAGCGGAATCCCGAAAAGGTCACCCAAAATGTAACTCTGGTGGTTCTGCTCCAGGTTTGATCTTGCACTAACAGGCACCCTCCTCAACATATATATATATATTCACTGAAAAAACCATAGGTTTTACAGACGTTATAGTTAGAAATTTGTATTTAAAAAACCTTTGAAATTCACTGGAAAAACCATAGGTTTCAGGGGCGTTATAGTTAGCTGAACATTTCACTCGTACAAAACCATAGAAATTCCACTGTTATAGTTAGTTCAGCTAACTCTAACTCGCGCCCCCACAATGCACTGCTCATGACGTCACATATTACATCATTCATGGCATGGTCAGTGACATCACTGATGACATCACTGATGACACCTGAAATGACATCACTGATGACATCATCCAGTGACTGTGTGTTTCTGTAATTTTTAAATATGTTTTACATATATTCTTATGTGTATTGAAGAATGAGTGGGTGTATAAGTGTCTGGATGGGGGATTTTACAGGTGTGTGACTGATTGTATAAGTGAGTGATTAAACGTGTCTTACTGAATGCATGGGTTAGTGACTAAACTGTGTGAATGTGTGTATCAGTCTGTCTGTTGTTGTGTAAGCTGCTACATGGGTTGGTCAGTAGCTACATGAGTGTTTATATGGGTTATTGATTGTTTGCCTGAGTATTTGTATGGGAGACAAAGGGGCCGATTCCGATTCGGGCCGGAAAATGTACCGACCGACTCGGTCCGGGAATAAAGTCCGACCGACACGTACCGGCGCCGTACGACCCTGGTAGTACGTTCAAATGCATGTGAAATCAGACCGACTCGGACGGAATACAAAACGACCGACCGAGCCGGACGGAAACAAGCCATCCGGCCGGGAAATCACGCTAAACGAACCGACCGACACGCACCCGGATTGAACCCGAACGAAACGTACCCGCGAACTCCGACCCGCGTAGTACGATGCTGTGCGTGCAAAACACGACCGACTCACCCGGAGCACAAGCCGTACGATCGACACGCATACAAAACCCAGCCGAAGCAACCCAATACTACGCGACCGACTCGTACACCGCATATGAAACCTAGCTGACACACAGCGGGAACTAGTCGGACAAGATCGCACCACACAACTGCAGCATCCTACTCGGACACAAGAACGACTCCTACATGCACCAAAAACACCAAGGAAAAATTTGAAGAAAAAGGGCCAAACAAGCAACCACAAAGCCAATAAATACAGGGAGGAAAAAAAAATGGAACAAGGACACACCTCCAACTCCACCTACATAAAGGCCACAAATCCCTACCATGATCCTTTGCAAATTCCACTGACCTGCCAGCACACAACACCATCGCACAGCAACCACAGACACACTCACAGCTCATACATCACACAAGCCACACACCATTACCACACCTACAAATAGCACCCTCACACACACCCAGCTAAACCTACACTCACACCCCCCACTTGCACACACACACATCAATCACCACCACCACCCATCACCATGCCCCCAAAGAAGAACCATAAGTTCCTAGATAGTGAATTGGAAGTCCTGGTAGACGAGATCCTGAGGGTAGAGCCACAGTTGTTTGGTACATTGGTACAACAGACCCCCATGTCGCAGAAAACCAAGATGTGGGTGAGGATTGTCAACAGGGTGAACGCACAATCACCGTGTTTGCGCACAAAGGAAGACATCCAGAACAGGTGGTATGATGTGCGCAGGAGGGTCCGGGACCTACTCAAAAAGGACTACCTCCTCAGCCAGCACACCGGCAGTGGCCCTCCTGCAAAACCAGTATACCTCAGGCCCTGGGAGGAGAAGGTGCGGGCCATCCTACCACCAGTGAGCGTATACGGACTAACAGACATCCCAGAGCCTGGTGAGTACACAACTAATATACACAATATGGTGTGACAACACACACACATCACAGTCAAGGGGATAGGCAAACCATGCACCCTTAGCAAATACACAGCAACCAAAAGATATTCATCCCAAGATGTGAATGCTAGTCAGACAAACACAATACCTCCCATCTCATAGTGATATGTAACTGTGTCATGACATGTACAAACTTAACAACAAATACAGCAAGGCAGTGTCACAAATAGAACCAACAAACACTCCCAGATATTAAACACCACTAGAACACCACCTCACAGGGAAGCTCACCGAAAGGAAGGAATTCTGTGTATGCTGGTCAAGTCAGTGTAGCCAATAGCATGATGGGAGTGGTAGTCACAGATATTGGTCACACCCACAATTGGCCCATCAACACCACTCTGAACCATGCTCACATCACAGGGAGTGGAAAACAACTGACAAGATGGCTGACACTGGGTACTGCTGTGGGGAGCACAAGGACCTGATGGGAACTGGGCACCAACAAACAACAAGACCACACTGTCAGCCATCTTGCCATTGCTGTCACACTCACACACAGTGAAGTCCACTCAAAAGGAAGGAAGTATGGGCATGCTGGGAAGGGGGTGGAGGCAATAGCATGATGGGAGTGGTAGTCACAGATATTGGTCAGCCTCACAATTGGCCCATCAACACCACCCTGAACCATGCTCACATCACAGGGAGTGGAAAAGGACTCACAAGATGGCTGACACTGGGTACTGCTGGGGGAGCACAAGGCCCTGCTGGGAACTGTTCAACAACCAACAGCAGGACACCACTGACTGACATCCTGAAAGACAACTTGCACTCCCTGCAATGGAAGCACGTACCATGGTGGGATATCTGGCTGGGTGGGAAGGAGGACTCACAGCACTGACCATAGTTACAAGCACCTCCACTCACACACACCCTCAACACTAACTCCACATAACCCACCTGGGAGAATGCAATGCCTCACATCCTAACTGAAGATCCCACAAAGAACCACCACCCTGGGTCATGCTGTGTGAAGCACAGGGACACTCTTGGGACTTGTAGCCAAACAACTGCCAGGACAACACTCCCAGCCATCCTGTCAGCACAGGCACCCCACCCCACAGGGAAGCAGAGTCAAAAGGAAGGAAGGATGGGCATGCTGGGAAGGGGGTGGAGGCAATAGCATGATGGGAGTGGTAGTCACAGATCAACATCTCACACCCACATGGCCCAGCAAGTTAGCACTGAAGCATGCACACCTCACAGGGAGTCAAAAGCCACTTCAAAGATGTCTGACACGGGCCACAGCTGTGGGGAGCACAAGGCCCTGCTGGGAACTGGGCACCAACAAACAACAGGACCACACTGCCAGCCATCTTGCCATTGCTGTCACACTCACACACAGTGAAGTCCACTCAAAAGGAAGGAAGTATGGGCATGCTGGGAAGGGGGGTGGCAATAGCATGATGGGAGTGGTAGTCACAGATATTGGTCAGCCTCACAATTGGCCCATCAACACCACCCTGAACCATGCTCACATCACAGGGAGTGGAAAAGGACTCACAAGATGGCTGACACTGGGTACTGCTGGGGGGAGCACAAGGCCCTGCTGGGAACTGTGCAACAACCAACAGCAGAACACCACTGACTGACATCCTGAAAGACAACTTGCACTCCTGCAATGGAAGCACGCTTCATGGTGGGATAACTGGGCTGGGGGAGAAGGAGGCCCGGATGGCAAGCAAATGCCACCAATGCTGGTCATGCACACACCTCAACATTCACATTGACATGCCACAGGTTGGCAGGACAATGTGCTACACCAATATCACTCTCTGACTGTCACAATTTAGGAGAATGCAATGTCCAGGCCCACATCCAGAGGTACAGTCACAACTGTCAGGTGTTTGAACAATTGATGCCAGTAGAAACATAACATACAATCTGTGTCTCTCCCCAAAACAGGTGATGATGGGGACACAGCAGCAGACGAGGAGGAGTCCCTGTCCCAGGCTCCAGGGAACACTGAGCTCACTGGTGTGGATCAGCCTCTGCACTCCTCGGATGGCGAAGAACCAGCTGGACCCTCCGGTGTGAGTCATCATGCAGCACCAGCAGGACCAACATCTGCACCCCCTGCACCCACCCCTCCAACAACTGCCAACACACAGGCCACCCCTGCCAACACGGACAGGCCAAGGACCACAGATGACAACAGCGCAGGGACCCAGACCCAAACTGGAGCTGGTGACAACGAGCCCAGGAACAACACCCAAGTGGGCCCACGGTCACCTGTGCGTGCCACCGCAGGTCCTGCACGTGTCGCCAGGGGTGGTGGCAGGGGTGGTAGACATAGGTCGCTTTTTGCAGAGGGGTCTGGACTGCATGATGACCCACAACTGGCACACATTGCGGATGCGTACCAGACTAGCAACGGAGAGGTCAGCCAGGTAGTGGGGATCCTCAAGGACATACAACAGCAGCAGGCTGCCCATCATGCCCGCTTGGACTCCCACATGTCCCGTGTCGAGACACACATGTCACGTGTCGAGACACACATGTCTGGCATGGAGTCCAAGTGGGACACATTGGAACAACTGACAGCGGTGCATAGGGACATACTGACATGCCTCCGCCAGATCAGCACCAACATGGCCACACCTCCCTGTGTGCCCACAACATCTGCTGCTGAAACAACTGCAAATGCCACAGGGAGGGAGGTGGACTCTGGCAGAGATTCCCCTGCACCGCTGCAGCCTGCACCTGAGGGTCCCCCCCCCAAGAAGAGGGTCCGTCCGAGGAGGCCAAACTGAGAGGCCGATGGCCATCTACATCCCCCAGGAAGCCAAACACCTGTTCTGGAACTTTTCCTCTGTGTGCAAACTGCACGCCCTGTCAAAGCCAACCGAACTCTCCCACATGACATGGGGAGCTCTAGTTGGCCAAATTCATCAGATGACTGTGGACTTTACTCTGGACATCTCAGCTACCAAGACTTCCAAATCACATGGGAACTATGGATTCCAATTTCTATGTACAGCACCCACCATCCTGTGCACCATTCTCACACCTGTATGTAAATAAACTCACCAATACACCATATCTGCCTCTGTTGTGATTCCAACGTGCTCTCTGTCATGGAGATGGTGATCAGAAAAATTACACTGTGCATGCTAACTGCTACAGCAAGTCCAACACCGTCATGTCAGTCATGGCGACGTGACACATATGAGGGAGACACACCACTAGGGCCACACAACACATACACACCAGGGCCATCAGACTCATCACCTATACTGATGTTGCAACTAAATACAGTGGAATGCACAGACACGCCACCTATTCACAGTCTGTCAACTAGACTACAGGTGCAGTAAGCAAATGTCAGTCAGATGTGTGACCACAGACAACGCACATCCCAAAGTGAAGCACAGGTTTATTACACATTTGCAACATGTTGTTTCCACTACAAATGCTAGCTAATCCAACCTGGCTGTGGCCACAAAGTCAAAAAGTGCAGAAGATAGAAAGTCCAGGGGTGTGTGGCACATCACCTGTAGGGAAACAACTGCTTCCACCTTGCAAGTTGATTCATGGATTCGTGGGATCCAAGTTGATCAAACAACTCCGGCAGCACCCTGTGAAGGACAGACATGACACACAGTCAAAACCACTGAAGAACAGCACAGAACGGCAATACTCATGTCTAATACATGTCACGAGATAACTACACAAAACCAAGTTAGCATGTCAACACTGTTGGGCAGTACAGACCACCTGCAAGGACACATCGCTGCACGCATCCAGTCAAGTAGCACATGGCCACACTCAAACAGCAACAGAGAACCACACACACATATCATGCAAACTCAAATCATTGACATTACAACCCTCTGGAGACTCACATTCAGCTGAAGAAGTTGGTGATGAGCTGTGTGCGGACATCACCATCATCATCATCATCATCTTCACTGGCATCGTGACCCAGGCCAGGATCTTCCACAGGTGGCGGACGTTGGTCATCGTCATCCAGGATGAGAGGCAACTCCTTCCGCACTGCCAGGTTGTGCAGCATGCAGCAGACGATGACAATCTTGCACACCTTTGCTGGGGCATATGGGAGGGCCCCTCCTGTCTTGTCCAGGCAGCGGAAGTGGCTCTTCAGGAGACCAAAGGTCCGCTCAATCACCCTCCTCGTCCGACCATGTGCCTCATTGTAGCGCATCTGGGCTGGTGTCACAGGGTTCCTGAGGGGTGTCAGCAACCACGGCATGTTGGGGTATCCCGAGTCACCTACAGACAGACAATTGCACATTAGCTGATTTGAAAATGTGTGCGGAAAACAACATAGCAGAACACACACAATGGTACAAAGTCAGTACACACCAACAAGCCAGGCACGCTGGTTCGGCATCTGTGACATCATCCTCGGGATGCGACTACTCCTCATCACGTAGGCATCGTGTGCTGAACCGGGGAAACGGGCACACACATGTGTGATGGTCATATCTGCAAGACATACCACCAGAGCATTGATCGAATGGTAATGTTTACGGTTCCGGTATGCCTGCTCATGTGCCTGTGGTGGTATCAAAGCCACATGTGTCCCATCAATGGAGCCAATTACATGTGGCATCCTCCCCAGGGCATAGAAGTCACTCTTGACGTCAGTGAGTCGTTGACGTGTTGGGAAATAGATGTACTGGTTCAGGTAATTCAACATTGCCCCCAAAACATCGCGTAGCACACGGCTGAACATAGTCTGTGACATCCCACCGGCAGTCGCCACAGTGTGTTGAAAGGTACCGGTGGCAAAGAAGTGTAGGGCTGCCATCACCTTCACCTTGGGGGTCAGCGCTGTAGGATACGGACGGCCAGGCTGCAAATGTGGGTCCAACCGCACTGCGAAATCCTCAATAAGCTGCCTGGTGAAGCGGTACCGTCGGATGCTGTCACGTTCCACCATCGTTGCCAGGTCTGGGAATGGTCGATGGACAGCAGGAGCCCTGCAGTGCATAGGTGAAGAAAGCAAGATTGTCAGTCACCCCAACTATGTGCCGTTCACCATACTCAATTTCACATGATACATCATTAACAAACACAAGTACTTGATGTGTGTGTCGTTCTGTTTGGACATATATGGCACCTACATGGACATCATCTAACATCTCTGTTCAACAAGTGTTGACAACAGGTTCCAGGGTGTGCTATGGGAAACATTAGGCTGTGTCACAGTACCCATTTACTGCTCTCACGTTCCACACACATACCACAGTGACATGTCTGGACAGATGCTCCACAGGGATCACAGCTCATTGACAGGTAGATTCCCAGGGACCCTGTCTTGCCACATGGACACTGGCATGACATTGCGTATCATGTACACATCAGAGAAACTAACATGACACCCACAGGTAGTGGCCCCTGTAGCCTATGCAGGACAGACATGGACGTCTGTGACACACACAACATCAAAGTTCATGCACAAACCACGTGGATGTGGAGACTGTCTCCCATTGTGCACATGGAGTCAGAGACATGCGAAACACAACATGCACACAGACTGCGGAGGGACATCACTATTGTGGCAATGGGCCACCCTGTGACGTACATGCCTTCCCACATGTGAGCCTGGGGGTATGTGACATGTCATACACATACACAACCTGGAAATGTGACCATGACACATGCCCATAAATGAAAAGTTGCACACCACAGTGGTCAGGTGCACAACACACAAAGGACCCTGTCCCCATGAACACGTGCACAGCCTGGGTGTGTCTGCCCCCAAATGCCGCCCCAAAAACCACATGTTCACCCCCATACACAGATAAGGTCATGCTGCCACACATGCCTTAGATACAGTGTGGACTGGGTGTGGTGTTGTAGGTGTGCCCCTGAGTCCCTGGAAAGTATATGTGGCTGGCATAGGTTCACCAGTGACCAGCATGGTGACATATGCGTGTGACCTGTCCAGGGACGCATTGAACAGCAATGGACCGATCGGTGTGCCCGGCCGGCCCATTGCATTGTATGTGAGCGGGTACGCGTTGTATCCCGGGTACGCGTTGTACAGCAATGGACCGATCGGTGTGCCCGGCCGGCACATTGCATTGTATGTGAGCGGGTACGCGTTGTATCCCGGGTACGCGTTGAACAGCAATGGACCGATCGGTGTGCCCGGCCGGCCCATTGCATTGTATGTGAGCGGGTACGCGTTGTATCCCGGGTACGCGTTGAACAGCAATGGACCGATCGGTGTGCCCGGCCGGCCCATTGCATTGTATGTGAGTGGGTACGCGTTGTATCCCGGGTACGCGTTGTACAGCAATGGACCGATCGGTGTGCCCGGCCGGCCCATTGCATCGTATGTGAGCGGTTTCGCGTTGTATCCCGGGTACGCGTTGAACAGCAATGGACCGATCGGTGTGCCCGGCCGGCCCATTGCATTGTATGTGAGCGGGTACGCGTTGTACAGCAATGGACCGATCGGTGTGCCCGGCCGGCCCATTGCATTGTATGTGAGCGGGTACGCGTTGTATCTCGAAATACGCGTTGTACAGCAGTGGACCGAACGGTGCGCACACATTGGCTGGGGCCTGGCATGGCAACGGACGCGTTTTGAAGCTCCAACGAGTCTGATGCAGTGAATTCAGTTGGCCAGCCACAACAATGTTGCAAAATCATGGGTGTCATGAAGTTGAAGATTTGAAGGATGCTGTGGGTGTGTATTAGTGCTGCTATTCCATGGATTGGTCAGATTCAGAAGATGCAAACGACTTGGACCTATCACTTTGGACACATGGGACAGTATCTGCCTCTGCAGCACACATATAATGCTGGCTGTTCCCCTGAGAGCTCACTTGCCTGCACTACATGCTCCAGGACGAAATCTGCCACCAACACTGCTGCTGTTTATGCATCCTCTGGCTCCTGCAATGGCACGTACTGTGGAGAGAGCCCCAGCCTTCAGCCTTGAGGAGAACCAGGCCCTGCTGGACAGCCTCCTTCCACAGTACAGTAAGCTGGATGGGAAACCAGGGGAGCAGGTGAGTGTGCTGTCCACTGCCTCACTAATTGTGCATGTTGTCTGACTAGCAGGGCTTTCAGTGTGCACACCACTGGCTAGCATGCCCACTGAGTAGTTGTCACACCCCAAAGTGTGTAGTTACATGCACTGAACTGGTACAGTGCAGTAACAGTGCATTCCTACTAGGTTTACTTCCCATGCAATGATACCATGTAGTGACTGCTGGCAAACTGTTCATAGCCATTGTTGCACTGCCTGTGTACATCATATGCCCCTGTGATTGAGACATGTATATCCAACTGTGTGATGCACGTATATGTTGCATGTGTAGTAATGGCCTTTTCACTTTGTCATCCTCACAGGTTGATGCCCACCAGAAGCAGGAAATCTGGCTGACCATCGCCCGGAAAGTAAGATCCGTGGGGGTCTACAGGCGCAGGATCCGCAACTGCCAGAAGAGGTGGCAGGACCTTCGTGGCTGGACCCGGAGGATCGCAAGGGTCCAGCTGAAGCTGTCGTCTCCTCGCAGGAGGGGCGGACACCGGACCCTGACCCCCCACATGCTCCGGATCCTGGCAGTGGTCTTCCCTGACCTGGATGGGCAGCTGAAGGACAGAGAGCAGCAAGGAGGGGGTGAGTCCATGACTGCACTGTGCACTTTGTCTGACATGCTATGTGCCCTCCTCTGGCCTGGTTAAACTTCCACAGTACATCAGTCATATTGTCCAGGACCCATGTCCCTCATTTGTGACATGCCCACTTCTCCTCTGATACGCATATGTGTGGCCCTTATAGTCAGGAAATTGTGTCATTTGGGGACTGTGTCATTGCATTTAGCTTTGCTCAAGCTGGGGGACAGCATTTGTTCCCATGACTATGTTGTGCGATTCATGGGTGGGTCAATTGCTTACACAATGCCTAAGTTCTGACATGTAATCTGGGTGTAACTTTGATATGTGGTCCGCTTGCTGCTCTGACTCACCACATGTCCCTGGGGAATTTGGCACACACCCATGCTGCTGGTGGGAACAATGTTTGGGCCTCAGGAGTATGTGTTTCCAGTGTGTCACACATGCTTAGCCACCTGCCTACTTTCCAGGACTCATCCCTCTTACAGGTGGAGCTGGACAGTCATGCCTACTCCAAGGCATGCAATGCACTCTGTACTCCCACTCCCGTGTATCATCTGGCATGTTGTGATCAGTGTAATGTACCCTCAGGTATCTGCCTCTGTCTCATTGTGCTGTGTCTTCGTTGTCAGGACTACTGGTATGTTTATCGGTTAGGGCTCAGCATGCCATCTGAGATGTGACCATGATAGACGATACTTCTGTGACTTATAGGTGTCTGATCACTTGACTGTGCACACAGGTGTTTGCGACTGTGACTTTCAGTCAGCTGTATTGTCATTCACAGCACACTGTGAGGTGCTCATGTTCAGAGAGTTGTGTTTCATGTCCCCCATATGTCCAGTTGGTATGACGTGGACAAATAGTAGTACAGATGATGTGGTATTTGGGGGATGGACATGTGCACTTGTCAGTCACATAACTTGCATTCCCCATGCCCTCGGATTGTGACACAGTGCAGACTGTTGTTGGCTGGCTGCCATGGCCATGTGACTTGAGACAGTAATGTATGACTTTGCACGCATTCCTGTGTCATGGCATTCAACTTCCTGAGACTGATCCTGCAGGGGAGTGACATGTGCAACATGCACCCCATTGTGGCATTGACTATCCGGACATGGGTGCATCATGGTGTCTGGTGCTGGTATGCATCACATGCATTTCTATTTAGACTCTGGCCATCCCTTTATCCGGACACCTGCACTGACTCATTGGCAAGAGATGTGATGTGTGCATGTTCACATACTTCACTGTGTTCCCTGCAATGTTCAACAACTGTGTAGGTGGTGCATGTGTCCACACTGGGGTCTTACCATCAGACAGGCACCGGACAGATGGGTGCAAGGGCAGGAGGGGTGTGAGTCCCATTGTTGACCATCAGACTGACAATTGGCTTCCCCGAATCTGTGTGAGGACTTTAGGCAATGTTCAACTAAGGATGCCAGGGCTTGCTCTGTAATGTGCTGTACTTACTGTGGTGTGTGCGGTCAGTGCAGGTGACTGATGTTTGTCTGTTTCCCTAATTGTTTGCAGATACATCCACGGCCACAGGAGGGGACAGCTCCACGGACCAGGAGGAGCAGCGGAGCCAGACTGGGTCAGCATCGGACGAGTGGTCAGAGGGACCCAGTGGCACAGAGGGCGAGGGGAGCCACACCGAGGAGTCCTCAGCACCATCCACCTCAGCTGAGGACCACAGCAGCTCGGAGGATGACTCCCTTGTGGAGGCGGGTCTCAGCAGCCACCAAAGGCCAGCTAGTCTGTCTGGCCCGCCACCACCACCACCACCACCGCCCTCCCATTGGCTCCCATTCCTGAGGTCCGTGGGGGCTCCCGTACTCGGGAGCGTGTCTCCTTCGTGCCAGGCACCGCAGCCCCTGCCCCTGTGTCCCCTGCTGCCCTGAGTGAGGAGTCTGTGTACCTCCTTCGGCAGCTCCATGTAGGGCAGACAGCAATGCTGAGTGTCCTCCATGCACACACCACTCTGTTGACACAGCTGGTGTCGTTCATGGAGGGCATCTCGACGGGTATGTCTGCCCTACATAGCAGCAATAGGTCCATGGACTCCTCCCTGACGGCAGCAGTGTCCCTCCTCCAACAGTCCCTCACCCCTCCCACCTCTGCCCCATCCACACTTCCTGCCCCCCTACCTGTCCAAAGCACATGCACACCTGCACAGTCACCCAAACACACAGACACGAGCAGCACAGACACACCCAAGAGAAAGTCAAGACGTGCACACACGCATCCTCAGGGGACTGATACCACAGACACAGGGGACGGGGAACACACACACACACAGACATCCACATTAACTCCGCAGTCCTCCAAATCCTCTCCCTCCAAGACCCCTTCCCTCGCCTGCTAACACACCTACACAGCAGATCTTCCTGTGTGACCTCGGCCTCATCCCCTCCAATCCTGCTGATCCAGCATACCGGGGGAAGAGGAAGTCCACCCACACAGAGGGAGTGCCCCTCGCCCCCGGACACCCTCCCCCAGGTGCAGGCAGAGTGAGCCCCCACCCGCAAGTCCCCCGGTCCCGGAAGAGCAAGACCCCGCCACCGCCCTGCAAGACAACCACCCAGTCTCTCACCTCCATCCCCCAGGCCACCACTCCACAGGTTCCACCGCCACACACTGCCCCAGGTTCCCCCACACACCGATACCGCATCCCCAAACTGCTTACGCCCTCCCCCCTGCCACTTGCTCTTCCACCCCCAAACCAGACGCTCTGCCTGTTTGTGCCACTGGTGTGGAGACCGTGTCCCCCCTCTGTCCTGCCCAGCTCTTCTGCCCCCCTTCCACTACCTTGGAGTCATGCACTGCGGTGGAGTCCACAACCACCCCGTCTGACTCGGGCACTGCATTGGGGACCCAGTCCACTCCATCTGACCAGCCCACTGCAGTGGTTGCAGCACCAACTCCATCTGACTTGAGCCCTGCGGTGGTGCCAGCCCCCTGAGTCAGACACCTCCACTGCAGTTGCCGGTGACACTCCTGCACCCACCTCCCCTTCACTGCCTCCTTCTGGCATCCCCTGATCCTGTCCCTGCGGTGCCTGGCCTGCCCCTCGTATGCCCCTCCAAGGGGGATGTCCCCTGTCCGTACCTGTGCAGGCAAGCAATTGTTGACAAGTTGTCACACATCACCCTGTTGGGACTGTATATTTGGACTGGCCATTGGCCTTAGTTTATTTTGGACTTTTGATTTGAGTTGCACACTTGCTGAATAAAGCCTATTTTTGTTTACTTGTGGTTAATCTTTGGAGGTACATGATGTAGATGTGTAGAATCATGCATTTGCTGTTGTAATAGTGTTCAGATCAGGTAAATGAAGTTTTGCTGTGATGGGCTCCATGTGGTCCATGGGATATGTGTCCTAATCTAGTCTGGATCTATAGCATCCTTTGCTGCAGTCTGAGGGTGTAATGTTCAGCATTTGACACAGGGATGTACGTTTAGCATTTGTAGATTACCATCTTTGTCCTACACTGATGCACATCTGGTGGGCTTACCACTGTCCAATGTTCCTAGTACCCTGACTGTGTGCCCGTCTCCAATGGACATGCAGTTTAGCACATCAAATTTGGAGGACTCATCTGTGTACACAGTGCAAGTTGCTTGACACGTGTCTTGGGTGTATGCAGATGACTGACGTGACACTCCCGTGCCCAGGCTGATATGAGCAGAGCCTTCAGTGTGTTGTAGTTGTTGACTCACTGACCGTGTGTTCTGCTGACATGTTTGAGTCATGCACAGACAAGGTTTGGCACAGCTGACCTTCCACAGGAGTGGAGTGCCCTCATGGCAGTGCGTGATTCCGTGATATAGGCTGTGCCCATGTTGTGTGTTGTGTAGGCATGTCTGTGCGTGTTCCCTTCTCCTTTTCCTACACAGGCTGTGTCCCTACGGATGTTCCTGTTTGTGATGCTTGCTGAGTTGTTCTGTGTTCATCCAGCATCTTGGACCTGGTTACTCCGGGATGTGGGTGCATGGCAAACTAATGTTCATGAGGTTGTCATCCCTAGTTGTCTTTGTTGTCAGGGCTGGGGATGTGGGCAAACGCAGATGGGACACAGTCAGGATTCCTCTTGGCACTTGTTGGTTACACGAGTAATGTGATTTTCTGTTTGTGTATGCTTTCAGTGATTGTGACACGTTGTGTGTGTGACTGCTGCCACTCCTCAGGGTCAGAGCTGCAATGTTGGAAGTTGTCTATGTGTGTCCTTTGTGGGTCAGCTTGGCTTCTTCATTGGTGTGTGACTATGGCCAGGATCCCATTGTTTGGGGTGGATTTCACGTCATGCCCATGTACGGCATACTGTGCAGTGTGTCAGACATTCACAAGTATTGTTGACTGGCCATGTGTGATGGGTTTCTGCACTTTACTTCCCCCCACCACCCCTGGGATTGTCATGGGTGCATGTGCAATGTCAGCAGTCCATGTGAGCTTCAACGCTGCACATTGGTGGAGTTCAAGGTGTGTGGCGTTGAGTGTGTGCAAATGTGAGTTGTTGCACGGCTGGGGCACTACCTCCATATTTTCCTTGGCTGGCAGGCCGTGCTGAGTGCTTTGTGCTTGTATAGGTGTGATGGTAGTTTGTTGCTCAGGACACATGGCTGTGGTTCACAGTGTGGATGACATCTACCTTTGTCATCACAGTGTGATTGTCATGCAGGCTAGTGTCACCACAATGTGGGGTCCCTGGGGGAGTGCTGTGGTGGTTCTGTCTCTTGCTGTGTGTGTTGCTGTTCCTACAAGCTTGTGTGACATGTGTAATTTGGGCTCCCTCTCATCTCACAATGCCTGTTTGCCCACATAGGGAATCCAATCCATGAGTTACTTTTGTATGTGACTGTGTTGACATCTGTGTATCAGTGAATCTGGCCTCCTCATGTGTTGTGTGTTTGCCTGGGGACACTGGCACACAACCCCCTCACCTGTTGTGTATGATATGCAGTGTGAGTCTGCCTGTTTGTGTTTGTGCTTTTGCACCACTGCATTGGCATATCTTTAGTTTGCCATTGGCTGTATGTTGTTTGTTGGCTTTCCCCTGCTGGCCCTGGGACTGCTAGGTCATCAGTCAGCACATTGATCATGGTTAGTATGTCCCATTGCTGCCATGGTATGGTATTTGTTCACCTGACATCTACAGTCTCCACAGGATATCTACATTTGTGTGTCCATTGGTGCTGATATGTGGGTCTGCATTATGATGCTCACTTCTGTCATTGTGTTATTTGTGAATGTAGACAATGTGGGCCCCCATGGCTTATGTTTGTGTGCACATGGCCAGAACGATGTGTCATTGGCACTGCACTGCTTGCCTCACACAATCTATGTTGCTATGGGACACAAGCACTACAATGCCACTGTAGTGTTTGGTGTTGTGTGGCCAGGAATAATCCCTGCAGTTATGTTTTTGCAGCTTTTACCAGGACTACACTTCCCTTTTGGGCACTGTGGTGATGGGGCTTTGGGCCCCATTTCCAGACTGTTCAAAATGTGCTTCAGCTATGGAGCACACACTTCCCTTTTGGGCACTGTGGTGATGGGGCTTTGGGCCCCATTGCCACACTGTTCAAAATGTGCTTCAGCTATGGAGCACACACTTGCCTTTTGGGCACTGTGGTGATGGAGCTTTGGGCCCCATTGCCACACTGTTCAAAATGTGCTTCAGCTATGGGGCACACACTTACCTTATGGGCACTGTGGTGATGGGGCTTTGGGCCACATTGCCACAGTGGTCATGGTCCGCTTGCATTGTGTAGGCCACACACACAATTATGTGTGACACATCTGTTAGGGGGTCACATTGTATGTTCAATGTCATGTTCAGTGTTGTATGCATTTGACACAGACCACACACGCTTGTCATGGTGTTGGGGGCTGGAATGTAATTTACAGACAGTCCTTATGTGGGAGTATGCTAGTTGTGTCATGCATTACCCGTCCTATGAGTAGGGGTGGTTGTAGTGACAGGCATCCAGCCCCCCATGAGTGGTGATGGTAGTAGTGGTAGGCATCCATCCCCCTAAGGGTGGGTATGGTAGTAGTGGCAGGCATCCAGGCCCCCTGGGTAGGGGTGGTAGTAGTGGCATGCATCCACCCCCCCCGGATAGGGGTGGTGGTAGTGGCAGGCATCCAGCCCCCCCTGAGTAGGGGTGGTGGTAGTGACAGGCATCCAGGCACCCCTGAGTAGGGGTGGTGGTAGTGACAGGCATCCAGGCCCCCCTGGGTAGGGGTGGTAGTAGTGGCAGGCATCCATCCCCTTAAGGGTGGGTATGGTAGTAGTGGCAGGCATCCAGGCCCCCCTGGGTAGGGGTGGTAGTAGTGGTAGGCATCCAGCCCCCCATGAGTGGGGATGGTAGTAGTGATAGGCATCCAGCCCCCCATGAGTGGGGATGGTAGTAGTGGCAGGCATCCAGCCCCCCCTGAGTAGGGGTGGTGGTAGTGACAGGCATCCAGGCCCCCCTGGGTATGGGTGGTGGTAGTGGCAGGCATCCATCCCCCTTAGGGTGGATATGGTAGTAGTGGCAGGCATCCATCCCCCTAAGGGTGGGGATGGTAGTAGTGACAGGCATCCAGCCCCCCCTGGATAGGGGTGGTGGTAGTGGCAGGCATCCAGCCCCCCCTGAGTAGGGGTGGTGGTAGTGACAGGCATCCAGGCCCCCCTGAGTAGGGGTGGTGGTAGTGACAGGCATCCAGGCCCCCTTGGGTAGGGGTGGTAGTAGTGGCAGGCATCCATCCCCTAAGGGTGGGTATGGTAGTAGTGGCAGGCATCCAGGCACCCCTGGGTAGGGGTGGTAGTAGTGGCATACATCCAGCCCCCCTGGATAGGGGTGGTGGTAGTGGCAGGCATCCAGCCCCCCTGAGTAGGGGTGGTGGTAGTGACAGGCATCCAGGCCCCCTGGGTAGGGGTGGTGGTAGTGGCATGCATCCAGCCCCCCTGGATAGGGGTGGTGGTAGTGGCAGGCATCCAGCCCCCTGAGTAGGGGTGGTGGTAGTGACAGGCATCCAGGCCCCCCTGGGTAGGGGTGGTGGTAGTGGCAGGCATCCATCCCCCTAAGGGTGGGGATGGTAGTAGTGGTAGGCATCCAGCCCCCCATGAGTGGGGATGGTAGTAGTGGTAGGCATCCAGCCCCCCATGAGTGGGGATGGTAGTAGTGACAGGCATCCAGGCCCCCCTGGGTTGGGGTGGTGGTAGTGGCAGGCATCCATCCCCCTAAGGGTGGGGATGGTAGTAGTGGCAGCCATCCAGCCCCCTATGGGTGGGGGTGGTAGTAGTGGTAGGCATCCAGCCCCCATGAGTGGGGATGGTAGTAGTGGTAGGCATCCAGCCCCCCATGAGTGGGGATGGTAGTAGTGGTAGGCATCCAGCCCCCCATGAGTGGGGATGGTAGTAGTGACAGGCATCCAGGCCCCCCGGGGTAGGGGTGGTAGTAGTGGCATGCATCCATCCCCCTAAGGGTGGGTGTGGTAGTAGTGGCAGGCATCCAGGCCCCCCTGGGTAGGGATGGTAGTAGTGGCATGCATCCAGCCCCCCTGGATAGGGGTGGTGGTAGTGGCAGGCATCAAGCCCCCCTGAGTAGGGGTGGTGGTAGTGACAGGCATCCAGGCCCCCTGGGTAGGGGTGGTGGTAGTGGCATGCATCCAGCCCCCCTGGATAGGGGTGGTGGTAGTGGCAGGCATCCAGCCCCCCTGAGTAGGGGTGGTGGTAGTGACAGGCATCCAGGCCCCCTGGGTAGGGGTGGTGGTAGTGGCAGGCATCCATCCCCCTTAGGGTGGGTATGGTAGTAGTGGCAGGCATCCATCCCCCTAAGGGTGGGGATGGTAGTAGTGACAGGCATCCAGCCCCCCTGGATAGGGGTGGTGGTAGTGGCAGGCATCCAGCCCCCTGAGTAGGGGTGGTGGTAGTGACAGGCATCCAGGCCCCCTGAGTAGGGGTGGTGGTAGTGACAGGCATCCAGGCCCCCTGGGTAGGAGTGGTGGTAGTGGCAGGCATCCATCCCCCTTAGGGTGGGTATGGTAGTAGTGGCAGGCATCCATCCCCCTAAGGGTGGGGATGGTAGTAGTGACAGGCATCCAGCCCCCCTGGATAGGGGTGGTGGTAGTGGCAGGCATCCAGCCCCCCCTGAGTAGGGGTGGTGGTAGTGACAGGCATCCAGGCCCCCCTGAGTAGGGGTGGTGGTAGTGACAGGCATCCAGGTCCCCCTGGGTAGGGGTGGTAGTAGTGGCAGGCATCCATCCCCTAAGGGTGGGTATGGTAGTAGTGGCAGGCATCCAGGCCCCCCTGTGTAGGGGTGGTAGTAGTGGCATGCATCCAGCCCCCTGGATAGGGGTGGTGGTAGTGGCAGGCATCCAGCCCCCTGAGTAGGGGTGGTGGTAGTGACAGGCATCCAGGCCCCCCTGGGTAGGGGTGGTGGTAGTGGCAGGCATCCATCCCCCTTAGGGTGGGTATGGTAGTAGTGGCAGGCATCCATCCCCCCCTGGATAGGGGTGGTGGTAGTGGCAGGCATCCATCCCCCTAAGGGTGGGGATGGTAGTAGTGGCAGCCATCCAGCCCCCCATGAGTGGGGATGGTAGTAGTGGTAGGCATCCAGCCCCCATGAGTGGGGATGGTAGTAGTGGTAGGCATCCAGCCCCCATGAGTGGGGATGGTAGTAGTGGTAGGCATCAAGCCCCCCATGAGTGGGGATGGTAGTAGTGACAGGCATCCAGGCCCCCTGGGTAGGGGTGGTAGTAGTGGCAGGCATCCAGGGCCCCCTGGGTAGGGGTGGTAGTAGTGGCAGGCATCCAGGCACCCCTGGGTAGGGGTGGTAGTAGTGGCAGGCATCCATCCCCTATGGGTGTGTATGGCATTGGTGTTGGCCATCCCACCCCTATGGTTCTGCTGTTGCTAGTGTACGTTATTTGTGCATCCCTATGTGTGTGTGACATATTTCGGGTACGTGTAGTTTGTTTGTATTGTTGGTGTTTGACTTACCGTCTGCGCCGTACGCGTCCGTGCCGGTCCCGGTAATAGATGTAGAGTATAGGTAGGACCTGCGCAATGGGATTCATGCTTTGATCGTCTCGTTCGGGTTTCTCGTGTCTTCGAGTCGTACTCGTAGCAGGCTTGTTCATCTCGTAGCCGTGGATCGTCTTGTGGCGCGAAACGGAGCTTATGTACGGCTCGCCCGGATGCTCAAACGTGCCGGACGTAGCGACGAGTTCGGCGTGTACGGAAGACGCATGGTACTAGTCCGGCCGGAAGGTGCTGTGTATTTGGTTCCGTGCGACTCGATTCGGCGTTTACGGCTCCGGCTCGGGCGGGGAACCGGAGCTGGAATGGGTAAGTACGGCTCGCTCGGAATCTGGGCTGTTATGCGCATCGTACTTGTTCGTTCGGTAGAGTGTTCGAGTCGGTCGGAAAACACGCGTTCGGCTGGTATTTTTTCCGGACGAATACTGTTAGGTGCGCTTCCGGCCGACATCGGAATCGACCCCTGAGTGTGTGTGTAGGTGGGTTAGAGGTGTGTGACTCTGTGCATTGATGTGTGAGTGGTTGATTCACTGGGTGTATGGGTTCAAGAGTGCATGTGGAAACAGCTGTATTGGTGGGTGAGTGTGTGTATGGGTGTGTTGGTGAGTGAATGGATGTCTCAGTGGTACATGTGTGAGTAACTACATATGTAAAAGGCAGTATATGTGAGTGATGCTGTATATAAATGAGTATATGTGAGAGTGAGTGATTGTGAGAGTGGCTGTATGGATGAGTGTGTACTTGTATCAGTGATTATATAAGAGAGTAATTATTCGTTAGTATCTGTATGAATTAGGGAGGTGGTGTGTGTATAACTGTATAGGTGAGTAAATGGGAGTGTGATTGATTCTTTGCATGAGTGACTAGGTGTGTGAGTAACTCCATGGATGAGTGGCGGTGTGTGAGTGTCTGAATAGGTGTATGAGTGCATATCATAGTGTTGTATTGATGAGTAACTGCATGTATAAGTGAATGTATGGGTGAATGAGTGGATGTGTGTGTAGAACTAGGAATGAAAGAGTGCGTATGTAGTAACTGGTATTGGTGTCTCGATGGTTTCGAAAATGGTAGTCTGTATTTTACAGTGGGTGTATTAAAGGTTATATTAGACTGTGAGGAGGTGCATCAGATTTTCACGTGGATGATGTCATCAGTGATGTCATCTGTGATGTCATTTCAGATGTCATCAGTGATGTCATCAGTGATGTCACTGACCATGCCATGAATGATGTAATATGTGACGTCATGAGCAGTGCATTGTGGGGCGCGAGTTATAGTTAGCTGAACTAACTATAACAGTGGAATTTCTATGGTTTTGTACGAGTGAAATGTCCAGCTAACTATAACGCCCCTGAAACCTATGGTTTTTTCAGTGAATTTCAAAGATTTTTTAAATGCTAATTTCAAACTATAACGTCTGTAAAACCTATGGTTTTTTCAGTGAATTTCAAAGGTTTTTTAAATGCTAATTTCTAACTACAATGTCCCTAAAACCTATATTGTTTTTAACTAAATTTAAAAAAGACGTGCATACTTTTTGTAGTGAAAAACTAACTGTAACAGTAGTCTGTTATAAGTTATAATTTAACAATGATGTTTAAAACTTAATTAGCACTAATTAACATATAAGTGTGGCAAAAGTGTGACGGAGCAGCTATGATACCTGACTTTGAACAACAGTGTTCACAGTTCGATTCCCGGCTCCAGCGGCACGTTAGCCCACCACTATGTCACTGTGGGCAACACCTTGCTTAATCTTTCCGACGCCCCCGAGCGCCGGCACACCTTTCCAGGGTTAGCTGTACGCTTTACAAATGCTCGCCATAGTGATGAGGAATATTATCACGTTTTTTTCTTCTATTCTGATAGATCTTTTTTTTTATGTCTTCTATTTAGAATTACGGCAATCAATAAATGTATTTACTCATGATAATGGAAATGACACGGTTTTCCGGGTAACAGTTTTTAAGCTCTCCAACGTATGTACATATTAAGGACCTTATACGTGTTACGTTCGAAATCGAAACTTTTTCCGCTTCACATTTTGTAACTTTTCCCAACACGTGCACAAGTGAAACAGTTAAAACGTGACCACGTGTCAACTGTAAAACGTGACATCTAAATGGGCGGAGCCGCATCGTCCTTCCATAGACTACTGAATAACCAAAAAGTATATAAACCACACCCGTTGATAGATTAGTTTCGTTTTTGCGAGTTATTTACGCGTCTCCATTCAGTGATGCAGGTGCTCTTTTCTACAGTCGGATTCTTCTTTTGCGGCCACAAAACATAATCCTGAGTTGTAAGTTGTTTGATTATGCAATACTAGATATTTATAATACGTAGCTATTTGTCAATCTTTAAACACTTGTATTTAGAAAAAAGTGTTATTGGTTGTTTTTGCCATTTATATGTAACGTCAGCAGCTTGTTTTCAGAAACAGACAGAATACAGCAAACATTGTTCCTGTTCTGGCTCCTTTGAGCACATATAGTGTGACTTTGTATATTATAATATTGACACTGTACTTGACCTCAGAAGTGTTGGTGACCCGTCGGCGCGAAGACTAAAGATTTATATGTAACGTCAGCAGCTTCTAGTTTGTAGTCTATTTCCCCCTTGACATCATATAGTGTGAGTATGTATATTATAATAACCACACATTATGATCTCAGAGGAGTTTATGACCCGTTGGCGCGAAGACTAAAGATTTATATGTAACGTCAGCAGCTTCTGGTTTTTAGTCTATTTCTCCCTTGAGATCATATAGTGTGAGTATGTATATTGTAATATGAACATTTATACTGACCTCAGTGGAGTTTATGACCCGTCGACGCGAAGACTAAAGATTTATATTTAACGTCAGCACCTTCTCGTTCTTACTCTGTTTCTTTCTTGGGATCATATACTGTGAATATGTATATTATAATATTAACAGTCATTGTGATCTCAGAGCACTTTATGACCCGTTGGCGCGAAGATGAAAGATTTCGAAGTCCCGGAGAAAAGAAGCTCTCAACATACTCATCGCTGTAAAGTATTTTGTTATTGATCTTGTTTTGTATTGATGACTTCATTTTCATTTTCCTTTTTGTGTGCCATCAGTGACACTGTGTATATTGTAAGAGTGTGATATTTCCACACAACAGGAATTGGAGATTTCTCGCCGCCAGGAGTAAACCATCTGAAATACAGTTTACTGACCGTTATAACTTACTTGATCAGATATTTTTACAGTGACAATATTTTTGGAAATTGCAGTTTAAAAAAATCGTTTCCATAGATACTTTCTTACTGAATACCTTTGATAAACCCTACATTTCTGAATGTTTTTTTACTATTTCTATTTTTGTCTGTTGCGGTTCCTATTCACCTTCTCCCTATAGAATATATACGACCAGTAGTGTATATTATTATACTACTATCCTATATATTCTTAAAGGAGTACGTGATCTAAGCACTACGACCGAACTTTCCCGAATTCTACAATAATAGAAATTATAAAAATGATAAAGCGTACATTTCTATGTAATATAAAGTGATTTGTGTTGAACTGTTTTTTACTTGTTATTGTTCTTGTGACCTGAGATGATGTAGTGCGGGAGTGTTTCTTGTAGCACTTCTTTTCTACTTTATCTAAAAGTAACTCATGCCCTCTTATATTATCAAGAATATGGGGCAACACTTTTACAAACTACAGCAGAAAAAAAGGGAGGGTGTGCCCAAGCTTAAGGGATATTTTATGAATTGCGTTTTTATTTGTCACCCCTTTGATATATACAGCTTCAGTTTCCGAACAAAGTATATTTGTAATTGCTTAATAAAAACTATTTCAAACCTAGACTGAAATTTTTGCTGCGCAACCACAGTTCCCCGTTAGAAAAGTAAACAGCACATTATAACTAAACAGTGCTCCTGGGAAGTATCCCACCCGCAAACTTAATAAAAAGAAGACCGCAACACACTTTGTTATTTTCCCGCCGTGATTTGTACACCCCACGCCAATTATATAAATGGCCCTTAAAATATATAAAAAACTATTTTTACCTTCACAATCCCTCTCCACCACCTAGTGACCACTGTACAGAGTTAATAGTGTTCCTACCCTCCCCGCTACTACTTTCTTTTCCCGTACTCCATTGAAGTGCGTCACAAAATGGTTCACAACAGTGAATCGTTCCCAGCCAATAATGAGCAAACTTGTACTAGGAACAGTTTAGCCAATAAAATGTCCATGGTGTTCCGCAGAGGGGGAGGGAATAGCTGGCAACACTTGTACTTTCAATGGTTCGCAGCCAATGAACATTAAGCTTGGGAAGGTCCTGCTTGGAACACGTCAGCCAATCAGATGTCCCTGCTACTCCGCGGACGGGGAGGAAATGGCTGGCAACACTTCTACTTTCAATGGTTCGCAGCCAATGAACATTAAGCTTGGGAAGGTCCTGCTTGGAACACGTCAGCCAATCAGATGTCCCTGCTACTCCGCGGACGGGGAGGAAATGGCTGGCAACACTTATACTTTCAATGGTTCGCAGCCAATGAACATTAAGCTTGGGAAGGTCCTGCTTGGAACACGTCAGCCAATCAGATGTCCCTGCTACTCCGCGGACGGGGAGGAAATGGCTGGCAACACTTCTACTTTCAATGGTTCGCAGCCAATGAACATTAAGCTTGGGAAGGTCCTGCTTGGAACACGTCAGCCAATCAGATGTCCCTGCTACTCCGCGGACGGGGAGGAAATGGCTGGCAACACTTATACTTTCAATGGTTCGCAGCCAATGAACATTAAGCTTGGGAAGGTACTGCTTGGAACACATCAGCCAATCAGATGTCCCTGCTACTCCGCGGATGGGGAGGAAATGGCTGGCAACACTTCTACTTTCAATGGTTCGCAGCCAATGAACATTGAGCTCGTTGTTGGAACACCTCAGCCAATTAAACGTTAATTTTGTTCCAGACACACGAACAGAACACGCCCTCCCACATAATATTAATTTTCGTGTAAGAAAGTGACACTGTCCGTGATAAAAGTGAACACCGCATTATAAATAAACATTACTGCGCATTATATTAAAGGAAGGCTGCAATACGGCGCATTGTTATTTTCCCAACGGGATTTCCAGAGCCTACGCAACCTTGCCGCAATACCGCGCACCGTTGTTCTGCGGACGTGATTTCCACATCTGCAGATGTGATTTCCACGGCCTACGCAACATTCAAACTCCCTGCCTCTGCACCGTACAGACTGCTTAAACTAAGACCACAGTGTTCCTACTATACCCTCTTATACAATTTTTCTCTTTCGTTTCGCCCTACGCCTTTTAAGTCAGTCACAAAATGGCTGCCAACACTTCATAGTTTCAACAGTTCGCAACCAATGAACCGCACGCTCGTGCTCGTAACGCCTCAGCCAATCAGATGTCAGAATTCTCAAGTATCAATATCTGTAAATTTTGATATTTCTCTAAAACTACTGAACGGACTTACCCCATTTAAACAAAAGCGTGCTTACTGGACCAAGACCTTTCTCCCTGCCAAATTTGGCATAATTCCGTTCAGCAGTTTGACCTGTAGCCTTGTCTAAAGTTTCCTATGGAAATTGCATGGAGAAAAGACGTTTTGGGACCCCCTTTTTCTCAGCCCCCTTCACGAATCACCCCCAAACTTTCAGGATAGGAGCTCACCTGAAAAGTGGAACTTTTTGGAAAATTTCGTACAGATTCGGCAAACGACGTCAAAGTTATAAGCACATCAAAAAATGCTTTTCCTATGGAAACTAGGTTCTAACTATAACTACCTACTGGCGACCGCCAGTAGGTAATATATATATTTTCGCTCCTCTTTCTTTGGTTTCAAAGAAAATCAGCACTCACGGAGGCACTTGAAGAACTTTATTGTACAGCAGCAAGCAACTGTTGCTTGCTGCTGTACAATAAAATTCTTCAAGCGCCCCCGTGAGTGCTGATTTTCTTTGAAACCAAAGAAAGAGGAGCGAAAATAAATTGCGGAGTCCACGGCCGCACACACGCACCCGCCCGAGAGTGCTTCACATGGAGGTGGAGTTGGAGCGTGAAGGTAATATATACATATATATATATATATATATATATATTATCTACTGGTGGTCGCCAGTAGATAGTTATAGTTAGGACCTATTATCCATAGGAAATCCGTAACATTCTATTCCCAATAACTTTGGCGTCGTTTGACGAATCATCGCGAAATTTTCAAAACTAGTGGGGCGCTCCGGTCCGCTCCTGTCTTGAAAGTTTTGGGGTGATTCATCAAGCGGGGGCCGAGAAAAAGGGGGTCCCAAAACATGTTTTCTCCATGTTAATTCCCATAGGAAATTTTAGCCACGGCTACAGCCTGAACTGCTGAACGGAATTACACCAAATTTGGCAAAAAGGTAGCGCTTGGTTCAGAAAGTGACCTTTTTTAAATGGTGTAAATCCGTTCAGTAGTTGCGGAGAAATTCAAAAAATAAGAGTGAAAAATCAATTTCCCATAGGAAACTTTATGCAAGGCTACAGCAAAAACTGCTGAACGGAATTACACCACATTTGGCAAAAAGGTAGTGCTTGGTTCAGAAAGCACCCTTTTTAAACATGGTGTAAATCCGTTCAGTAGTTGCTGAGAAAATCCAAAATAAAAGTTTCGATATCTATGGCCGCGGTGGATCCGCGCACCCTCCCGACCACGAGCTGCGTGCTAATTGGCTGTCAACACTCCAAACCAGGAAGTGTTGGCAGCCATCTTGTTCCTCGGTAGAACCAAGGAACAAGAAAGCAGTAAAACAAGTGCGCAAAACGCAAAAAGGGGGCAGGGTAGAAACACCCTGACCCCCTAGGTCTGCTCAGGGGGTCCCACAAGGTCATCAGTGATGTCATCAGTGATGTCACTGACCATGTCATGAGTGATGTAATATGTGACGTCATCAGCAGTGCATTGCGGGGGCGCGAGTTATAGTTAGCTGAACTAACTATAACGGGGAATTTCACGGGTTTTGTACGAATGCAATGTCCAACTAACTATAACTGTCCCTAAAACCTATGGTTTTTCAGTGAATTTGTAAGGTTTTTAAATGCAAATTTCTAACTATAACGTGTCTGAAACCTATGGTTTTTTCAGTGAATTTCAAAGGTTTTTAAATGCTAATTTCTAACTATAACGTGTCTGAAACCTATGGTTTTTTCAGTGAATATATATATATATATATTTATATATATCACAAACATGTAACGCTCTTTCCGAGACCACCGGACCCTGGACAGCTGGCTGTAAATCTTCAAACAATCCAACACTTAGAAGTGCACCCTCGGGAAACAGAGTAAGGTGCGGTACAGATAGTTTAATGGAAAACTCAACTGTGAGTTTTGCATTAAACTTCCTATACTGCACCTTCCTCTGTTTCTACATGTTGGATTGTTTGAACATATACTGAAAGAAACAAAGGTTACAGGGACGTTATAGTTAGGAAATAGAATTAAAAAAAAAACCTTATAAATTCACTGAAAAAAATGAAGGTTACAGGGACCTTATAGCTAGTTTTAGATTTCACTTGTACAACACAGTAAAATTTAGCAGTTATAGTTACCTGAGCCAACTATAACTTACGCCGCCGCAATGCACTGCTTATGACCTTAGATATTACATCCCTCATGACATGGTCAGTGCCATCACTGATGACATCTCAAATGCCATCAGTGCTGACATCATCCGGTGATTGTGAGTGATTTGTAAACTTTTATTAGTGTTAAACATATACTAAGGTTATCACAAAAGTGAAATTAGTTTACTTTCTGAACTATTAATGAGTGATTCTATTTAAAAAGATAGATTATGTGAGTGTCCGTGTAACTGACTAATACAGGTTCATGAGTGGGTGTGCATATATATATATATATATATATATATATATATATATATATATATATATATATATATATATATATATATATGTATATATATGCACCCACATGTTTTGATGTTTGCTTCATTGTACAAACAACAGTGGCATAAAAAACTAAGCATGGGACGTAAACTTTGCTCCACCTGCGGAGTTCTCGTTTTTGTCACTCCGCACTCCACTCAGAGTTTACCGGCAGCCACCTGTGTAAAAAGAAGAAAACCAATAGGGCTGTATGGAGAGAAAGTGAGGTCTGGATGGGAATGGGGGGAACAATAGATGGGGAAAGGCCTGCTCATGCGCACTGCTGACTGATTCCCCTATACAAGCTACCTCATGACAGAAGTTCGTTTCCAGGCCGCAACAAGCAAGGTGAACTGGTCTGTTGAAGCCGGACTGTCATTTGCTAGCTTTCCTCTGAGACGGCAGAGAAAGTCATCTGCCTGTCTGCAAAAGCCCTGCCTTTTCCTGCTTTGTTTTTTTTGTGGGCGCAAAGGAAAGCCAGCAACATGTGGGCACAAAACAGGATGGAGGACAGGTGCTTAAGTGCCGCGCGAGCTCAGGACTCTGCACATGCTGCCCTCCCCCACACCCAACCAGGAGATCTGGCACACCAAGGTAAGAGGGTGTCAGGGACCACTGTCCAGACTGGAGAGTGGCTGGGAGCTCTCATTCAGGTGGGTGGGTGAATGTGAGTGGTGGCTGTCACAGGCGTACTGGGGTGAATGTTTGAACTTGTGCAGCATTCTGTCCATCAATTGTTCTTTTTGCATTTGTCACCCCGAGTGGAACGGGTATGCCCAGACGTGGCTCCTGTGCTCTCCATGCCAGTGGAGTCAAGCTAGCCTGGCTGATGAGGGGTGATGCCCCGAAACCGGTCCCAGGATGCTTGTTTCCAGTCCAGGGAGGACGTGGCCAAGCAGTTCGCGCTGGACTGTTCCCAAGGGGATCAGGGTGAAGACTGATTTGCATACAACTGGGTCTGAACTGGAAAGGCATGGGGATCAAAAAAATGATGGATTTAGGCCCAAATCTCTGTACTGGGGTGAATGTTTGACATTGTGCAGCATTCTCTCCATCAATTGTTCTTTTTGCATTTGTCATCCCGAGTGGGACGGGTATGCCCAGACTTGGGTCCTGTGCTCTCCATGCCAGTGGAGTCAAGCTAGCCTGGCTGATGAGGGTTGATGCCCCGAAACCGGTCCCAGGATGCTTGTTTCCAGTCCAGGGAGGACGTGGCCTTGCTGTTCGGGCTGGAATGTTCCCATGGGCAGCAAGGTCTAGACTGATTTCCTTACGGCTGTGTCTGAACTGGAAAGCCATGGGGAGCAAAAAATGATATGGATTTAGGCCCAGTTCTCTATACTGTGGTGAATGTTGACATTGTGCAGCATTCTGTCCATCAATTGTTCTTTTTGCATTTGTCACCCGAGTGGGACGGATATGCCCAGACGTGGATCTCGTGCTCTCCATGCCAGTGGAATCAAGCTAGCCTCGCTGATGAGGGGTGATGCCCCGAAACCGGTCCCAGGATGCTTGTTTCCAGTCCAGGGAGGACGTGGCCTGGCAGTTCGGGCTGAACTGTTCCCATGGAGAACAGGGTCAAGACTGATTTGCATATGGCTAGGTCTTAACTGGAAAGGCATGGGGAGCAAAAAAACGATGGATTTAGGCCCATATCTCTGTGCAGGGGTGAATGTTTGACATTGTGCAGCATTCTCTCCATCAATTGTTTTTTTGCATTTGTCACCCCGTGTGAGACGGGTGTGCCCAGACGTGGGTCTCTTGTTCTCCATGCCAGTTGAGTCAAGCTAGCCTGGATGATGAGGGGTGATGCCCCGAAACCGGTCCGAGGATGCTTGTTTCCAGTCCAGGGAGGACGTGGCCTGGCAGTTCTAGTCAAGACTGAATTGTATACTGCTGGGTCTGAACTGGAAAGGCATGGGGAGCAAAAAAACAATGGATTTAGGCCCAGATCTCTGTACTGGTGTGAATGTTTGACATTGTGCAGCATTCTGTCCATCAATTGTTCTTTTTGCACGGGGGTCATGGTGGCATCTGCCACCCCTCATTGGTCCTCAAGCCCTGAGCCATCTCCCTCCTCCAATGCCACCCCTAACCAGTCAAGCACTCTCTGTCCTCTGACAACTACCAGCCAGGACCGCCACTCGCGTCACCCAGGCCCCTCTGCGCTGTTCCCTTCTCTTCCACCCACACACAGTAGCAGAGACAGGAGTCACTGGGTTCAACCCCATCGGGTCCCCAGGGCAGCATCGGACACAGCACCCAGGACTCAGCGTCTTCTTCCCAGAGCCCTCCAGAGTCCCAACCTCGAACTAGTGACAGTCCAAGGCCTTTCCCTGTGCATGCTTGAATATGTGTGAATTTGTGTGATTTTAAACAGTGCGGCAAAAGGTTTTTACTTTTCACAAGGGCGGTGCTTAAACTTGGGTCCAAGGGTGGGTGGACAAGGAGAGTGCAGTTCCAAATTAGGGTGGGGTGGGCCAATGGAGGAGGTTACTCTGCCTGCTCACGGAACTTTGTGGAATTCCACTGAGTTTTTATGCAACTCCGTGGAATTCCACATAGTGCATCTCTGCGAGCTCCGCCCACCGTTAATAAAAACCCATATTTCACAGGGAATCATGAAAGATGGGGAATATATCATGCTTGCTGTGAAATACGGATTTCATCACCAAAATGACAACCCCTAAACCACTCTTCATAGCAATCTCTAGAACATTGTCAGGGCTTCAAGGATTATGCGGCATGCAGGATGAAAATATGTGGCATTTATATCTAACTTTAGCAGCAAAATATTTACAATTTGTGGCACATTCTATGTCAGTATCATTTTTATCTATTTAATATAGAATTTTTTTTAAAGAATTCGGCAAATTTTGCAAATTATGTGGCAAATGCAGTAAATCCACAAGTGTGCTGTTAATGCTCTAGCCACAAAATGTCCTAATTCTTCCGACACTCACCGTTGCCCATTGTTTAATTAACAATTTGTCAGCAATGTAAAACAAATCCTAAACATTTTAATCCCAGTCATTGCCCATTGTTAGCTGCACTTTGTAAAAAAAAGCTTTTCAATCTAACTGCCCCAGAATACACAAATATTATAAAAAATACATAGCGCGTGCCATGTATAATATGGTCCTACATTACCATCTCAAGATTCTGGTGACATTTCTTGTTTTGGACAACAGCTCTTAAATAATGCAAGAATATTGCAAGAACAGAATATCTCTCTTTTCCCCCAGTTTGACTAGAATGTGAGATTTCCAACTTCTTTCTGGTACTTATTTCTTGGTACTGTTATTAATTATCCTGTAATCAATCTGTAGCATTACATTGCTGGATTGGTCAATTGACCTCCTCGGTGCTGACCTTTGTTAGTCACCGCTGGCTTTCCTGCCATGTTCATTCGCTCCTGCTGGTTCCCACCTTCCCCCTAGCCCCTCCCACCTCCCAGGACTACTTATGGAAGCTGCTGCGTGGCTGCGCCTTTGGCCAAAGGTGTGTTAAAGCCAAGCCCATTTCCGAAACTTGACTGGGCGAAGCGCCAGGATCCCTGGACCTCACACCACTCGCTGATACACTGGCAAGGAGCTCCTAGACCACAGACACCAAAGCAACAGCTGTGTCACTTCCTCCCCATGATTAACCAAAGGACCCTTCACCTGCCACCACTGACACTTCTCCTGTGACACAGCCCTCAGAGAATCCTGTGACAAATCCGCCCAGACGACCACAAACATCCCAGAACAGCTGCAATGCATTTTGCTCAACTACCTCTGCAAACACGCTACAGAAATCTGGGACACCATCACTACCCTGTCCACTAACATGGCCTTCATCACCGAAACCTGGCTCAACATCTCCTCGATCCCTTTCATCGCCACCACCACCACCCCTAGTGACTGCACCAACAAACACGGCAGAGGCATCACCATCATCTTCGAAGAAACCATCCGATACACCTTCACCAACGACAACCCAGTGCCTCTCATGTAACACTTCAACTTCCGACTACTGACTGATGCTAAAATCACAATAAGAAGGCCTGACCAGCCTACAGCGACGCCGTCACAAATTTCATCTACACCTTGGCCATCGACTCCCACCAATACGTCCTTCTTGGCGACCTCAATTTCCATGTCAACTGCTCCAACAACGCAAACTCCACCACCCTCCTGGAAAACTTGGACACATTGACCTCACCCAACTGTTCACCAAACCCACGCACAAAACCGGACACACACTCAATGCTATCTTCACCTCCAGGGAGAGAATCACACGCTCCCACATCACAAAACTCACCTGGACCGACCACGTCATTGTTCACTTCACCATCTCCGACACCCAGCATACCATCACCAAGCACCACACCACCACCAACTGTAGCTGGGTCAAGGTGACTGAGGTGCAATGGACACATGTCCTTGGCTCCGCACACACAACCCAAAACTTCAGCAGATCTTGACCAGGCTGTCAACAACTTCTCCACCTGGATCACCAAGTGCACCGACAGCGCTGCCCTGCTGAAACCAGTAAAAGCCAACAAAATCTTAAAACAAGCCAGCTGGTACACCCCAGAGCTCAGAGCCACCAAACGCGCCTGCTACTGACTTGAGAAGTGGTGGCGCGTCACCAAGGACCCCTCGAACAGAGCTGCCCACAAAGCAGCCCTGAGAAACTACCATCTGTGCATCAAGGAAGCCAAGAGATCAGCCATCACCACTCGCATCAACACCGCAGCCACCCACATGAAAGAACTCTTCAAAATAGTCAAGGGGTTCTCCAACCTGACAGCCACAGAGAACACCATCCACCCCTCACAAGAACTCTGTGACACTCTCTCGGACCACTTCCACAGCAAGATTGCCTCCATCTACAACAACTTTGACCACCAACCCACCACCCTCAGCCTTGTCAACCTCAAGCATTCAACGAACACCAGCCAAACGATTACCACCTGGCCTCCGCTCACCATTCAGACCACCACAGCCATCATGTTGTCCATTCACTCTGGGGGGCCCACCAACCACTGCCCCCACCATCTCTTCAACATCAGAACCAACCTAATGAGCACAGAACTCACAAGCATCCTCAATACATCCATCTCCACAGCAACATTCCTGGACAGATGGAAACACGCAGAGGTAAGACCCCTCCTAAAGAAACCCTCTGCCGACCCAAGTGACCTAAAAAATTGCTGACCAATCTCCCTGCTTCCCTACCTAGCCAAAGTACTCGAGAATCCATCAACCAACAGTTCACTGAATACCTGGAAGAAAACTACATACTCAATGACTCACAATCAGGATTCTGAGCCAACCACAGCTCTGAGACCATGCTGATTGCCACCACAGATGACCCTTGACCACGGGGAGACTGTGGCCCTGATAACCCTTGACTACTGGGAAACTCTGTCCCTGATCTTCCTCGGCCTCTCTGCTGCATTTGACACCTTCTCCCACCACACCCTCATCAACAGACTCTACAACATTGACATACAGCCAAGTGCCCTCAAGTGGATTGCTTCTTTTCCCACATGGCGCACACAGAGCACCCTGCTGCCTCCCTTCACCTCCGCACCCAAGGACATCATATTACGGCATACCCCAAGGATCAGCCCTCAGCCCCACCCTTTTCAACATCTACATGACCCCTTTCGCAGACATCTCCAGATCCCTCGGACTCAACATAATCTCCTATGCAGATGACACTCAACTTATCCTATGTTTCACAGAGGACCCCGCCAACGCTAACGCCAACTTCTGCAACACCATGACCAATGGAAACAATTAGATGAAAAACACCTGCCTCGCAATTAAATCAGACAAAACAGAAGTACAGATTTTCAGGAAGAACACCTCCGGTTGGGACCACAGCTAGTGGCCGGCAGAACTCGGGCCAACACCCACACCGAGAGACCACGCATGCAACCTGGGCGCCATCCTCGACAGCCAACTGACTATGAAATGATAAGTCAATGCAATCACCTTCTCCTCCTTCCACACCCTTCGCATGATCCGCAGTCTGTTCAGATGGATCTCAATCAACACCAGGTCGACCATCATGCAGGCCCTCGCCACTGGTCGCCTCAACTACGGCAATGCCCTGTATGCTGGAATTTCCACCCAGCACCTCAAAAAACTCCATGCCATACAGAACACTGCAGCCAGACTCATCCTGGACCTCCCCAAAAGGACCCACATCACCCCCACCACAGAAACCTCCACTGGCTTTCCACCCAGAAAAGATGCCAGTTCAACCATCAACTGAACTTCCACCTGCCCGCAAGACACCTGCACTAATCCTGACTCGCCCTTGAATGCACCCCCGCATCTGCTGCAGTGGGGCCACTCCTTTTACTACATCGCCGCAAAATCCTGGAATCACCTGCCCCTCCACCTCCGAATGGCACCCTCCCTGGCAGACTTCAGAAAGAAACTCAAGACCTGGTTTTTTGGCAAAGACACAGCTCCCTCATTGCTCAGTTACCCCTGGGGGTGACAGTGCTGCGCTTTATAAATGCTGATTGATTGATTGATTACTGTCTAGATTGAGCATGGTCAATTTTTCATAAGCAAGCTGGTGTGTCACATTACTTCAGAGCAATTAATTTGTTATAGACTGTAGTATTTTGGAGAAATCTATATAAGCAAACGTCATCACAGATAATAGTCAAAATAAAATTGCACATAAGTGGTTTCCAATCTTCTCTGACGCCAGGAGTCACAAAGGAAGTGCCACGAGTAGCAGGGAGCAAGCTAGAGATCACAGCTGCAAACCCTGACTATCCCTAAATGAAGTCCATGCGTAGAAATGTGATGTAAGTGTTGGAGCGGAATGCACTGAAGCCTGGTTTAGAATGTCGAGTTCACAGTTACACACAGAAAAATAAAGACGTCTATTACTAACCTCCATGTATCGCATAGTCCTTTGATAGTACCCAGGCTGGGGAGAATGCTACAACTGGCAACGAGTTAGGGGATAAGTAACCCAAAGATCGACAGTGCTCTCCCAGAGAGTTTGCTCTGGTCCAAGCAAACTGTTTGTGCATGCCACGTGTGTTGCAGTCAAAGTAAGGAACCAACGCTTAATGCATGTGGAGTCAAAGCGCAACCCCAGCTGCAGTAAAGAAGTTAAAAATTATGAAAGCATTGCAAAGAAATCTTCACATTGATGACTGAGAATCTGCTGGTCAGATCATACGTAAAGGGACCGTACTGTTCAATCAATCAATCAGGGGTTTGTTAAAGCGCGACTACTCACCCGTAAGGGTCTCAAGGCGCTAGGGGTGGGGGGGTGCAGGTTCCATTCCATCAAGGAGGGGGTCTGTCGAAGAACCAGGTTTTGAGGTTTCTTGCGAAGATGGGGAGCAATGTTGTCTGTCTGAGGTGGAGCGGAAGGACGTTCCATGCTTTGGCCGCGAGGAAGGAGAAGGAGTGGCCTCCCGATCTGGTCTTTCTGGTGCGGGGGACCACGGCGTAGGAGAGCTGGGCTGATCGTAGGGTCCTTTGGGGTGCGTGGAATTTGAGTCGGCTGTTCAGGTATGCTGGTCCGGTGCCGTGGAGGGCCTTGTGTGCGTGGGTGAGCATCTTGAAGGTGATTCTCGCCTCGACGGAGAGCCAGTGGAGTGTGCGCAGGTGCAGGGAGATGTGGCAGTGTTTTGGCAGGTTGAGGACGAGTCTTGCGGCGGCGTTCTGGATGTTCTGTAGCTTGCGGGTGAGGTTTTTGTTTATTCCGGCGTAGAGTGCGTTGCCGTAGTCGAGTCTGCTGGTGACCAGGGCGTGAGTGACGGTCTTTCGGTGTTCGAGGGGGATCCATTTGAAGGTCTTACGAAGGAGGCGGAGGGTGTGGAAGCAGGAAGATGACTGTTACGCAATATGGGGTCATTTGTATTCTGAACTGTAAATGCTAAAGGCAGATACAACCAGGCTTTCAAAGAGCAGTTATTGGTAATCACAAAGTGCAAGATATAAGCCTCTGGCTCATCTACAATGTGAAGGGAACCGCTGTCATGACTCCACCGCTGTTCACCTGCCCGCCCCACGGGAAACTCCTAATTCAGCGGTTGGGGTAGTTCGCTACTCGGCAGAGTGCTCAGTCCCATTGCCATGGCAGGACAGTCGTAAAACCGCTGTACTCGCAATTAGCCCCTAAGTGTTGGTGTGTCATCTGCTGCAGAACTGTTTCAAGACATCATTCGAGTATCATACAGCCTGTCATGAATGCGTTCAACTACAGCAATGACATTGGTTTTCAGAGCTACACATAAAGAACAAGATAAAGCTCTTACATAAGTATGTAGTTTACATGCCGAAGCAGGTTTGACTTTGAATACTGACAAGTGTGAGTTCTGTAAGATAAAGCTAACATTCTTTGGCTATATCTTTTCGGATAGGGGTATGACACCAGATCTTGAAAAAATACAAGCTGTGTTGAATGCTGATCCCCTGCAAGATGTTTCCATGGTGCATTAATTTCTTGGCAAGGCCAGTTACTGTTCCAGATACATACCAGACTTTGCCACTGTAAGTGCTTCATTGAGAGACTTGACAAGAAAAAATGTTTCCTTTTGTTGCTCACATGAATGTGTGAAAATTAAAAAAGCCATTAAGAAATGCTACTGAAATGGCATATTTTGATCCAAAGCATTATACAGAGGTTGATGTTGGCGCTAGCCCTGTCGGGTTAGGCGCTATCCTTGCACAACATACTGGACACCTGAATGCTCAAAGGCATATTGTGGCATATGCAAGTAGAAGTTTGTCCCAAACAGAATGTGGTTATTCATAACCTGAAAAGGAAAGCTTAGTTGTGGTATGGGCTTGTGAACATTTTAATGTATTCCTGTACAGAAAACCTTTTATGGTGGTAACTGATCATCAAGCTTTACTGACTATATTTGGAAATACAAATGCCAAAATGCCTCCTCGCATTGAACAATGGGCACTATGGTTAAAAGAGTATGATTATACGATTGTGCATCTGCTGACTACTTTTTCGCAGTGCCTATACAAAGTCAGGATACTCCATCCAAGACGGCTGAGGCCTATATCAACTTCATTGTAAAGTCAAATAAACCAGCTGCATTTCGTTAGCCCAGATTGTCACTACCACGAGCCATGATAGGGACATGTTAAAGCTGGAGGATATGATTACACATCAGCCATGGGACCAACATACTTGACTGCTCACCAGTCAAGGTGAATGTCAAAAGTACAAAAATGTCAAGGATGAGCTGTCCATAACTCAGGAAGGAAATATATTACGAGAGTCTACAATCCTGATTCCAGAGATTCTAACACAGAAAATAATTGAGGCAGCCCATGAAGAACATTGTGGAATTGTTGCCAGAAAACGAGCTCACCGAGACTGAGTTTGGTTTCCTTACCTTGATGACTGGGTTGAAACGGAATTAAAGGCCTGTCATTTATGCAATTGACTTTCTACAAAAACTATTCACCAGACATTGAACCTGGCAGATCTTCTGAAGCATGCATGAGAGAGAATAGCCATTGTCATTTTCGGTCCACTTGACAATGGACATCATCTATTGGTGATTATGAATGAATACTCACGATTTCCACTAATTGAAGATCTTTCATCCACAACTCAAGAACGTGCCATTGAAAGATTAGATGGCATCTTTGCAACATGGGGTGTTCCAGTCATAGTGAAGTCTGAAAAAGGCATGCCTTTCAATAGTCGAGAGTTCAGGGATTTCTAGGAGCATTTGAAAATAAAGCATCAAAAGAGCACACCTATATGGCCACAAGCCAACGGATTTCTTGAGATTTTTTTATGAGTACACTAAAGAAAGTAGTGCAGCATGCCACTCTTGAGAAGCTCAATTTGAAAACTGTCTTGAATTCTACCTTGAGAGCTTATCGTTCAACAAACCACTCAACCAAAGGTGAAAGTCCTGCGACTTTGATGTTCAGGAGAGCAATGAATACCAATTTACCTCAATGGACCAATCAGAAAAAGAAAAATGAGATAACAATTAATGAAAAGGACTTGTTTAAAAAACAAAAGATGAAAGTGTATGCCGACAAAAGATGACATACAAAGAACATCGTCTTTAAAAGAGGAGATCACATGCTTGTATGACAAATGCAGAAAAGAAAATCTAATACTTCTTTTGATAAAGAACTCTTCCGATTGGTATCTACTAAGGGGCAAATGGTGACTGCCCAGTGCCCTGGGAAGTCTAATTCTCAACACTCTTCTCATTTCAGACACTTGACCAATTATTCATCAGATCTAATAGTTGAAAGAGAGATTGGGTCCAAAGAATCTGTAACTGCTTTTGTTTCTATGCAGTTGATAAAAATCCTGGACATCGATGATGACACCTCCCAGTTTTGCAGAACACAATCAGGTCGAACAATTAAAGCGTAGATGTCTATTGATATAAATATTTTGTAAAAAGTTTAATTTATTTTTTAACTGGAAGTGATGTAGTGTCTTGCGAATTCGAAATTACGGAACCCTTTTGGCTCCAGATGGACTCTGTAGAATTGTCATGTAAGTGTTAGAGCGGAATGAACTGAAGGCTGGTTTAGAATGTTGAGTTTGCAGTTACACGTAGACGAATAAAGACGTGTATTACTAAGCTCCGTGTGTGGCTTAGTCCTTTGTAGGTACCCTGGCTGGGTAGGACGCAACAGCTACCAAAGTTTGAACAGGTATGATTTCAAGCACACACGATTGAGCTTTATACAATAGTGCAGTGGGGCATTGTACACCTGTATGTATTATTAAGATTATCTTTCTATAGTTTTGTTGATGATACAGGTGAGCAAAGATTCAGTTTAAACAAAAGACAAAAAACAATTTCATGCAACGACCCAAAACATTGTTGTGGATGATCTGAGCTTGTCAGCTGTGAAATTCGTTAATATTTGAAGCTGCAGCTATATCCCGTCTCAAGAGTTCCACCAGTTCCGATGCACTCTATTTTGCAGGGACCATCTTTTGAAGGGCAGTACATGCCTTCTATTTTAGTTCTGGCCGCTCCCCAGATGATTAAAAAAAATATATATATATATATATATATATACACACACACAGAGGGTCTTTTATCAGCAGGATTCAGTTATTGGTCATTAAATTGTTATTCACATTTTGCTTCCACCATATTCAACATAGTGCAATGGGTCAAGCTACTTTACACATTGGCTCCCTTCACTTTGAATGACTGCACAAAGCCTGTGCACATTGTTCACGTTCACTTAAAAATAGTGACTTTCTCTTCAGGAACAAAGCTGGCTCAAAGTGTGTTTTTATATTACTTATTTTTTATAATAAATTTAAACACTGACCATTTATTCTGCCTGAAACTTCTGCTACCCAGTGACATGGCAATCGGTTTTCCATCTCCATTTAAAGATACTGTTGCAAAGGGCCTTAGCTTTTTAGCAGATAGGATTCTCTGTTACAAACATGGCGGATGTCCTATTCGTTGTATTACTGTGCATCATAGCCTACGACACATGTATCATGGGAGGTAGAATATCCACCACATTTTTGACAGAGTATCATGTTTGTCAAACTCTAAATAAGTCCCAAATATTTTAAGTAAAATTGTAACATTGTAGATCAGTGTGATTTGAGCTCTTGGTAAGGGTTATGAATTCTTTGTGAGAGGTCTAATTGGTCTCCCCCAAAGCACACCACTCACACCCCTATACTTTGATTTAGGGTGTAACACATTGGCAGAGGTTGCTAGATTTAGACCATTAGCCTACTGGAGAAGACTATGGTCCACCCCGGAGCTCATTATGCCCAAGCGCTCAAAGATGTTAGAGATGCTGACACCTCTCATAAGATTAGCTGGTTGCAGAGGGTGAAAAGCTCCTTAGTGAACATGGGTATGAGACATTTGTGGGAAGATCCGGCAAATAACTTGTTTCCCACCAAAAAAGCTTTTAAAGAAGCATATTGGGCAATGATCAGAGCTGGTAACTTGTGTTCTTCTAACACTTCACCACTGACCAGTATCTTCCTGGGGCACAAGTCTGAACCAATGTATGAAGCCTTTTGGGACTTCATAACAAAGCCCATTGACAGAAAACACTTCTTCCAGTTTCGGATAGGTACACTACCGATCAAACATTTCACCAAAACCTGGCACAACACCCTGGATAGTAAATGTTCACTTTGTCAAAACGTGGATGAGACAATATCTCACATTTTATTTGTATGTCCAGCATATAGCTCTCCACGGAGCAAATGGCTTAAACCAATTTGCTCCAATATGGGCACCAGGTCGAGTGCCACCGCATTATGAAAACTGAAATCAAGCACTCAAGAGGCCATTGTGATTGCCCTAGCAAAATGTTTAGGTTGGGTGTGGAGAATCCGACACAAGACTGAAAGCAAGTAGCTGGCGACAGCGATCATTTTTTATCTCGATCCTGTATTTGTCGCTTTGTTATGCCTTACAATATATTGCCTGTACTGGGACTTGTTCCAAATGGTTTTAGAACTTAGACGTAATGAAAGGCAACCCACACAAATCACTGCCAAAGGGTAGTACTGGTTTTAAACTTTTTAAAACTGTTCAAGCTTTTTTTATCAAATATTAATTTGTTTGTTTTTATCATGTATTGTCAACATTTTTATGAATTGTTTATTGCTAAGTATTGGCGACAATGTATGTATTTTTCGTGATATTATATATTTATTGTGTCTTTTATGATCAGCATGATCGAAATCAAGACTTAATTGAATTGAATTCTTTGTGTTTCCTTCACAAACAATAATGAAAACGAAAGGCATGAAGTAACTTAAAGGCTTATTATATCAAATAAATAACTGGTAAAACAGGCACCATACCATAGAGAATGTTAAATGTTGTTGCAGGCATATGCCAGCCACGTTCAGGTGGTGGTATATTTTATTTTTATTTTTGAGAATAGGCTTGCAATTAATACAAAATAACCATTGCAGTAGCTTGCAAAGGCCAGACCTATTGGCTCTGACAGAGCTTGCTTATGATGATCCTATGTGCCATCTTTGTGTTATTGAGAGAAAATATTTATAGCTCCTTTTTTATCAGCAACATGCTCAGCTATTGCAGATCAATGGCCGTGTGATAATGAAGAAAGGCAATTACAACTCCCTTACCTACTCTCCGTCCATCATCTATTCTGATTACATAATTGATTGCTAAAGCTACAAGCGCTTACTCTCCAGTCCATCCTCTATGCTGATTACATCATTGTTGCAAAAGTTACAAGCAAGTCCAAGTTCAAGTTTAATTCAACTTTATTAGGTTTTGAGAAAAACCATAAAAAAATACAATGGATTTTGAGTGACAACAAACATAAAAATAATATCCACAGCAGTCTAACAGTTCAAAAGTGCATGCTGCAAAATCCCAATACCCAACAAAAGGCCTTTCCTCCCAGTTTGGCAGATAAAAATACAATGAATTATGAAAACAGGATCCTAAATCCACAAAAATCGCATAAGAAAAATAATTTAAATATCTGGAATGAACCTAGTATAACGTAATAATACAATAATAAGATCAATCAGAGTATATAAAGTGAAAATTACACATAACACGTACAAACAAATTACAGTTGGATCCATGACTTAGCCTTCCAACGAATTCCTACATCATACTGCCGCTTTATGAAAAGAGCAAACTTTAAAAAACAGACATCAGGGCTGTCTAAGAGCTGGAGGTAAAATAACACATCTCTGCACTTGAGAAACTAGCTTTATAAAATTGGCTTAAAATAAAACAAGAAAAGAATCTGTACAATTTACAGAAGAACACAAAGTGCAGCAAAGTTTGAAAAGACAGCCCATCACAAGGACAGGTCATTGCAGAAACACACACATAATTATGAGTATCCGAGAAACATAGGAATCGCCACACCGTACCGGCCCTAAAACGGAAGAGAAGTGATCTCTCCCAGATTATGAGTTCTAAGGATATCAAGCTCACAGGCTCTACAGGTTCACATGATAGAACTTTTCCTGAGTACAGAAAATAATCTTTGAGAATGACAGTATTCTTGGAAACGTGACTGGACCACCAACTTGTCGGTATTACATAAAGTGAAGGGTGCAGAGAACAATCAGTCAGACTAAATTCATTAAAACACTTCAAGATGTACTCCAGCCAAGGTATAGATAAACCCCTGTCTAATTTGAGACAAATTTAAGACTGTCAAGAATAATATCCCTGGTTAAACTTGGCTCTGCATTGGCCCAGAGCAAAATATGGTGCCAACCTTGCTTTATCGGAGATAGATGGCAAGTTTGGTGCTGAGTGAAATATAAAATGAGAGCTGGAAGATTAAGAAGGCGCCTACAAATGCTGTATTTCTCAATCTGTAAGGATGGAATACCATGACAGCCCCAAACTCCTGCACCGTGAAGAGCTGCAGGGATTCATTGAGAGCTATATATTTTCAGGTAGAAGGAAATAGTCCCCCTGCCTGAAGATGAGGAAAATTGAATATTGCACCTGCCTACCTGCTTATCTTCAGACGTGAGGTGTTAACCTGTGGCTGCCAAGGGCCTGCCAAATCAAAGTCCACTGTGAGGTAACAGAAAGTGCTCACGCTACTCAAGGATTGGCTACTCATCAGCAACGTTGAAACCTTTTTCCTACCAGGGCCATATGCCATAATATGGAATTTCCCGAAATTGGTAACCAAATCTAAATTGCTCTTAAAAGTCACAAACGACTCTACCAGTGTTCGAAGTGCTCTCGGCGTCTGGGCTATGAGGACGGTGTCATCTGTGTATAATAACGCAGGGACAAACATATTAGCTATTCTCCGAACATCACTAGTTGCATTGGCCAAATATGGGGTCCAATTGTTAATATAAATAATAAACTATAAAGGTGCCAGAATGCATCCTTGGTGCACCCCTCTAGCTATAGGGAAAGTATCCGACAACTCCCCTACATTAGTGGCGAGATTCTCATGGAGGATATGCAAGAAGTTCTCCAAAGCAGCCTCAACCCCAAAATCCAACAGCATCAACCATAGGTTAGTCTTGTTTACACATTTAAATGCTGTTGATAAGACCATGAAGGCCAGGTACACTCGCAGTGCCTGACTTGCCAACCAACAGAGGCAGGTTCAGACACTGTTCCACCAAACCTAGCCCCGAATGGAAGCCAAATTGATGGGGACACAGACTGTTATTATGATTTGACCAAAGTCTTAAATGATTAAAAATCACCCTACCTAAAATCTTGACAGTACTGCCAATTAAGGAAATTGAGCAATAGCATTTGGGCGACTTGCAATCCCCTTTTCTAAAAATAGGAACTGTAACTGAAAGGGCCCAAGGGCGCAGGATCTTGTTGTACAATGAGTTGTTAAATACGTTTGTGAGCAAGGGTTGACAAAGAATGTCATTATATTTAATGAGGTCCATTGTGATCCCCTCTGGCCCTGGGGCTATTCCACCAGGGCTTTGCCTTATGGCATCCACCACTTCCAATAACCTGATAGATAAAGAAGGGGAATTGCACAGTTTTTCCAGAAGAAGGTCCCCCTAACTCTTCTCTTCTGCTAAATGTTAGATAGAACTAAAATGTTTGGCCCATTCCGAGCCCGATACGTTACAGAGCAAGAGGGAATTGTCTGGTGCATCCCTTTGCCTAACCCTATCGACCGTATCGCAAAAAACATTTTACTATTGTTCTCACTGCAGATTCCAAGTTTTCCAAATCCCTTTTGCTCAAAGCCTCCTTCCTATACTTCAGAGTGCTTTGATTAAACTTCCTAGCCATGCAAACCTCAAGAGGGTCTTAGCTGTTGCTAAAACACCTTCCTTAAATGACGATTAGCAGCTGAACAATGCCTATCAAACCATTGAGGGCACTCCTCAGTACTGAGCCCCTTTTTAGCTATTAGGAGTAGATTGTGCTTAGTGCTTCATAACTTTTGTTCCACGTAAGGTATCAATGTAAAACTTTTGTCCTTTTTTTCAACATCCTGGGAAATCACAAACTACCAGGGTTTGTGGATTCCCCAAGAGGAAACAGAGAAAATAGGTAAAATATAGGTACATTTTGAGTTTATGGGGCAAAAACTGAAAATTGTGCTCTGGATAAAAGTGTCTGTGTTTTTTCCTAAAAATGGCATCAACAAATGGTTTGCTGTGCTACAGTCACCTTCTTCCCAGGTTTCAGGAACATGCAGAGCTGAATAAAAGAACAATTTTTTTTAATACCGTTTTGGTATTTTTAAAGGGGTAGCCCATTTTTCCTATTTTTTGTCCTCTCAACCGACTTCCAATTTGCAGTATGCAACCCATGGGTGATCCAGAAAAACTATAGGTTTTTATAAGATAGACAACATTATGAATTCATTAAGAGGTCATATGTGTAGATCCCTCAAGGTTTTCCTAAAGAAACTAACTGTTGAACTAAAGAAATACTAAAAATGAGTCGGAAAAATTGACACTTGTGACAATGTTTTCATATGTAACATTTTGTCAAAATAGCAGATTTACAAAAGCAATACACCATTACGCCTGCTAGGTCCTTCTGGTTGGGGGATATATAGGGTTTGCAAGTTTTTCAAGAACCCAAGGTATCCAGAGCCAACATCTGAGTTGCACTATACAATGGTTTTTCATTGTGTACCGAGTATAAATCAATTCATATGGTGAAATATGTAGAATGAAAAATGGGTATCAAGGAAACCTATGTATTTTTAAAATGGGCCCAAGATATGAAGTTTAGGAGCAGTGCTTATTTGTAAATCTCTGAATTTGTGGGTACCCGTACTAGCATCTGATTTAGAGAATATTTTTCAAAATGTCTTCTTTCTTACACACTGGCTTACCATTGGAGGACACAAATGCAGCAAATCCAATTGGTAATAACAAATATCCTACTAATCTATGCTCCCAACAGAACTTCTGATAAAAATGGTACCTCACTTGTGTGGGTAGACCAAGTGTCTGTGACAGGAAATGGCCCAAAACGCAATATTAATACATCTCAATTTTCTACTAAAAACTGATCTGTTGTTTGCAAAGTGAGTAGCTGTGGATTTTGGGTCCTAGCTCAGCTGACACCTGTGGAAGCCTAGCAAACTTGTACATTTTTTAAAACTAGACACATAGGGGAATTCAGGATGGGTGATCTGTGTGGCTCTCACCAGGTTGTTTTCCCCAAAATCCCGTGTAAACCTCATATTTTGACTAAATAAAAACATTTTCCTCACATTTCTAAGATAGAAAATTCTGGAATCTGCAGGGAGCCACCAATTTCTTTAAATACAGTATTTCTCTAAGTCTTCTGATAAAAATTATACCTCACTTGTGTGTGCAAGCCTAGTGTCTGCAACAGGAAATGGCTCAAAACACAAAATGGATACATCATATTTTTCCACTCAAAGCTGACCCTTTTTTGCAAAGTGGGTAGCTGTGTATTTTGGGCCCTAACTCAGGTGGTACCCAATGAAAACCAGCAAAGCTGCATATTTTTAAAAAACAGAAAACTAGGGGAGTCCACGGTGGTGTGCTTTGTGTGGATCCCATGAAATTTTGTTACCCACAATTTCATGTAAACCTCAAATTTTGCCAGAAATGACACATTTTCCTTACATTTCTGTGAAGGAAACTTCTGGAATCTGCAGGAATCCACAATTTTCCTACCATCCAGCAGAACACCATTTGTTCCAATAATAACACTGCCCCACTTGTGTAGCCAGGCCTAGTGCCTACCACAGGAATGGATCAAACCAAGGTCAATGGGAGCCTTGTGTGGGGATTCTTATTGACCTCAGTTGGATTCATTCCTGTCGCAGGCACTAGGCCCAACCACACAAGTGGCACATGATTTGATGTTAGTGTGGGCAAAACCCACCCCATTGTTTTATTAAAAATATATATTGCTGCCATACAGTGGGCTTCTGCACCCCCAGGGAGCCGATATGAGGTAATTACCCCCATTTGCCACTGGGGCAGAAAGACTGTTGCCCCATTTACTTGGAGGGACCTGGCCATGCCTATGCCGGTCAGCCCCTACCCCAATATTTAAAAAACAAATCCTTGGTGTCTAGTGGGCTTTCTGCCCCTCAGAGGGGCAGATTGGGGGTAATTACCCCAATCTTGCCCACAGGGGGGAAGAAAGACTTTTGTCCCTTTTAGTTGGAGTGGGAGTACAACCATGCCCAATGTGGGCAGCCCCCACCCCTCTATGTTTTTTTACATGTCCCGACGTCCAGTGAGCTTCTGCCCCCAAGGGGGGGCAGATGGGGTAATTACCCCCATTTTTCCCCAAGGGGGGAGAGAGACTGTTTCCCCATTTATTTGGGGTGGGGCACCCCACCCCTTTTATCTATATATTGAAATAACTCTAGTACCTTGTTGGCTTTATGCACTCCTGGGGCGCCAGATCAGGAGTAAATCTCCCAATCTGCCCTCAATGGGGGGGGGGCAGAAAGACTGTTGCCCCATTTTGTTGGGGTGGGGGCATCGATATGCCCATGTTGATCAGCCCCCACCTCTCTTTATGTTTTAAAACAATTATTCCCTGGCATCTTGTAGGCTTTCTGCCCCCTACCCCGGGGGACAGATCGGGGGTAATTACCCCCATCTTCCCCCCGGGGGGCAGAAACACTGTGTCCCCATTTATTTGGGGTGGAGGCATGGCCATGTCAATGGTGGGCAGCCCCCACCTCTCTTTTTAAAAGAAGAATAATTCCCTGGTGTCTTGTGGGCTTCCCCCCCCCCTGGCAGGCAGATCAGGGGTAATTACCCCATCTGCCTCCGGGGGGCCAGAAAGACTGTGTCCTCATTTATTTGAGGTGGGGGCTTGGCCATGCCCATGGTGGGCAGGCCCACTCCTCCTTTTAAAAAACAATAGCTCCCTGGCATCTAGTGGGCTTTCTGCCCTCCTGAGGGGCAGATTGGGGGTAATTGTGTAATTGTCCCTATCTGCACCATGGGAGAAAATGACGTAAATAAAATAATTTACAAAGGGGGAGCACAAGCCCTTTCTCAAGGGTCAGCTCAGCTCACCCTCACCCTGGTGTCTAGTGGGTGTATCCCTGCTTGGGGATCGCTCTCCTGCAGTCCACTGGGCAGAAGTACCACTGGAAAGGGGAGATCTTCCCCTTTCCAATTATACCTCTCCCATTAGAATCAGCGCTCGGAGGCTGAGATAGACTCCCGAGCACTGATTCAGTGAAAGTAAAATGAGTCCTTCGGCTCATTTTAATCTCACTTTTGTATATAATGAAGTCAGCACGCTCTGTGTACTGATCGTCATTACATACATAAAAAAAACGCTCAGGCTGCTCGGAAAACACATCCCAAGCAGCCCAAGCCTGTGGACATTAAATGGAAGCTCTCTGTTGCAATGCACCAGAGCGCCCTTTCTAACCCTCCACAGTGTTGGTCAATGGCTGACACCCGCACTGGGGAGGGTGTGCCGTTGGTCAACACCTGCAGCAAAGAGGTTAATCAGCAAGGCTTGAAAGGTGGAGCTTTCTGTTGAAAAAACTGGCACCTCCAGATTCAGTTAAACCCATACAGAAAGGACACCCCAAGCTCTGCCACATGATTAATGAATTGCAGGTCAAAAATAACACGAAAAGCCAGCACAAGAAATAGAGGTTGTGGACCAAGTTTTCTGAAAGGCAATAAAAGCATATTCAGAAACAAAATTAAGCCAGGCCGAATCTTGTCCTTAAGACCATCAATATTCCAACTCAATAAGGAGAAAGGGCAATTGGAACACACAACCTTTGAACAGCAACCCTTTGTGAACAGAGCACCATCCCCCTCGGAATTTTCAGCGAAAAGAGGGATTTTGTTGGCATTGAGAAGTCAGTCTACTCATCGAGGCAAGATGGCGTCCGAGTAGCTGCCGCCGCCGCTTGCTCCGCCGGTCTGATCTTGGATTATAGATTAAAACCCTGATTTCACGCTAAAAGTATGCCTTAAATAGATGTACGATTACAAGGAAAAAGCGTTTGTATGGAGCCGTTACAGTACCTGCACTGTGTGGTGGTGATTGCTGGCTTAGAAGAGCAAACCTCGCGGTGTACATCGCCAAAGCATTTTCCCTTCCCGTTTGCGGCTCCGGCCTCGGCTTCAACCCCCCCCCCCCACTCCTGCATCGTCGAGCACCGCTTTCCTGCGGCGGATGTCAACTCTGACGTGCTCCTCAGTGTCATTTTCGGTGATCCTTCGAAACTTCAGAAATCTCCCGACTGTGAGGGAAACTGCAGTCAAGCGCCGGAAAGTATCCAGAGGACAGCGGATACATTGTTATGCGCACGTAGCCGAGATACAAGTAAGGATGACAGGGCGGGGGTTGAAAGCTGTGAAAAGCAAAAGCATGCTGCCAGGCCTGGTAGGGAATGAGCAATCTAATCTGACAAACCTAGAGCCTCGCCAGAGACGCCCGGATACACGGGGGGTAAAAAATAAAGAGCTATCTGAAAGAGCTGACTCCCTGGAAAAGGCTGAAAGGGCTTTAAAACGGGGTAAAAATATAGAAGTAAAGATCCACAGAGTTTCTGATGTAGGATCATCTCTATCGAAAGTGCAAACTGGTCAACCGCTTATATCAAATATTTTCCCTCCAAATGATGGGAAAGTGCCTAAGGTGATGGCGGGGACTTTGGCTGTAATCGATGGTACTCAAGATGGGGATAGTGCGGTTGAAGTTCCCCCTGAGCTGGAACAGGAGATCATCACCCCTATCTTCCAATCTACTCCGGCTATTAGCTCTGGAATGGCTCAGGAAGAGAGTAGCCTTAAGCAAACACCTTGCAACTCCATAGCTGAGAGAACTGATACTTTGATACTCTGTGGTGAAAACGTAACTGACAAAGAGGAAACCCAAGATCCTCCGCCGAGAACGCCTGACAACATAGATAAATTTTACTCATTGACTGATGAGTCAATAGAAAGTGTGGCAAACTCAAGTGAAGGAGGGAGCGACAATTGGAACAGTGGTACAAACTCAGAGCTTTCCGCTAGAACTACTACAAAGAAGAAAAACTTGCGGAGGAAATCCAGTCGCAATAAGGATCGTAGGATCCCAGAAGAGGGTAGCATGATGGACCTGAAGTGGGATTATTCTGCATCTCAACTGTCAGTCCCGACTGAACTAACAAAGCGTTCAAAGGAGCTCTACAACTCACCGGGTGGCGCAGATTGCGCGTCAGCTGCTCTCGAGAAGGAACCTACACTGGCTGATCTGCTGTATTCCATCAAGAGTTTTCAGGAGGAGGTCAAGCAAGATAGTAGGAGAGCACGCCAAGCCACGCAGAAACTTCAAGGGACAGTAAGAAAAGTGGGCAAGACGTGTGACGAGATTGCGGACAGAATGGCTTCAGTGGAAATACGGACTGAAAACCTTGAGAAGGATGTGGCCACCCTGCAAACGCAAGGAGACGAGCACGAGGGGATTGTGAAAGATCTTATGCTTAAAGTTGAGGAGCAAGAGAACAGATTACGGCGCAATAACTTACGCGTTCTTGGCATTCCGGAGGGAGCAGAGGGGAACGATCCCAAGACCTTTATGGTTACACTCTTTAAGGGAGCTTTTCCGGATTTACACTCTTGGGATTGGGACAAGGAAATCCAGCGAGTACATCGCTTTCCCTAACACCATCTAAACGCTCTAACTCCGCCTCTCAATACCCTCGAGCTATGCTAATATTCTTTGGGAATTTCCTTTTGCGGCAGCTTCTTTATGACCTAGCACGGCCAACTAACAAGAAAGAATTCAATGGCATTATCTTTTTCACACGGCCTGACTTTGCACACGCCACAGTGGAACGCAGATGGAGGATGAGACAACTTTTTATCCCATTTCAACAACTTGGTGCCACGGTTTTTCTCCAGAACCCTGCCCGCTTAAAGGTCATTCATAAGGGCTCCACGCGAAGCTTCACTTCTGAAGTTCAGGCACAAGCATTTCTATCTGAGATTTCAGAAAAGTAATAGGATGGTACTAACGACTCAAGTTTGAGTTTTGAATGTAGAATGTAGAAAGGGAGCTTTCTTAATAGCCCTAGTATTATGTTACGGTAATGGGTAGCTCACTTGATACCTAGGGAAATTACGTGTTAGACAGGGTTGTCACGACGGAGAATTACTGACCGGGGAGGGCGGTTTGGGGCCACTACTGCTCAGATGCCTTTACCCTGGCTGAGCTTGAGCCAGGTAACCTCATTGGGAGGTGGTGGGAGGGGGGAAGGATGGGAGAGGGGTAGGTTTAGGGGTAAGAGGGGGAAGGGGTTGGCACTTTGGGGTTTTGTCTTATGCGGTTTGGCCTTCTTTATTTAAAAAAAAAAAAAGAAGCCTATTCTTCAATGTATAATTTACGTATAGCAACAATTAACATTTGTGGCCTTAATGATGTGAAGAAATGGAGGAATACTGCGATGGGCTTACGATTGTTAAAAGCTGATGTGATATGTATGCAGGAGACGCATATTGAAAGGGCTCAATCGCACTTGTTAGATACTCTTGGATATACCCTGGTTGGGGCTACGACTCAAAATTCAAGGACACGGGGGGTTGCAATATTGTCAGCTAATCACTCTAACCGGTTTACTAGAACAATAGCTGATCAGAATGGGAGATGGGTAATTACTGAATGCTGTAGGGATAATGGGGCTCCAATAACAATCTGTGCTGTTTATGGGAGTATTTTAGATGACCCTACTGTCTTCAACTACATAAATAATGAATTAGCTACCTGGCCGCTACCCATAATTTTCTGCGGGATTTTAATATAAATTTACCTTCTAACCAGAATATCGCTCTCGACAATTATTGGGTATATAATGGTCGCAAGCCCAAGGTTTTTGAGGCCTTAAGAACTCTGTGTCGGGAACAAGCACTCTTTGATATTTGGAACTTGCGGCATCCTACGGACCCTGGCTTCACCTTTTTTCTTTTCCACACAAAAACATACCAGATTATATTTTTTCTTTGCATCACATATTATTATGCATGCTTGTTCAATCCAGAAGGCTCCGCGCATATTGGCCGACCATAATCCGTTAGAGTTAGAACTTAAGGGGTTCGGGTCATGTAATATTCCAGTGTCTAAGTGGAGTTTTGAACGCTCCCTACTTTTGAATGATGAGTACTGTGCTCATATGAAGAAGTGGACACTTAGCTTTTCGTTAGCTTTGAACAAGGGAAAGCGACACATTCTTAAGGCTATGCAGAACGACTTAGCAGCTGCAGAGGAAGGCCTGATTGATGCAATCCAGGCTGGTAGAGACACGTTAGAAGCTTGTAACAAAGTAATGGTTGCCAAGGCAAAAATATTAGAGGTAATAACTAAAAGAGCGGCAGACAGATTAGCGGTTTGGCGAGAAGGCGTATGAGTGTAGCGAACAGGTTGGGCATCATCTTGCGACCCCGGCCAGACAGAGAATGACTCAAAATATGATAGCTGAAATTAATGACCCTGCAGGAGGAAGTACCTCTGACCCGGAGCGTATACGCAAGGTATTCTTTTCATTTTACCAAAATTTATATCATGAGGACATTCCCGATAATCCGGGCGATGCAATTTTTTATATTAATCAGGCTCCAGCGGCACACTTTTCTCAGGAGGATCAACAGCATCTTGAGGAACCTCCTCAATGGGTGGATATCTTGCTATGTATTAGTAGTCTCCCGAGTGGTAAAGCCACTGGATTAGACAATATACCCTTAGAGTTCTACAAGAAATTTGACCCACAGTTAAAAGAGTTGATGCTTCACTTATTTTTGCATGTTTTTAGAGGGGGCAAGCCGCCTCAGTCCTGGACGCAGGCTAAAATTATAGTCTTTCTTAAGAAAAATAAAACACCACGAGATCCCGGCTCTTATCGCCCCATTACGTTAATCAATGCTGATAACAAGATATATTCTAAGATTCTCGCCCTACGCTTAGCTACGGTCATCCACAAGGTTGTCTCTCCCCGACAGCATGGCTTTATACCGGGACGTGGCACAACTGATCATATAAGAAGAGTCATCTCATTATTTGATGCTGCTACCATTACAGGAAAACCAATAGCACTTATATTGCTAGATGCCGAGAAGGCCTTTGACAGGGTTTCCTGGGCTTTCCTTTGGGAGACCCTGTCGAGGGTCGGAGTCAGCAAGGGGCTGGTACAGGCCTTTAAGATGCTGTATTTTCAACCTAGTGCAAAACTTTTTATAAATGGCGCGTTTACAGACTCTTTTGAAATTACTAGGGGCACGCGTCAGGGCTGTCCAAGCTCCCCGCTGCTGTTTGCTTTATATATCGATCCATTTTTACGGCTCCTCGAGACCAATAGGATTATTAGACCCGTTGAATCCCAGGGATGGGAAACTAAAATTTTGGCGTACGCCGATGATATTGCTATTATTACACCTGACCCCGATACAGCAATATTAGAGTTCGAAGGGGAAGCAGCAAGATTTGGGCAAGTTTCGGGGTACTCTCTTAATACCACTAAAACTTAGATTCTTTGTAAAAATGTTAACATGATCGATACTAGCAGACAGGTAGAGAAGGCAACATATCTTGGAATTGATGTCCTGGTTAATATGGACACAATCGTTAACTGCAATGTCAACCCATTGATTGGTAAAACCAAAATTGAATTAACGAGAATACACAATCTACATCTATCAATTATTGGTAGATGTAATATAATTAAAATGATATTTTTCCCTAAATTTTTGTATATGTTAAGGGCAATTCCTTTAGAATTTTCCACTATATGTTTAAAGCAAATCGAAGATCTATTTTCGAGTTTTATCTGGGCATATGAAAAACCCAGAAGATCATACAAATTTCTATCTCTTCCAAGAGAAAGGGGAGGTTTGGCTTTACCTAATATCCGATTATACTATTGGGTCACTACCCTGCTATGTAATCTAACTCTTATTTCCGAAAAACCGAGAGATAGCACAGCTAATGAAATACCATCACCTATAGAACTTATAATGGGCAAGGATGCATGGGGCTGGCTCTGGAAATTTCTGAATGATAGTCATTATAAAAAAGTACGCTTTAAATCACTAATTGGTGGACATAGAGTTATGAGGCAAGTACGGAAATTATTAGGGATGGGACGATTAAATTACTACACCCCGATTTCTAATAACCCCAATCTACCGGAAATTTTTAGAGATTCTGTCGCTAAAAGATGGTGTGAAGCTGGCCTATCTAAACTGGGTGATTTATATTCTTTGTCAGATATAGCTAGCTTTGATAGCCTCAAGGCTACATATAACTTAGATAAGAGAGACTTTTACAAATATTTGCAAGTCCGGGATTTTTTAAGCAAAAAAGGGGGAGGCCCTTCTGGCTTTGATAAAAATGTTATGATAGATAGATTAAGGAAAAATGCTACGCTTTCTATCGGTGAAGTTTACTCCTTCTTTAATGCTTTACTGCCTGATGATTTGGAGATTAGAGCAGGGAAATGGAAGACAGAATATAGGAATGCAGGAAGATTTATTCTTTCACTCGTTAGAATTAGCTTAGAAAATCTTAATCCCGGCTCGACTTCAGGCTCAATACTTCAAATCATGTTTTTCACTCTATTATACTCCAAAAAAATAGCTAAATGGGCAACAGGGAAAGGAACTCATTGCCCTCGCTGTTCACTATCTCAGGCTGACCTAAATCACATGTTTAATGCATGCAGTGCCTTGAGGAATATAAAACACGAAATCTCTAAATTTTTTAAGGAAGTACTTGGGACTGATGTTTTTCTATCATCATCTCTGATCGGTCTTGGGGTTGATACGCAATTACAAGGGAAGCCTGGCGAGTACCTTGTGTTTATCTGCATAGCTATATTACGTCTTTGCCTAGCTTCTGCCTGGCTGGATTCAACTCCTCCTGGCTTTCAGCAATGGCTGTCCCGCTTATTGGCAAACTATCATTTTGAGAAAGCTATCTACTCGAAAAGGGGGTTGAGGGCCCGATCCAAAGGTCTAAAAATGTGGGCTCCGCTGACGTCTTGGCTTGAGAAGTATTAGGCCAACTGATTTTGATTTTGATTTTGATTTTGTTTTTTGTCCAACCCCTGGGGGGAGGGGAGGGTGGGGTCAAGGGACGAAGGGGTGGGGGGAGGGTTGTAAAATCATTAAAATGTGCATAATTTTTTACTGCTGCTCCTTTTTCTTTTATATTGTTGTAAATTATAATTGATACATTTTGATGCCAGGTGTTATGCTTTAAAGTTTCTAATCACTGTATATTTTTCTTTGGCTATATATGTATGCACTAATAAATAAAAAAATAAAAAAAGAGAAGTCAGTCTATATCGGATAAGACTTCAAAACAATTAACTACTGGTACTCAAATCTGGTCCACTACACGGAAAGATGGGTTAAGTGCCTGTCGAGTTGGCTGTGAAACTTAAGAGTCGGAAGGTAAATCCGTCTGTCTGCTTGGACGACTGACGTGGGGCTTTATTGGCGGGTAATTATGTGTCCGCCAGGTGAGATGCATAACCCAACTCGGTACATACAACAATCTTTGTACTAAGTTGGGAGACATAAAATTAGCAATGCCACAGTCACCCTGAAAGTCGACTGGCCAGGCCCAATCCATCCAATCCTATGAGTTAGCAAAATATCTCCCGCAAGGGGAAAAAGGGAAACCCCCTATGTCAAGCAAACCAGTCGAATACTTTGTTATATAGTTCCTCATAAAACTCCACCTGGTCGCTAAACGTGGTGTCTCTCTGGGGAAGCAGTTGAAATCCAGAGATTGAGTTAATCCGGGGCGCCTGAGAGGTGAGACTAAGACTACTTCTATGGCCTTATAGTCCGTCGTAGCTGGCTATATTGGCCATTAAAGGCTTACTCCAGCGTTAAAGGCCCGAGCCAAAGGCGAAGGCATTTAACAAGGGAGTGGGACTTTAATGCCGGTATAACCCAGCTATGACGGGCTATAAGGCTATTAGAACATTCCACCACTAGAAGGCAAAATATTCTAAAAAATAAAACAAAGGCCTCAAGGAGCAGAGGGGATTGAAATCCCCTCGACCTCCCTGAGACCCTTGTTCACAGCAACAGCTGTGAACGAAACATTGAAATGTTGCAGCTCCGGACTGCTACTGGCCATTAGAAGCTTAGAGCACTCCATTGTTTTCAATGGTGCTCCCAGCATTCCAATGTTCTAATATAGGACGGTGCACCCCTGAAGGCTCCTGAAGAGTTAGAGTTGAGTGGTTCAAGCTGGCAGGGTTGGGTGTCCACATTTGCCGCATTCGTAGCATTAGTGGGTTCAGATTACTGCTGAGAAAAGGTTACAAGCAGTGGCGTAATGAAACTTGAGGGGGCCCCCCCATGCTCCGGACTCAGTCTGAAGCTCTCAGGCCAGGGTCCTGCCAGTGCCGGAGGTGGCCCTCTGGAGCTCAGCCGCCCCCGCACCTCGGGGGCTGCAGGGGTTTTTGTTATGCCACTGGTCACAAGGTGCGATTTAACAGCTTTTAGTCGGTCAATAAGGGGAGAGAGTTCAGCCTGTTAGAGCTCCTTAGTCAAAATCAGTGAAAGATAATGATACAACGTATGTAGCTCTCAATCACTTGCATATTGTATTCAAATTAGGTGAACTTCGCAAGTTTTATTCAAAACGAGTTTTTTCACTCCCTGGAAAAAAGATTGTATGTTTGCCTGCATATACATCTATCCACATCTTAATATATATATATATCATGGAACTTTTTTGATAACCTTTTGTTTCCATTTTAAATTCTGATCAGGTAGCTATGCTAGAGACCCTGACAGAACGGCTTGAGACAGACAGGGACATTAAAAAAACATACAAGTGTGTAAATCATATGGTCTAGATGAGTTCAGTGGTTGATTTTAAAAGACTTTGAGAATCGCTTGTCCCATGTCTGTCTGATTTTTAATTATGCATGTGCCATGACAAAGATCCTGAGATCTTCTTCAAGGAAGCCTGGGGAAAAAAGAATTTATGCGAGAATGGGACTCAATATTTAATTGGACCAGATTGCTGCATTGTGTAAATCAGAATATGGATAATCCCCTTCGCGCTATCTCTGCTGTCCTTTGGTATGCTGCTCTATGTATCAGGCATTTCACCAGTTGCACTTTGAAAATAAGCAGTTTGTAGCAGGGCACTTTTTAGGTCTAGCTTACAGAATTCAGGCAATGAATCAGTCCAATAAAGCCTTTGGCCCTCTTTCACAGTGAGTGACAGCAATCCAAGATTACATGTGCACATCCACCTAAAACAAAATTGCCAGGCCTGGTGGGCAAATAATTTATCCTGTTTTCCTTTTATTATTTATATGTTTTAGTCATCTATGGGGCATATTCTCAAGGACTTAGCGCCGAGTTAGCGGCACTTTATCGCAGCCAAAGTGGCGATAGATTTATCGCCCCATTCACAAGCTGGTGCTAACAGCCGATATCGCCAGTTTTCCTGCGATAGCAGCCGCAAAAAACATCACCACGGATGACACCAGCAACTAACGCTAATGAGATGCAGAATAGGCGTTCCTGTGCAAAAAGCCGCGAAAACACCACTTCGCTATATTCTCTACAACCAGCCAGATCGGCGATAAGATCCCAAAACAGGCGATAAGGCACGTTAGCAGCAGGGATTTAACACCTGCTCTTACCTGGTGTTAAGTCGGACGACAACCTGCACCACAAAAGGGAGCCCAGACCAGAGCCACACCTGAAGAACAATAGATGCCATGGAGCTACTGATCATGCAGCTCGGAGCCCCAAGAGGGCCACAACACCCACCGCTACCCCCCCCCCCCAGGACCCCCCGAGGCCCTACCCTGGACAAAGATATTTTACATCAACTTTACGAAATCATGAACAAAACAATTCGCCTGATGTCGCACAAGTACAACAATTAACATTCATGTGTGGTCAGAAAAAGGAGAATCATTCATTCATCCTTGAATTTCCAAACAAATTATTTTATTCAAATTGAACTCAAAACAACTATTCGGAAGAGTCATGGCGGGTCTTCTCTGGACAATCTGTAAGACACAGCCTGCAACACAAAATTCAAGATAAGAAGGTGTGTCATGCGCTAATCAAAGGACAGAGAGAGAGAGAGAGAGAGAGAGAGATAGAGAGAGAGAGAGAGAGAGAGAGCGGAGAGAGAGAAAGAGAGAGAAAGGGGGAGAGAGGGAGAAGGAGAGAGAGAGAGAAACAGAGGAAGAGAGAGAGAGACAGTGAAAGGAAGAGAGGAAGAAGGAGAGAGAGAGTAACAGAGGAAGAGAGAGAGACAGTGAAAGGAAGAGAGGGAGAGGGAGAGAGAGTGCCGACACTGCGGACCCAGGCCTCACTGCTCACCTGCTGCCACTGGTGTGTCTCCAACCACGTGCCGGTATACACTGCAGTCCATCAGGTCCCTTATCTGAAACAGAGTCCAGATTTATGAATGGCAGAGTTCATATCATTGCACACGCCATCATCGCTTGGCTGCCAATGCGCACACAGGTTGCTGCACCCCAGCCCCTCCCACCGCCCAGCGGTGTTTGCCCGCCCCTGCACACCCAGGCCTCACTACTCACCTTCCACCACCAGCGTGTCTCCAAGAGGGCCCACCACGTGCCGGTGCAAGCTCCAAGCCCGGGGCCCGCGACCTTGGCAGCCTCCACATCATGCAGCCCCGCCCGCAGGCCACCAGGTCACACACGTGACTATGGGTCTTGATTTCGCAATGGCAGAGATCATATCAGTGCACACGGCATCATCGCAGGCTGCACACCCGCTCAGCTCTATAGGTGCCACTAACTCTGTGAACCGCGAGGAAACGCCACGTGGCGGTAGGCCTGCGCTGCCCGCTGGCTCAGGCCTACACTGCTGTACAGCAGGGCTCACACAAATCCTTACCAGTCCGGACCGCCAGGACGGCGCATCATCGCAGGCTGCACACCCGCTCAGCACTTAAGGTGCCCCTACCTCAGTGCTCCGAAAGTCACCGTCCCGTGGAGGTAGGCCCGTGCCGGCCGCAATGTATCCGGTGCCACCAACTCTGTGCAACGCAAGTCATGGACCCTTTATGATTCAGTCTCGTGATATGCCAGGCGGATGCAGCCATGTCACCTCCGGCAGTGGGGAAGAACTGGGACACGTAGCGTCGTCGTCCCCCCTTTATACGTAAGCCGAGTGGGCTGGGTCGGCATACGCCAGGCCAGCGTAGGGGTGTGAATAATCATCCCTGGGCTCTGGGCGTGGTTCATTTCTGGGCTGGAAAGGAAACCAACTGATGGGTGTGTCTCTGTTGCAGTGTCTGCGCCACACGGCCCGCAATCGACAATGTTGCATTGTTGCATGCACCCGGACGGCGGCCGCGCACTAAGGGATTGTACAAGGAGCGCAAGGCCGCTCGGGCTCTTGGCTCATGCATACCAACTGTTGTGTGTGTATCGCTATTGGTACACCATAAGCCTAAGGCCTAGCCTCAATTGCGGTGCGACAGCCACATCACATTCCCAGAATGCAAGCAGTAGTCAGACTAACATTAGGGATGAAAGCTCCTTTGTCTCAATACATAAGGCGGAAGGACATCTGCACCTCCGACCTTGGTCTTGCATGCGGCAGGCACCCCCAGAGAGATACCATAGCAGATGATGACGACTCCCACACTACGCACAGCGCTAATGAAAGACCAACGTATCCACACCCCACACACAGAAGTTCTTGCTCGAGGTACTCTTGCATGGAATGCCCTTGACACTTACGTACACAACAACCCATACGTCCAAACGTTGCACACACATACGACTCATTGCTCCGAGCTGTGGCATATCATCCACATAACTGCCGCAGGTCAGAAGAGTGCCGGTTCTACGAGAGCCACCAACACAATGGCAGAACATCCCGGGCGCATGCACAACGCCTGTCACGTGGAACTGTACCGTGACCGAATGCTGCCTGTTAGTGTCTGATGCATTGGTCTGCATGTTGTGGCCCTTGTCTTGCCCGTACTGACACGCACATGCTAATAGAGTCTACGCAACTCCACTAGTGTTCAACTGTGATGAGTGTTGATTAGAATGACAAATCGTGTGCCTCAATGAGCATTGTCCGTACACAGGGAGGGACTGACTGACGCATTTCACTTAGGGGTGAGTCCCTATTGCCAGCTCCACCTCTGTGAGCCAGACATAGTGGTTGGGATAGTTGCTGATAGACCTGTGCTCTTACGTGTCTTCAGCAATGTGAGTATGGTGTCCATATTCTTGCCATGTGGATCAATGTGATCCATCACTACAGGCTGTGTCCACCCAGTTGAGTGTGAGTAGGTATGCGAAGAGATGTTCTGTTGTCAAATGTGATGGGGGACACTACTTTAGGCCTGCCAACGACTTTGACATTTAATACCCAGCCCTATTTCTAACATTGCGTGGGGCAAAGTTGAGAAATTGCGCGATTGTTGTTTCAGAGCAATGAGGCCGCAGCTAGTGCACACATTCCCAGTCATCTCACTTCCTATGTGTGTCACGGTCATGCGCATTGCTTTCATTTCCCAGGGTGTACCTTTTGGGCAATCAATGTCCTTACATTCATCCATACTTTCATACTTGATCGATTATGGACATGACACATCTGTGTGAATTTGAATGATTTATTCACATTCGGTGGAGTGTCGGAGCTGGAGCAGTACATGGTCATGCAAACCCCACATTACATTGTAGCCCAGTGGAGGGCCAGCCAGAGTCATTTAGGGATTGACAAGTACATCGGAAGAGGAAGAGTACAGTCCGCAGTCTGATTGCTGTGTCATTGGTAAGCAAACAAAATATGGCAGTCCATGTCGAGGTCCAAGGTGAGTGTCGCAGAGTGTTTCAGGGGACAGTGGGAGGTGTTGTTACAGGGCATGATGCAGAGGGCAGAACCAAGCTGAAACAGGGCATGTGGCGGAGAAGAATGCTACTGGCTCCTTCTTACTACAAAGGTAGAATCACCCGCATCTTCATCCTCTATGTCATCTGTCTGACATGTGGGTGCTGATGTTTGGTCTGCAGCACTGTGTGCCACTGACACATCAGGGGCCAGAGATGTGTGTGTAGAAGTACCAGCAGCATTCATCAGCGACTGCCTTAGTGGCAGCAATGCGATGATGAGGATCTGCAGGGCATGGAAGAACCCAACAACTTTTCGCTGGTGTGCATCCGTGGCAGCCATTCTTTCTGCATGCATCCGCTCCATGTTCTCCATTATCCTCAGCATCTGTGCCAACTCTCGGCTGACATCGCTGAGGCCACTCTGACTAGACAGTTGTTCTCCTCTCAGAGTCATGACTCCAGCGATGTCGGGCATGGATTGTTGGACATCATGGAGCGAACTGTGGGTGTCCGTTAGTGAGTGTAAGTGGTCCCTGATGGGACTTAGACACCCACGTATGTCATCTAGTTTGGCTGCCATGAGGTAGAACCCCACCGCACCTGTTCAGCCACCTCCTTCTGGCAGTCTAACACATAGCCTTGGAATGCGATGTGTTCTTCGGTGAGGTGCTGGGAGCCAGCTGTGGTGGTGGGTGCTTCCTGCTGTGTGGTCTGTGCAGGGGGTGGGGTCTCCTCGATGCAGCTGGGCTGCCCTGCTCCTGGAGGTGGGTTGCCGTAGCTGCCCATGAGCTGTTGTAGGGCATCAGTGTCGAAGGTGTGGAGGTCCTCTTCATCATCACTGATGAGTTGTCTGGTCTGCTCTGCAGGAGGTGTTGATTGTCCCTCTGCAATGTGAAGGGGAGATGCATTTTAACATTGTGTTGACATGTATGTTGACGCATTGTTCAAGTTTACATACAGACTGCATGACAATGTACATTGTGACTGTTTGGGAGGAGCTGACTATTTGATGCAGGACAGTGGACATTTGAACTACATCATGGATGTGAGGTTGAACACGTGCATTATCATCTCACAGTTTCCTGCTATGCCAGGTGTGATTGGCCAGTTTCTACGCACAAGCGGAACCAGTTGTGTCCTCTGTTCTGTAGTGAGAGTGTTGCACTTTGTACCACATTGTCGTCAATGAGGATGTGCTGTTATTGCTATGTGTGTGTGCTGCATTGTGGGAGAGTCGCCCCTGCAGCTGTGATTTTGCTGCCCCTTATCCCTTTGAGGCGGTGTGCCTTTGACTTCTGTGCTTCTACATTGCTGAGATGTTGCAGACTTGGCTAATTTTGGCTCTAATTCAGATTTTGGACTCTTGTGCATGGTTTATCCGCAGATGCGTTGTTGACGTCAGGGGTTGTTTGTGCACGTGGATGTGTCAGATTGTGACCTGCTCCTTTACGGATGTTTTTCCACACTCAGCCACCTCAGTGTTGTGGCGTGCACCATGTCATGATAATTGGACTGCAGCCATGCTGTTCATCATGCAGTGTTACTTGCATTGTCAGTATGGCTCACAGACAGGCAGCTTTGCTGGTTTTAACACGTGTGCATGGGTTGGTTGTGAGATTGGTGCTGTGTGGGGAGGGACCCTTTTGTGCCCGTAGTGGACGGGGGCCTACTTGCTGTTTGTATGTGTGCTGCAGTGTGCCAAGTGGATCAGGGACATGATCCAGAGTCATTGTGGGTGTGCAGTGTGCTCTACTTAATTGTGCATTTGTGCCATTGTGCCCATCTCCCCCCGTCCCCGCAGTCCCTGTTCGGTACTCACCCTGGTGCTGTTGTGTCAGGTCATGTCGAGCAGTGTCCGGACCCCCAACTCCTGCCACCGTCTCCCCACTGCTGACTGTGGCCACCATTTCCTCCATCTCATCCAGCTCCTGGTGTTCCGCTGGACTGCCACCTCCAGTCTGCATTGCTGCCTGATGGTTGTTAGCGAGTTTCTTCTTGGTTTTGCGCTTCGCATCATTCCAGCGCCTCTTGACCTCTCCAATTGTCCTCCTCCTCACTCCGACTGCAGTCACCTTGTCCAGGATGGACTGCCATATTGCATTTTTATTTGCCAATGACACGTTGGAGGTGACGAACAGTTGTTGGTGGTGTTCTATCACCTCCGTGATGATGATCCTGGTTTCCTGCGGACTGAACCTCGTCTTCCTTGTCTTCTTCTCCTTGCCCTTCCGTGACCCCGAGGTCCCAGGCTGGTCCTCCTGGGGGCTTGTGGGGTTCTGGTCGTCCTCTGTACTTGCTCCGGCTTCCTCCATGGTGCTACGCAGTTTGAATTATTTTTGGGGGGTTTTTCGGTGCTTTTATAGTGCATTTTCCCACATGACGCGTGGGAATTGCAGGCCTGTCGCTGGTTATCACAGATTTTTTTATCGCGGTTGGCCACATTGCAACTTTTTGGGCGTTCGTGTTTCGCGTTTTTTCGGCATCGCGTTAATTTTAACGCGGTCATTTGACGCGTTGTCGTGAGACTATCGCATGGTGCCGATGGGTTGAGAATACAACGTTAACACAGTGTTATTTTCCCGCGATAAACTGCGATGTGCAAAGTTGCGTTAAGCTAATTTTGCGATAATTATCACACGTTCTTGAGAACATCCCCCTATGTGTTTTAAACTGTTTCTTCAGGGTACACTAATTCAAACACAACAATACACACTTCCTTTGAGTTAATTAGAATCACATTTTCCTGTGACTGTTTTAAAAGTAAAAAGGGTGTCTTTAATTGTTCTTAGTACACCTGCTACCTAGGAAGCACCTATAACGGGCTTCTAAAATTTTACGAGATGGTTATTTTTTTATTTAATATTTTCATAGCAAGTAAAAGGACAGCAGTCCAGGTGATTATATGTTTTCTATTGTTTCTTATTTTTGTGGCATATGTTTGCAACAACAATTAAATATATAATTAGCCATTGCACGAGCTTGCCAAGGCCAAACTGGTTGAATTTGCCAAAGCTTGGTTAAATATGCACTTTTGTAGCTTGTGAGATACGTGTCTGATAATGATTAGGAGAGTATCTGTCTGGACTGCATATATAGAAAGACAAGGGGCCTTATTTATGAAAACTGTCGCACCGCTGCGTGAAAACAGCGATGCAACGGTTTTCACTGCGCCCTCCTTGCGAGATGATTGATGCGTCATATTTACTGTATGACGCATCATGTCGCAAGGAATGACAGATACGTCAGTACGTATCTGTCAGCGTAAAACTGACGCATTGCTGGAGTTGTGTCGGAAGCATGACGCAACTCCAGCAATGCAGGGGGGAGGGCTATGAATATAGGACTGCGTCAGTCTTACGCCTGCTGTGAGGCAGGCGTAAGATATTGATGCAATGGCATCCTAGAAGTGGCGCACTGAAATCTCATAGATTTCAATGCACTACTACTACAAGGCTTTTTGTGGGGAAATGCCCACCCTGCATACATTATACCTGGCGCAGGTATAATGTGGCGCAGGGGTTTACAAAGTGACACATCTGCCTAGATGCTTCACTTTGTAAATAGGGAGCAATATGGCGCATTTCTTACACCGCCGGTGCATCACAAAAAGGACGCAAGGCCTCATAAATAAGGCCCAAGTTTTTTTAAATTCATTCCTATTGCCTAAGGAAGAGGAATGGAAGGGCCTGAATAAAGATAGATTTTTACTTAAAAACTGTGTTCTACCCTAATTCTTATTAGGTACAAAGCTGTTGTTTACTGTTAACGAATTGATGTAAATAAACGAATTTATCGTGATGTTGATTTTAAATCATTGCACTTTGACTAAATATATATTTAAAACATAATGCTGGTGCGTAATTAATTTACTCTGTGTGTTGACTCTGTTAAAAATCGCATGCCCGAGCATGGTCTGTCAGAAGGCGTTCAGATATAATATTCATGAGGCATTAGCCTGGAAGTGCATGTTATTTGGATATTAAATAAATATGTGTGGAACACAAGATCATGGGTTGAAATGCGAAAACGCATGTTCAATTTGACAAAAAAATTTGTGTTAATTGAGTAAAGTTGCAAGCAAATTCTGCATTACTCAGTTTTCTTCATTTACATAGCACCTACTGAAATAAAAAGAACCGCCAACATTAATGTAAACGTTTTCTAGTTAGAAAAACTATTATTTATATCTTAAGCATTTTGGTATAATCTTCCTAGAATTATGAAAAGAAAACTGTATTTCATTTTGAAATTGCACTAAGAGCATCATTTACTCATTGGTGGATGTGCCGCAATGCTGCAGGGACACTTCCACCAAGGTATAAATAATGGCCATAACGCTTTAATCCATTCTACAAAAAATGCCCAGATTGTTTGTTAAACACAGTTTCCCTTGTATTTAAAAATACAACCATGGCATACGTATTCTCAACACCCATCAACATCTCTACTTGATTCTGTGCTCTGATTTCTATTAAAGTTACAAGTGCAAGATTAGAGATTTCATCACCTGCTGTTGACACATTAACTGCAAAAAATATCATGAATGGGCTTTACTTTGGTGGGGAACACAGAGTTGTCGTGAACACCGATTTCATTATTTCCCCATAAAAAATGAAGTAACTGTTTAAAAAAATATCTAACACGGAATCCCTCTTTCATCCAAGGAACTTCCAACCATCATTATCTTCAATCAACTGTTCATAAATATTTATCAGAGGAGGGTGGAAGGGAAACAGCCATAACATTGTGTTTCTGTATGTAATAATACAATGAGGCACTGAAGAGCAGCAGATTTCCTACTTCTGCGTGAGGCCAGTAGGACCAGTTATTTACCTCATCCCTTGCAATGCCTGCTCCTTCACCTTTCTCCAATCCCAGAAGATCTAGGGAGAAACGTCTGCAATTAGGAAAGAAGATGACATGGAGCATCACTTGTCATCGTGTTTCCCCACTGCCAGTCAGGGAATAGCAGGGAAACACATTATCACTGCCGCATGATAATCTGATGGGTTGCAAGACTAGGAAGATTGAGGTGCATGAACTTTAAGGAAATTAAGGAACTTCATCCTTTTGCCCAATACAAATTTCCTCAGATCCCCATACTAGACTGCCTGACCTTAGAGGAGTACAAGCTTAATGCATTCTCACTGCTATGGCACAAAGGTATGGTACTATATAGTGTGTCCTAAATATCATCTTACAAAAATATTGTTTCTTAAACATTGTTTGAAAAAGTATCACCCGCATCAGAGTTAATAATAGAAAATCTACATCCAATGGAGCAATATTTTCGATATTTAGTCTAAAATATTTAGACAACGTATTTGTTAGTAATAAGTTGACATACACTCAACACAAATAATACATAAACCTAGCAGAAAACAGTTATCTGTTTGAAAGGACTGAATTGGACTTGTAATGTAGTCCAGTGGCACAGGTCTGACATTTCTTTACTAAACTGTACATATCAATGGAGCAAAAACTGATGAAACTTACTGCCTTCTTTCAGGGATGTTTAGAACACTCCTCTGTAGAAAGATTCATACAGTTGTGAATAACGCTGCAGTTACAAATAATGCTACCATATGGGCAGCATTGCAAATGTGTTCAAAACGTCTGATCCCCTATGCAAACCCTTGTTTTGCACAGTGGTCAGAATTACGAGTTGTCCAGAGCTTATCACACAGTAAAATCAGCATTCCACAATACATTTCGGCAGGTGAAACTTGCTGGAATTTAACAAGTCCATTAAATATAATGGGGTTGCCCTGTGTCCCTCAGAACCTGGATATACAGTTATAAACTACAAAGGTACCGCAATTCTTATACAAGTATTGTGAAAAATATTGAACATTAATGCCAAAGGGTCACAAAATGATCCCTTTATAGAAGAAATTAGAAACTGTACTTTGTGTCCTGATTGTGGTTTTTCATTTTCCATGTTCCTCCTATTCATCTCTCAGAAAACGCCAATATTCTTCTATAAAGGGATCATTTTGTGACCCTTTGGCATTAATGTTAAATGGTCAACATTTTTCACAATTCTTGTATAAGAATTTTGTGTTCCAACAGAACTCTTTGAAATTTAACAAGTGGCAAAAGGCTTGGTATTTACTGGGACATTCAGACATTGATGTAGTAAGCACCAAAATCTGCATATTACTCCTCATTTTCTAGGAACAGGTACGATTTTGTGCACCCAATAAATTCTGAACCCAGGGATATCATAGTTTAAAATATGCAATACATTTCAACTACCCTTCTGGAGCACTCATAATAAGGCCCTAAGTGCTAAAGTTGTAGTAAAATGAATTAATCTTTTATTTTCATTTAATAGAATTTTCTACTCTGAAATAGAGGAAATGCAAAGTGCAAGACAACTTTGAAGTATTTACTATACACAGGTGACTGCGAAATGTTATGTCTTGTATTCAGTCCCTGGTACGCTCTTTCTCCCTGAAGGAATTTCATGTTTTTACATGTAGTGTTCTAATTTAATGTAAGTCTGCTCCACAAGTATGAGTAATTCTATATTTTAATTTGCAAAATGCCAGCTGCAGGTGGTTTCATTGAACTTGCATAACAATTGGATGATTAATTACGTATAAATAATGCATATTTGCAATGCTGATTTTCTCTGTTGAAATTCCAATGAGTTTAAGGTGATCTCTTGATTTTGTGTATTCTGCTGGCCTAATTGACCAATGCACATCAAACTGTCATCAAGAAATGTTCCTTCAGTGACATGGATGTATGAATGGTTTTGTTTTGTAGCCTTAACATGACTAATTTTCCGGGTACTTCAGTGTGACTAACATGTCAGGACACCTCCTCTTTCCATGATCTGAAAATGTCAAGGCAATTACATTAATGTGAGTAAAGAAAATGTTCTGTTAAAGGAACCTCAACAAGCATGTAATATTGTTTTCTGATCAATATTACGTTTTTCTTACCTATACTTCTTCATTTTGATGTAGTGGCACAGAGTTAGACCTTCATTTAGAGGTGTGCAGTAACAGGACATACACAAAACGTGCTGAATAGCTTGTCTGTTGGAAATGACTATCTTTTGCATAGTAATCCCCCAGAGTTTTTGCCATCACTACCTCTTTTTTGCTGAACCGGTTTTGATGGCCTTAGGACTCTCAATCAATCAATCAATCAATCAATCAGGGAATTTTAAATCTTGCTACTCACCCGTGAGGGCCTCAAGGCGCTGGGGGGAGGGGGAGTGCAACTCCGGGTTATTTGAAAAGTCAGGTCTTGAGGCTCTTCCTGAAGGTGTGCAGAGTGGGGAGCGTCTGATGTTGACTGGGAGCTCGTTCCAGGCCTTCGCAGCGATGTAAGAGAAGGCTCTTCCACCTGCTCTCGTTCTGCGGATGCGTGGGGTTTCTGCCAGGGCGAGGTCGGCTGAGCGTATGTTTCTTTTGGGTACCTGGAAAGAGACTCGTTCGTTGAGGTATTTGGGTCCGATGCTGTGGAGTGATTTGTAGGCATGGGTGAGTAGCTTGAAGGTAACTCTCTTCTCGACGGGAAGCCAGTGAAGGTCTTGCAGGTGTTGGGTCATGTGTTCATGTCGTGGGGTGCCGAGGACGAGTTTGCCTGCGTTGTTCTGGATGGTTTGGAGTTTGTGTAGCAGGGATTAGTTGATTCCAGCATAGAGGGCGTTTCCGTAGTCCAGTCTGCTGATTATGAGCTCTGTGCACTTTACTCCTGCTAATCTGTGGTAAAGTGCTAGTTCTCTCCCTCCTAAACATAGAAATATTGGCATATACCTAATGGGCACATTTAATTTGCTTATGTGTCCCTAGTATAAGGTACAAGATGTATCCAGGGCCTGTAAATTAAATGCTACAAGTGGGCTGCAGCACAAATTGTGCCACTCTCTAAAGTATGTCTGAGGCCTACCATTGCACCCTGTAGTGCAGTTTAAAAAAACTCACATCTAGTCATGCAAAATAAACTTTCCTTATTAATACTTATATCTGACCCCCTAAGGTAGGTACTAAAGCTCATAAGGCAGGGTGCATGGTATTTAGGAAGAAAGACAAGTATATTTAAAGTTTTACAAGTCCTGGCAGTTAAAAATCTCCAAAGTAATTTTTCACTGTGGTGATGCTGGCTCTCCGATAGAAAAGCATGGGGTTACATTATAACACTGTGTAATGCACAGCTTTAGTTTGATACTAGATAGAAAAACAATTTAAGGACACAATTTCATAGTAATTCAAAATCCAATCGAATGGCCAAGTCAAAATTTAAATCCCTGTTTTAAAAAAGTAACTTATACATAGTTGACATTTTCCTGCCTGAGCCAAATGTGCCTTTCTGGCAGCTTCCAGGGTCACCTGAATGTTAATGGCTCTCCTATGCTGTAATGTGTATTGGCAAATGACCTGGGTGTTGGAACATGTGTATCTTTTTGATAGGATGGCTGTGGATGACCTTGCTCCTTCCCTGATTACACTTCAAAGGGAGGCTACCCTAGCCCACAAAGGTGAACCTGACACCAGGCCTGCCACTGCCTTTGTATCACTAGTCCATCTTAGGGGAAAGGGAAGAACTGACCAGGACTAGTTTAAGAGTCAGACAAAGGAGTGTTCTCCACACACAAGTTGGCACTGGGCATAAAATTGGCATCCCCAGAACCTGAAATCAGAACACTCCCGGACCTGTGAAGATCAGAAGGACTGCCCTGCTGTCTGAAACCTGAAGGAAGACTGGACCTGCTTGCCTTGAACCCAGGACCCCAGAAGTGACTACCAAGGTCAGTTGGCATTGCACTACACAGAGCCCTGCAAAGTGGCGTAGCACAGCTCCTCATCGAAGGTTTCATCGGATTCCATGCAATGTGATACTGAGCAGAGCAGAGTCCCTCAAAGCCGAGCATGCAGCGCCTTGCTAAAGGTGTCACCAGATCCCTAGGGCATGTGTGTGCTTTACATGTGCACATTCGCTTCAGGGCCTAATTTGCGATTACCAATTAGGTAACTGCAAATTAGGTAATGCAAAACCATTCGCATCTCTGGGCCTTTAGGCCCATACGCACGAATGGAGAAGTATTATCTATAGCCATTACCAAATTGCGATTGCCAACCTTTAGGAATTGCTATTAGGTAATCGCTATTTTCTTACATATTATTTTGCATTCCTTAAATAGTGATCACCTAAAATTCACCATTTAGGGAATGCGAAAATGGATTTATGATAAATGTGGCCCTTAGTGTCTTTTGTAGTTCACTTTGACTAGTACTGTGATTATTACTTGAAGTGGGTTCTCACCTGCTTCCACAAATCATCCAGTTTCTTATACTGCTCACGTCTTCTATCCTCTGCCTTATGCAGTGGTCAGGGGAGAGTAGTTTTCCCAGTAGTGAATATGTTGCCAGCTAAATGATTGAAAACCCCACTTGGCAAAGCTGCTGCTGGTGGACATTGTGCTGGAAGGGCTAGTGCCAGCACAGCTTGGGGTGATACCACCATCTGACTCCTTTATGGAGGAACCTCTCCCAGTTACCACAAGCCAACTCTACACAAACAAGTTTGGAAAACACTTAGGGCCTGATTCACAAAGGTAAACTTACCCTTTTTTTAAGTTTATGACTATTTGCTGTTCACAAAGGGATTCATGAGTAGTATCTTTACGAGCATGGACCTATCTTATTATGTGCGGAGACTCTCACTCATCAATATACTACTCGTAAATTCCTTTGTGACTAGCAAACAATTGTAAACTTACACAGAAGTGTAAGTTTACCTTTGTGAATCAGGCCCTTAGAGTGGTAACATACATGGAGGAATGTAAAGGTGAAGGTAAAGGTTAAGGTAAGAGTAAAGGTAAGGGTAAAGGCAAAGCTAAATGTAAAGATAAAGGATCCTCTGATCAGAATTTAACTGGGGCAACGTCACCTGCAATAAAAACCTGCAGATGAAGCAGGCCATTTCAAATGTATTGTAAACAGGACATGCATCATATGCTGGCGGATCTTTTTGCTCCAACACACTTATGGCTCCATATTAGAGGTAGTGGTGCAAGGGTGCCTCCATTGCATGCAGCATTGTTTTTTGTGCAGGAAGGTGCCCTTACTGCACAGAAATAATTCTAAGAGGCGTTTTCGTCTTTCTATGTATGCTGCAGAATGCAGCACACATTGAAAGAAGAAAAAACGAGGAGAAATATAAAGATTTCTCCTCGTTATGCCTCACCACAGGAGGCGTAAGGATTTGGTGCTCCCCAGGTTACATTATTTTGTAAATCTTGGGCAGTGTCAAAATCCATGGGTGTTGCATGGAAACACCCATCGCAACGTCCATGGAATGCTTCCTAAGGGCAGAGTAAGGCGATGTAGATATTTGCGCTGTGTCGCTTTACTCTAGATTTATGAGGCCATTCAAAGCCACACAGGGTTGTTCTGCGTAGCTTCATAAATCTGATTAAGATCACTGCACCACGCATGTACCACTTTATGTGGTGCAAAAGTGACGCAAGGCTCTCATAAATAACCCCCATTTTTTTTAGGCTATGCCGTCAAAGGATTTTAAACCATACCAAAAATATCAATCATTTAATAGTTATATTTAATATACTGTCATTGTATTGTTATCTTCCACATCAATCAGTCTCATCACTGGTCTGACTGCATTTGCCATATTAATAATTATGTTCAGGTGAAAACAAAAATGATTGATATTGCCTTGGGCTGCTCTGAATCCATGTAAGTTTATTATCTAAAATCTGTAGTCTCCTTCTAATGATATACCTTTTTTTATGACTAGTTTGTTAACTATAATTACTTTTGTATCATCAATGAAATAGCACTATGGGATGATGGTTTGGATTTGTCTTCCTTTTAAAGTATGGTTCATACCTCCGATTGACTCTACAAGAGAAGGACATCCATGAGAGCACATGAACGGGAGGTGCACAGGGGGAGACGCGCAACCAGGAAGCCCGCTTGAGTCCCCCCAGTGGAGACATTCCTGAGAAGTGTCAAGGTATTTTGGGGCATGTGAGAGATTCAGCTGGAGGCAGACAAGCTTATCCGAGTCACACCTGACTGGTGACTGACTAAGCTTCACCCCGTTTGGCTTTTAGAATGTTCTGATAGCGGCGGAGAGTTCCCCTGCCTGGACCAAGGAACTACTGTGGCACGCTCGGCCCTCCTGGGGGCGAGCTGGAGGGTGAGGCTGGCGGCGCTTCCCAGTAACACCAGGACTGGTGCGGCAGATGGAACTATGACGATGCCCCACGGGCGGAATACCTTGAATGTTGTACTGACCGCTGAGCCCGAGCAACATGACCGATGCCCGGTGGAGCTGTTTAGGCAGCTATAGAGGAGTTTGGCTCTGGTTCACCCCCTCGGCTGGCACCTACCCAGCCGGACATTGGACATCGTTTTTTCTCGTCTCTCCGTTGTGTTTCCTTCCCTTCCCCACCTCCTCCCTCCGTGATCCTGTGGCTCCCTTAGGTCTCCTACACCCCTCCCATCTTATACTTTCACCGATACACGGGATGCTTTGGATTGTTGGTCCCCAGCCGGTTTGTCTGTTCTTTCACTTTGACTGTTTTGTCCCCCTGAAGTACTTTCCTCATTGCCGGTAGGCCTGTCACGATCTGCATTCCTTACCCCTTTTTACCATTTCCCCTCTACCTTCCATTCCCCATTTGACATGTGTCTTGGTTATTCTATGCGCTAATAACTCATGTTAAAATGTAATCACTGTTTATCTCCTATGTTTATACTTGGCTTCTGTAACTGATGTAATTTTGTAACTTGGAACTCGCTGATCCTCATGTAAAGCGCTCTGATACCTCCGGGTCTAGCCAGCGCTATATAAAACTCTGCAAATAAATAAATAAAATGACAGTGGTTCCCGGCAATGCTTTAGAAATGACCGCCAGCTTAGCGGTCATTTCTAAATCTGATGGTTGGCATCTCGGTCAAGGCGACGGAGTAATTACTCTGTTGCCCTGGTGGAGGAACAGACCTTCCGCCAGTATATAAACCTGGCCCATAGACACTTTATATATCCAGGGCGCCACTGATTCGGGACACATTTGAATAGATGTTCAGGAAATGTATTCAGGCCAAGGTTTTTGTCCTCTTTCAGTTATGCCATGTCGTTTTACCCCCTCTATTATTTAAACTTGTTGTTCTCTTGCTTCTGAATACTGGTAATCTTACTTGATGTTTTCTGATAACACCAACCCGCATTCAACTTCCTTTGTACCTGAGTTTCTAACTCTTTGTTGACAGGGGTCAGGGCTTTGATTGAACTTCTGCCAAGTATGTGCAAAGATATATATACTTCATGCATGTTCTTAAATTTGATACTATTGATTATGATTGCCAAGTTAATTTGAATTTATTTATATCAAAAAGGTGCTCTGAGGTTCACCCATGTTCGCGTCTGAAATTATTTTTTACTTTATGTTCTTCTTCTCTTCTCTGCTCTTCTCTTCTCTTCTTCTTTTTTTCTCTCTTCTCTTCTTTTCTCCTCTCCTCTCTTCTTTTCTCTTCTCTTTTTGGGGATGTAAAGTTTGGATAAAGTGCTGCAATAATAGATTATTCTGTTGTATTTACCAATTTCCAACACAATAAAAAGGGAGTATTTGTCTTGTTTCTGTTCTTTGCAGTCTTTTGTAGTGTTATTTATGTTGCATCCTCTTGTTTCATACTGGCAAGAAAAATGCACATTTTACATAAAGTAAAATTATGATTGCTCTTTTTGACTGCAGTGCTATGTTTCTTTAAAGCAACAGGGTGTGTGATTTTTGACTGCAATATTGTGTACTTTGAAGCAACAGGGTGTGTACATTTCAGTGATTTACTGAAGGGGAAGGTTGCTTTCTTTCAGATGTGTTTTTTTGCATCATAAAAACAATTTAGTTCCACATCACTGGCTGCATATCTCTCAACAAGAAGTCGGCATCATGTGAACAGTACTTGAAAGACTACACATATTAGGATATGAGGGTTAGGAAGTAAAGTGAATAACAAATGCAGGAGACACTATTAGGTTCATTTAAAATTTGGCAGGCAGCCTGAAAGACTGCTGTGTCAACAGAGGCCTGACCTAAACTTCTGACATTGGAGCCCCGCTGTATTTAAAGACCCTGCCAGCCTGCACCTACAAGTGGTAGATGAACTGTATTCACAGTTGAATGCTGAGGGGTTGGCAGGTTTTTTTAAAACCGTTTAGATTTTTATTTCGTTTTTCAGCAACAAACACCCAAAGCAGCTGTTTCTGAAAAGTGGAATAGCTATGCAACAGCAAGCACGGACTTCTCTCCCTGTGAGTGAACACCATTGTTTGTTTTCTCCTTCTGGGTCTACCCTGGCTGGCATGGTGAACTGGGGCAGAGAAACCCAGTGCTGGTCACCATGCTGTAAATAGGGCAGTGTGAAGAATATTAGCGTGTCCTGGGGGACCTGTGATAGACAGATTATTAGGTCAAGAGTTCTAATAACTGAGCCACCAGAGGCTCCTCTAAGTGAGGTGGTAACATGTGAGTTTGGTGAGGTGGGAGTTCTCCAAACTCTAAATGACTCCCCAATACTCCGACTTAAACCAACTGGAGGAAGGCAAAGGGTTCCTTCTTCCAATGTATTATCACCCAGCTTTCAATTACAAGGTTATGTTGGATGCAAGGATACCACTGTTTAGTTAATGGTATCCTCGCCTTGGCTGTTGCTATTAGCCTGCTTGGAAAACCTGGACGGTAATATTCACTGTCTGATTTTTACGTGGCTTGGCAGGGAAATAGGATGATGGTGGTGGGGTTGCAGTAGGGCTTGCCAGCTCGCTGCTAGTGGTATTTACACCCCACTACATCCCTGTGGCTCTAGGAATACTCAGGAAGTTGCTGTGCCCTGGGAAGACGGAGACAGACTCCAATGCCCACAAACCCTGGAGCATCATGAGACTCCCTAGAATGACTTTCCCTGGAGTGCATAAGCACGCCGAAAAGGGGAGTCCTATGGATTAGATAGCATGCTCTGCTCTTCTCAGAGCGAGTCTTATTTTGGCCCTTAACTCCATCAGTTTTGCGCGAGTTTTTGTATATTAGTTCGGCGTTGCTGCAGTAATGATTTTATGGTTGATGGACAGTTTACTCCCAATGGCAACTTGCAGAGTGGATTATACAGCCGGATTGTACTTCCTATATCAGTAATGGGCAGTATTTATTGCTGTCAGTATTTACCAATTGTTCTCAGTGTTCATACTGCTATTTCCATAACGAGAAAGAGTTTTCTGTTTATTTTGTCTATATGTGATTTCAAAGCTCTTGTTTATAAGTGACAGTTTAAAGTTCGGTTTTCAGTTGAATTAACTTGGCTTACCAGTAAGTACTCTTTATGTGTTTCATTGAAATGTGTATAAGAAATTCTGCTTGCTTGCTGTGACATACTCAGTAGGAAGATGTGGGAGATTACCACCATGTCATTGACTTGATAATAACATAGCTCACCATGTCTGGTTCGTATCTAGATGACCTACTTGTAATCCTTGTCTTTCCTAACTGAGGAGCCATGGTTGCCATGTAGCCAAGATACGTATGTAGGTATCAGTGAGTCTAGCTCATGGCAATATTCATCCCTTCTGGCTTCTCCTTGTTTGGAATATAGAAAGACTTCGAGCAGTGCAAACTGTAACAGTATGTCTCTTAATGAAGATGAACCACAGGAAAAGCTTGCAAGCATCAGACACTAAGCAATTAGACATAGGTATAACAGACTGGAGTATCTGTTGAGGGGAGTGAGAACCCACCTTAAGTAATAATCACAATTCTTGACAGAGTAAAAAACCAAAGACACTAAATAAATCTGAGCTTAACCCTCTGAGACCTTGGCACAAAGCAGTCAGGCTTAACTTAGAGGCAATATGTGAAGTGTTTATGAAGTACTCAGGCAGCAATTAAGTGAAAACACAGCACATGAAAAATCCCTAAACCAATTTACAAAAATAGAGTAAATTGAAATAAATTGACACCAAAATTACAAAAATCCAATAAGCAGAACAAGAGATATGAATTTTTAAAGTTTGAATTTAAAAAGCGCCAACAAGCACAAAGGGCCTGCTGCGGTTATCTTGTCATGCTAGACTGCATCAAAGTCAAGGTCAACAGTAATAGACTTCCATTCGAATACAGGTACCAGATTCATTCTGCTAGAAAGTTTTTCGTCGGACTTAAAAAAACTTTCTTGGGAAATGGTGGCGTCGACAAGTTCCCGGCTGGCCAAGCTTCAAGCTCGATCTGATGAAGGGCTCAACAACGGTGAGTTGCTGGAAAGTGGCAGTCCTAGTGTGGTCATCGATGATGAGGGAAAGCTCGGTGCGGGTAAAGTCTGTCCGTACCCAGGGAGACCACAATGGCGAGGGGATGCTGCTCGGCGCCGTTCCCAATGAAGCTTTCTATGTCTGGATGTAAAACAAATTCTGGAAGTCAGAACTCCTTTAGCGAGGCAAATGAGCAAGTTAAATCTGACCAACAATTTGCCATCAATTGCTTCAGCTTGAAGGTGGTCCCAATCTCTCACCGGTTTTCTGAAGGAAAAGTTAGCAAAAAGTTTCTAAGTCTTAGGTTTTGCAGTTTGAACAGTAGAAGTACACTGTAACACCTGCCAAGGGTCCACGACCTGAAAGGCACCACTTGGGGGTTAGGACTCACTCCAACAGTGGCCAGCAGAAGTGTCTAGAGTAGGTCCAGTTGGAACTGGTCAGCTGAGCAGTTGATGGGAGAGAGGCCTCTGGAAGCTTGTTGTGTGCCTGTAGCTAAAACAGGACGTCAGGCAACTAACCTTTGGTGTCACTTCTGTGGTCTTGGATTCAAATCAAGCAGGTCCAATCTTCCTTCAGGGTCGTCAGACAGCAGGTCAGTACTTCTTTGGATTCTCCACAGGTCCAGGAGTGTTCTGAGGGGGCTTGGGAACGGGTGCCATATTTATATCCAGGGCCAGCCTGTGGGTGAGGGAAACTCCTCACCACTACCCAACCAATGGGGTAAAGGTCCACAGGGGTGGCTCTACCCCCTTTTGCAGTACTTCCTGTGTGCTTTGCTATCCCATGGTACCCCTTTTCCCTAAAAAAAATGGCAGAATCCTTTTACCCCTGGTCAAAGTTCCCTGTGCCCACCCAGAGGTGTGACTATGCAAATGGGCAAACTCTTCCTTGTGGTGGCTCCAACCCAGTTCTGGGCAGCTTCCTCTCCCACTGAGTTTGGAGCAAAACTGGCTAGCAAGACAAAAAAGGGGGGCAGGCTAGGTGTGCCAGTGACTTGGTAGGCCCCTTTTGAAGCTCAGGAAGGAACTGGACACAGCCCACAAGCCATCCTACTCAAGGACAAAAAACATCTTTCCACACCCAAGCCCTTTGTCCACCGTCTGGAAGCAATTCACATCTCACCACAGGTGAGCCAGCAGCAGTCAGGTGACATTGGACAATGGCCGAAAGGCCCATTTGGATTAGAGAGACGGATGATAACTTTTTAAAGTGTTATTTCTACAATAGTAATATAAAATCGGACTTGACCATTAAGTTGGCTTTTAAATTACTATTAAAATGAGTCCTTGATTCATTTTTCTAGAAGCTCCCAAAATTAAGTTGGGCGCTAAAAATGGTTACAGTTTAAACCAGCGTTTTCCTAAGGGAGAGCTAGACTTGCACCAGTAGAAAACAACGTTGGAGGTTTTTCACAGTCAGGACATGTACAACCTTTAATATACATGCCCTACTTTTTTAAAAACATGCACACTGCCCTATGTGCATTTTAGGCCTACCTTAGTGATGTTACAGAAGTATTAAAAACAAAGGTATATGCATGGCAAAAGGTCTAATTTTCCAGGTTGAAATGGCAGTTTCAAACTGCATACCCAGGCTGCTAGGGCAGACCTGAAAACATGTTTTATAGTGCTACTTTAGTGGGTAGCCACACAGTAGCATTTAATTTACAGGCCCTGGGTACATGCAGTACCATATACTATGGACATTGCATGTACCTATTAGTACTATGTGAATTTTACCCTGTTTAAAGGAAGAGCAGACGCACTTTACCACTGGTTAGCTGTAGTAAGGTGTGCAGAGTCCTATGGCCAACAAAAAAAGGGTTCAGCCATAGAAGGCAAAAATGGCAGGAATACCATGCATAAGACAGTGATTTCCGAAAATCGCCAAATCTAAAGTGTACTCCATAATGATATAACAGAACTTATTTTGAAAAAATACTTTTTTCAGTACTTCAAGTGACCTGGGACTTGGCAATTAATCTGTGGTTTTCAATTTTGGGGCACGCCCACCTAGTGGATGAATGGTGGTATGTTCAGGGGGGGCACGTTTCCAAAGTATTTCTCAGAAGAGGAGGTTCTAAGCAGCTGTACCCGACTCCTTACTAGCTCTGCCGTTAAATTTGATAACAGGAAGCACCCCACTTGCAGGCCCATGTTCCCGCCCTGTCTCTCCAAATAAATTATGAAGCAGGGAGGCCCAAGCAGAAGGATCGTGCTGCCACCTCAGGGCAATTACAAACCCCATGTCAGAGGGCCTCCAGCAGGGCACGCTTATTTAACCTAAGGTTTTATCTCCATTAATGGATTTAACCTCTTTGGAATATCTTTTAGTATTTAATGGCCATGCAGCGTACGTGACATCAACGTTCAGTAAATGGTTTTCTTAGCTAGACCATCAACGTCCTTCACACCCTCGTACTCTGTCTCTCTCTCCCATTGAACTTGGAGACGTGTCCATTAGCAACCGCCCCATCGACCCTTTCACATATTCAGGGGATGGGCAATATGCTCCCTGGGAAAATGTTCCTCCCTAGTCCCACCTACACGGAATAGCAGAGAAGGTGTGCACGGTGTGTTTTCCTAGCCACCCTCACCTCACAGGGCAGGTGATCTTTACTGTCCACCAGCCACCTCAGAGGTCAGCCAATGACATGACCAATGGTCGGTGCCTTAGGACATGTCCTCTGCGCCGTAGCCCACTTTCCATCAGGGCGTCTCCATGACCAGGTGCCAGTGGGTTCTGGGCATTCCCCCTGGCAGTGCCAGGACAGGCAGTGTCGGTATATGCTGTCTACCCTTCAGCTTGCGTGGCCAGTGATTAAAGGCATACCTCAGCCCCAGTCAGACCCCTGTCAGGGCCAAGAAGCCTCTGGGCAAGTGGGCATTCTGCCATCCATCCATCCAATGCCTGCTGCGCGAGGGGAGGATGTTTACTCTCACGTGAGGTTCGGCATTGAAAGGTTTTAAGACCATGGATTTATTACATAGACATTTTGGCATCCTCCGAGGTATAGTGACGCTGTGCACTAACACTGGGGCGAAAGCTGCGTAACATCAAGGTCCTTGATAGCTGAGGGCGCTGTGATGGTAGCTGAGAGCACGGGGGAATTAACGTTCAGGTTGAAGAGCTGCGTTGTCGAGGAATACAATAAAGTGCATCAACTTAAAACCAGAGCAAGAACGGTGTGCAAACTGCGCAGTTGGGAGAGATGGGCGCCTCGTTCTCTTCTCATTTACGGTAATTTGCTGGCGCTTAGCAACAAGCAGGTTCCGAACGGGAGGAAATGTGCAGATGTGCTGTGTAGAGTTAGAATGGCCAGTAAGAAGAGGCTTTGCCTAAGCTCTGCCTGGCACCTGGTCAATGCTCTGTGGTGGGCAGGCATTCTTTGCAGCGCGGCTATCGGCTTTAGATAGTCGGTCACATGGGAGGCGAGCAGTGGCGCAGACGTGTGTCTGGACCCTGGTGCAAGGAAGGAAAACCACACCTAGCTGCTGTTTGGCCTGCACCATACAGCAATAATCCGGGTTAAGTGGGCCCCGGTGCCACTGCACCTGCTACACTGATGGAAGCTACCCCCCTGGAGGGAGACATTTCACTGAAACAGTAACCATGTACAAGAACTGCAATGAGCTACAGTTTATGTAGCATTAGAGAACTTCGCTGCATGTTGTGCCAGCTGAGAGTTCTTTGGCTGAAAGCCTCGCCTCTGCCTTCTTTCCTTTAATATATTCCAAGGACCATTACGCTTCCTGTAGGCTAGTTAGAGTAATACTGCCCACTACAATATAAATTGCCTTTAGGTGGAAGGCACTGACTAGCCAGGGAAGAGACCAGGGGGCGGATTTATCATCACTTGACGCAGCAGAACGCAGCAAGACAACTTGTTGAGCTGCACTGCGTCAAATAGAGAGAGCAGGACTGCGCCATAACTATCAAGATATGGTTTCAGCACTCCGTCCATCATCATATTGTGTTTGCATTGCTGCTGTCTTACTGCGCTGGCGCATTAAGTGCAGCCTCGTACCAATGCAAGCACCCTTGTCTCATGCTACATGGGTGCCTGCGTTGCAGGCAGGATTGTTTTTGTGCAGAAAGGGACACCTTCATGCACAAAAACAACCCTTAGAGGTGTGTTCCTCTTTCAAAGTGTGCTGCAGAATGATAAGGATATTACTCCTCGTTGCACCGCTGTCGGGAAGGCATACCATTCTGATACATTCCCAAGTTTATCAGTCTTGGTAAATATGGGAAGGCACCAAAATACATGGGTGGATGCAAGGGGACACCCACACTCCACCCATGGAACGCCTTCCAGGCACAGAGTAACACAAGGCAGAGACTTGCATTGCCTTGCATTACTCTGGATTTTCAAAGCCACGCAGGGCCCCTCAAGGGTAAATCTGACTTAATTGCAATTCCTTTCTCTCAACCTGTGTCGTGCAAGGGCAGCACAATACTATGATACTTCTGGTCCCTTGCTTTTTAAAGTAGGTGTGCATGTTGAAACCCTTGGCGACATAGAGACAGTTGCCCGATAAAAGCATTGCAAGTGGCTCAAGGGATTCGTAAAGAGGCAGTGGAAATTCATGTCAGAAATGGTAACTTTGGTTTGTAAGGCTTGTAATGAGCTAGCGCTCCAACATCACGAAAATGAAGTTTGCACAGTCAAAAAGGTGCCTCCTAATCAAAGTTTTATACAACAAAGTAATGCTGCAGTCCATGGGTCGTTTGAGCTGCCTTCTTGTACACTCTCACCTGGTTACCGGTTGTACATCTATAGTGTCATGGAAGATGTTGATGAGCTGCATGCCAGAGGTGGATGTGCGAGTTTCTCTGGTTTTGTTCTGCATAATTATCGTTCATCATGGTGTTTTCCCTCATGGAATTCACCGTAGTTTCTCACCTACTTTCAGTGTAATATGAGATATCATCAGTGCAGTCAAAGTGAATAGTTTTTGCACAGGGGTGGGGCACTGCCATCATAACCTTCCACATCACCCCTCTCTGAGGTCACTTCCAGCCTACGGCGGGGGTCAGTGGGTGTCAAAGAGCTCTCCTAACTCTACCTGTCTTCTGCATCTTCAGGCCTTAGCCAGTGCTTAATTTGTGAAAGAAAGAGTGCCAGTGCCTAAAACTATGCTTAGAAGACTGCACCGGAACAATTAAACGCCGGTGAGTGGAATACCAAGGCTGGTAGTTTTAAAACCATCCTATACCTCTTTAAATCACTGCCAGGCACTCCCTCCCCCTTTATGTCACTCCTGCAGGTTCCTGCTTTCTCCTTTTCTGACTGTTTTGCGGTCTTTCTCTTCCTCTGTCTTTCCAATCTGTGAATATTCCCTTTCTTGCACTTGATAAATAAATGATGCAGAAAACTAAGTGCCAGTTCCCAAAAATAAGTGCCTGTCTCCAAAAATAAGTGCTGTGCCCCCCACTGGCAACCACCGGCTCAAATTAAGCAGTCGTCGTAGCCACAATGTTGTATCTAGCCAAGAAGCTGCTGTCTGCTAGTCACGGTTCTAATGTCAACTCTAGGACACTGATGACAAGAATTGTCATCATGCCTGTACCAGAGGACTGGCATTCAATCAATCAATTGATAAACTTTATTCGATTATTATAAAAATAGTTATAAAAGCATAACGACACAAATAAAAAAAAAATACAATTGAAAAGATTACAAATGCCCTACAAAAGAATTAACCACAATTACATTAAATAAAATTAATACATTAAATAAATTACGTGGACGTATTGCAGACCTTAATGCCCCACAGTACAGCAAACAACTGGGTTAGACGACATTCGTAACAAATAAAGAGCTGGATAACACTTGGGGTTTTTATTCTGCAACATTGTTTTTAGTCTGTATTATGATGATATGATCATTATATTATTGTTGACACATGTATTGTAGCAATCTGCAATTGAAAAAGGTGTCTGGGAACACGTTATTTAAAGCTTTGTGCTTCTTCATATTGTTGTGGTACTGGTTCTGTCTATAAGAGTTATGGAGTGGCATTTGTCTGAAGGATGTTTAGAAGAGTTTACAGAAATATATGTATGATACATGGTAATTTCCCAAGGGGAGATTTGATTTTACTGTTTAATACGGTGTTCCATTCCCTTGTTGTGAGGGGCCCTCTTTCTTATCATATGGCCCCAATTACAAGATAAGTAATTGGGTATGATTTTACAATTGAAGGTAGTGTGTTTGTTTCCTGATGCTGATTACCAGAGAAGCAATGGGACAAGCTTGATTTGATCTTCTGCATATGTTAAGCCTAATTCCTCATGAGGAAAATAATATGGACTATATCGCAGTAGGCCTAATAGACACCTACAAAATCGATTGTCCTCTAACTGTAAATTAGTTGTTTCTTGATAGCCCCAACTAGCAGCCTAATACAGATAGACATTTATGCTTATATATTTCTAAAAAGGGGGAGATTGGTTTGCTTCTGCTGCTCCTTGCACAATCGGACAAAGCTTCAATAGAATGGTTGAAGTGAAGACATCTGAAAGTAAAGGTGGCCATGTGCTTTGAGAATGAAATGTGATCCCAAGATACAAGAAATACATCTTTTACCAGGCCTAAACATTCCATTGCAGTACTTGTAGGTCACCCAGAAGGTAGACCCAAAAGGCTCAGAGAGCAGGGTGTATGGTATTTCAAATGTAAGAAATGTGGATATTAGTTTTATACGTCTTGAATGCAGCACAATTCGAAAGAGGAAACAGCAAGGAGAAATAAATATATTTATCCTTGTTGCACTGCTATCGGGAAAGCGTACAATTTTGACACATTTCCAGGTTTATCAGTCTTGATAAATATGGAACTGCACCAAAATACATGGGTAGATATGTTTGGACACCCACACTCCACCCATGGAAAGCTTTCCCGGCACAGAGTAACCCAAGGCAGAGACTTGCATTGCCTTGTGTTACTCCGGATTTTCCAAGCCACACAAGGGCAAATCTGACTTAATTCCATTGTCCTTGCCTCAACCTGCCTCATGCAAGGGCAACACAATACTATGATAAATCTGGTCCCTTGTTTTTTAAAGTAGGTGTGCATGTTGAGACCCTTGGTGACGGAGAGAGAGTTCCCCCTTGAAAGCATTGCAAGTGGTGCAATGGATCCACAAAGAGGCAGCAGAAATTCATGGCAGAAATGGTAACTTTGGTTTGTAAGGCTTGTAATGAGTTAGCGCTCCCACATCATGAAAATTAAGGTTTCACAGTCAAGAAGTTGCCTCCTACTCTGGCAAGTAAGGGGCATATTAACAACAAAGTGGCGAAGCGTGTCGTTAAGCCAATCAGGATAACGACACGCTCCGTCACTTTAGAAACGCAGGGCTGCACCATATTTACAAGAATGTGGTGCAGCCCTGCGTATCCCCCTGTGCTGGCGCTAAATTTATCAGCCTAGCGCCAACGCAGTCCCCTTGCAACTTAGTGAAAGGTTGTCTGCGCTGAGGGGAAGATTGTATATGTGCAGGAAGGCCTGCCTTCCTGCACATAAACAATCTTTAAATGGCGTTTTGTAACTTTTATGTGTGCTGCTCAATGCAGCACACATAGAACTTACAAAATGTCATTTTGTTTAATGATTGTTTATGTGTAGGAAGGGAGACCTTCCTGCACATAAATAATAATTGGCGTTTTGCTGTTTCCTTGTGTGCTGCACAAAGCAGCACACATGGAAACAGCAAATACGAGGAGAAATAAAGCATTTCTCCTCGTTTCGCATGTTTAAGACCAGGTTTTCCCTGGTCTTAATTCTGACGCTGCCTCCTATTTACACCACCCCTGTAAATAGGTGGCAGCATCAAAATCAGTGGGTATTGCGGTGAAAACGCCCACAGCAACACCCATTGCCTTCCCCTTTCACGCTAAGTACAGCGTGAAAGGGTGCCTTATTTACAAGGCAGCGTTAAGCCACTTTAAGTGGCTTAACGCTGCCCTGTAAATAAGGCGAAGCCCCTAACGCCATCACAGCGTCAATAAAAGTGACGTTGTGGTGGCGATAGGGGCTCGTAAATATGCCCCTAAGTCTGGAAGTAACCTTAGATTGTACGGAAGAGTTTGCCACCTGGAGCCTACCACAGTGCGTCCTACTGGGCAACCCAGGGCCATCATTACGAACAAGTTTAATAAAGACAATTTGTACATATTATCATGGAATATAGCAGGCCTGGGTAGTAAAATTGAGGATGAGGATTGGTTGAAGCTATTTGCGCATTATGACATATGCTGGTTCCTGGAAACATGAGCCCTGGAGGGCATTAGCGTTAATGGTTTTTTTGATTGCAGCAATCAGGCCACCCGCTTTCGGAGGGGTCAGCCTTCGGGTGGGCTCACTATCTGGGTGTCGTGTAAGCTGGAATGTACGCTAGAGCAACTCGGGCAGCTAAACTGTCCTCTAATGTCCAATATGTGAGAATTTGGCTTAAGGGCCAAGAAGGTGGTGTGATTGATATAGTGAATGTGTTTATTCCACCAGGGTGGTCCCCAGAGGTACAGGTGATCTGGAGGAATTTAGTAACTTGTATTCATAGTATTATGGAGGACGAGGCTATTCGCAAGTCACTTGGGGAGGATAAATGGGTGAATCATGTGTTATTGATTTGTGGAGATTTCAACACACAACCAGTGGATGTTGTTAGTAGCAATGAGGTGATATTGGAGGATCGTAGTTGGGGCATCCCTGAGTCAGCCTTGAGCAATTTAAAATCCACCAAGAAGGGAGGCGCATTCTCTGAGCTTCTGATTAACTACCACCTGCGCTTTATTAATGGTCGTACTCCCTCAGATAGTGCTGCTAGGGTAACCTTTAATAATGGAGAGAAGTGCATCAATAATTGACTATATCATAATCAATGTAGAGGGCTGGGAATGTGTGTGCAGTATGACAGTTGTCGCAAGAGTGGAGAGTGATCATGATCCTGTGGAACTTTTCCTAGAATTATGCATAACGGAGGGAGTTGTCAAAAATAGCCCAGTGGAAAGGCGGCATAGTCACATGAACGCGGTATCGAACTGTAGAAAGAGGATAAGATGGAGCAGGGAGAAATATCTACAGAAACTGCCACTATTAGAGAATATATTGATTAAGTATTATTCTGTAATTCTGAACTATCCATGCAGTGACAATGGTGCAACCCTAGCAGGCTACAAAAAGATGGTAAAGGAGCTGAAGGCCCTGTGGTCTAAGCCCATTAGGCCTGCAGACTCCTTGATGGATGGTGGGAAAAGGAGCATACTGGTTATTTGGTATGATGAGGAATGATATAGAATGAAGGGAGTTGTATCATCTGCTCTAGTACAACAACACTATAGCCTACATAGCGAATTACTATTTAGAGAGTATAGGGCCGATTATAAACTCCTTCTGAGAATTAAGAAATTTCTGCATCAACTGACTCTCTGGGAGGAATTGAAGGAGACTGCACAGGAAAAAACTCAAAAAAATTCTGGGAATTGGTATCACGGGCTGAGAGGGGCTCAGTGCACATTATAGAAACTCTTATTGAACCATCTGTCTGGACTGGTCACTTTAGTAATTTATATAGTGTCAACCCCATAATCCCCCTGTCAGCCCGAGAGAACATCTGCTCTGGGCCTTGTGTTATTGATACCAGAGGCATGAGAGCCCTGACTGATGCCAAGAAACACAAAGCCCCAGGCCCGATATGGTGCCCATCGATATATATTATGAAGAGCCGCACTTGTGGGGCAGCATCCTTACTAAAGTGTTTTAATTCGACACTTGCTGGAAATGCTGTACCCCCTTCACGATGTTTGGCCATTATAGTGCCGATCCATAAGAAAGGTGATCGATCCAGCCCATCCAAGTACCGTCCGATCTCTCTTCTAGATGGTGCAGGAAAAATTCCGGAGAAATTTCTGCTCAACCGCCTTCAGGGATGGGTAGATGCTCACAACATCTTGACTGAAGTGCAAGCTGGATTTAGGCCTTGCATTCGGACCATTGATCAGGTTCTCCGGTTGTATATGATCTCCTATAAGTTTAAGGTGGTGAGGAAGACTTTGCTGTACCTAATATTTGTGGACTTGCAAGCAGCCTTTGATTTAGTAGGCAGAGAGAAGCTGTGGAGATCACTGGTGGATCTGGGTGTTGACTCCTCGCTAGTAATGCCCATACAGGTTCTGCATACTAATAACACGGCTAAAGTACGGTCTGGGGTGGGAGGGGAGTGCACTGCACCCCTTCCGGACGAAAAAGGTGTCCAGCAGGGGTGCCTGTTGGCTCCCTTGCTATTTAGCCTTATTTTTAATGATGCAGCTGACCATTTGATGGAAGACTCCAGCTGTAGCCGGGAAGCGGGTGCCAATACTACTATACACGGATGACGCAGTATTGATAGCACAAACAGGAACTGCCACCCATAGGCTACTAACACATTTTGTGGAGTATTGTGACAAGAAGTCATTAACCATCAATGGTAGTAAAACAAAGTGTATGGTATTGAGGCTCTCCCCTTGTTTTAAGCAAAAGCCTTTGGTCGAAGGTATCCCCCTGGATATTGTCAAGCAGTTTTGACTATTTGGGTATTCGATTTACAGAGAATTTGTGATTTGGCAGCCAAATACAGAAGGCCACGCTAGTGTTGATACAATTGGCTGGAGCAGTTTTAAAGTTTAGACATCAGGCTGATGCCAAAAGTATTAGTGTTATTTTACAAATATATAAGCAAACGGCAGTGGCGGCCACACCGTATGGTGTGGAACTGTGGGGGTTTGGGAATGGCCGCCCACTCCAAGTAGTTGAGAATAATTTCCTCTCTAATTAGCTGGGGCTCGGGCCATGTACCCCTCTAGCTGCACTGTACGCAGAGCTTAATTTTATTCCTATATCAGAAACTATTGCTCTCAGGCCAATTCTTTATTGGGTAAGACTGGTAAGAAACCTTAAGACCACAGTTATTTGAGAAACCCTTGAGGAAGGCACAGCTAGTGTCTCCTGTCGAGGCCATACATGGTTGTCACATGTACAAAAAATGTTAAAGGAATTACAGTTGATATCTTTGTGGGAAGCAACTGGAAGTGTTAGACAAGATACAGCAGCTCTGATTAAAGAACGGAATCATGAATATATGCAGATGAAAAAATGCTGGAAGCTAAAGCCAGGATCTCTTACAAGTAATTACTTCAATAACACCTATAGCCTTTCGTGTCCAGAATACCTGGACATGCTATATCCTGAATTAAAGCAAACATTGTACTTAAGATTCCGGATTGGTATCCTCCCAATCAGGGATCTCCTTATACGTATACATATGTTTGATGGCCGATCCGATTGCTGTGATTGTAGTGTTGGTGGTCTGGATAATCTAACCTATTTTATGCTGTTTTGTAACAAATATGTAGCCGCCCGGTGGAGGTGGCTCTTTCCCCTTTCTAAATACTATGGGGTCAGATGTGTTAAACCAGCAATGGCGCTATGTATTAAACCAGATGATATGAATGTGGTTACCTCTGTAGCGTCATAGTTATGGGTTAAGTGGCACTACCTAAAAGAGTTGCCCTCCACTCTAGGATTATGTTTAAGTAGGTAAGCTTTTTGAACTTGGTTGTTTCCTATTACGAAACACACTGTTACTTTATGCATAAGTTGACCAATTTTGCACTACTTCTATGCACTGCACGTTTACTCCCTAGGTGGGTTGACAAATTGTTTACAACTGAAAAGAAGACAATTCCCAACAGTTTTTATGTTTTTTATTAATAGTGACGCACATGTTTTTTGTTCAGGAGGCAGCCTCTTACGGTAATATGTACCTCTGATGGTAATATGTATCTTTCCCATTGCACTTGCACTTTACTGTATCAGAAGAATTCAAATATGCTCTTCTTTTCAGGTTGTGTGCCTTCGATGAAAAGACACTTTTCTAGCATTTTATTGTCTTTGTATTTTAATTTTTCTTAATGAATTTATTGATAGATTGCTGTGCTCATGTTCTTATTAATTTGTTTTTATATTGCATGTTTTTAAAAAAAATATTGTAAGGCTGTCAGCCGAAACAATAAATTAATACACAAACAAACATACTCAAAGTTTTACACAACAAATTAATGCTGCAGGTCATGGGTCCTTTGAGCAGCCTTCTTGTACACTCTCACTTGGTGAATGGTTGTATATCTATAGTGTAATTGAAGATGTTGATGAGCTGCATGCCAGAGGTGGAAGCGCGAGTTTCTCTGGTTTTGTTCTGCGTCATTATCGTGCATCATGATGTTTTCCCTCAGGGAATTCACCATAGTTTCTCACTTACGTTCAGCGTAATATGAGATAACCTCACTGCAGTGCATTCAAAGTGAATAGTTTTGCACACGGTTGTGGCACTGCCACCATAACCTTCCACATCACCCCTCTCTGAGATCACTTCCAGCCTATGGCGGGGGTCAGTGGGTGTCCAGTAGGTCTGCTAATTCTACCTCCATTCTGCATCTTTATGCCTTAGCCAGTGCTTAATTTGTGAAAGAAAGAGTGCTGGTGCCTGAAGCTCTGCTAAGAAGACTGCACTGGAACAATTAAACACCTGCACGTGGAATACCAAGGCTGGTAGTTTTAAAACCACCCCATACTTCTTTATATCACTCATGTAGCTTCCTGCTTTCTCCTTTTGTGACTGCTTGGCCATCTTTCTCTACCTCCGTCTTTCCAACCTGTGACTATCCCCTCCTTTGCACTCTGTAAATTAATTATGCAGAAAAATAAGTGCTAGTACCCAAAAATATGTGTCTGCCTCCACAAATATGTGTTGTGTCCCCCACCGGCAACCACCGGCTCAAAATAAGCAATGGTTGTAGCCACAATGTTGTATCTTGCAAGAAGCTGCTGTCTGCCAGTCATGTTTTAAAAAATTTTTTTTTTATTAAGCCATGATGTCAGAGTGGAGCAGTAGTTAATATCACAATAAAAATATGCCATATATAAAAATACAAAAAGTTCATTTAGCTTACATGCATAATATTCAAATCTCATATTACATATTAAAAACTAACAGCCGTCTGCGCCTAACTAAAACAGCCAGAGTAGTCGATACTATCCTTAGGAAGCAAGGCATCACAGCAGAATAATTAAAGGAAATGAGAGAAGATAAGAGATTTAAAAATCATTGCTTTCATCATTCATGTAGTCTAAAATAGCTCCCGAAAACTTTAGAGCAAGGTTCCTTCTACGAGGTCGTTTGAGAGAGTATAAACTGTGCTCTAAGCTAAAAAATGCAAAAAACCTGGCTTTCCACATTTCAAAAGAGGGTGATTTTTTTTGCAACCATGATGAGATGATACAGAGCCGAGCCACAGCAGTTGCCATAAATATAATGTAGCCAACCTGGGGTGTACCAAGTCTAGCCAACGAGTCCTCTGCGACACCTAGTAACATAGCCGTCGGGGTAAGAGTGATTTCTACCCCCGTCTCGGACGTTAAAAAGCGCTCTATCCCTAAAAGAAGCTGCTGCAGCTTCGTGCATGCAAAGAACACGTGGAGACTATCAGCTGAGTCAGCTCCGCACCGAAAGCATTTGCCATCATTTACCCCACCCCACGTCAACATCTTCAAGGGTGTATGATACAGATTATAGATGGTTTTATAGTGCTGGGCCCTGAGACTTGAGGAAATCAGCATTTTCTCTGCCATGTCAATCGATCTCTGTAAAAGCCCCTCTCCATGCCCCAATCTGTTATTCCATTTCTTATCCTGCTCTTCAAGGTCATCCTCCTGCATTTCCAGAAGGCCCATGTAGAGACTCCCAATTTTCTGCTTATGGTTAATTGCTTCCATGAGACCCTTTTTCCCCATGTCCCCCAGCTGCGATTTTTTTTTGCCTAGATAGTCCTGTATCTGTAGATACTTAAAGAAATCTGCATTTAACAATCCAAAAGTTTCCATCAATTGCTCAAAGATACACAGGTTACCATTCTCATAAAAATTCCCGATAATTGAGATCCCCTTTGATTTTCACCTGCCCATAATTGTATCTCAGAAAATAGGGGTAGTAACTGAGTTGCATGAATAGGAGTATAATAATAAATCCTCCCAATTATCAGGCTCTTGCGGACCTGTTTCCAAACTTTAAAAGCTGCCCATAGCACCTTAAACCGGGTCTTTTTATAGTAGCTTGGTTCAATTACCCTTAAAAACATCTCTCTGCTTCTACACCTAGCATCATATGATAGATAGAAGGGGCATCGGCTAGATTGCTACTTTCTTCTCCAGTTAATAAAATACTCATATTCTGTAGGAGGGAAGCATAATAATAAAAGCACAAAATTAGGGACCGCCCAACCTCCCCGAGTTCTAGGTAGCATCATATACTTCATTGCTCTGCGAGATTGTTTCTGCCCCACATAAATCTTCCACAGATAGATTGCAGATTTTGTAGCTGAATTCTACTGAGCTCTAAAGGAACCGACCTGAAGAAATACAACACTTTAGGTAGAATGTTCATTTTCAACACGTTACATCGACCTACCAAAGAGAGATGTAAACACTCTAACCTCCCCAGTTCTTTCTCGATTCCAGCCAACAATGGGTCCCAATTTGCAATAACCAGATCGTCCAACGAAGCTCTGATTTTAATACCTAAATAATTGCCTCCTGCATAACTCTTGGATCATCAAAAATAGCCTGGTTTGTGTAAATGATCTGTGTTTTAGCGATATTCAGTTTATACCCTGACATTTGACCGAATGAGGCGGCCAGCCGTTATATTTCGGGCATGGCTATGGCAGGTGTTGTGGTGACAATGGCCATGTCATCGGCATAAGCCAAAACTTTATAGTTTTCCTGCTGGATCTGTACAGGTTGTATGACCATACTCTGCTCTATTTGGACCAACAAGGGATTAATGTATAGCACAAACAGTAGAGGTGAGCACGGGCATCCCTGACCCATTCCCCTGGTTATAATAACAGGTTCGGATTCCAAACCCATCACCCAGATTCGAGCCGCAGGAGACCTGTACATCGTTTTAACTGCATTAATAAAGCCACACCCAAAACCTGTACGACGCATCACTGTCCATTAAACTCCCAAGAGACACGGTCAAACGCTTTCTCTGCGTGGAGAAGTATCAACCCAAGTGCAGTCTGCTGAACTTTGGCTATATCAAACATAGTCGCCACCTGATTAATATGGTTGACCGTGCCTCTTCCCGGGATAAAGTTGTGCTGGCGAATTGAAACCAAGGGGGTTATAACCCTGGATAGCCGTGCAGCCAAGATTTTTGCGTAGATTTTACCATCGCAATTTAGAAGCGAGATAGGTCTGTACGATCCTAGAAGGGTCGGTGGTTTATCCCTTTTTAATAAAAAATAATGATATTAGCCGTATCACATGATACTGGAGCCTGTCCTCGCTGTGCAGCCTGAAAGGCTATCAGCATTTCTGTTTTGAGTTAAAAAATAAAGTCTTATAAAATTCCAGAGGTAATTTATCAGGACCAGTTGCTTTACCCACCGCCAATAAATTAATAGCACTCTCAACCTCTTCCTGGGGTTTAGGCATTTCTAAATCTGCTGCATCTTCGCTACTCAAAGCCTGGTTGAACAGGGCTTGCTGTAGGGAGCAGGATGGGTTTTCCTCTGTTCTGACCTCCCCTGTGTACAAATCCTCATAAAAAGATCTTAGTACTGCTAAAATCTCAAGGGGTTTACTAACTAAGTTCCCGGCAGAGTCTTCTATAAGCGCAATACCCCGCTCAGTCTCCTTATTCCTAACTTGTTTAGCTAGGCATCTTCCAGCAGCCTCCCCAAATTCATAACATTCTCTCCTATAAGTTTGGTACCTAGAGGCAATATCTTTAGACCATAATAAATTAATCCTGGCCTTGCAGGGGGCGACCGTAGCTTGTGCCAAAGAGCTTGATACCTTGTCAACCACACATTGTATCAAGCCACATTCAGCCTGTCTGAGATCATCATAGAGACCCTGGAGCAAGACATTATGCTGTCTTTGCTTCTGTATACCAAAGCTCAGTATTTCCCCCCTAAGATCTGCCTTCAAAGCATCCCACACTACAGAAGGAGAGGCCGTATTCCTATTTATTTCCAGAAACTGAGTGATCCAGTTTTTCATATGTGTCACAAATGCTTCATCGGCTAGTAGTTTCTTATCAAAGGTAAACCGTCTCTGTGGCCTGGGTAGACCTTGAACCAATAAATCCATAACCACTGGGCTATGATCAGAAGTAAGTCTGGGGAATAGTTGAATTCTGGCCATAGCGGCCTGCCCCCTACAGACAAAAAAGTAATCCAGCCTCACCCACTTATTGTGGGGACAGAATAAGTATGTAGATCTTGGATCGGGATATCTATTTGTAAACCACAGATCTTTTAAACCATGCTCGGACACTAGCTGCTGCAGTGCCTTGAAAACGTTGGGTTTCCTCCCCGTATATACTCTGTTGCCAGAATGTAGTTCTTGGCCATCTAAGTGTATATTAAGATCCCCACATAGTATCAAAGGGGTTGCCCAGGAAGCTAACTCAGTATTAAGCAGATCTAAAATTTGCGCTTCGTCCACATTTGACCCATAGACGAGCATATTTAGAGAATTTCCACTCCCCAACCGCACATTCAGCGATGGCCCACCTGCCATATTTATCTGCCATAACCCTTCCTGCCAAGCGTACAAAGGTTTTAGCCAATATAGCCACCCCTCGATTTGTGGAGCTGTACACACTAATACTGTATATCCAAATTCAGCTATCACCCCACGGTTCTCCCATGGAATACGTGTTTCTGTAGACACACCCCATCGGGATAAAAACTGCTCAATTCCATAGCAACCCGTTGCCTCTTAGCCCTGTTGTTCAAACCAGACACATTAAACGTACATACCCGTAGCCTCCCAGCCATCACTGCGTCCCCCATCTTATCAAGGTATAATCCTCCCAATTTGACAACCTAGCATTTTTAAGTGAACATTTCTCCACCCTCCTCCACCATGACCTTTTTTTTCCTTTTCCCCCGAACCTGCCCAAACCCCCCTCCCAGTGCTCCCAAGCCACCTCCCAAGCTCTCCCCCATCTCCAAGCAAATGTCCCCCCACCCTCCAAGACCTCCCCCTGCATTCCTCCCTGCCTGAGGCAGAAGGAACCAGGGTCCTAGTGATGGGAAGCTGACAAAGATCCCCCTGTTTCCCCCCAAACAATACACCAAAAGGCACAAACCCCAGCATTATCAAGGTGTATATCTACTGAACCAGGTCAACATACAACATACGATCAATACCTATATATACATTATCCTAGCAATTCTAGATTGATTGCATATATTCCTTTGCTTGGATTTCGGATGTGAAAAACTGCGTTTGACCTTCACATATGTCCTTCAGTTTGGCCGGGTTAAGCAAAAAGACCTGCCCCGCCTTCGCCTGAAACATTGGCATCAATTGCCACAATCGCCACCTCTTCTCTACTGTCGCATGACAGAAATCGGGCCTAATGAAAACTTCACTCCCTTTTCCTGCCCTTTTCCTGTCTGGACGTGCTAGATCATAAATAGCTTCCCGAGCCAAAAAATTATTCAGACTTATCAATATAGCTCTAGGTTTAGTTATGAGCTTTCCCGATCTCATTTGCTGCTTGAAATGGAATCTATGTGCCCTTTGAACCTCCAAGTTCCAGTTCCATTGTGTAAGCTCGGGGAATGCCTCTGTAAAGGGTTCTACAATTAATTTCCACATAACAGTTCCCTCCACACCTTCAGGGATACCCAGGACTCTCAGATTATTCCTTCTTAAGTGATTTTCCAAATCCGTTAGCTTCCAAATGGTATCGTCTTTCTGTGTTCTTAGAGAGTTTGTAAGGTTTTTTTGGGTGACAAGTTCGTCTTCCAGCGTAGAGATCCGAGTCTCAGCTTCCCCAATCCTTACTGCAAATTCTGAGCAGGACTTCGCCACTCTGCGGATAGAGTTCTGCAGCTTTCGACATGCACCTTGAGCTCTTAGGCTCTCCGTCCGAGTCTCCTCCCTGTGTGCCATAATTCTCTGGTAAATGATGGAGAGTGAGATTTCCTCTGGATTTTCCACACCCCTGGCCGTCGCATTTCCAGTGACTACATCTCCGTCACCCCCAAGATTAGGCGAAAAGGAGTAATCCCATACTAACGAGCCCACGGCCCCCTTAGACTCAGTCATGAGCGGCTCTCTGTGTTCTCTCTGCCTTCGAACAGTTGAAGGACTAATTGAGGGATTGCCTCCTGCATCGCCAACGACCCCCTCTTCAAAATGCAAGCTGCTTGTGTCGCTCTTGTCGCTGTGGGTGAGTTCTTCTTCAGTCCAGTCCTTTATACCTCCCAGGCTCTCATCACCCGAAGAATTAGACTGGTCTGACATTGAGAAAAACTTATCACCGGAATCCACCTCTTTTAAGGAGCCTGGATTGTCCCAGCTACAGTCCTGGTCCCCCGATATCGAGGTTTTACAGCTCCCTGCTATGGCTTTTTCCCTAACTCTTTTCCCCCAGGGGATCTCTCCGAGGTCCCTTTTTTACCTGTGGGTGCTTCCAAGACTTCACTCTCCGAGAGGTCATTCGGGGGTCTGCTGGAAAAGCATCCCCAGACCCCTCTCCATCCAAGCATCCCCTACCATAGTCTCGTACTCCTCCATATTCAGAACCCTCCGTGCTCTTATCTACAGATTCCCCATTACCCTCGCTCACCTCTTTGCAACAGAGTGAGTCAGGAGTAGTGAACTGGCGTGTTGCTTCCGAGCTCAGCGGGGAGCTCCCTGCAGCCGTCATGGGGCCATAGCTGCAGTCCCATTAATCTCGGTCTCAGCTGCCTGCATCTTTCTGGTCTTCGCAATCTGGACTTGGAAAAGTGCTGGTAGCGTTTTCCGGCCGTGGGTGGAGGCGCCAGTCTTCAGAGTTACCTCTCCAGAATCTAGGGATACAGCTCCGACCACCCGCTGCACTCCTGCTCCTGCTCCAGCCCCTGCTCCAGTTCCCTTCACTGTGGGCGGTCTGCGACTCCTAGCAGCTCTAGTGGGTTTTGGCGGCATTGGGACCGCTGGGAGAGGCAGCCGAATCCGGAAGAGCAGGAGACTCACGCCGGCGAAAGGTAACCAGGTGCGCGACGGCACCTGCAACTCATGGCGCCTTGCAAAAAGCCTCCAGAACATACCAGCAGGGAAGAGATCCGGCTGTGAGCCCATCCAAGCAGGTATGTAGGGGGGTTTAATTAGGGGGAAAGAGCTAGCTTACTCGGCTGTGGGTGCGGCCGCAATTTTGCCCAAGCATTGTCATCATGCCTGTACCAGAGGGCTGCTATTCAATCCATCAACTAATAAACTTTATTCGATTATTATAAACAATTATCATAAAAGCATAAAGACACCAATAAAAAAACAAAAAAATACAATTGAAATGATTACAAACACCTTACAAAAATAATTAATCACAATTACATTATATAAAATTTACAAATTAATTGAATTATGTGGACGTACTTCAGACCTTTTAAAAATGCCCCACAGTATAGGAAACAACTGGGTTGGACGTCATTTGTAAGAAAAAAAGCTGGTTTACACTTGAGCTTTTATTATGCACCATTGTTTTCTTTCTGCATAATGGTGATATGATCATTATATTATTGTTGACACATGTATTGTAACAATCTTCAATTGAAAAAGGTGTCTGGGAACACATTATTTAAAGCTTTGTGCTTCTTCATATTGTTCTGGTACTGGTTCTGTCTATAAGAGTTATGGAGTGGCATTTGTCTGAAGGATGTTTAGAAGAGTTTACAGAAATATATGTATGATACATGGTGATTTTCAAAGGGGAGATTTGACTTTACTGTTTAACACGGTGTTCCATTCCCTTGTTGTGAGGGGCCCTCTTTCTTATCATATGGCCCCAATTACAAGATAAGTAATTGGGTATGATTTTACAATTGAAGGTAGTGTGTTTGTTTCCTGATACTGATTACCAGAGAAGCAATGGGACAAGCTTGATTTGATCTTCTGCATATGTTAAGCCTAATTCCTCAAAAGGAAAATAATGATTAGATTGCTGTAGGCCTAATAGATGCCTAAAAATTGATTGTCCTCTATCTGTAAATTAGTTGTTTCTTGGTAGCCCCAACTAGCAGCCTAATACAGGTAGACATTTATGCTTATATATTTCTAATATGGGGAGGATTGGTTTGCTTTGGATGCTCCTTGCATAATCGAACAAAGATTCAACAGAATGGCTGAAGTGAAGACATCTGTTAGAGGCAGCCATGTGCTTTGAGAATGAAATATGACCCCAAGATACAGGAGATAAATCTTTTACCAGGAATAAACCTCCCTTTGCAGTATGTATTGGTCACCCAGAAGGTAGGCCAAAAGGTTCAGAGAGTAGGGTGTATGGTATTTAAAATGTAAGAAATGTGGCTAACACTGGGTTACCTTATTACACTTAATAAAAGATAACTTCAGTTTGGAACAATATAGAGGAATGATGTTTACACTCAAATAAATTGTAATTTTAAATCCTCTTTAATGCTAAAGTTGGATTGTAAGTTAGAATTCTGAAAATGCCACATTTAGAAAGTTGACATTTTTCTGCCTAAACTAACTGTGCCTTTCTGCCTCTGTCCAGGGTCACATGACTGTGACTGGCTCCCCTGTTGCAGGTTGTGTATTGCTTCCAGACATTGACACAAAAGAGACCCACAGCTGGAGGGATAGGCTCTTCCTAACAGGATAGCTGGGGAGGAGTTGCCCCCAACCTTGATTACACTTCCAAGCACTCTGCCTGCAGCACACACATGCAAATTAACCTGATATCAGGTCTACTTTTGCCACCCTAGACAGTATGACAGTATGGAGCCAAACCCAGGGTAAGGGGTAGAATTGACTATAACCAATTTTGGAGGTAGGGCAGGGGATTCCCCACACAAAGTCTGCCTTCAGGTTTAAAAATGGCACCTTAAGAACCTCTCAAGGGAACACTCTGTGACCTGTTAAAGATTCAGAAATGACTGCAAACCTGTTTGAAGAATGTGATTGGACCTGTTTTCCTTGAACCCAGGCTCCTCAGAAGGGACTCCAAGGGTCAAGTTGACTCCTGGACAAACCGGAGCCCTGCAGCTGACCTCTGTTGGAGTGAGTCCTGATCCCCAAGAGGTCCCCGCAGGTCCTGGAACCTTGGATGATATCGGAGTATACTGCTTCTGAAGAAAAGATGAAAATACAGATGTTTGACTCCTTGCAATCGCAAAGTGACTTCTCACCAAGAATTAACCTCTGACGATGACTGCCAAGGTAAAGCTCCAGCAGGAACTGCTCTTCATGCTGACAGCGACTGTCCACAATGATCACCAACACGAGGCTCCAGTGAGAGCTGCTCTTCACATCGACATACAGCCCACTTCGACCGCCAATGCAAATCTCCAGCTATGACTGACTCTTCTCACAGCCAATTCAAATGGCTCTCTTCGTGCAGACTTGAGAAGGCAACTCTTCAGCAGGGCAAACCTGGTCCCCGTATTTCACCCGCGCTCCATCACAGTCAGCCTGAACTTGTAACTTTTCCCTAGTCCAGTGTGACCAGATAACCACGAGTGGCGCATTGTGCTTTCTGATGCTATTTTACCCTAAAACTTAAAAAATTCATATATTATGTTCTACTGAATCGATTTTTGTCGCTTTGGTATCATTTTATTTATTAAATTGAACTCAATTTTTTCTCTATTGGTGTGGGATTTTTCTTGTGCTGTATTTTCACTTTATTAGTTTGTGTTCTGCATAACTTCTTTACACTTTGCCTCTAAGTTAAGTCTGACTACTTTTGTGCCACACTACCATAGGGTTAAGCACAGGATAATTGAGTGACTTTTGTGATTGAGTGTAAGAAATTGAGTTGTCGGTTGACTGGGGTATGAGCCCTAGTCAAGCAGGAACCTCAATCCTTATCAGGGTGAGGCACAGGCTAACCCTAAATTACCCTGTGCTCAACCCTCAGGTTGTTTGGCACAGATCAGTCAGGCTTCACTTAAAGGCAATGTGTAAAGTATTTTTACAACACTTCAAACAGTAATACAGTGAAAACACTACACAAAAAGGATCCCACACCAAGTTAGAACAATATAACTTTCTTTTATAAATAAAACAAGACCAAATCAACAAAAATCCAATCAGTAGAACTGGAGATATTCAATTTTTAAAGATTTGAGTAAAAATAGCGCCAAAAAGCACAAAGCGCCAACTGTGGATATCTGGTCGCATCAGACCAGGACAAAATCACAATTTCAGGCTGACAGTGATGGCAGAGCACCTTAGGCCCACTTCAAAGGGTCCAGAACTGGGGCGGCTCCACTTGGCAGGGTAGATTCACAGATGACAGACTCCAGGGTGCAGGTGTAAGGTTGTTGGAAGCCTGTTGTGTCCCTGAGGCTTCAGATATGGAGACCAGCCAACTAGCCATTGGAGTTACTCTGGGTTCTGGGTTAAAGAGATGCAGATGCAGTCCTTCTCACCCAGGCAAGAGGGTAGCAGGTCTGCACAGCAGGGCAGCAGTCCAAGAGAGTGGCAGTCCTTTCAGCAGCACAGCTAGCAGCAAAAAGCTTCCCTGCATCCTTTGTTTTTGTATAAAGGCATCAAAACACCCATTTCTAATGGTTGATGTTGGTGCAGTGTCTGAACCACATTTGGGTTATCACAAGTTGTATGATCATTGCTTCCGATAATGCTGGAAAGTACAGCTCTTTCATGTGGTACCCATGGCACTGCTCTTACTACCTTTCATCTGAAAGGTCAGGAAAGCTCCGGTAGGAACAGAAAGTAAACATGGTCATGCCTATGTTCCATAGTTTTCACTCTTTGCTCTTTTCTTGGCCCCTGAGCAGCAAACAGGAGGCTCTTGAGAAGATATTGGTGTGGCAAGATTTGAACCTTTTAGTGTAATTTATTGAAAGCCGGAATGTTTAGCATAGAATATTGTACCACAAAAATCAAAACATTGTGAAGGTAAGTTTAAATAGGTAGATAGTATTGTTTATTGAAAATAGTATGTATTAACTGACATTTGCACCTAACTATAACCTTTTTTTTTTCAGTGAATTTCTAAGCTTTTTTAAAAATCTAAAGTAACATATATTTGAAAATCCGAACTATAATGTTTCTTTAACCTTTGGTTTTCTCATAGAATATCGATGTTTTTTTTAATGTAAAGCAAGATGTTCATTGGGAAGTGCCAAATGGGTTTGGGCGCAGGACCTGGCCATGGGGCGCTCAAACCTTTGCTGCCGCCTAGCCCCCTACAGCACAGTGCAATGTTGGAAGTAAGTCCTGGCCATGTAGTGGGGTTGGGTGCAGGGCCTGGTAGCTGACCATGTGATATAACAACATACAGAGTGTCATTTTTTAGTAAGGCAGACCTACTGACTTTTCAAAGGTTCAGAACACCAAAATGTGGACCTATTGGCTTTTTCAAGGGGTCAGCACATCAACATATACAAAGATCTATGGGGCTGATTAAGATGGTGGGCGGAAAAGCATTCCGAAGCCATGCTAGCGGGAAATTTCCACCCGCAGGTACCGCGGCAAAACCGCCAGCCAGATTAGGATGCACCGCCAGAAACTCCCTACAGCGGCGGTCGGATGGAAGGATACACCGCCGGGAACGTGCAGAAAAGCTGAATATCCGTCCGCAGCGGTCGGAATCGCAGCGGTAACACCCCGAACCGCCATCCAAACTGCGGTCAGGATTGTCCGGGAGTTGATCTTCGCTATCCGCAATATTGCTTTCGCAGTCCTCGCATAGCCGGATTCACCGCTGCGGTGTGATGGGCTGTTTGTGGTATCGTGATTCGACCGGCGGTCGTAACCGCATTCCATACGGCGGTCCCTCTCTATTGGCTCCATCCGCCACAGCTGCGGAGGGGGATTTCTGGCGGTTCCCGAAACAACGCAGCGGACGGGAAATGGGCTATCTTTGCCCATCGTAATTCGGCGGACGCAAGGACCGCCGATGGAGTGCGGAAAAGGACATTTTCCGCCACTGCCAGCACCGCGGAGGTGCCTCCGCCCGCCATCGTAATCAGCCCCTATGTTTTTTGCCAATAAGTCCTCAATAATTTTAATCAAATGTATGTTTCATAAATTCACACAATGCAATGTTTAATAAAAGTGATTGTCATTAAATGTGTTAAATAAACCTATATTAAAAAATAATTTATACATCTTTGAGACTTTCTTTAAACATTTTTCAGGGCACAGAACGCAGCCATAGAAACAACCCTAAGATGTCTTCATATGGTAAGCTCTGCTAGGGCCATGGATTTAAACACTCCCTGCAGCACTTCACACCATTTAAAAAAATGCTTGGTGGTGACCCTGCCCCCTGTAAGGGCACAACCACGATCCAAAAAAGTAGAAGAAAAAAAAAAGCCCTCACAGGGTATTATGGGGAGCTCCATGCCAGAGCAGTGAATAACAAATGAGCAGCTCCTGCCACTTATTTATTATTCTCTTATTCTTTCTTTTATTTTGTGGGTGTCCTGGGGCCCACCCTGAACACCCACAGGCTTAATTTGTGTTGGGGGCTGCAGGGGAGCCCCAGGGCCTCCATGGTGCCAGCAGCTCCCTGTAAGTGGCACCACAGACTTGTTTTGCTCCCACCTGCTGGGAACAACTTTTCTTAATGCTCACTCCAGGAGGGAGCAATTTTGTGAAAACTTCTGATCCCACCAGGTGGGAGCACAGAAGACTTTCCTGCCCACTCTTTCAAGGGCAAGAAAAAGACTGTGTTCCGGGGACAGTGTCCTCAGGACACTGTCATGGAGCTGGCCCCAGGGGAGGGAGTCCCCAGGGCCATAGCATAACTCTGTGAGGGGGAGCACTTCCCTAAACCCTATTAAATTTATCCCCCTGAGGAATGGGGTATGTGGGGCCTCAAGGAGGCTAGGGAAGAGGCCACACACCCCCTCCCCTTAATTTTTAACTGGGACCCAGGCAGTGGGGTCCCAGGGGCCTGGAAATGGCCCAGGGAGGGGCGTCCACATTCCCCACCTCTTATTAAATGAATCAGCCCAGAGATGGGCACTCTGAGGCCCTGAAATGGCCTGGGGAGGGGTCTGTGAACCTCCCTCCCCTAATTATGAAAATGGCCTTGGGAAATGGGCTCTCTGGTGATTAAAGGTGGCCCAGGAGTGGGGTTGCTTCCCCCTCATAAAATACATTGCAACACCCCCTCTCCCGAGTTCTGATCCCATTATACTTTTTTTTGTAGGACAGGGGTCTGAGTCCCAAAGTTCTAGAGTTGCTGCTATCACACTCCTGGTGATGTGGTGGCAGGCATTCAGATCGTATCTCTAGATCTGTCCTCCCTTCTGCGTGAAATATCTCTATTTTTTTAAACCTTATTTTCTTGAAAACTATTAAACAGAATTGCACCAGATCATACAAGCACACTTCCTGGGCCAGGATCTTTCTTTCAGACAAATTTGGTGTAATTCCGTTCAGCCATGTGTTCAGCTATATTCTGACAAATCACTTCATTTGGAGATGTAATAAGTGTTGCATTGAAATCTATGATCTCACAGGCTATAAGTGATGTAATATGCAAGGGTACAACTAGTGCATGGAGAAAGTATGAGTTATAGTTAATGTAGTGTTGCAAGTGTGTAGACAACACTGTGTACAGAGGTGCACGACGTAGTAATTTGAAGGAGGTGCGTAAATTAAAATTTTAAGGTATAAGTAACACTGTGTATGGAGGTGTGCAACTTATAGTACCTTGTATGTTCTGCGTAAACTATAAATTTAAGTTATAACTATAGCTTCCAAATTTGTAATGTTTGTGTTGTTTAAGCTGGGATTGTATGGAAAGAATAAATAAATGTGCCCTAACTATAACTTATCCCTAACCTTTGGTTTTTTCATAGAATTTCAAGGATTGCTAATTTTTAGTAAAAATCTGCTTCAAATCGTAGTGTCAAGTGTGATTTATTAAAGTATCATTAATTGTAGTGTCTTACAGTAAAATTGAGGCGAGTCAAGTGTCAAACAGTGGACTAGTGTAGAGTGGAATACAGTGCAATGCATTATAGCGGGGTGGGATACAGTGAGATGCAATGTTGTAGAGTGTATTGGAAACAGTACAGTACTGTATTGTTCTGTGGAGCTGCATAGAGTGGATAGTTAGACAGTGGCATAGAGTGAGGTAAAGTCTTGTACAGTGGAGTACAGTGAAGTAGTGCTGAGTGGAGTGAAGTAACATACTGTGGAGTAAAGTAAAATACAGTATATTATCATGTTAGAGAATAGCGTGGCATGGAGTGGATTATAGTTTAGTTGCGTAGCATACAATAGAGCAAAGTCTTATAAATTGGAGTAAGTGGAGTGCTGTGTCGTACAGTATTGAAAAGTGTTGTATAGTGGAATAGAGTGTTATACAATGGAGTGTAAGGGCATAGACTGGACTCTAGAGTTTGACAGTGGAGTGTATGGGGATAGAGTGAAGTAGCATCTCATAGTGTGCCATAAAGTGAAGTACAGTTTTTTTAGAGTGGAGTTATAGAGAGTGGAGGAGACTGGCATACAGTGGAACAGCATACAGTGCATTACCATACACTGTACTAGTAAGCAGTGGAGTACCGTATAGTGGAGTAGCATATAGATGAATAGAGTACAGTGGCATACCGTACTGTGTAATTGTGTACAGTGGAGTGTACAAGAGTGGATTGGCATTTGGTGTAATAGCATACATTGGATTTTGTAGAGTGAAGAGGCAAGAAATGGAGTAGGGTATATTGGAATAGCGTACATTAGACCAGCGTACATTAAAGTGGAATAGCATAGACTCAAGTAAACTGTTGGATTGTGGTCTCATACAGAAGAGTGGACTGCTGTGTCATAGAGTGTTTGAAAGTGTTGTAGAGAAGAGTAGAGTGTTGGACAATAGCGTGTATTGCCATAGACTTGACTACAAATGTAAACAGTCGAGGGTATGTGGAGTACAGTCTAGTAGAGTGACCTAGAGTCTAGCGGTGTTTTGTAGAGTGGAGTTATATGGAGCGGAGGCGTGCATAGAGGAGTCGCATAGAGTGCAGCAATCTAGAGTGCAGTGCCATAAAGTGGAATAGCGTGCATTGAAGTGTCGTAGAGTGGAGTGGCATACAGTGGAGCAGCGTAGAGTGAAGTGCTGTACAGTGGAGTGGCATACAATGGAGTGGTGTAGATTGGAGTGGTGTATAGTGTAGTGCAATACAGTGTAGCGGGGTACAGTTTAAGTAAAATGTTTGGTGTGCAGATTAACACAAGGCAGCGATTTGCACTGCATTGCATTTCTCTAGATGTACCAAGCCAAGCAGGGCAAGGCATGATAGCCTTGCATTGTTTGTTAAATGTTATGTAAGTAATGCGTTGTCCTTGCGATAGTATGCATAACACAAGGGTAACGCAATAGCATCCCACATTTTTCCCTACTGATCTATTGTGCAGTAGTATACCCCTGTAAGTTAGCAGCACAACATGATACTTGCCGATGACAAGCCAGTGTATAAATGGCTAATGCCTGCCTTTAGAAATTTAAATGGCAGGAATGATTTGTTTGCACACATTTGGTGTGGTCTGGCTTCGGGCCTTAAATGTAGGTCTTTTTTTTTTCCATCGCTATATATTACCATTTGGTAATAGGTATGGATTTTTTATTTTTAGTTTATATATTATTTTAACCACTTTTGCAGGACTATGGTACTACCTAGCATGTACTGTAGTTTTAATAAAAGTTTCAATATTTTTTTTAATTTATTGTAAGTAGTGTGGTCAGTTATAATTATTACCGCAGTGCTGCTTAGATTTTTGTTTACATAATAAAACATGTAAAAAATTGCAAAGACACTATATTACATTATATTTGTGAAATATTGTGTATTACATGTTTTTTCAATTTTTTAAGGTACAGCAGTACTTCCTAGGTAGTACCTAGGTAGTACCTCTGTACTCTATAATATTTTTTTAAATATATAGACACATAATTATGGTTCCCTACCTATTACTACTTAAATTAGGTGGAAATAGGTAGGGAAAGCTATGAGACCTAATACTTACCTGTATTTAAGGCCATAAGCAAGAACACAGCAAAATGACCTTAAAACAACATGGTTGTCTGCAATTTTTGTAAAGACATTCATTATCCAATGAGATAAAGACTTGTCATCGCTATGTACCGTGGTACTACTTCAAAACATACGCAACAACAGATATCACTATGTTTAAAATGCTAATAAATCTAAAAATACTTACCCTTTTTTGACACCACCACAAAAAGGATCAACTGCACACTATAATCTTCAGTCCTGCTGAATTTAAAGTAAATCTGGCTGACCATTTTTGCACTATGTGATCTGCAAAAAGTCTATGTAAAATGCATTTGGGTCCTAATCTGTTTTTGTACCCCCTTTTAACTCGTGCCTCCTTGACGAATCTCCACAAAACTTTCCACCCTCCACCAATGCACAGCGAGGAATAGTTCTGGAAAGTTTTGTGGAGATTCGTCAAACAGGCTCAAAGATATTAAGGGGTAAAATCTGAGGAATTCATATACCTGGCTATAACTAGAGTGGCTACTACTACTCTACGTCTTATGTACACACACACACACACACACACACAGTCTGCTCCCTGCTACTCTGTCCTCTTGAGCCGCCACAAGCCCAGCTAGGCCCATCCGTCGGTCCACGTCCTCACAGCCGGCCGCCTCACAGGCCAGCGGCACCTGGCTTGCACTTCTCCGGGCGTCAGAGTCCGGATCCGGGGCTATTGTCCAGTGCCTCAGTCGTGGTGCAACCTCTCCACCGTCCAGTAGTCGTGGGGGCCCAAGGGGATCGTCTAAGTGGGGCTGGCAGGCTGCAAAGTGGTGCTATAGTAGCTGCAACACTGAGAGACCGAAAGACATGTCTCAGCCATCCGCCATCTTGGAGATACCCCTGCATTATGTTTTTAAAGAGTTTACATGTATGGTCAATTGCCTGGCCTGCTGTATGTATGAGCATTTACCACTCGATGTTGACTTTTTAACGCCTCTGAAGCATGTTGTGTCTACTATGAGGTCACTTGAGTAACCGCTTGAAACACTAAAGAAGCATTTACATACATGTGTTTCGAACCTGCATTGACATTGTGATTCTATTCTTTCTTTCTATTTAGGTTAGACAATCCTATATTCAGCTATTTACCTATTGGGGGAGTACCTGTCACTACACATCCCTCTCTAGGTGTAGGGTAGGGATCTTTGTGGTCCAGAATAAATGCCAGGGACTGGCTGGACCAATAAGAGTGAAACATGCCAACCTCACATATACATTAAGGCTATCTTGGTTCATTGAGCCCTCATGATAGCCCCCATACTATTGTTTTAATCTCTGCCAAGGGAACCACCGTACTTAAACTAATTAGGTATCCCTTAGACAGTTTTAATTCATTTAGCACTTCATTTGCACTCGCTTCACCCTACACATTCCATATACTCACACACACCTTCATCATTACAGCGGAATACTAAAAAAGATCTCCAACAAAGAGCCCTCTTGCCGGGCCCATATGGTATTGCAGCACCGGCCCGACAAGTAGGAGGCCCTATTATGAAGCATGACATCCATTTGAATGTTTGAGGGCACTAAAAAATAATAATCATAAGGATTCTCTTGGATTAATCACTTCCAATCAAATTTTCCTTCCTCTTCCTCTATAGGAACAGTACCTTCTGGATTTATTGATTATGTTTTAGGAGCTTGGGTACTGGGCTTTTATTAGCTACCTGTCCCCCTTTTGTGTATATACAACAAGATCAAGAATACCTTGAAGACTCCTGTCCCATTATGGATATCAGTGCCACCACAATTCCCTGTGGTCACACATCCCCCCACACCTGTGGCCACACCTGTCCTGGCTCTTGTGACAACCACAGCCATATTACCTGTTGCACAGCCAAGAAACACTATAACTGTGGCCACCCACTAAAGGTCACTGGGTGGTTTGGAAAGGAATAGGGCAGGACTGCAGTCACGAATATCAACACCATGAGTAGTGATCTGATGGTACTGCTAAGCGGCAGGAGGACAGCTGGGCCAGATTACTGAACTTCGGAGTGTTTAGAACGATCTCCTGAGGGTCCATAATTAAATCCAGAAGATCCAAAATGATCTACTGGGTCACCACTTGAGTGTCTGCACTTTACTTTCTGTGCAGGATGGCTTCAGAGCATTGAAGTAGTGTCTCATTTAGCTGACACTTTATGTGGTCAAGCACCATCTGCTGCCAGCTTGGTCCCAGAAACATCAACAACTGGCAGCTCTATGGAAAGAGTGCACTGTTGCATATGAAGCCACCTGTACTCCCCTGCCCACCTGTTGACACTCAGGCCTTTTCAATGGCCCCTACCAGGGGCTATTCATTTTGCCTGGTTGTGCTCAACACCAAAGAACCAGGCCTGGGTGGAATTTCAATTATGCTGGAGTAATTGGAATATTTTCAGTAATTTCACACAACTCTTTGATACGGAATTACTGATGATTACGCAATTACTCCTGCTTGCGTAATTTGGGGGAAAAATCCTACCGCATATAGTGAGCACGAGCAGCCTCTTGTGCTTACTAATCGGGTTCTGTTGCATTTAGTGCTATTTCTTAGCGCAAAAATGCATCCTTGTTTCCATTTTAAATGCAAGGATGCATTTTGCCCGAGCAAAATAGCACTAAATGCCAGGAGTAAATTGGAGAAAAATGCTACCCCAAGAACAAATTTAGCAAGAGCAAGCGGCCTCTCACACTCTCTAATCGTGTTCTGCTGCATTTAGCTCTGTTTTTAGTGCAAAAATGCATTCTTGTGGCCATTTTGGACACGAGGGGGCATTCTTGCACTAAGAAATAACGCTAAACTCAGGATAACTCTTCTTGGATAATTCTACGAAATCTTGCAAACTTCTTAGGTAATTCCTCCTGGTTATGCTTTATGAATTACACGAGTTACGCCCACCCCTGCAAAGAACCTACCACCGGGAGAGGCAAAACATGATGCCCTACTGTGAGTATCTGGACTAGTCTCCTTATCAACTTTACACGTTTCCAATCCACTCATGGACTGTTGTCTGGAAAAGAACTCAAAGCAACTGTTGGCTAATTGTTAATTTCTCTTCCAACATACAAGTTAAATTATTTATCGAGAATCACGCATTTAAGATTTTAATTAATGCTGGCTCAGTATGTACAACAACATTTGTAATGGTTTATCAAATTTGCATTTTATTGTAAAAGTGTTATACACCTACTAGCCCAGCACAGGAGAAGGACACATTATAATGTGTAAATACATTTGTCGACATAAAATAGCAAGACAGACAAGATATGACTTTTAGAAGGACAGACTGAAAGTAAAAATCTTGGATGAGTCATTATAACAATGAAAATATGACATATATAATGCAAGGAATATAATGATTCCACCTAATGTGAAAAATTAATGTCAATGTTACATTTCTGTATCAACTGGTCCTCCAAATACATTAGTATTACAAGTGGTAGTCTTCAGCCGGTCCTCATGTTTTCCACAAACATGCTCAGACACAGTCATAACCGACACCGAACGTCAACAGATATACTACACATGACAACATCAACCCTGAGTTGTAGACTTTAACACATGCACAATGTGTGTCAGTTACCATTGATGAAGTCCATTTACATTGGCATCACTTAATGACTGAGTGGCAGTGTACCGCAATGTTTTTAAGAACCATTCCACCAATGGTAAGGTATTTTGAACTGCAGATCTCTCTATTAACATTGTGTGGGCATTGCTCCAAAGTATTCATCCATTATTTGCTAATGGCAAAGCAAACGATAGAATAACACGACCTAGGAGGGATTAAGCAGAAATATAAATACGTTTCTGACCAACATTATATTGTCATTACTACATTTAATATAATTTATGATAAGCGAACATCAACAGCTGGAAAACAAATTCATAGATGGTGTGTTCATTATTAAATGTAAGCTATTACAAATACACTACTGTACATTCAAAGCCCCTTTAAAAACAAAAACACTTTTGAATTTCCTGAAACAAATTGGAAATTCAATTTGAGGATTAGTAGCATAAATTATAAAAGACTTGAAATTCAAACAAATTTTTGTTACAATCACTTACCACCAGTCAAAGATGTTTTCAATAACATCACACCTGAGGTCAGTGCCTCCTTATTACTGTCAACTTCTTGATGCATGTCATTAACATCATCTCGGGGTTCATGCTGGTAATTGTCATAGGGATAAAAGGAATGTGTCTTTGCAGGGCAATTTTGTGATGCATACAACATACCACAACAATCTTGCAGATCTTCCCAGGCAAGAATGGTTCCTTGGACCTTTCAATGTACCTGAACAGGACCTTTAGGAGCCAAGAGCCCACTTCTTAAGACCCCTCGTTCACACATGGACCTCATTGAAGTAGAATTCCCCTCACATTGTTGGATTTCTCACAAGCACTTATGACTTGGATAGCTGAGTCCCCTGAAAAATATAATCACCAAAGCAAACCTAGGGAAAATCATACTTGGAAAGGTCCAACTTTCAAACACCAGTTTACATTAACACATTATTTGAAACTTACCAGCAATCCAGGCCCTCTTTCGTGCAAGGTCTGACATCTGTTGTGGTATGCAGCTGGTACGTAGCACTAGCAACTAATTGATGAAAGCTGGAAAATCTTGCACACACACTGGTGATGTAGAGATCTGCTATGTAAACCACTTGCACATTGATGAAGTGAAAATGCTTCATATTGCGATAGACTACCTCCCAGCCATGTGGTGACATCAATCCAATGTGGATTTCATCTATGATACCATCCACATGTGGTATGCATCCCAAGTCACAGAATTTGACCTTGTTCAGCGAAGCATTATCCATTGGGAACTGTATACAGTCATTCAGGACCTGGTTATGGACAGCTAAAGAAGTTGGCTGCAACATCCCATTGGAGTGGCTTACAGTGTACTGAAAAGGAAACAGTAGCACAGATATGCAAAGCTGCTATAACCTTCACAATAGGTGGGTGGGATGGCAGTCTAAATTCTGATGTCTGGCACACGTTCAGTTTGAAATTGTTGTGCCAAATCCTCAATGGTGGCATGGCTCAGCCTGTACTTCTTAATGATGGTTCTTTCCTGCATGGGTTCTCCACAAATACATTAAATTGATATATCCTTCTCTGTCTTGCCTGGAGAGGTCAATGGATATATCTGCAACATAAGAGTAAAATGTGTCAATGTTATATGTTCATGCATGTTTGATGAACTGTTGGAAATTATTTGTTTTTGTGTGATATTCTCCCAGATGTTTGTTTCTGTAACTGGTCCCATTTTTGTTGGCCATAGGACTCTGCAAACTTTACTCCACTAACTAGTGGTAAAGTGCTTCTGCCCTCCCATTTACACAAGATAAAATTGGCATATACCTAAGTGGCACATTCAATTTATTTGTAAGTCCCTTATATATGGTACTGCATGTACCCAAGGCGTGTAGATTAAATGTTACAAGTGGGCTGCAGCATTTATTGTGCAACACACTAAAGTAGCACTGTCAAACATGGCTACAGATCTACCATTGTAGTCTGGGTGGGCAGTTTTAAATTGCCATTTCAACCTGGCAAAATGAACCTTTTGCCAGGCTTCAACCTTCCTTTATAATACTTATATGTCACCTCTCAGGTAGGCTCTAAATGCCCATATGGCACAGTGGAAGGTTTTAAAAAGTAAGACATGCATATTTAAGGCTTTACATGGCCTGTCAGTGAATATCCTTCAATGTTGCTTTTCAGTGTAGAAAGCTTGGCTCTCCCATAGTAAATTACTGGGTTACATTATAACAACTTATAATGCTTACATTTTACTTGGGGACAGCTAGAAAAATGATTCAAGAACTTATTTCAATAGTAATTTAGAATCCAATGTAATGGTAAAATACGATTGTTAGAAATGGGGGTATCTAGTTGGCAGAGGTAGGTACCTTTGTCCAAATAGGGGCCCTTGCCTCTAGTCAGGATAAGGGGGATATACTCCTAAAATAACCCGTGCTCACCCCCTTGGTAGCTTGGCACGAGCAGACAGGCTTATCTCAGAGGCAGTGTGTAAAGCATTTGTGAACACATACAGTAACACAGTGAAAACACTACAAATGGACACCACACCAGTTTAGAAAAATAAGTAATCTTTATCTAAACTAACACAAGACCAACGACAAAAATCCACAATACAGTATCAGAAATAAGGCTCTTGAATGGTAGAAATAGTTCAGTTCAATGCAAGTTATCAATGCGACACTTTTCTCACAAAGTACCTTAGATGCCTCGCGCAAAACAAACAAAAGGGTCCCAGGGAAGGTGATGCGTCAGTTCTTTGCTTCGGGGGAGGCGATGCGTCTGTTCCTTACTGCAGCGCAGGGGAGGCGATGCGTCTGTTCCTTACCGGAGAGGAGGGGATGCGTCTGTTTCTTTCTGCGTTCCGGTTATGATGCGACAAGATGGCGCCTCGATGCGTGGCGACGATCCGGGGTGATGCGACAAAATGGCGGCTCGATGCGATGCGACGGTCCGGTGCGATGCGTGGTCTTTTGCAGCCGCACGGCAGGTGCTGCGACGGTTTTTATCGGCGATGCGTCGGGACCTGGTGTGGATGCTGCGCGCTTCTTCCTGGTTGCTCGGCGAGGTGTCGGAACCAAGTGCGGATGCGGCACGCTTCTTCCCCGTGGCTCGGCGATGCGTCGGGATTCGGTGCGGATGCTACACGCTTCTCCTCGTTGCGCCGATCTTCCAGCTCCCAGCGACAAACAGTCTCTAGAGGTCCTAAACAACAGCAGGTACCTCTCTGCAGGTTAGAATTCCCAGCTAGGAAATTCAGGGGAGCTGGCGGTGAAGTCTTTGTGTCCCTGAGACTTCAGAACAGGAGGCAAGCTCAGTTTCAAGCCCTTAGATCTTCCTCAAGATGACAAAGCAAACAGCAAAGTCCTTTTTCTCCTTTCCTTGGGAGCAAGCAGCAACTGCAGGCCAACCCCAAACAGCAAACAGCACAGGGGCAGTATTCCTCCTCAGCTTCTCCGGCTCTTCTCCTTGGCAAAGGTTTCTCTTGATTCCCAGAAGTGATCTAAAGTTCTGGGGTCTGGGTCCCCCTTTTTATACACACACATTCTTTGTTCTCTGAAGGCAGAGAGTGTCTGTACCCAGCCAAAACCAGTTCTGTCCTCACTGGTGCAGCTTCCTGGCAGGAGGTGGAGACAGCATTGTTGAAAGCAGACCTGGCCCAGGCAGGTGAAAGAAAATCTCCTCCCGCTACTCTAAATTCAACCCAGGTCCCATTCAGCCCAGCAATGACTCATCAGACTGCCGGAGCCGCTGCCCTCTCCCAGCTCCTGTCACTCACAAGCCAGACATGCAATACACAAACCTAGCAGAGGCACACTGGATGGTTAGGCAAGAAAATACCCACTTTCTAAAAGTGGTATTTTCAAACACAGAATTTAAAAATCACCCACACTAAAAGATGCACTTTAACATTCTGAGTTCAGGCATACTAAACTTTATTTTCCTATCTTGTTCCTAGGGCCATTTATGTTTATAAGATGTTATAAACAAACTGCCCATTCTGGCCTATGGGAACAGATAGCCTTGCAATAGTGAAAAACGAAATTGGCAGTATTTCACTATCAGGACATGCCACACACATCAGGGCATGCCCTACCTTTTACATACAATGCACCCTGCCCATAGGGGTACCTTGGGCCTACCTTAGGGGTGACTAACATGCAGAAAAGGGAAGGTTTAGGGACTGACAAGTGTGTGCACTTGCCAAGTCGACATGGCAGTCCCAGACTGCACACAGGCTCTGCAATGGCAGGCCTGAGCCACATTTTACAAGCTCCCTCTGTGGGTGGCACAATCAGTGCTGAAAGCCCACCAGCAGCATTTGATTTACAGGCCCTGGGCACACATGATGCACTGTACTAGGGTCTAATAAGTAAATCAAATCAGCCAATCATGGAATCACTAATTCATTACATCAATTTACAAAGAGAGCATATGCACTTTAGCACTGATCAGCAGTGGTAAAGTACCCAGAGTCAGAAAACCACCAACAACAGGTCAGAAAAAATACAGGATGAAGGCAAAAAGTTCTGGGATGACCCTGCAAAAAGGGCTAAGTCCAACAACGATTTTATATTACTATTTTGAAAACGACACTTTTAAGAAGTTGTCATTTTCCTGTTTAAGTCAAATGTGCCTTTTTCCTAGAATCCAGTGTCACCTGACTGGTGAATGACTCCAATGTAGTGAGATGTGGATTGCTCCCACACAGTGGACAGATGGCTCCAGTGTGGGGATATGTTTTTCTTCCTTGAACAGGATGGTCTGGTGGGTTGTGCCCCTTCTTGAGCTTCAGAGGGCACCTACCCTGTCACTGGCTAATGTAGATCACACCTAAGGCTGCCTCAACTTTGTCTTTCTAGTCAGCTTCGCTCCAAGCCTAGTGGGAGGGGGGAGCTGCCCCAGAACATGATTGGAGTGACCACAAAGGATGGTTTGCCATTAACATAGCCACACATATGGGGGACTCAGGGAACTCTGACCAGGGGAAGAAAGGTTCTGCCATGGTGGAATTCAGGTGGAGAGGGGCTCTGTGGGGTTGCTTACAGGATTTGCTGCAAAAGTGGGTAGGGTCACACTAAGAACGTTTACTGCATTGGTTAGGGAGTGTCCAGGAGTTTCCCCTACCCACAGAGCACTGGTCACTGGGCATAAAATTAGCATCCTAATTACCCCTCCCAAAACACTCCTGGATTTGTGAAGAATCATAAAAATGACTGCCTTCCTATCTGAAGAACCTGAGAGAATACTGGACCTGCTTGCCTTGAACCCAGGACTCCAGATGTGACTCCAAGGAGAAATTACCTGACCTCCTGTTTGAGCTACAGGGACACATCAAGCTTAGAGAGTCTTTTCCTGCAGCTGCCTAGCTGACCAGTTCCAACTGGACCTGCTCCATACCCTGCTGCTGGCATCTTGACCCCCAAGTGTTGTCCCCAAGGTCCCAGAACCTTGACTGGTATCAAAGTGTACTTCTTCTAAAGGTTCCTGAAACCTGGGACTTAAAAAATGTTTGCCAACTTTTTGCTCTGAGAACCAGTCTAAACCAGGACTAAACTGCCAAGCCGATCCAATGAGGGTGAATCACAGCTGGACCAAAGATTCAGATTGCTCCCACTACGTTCTTCTCCACAGCAGCAAATCAATCCAGTGGTACTTTGTGGAGAAAGTATCCTGCCTTGCGGAGCAGCATCCTGCATTCTTGCCCCACTATGAAAATCAGAGCTCCAAAAATGGGACTAAATCCGACTGTAGAAATCTCTACTGGGTGAAGGTGCTAAAAATATGTTGTCAGAAAGGAACCTTCTCTGGGCATGAAATATCCCACCAAAAGTCAGCGTCTTCCCTAAGACCTTGTCCATTGGCTATCCGGCAACATGGAGAAATCTTCGGCAACAGCCTGCTACCTTGCCTAGCTGAGGATTTTTGACTCTCCTCCTAGAGACTAAGTCAGAATGTTAAACTTTTCACCGGGACAAACCTGGTCCCTGTATCCAACCCACGCTCCATCACCATTGGCCTTAACTTTTTACTTTGACCAAGGTAACCACAGTTGGAGCTTAACACTTTTTGGTGCTGTTTTCAACTTTTAACTTTACAAATTCATAACTCCTGTTCTATTTATTGTATTTTGATCATTTTGGTGCCATTTTACTTTTTAACCCAACACTTGAATAGATAGACGCACTCCTAAAATAGTGACAAAAATATTCAGTTAAAAAAGGTAAGTGGTGCAGGTGGGTAAATCCTCCTGAGTTTGAGGATGGCAATGTATTCCAAAAAGCGCTGACCTCACGTCATGAGGGGCGTCTCCCACTTGCACTCATGCGAGAATAGGTAATCAAATTAATCTTCTTGATGGACTTTTCTCAATAAACTTTATTGAAATTGAAAAATTTTCTTTGATATTGTCATTCGTTATTTATTCATAACAATGATCCTCATTGGGTAATATAAATAACTTTCATATGTGCCCAATGCATTTCGGGTGATTAGCCCTTCATCAGGGGCTTGTTTCTGAAACACAGAGGAAACTTCGGTTCAGTACAAAAAGGCAATCAAGCCTCAGTTCAGTTAAATAGTGCTGTGATTGTTAAGACCATCGGTGGTTAAAGGTGCTCACGCGTAAATAAGATGCTGAAAGTGATAGATAAACCATGTTACCAGATACACGGTTTGAAAAATGTGATAGACTTTGTTGTGTGCGCGGTAACAAGAGTGCGGATTTTATTTTTTAAAACATCCTCTAGTTTTCTAAGTTGGCTTGGGATTTTTTTGTGTTGCCACTTAATTACTGTTTGACTACTGCATAAATGATTTACTCATTGCCTTTAAGTTAACTTGATTACGTTTCTACCAAGCTACCATACGATTAAGCACAGGTTTAATTAGTGACTTTTGTGGTTAACCGTGACAAGGAATGTGTTTATTATTTGAGGTGGGTTCTCACCCCACCCTCAACTGATTCTTGAATTTTCAACATAAACATATTTGAAAAACATTACATTGAGCACATGTATAAATACAAACACATATAATATGTCAATAATGGGAATAATTTTCATACATCTGGTGATATACTTAATTTTTTATTAAAATATATAAAAATGTTTTGTAACAATACCGTTTTTAAAACTCACCCTAAATTGAAAAAATGAATATTACAATTTTTATGTTATTGGAAAAAAGCATATTTTATTGTAAGCAATTATCTTTCACATTTTCATAAACGTTAGAAATAATATATGGATGGTCATAATGTTTTTATGTTTGTTAATTTTTTCTATCATTTTCATGGCGGTGTTTATCTCTTGTTTTTAATGAGTATGTTCTAGTTGTTATTGATGGAAGAAACGTCACGGATGATGGATGCTTCCGTCAGTAACAGTGTTGATTTCTGATGGGGGACCAAATATGGTGAATGCCTGACTTATCCTTCATGGACAACAGACTACTATGTGCAGTCTGTACCTATGTTTTCTGGCATCCACGGTCCTGTATTGGTTGTAATGGTTTGTGATTGACGGACTCCATCGTCCGGATGTCAGTATCCATTGACGGATAATCCATCACGTTTATACACATGTTTTTAAGCCCATATGTCACTTGCCTCCGAATGATCAAATGTAGCCGCCCTCAAATGTTGCTGCTTTTTTACTTCTGTTGGAACCCACCATGGCTGACGGAGCAGGTGCCAGGGCCCCCAGGAGTTGGACATCCTTGCAGAGGTGGCCCTGACCAACCCGTCCAGCAATATTGGTCAGCAGTGAGTTAAGTAAGCTACATACATGAAAATCACTTACATTTATATTCAGTTAGATGTTAAGAATATTGTGAGTGACTTAACACTCTGACAATACTGTATTAAATGTCCCCTCCACCATATGAAAAATTGCTCATAATTTTATGATGAGGCAATTTGAGCACAAACAAGCAATTGCTAAACACATTTTGTATGCAACTTGTGTGCCTAAAAGTTGACTTTAATTAATATATTTAACATATGTTTAACTGAGGAATACTAAAACCACAGTACTGTGGGTGATCAACCAGCTTACACTAGTAAAAGCCAATGCCTGACCAAAAATATAAGCATATATATTTTTACTCTATAAACATCTACCATTTACTTCAGTATCTGTTTTTGCTTTCTGTGTCTGGTTTACATTTTTGGAAGTATACTATGTCAGGATTTGGTACATAATGTACTCCACAAACATTAACAATTGCAAAACAAACAGAGTCCTGAAATGGTAAGCCACAGTACTCAACCAGCCAGATATATTGTGATGAAAATAAAACAAGTCATACATTGGTGAGGGCATAGACATCTTTCCTTTGGCATGGGAAAAGCTGTGTGGTCTACCAGGGCAACAACAATCAGAGTGACAAAATGATTAACATCCATTGTGTCACAAATCATCTCATGTTTTCCTTAGAATATTGTTTTAACTTCATAAATTATTGAGAACATGACACTATATAAGCCAAGGGAGGTCTGGGTGTGAAAGTTGCCTTGAAAAACTGACAAGCCTATGAGACTGTGGGGCCGATTCCGATTCAGGCCGGAAATCTCTCCGACCGAGCCGGACCCGGAGAGATTTCCGACCGAATCGGACCCGTGCAGCCCGACCGAACGAGTACGATGCGTCCGTATGTTATCGGACTCGAGTCGGTCGGACTCCCATTGAAGTCAATGGGAGCCGGTCGTACAACGCGTACGCGGGCTCCCATTGACTCAATGGGTGCGAGTCGGACAAGGGCGCCCCCTACAGCGGGTACGCGACGAAGCGATTCGCGCCGTACACGCACAGGTAGGGCGACTACGCGTACAGGGGGGTCCGACACGGACCCCCAAAGTACGGCTCCGACAGCTCTTACGAGCCGGAGTGCGCGGCTCGGTCGGACTGCTTGCGGCGCGCATCGTACTTACCCGGCCGGGAAACGTCTCCATTGCGCGGTGCGAGTCGAGTCCGAGCGAGTCGGTCGGAGCGGTTCGAGCCGGGAGCGAGTCGGTCGGAGCGGTCGGGACGCCCGGACGAGTCGGTCGGCGATTTCGCATCGTACTCGCTCGGCCGGACCCGCGTACGGTTCGGTCGGGAAACAGGGCTCCGAATCGGATCCGGTAAAGCCGAAACCGATTCGGAGCCCTACCGGCCGAGATCGGAATCGGCCCCTGTGTCTTTTTGACATTTTACAGTGCATGTGACCTAATCATGACATTGATCATGTTGTTTTGTGTTCAGGCTACTCCCTAATATTTGGAATGGAATACCCTCTACATAAAACACGAAGGCCTGGAGTTTCTGTTGGTCAAAATGGCTACTCCATCACAATCTGACATATAGCCAATACATATAATTAGAAGTGAAATACCATATAAGTAATCTGAAAGACGTTGGTGGCCTATCTGGCACAATCTCAAGGAGTAACGTGTTCAAAAAAGGGATAAATCTGGGCCACAGTTTGGTTCTAAATGTCATTAAACAACATTGAGCAATGTCCAACGAAAACAAGCATAAATTGTTTGCACCAATATTAAAATAATACAATAGTCATGATTTGTAAGTTATCTGACAAGTTAGTCCAAACAACGTAGCATAAATATCCTATCCACTTTGTTTCAAGTTACATAGTATATCATGCACTTGAAATAATTCAGACAGAATATCCTTCACATTTGTGACATCAAATGCATCAAACAAAAGAACAATCGGCTTCGATGTATGTTAAGTAAAGTTCATATAATACATACATAATTATGTTTGTAAAATTGTGAAATATGATTGGCCGTTGCAAGGCAAGTGTACCAACAGGGGGTCAGCATGCATTCACTGCTGCAAACAGTGCAAGGACCTTTGTCAATGGAACAGCCTCGTCGCTTTGACCAAATTTGAAATTTCTCCCAGTAAAAAAAGTGGGAGCATTGGTCGCTAATTTCATATGATGTTGCATATTCTGGCAGTGGCCTTCCCCAAACTGGATGGCAAGCTGAAGTCCATGGAAAAATTAAAAGTGGGTACGTTTATTCATATGAAAAATAAGCATGTTGTTCCTAATGATTCTGTACAGTTTTCAGGTTGCAATATAACATCAACATATATATAAAAAACTATTGATGTTCATATTACAGGTGACATTAGACATAATATTCTTTGGGTCTGATTTTGAGTTTGATGGCCAACTACTGCATCACAAACATGACCCGTCCACCTTAATATGAGCACCATTGGCTATAATAAACTTGTAATAAGGCAGACAGGATATCCATCATATTTTGATGCAGTAACACAACCATCAAGCTATAAATCAGGTCTGTTGTCAAAAATATATTTGTAACTTTGCTGCTGGGATATGTATGATATTACTGACCGAGTATGTCCTCAAAAAAATTTGCCAGTTGCCCTTTCATTAAGTGGTTTATGAGCCTCACACTTTTGTAGTGCATGTAAAAAAGGTTTGACATGCTAATATCTACATTAACATGATGTGTTTCCACTATTATGCTGTTAATAATATTCTGTGATATGGATAGTATCCCTTGGCTGTTATGTAGCTTGTATTTTGTATTGGACATCCAGGTCCTAGGTAAGAGTATGAAGAGACTACTGTTCCAAAGATGGCCTAAACCTTTACATACACACACACACACACACACACAGCTTTAGTTTGAGCATAGGTCCATATACAGTGCAAGTCTGATAACATATATGTACAAATGTGAAGGCTGAGCATGGCCTATGAGTATACACAGTGGACTGAAAATTGCTTTCAACAATATGTCAAAGTATAAAGATACCAAGATATGCTTGATTTTTATTTTGGATAATGGGTTACTCCTTCAAAAACATGGAAGAACACACAGTGATAATTTCCTAGTGTATTAAAGTCTATCTTGGTCTAAATGTGTGTCACTTTTTTGACATTGTCCTCTCTATCAAACTGTATAAATGTGACAGATTTGCAGATCGGCAATCTGTCACAAAAGTGACAGATATCTTATCCACCTTATTAGCAGTGCTATATAATATAACAAACTTGTAATAAGACAGGCAGAATATCCATGAAATTTGAGATGCCGCAACTGGTCTGCCAAAATCAAAATCAGGTCTTTAAGATTTTACATTGCTGTGGTCTTTACTGAGATTATTTTGATAAAATGTAACATTTTAGGTCCTCTTTAATGTGCGTACCTTTTTTTTATTGACTTCAGTGTTATGTAACTGATGTATGCATATGTCAAGTGAGGGAGACTCTGGCCACACTTCGAGTAACCAGCACAAGTGCCACTGGAAGTCAGAAAGTGGATCTACCAACACCTAGGGACCCAGCTGCAATGAAAGTGATTGGGCTGGCCAGGAATCCACTAGTACATGTGAATCTGAAGCCTCTGACTCAGGCCAGCCCCTTGTGGTGGTGGTGGCCAAAAAAACACAGACCACAACATCTGTTCCTGTGATCACCAGCTTCACTGCCACCAGCACCACCCTTACTCCAGCCCCCCCAGTACAAAGCTAAGACATTTGCCCAAAGCACCTCTACTATGCCCTCATCCCGCCAGCTCTTGACAGCATTGGTGTCAGAGGCAGTATTAGGAGTTGTAAGGAACATCTCTGTGGGGAAAACAGCATTGTTGCATGCTGGTTATTGACACTGTGGATGGCATGCACTCTGCCCTGCCTGCCTTACAGAGAAGTCCTGTCTCTGCTAGTACTTCCACTGACACCAGTGCTTTCAGCATCCTTGCTCAATTCCTCCTTTTGCCCCCATTCCAACCCCTGACACAATTCCACATACTGCCTGCAATTAAATCCATGACCCCATTCTACCACCTGCTCCCATTCAAAGTCCTGACCCATTACAAAGCCTGCTCCGATTTCTTCAGAGGACCCAAACCCCCCTCTTCCCTCCTATACTTCACCTGTTCGGAAAACAACCTACACCCCAAAACACTCCCATACCTCCTGGCACTGCTCCCCTAAATTCTGAAAACCCTAACCCATTTAAAAAAAGTAGGAATCTGCACATCCATCTGATCCACGAGGAAGGAGAGCTCCATGAGGATGACACTACTGCTACGATACGAAGGCTAAACTCAGACTGTTATAGGACACTATTCCTTCTTCTCTAATGCCAGACTTTCATTCGAATTATTTTTTTAAATGACTTTCATCACCCCAGAGGAAGAAGATTTTTTTTGTCTCTTTTGAGCTTATTTTTATAAAAATTATAAATCAACCTTTTGTGTCTGTTGTTTACTTGTAGATATATTTAGTTTTGTTAAATGTTATAATGTTTGCCATTTGTGATTGGGTATTCCAATATGTTGCTTATGTTAGCCATTAATTTCCATTTCCAGGTTTTGTGATTTCCTATGTGTTGCATTGTGGGAGAGGTAGGTCATTCCCTTTAACAAGTGTTTTTAAGGAAGCATTGTTGTGAAGCGTGTGTGGCATTCTTTGTGGGAATATGTGTGACTACATTTAACTTTAATATTTTGGTGCTTAAATATATGAATAACTTCAGATATTAGGATTCACATATAGTCTATGCCATACATTAGTAATGCCTACAGGATATGTAGCGTGAGATGTGGTCAGACAGCGATTATGGGCAAATTGTTATTAGATATGGTTTGCTGTACATTAAGTTACTTTTAGTTCAATTGGTAGTTAACATAGTGAATTTTAAAAAGTTGTACCTACCTTGTATTTCGTTGTGCATTGCGTTGGATAGCAGGAAAAGATTATAGAGTAGATGTCGTGGTTGTTGTGCGCATAGTTTGGCTATTTATGTTATTTTTCCTCAAACATAAGTGTGAAAGATGAACCATTATGTTTCTGGCAACAGAATTATACTCTAAACATGGTGGCTGGAGTAGTGGATTTCCGACACTCCCTCTGTTCTGTTTAGGGTCTACTGCCATCCACAGAGTAATAAAATGCAGTGGAGGCGGTAGATGGTTGACAGCCATACTCTAAATTTGACAGCTGGACTGCCATGGTGGTGGGTGGTAAACAGACAGTTTTTGATGGCCCGTCTGTCTCCCCCAGACTCGAAATCAGGCCCACAATCCAATGCTTGAGGGAAAACAAACCCTGTCACTCTTCAAGACTAAGGGGCTGATTACGATGGCGGGCGGAAAAGCATTCCGACCGCCGTGCTAGCGGGAAATTTCCGCCCGCAGGTACGCGGCAAAACTGCCGGCCAGATTAGGATGCACCGCCAGAAACTCCCTACCGCGGTGGTCGGATTCCAGGATACACCGCCGGGAACGTGCGGAAAAGCTGAAAATCCGTCCGCGGCGGTCGGAATTGCAGCGGTAACACCCAAAACCGCCGTCCGAACTGCGGTCAGGAGTGTCCGGGAGTGGATCTTCGCTATCCGCAATATTGCTTCCGCCGTCCTCGCATACCCGGATACACCGCTGCGGTGTGATGGGCTGTTTGTGGCATCGTGATTCAACCGGCGGTCGTAATTGCATTCCGCACGGCGATCCCTCTCTATTGGCTCCGTCCGCCACCGCTGCGGAGGGGGATTTCTGGCGGTTCCCAAAACAGCGCAGCAGACGGGAAATGGGCTATCTTTGCTCATCGTAATTCGGCGGACGCAAGGACCGCCGATGGAGTGCGGAAAAGGACATTTTCCGCCAGCACCGCGGAGGTGCCTCTGCCCACCATCGTAATCAGCCCCTAAGTATAAACTATGTTTAAGAAAGAACCTGTATCAGAAAAAGTAAAACATTACATGCATACATGTTGTTTTGTAATTCTGTGACTTTTTTTTAACTAACATGATATCCTTTACATTTGACTGTTTGCAGTAGCAATCACATTCCTTTCTTTTTCTGGAGCTCATTCTCTGACATATATGGTATATTTAGGAATGAAACGTTAATGGCTTGCAATAAGAGACATTGTATGTTTCCAGTAGGGATACTTAATTAACATTTAAACAAAGTCTGCTCACCTATTTGCTTTAACATTCCCAAGTTGGCTACACCAGCGCAAAGCTCCCAAGTCTCTTTCCACCTTTTTAATAGATAAGGATGTTTGCACTGTACTTGCACTTTACACTGAGGTATCAGGTAAATCCACATCCTGGTCTTGGCATTCTGGAGGTTAGGTGAATGCATACCACACACGTTTAAAATAAAGGGTGAGGTCACTGAGTTTCCCTGATTATCTTATAATGCACTGAGAGGTGAATTGAGTACATGCCCTTAACTTTGACACTGAAAGATGAAGTAAGTGCCTACCACTGCCTGTTCCTTGAAAGAAGCAGAGATAATACTGTTCATCTGTTTGAAAGCCTGACTATGCCAGGGAATTGGCATAGGCAGGCTCCCAAATAGCACCATTCCTCTGCAGTGGTTGGCCTCTGGGGTAAACTGTGAACTCGTGAGTCTGTCAGAATTAGTGGCACTCTCCAGGTCGAGTTCTTTTTTGGGCACTGGGGCACTTGCAGCTACCATGCTGGTTCCAGGCTTCCTGCTTTGGCAGTGCTTAGCTTTTCCTGTAGATGGTAATGACAGAAGCACCAGTCACCCAACCTGCTGCCAGGTCAGCTCAGGTTTTTTTTAAACAAATTTTTATTGGGTTTTCACAACATTGTTAGTAGATAAGTCATATTGTAACATTGAATACCATTGTAATTATATCCATCAATCAACCAAACCACAATGTCCCTCTCCGAACAATCCCCCCACTCCTCGAGTCGCGTTGTGAGGCATCCATGTCACATCTGTCACAGCAGAACAGTTCTAGCCAGCAAAACGTGTCCTATCAAAGACCTCCATCTTACAGCTTGACGCCTAGAGCTCTGTTTCCTCGTATAAGCAATGGTAAGCATTGTCTCTCATTTAGTTCCGATCTTGATCCTATGCTATTGGACTTCCAGGAGATATCACTGCCGATGGGGTGTCTGGGTCCTTCCTACAATCCACCAATGCCTCTCAGGCCTTGGCCACTTTCAGGGAGCCACTGCACCTCCTTGCCTCCCGGAGCAACACTTCACTCTCATACTCTGCCCACCGCTGGACTCTCTACGTTAAGACATCACCCTAGTTCCCCTGGCAGCTTTCCAGTTCCATGTAATTTTCCTCTTTGCTAATATTAGGGCCAGATCTTGGAACCTACTTGTTATCTTAGTTTTAGCAGTATGTGAGAACCAGCTCAAGAAGCAGTGCACCGGTGAACAGGGGACCTCCACTGTGGACGTGACCTCTTCCCAGCTGTCAGTTAGTGGACAACAGCATATGCAAAATCTCTGCACCCACTACTCCAAATCTCAGACATGCGGCCCCAATAGTGTGGAAAAATCTATTCACCCTGCCTGGGTTAATATAGTTTATCAACCTAAATCGGGCATTTCTAGACACCTTGGAGGTTTGTTCCATTATCTTCTCCTAATCGCCCTCTATAATTGGTACCCCCAAGTCCTCCTCCTACCCTTCCCATAGGCCCTTCATAGGTGTCACTGATCGCTCTGTAGAAGCAGGAACCTGACTTGAAGGTGCCACAACTCGTGACCACAAATTGGCAACCCCTATTAGTAGGTGGCTCCAGGGCAGCTCAGGTTGAGATGCTCTTGTACATTCCTAGTTGCAGCTATTCAAATGCAGTTAAGAGGGTCCCAGGAACCCCTCCTCAGCACAGGTCCCTCCTTCATCGCTCTCTTAGGTTCATCAGCTTCATCTGGGTGCTCCTCACACTCTGAATACACTTGGCTTCTCCGTCCTTGACAGGCTCTCCTCCTACAGGGACATTCATACTCCTCTCTCAGTAGGAAGGCATGCTTCTAGGTTTCTTCAGGCAGATCCTCCACTCTTCCAGCAGAAAGTTGTGGCTTCAGGTGATGTCTCCTCAGCTCTAGGAGACTGACTGTGAGACAGTAGCCAGCCCTGGTAGGAACAGCTCTTCGAGTATTCTATAAAACACTCCCTTGCTTGGTCAAGAAGGACATGAGACTGAAACAAAGTGGTGTGGTTCAAATCCTACTTTTATACACATTTCCCAGGAGATGTGGATCCACTGTCTCAAACTTCAGAACCCAGTTTGGGGTCATACTCTTTCAAATGTCCACAGGCGGCTATCCAGGCTCCACCTATGTAAAAGTCAAGTTTCTCACAACAGGTAGCACTGGGGCTCTCTCCAAGCAGGTGCATCCTTAAAATGCCAACGTCAAGTGTGAGGGTTCCGCACCTGGCTGACATCAGTCATTCAGAAGCAGTAAAAAGGGACATACAAAAGAGTGGAGTAGCATACTTTTGGCTCCATCCTTTTACGTTTGACTAGGCCATTTATATATTTACCTTTGGCCTTATGTACTCGTGTGATGCAATATTACTGATGAGATATGGTGCACTGAAGGTATAGAAGGTGCATTTATTGTGTGTTTCTGACATATATGTTTGTGCATATTAACGTTTTGGCCTTTTCAGAGACATCTGTATTGCTGATATTAATCTTCTATAGGTATAGATTGTAAGGTAGTGACTAAAATGCGTTTAATGCAGTGCATATGCCAGGGATCAGTGAGAATGAATCATATATGTGTTCAATGCTTTCTTGATAAATTGTGATCAGTTGTTTTTTCTGGTTAATAATACATGTATAATTGATTGGATTATAGGTAGGTTGTAGAATAAATATGCATTTAAAGAAATCTGTTAAGTTAGCCTGATTGTGGGCCTTAAGCTTATAGTCGAGACATTCAATACTAACGTGAAAGTATTTTTCTGTATGTTTTTCTCCTCTGCAGGTGCAGACCAAAGGCATTCATTAGCTAGTAAAAAGCACATTGCATTTCAGAGATAGTGAGGTGAGGAAGAACTGGAAAGATCAAATAATTTAAATGAAGAACAAACGGAGTGTTACCTGTGGGTACTATCAGACGAAGAGATGAATCCAAGGACACATTGGAATGGAAGACTGGAATATGGGAAAAGCGTTCAAGGCGCCAAGTTCTTTCTTGGGAACTGGGAAAAGTAATATGATGTGTACGAGGTCATATTTCTTGAATGTTCCTTGTACATTTTAATTAGTGAACCCAACTTGGGTTTAGCCAGATTCCTTTTAGACTCGGAGAGGTACAGACCTCTCTCGTCATCTCTGATTGTGTGACTTCATGCTATACACGACTTCTTACCTAAAGAACTTCTACAGAGGTTCTGATGCTGACACCGTTCTGGCTTCCTTGATTCAATAGGGTTTCCCCTATCTTTAGTTTAGTGTAGGGTTTAGTAGATTTTGCGAATCTTTCTCATGTATGGAGAGAAGAATCGAAACCATTCGCCTAGTCATCAGATCCCTTTCCTTATTTTTTTGCATTGCTGCCACAGAAATTCTTATATGCTCCTTGCTGTTGTGGACCAATATTGTACGTCGCCTTGGTCTTCCTTTGATAATCCTATTCTTTTATAAAATGCTCTTGAGATTGATTTATATTAGTCTGGATTTGAGTTTGTAATAAACCATTTGACTTCAAGATATTGACTCAGACTTTTATTGTGTGGTCTTAATGGTCACACTGTACCTCAAAATCTACATTTGTTGCTAACCCCTTTTTCTCTCAGACTAAAATTATGGTCTATGGACCAGAGTAAATTGGAAAAAATGACCCAGAGCGTTCTCAAGGGCAGGCCTGGTCTAGAAACCTCCTGACCATGAATAATAGATCCTGTAGTCCCACTCTTCATCCCTACTATCTACCAAATGACGGAGCTCAGGAATCACTCATCTCCAGCCCCTTTCTCACAAAGTCTTCAAGTCTACTAATGTGGATGGGCACTCAAGGCAGGGGTGTACACATGTTTACCATGAAGGGAACATTCCTGTATGAAGCCAAATCATTATTTGCCATAACATGTAAAAGGATGGATACATTATGGATCTTTTGCATTATTTTCTCCTCATTTCATTAAATTGGAAAAAACATTTAATCTACTAGGGAGAGGATGTCTAGTAGCGGCTAGAGCTGCCAACTTTGGAGCTGGGATCAAAGTTCGAGTCTCGGCATCAGCTCACCATCCTGTGATTCTGGGCAAATCCCTTAATCTCCCCGTGCCTATGGACAGCGCCTGGATACCATAACGCGTGATTAGCCGTGCTCTACAAATCAGAGTACTTATTTAAGTAATTTCTAAATGTAGACCTTTCTCCATCCTCCTCACTTCAGTGTCTTGGTTTCCTTATTCGAGCCACATTACTGCAGACAATACACTTCCACCGTCTGGGGAACATATCCTTACTCTCCATCTTGTGCCATGCTAATTCAGCAGATTCAAAATGGATCCCACAGGCTTTGGTATTCAGATTCACACCCACGCAGAGTCCGACTATCATACATGTATCACAGGTTTACTATACATGCATTCTATATACTCACAGTATGTCAGCGCCAGGTGCTAGGAACAAGGAATTTTAGGTCCAAAAGAATTTGAGTACTTAAATATATCATGTCCCAGGATTCCAGTAATTTATTTCCTCCCTAAAATTCACAAAAATTTGAGCCAGCCTCCCGGAAGACCGTCGTATCAGGCTGTGAGTCAGTGCTAGAGCCCATTGCAAAGTATGTGGACGTGTTCTTAAAACCATTCATAGAGCACGTGCCTTCTTTCATAAGAGACACCACCGACTTTATCAACAAGATTGAAGGACAACCATTTGACGCTTGTAACCAATGGTTAGTCTCTTTTGATGTAACATCGCTATACACCCAGATCCCCCAGGAGGAAGCACTTGAGACTATGGAATATTTTTTGAATACACGTGTAAAGCCTCACAGAGTCCCTACGGAGTTCATATTAGATCTAGCCAGAATAGCGCTCAAGAAGAACTACTTCAAGTTCAAGGATTCTTTCTATATGCAATGCAAGGGCACCGCAATGGGATGTCCTTTCGCCCCGGAGATGGCCGTATTGTTCATGGCGTTATTCGAGGACAAGTTCATCATCAACCACAATCCATATGTCAAGAACATCTCTCAATGGTACAGATATATAGATGATGTCTGGTGCCTGTGGAGTGGAACAGAAGAACATCTGTTACAATTTTTTGAGTGGTTAAACACGAGACATCAAGACATCAAGTTCACCATTACAAAAAGTAGGTCCTCTTTAACATTTCTAGATGTGGAAGTCATTGTGCATGATCAGCAACTAATAACAACACTACATCGAAAAATTACAGACAGAAACACCATACTCCATTATAAAAGCTTCCATCCAAGGAACCTAAAAGATAATTTTCCATATGGGCAACTTTTAAGAATTCGCAGGAATTGTGCTCGGAAAGAGGACTTCATGATCAATGCAGAAGTGTTTTGCAATCAACTCAAAGACAGGGGGTACCCCAGAAAGATGCTGAAGCATGCAATCAAGAGGGCATGGCATACCCCGCGAGAGATCCTACTCTCTAAAAAAGAGAAAAGACCTGCAGAAAAACTTGTGTGCGTATCAACCTTTGGCCCACATACAAATAAATTTCGCCAGATGATCTTAAAAAATTGGCATTTATTGAATCAGCTAGATTTTCCCATGGATAGACCGCTATTCGCGATGAAAAAAAACAAGAGTATCGGTCAAAAAATCATCAGAGCAGATCTACCCCAGACCGTCAAAAAAACGGATGTGAGAGCCCTATGGAACATGCAACCCATTGAGGGGCACCATAAATGTGGCAATTGTTCAGCATGTGATTCCACCATCGAAGGACAGGAGTTCATTTATGATTCCATTAAATGGACACATAAGGAGTTTACGAACTGCAGAACAAAAAACATAGTTTATGCCATCCAGTGCCCTTGTCCAAGATTATACATCGGGAAAACAAACCAACAGATCAATCAAAGAATAGTGCAACATCGGTCTCGAATTAAAAAGCAAATTCTGACAGCGCCGATGGTGTCACACTTTGTGGAATACAATCATTCTGAGAAGGACTTCACATGGACTGTGTTGTCCGGAATAAAGCAACCACCAAGAGGAGGAAATGTAGAAAACCTACTGCTGAAAAGGGAAGCATATCTAATCCTAAAATTTAACTGTATTCAACACTGTCTCAACGAGATGTCTGAATTAAATCAATCGATAAATTAAGATTTTCTCTTGATTAAGAGCTATAATGTACACAGATCGGCTGGGCTGCACATGGGCGTGTGCACATGATGTGTGAAAAAAACGGAAGACTTCAACTCCCACAAATCCTTGAAGAGACTATAGAGTGACGTTCCGCCGTTTCAAATATCACGAAGAGGCAGAGTCAGCACAAGCATAACCGACGAGAGGACCCCCCGTGTATGCCAGTTACAGAGAGAAAGAAAACGTGAGTTAGTATACTGAAGGCTTAAGCTAATAACAGTCCGGTCGTTTAAATAACCCAAAAGCCTGTGTTACGTTTGTTACAGTGCACTGAACGAAACGGATTCAACAAAAGTTCCCATTTGAGGCAAAAACCATTATCTCAAAGTAAGTTAATATCACGCTAAGGAAAAATATGTGAAATGCGTTTTTTTCTTCGCCTCGACTTTCACGGTGAGACAATGTTTCCGATTTCAGAAATGCGCTAAGAACTCTCCAAACCTAACGCGGGAGGCTCCGGCTCCGAAAGACGTAAGCCAGGCTGTTGCCGCACAAAAAGTAAGCACAGGCTGTAATTCTAACCGGTATTTTGACTGTTTATAGAAACAAGATAACATCTAAAAATGCACGCACGTTTCCTTCCAGAGCGTTCAGCGGCCCAAACCTTTAGAGAACAACAATCTGAACTTAAGCATACCCGAGCCTGGTATTCAAAACAGAAATTGGGACACTCTTTAAGACACAAGTAAGACATAGCTATGAATGCGGCATCTAACATTGAAAGTAGGTTATACTGTAGTCATTTATTGATTGAATTAGGTTGCAACGCCAGAAACACGCAGTCCACATCGAGCAGCCCATAGATTCCATCTACACTGAAACACAGGTACATTATAAATATATTATGGGGATACATATTTAGAGAGAGAGGGACAATTTTTATAAAAAACACTCTTTTCTTTTCTAATTTTCACAGATTACACTGTGGTTTAAGCCCTGATGAAAATCCCCAGAGTAAACAGGGGATTGGAAACGCGTCGGCCCTTCCTTTTATCGCCCATGAGGGAACCTAATTTTGTTTGGACTCTGTAGAGGGTGGTGCACATACAGATATATCCTCACAGGGACGCATATGATTCATTTTTTTCCCCATGGGTAGCTTGTCTTTAAGAAGCCAAATATAGGGCATTGTGAGACAGCTTGAGAAAAATAATGCATACTGGTGTAATTGTTCTCAATGATTATTAATGATGTTTTATGTTTTGTTCTTGTTTTTCCCTTGTCACTGATTTCAATGATCACGATTATGGTTTTGTGAAATTGCACTGTTTTATGAGATTGTGTACCTTTTTGTGGCATATCTAAAAAGTGTGAAAAGAATTATAAAAAATGTCTTTAAATAAGGCTAACTTGTCTAGCAGGGGACAGTGACGAATTGCACTGTTCGCTAGTCTGCTAAAATAAATAGCAGCCTTAGAAATCGACGGCCTGGTCATCTTCTTTTTTTGTAACTTTATCACGTCCTACCAGGCCCTGCAGATGGACGTAACCCCCCCTTTTTGATAACAGGTCTCACATAACAGCAGAACTGCTTTATTATCATGAACCCTGAACAGGGACAGTAATCTACTGTTCACTATGAGGGCACACTTGATGCACACCTCACGGTCACAGGACAGGGCCTAGACCTCACATTGTCAGGGGCAGGCCTAGGACTCTCTGCACACTAGATTAGCATGATGGTAAGGCCAAAATTAAAGTCAGGAGACGAGTTTTACATTCAGTTGGCCATTCAGGGCAGGAATGTACACATGTGTACCAGGCAGGGGACATTCCCATCTGAAGACCAACTCATTTACTGCCATAACATGGAAATGCAGTGGCAGCCGCTAGCAAGGAAAAGTGGTCAGGCAGCGGGGGAAAAAAGGTTTATACAATTTACCTGCCGCCTTGCCGCGCTCTTCAGCTCCCGAATCCCGATGCACACAGACTCGCAGAGTCCCCTGTGCCAATCCAGACACTGCTCTCATGCTGGTATTACGTGGTAGTCATGCTCCAGCAGGGACTGGGAGTCTGTGTCATGAGGCCTGCTGATAGCTCCAAGAAACAGCCAGGAGATATCCAAGTGCACATGTTTGTTTGGACATCCTAAAATGGCCGGACAAACCGACATGCACACTTGCAGTTCCCTGTGCACGCCAATCACCCTGCTGATAATGACCCCACCTATCAAGACTCGACTGCGGCTCCTACAGGTAAAATAAAATGATAATAAAGCAGTTTTGTTAATTGCTTTCCTATTATTTTATTTTCCAAGTTTTGATCTGCTGGTTCCAGCAGTGTGGCGATGCTGTTCCGCCATAACGTAGTAGCCGCCCCTGTGAAACGGCTGGATTATTTAAGGATCTGTTGCCTTATTTTGCTTTCTCCTCATTTCATTCAAGTGATAACATGATTCGAGAAGCCATTTATGGATACTTTAGGACCTGGACCAAGCTGACTAATCTGCCTAGAGGTTGTTGCGTAATAGTTTTCATATTTCACTCCTCACACGTCGGGTCTGGCTGCTTGACTCTAATCTCCTCTCTGGAATGTGTGCTGCTCTTTAGCTTCACTCTAGGTTCCCGCGTTCCTGGCTCGTTCATGTTCATAATCCGTCTAACCTTTGGGATCTGTTCCCCTGACGCAGTCTCTCGAAGAGAGATGTGCTGCGAGTGATGCAAAACTAAACTGTTTGTATGATGATCAGAAAATGTAGCTGAAACAAAGCAACATTCCCCAGGATTGAATCTCAGAAATTTGCAAAGAATCTTATTTCGCCTGGACATAATTCTAAATGTGGACAAGAGGAGCAATCACTTTACATGAACCGAAACTTGTGGAAAAGCTCCTGCACAGTAAAGATTGTTGCAACCTATCTCGTCGTAGGGCCTCATTTACAGAAATGTTATAGCAGTCAAAAGTACACAATGTTTAGGAGGCAGTATGTTTTCTTTTTTCTACATCTTGCTTGTGTGTTTGAGTTTGTGTGTTTGTTTTCTTGTGGCTATGTAATTGGGTGAATGCAGGAATGAGTAACCAGTGGATGAATATGCATGAGTGCAAGAATGAGAGACAAAGTGCATGCTTGATGACTTGAGTGCTGAACCTGAAGAGGCACTTTATTTATAAGCCAGAGCAATTAGAAGTGCTAATAATTGTATTTTATGGAGTTACCACCTGCCTTATGTTGCTTATATCTGAGTACAAAATTACTGTGCTATGATGGTAATTCACAGTGTCAGTAATGTTGTATTTCTACATCATACATAGCACATTTACTAAAACACTGAAAACGTTCATAAATGGGATTTTTGTGGTAACTAGGGGCCAGATGTACTAGGATTGGGAATAGCAATTTCCAAATTGCGATTTTCTCTGAATCACAATTAGTTAATCACTATTCCTAATGTATGAAAGTTTTAATTTTTAATTATCGATTCCTATTTCGTGAATATTAATGAGGTAGGTCGCAGTTAACCACCCATTTAGAATGATAGCCATCACAGGGTGGCAACCTTCTGAGGTCAGAATACCATCAAGTCTGTGATTGCTTTTAAATAAAGCAATCTTTTTTTTTCCAGCCCGTTTTCCTTAAAGGAAAATGGGACGCATTTATTAAAAAATGTAAACGTTTAACTTTCATTTTTTTTTATAAGAGTAGGCACTGATATGTGGGAACACTGCCTGCTCTTAAAAATATATTTTTTAATATTCTCGCAGGAGAAGGCGATTCGGTTGCAAAACATTAATACATACCAGTGTGATTCAGTATATAGAAGAGATGACCTCAACATGCCCCTTCCAAATAGCGACTCACAAGGCCAAATAGCAATTCTGTAGAGTTACAGTTTGGTGTTTGTACATAAAAAAAAGCATTTTTGTGATTCTGTAAATAGGGACGTTTGCAACCCCAACAATGCTTTGTACATGGCCCTAGGTTATAATATATCTGTAGCAACTGCACATCATTCTAAATGACCTTTTTGGGCTCATAGTCCTCTTATGTAAGTGTGGAGAACTAGAGGTAAAATTAGCCTCTTCTTCTTCGCGTTGAGAATCTCACCGGGAGGTTTATTTTCCACGCTCGCGATCGGCAACTTGATGTTGCTGATCGCGAACGAGGAAAAAGTCTCGCCGGGATGTCATTTTGCTCGCTTGCGGTCGCCAACTTGACGTTGAGGACCGCTAGCAAGCAAAAAATGCCCGCTACGCTACGCGTTTTTGCACTGTGCTACGTGCAATTCGCGTAGCGCGTAGTTGCGCAAACTACACAAACTACGCGAGCGTAGCGTAGTTTTCCGCCAAGGCCTACTACATTGCTGATTGTGTTCCGGGTGCCGTAGACACTACAACAGGGACACACGCATTAGTCACTTCCTTGTCCGGACATGGACTGAACCATGCCCAGAGCCCCCGAGTCATTGTTGCAAGCCCTACGCTGGTCCGGCGTACGCCAGGCCAGACCACTCCGCTTACGCTCAGAGGGGGGGCCCACATAGCTACATGTCGCATGCGTACATGCTGGTGGTATGCAGGTCACTGGTCTAGTTGTCAGCATGTCACAGCCACTCCCTGAGGGCAGGTTTGCACACACACCACACCCATCCGGCACAGGTGTCACAGGCCATGTGACCCCGCCAATATAAGGGGCCGACAACGTCACATTCCCCACTGCCGGTGGTGACTGGATGACGGACGCTCCATGGTTCTCAATCATAAAGGGCCCATGAGTTGTTGCGCACAGGGTTAGTGGCACCCGAAGCCTTGCAACCGTCACAGGCCTACCACCACGTGGCGCTGACTGGGGTTGCACAGGGTTAGTGGCACCGAAATAGCTGAGCGGGTGTGCAGCCTGCGATGATGACGTGTGCACTGATGTGGTCTCTGCCATTGATGCCTCAGGACTCAGTGTCATGTGTGGGACCTGCTGGTCCGCGGGGCGGGTCCGCATGATGTGGACCATGCCATGGTGCCAGGACCGGGGCCTGGAGCTTGCACGGGCACGTGGTGTGCCCACTGGTGGACACACCGTTGGCGGCAGGTGAGCAGTGGGCCCGGGGTGCGCAAGTGCGGACAGCAAGCGCTGGCCGGCGGGAGGGGGTGGGGTGCGGCTGCATGCGTGCGCAGGGACGGACAGGCGTTGTTGCTGTGTGCTGTGTGATGGACTCTGCCATGATTGACTCTGGCCTCGATTGCAGACCTGGTGGCTTGCAGTGTATCCCGGCACGTGGTTGGAGACACACCGGTGGCAGCAGGTGAACAGTGGGGCCTGGGTGTGCAGGGGCGGCGGTGTCTCTCTCTCTCTCCCTTCCTTCCCTCTCGCTCACTCTCTCTCTCTCTCTCTCTCTCCCTTCCTTTCCTTCTCTCTCTCACTCTCTCTCTCCCTTCCTTTCTCTCTCTATCACTCTCTCGCTCCCTTCCTTTCCTTCTCTCTCTCTCACTCTCTCTCTCCCTTCCTTTCCTTCTCTCTCTCTCTCACTCTCTCTCTCCCTTCCTTTCCTTCTCTCTCTCTCACTCTCTCTCTCTCTCCTTACCTTCCCTCTCTCACTCTCTCTCTCTCTCCCTTCCTTTCCTTCTCTCTCTTTCTCTCTCTGCCTTTCTTTCATTCTCTGTTTCTCTGTGTCTCGCTCCTTTGATGTGCGCATGGCAGATGTTCTGATTTTGTGCTTTATTTTCCAGGCTGTGACATCGAGATTGTCCCGGACGGACCCGACAGGAGTCTTCCGCATTGGTGTTTTGTGTTGTATTTCAATAAAGTTTTTGGTTGTTACTTCAGTGCTGTGTGACTGTTTCTCGTTCTTCCGGCCACACATGTGTGTTATTTTTTGTCAATGTGCAACATCAAGCGCTTTTTGTGGCTCGTGTCGTGCACGATATGTGTATGTCTGGGGGGGTGGGGGGCCCGGTGGGGGCTGGGGGTGGTGGCGGTGGGTGTAGTGGCCCTCATGGGTATCGGTGCTGCATGATCATTGTCTCCATGGCATCTGTGGGTATTCAGGTGTGGCTCTTGGCTGGGCTCCCTTTCATGCTGCAGGTAGTCGTCCTGCTTAACACTAGCAAAAGGCAGGTGTTAAATCCCTGGTGCTACCGCGGCGTATCGCCTGTTTTTGGTTTGCATCGCAGATCTGGCAGTTCGTTGTGAAAGTGGTGTTGTGGTTTTTTCGTGTGTTTTTGCACGGGAACGCCTACTCTGCATCTCATTAGGGTTAGTTGGTGGTGTCCACCGTGGAGATAAATTTTGGGGCAGTTATCGCGGGAATACTGGCGATGTCTGCAGTTTGCACCCGCTTGTGAATGGGGTGTTAAATCTGTCTCCACTTTTGATGCGTTAAGGTGGAGATAAATCGGCGGTAGGTCCTTGTGAATATGCCCCTAAGAGTGCAGAGTGTGATGAAAAGAACATCCAGGTTAGAACTCAGGTCACCTTGATCTATTTCCATAATGGTAAATATCAACCCAAGACGTATCTAAAAGAAAAGACGAGTCACACAAGTCTGCCTTTCAAAAGTCCTTCCCCCTTCAAAGATGACCGCTGTTCAACATCACTATGCATCTATACCTCTTGAGTGCAAATGTATGAGCAGTGTTTATGAGTCCAATACATCAGCCATGATTTCCTTTGTATGCAGAGTTTTTTACTTTGAAAATGTGCTTTGGTAGGTAAGAAATGTGTAGTAGTGGGCAATGTGCGTTTGCCTCTGACTATAACTCTTCCCCATTAATTGACAGGGATGTGCCAAAGAAGATTACAGTATCTGTATGCACAGAGTACAAACGGAAACACTGATGTGCATTTATGGGAATTAATCATGCCAGTGAAAACACGAGTCAATGGGATGTACCTCAGATTCCCTTTCAAAATTCAGGTTTTGCATACATACATCTCAGGTTTGCATACAACTTTCCAGAGTGTATGAGTTCAAGGAGGAAGATAAAGGCCACCCTGATTGGTTGGTGCATAACCCTAACCTATAAGTGGTATTCTCCTACTCCATGCAGTGAACAGGAAAGAAAATGTGAAGAATATGATTCTACGCTCACAAAGTGTGAGGGGGAGAGACTGTCTGCTCAGTTCAAAGGTAAGATGTGCCCTTTCACCTCATTCCAAAATATACAACTGTGGTGAACAGCACTAGAGAACTCCACCATGTATGGGCATAAATGCCCCCACTCCCACTACACCGCCCGGATGGCCATCGAGCAAGGACAAGTAACGATGGGACCCCCTGCTCCGGGGGAATGAATTTATACAGGTGAAGTCACCACACTCACTTGAGACTGTGTGGTCCAAAGCTATCCTAAGAATTTTAACAGAGTTGCCTACTGAATTTAGGAGAACTGGGAGCAATCTGCAACTGTGGCTAATGTTTGCCTATACCTTAGCGTAATAGGGACATGTAATACTGGGGTCCCCACCTCAGCAGGTGGTAAGATAGTAATGGTAACTGAGGAAGGGAGTAAATACTTCATGATTTCAATACAACTTATGAGTACTGGGCTGAACATCATCTTATTGAGTCTGCTGATTGATTGTTAAGTTCTGAGCTCTTGCCTCCACACTACCTCCCTTAGAAACCTGTGACTGCATGCTCTTGCTACTTTGGTCCAGTTGGCAGAGCCCTAATTGGACAGGTCCCAAAAAGAGGAATGGCTGGGGTCCCCAGTTCGAAATCAGCCTGGGGAAGGGGCTGCACGGCTCCACTCCCCTTTAAAAAAAAACATAAACAAAGGCCTAGCTCCGAGGGATGGGGTGCCCGGGGCGAAAACGGCCTCAGGAGGGGGGCCGTGTGCCCCCTCCCTTTTCATTTTATTAAATAAAATAAATAATGGCTCAGGCCCCGGGGGATGGGGTCCCCGGGGCCCAAAAGGGTCAGGGAAAGGGGGGCTACACAGCCCCCCTTCGTAAAATGAAAAAAAAAAAAGGAAGCCAGAAACTCATTGGAGGCTCGCCCCCTTTCTCCACTACTCTGCAACTGCTTAGGGGCCAACTAGCCTACCTCCATTAAGCTTCACACAGTGGAATTGCTGAGAGGTGGTCGGAGGCCATGCCCCTTTTTACACCTCTCTGCAAAGTTGCCTCTTGGCGCACTGCTGGTGGGGTGAAAAGGTCTGAGGACTTCAGGACTAAAGTGGACTCATCCCCCAAGCAGCAGTGCGCCAGGAGGCGTGTTTGCAGAGTGGTGGAGAAAGGGTGCATGGCCTCTGACCACCTCTCAGCAATCCAGCTGTGTGGGGCTTGCATGAGGTATTGTAGGGCTAGTTGGCCCCCAGGGACCCTCAAGTGTCAACGGGACTTCATCCCCCAGGAGTGTGCCAGGAGGCTTGTTTGCAGAGTGGTGGAGAAAGGGGGCGTGGCTTGCGACCACCTCTCAGCAACCCCACTGTGTGGGGCTTACTGGCGTTAACAGGTAGGCTAGTTGGCCCATAAGGACCCCAAGCTGCGAAGGGGACTTCATCCCAAACTAAGAGCATGCCAGGAAGCGCATTTGCAGAGTGGTAGGCAAAGGGGGTGTGACCTGCTATCAGAAATCAGCAATGCTGCTGTGTGGGACTTACTGGAGGTAACAGGAGGGGTAGTTGTCCCACAAGGACTTCCTTGGGGCCAACTACCCCTCTTGTTACCTCCAGTAAGTCCCACACAGTGGGATTGTTAAGAGGTCTTCAGAGGCCACGCTCCCTTTCTCCACCACTCTGCAAACGCACCTCCTGGCACACTACTGGTTGGGGGATGAAGTCCATTTTACTCCAGAGGGACCTTGGGGGCCAAGAAGCCCACCTGTTCGCTCCTGTAAGTCCTATGCAGCGAAATTCCTGAGAGCTGGTTGGAGGCCCAGCGCCTTTTCTCCACCTCTCTGCAAACGTGACTGCTAGTTAAAAAACCTTAGAAATTCACTGAAAAAACAATGGTTTCAGGGACGTTATAGTTAGGAATTAGCATTTAAAAAACCTTTGAAATTTACTGAAAAAAACACAGGTTTCAGGGACGTTATAGTTAGGAATTAGCATTTGAGATGTCATCAGTGATATCATCAGTGATGTCACTGACCTGTAATGAGTGATGTCATATGTGACATCATCAGCAATGCATTGCGGGGTCGCGAGTTATAGTTAGCTCAGCTAACTTTAATGGCTGAATTTCACAGGTTCTGTACAAGTGAAATGTCAGCCTAACTATAACGTTCCTATAACCTGTGTTTTTTTCCACGAATTTCTAAGGTTTTCTAAATGCTAATTCCTATCTATAATGTCCCTGAAACCTGTGGTTTTTTCAGCAAATGTGGTTTTTGAGGTATTAATTTTAACAAATGTATACACTGGTGAAATTAACTAATATATTCTGTTATTGAATTGTTTCAATTTTTTAAGTTGTTTTTTTAATTGTGCATGTATTTTGTATATACACATGCATATATATGTGTATATATATATATATATCAAACGATTCGACGCTCCTTCTGAGTCACCGGGGACCCGTGGAGAGTGGCGCGTATGCCGGCGGAGCAAACCGGCGTTAAATCCTTTTGAAAATCGCACAATTGAACGCGCTCTCAGTGAAAGATAGACACTGTGTCAATGATTCCCGCTGTTTATTCACAACGCGTTTCGCCTGACAACAGGCTTGATCACGTGAAAGAAAAAGACCAATGTCGGCACATTTGATAGAAAATGGTGATAAACATAAAAGAGGTGACAGAGTGTCCAAGTTGGCAGACATCTTGTGCGTATAAATTGATGCCGAATAGTAAAATTGCAACGTCAATACTGAACACAAGTGCGCCGGCATCTGAAATGCAGAGCTGTCACACACAACAAGTCAAGAAACAAATCAAGTCCCCACAACGAGTACATCGAAAAGCAAATGAAACACAGAGTGTTCAATAGACATGTTAATCAATGCGTTGCCCTGATTGTATGCGTACCCGTTAAACAAACTGCACAAATAACTGCATTGCACATCACAGTCTGTAAATGCCCATATGTCCATCCTGCAATGGTCTTGGTAATTTGATGGTTATAAGCAAACAACATGCATCACGACATGTGGCCAGAGGCCAGTAATGGCAAGTGCCAGAATGTCTAATACAAATCCATGAAAATGACAAAGTGAGGAGGGAAAATGGGGGGGGGGGGGAGAGAACAGCCAATAGTTCAAAGTTGAAATGACTCAAGATGAGTATGACACAAGTACTCTCACCAAAGTTGCCGACACGAGTCAAAGTGCTCCAGTGCCCAAAAGAAGGAGAAAGGGTAGGTGGCCCGTGAGGGTGAATACTGGTGAGTGAGCCCCTTCCTTTCCTCCTAAAAAATGAAAAACGAAAAACAAATGTTTAAAATGTGGTATACATCATGACAATTACTGATGGCACAAACAACTGGATGACATGGGATGTCAAAAGGAGCAAGAAGAGGAATTAAAAAAAACCTTAAAAAGCGTGTCTGTCAGCTTGTAATGATATTTTAACAGTAAGAGAAGAATGCCATCATAACTGAATATCTGAGAAGAACAAACAGGAATACAACTGAGAAATACAATTGAGGAATACATAATGATGCGTACATGAACTAGTGATGTCATTCTTTCAGGTGTACTGACATTTCTTCCTCCTGGTTGAGCCCTCCCGGGAACTTGGTCTGGAAATCTATAATATACCTGGATTCCCTTTGTCTCAGATGTAAGACTCTGTTACCACCCCTGGGATTTCTCTCAATTTTTTCGAGAATGATATAACTCAGATCTCTTGTGTTAGAAAAGTGCTTCTCTCTAAAATGATGTGCCACTGGATATTTGGGGTCAAAATTGGTAATGGCTCTGCTGTGTTCGAGAATGCGTTTCTTCGCCATGCATGTCGTGCTACCTATATACCAGAGTTTGCAGGTGCATTCTATGACATATATCACACATGTGGAACTACATGTGAGAAACTGGCTGAGTTCCCTGCTTACTCCGTTGTACCTCACCTGACTGTGAAATCTGCTGTTATTGCAGGCCTTACAGTGACCACAAGGGTAAAAGCCCTTGAGGCCTTGTAGGTTGTTTCTCGGGTAAATGGTGATGTCACTGTGTATGAGCATATCCCTGATGTTCCTACCCTACGGTAAGTAATGCTCGGTCTGTCCGGGATACTCCTGCCCGACGATATTGTCGGTTTTGAGGATGCCCCAGTTCTTGGTGACAATGCGTTTGATATCCTTAGCATCCGAGGAATAGGTTAAAATCAATCTGGAGGTATCATCATTGGTGCTTTCAGACACAGGTTTGTCTGTGAGAGTGGATGTTCTATCTATCTGCCTAGCCCTTTCGATAGCTTTTTTGAGCACCCAGTTGGGGTATCCCCTCTCTTTAAAACGTTCTGTTATGCTCTTGCATTCTACAAGATAACTTTCCTCTGTGTTACAGTTCCTTTTTGCCCTCAACAATTCCCCATATGGAATGCTCCATTTCAAAGTCTCGGGGTGACTGCTGAGGGCATGAAGGACACTGTTCCCTGCAGTCATTTTCCTGTGAAGAGTGGTGTGTATTTTGTTGTCTTTCACCTCAAGTTTAACATCAAGATATTCTGCTTCAGTCCTGCTGATGCTGCCACTGAGAATGATGTTATATTTGTTGGCATTGAGTTTGTTGATCAACTCTAATGCCAGCTCTTCCAATCCCTTCCAGACAATGAAAAGATCGTCGATGTAGCGTAGCCACATCGACACGTGTTTTAAATCCTGCTGGAAAACTGGATCGGTCCACATGCTCTGCTCCCAGCTTCCCATGAAAAGGTTAGCGAAGCTGGGAGCAAAGCACGAACCCATGGCAGTACCAGTCACCTGTCTGAACAAGGTGCCATTGAACAAAAAAATGTTATTGTTCAGACAATATTTTATCATGTCAAGAAGCATCTGCGTGTGTTCGCGCAGCCTTATCGGTCTTTTGGCTAGAAAATGCTTGCATGCCTCTAATCCATGTTGGTGGTTAATAATGGTATAAAGGCTATGTACATCCAAGGTGATGAGCAGGGAATCTGTGTCCCATACAAGGTTCTCGATTTTAATGAGAAAATCCTTTGTGTCTCTAATGTAGCTGGCTAGGTTGGTCACATATTCACTCAGGAAAAAATCAATATACTTGGAAATATGCTCAGCCACGCTGCCTCTGGAAGACACAATGGGCCTGCCAGGGGGTTTCTCAGGGTCTTTATGTATTTTGGGGAGAAGGTATAACACCGGGAGGATCGGGTAATCTCTTTTGAGATAACCAAACTCCTCCCAAGTGAGTATACCCTTGTCTTTCCACTCCGTGAGTAGGTCCCAGATGGTGGTAATGCTGGTGTAATATGTGTCAAAATCGATGGGTTCATAATAGTTCCTGTCTGCCAATTGTCTGTCCCCTTCACTAATGTATTGTTCACGGGACAGGATGACGATGTTGCCCCTTTGTCCGCCGGGCGGATGACGATGTTGTCATCGTCCATAAGAGATTTCAATGCCTGCCTCTGTTTGTAGGTGAGATTGGACTCCCTGTAAGTGTGGTAATTTTTATTCTTACTTTTGTGTCTATGTCGTGCTTCATTGAGTGCTTTGCTTGCACATTCGTGAAATGTATCGATGCTGTCATGTGGTAATATCGGCATGAAGGTGGACTTGGCTTTGAAATTGGTATTGGCAGATGCGTCGGTGGCAATCTCAAGTTCCACCAGGGTTTGTGTCAGCCCCTGTTCTGTCCCACCATTGTCCTGACCCATACCATGCAGTACATTAAGAAACTCAATATCCCCAATATTGAGATCACAATCATTGTTTTCATTGGTCAACCCTGGTGTGGCAGTATCACACAAGTTAGTACCCTTGAGTTGATGCCACTTCTTGAGTTTTAATTTTCGTACATATTTAAATAAATCAATCCTAACATCTGTATAGTTAGAGGGGTGAGAGGGACAAAAGGAGAGTCTAAGGCATAAAGTTCTCTTCTCCGTGGCACTAATGTCTCTCCCTGATAAGTTAATAATAGTTTTATTCACCGTTGCGTCATCCATTAGTAGGCTTTTCTGGCGCGTGTCTTGTTTCCCATTGCGCTGCGTCCCCTGCCTCTTTTACCACCGTTGTCTGATTCTTGCCCGACGATTTCTCCGTGTCCTCTTCCTCTGCCCCGTCCTCGTCCCCTTTGTCCGCTTGTCTTCGGTGTCGGTGTCTCCCTCGTAGTTAAACGTCCTCTCCTCAGTGTCCGGTATTCGTCTAAAAAAGTAACCTGTTTTCTCATTATACCCACAGGTGTTTCACTCTGCACCGAAACATCAGATTCACTTCCACTTGTGATGGAAGTTTCTGTTCCTGGTGTTTCCTTGGTGATGTCGGATTCTTCGCATTCTGAAGACCCTAACTTGTGTAGGTGGTCATATTTGTGGCTGAATGTCAGGATTCTTACACTTTCGTAATCCATATAATCACGATTCAGTTTCCTCTGTTTGCGTATTTTGATTTCTTCCTCGTGTTTGTTGATTCTCTCTTTGATGCTGGTCAGGGATTTGTAGAGTGCTTCCTTCTCCATATTCTTCTTGAGTTCATCCATCAGCTCTTTGATTTCCCCAGAATGACCTCTCTGTCCAGCCAGGCATATTTTATGAGGATTTCTAGCATCCTCCTCGAGCTTTGTGCTGAGTTAGTTGACCATTCCTCTAACATCAGTGGGTTAGGTTTCTCGTACGTGGGAGTGGTGAATATTCTTAGCCCTCTAGGTACCATTTCTTGGTCTACGTAGTTCTGTAAAGATGTTGCCTCCCACCACTTGGTAATTTTGTTTTTTTTGAGTTTTTCGTATCTTCGTAATTTCTCCTCATTAGGTTGTACCTGTTTGATGTTTTCACTCGTGTTGGTACTGGGACCTGTCCTCCTTGCGAACAGGACCCGTGCTGCTGACTTCCTTTCCTCTTCCTCATCCATCTTATCCCCAACGGTAAAAACAATGTCCTCAGACACAGTGTCAGTCCCTCCCCCTACTGAATAGTAGGTTCTCTCTGCCTTGCGACACTGTCCTTGCCACAGTTTGAGCCAATGCGTTTTCTGTATAGAACAGGTAAAACCTGTATTGCAGGAAAAAATCCAGCTGCCCGAGATCAGAGGGAGGAAGAGAAGTGACTTATCCTGGCTGCTAGATATAAAGACCCCGATGTAGATGTGTAGACGCACAGTAGGCACCGCAGTTAGTCAGTGCGCTCCCCGTTTCCCCGGAGGTGGGAATCACGGCACCCGGCCGCCGTCGGGCACCTCACCCCCACCCCCCTAAGGACGGAAGATAGCAGACTACCGCTTACCTGCCAATCAGTGCTGCCGTTGTAATCCGTGGCACCCTCTGCAATCTCTCTCTGGGCAAGGAGTCGTGGCCGGTCCAGAACGTGACTCTCGCTTAGATACCAAACGATTCGACGCTCCTTCTGAGTCACCGGGGACCCGTGGAGAGTGGCGCGTATGCCGGCGGAGCCCACCGGCGTTAAATCCTTTTGAAAATCGCACAATTGAACGCGCTCTCAGTGAAAGATAGACACTGTGTCAATAATTCCCGCTGTTTATTCACAACGCGTTTCGCCTGACAACAGGCTTGATCACGTGAAAGAAAAAGACCAATGTCGGCACATTTGATAGAAAATGGTGATAAACATAAAAGAGGTGACAGAGTGTCCAAGTTGGCAGACATCTTGTGCGTATAAATTGATGCCGAATAGTAAAATTGCAACGTCAATACTGAACACAAGTGCGCCGGCATCTGAAACGCACAGCTGTCACATACAACAAGTCAAGAAACAAATCAAGTCCCCACAACGAGTACATCGAAAAGCAAATGAAACACAGAGTGTTCAATAGACATGTTAATCAATGCGTTGCCCTGATTGTATGCGTACCCGTTAAACAAACTGCACAAATAACTGCATTGCACATCATAGTCTGTAAATGCCCATATGTCCATTCTGCAATGTTCTTGGTAATTTGCTGGTTATAAGCAAACAACATGCATCACGACATGTGGCCAGAGGCCAGTAATGGCAAGTGCCAGAATGTCTAATACAAATCCATGAAAATGACAAAGTGAGGAGGGAAAATGGGGGGGGGGAGGGGGAAGGGGGAAGGGGGAAAGAGAACAGCCAATAGTTCAAAGTTGAAATGACTCAAGATGAGTATGACACAAGTACTCTCACCAAAGTTGCTGACACGAGTCAAAGTGCTCCCGTGCCCAAAAGAAGGGAGAAAGGGTAGGTGGCCGTGAGGGTGAATACTGGTGAGTGAGCCCCTTCCTTTCCTCCTAAAAAATGAAAAAAGAAAAACAAATGTTTAAAATGTGGTACACATCATGACAATTACTGATGGCACAAACAACTGGCTGTTCTCTTCCCCCCCCCCCCCCCCCATTTTCCCTCCTCACTTTGTCATTTTCATGGATTTGTATTAGACATTCTGTCACTTGCCATTATTGGCCTCTGGCCACATGTCGTGATGCATGTTGTTTGCTTATAACCAGCAAATTACCAAGAACATTGCAGGATGGACATATGGGCATTTACAGTCTATGATGTGCAATGCAGTTATTTGTGCAGTTTGTTTAACGGGTACGCATACAATCAGGGCAACGCATTGATTAACATGTCTATTGAACACTCTGTGTTTCATTTGCTTTTCGATGTACTCGTTGTGGGGACTTGATTTGTATCTTGATTTGTTGTATGTGACAGCTGTGCGTTTCAGATGCCGGCGCACTTGTGTTCAGTATTGACGTTGCAATTTTACTATTCAGCATCAATTTATACGCACAAGATGTCTGCCAACTTGGACACTCTGTCACCTCTTTTATATTTATCACCATTTTCTATCAAATGTGCCGACATTGGTCTTTTTCTTTCACGTGATCAAGCCTGTTGTCAGGCGAAACGCGTTGTGAATAAACAGCGGGAATCATTGACACAGTGTCTATCTTTCACTGAGAGCGCGTTCAATTGTGCGATTTTCAAAAGGATTTAACGCCGGTGTGCTCCGCCGGGATACGCGCCACTCTCCACGGGTCCCCGGTGACTCAGAAGGAGCGTCGAATCGTTTGGTATCTAAGCGAGAGTCACGTTCTGGACCGGCCACGACTCCTTGCCCAGAGAGAGATTGCAGAGGGTGCCACGGATTCCAACGGCAGCACTGATTGGCAGGTAAGCGGTAGTCTGCTATCTTCCGTCCTTAGGGGGGTGGGGGTGAGGTGCCCGATGGCGGCCGCGTGCCGTGATTCCCACCTCCGGGGAAACGGGGAGCGCACTGACTAACTGCGGTGCCTACTGTGCGTCTACACATTTACATCGGGGTCTTTATATGCAGCAGCCAGGATAAGTCACTTCTCTTCCACCCTCTGATCTCGGGCAGCTGGATTTTTTCCTGCAATACGGGTTTTACCTGTTCTATACAGAAAACGCATTGGCCCAAACTGTGGCAAGGACAGAGTCGCAAGGCAGAGAGAACCTACTATTCAGTAGGGGGAGGGACTGACACTGTGTCTGAGGACATTGTTTTTACCGCTGGGGATAAGATGGATGAGGAAGAGGAAAGGAAGTCAGCAGCACGGGCCTGTTCGCAAGGAGGACAGGTCCCAGTACCAACACGAGTGAAAACATCAAACAGGTACAACCTAATGAGGAGAAATTACGAAGATACGAAAAACTCAAAAAAAATAAAATTACCAAGTGGTGGGAGGCAACATCTTTACAGAACTACGTAGACCAAGAAATGGTACCTAGAGGGCTAAGAATATTCACCACTCCCACGTACGAGAAACCTAACCCACTGATGTTAGAGGAATGGTCAACTAACTCAGCACAAAGCTCGAGGAGGATGCTAGAAATCCTCATAAAATATGCCTGGCTGGACAGAGAGGTCATTCTGGGGGAAATCAAAGAGCTGATGCATGAACTCAAGAAGAATATGGAGAAGGAAGCACTCTACAAATCCCTGACCAGCATCAAAGAGAGAATCAACAAACACGAGGAAGAAATCAAGATACGCAAACAGAGGAAACTGAATCGTGATTATATGGATTACGAAAGTGGAAGAATCCTGACATTCAGCCACAAATATGACCACCTATACAAGTTAGGGTCTTCAGAATGCGAAGAATCCGACATCACCAAGGAAACACCAGGAACAGAAACTTCCATCACAAGTGGAAGTGAATCTGATGTTTCGGTGCAGAGTGAAACACCTGTGGGTATAATGAGAAAACAGGTTACTTTTTTAGACGAATACCGGACACTCAGGAGAGGACGTTTAACTACGAGGGAGACACCGACACCGAAGACAAGAGGACAAATGGGACGAGGACGAGGAAGAGGACACGGAGAAATCGTCGGGCAAGAATCAGACAACGGTGGCAAAAGAGGCAGGGGACGCGGCGCAATGGGAAACAAGACACGCGCCAGAAAAGCCTACTAATGGATGACGCAACGGTGAATAAAACTATTATTAACTTATCAGGGAGAGACATTAGTGCCACGGAGAAGAGAACTTTATGCCTTGGACTCTCCTTTTGTCCCTCTCACCCCTCTAACTATACAGATGTTAGGATTGATTGATTTAAATATGTACGAAAATTAAAACTCAAGAAGTGGCATCAACTCAAGGGTACTAACGTGTGTGATACTGCCACACCAGGGTTGACCAATGAAAACAATGATTGTGATCTCAATATTGGGGATATTGAGTTTCTTAATGTACTGCATGGTATGGGTCAGGACAATGGTGGGACAGAACAGGGGCTGACACAAACCCATGTTGGAACTTGAGATTGCCAACCGACGCATCTGCCAATACCAATTTCAAAGCCAAGTCCACCTTCATGCCGATATTACCACATGACAGCATCGATACATTTCATGAATGTGCAAGCAAAGCACTCAATGAAGCACGACATAGACACAAAAGTAAGAATAAAAATTACCACACTTACAGGGAGTCCAATCTCACCTACAAACAGAGGCAGGCATTGAAATCTCTTATGGACGATGACAACATCGTCATCCGCCCGGCGGACAAAGGGGGCAACATCGTCATCCTGTCCCGTGAACAATACATTAGTGAAGGGGACAGACAATTGACAGACAGGAACTATTATGAACCCATCGATTTTGACACATATTACACCAGCATTACCACCATCTGGGACCTACTCACGAAGTGAAAAGACAAGGGTATACTCACTTGGGAGGAGTTTGGTTATCTCAAAAGAGATTACCCGATCCTCCCGGTGTTATACCTTCTCCCCAAAATACATAAAGACCCTGAGAAACCCCCTGGCAGGCCCATAGTGTCTTCCAGAGGCAGCGTGGCTGAGCATATTTCCAAGTATATTGATTTTTTCCTGAGAGAATATGTGACCAACCTAGCCAGCTACATTAGAGACACAAAGGATTTTCTCATTAAAATCGAGAACCTTGTATGGGACACAGATTCCCTGCTCATCACCTTGGATGTACATAGCCTTTATACCATTATTAACCACCAACATGGATTAGAGGCATGCAAGCATTTTCTAGCCAAAAGACCGATAAGGCTGCGCGAACACACGCAGATGCTTCTTGACATGATAAAATATTGTCTGAACAATAAATTTTTTTTGTTCAATGGTACCTTGTTCAGACAGGTGACTGGTACTGCAATGGGTTCGTGCTTTGCTCCCAGCTTCGCTAAACTTTTCATGAGAAGCTGGGAGCAGAGCATGTGGACCGATCCAGTTTTCCAGCAGGATTTAAAACACGTGTCGATGTGGCTACGCTACATCGACGATCTTTTCATTGTCTGGAAGGGATCGGAAGAGCTGGCATTAGAGTTCATCAACAACCTCAATGCCAACAAATATAACATCATTCTCAGTGGCAGCATCAGCAGGACTGAAGCAGAATATCTTGATGTTAAACTTGAGGTGAAAGACAACAAAATACACACCACTCTTCACAGGAAAATGACTGCAGGGAACAGTGTCCTTCATGCCCTCAGCAGTCACCCGAGACTTTGAAATGGAGCATTCCATATGGGGAATTGTTGAGGGCAAAAAGGAACTGTAACACAGAGGAAAGTTATCTTGTAGAATGCAAGAGCATAACAGAACATTTTAAAGAGAGGGGATACCCCAACTGGGTGCTCAAAAAAGCTATCGAAAGGGCTAGGCAGATAGATAGAACATCCACTCTCACAGACAAACCTGTGTCTGAAAGCACCAATGATGATACCTCCAGATTGATTTTAACCTACTCCTCGGATGCTAAGGATATCAAACGCATTGTCACCAAGAACTGGGGCATCCTCAAAACCGACAATATCATCGGCAGGAATATCCCGAACAGACCGAGCATTACTTACCGTAGGGGTAGGAACATCAGGGATATGCTCATACACAGTGACATCACCATTTACCCGAGAAACAACCTACAAGGCCTCAAGGGCTTTTACCCTTGTTGTCACTGTAAGGCCTGCAATAACAGCAGATTTCACAGTCAGGTGAGGTACAACGGAGTAAGCAGGGAACTCAGCCAGTTTCTCACATGTAGTTCCACATGTGTGATATATGTCATAGAATGCACCTGCAAACTCTGGTATATAGGTAGCACGACATGCATGGCGAAGAAACGCATTCTCGAACACAGCAGAGCCATTACCAATTTTGACCCCAAATATCCAGTGGCACGTCATTTTGAGAGAAGCACTTTTCTAACACAAGAGATCTGAGTTATATCATTCTAGAAAAAATTGAGAGAAATCCCAGGGTGGTAACAGAGTCTTACATCTGAGACAAAGGGAATCCAGGTATATTATAGATTTCCAGACCAAGTTCCCGGGAGGGCTCAACCAGGAGGAAGAAATGTCAGTACACCTGAAAGAATGACATCACTAGTTCATGTACGCATCATTATGTATTCCTCAATTGTATTTCTCAGTTGTATTCCTGTTTGTTCTTCTCAGATATTCAGTAATGATGGCATTCTTCTCTTACTGTTAAAATATCATTACAAGCTGACAGACACGCTTTTTAAGGGTTTTTTTAATTCCTCTTCTTGCTCCTTTTGACATCCCATGTCATCCAGTTGTTTGTGCCATCAGTAATTGTCATGATGTGTACCACATTTTAAACATTTGGTTTTCTTTTTTCATTTTTTAGGAGGAAAGGAAGGGGCTCACTAACCAGTATTCACCCTCACGGGCCACCTACCCTTTCTCCCTTCTTTTGGGCACTGGAGCACTTTGACTCGTGTCGGCAACTTTGGTGAGAGTACTTGTGACATACTCATCTTGAGTCATTTCAACTTTGAACTATTGGCTGTTCTCTTTCCCCCATTTTCCCTCCTCACTTTGTCATTTTCATGGATTTTTATTAGACATTCTGGCACTTGCCATTACTGGCCTCTGGCCACATGTCGTGATGCATGTTGTTTGCTTATAACCAGCAAATTACCAAGAACATTGCAGGATGGACATATGGGCATTTACAGACTATGATGTGCAATGCAGTTATTTGTGCAGTTTGTTTAACGGGTACGCATACAATCAGGGCAACGCATTGATTAACATGTCTATTGAACACTCTGTGTTTCATTTGCTTTCGATGTACTCGTTGTGGGGACTTGATTTGTTTCTTGACTTGTTGTATGTGACAGCTGTGCGTTTCAGATGCCGGCACACTTGTGTTCAGTATTGACGTTGCAATTTTACTATTCGGCATCAATTTATACGCATAAGATGTCTGCCAACTTGGACACTCTGTCACCTCTTTTATGTTTATCACCATCAAATGTGCCGACATTGGTCTTTTTCTTTCACGTGATCAAACGTGTTGTCAGGCGAAACGCGTTGTGAATAAACAGCGGGAATCATTGACACAGTGTCTATCTTTCACTGAGAGCGCGTTCAATTGTGCGATTTTCAACAAAATAAATAAATATATATATATATATATGTATATAGATAGATAGATAGATAGATAGATATATAGATAGATAGATAGATAGATAGATAGATGTTTGTGTGTTCTTTTTGAAACATTAATTTTACAATATTAACAAAATTAATTTCATACAATCTAAACTAACAATTTTTCATTGATTATGTTTACTATGCACACACACACACTTAATATGTGCATATATATTTATTTTTGTAAACACACACACATATATATGTGTGTTTGGATGAATATATTTATGTAGAATAGCATTAAATAATTAATGGAATTTATTTACTTTACATTATATTAAAGTTATTGTTAGAAATTGGGTCTCTAGCTGGCAGGGGTATCAATCAATCAATCAATCAAACGGTACTTGTAGAGCGCCGCTTATCACCTGTGAGTGTATCCAGGAGCTGAGCTGCTGGGTTAGTCGAAGTGCCAGGTCTTGAGCTTCTTCCTGAAGTCCATCAGCGAGGGAGATGTTCGGAGGTGGAGTGGGAGGGCGTTCCATGACTTGAGGGTGAGGTGGGAGAAAGAGCGACCTCTCCTGTGGCTACAGCAAATATGCGGTGTCTAAGCCGGGGCAAGGGAGGCGGAGAGCAGATTTCTGGATGGTTGGTGGAAGTTCAGGCGGTGGTTCATGTATGCTGATCTTTGGTTGTGGAGGGCTTTGTAGGCATTTGTCAGTAGTTTGAATTGGCACCTTTTCTGGATGGGGAGTCAGTAGAGAACTCTCAGGTGCTGAGTGATGTGGGCCCATTTGGGTAGGTTGAGTATCAGTCTGGCCTCTGAGTTCTGTATTGTCCTGAGCCTTCTCATGAGTTCGCTGGTGGTACCTGCATACAGTGCACTGCTGTAGTCCAGACGGCTAGAGATTAGGGCTTGCATGTCTGCTGAGGGTGTGTAAGTAGATCTGTCGTTTCATGGTGAGTTTGCTGTCCAAGATGAGTTTCAGGCAGTTGTCCTTCATCCAGATATCAATGTTCTTCATGGAATTGTGGAAGTTGGTTTTCATTGTGTTGGGGTCTGCTTAGAGCGAGAGGACGAGCTGAGTGTTGTCAGCATACAATATGATGTTGATGTTGTGGGATCTGATGATGTTGGCTAGTAGCGTCATGTAGATGTTGTAGAGGGTGGGGCTGAGCGATGAACCTTAAGGGATGCTGCAGATGGTCCTCTTGAGTTGCGAGTTGAAGGGGTCGAGATGGATTCTCTGCGTGCAACCAGTGAAGAATGATGCCATCCATTTGAGTGCTTCTTCTTTGATTCCAATCGGGTCCAGTCTTTTGATGATTGTATGGTGGGAGACAGTGTTGAATGCTGCAGAGATGTCAAGAAGGAGCAGGGCAGCCAAGTCTCCTCTGCCAAGTAGGGTGTGGATGTCATCTGTGGCAGCAATTATGGTGTTCTTGGTGCTGTGGTTGGCTCTGAAACCCGATTGGGAGGAGCATAGCAGGTTGTGTCTCTCCAGGTATTCAGTAATCTGAAGGTTGATGGCCTTCTCCAGAACTTTAGTGGGAAACGGGGGCAGCGAGATAGGGTGGCAGTTCTGGAGGTGCCTGGGGTCAGCGGACGGTTTCTTGAGGAATGGCCTGACCTCAGCGTGTTCCAGGAATCAGGAAAGTGGCAGTGATGATGGATGCGTTAAGGATGGTGGTGAGTTGGTGGCTGATCTCATTGCTTCCGAGGTTGAAGAGGCAGTGGGGGCAAAGGTTGGTGGGTGCTCCTGAATGTATGGAGTTCATTATGGCTGTGGTTTCTGGTGTGTGGAGCTGCTTCCATGTGGTGAAGTGGTGGTCAGGGTCAGTTTCCATAGGAGTGGGGGAGCTGAGGATGTCAGTGGGTTGGGGGTCAAAGTTCCTGCAGATGGTGGAAATCTTGTTGTGGAAGTGATTTGCTAAAGCATCGCAGAGTTCCTGAGAGGGAGGGATTGAGTTTTTGGTGAATCTTGGGCAGGAGAACTCTCTGACAATGGAGAAGAGTTCCTTGGTGTAGTTGGTGCTAGCCTCAATGTAGTCTGCGAGGGCCTCCTTTTTCATGCCCTTGAGTTGATGGTGGTAATTGTTGAGGGTTGACTTGAAGGTACCTTGGTCAGTGTCGTCTCTGCTGGTGTACTATCTTATTTTTAGTTGTTTACAGCTGTGTTTGATTGTGCTGATTTCTGGAGAGTACCAACTGGCATGTTTGATGGATCTGTGAGTTTTGGCTCGTTTGATGGGGGCAACTCTGTCGGCGGCATTGGTGATCCAAGTGTTGAAGTTCTCGACTGCCTGTTTCAAGTCAGTGGTGAGGTGTGGTGTCTGTCCACTGGCTCTGTGTCACTTTGTTCCAGCTGTGGAAGGAGGTGATGGGAGGGTTCAAGATGGTGCGAGGAGGTGCTGCGATGGTGATGCGGATGATGGAGTGATTGATCCAGGTGGATTCCATGATATGGCTGTATCCGACTATGTTGCTGGAGGTGAAGATAGGGTCTAGTGTGTATCCTGCCCTGTGAGTGGGGTCTGTGACGAGCTGGCTGAGGTTGATGTTGTCTATTCATTCCAGGAGGTCGGTAGAGTTCGTGTCTGTGGGGTCATTCAGGTGGAAGTTGAGGTCTCTCTGGAAGATGTAGTGGTTGGATTCAGTGGCGAGTGGGACGTTGAAGTCAGTGATGGTGTTGCAGAGGCCAGGTTGTGGTCCGGGGGCATTTAGGCAAGGGTGCCTTTGATGGTTGTTTTGTCGTATGTGTGGAATTGGAAAGTCAGGTGTTCCATGATTGTCTTGGTTTCGTGTTCTGTGGTGGTGCAGCAGATTGATTCCTTGTTTACGATGCCACCTCCGTGTTTGTTAGTGCGGTCACAGTGTATTATCATCTTGCAGTCATTGGGCATCGCGGTGGTAATATTGGAGGCCGATGTGGGGGTGAGCCATGTCTCTGTGATGAAAGTCACATCGGGAGTGAGGGTGGAGATGGTGTCCGAGACTTTGTTGGCATGTTTGAAGAGTTATCTGGCGTTGATCAGGAGTCATCAGAGTGGTTCTGGGGTGGTGTCGGCCAGCAGAGTGGGAGTGGTGCAGGTTTTTACGAGGGTAGGTGGTCCTAGGTTGCAGGTGAACTGGCATCAGTGGCAGGTGAATGATTGTGCTGTGGAGTGGGGAGATGCGAGGCAGCAGTTGTTTGGTGTCCGGGGTCCAGGGCTCAAAGATCTGCAGTGGAGTACCTGTGAGTGTCCAGCGGGCCAGGGTTCCTGGTGCTGGGCACGGTCCAGGTGTGGACGGGTGCAATCTGGCTTGCCTTTGGCAAGCCTTCAGCTCGCGGGCAGCACGCCACGCTGCAGCCTCCATTAAGTAGGTCCCGGGAGGGGCACTGGAGAGGCAGGAAGCGGGTGGCATGAAAACGGCGAGCAGCGAGGCTCGCTGAGCTAAACAGGTTGAAAGGCACAAGTACAGACTAATAGGCACAAATAAAGTACAAAAGCTGGTAAGCACAAATCCAGTAAATTAAAAGAAATGTCAAAAATACAATAAATATGAGCATATGAAAATACGGGGGTAAATAAGCACAATACAATTGAGATGAAATGGAGCAAGCACAAACCAGTGGAATGCTCGAGAGGCTAGATCCGGCTCAACAGACTACTGTGCTAGGCAACTAGCAGTGCGGGCAGACAAACGGGAAGAGAGGCAAGCAGCCGAGCAGCGTGGGGAGCTGGTAAAAGGACCTGCTCAATGGGATCATGCTGCAGCCTCCATTAATTAGGTCCTGGGAAGGGGCGCTGAGGAGGTGGGTAGAGGGTGGTGGGAAAACGGCGAGCAGTGAGACCCGCTGAGCTAAAAAGGCTGAAAGGCACAAATACAGGCTAATAGGCACAAATATAGTACAAAAGCTGGTAAGCACAAATCCAGTAAATGAAAACAAATGTCAGAAATACAATGAATATGAGTATACAAAAAAATCGAAAATACGGGGTGAAATAAGCACAATACTATTGAGATGAAACGGAGCAAGCACAAACCAGTGGAATGCTCAAGAGGCTAGATCCAGCTCAACAGACTAATATTGCTAGGCAACTAGCAGTTCAGGCGGACAAACAGGAAGAGAGGCATGCAGCCGAGCAGCGTCGGGGAGATGGTAGAAGGACCGGCTAAATGGGGTTGAGCCAAGGCTTCCGTTAAGAGTGTCCTGGCAGGGGGCGCAGGGGAGATGGGGAGTGGGCAAATGGTGAGCTATGATGCTTGCTTAGCTAAACAGACTGAAAGGCAAAAATACAGGCTAATAGGCACAAATACAGTACAAAAGCTGGTAAGCACAAATCCAGTAAACAAGAAGAAATTTCAGAAATACAATGAATATGGGAGGAAATAAGCACAATACAATTGAGTTGAAATAGAGTGAGCACAAACCAATGGAACACTCGAGAGGCTAGATCCGGCTCAACAGACTACTGTTACTAGGCAACTAGCAGTGTGGGCGTGCAAATGGGAAGAGAGGCGTGCAGCCGAGCAGCATGGGGAGCTGGTAGAAGGACCATGTCCAAGTGCAGCTCTTTGTGTGGGGACAGGCACAGCCCATTTAGGATGTTTTAGAGAAAGAGCACTTGCACTTTAACACTAGTCAGCAGTGGTAAAGTGCCCAGAATCCTAACGCCAGCAAAAATGAAGTCAGCAAAACAGGAGGTTAGAGGGCAAAAAGTCAGGGGAAACCATGCCAAGGAAGTCAGGTCTAACACGTCTCCCCCCCAGCTGAAAGTGAGGAGAGCTACCCAAAACCTTGGGAGTTCTCTTCACTAAGGCATAAAAACCTGGAGAGACCATCAGCACTGGCATGGTCTGTTCCAGGACGGTGTTCCACCTTAAACTCCATTCCCTGTAGGGAGATGGTCCAGCTCAACAATTAGGGATTCTCAACCCTCATCTGCATGAACTATCTGAGGGGCCTGTAGTCTGTCTGAACCCAGAAGTGAGTGCCAAACAGGTATGGTCTTACCTTCTTCACGTCCCAGACCAGAGCAAAGGCTTCTCTTTCTATTGTGTTGCACCTCTGTTCCCTGGAAAGTAGCCTCTTACTGAAGAAAACTACAAGCAGAGCCAGGCTCTCTTCATTTAGTTGTGGCAGCATGGCCCCTAAACCATGCTCTGAGGTGTCTGTTTGAACAATAAATTCTTGAAAGACGTCAGGGACTGTGAGCCTGGATGCTGTGAACATGGCCTCCTTAAGGGTATCAAAAGCTTTCTGATACGCCTCTGTCCAAATCACCTGACGTGCCTGCTTTCTGGAAGTCAGCTCTGTTAAGGGGCAACAACAGTTCCATACCCCTTTCAAATCCCCAGCAATAACCAGTGAGGCCTAAGAAGGCTCTCACTTCTGTCTGGTCTTGGGGTGTTCCCAAGCCAAAATGGTCTCAATATTGGCCTGGAGAGGGCGGCACCTTGTCACCTCCCACTTGGTGACTCAAGTAGACCACAGAATTCTGCCCTATTTGGCACTTGCTGGCCTGGAAATTCAGGTCTAAACTTTGCAAAGCCTAAAGCACTTCCCTGAGGTGATACAGGTGGTCCTCCCAGCTAGAGCAGCAGACCGCAATGTTCTCTAGATACACAGCCCTGACATTCTCGAACCCAGCCAGGACCTGGTTATCCAACTTCTGGAAGGTGGCAGGGGCATTCTTCAACATGAAGGGCATGACCTGGAACTGGAAGTTCCCTTCTGCTGTAGAGAATGCAGATCTCTATTTCACCCCTTCGTTCAAGGCAACCTGCTGGTGCCCAGACATTAAGGGGTCGATTCCGATTCGGGCCGGAAATTTCTCCGACCGAGCCGGACCCGGAGAGATTTCCGACCGAATCGGACCCGTGCAGTCCGACCGAACGAGTCCGATGCGTCCGTATGTTATCGGACACGAGTCGGTCGGACTCCCATTGAACTCAATGGGAGCCGGTCGTACAACGCGTACGCGGGCTCCCATTGCCTCAATGGGTGCGAGGCGGACAAGGGCGCCCCCTACAGCGAGTACGCCGCGAGCGCTCGCGGCGTACACGCACAGGTAGGGGGGACCCATGGGTCCCCCTGTGTGCGCCTCGCACGGGTACGCGTACAGGGGGTCCGACACGGACCCCCAAAGTACGGCTCCGACAGCGAGTTCGAGTCGGACGGCGCGAGTCGGTCGGAGCGGTCGAGGTGCGCATCGTACTTACCCGGCCGGAAAGCGTCTCCATTGCGCGGTGCGGATCGGGTCCGACCGAGTCGGTCGGAGCGGTACGATCCGGGTACGAGTCGGTCGGAGCGGTCGGGTCGCCCGGACGAGTCGGTCGGCGAATTTGCATCGTACTCGCTCGGCCGGACCCGCGTACGGTTCGGTCGGGAAACAGGCTTTCGCATGGCTTTTTTCCCGACCGAATGGTATTGGGTGCGCCTCCGACCGAGATCGGAATCGGCCCCTAAGTCATATGTGCTGAGGAACTTGGCAGCTCTAAGCCGATCGATGAGCTAATAATCTCTGGGTCTGGGGTGCACATCAGTCTTTGTAACGGCATTAAGCCCACAGTAGTCCATACAGAACCTAAGTTCAGGGGTGACACCTGGAGGGGCAGACTTGGGCACCAACACCACTGGGCTGGACCAAGAGCTGTTTGAGGGCTCAATAACCCCTAATGCCAGCATCTTGGAGACCTCCTCCTGAATGCTGGCTCTCACCTTATATGACAACCTGTAAATGTTGTACTTCACAGGAGTGCTGTCCCAAGTATCAATATATTTTGAACACCATGGAGTGAGTCTTGGGGTAAGAGAAAATATAGAAACTGCCCCAGAAACTGTTGGTCTAGGGTAAAGTAGAGGAGAGGCTGACTCCCTTCACTGACCCATCCTGCTCCTTGGAAGATAGGAGGTCAGGAAGAGGTTCACTCTCCTCTTCCACCCCATCATCAGTGACCAAGAGCACAGTAAGGTCAGCCTTCTCAAAGTGGGACTTGACGCAGTTGACATGTCAGACCCTCAAGATCTGACATGTCTAGGCTAGCCGGGCTGAAACTCAACCAGTGTGGCATTCTGGTCATACGAGTGTTTCATGTCCTCCTGGCTGGCATCCATATTCTCCTGGGTGAGTTCTGGAAAGCGGGCTGTTTGGTTGCAAAGGGCCAGCATGTAGCTGACCACATCCTGCAGGCTCTGCTGGGAGCTGGCTCCCAGCTCTCCATCACCAAACTGAGAGGCCCTCCCTCAGGGTGCCCATACAGAAGTTCAAATGGGCTGAAGCCAACCCCCTTCTGTGGTACCTCACTGTAAGCAAACAAAAGACATGGCAGGAGGATGTCCCATAATCATGCCTTTGAGGATTTGGTTGAACCTTTTAACCAACCCATTGATTTGGTGGTGGTAAGGAGTGGAGAACTTGTAGGTTACCCCATACTCCTTCCATATGGCCTTCATGTCTTGGGGTCCAGATGCCCAATGATGTCAATACCCATCCTCTCAAAGGGGGTGCTAATGACAGGAAAAGGTTGCAGGCTGGATTTGTTCTTCGCCCCTGTCTTGCCACTCGTCTGGCAGGTAGGATAGGACCTACATTAAGCATCTGAGGCATCTTGCAGAACTCCTCCCTAGTGGGATCCCTTTCCTGTTGCCAGTTAGCCAGCTCAGAGAGGTTCCCCAGTTCAACCACATCCTCCCCTGTAGGTATTGGGCCTCCCCCTCAGGTTCAGTCTCCTCCTAGACTGAGGGAGTCTCAGAAGTAGGTTTCTCGCATCCCTTGCCCTTCTTCTTTTTGGCAGGCACATGGGCCATTCTGCCAGGCTCCCGCTCCTCTTGACTACCACCTTGGGCTGCAATGGACCGTGTGGTCAGGCACACCCACTCAGGCACGCTTAACATCTCCAAGTAAGATCTTACCTCCACCTCTTTCCAGGTAGTATGCTCCAGGTCATTGCTAAGCAGACAATCAACAGGCATGGATGGATTCACAGCTACCCTCAAGGAACCTGAGACTCCTTCTTTCAAAGGAAACCAGAGCCACTGGGTAGTGGTTCTCAAGGTTGTCAGCAATGACAAGTTGGTGGGTCACATTACGGACTACCTGCTCTAAAGACACCAGATGACCACTGACGGTTGTCATGCTGACTCCTGTGTCTCTCACACCCTTCACCCTCTGTCCATTGATGGTTACCTACTGACTGTACTTCCTAATGTTGTCAGGCATGTGGGTTCTCTGCACCATCTCCCCGTCACCCAGGAACACTTGGGTAGCCTCTACTCTCTCTCCCAAACTATCTGGGACAAGCTTCTCCCCAAGCGCTGCACTAGCCAACCCCAGTGACTGCCCACCGATGGGGGGCTGTGCCTGCTTGGGACACATGGCATGTCCCTTGAAGTGCCTTTCCTGCTGGCAATCAAAGCACTTCAGGAGGGGCTTCTCTACAGACTGTTAGGGAACCATTTTTTCTTCTTCTCAGTAGGGGGTTGGGAATCCTGACCCGAAGAACTACTTTGGAACCCTTTAGAGAACTCTGTGCTTTTGTCCCTCCCCTCCTTCTTCTGGTGAGGACTCTGCCCACCCTTGTGGTGATCCTCCCCCAGATACTTTCTTATGGACGCTGGTGCTGACCCAGCGGTCAACCACCCTAACAAGCTTCCTTCCCTGGGGTCAGGGAGCTTACTATCAGCAAGGGGTTGACGCAGATCTGGATAACAAAGACTGAACATGTGCTCATTTGCAAACAAAATATACAGCCCCTGTTAATCCTTTATCTCACTGCTCTTCAGCCAGCCATCCAGTGTCTTGCAAAAGGAGTCTAAGCAATTCACATAGGTCTGTTGAGGAAGCTTCTGAGTGTCCCTGAACTGCTGGCTGTTCTTCTCTGGAGTTAGGATGAGTTATCCCCCAATGAAGGAAGCCCTAATCAGGAAATTTAGTCTGTCACCCCCCATCTAGGACCAGTAGAGTTCCCTCGCCTCAATAGGGATATGCATGCAGAGACTAGACTCCCAATCATCCACAGGGTCCCTGTGCATCTGTAGGGCAATTTCAGAAGCCTCAAACCATCTATGTTGTCTCTGATCACAACGTTAGACACTAGACCCTTTGGTATGTGGACCCCCCATCAAAGGGCACTGAGGACACAATGCCACCATCACTGCTGGACTAAGCCTGGCCTTAATGTCCAGCACCTTCAGGCTCAATTTATGAGCCAACATGAGTTTTCTCTTCCCCATGGCCAGAATATTCTCCACTAAGGCTTTCTCCTTCTCTAATTTGAGTTGGCAAGCTCCAATTTTAGATTTATCTCCTCCCTCCTGTCCTCCAGCTCCTCTAGGGACAAGCCTCTTGATGACACACTGCTCCCTGCTCTGGGAGGGGAACCACTACTCCAGGCAGGACATTGGCGGCCTCTCCCACAGGCAGTCCCAGATTCTCCAGTAAATCCAGGTCCAGCTTCTGATCCTCAGCCAGTATCTCATCCTCCTCCTCTGGGGTTACAACTGCTGCATCACGAGCTTCTATCTGGGACCTCAGCGCCTTTTTCAGCTCCATCTTCCAGGTGAAGCCTTTAGTAGGAAGCTCAAACCCCTTGCAGAAATCCTTGAGCTGGACCACAGTGTAGCTCTCAAATTCGGCCAGCTCAAAATCCATTCTTTCAGGTGCAGGTGCAGATGTAGAACCTCCAGTCAGAGACATTAGGAAGAAGCAAAAATGTCAATCAGGGAGAATAGAACAATTAAAAATGCCAATCAGGCAGGGTAGCAAAAATACAATGCCACTCAGGAAGAATTGATTCAAATTTGCCACAGGTATGGATGGTAGTGTACACCAAATTACTGTAAGGCACTGCACAAACACAAGTTCTATCCTTACCACTGATCACCAATGTTCGAAATTGGGGGCCTCATTCAAAAGGCCCCTGCGCCGTTGGAACATCACTTTTAATGACGATCTGGTGGCGCACATTGTAGTGCCATATCTACAGGACCACGTAAAGGCACCCTGCGTGGCTTTTCATGGCCTTGTAGATATGGTGTGAGGCAACGCAGCACAGGTCACTGCGTTGTCTCACACCTCGATAGGGATGCATGCCATGTGTGTTATTGTGGGTGTTCCCACATAACACCCATGACATTTGACATATTCCCAGATTTACAATGTTCTGTAAACCTGGGAATGCGTCAAAACCCTATGTCTCCCCAGGGGAGGTGTAGGAGAGTTGCAACAAGGTGAAATAGCTTTATTTCTCCTCGTTTTTAACTCTTTCTATATGTGCTGAATTAAGCAGCACATACAGAAGGAGGAAATCACTTGCTGCACAAAAACAATCATTCCCACAACACAGACACCCTTGCACCATGGTGCAAGGGTGCCTACATTGGCGCATTACAGAAAATTGAGTGTCAGCACAGGGAAAGAGGACAAGAATGTGCCATATCTCATCGATACGGCACGTTCCTGCCCTTTTCTTATGCCATAGAGCAGCACAGTTGGAAGGCTTGCGGGCTGCCATATGGCAAAATACTGTAAATTAGGCATTGGGTCACTAGTTGGCAGAGGTATTCACCCTGTCCAAGTAGGGTCCAAAATCCTAGTCAGGGAAAGTCAGTTACACACCATAAATGAACCTGTGCTCACCATCTACTTGTTGAACCTCTTGAAATTACGGGCTGCATTGTTTTTCCAAATGGTATGAGTAACTTTTTTCTTTTAACGGAGGATAAAGTAGTAAAACTGATTGAAACTACCAAATCTGGGTCTCCTAAGGACCCTTGCCTGCGTTTTGTCTTGCATTTGGTCCCTGGTCTGATTGCGGTTTGAATATTATAATAGTGTCGATCAATATCCGATGGCTTGGAAAAAGGCCTTGTCCTTCCTAATATAAAAAAAAACTTCATTGGACCAGACGGTGAATAAGAACTACAGTCGCATCTCTTGTCTACCATTTCCTGCCAAAATATTGGAAAATGCCTTAAATGAGGATCTCACAGCCTATTTGGATTCTAATAACATTCTGAATCCTTTCCAACACGTTTTCAGTCCAAACCACTGCACTGAATCAATCAATCAATCAATCAATCAATCATGTCACTTATAAAGCGCACTACATACCCGCGAGGGTCTCAAGGCGCTGGGGGAAGAGGGGGGTGGTGCTGCTACTGATCGAAGAGCCAGGTCTTGAGGAGTCTTCTGAAGGCCAGTAGGTCTTGGGTCTGTCGGAGGTTGGTGGGGAGGGTGTTCCAGGTCTTGGCGGCGAGGTGGGAGAAGGATCTGCCGCCGGCGGTCGTTTTCCAGATGCGGGGGACTGTGGCGAGGGCGAGGCTGGTCGAGCGGAGCTGGCGGGTGGGGGTGTAGAAGCTGAGTCGTCTGTTGAGGTAGGCTGGTCCGGAGTTGTGGAGTGCTTTGTGTGCGTGGGTGAGGAGCTTGAAGGTTATCCTCTTGTTGACAGGGAGCCAGTGCAGGTCTCTCAGGTGGGGTGTGATGTGGCTGCGTCGGGGGATGTCGAGGATAAGACGTGCAGAGGCGTTCTGGATGCGTTGCAGCCGTCTCAGGAGCTTAGCCGTCGTTCCTGCGTAGAGGGCGTTTCCGTAGTCCAGCCTGCTGGTGACGAGGGCCTGGGTGACTGTTTTTCTTGTTTCGGTGGGGAATCAGCTCTTGTGGTTGCTACTGAGAAGATCCGAAGGTTGGTGAAAAGTGAGGAAAGGCGGCACTGATTCTTTTAGACCTCTCAGCCACGTTTGATACGGTGAACCATGCTGTACTTATCAACTGGCTTGGGAGGGTTGGGATTGGTGCACTGCCCTGGCTCTACTAAGTTCCTTACAAGCTAAGAGGGAACAAACTGTGGAAATAGGCAGTTTCTAAGCTAACTCTTTTTTCTCCCCTGTGGGGTACCTCAGGGGACTTCCTTATCCCCCACACTCTTTAATATTTATGTATATAACTCCCCTGGTGAAACTTATTCAATCATTTGATTTTTTGCCATAGCCTATGCCGATGATGTGCAAATAATCATATCCATCCCTGCAGAGGAAAACACGGCTGCTAAAAATGTCAATAACTTTGGCTCAGATCCCAGTCTGGATGCAGGAAAAGTGTTTAAAATGAAACACAGAGAAACTGAAGGTATTTTGGGGCATATTAACAAGGCGGTGATAAACAATTATTGCCGCTTTTGCGGTCGTTTTCGGCCGAAAAGCGGCGATAATTATATCGCCTTATCAGCAAAGACACGCTATCGCGTGTTTTGCTGATTTTGCTCCCGTTTCCAGCACGCCTGACTTCGCATCGATAATGAGATGCAAAGTAGACGTGTCTGTGGAAACAACATGGGTAAATATCGCGAAGGCAGCTTCGCAATATTTACAATGCGGGAAGCGATTATTTTAATCGCGTTAAGTATGCTTAACGCAGGAATTTAACGTCTGTTAAATTCCTGACTAAGGCATACTTAACATGGGAGTGGATTCTGTGGCTAAGACCACAGGCCCTATCATCTAGGATATCGCCGTTTTCCACATGGAAAACGGCGATATCCACGCTATCTCTGGAATTTTTATCGCTCGGCGATGCGCGTTGTTAATAACGCGCTAACCGGGCGATAAATTACAGAGATAGCCGGCGATAAATATGCAAGCGCTAAGCGCGCTTTGCGATATTTATCGCCGGCCCTTGATAATATGCCCCTTTGTTTGGGAGGAACACATCATTCTGGAGCAACTCATGGTGGCCTGTTCATCTTAGCTGAGTATCCTCTTCCATCCAGAAAGTAAAAAATCTGGGGATCTTATTTGATGACCACTTACATTTTTCAGAACAGATCAATCGCATAACATCCTCTTTGTTCTAGTTAATCAAGCTAGTGAAAAGGTTTTTCCTTTTTTTCCTCTTGAGCTGCAAAAATGGTTGTGGTAGCTTTCATCCTTTCTAGGATAGATTATTGTATTGCCCTATATTTAAGGATAAACAAAGGACTTTAGTCTAAGCTCCAATAATTGCAAAATGTGGCTTCACTGCTTCTCTTGAAGGTGCCCAAGTTCTGTTCCATCACAAAGAAGATCCAGGAATTGCATTGGCTGCCGGTAGCTGAGAGGGTCAAGTTTAAGGCTCTCTGTTTGTTGCATAAAGCCTTGCATGGGCACTGGTCCCCCCTACCTACACATTGTTTTTCAAGTGTTACTCCCTTCGGTGAGAATTGAGATCTTCTGTTTCTAAATTTGTGGTCATCCCAAAAATAAAGAAGGCCCGATGGGGTGGCAGGAGTTTCTCATTCTTAGCCAGCAAACTTTGGAACTCTCTGCCTCTATCCTTAAGATCTCAACCTAGTCCTACCCTCTTTAGGAAGTTGTTAAAGACATGGCTCTTTGTCTCCTCTTCTAAATAAGCTCTGTGTTTCACTTTAAGTTGTTTTGAGGTTCCGCTAGCACCAAGACACTTCAGTATTTGCCCGCTCTAGAAAATGTTTACTTACTTACTCTGGTAGCTTGGCACAGATCAGGCAGGCTTAACTTAGGAGGCAATGTGTAAGTATTTGTGCAACACTTAAAACAGTAAAACTGTGAAAACACCACAGGAAAATACTCCACACAGGATTAGAAGGAAAAGAGCTTAATTTAATGAACAAAGCAAGACCAAAATGACAAAACTCCAATAAGTAGAGCGGGACTTATGAATTTTTAAAGACTATCTTGACATTTAGTGCTTAAAAGCATAAAGCGTCAACTGGGGACATCTGGCCATGCTTGACAGGGGTAAATCTAAAAGTTCAGGCTGACAGAGATGGAGTGCAGGTCAGATACAGGGACTAGCCTTGGTCTGCTGCAAACTGTAATTTGCGAGGAGGATGCTTCGAAGTCGAAGATCCAATGTGTGGAGCCGACGAGGCTATGTGTCGTCGTCAATCTGGCTGGATGTAGGTGATGCGTCGGTTCCGAGCCATGCAATCCGGGATGTGCCATCGGTGGCATCCATGCAAAGTAGGCAATGCATTGTCTCCAAGCTATGCAACTAGTGATGTGATGTATTTGGCAGGCGATGCAGCGGCGCTGGAGGTGATGTGCTTGTTCCAACTGGCGCAACAACGGCAATGAGTGGATTTTGCTGCCAAACTTCAGAAAATCCACTTCCAAAGGCCCAAGACTGGGTTGGCACCAACTGGCATGGTAAGCTCACAGTTAGCAGAGCCCCAAAAGTTGCAGGAGGGTTGAGGGAAGTCACTGATATACCTGAGACTTCAAAGCAGGAGGTAAGTTTGCAAGCTCTTTGAGTCACTTAAGTTCTTGAGGATGTAGAGATGCTGGTCCAGTCCTACTCACTCCCAGACAAGAAGGGCAGCAGGCTTCAGGGCAGGCGCAGCAGAGGAGGAGTCCAGTAGAGTCTAGCAGAATGAAATTTCTTTTAGCAGCACAGCAGTCCTTCTTCCTGGCAGAACGTCCTCAGGTCCAGAAGTGTACTGGTTTGGTGGTGTCAGGGGTCCAGTACTTATACCCAATTGTGCCTTTGAAGTAGGGAATACTTCAAAGAGAGGCCTTTGAAGTGCATAAGGCCCCTGCCCTTCCTGCCCTGGCTCCAGACTCACTAGAGGACTGTATGCAGCTCATTGTGTGGGGACAGGCACAGCCCATTCAGCTGCAAGTGTCAGCTCCTCCCTCTCATCCTGCCGAGGATGACCCATCAGGATGTGAGTGACCCATCAGGCATACATAAGCTCCTTTTGTGGGTGACTGTCTAGAGGGAATGCACAAAGTCCAGCTGTCAGCTAAAACAGGCGTGTATTCAGAGACACCAAGAGGCACAAAATGGTTAAAGTAAGAAATGTCAACTTTCTGAACGTGTCCGAAATGCATTGGGTGAATGTATGACTGTTAGGATGCCCAGGAAGAATAGTGGAATTCAACGTGTTGTAGGTTAAGGCCTGGATGAGCATATCTTCAACATTAAATGATTGAAATCACGCCGCCTCCGTGTTTATTTTGGAGTACTGAGGACTACATGGATTACTTTCGTTATTTTGTAAAAAGATTTATATCATAGGTCAACAATGATTGGCTTTTGCCTACTATAGCAGTGCATCTTGAATCTGGTGCGCGACGGCGCACCAGGCAATCTTTCATTAACTTTCTAGAAGTGGCATTTTCAGACTTACAACTTAAAATCCGACTTTACCAGAAGTTGTGATTTAAAATTGTGAGTCCAGAGACACCAAATTCAAAATATATATCTTTTCCCAATTGGAAATTACACTTATGAAATGTAATAAGGTTATCCCCATGTTAACCTATGGGAGAGATAGGCCTTGCAGGAGTGAAAAACACATTTATTAGTTTTCATTGCCAGGACACATAAAACTTAAAAGTACATGTTGTACTTTTTATATACACTGCACCCTACCCTTAGGACTGTCTAAGGCCTACCTCAGGGGTGACTTATATGTATTAAAAAGTAAGGTTTAATCTGACAAGAGGGTTAACTTGCCAAGTCGACATGGCAGTTTAAGTCTGCACACACAGGCTCTCCACTGGTAGGCCTGAGAAATGTTTAAAAGACTGCTAAAGTGTGTGGCCCAATCAGTGCTGCAAGCCCACCAGTAGCATTTAACTTACAGGCCCTGGGCACATGTAGTGCACTTTACTAGGGTCTTCTAAGTAAATTAAATATTCCAATTGTGGATACGCCAAATGTTACCATGTTTTTGGGAAAGAACACATGCACCTTAGCACTGGTCAGCAGTGGTAAAGTGCCCAGAAACCTAAAGTCAGTAAAAATTAAGTCAGTAAAACAGGAGGTCAGAGGGCAAAACTTAAGGGTAAACCACACCAAGGAAGCCAGGCTCAACAGTTATAATATTATAATATTTAACCTTTACTACTTTAAACGGTATATGGTTTATATATTAGAAAAACAATATTTTTGTCTGTTTTTCGACTATATTTCAGTCCACAACATTTCCTTTCGAAATGTTTGTCATTTCCATTATAAGTATGGGAACACACTATTGTGGTAAACCATATTTTTGACACAATATTTTTGTCAACGATATTTTTACCACAATTTGTGTCATTGAACCCTATTGAATCTATATTCAGGCTTACTACTGAAACAGTGTGGAAATTTCCTTTGTTTGCATTAGGGTCCATAGTACCCTTTCTACACTTCTGTGAACTGGAAAACAGGGGCAGAGCACCAGGTCTCCATGTTCTGGCAACCCAAACACAAGAAACCTACCTGACTTTCTGAGCAGTAAAGTCAGTCCAGGAAGAAGACAGAGCCGTTCCTTCATAATAATTGAGCTTCACCCATTCACAATTGACCCCAGAGTTTCTCCAATTTGATTAGATACAGGTATAATTGAGAATGTCAGAGTGCCCAGCTACTTCTATTGACTGGCTCCAGCAAAAAATGGTTGCTCTGGTAGTCAACATTTCTTGCCAGCATTCTGCTTTTTTGATAGCATTTTTACTGGCTTTTCACAATCCGCACTCTGGTATCCAGACGTTTTGCAGGTGGGTAGGTGGCTGTCTCCCAGGTGAGTTTATTTGAAGAGCCAGGCCTTCAGTTTCTTGCAGAACTCAAGAAGTAATGGAGAGGCTCCGAAGTGATGTCGAGGTTGTTCCATGCTATGGGGGAGATGTAAATAAAAGCGCAACTTCCGGCTCTGTTTTTGTGTATGCGGGGTACATGTGCTAGTGAGAGTCTGGCTGAGCGGAGGTGCCTCAGAGGTTGGTGGAAGTGTACGTAGCTGTTGAGGTAGGTGGGGCCTGCATTGTGTAGTACGCCCCTTCCTAATAGCGAGTCAAAAACACTATTATGCGAGTCGGTAATAGGTTACCGGCTCGCAAAATAGGGTTTGTACATAGAACAGACCAATTTTGCGGGCGCAAACGGGCCGATTTCCAGTTTGCAACTGTAAAAAACGGTCATACATCTGGCCCTTAGTGTTGCACCTATTTAAAGTTTGAACAGGCAAACAGGCTCACATCTCGTCAACCACTGTTTGGGGTTAGATGACGTTCTTCTGCCTTGGCCGTGGTACTTAAAAAGTAAAGTTAGGGATTTTTATGTTTAATTTGCTAACTATGGATTACATCATTGATAATTCTTTACATCAAGTCTGCTTGAAGTCAAAGAGCTTTTTGCCTACCTGGGTACTTGGAAGACTGGATATATCTTGTGGGGTCGGACTGCCTACTCCCTCACTCATTCCCCAGGACCAGGAGGACCATGTGGCTGCCCTGAGTACTTGCAAGCTATGACGAGATGTGCTTGGTGGCTATTGATAATGGTCACGCTGGCCGAGAGAAAAAAGAAGGCAGTATTATTAACCTCAGAAGTTTCTAAGGAGGCAAGCAGAAGAGCTCGCCAAAGTAAGCACTGTTGCACCTAAGCTCCATGCCCAGAACACGGTGGAAGATTGAATTTGGCACCAAACACGTCAGTTGTATTACTATTAATGTGCATGACTTTGTAATTTGGCAGCATCATCCTATGAAAAAGTAAGTTCAAACGTTCACAAACTAACCATCTCGGCCCTGAAAACAGTAATGTGCAAAAATCAGGTTGCATTGCCGTATAAAAAAAGTAACATTTCTGAAATACCTATAAGGTTAACATGCGTTGCAAAAGCCAATAGCTTTGGCCCTTGTATAGTGTATGCAGACGCAACATATAGGCACCCATGCTCATTCCTCCCTACACACACACACACCACAAATAAAACTGACAGGTGTAAACAATATTACAGTAGAACATAACATATAAATACAAATATGATACAACTACAAATAGTAATAAAAGATATCTATTGGGACAGGGAGTAACCTAACGTGTGGGTAAGTGGGTAGGTGAGAAAGCATCCAAAACTGAAAAGGAGACAGGTGAAAGAGCAGACTAACTAACAACAAATCACAGGAGCCCAACTGGGTTGTCTTTGCACTAATTAGTACTACCTCACTCCAATCAACAAACTAACTGAGGATTCTGATGCAAGGGGACACAGTAAAATTAACTAGAGAAAATTGCATATCTTTGACCAATCATCTAGAATGTTAATCAATAACCTTCTAGGAAGTTTCACTAAAGAAGATGGAACTCAAGGTAATAAAGATGTGAGGATCAAATCACTAATTGTAAATAGGCAAACTTGTTTCAAGGAACCTGGTTCTGACACAATTCTGTTGACGTGTTCCCAAAATGCATCAAAAAAGATTTAGAGAACATTTTTGTTGACTGGCTTGTGTCTGCATTTCTCTCAGATTTTCATGGGAATAGTGATCTTTAGTCTCAAAGGTGATGCTGACTTTTCTCTGAAGAGGACACACATGGTTGCTGTGGTCAAGCAGTGAAGAGGTATCTCAAGAGTAGTGGATTGAATGTTAATGCCACAGTGATAGTTACAATTTTTGTAAAGGGTCAATTCTGTCTCCGTGTCGGCAATCATTATTAGAAGCATAGATGCGGCCCAGTAATAGAGTTATGTGTCTGCCCAGCCCAAGCTGGCTTCAAATTGAGACCGAGGACATTTCGCAAATGATACCCATAAGATTGCCCCTGCCCATAAAAACCCAGAGATCATGGATTGGACGTCTGTGGAAAAAACAGGGGGAATTATATATGGATAATTTTGAAGAGTATTTAGAAAGCGGAGGAGAGTTAACATTTGGAATACAGTTCCCCATCCCCTCAGAGAGAGGGGTGGGTTCATCCAGTATTGGAACTCGCACTTCCTTTTTACTATGAGGGAGCAACATTGTTTTCGACCAACGCAGCTACTCACTGAGGTTTGCTGAACAGTCCGATTTGCCAATCCTTAATCCACACGCTATTTTGCACACGTTGCGAATTTGCACCAAGCAACTGTTTTTATTCTTTTAATATTTTAAATACCTTTGTCATACTGTCAGTTAGTTTGTACCTCTTATGCAGACTTCTTTCTCACTTGCACACCGCTCTCCGGTCCACCACGGCCTTTCCTTGTGCCGATTGAGTGGAGAGAGTTGGTCTTGGTGGGGCTGTCTGAGACGTCGACGGCCGCCATCTTGAGTGGTTGACATTCTAGTCATCCCACACAACTCGGGCTATCGGACTCTGCTCTACTACATAAACCAGCCCTGACGCGTACGTGCAGCGGGCGCATCGCCAGCACGCCAAATGCACACCAAAGGCAAGCCCGTCTTGAAGGAGGTGACCCGATTAGGGCCACACGGGTCACTCGCGACCACCTCTCAGCCTTCCATACAAATGAAGAGTCGGTCAGACAGTAGAGAATACAAACCAAGTATTTATTCAGGTACACTCGAGCGGAGCCCAATCTGCCCAGTCTCTAGGGATTGCTGCAGAGGGACTGACATCAGAAAACATGATGATACATTATGTACGATTCAGAACCAAAGAAGGCACGCCAAGACTGGAAATTTCCAGAGGGAGGCAGCTACACAAAGGAGGTACAGAAGGATTCGTTTCGATCTTGGGACCTGGCACACACTATCTCTATGCCAAGGTCGTCCTGCCTGTGCCCATCGCTGGACTAGGGGGAGCAGGCCTCTATCTAGTGGGAAAGGTATGCGCTAATAAGAACAGTGTATTCATTAATACAGCAAGGCCCAACCTTGGAGAAAAAGAAAATTACCAAAGCTGCTTCTCGCAGAGGCAGAGAGAGGGATTAGTTTCGCTCATGGATCAAAATGGCGGCTAAACATAAAATGGTGTTGCAAATCCTAACTTATGCAGAACAATATGTAAACAACACAGCAAAGACATTTTTATTCTAACAGTCTGCGCCCGTCCGCGCTCGGACCGCGCTCAGCGCCAGCCACTCTGCCGGGTCGGGGATCCACCTGGAAACCATGATTTCATACTCACGAAGTAGGCTTTTGGAGCTATCTAACATTAACCCGCGTTGCCCTGGTCCAGATTTTAACTGTGGTAACAGCCCAGGGACACAGAGTTGCCTCACCTGTAAACTCATGCTTACAAATATCAAGAGTACACTGAACACTAATATTCATCCCAGAAAGCCCCACAGAGAAAACGGGAAGGACAAATTTGATCCTGTGGGAAATAGGGCCCCACAAGGGCTGTATTGTGCTCACATAAATGCACGTTCGTTAATCAAACACAAATACGAATTTGCGGATTTCACAGAAGTGCATGCCCTCGACATAATATTTGTCATGGAAACTTGGGCGGATGAGTCCTCGGGTCCCGACCTGGTGGTGGCCATCCCACCCGGTTTCTCAATTGCTAGGAAGGATCGCATAGGCAAAAAAGGGGGTGGGCTGGCCATAGTCTATCGGGATTATCTGAAAGCATCCTTTAAAGAGATCCCTACAGGCTCTGACTGCGAAGTGCTCTCCTTTAAAATAGCTATTAAAATCACACATATTCCTTTAATGGGCTGCTGGTTTATCGGCCTCCCGGTCCTAGGGCTAACTTCATACACAACATGGGGCAGTTACTTGAACATAAAGTCAACTCCCAGGACTACACTATTCTAGGGGATCTTAATTTTCACCTGAAGAACCATCAAAACAAGGTTTCTAAAGCCCTCATGGATCTTTTGACCAGTGTAAGTTTAGAACAGATTACGGGAGCCTCCACCCATAGAGCTGGGCACCTCCTGGACGCTGTCTTTATAGACTGTCCTTTTTGGAAATGCAATAATAACCTGCAATTACACTGTGAAGGAAGTGACCCGATTAGGGTCACCCGAGTCACTCACGACCACCTCTCAGCCTTCCATACCAAATGAAGAGTCGGTCAGACAGTAGGGAATACAAACCAATATCTGTTTATTCAGAGAACACTCAGAGCGGAGCCCAATCTGCCCAGTCGCTAGGAGTGTTGCAGAGGGGGCTGGCATCAGCAAGCATAGAGATACATTATGCATATTTCGGAACCAATGAAGGCACGCCCACAATGGATTTTGCCAAGCAGATACAGCAGAACAGTGGAATTACAAATAGTAAGTTTCGATTCTGCAGCTGGGCACACACTATCTAACAGTCAAGGTCATTCTGCCTGTGCCTGGCACTAGACAAGTGGGAGAGGGCCTACATCTAGAGCAAAGGTATGCACTAATAAGAACAGTGCATTCATTAGTGTAGCAAAACTCAGCTCCGAAGAAACATAACCTAGAGAAGGCCGTTTCTCGAAAATGGCAAAGGATTAGTTTCGATCATGATACAAAATGGCGCCCTTACACAAAATGGTGCCGCGAATGCTAACTTATGTAAAACAATGCCAAAGCATATTTTTCTATTCCAACAAACCCTCCTTTTAGCATGTGCTAAATATTTTGTATAATATCAAAAAGACCTATAATTGTAAATTGTTTTAGGAGCACTACATAGTTTCAGCTTTGGGAAGGGAAACAGTAAGGAGGAAAGAAGTCTCAAAAATACCCTCATCTATTTGCATGAGGTCTTCTACTTCCTTTTGAATCATAATTGTTGCATTAGTATCATGAATTGATATTCTCTTCGGGGCAAGAAGGGTGGTGCAAAAAGAGCAACATAAGGGAAGACACTGGACCAGGACACAGTAAGAAATCAAAATCACAATGAAATAAATCACCTTTTCAAAGATCCAACCCCATCTACCAAAAAGTGACCAACTCCAGTTCCCACTCTCCATTCCTTTAACATTTTCTAGGATGTCTAAAATGTGTTGGGTAATGTTCTTTTACATATTAGTGATCCCGACTACACACTGGTCTCCTACTACCACGCACACACCACCGCTCTAAGCTAAGATGAAATCAACAGCATATCTAGTTTGCTCAGAATATATCCGCATACTTTCCAATTGAGTGGTGATGTAACACAAAGCTGCTACAGTGGAGTTGAACATTATCTGTAGCTTACATCCAAAATATTCTCTAGCTTTTTCACCCCTGGCCATTGCAGTACCACCGAATGTAACAATGGAGGAGTGAATATATCCAAATGTGATACCATTTCTGTAATTGTTGACTTCCAAATCAGTCACTCCATCACAAAACTCTGCAGTCACCGTTCTTTTTACCCATCTTACATTTGGCTTACTGTACTCACAAGGCACACCTAGAGGGAGCACCATTCACTAGAGCAACATCAACTGTACCATTATAAACATTTGAATAAGTACCATTAGACAGAAAATAAAATCATAGGTGTGCATAGAGTGGACCTTGATAATCTACAGGAGCATATCAGGTATTTATTCCAAAGTTACTCGGGTCTTTCTTTTTCACTAAAGACATCGTATTTTTGAACAATATTATTCCAGAACAATTGACATATAAAAATGCGTCAGTACTATTCACTATTGGACAACATGCAGGATAATAACCAGCTTTCCAGGTGACCGTTAAATCTTGGTAATGCCAGCCTACTAAGGTAATGTTCTGCTCCTTCATGTACAAATTATCACAATACATATTATTATCACACCCCGGATATCCCTTTCCTTGTGGCTTTCTGTAATACAAACAAGGGCCAGGATATCCCATTCCAAACTCGCCTCTTACCTGGAATGGGCGGGTATACATATAATTGACTAACCCTGGGCAGAGTTTGCAGAGTTGCGCTACGCAAAACTCCGCGAAGTGGAAAAAAATCTGCCGCGCGGCGCTCCGCAAGCGGCGGAGTGCGATAGAAAAATGCAGTTCGCAGTGATTTTCAGTTCCGGATGCTTGTCTGCACTGTGCAAATCATCGCGAATGGCACCATGCACAGCGCAAGCGGGCGCTGCTTTCCTTTTTTACCCGAGTGGCAGCTTTCTCAATGCGAACGGGCAGTTTCTCAACTCGAGCGGTCGCGAGCATACGCGACCACTCGCAATGAGAAAACTGACCCCCCCCCGCGTTGAGAAATCTCACCTGGAGGTTTTATTTTCCACGCTCGTGCTCACCAACTTGATGTTGACGATCGTGAACGAGGAAAAATCACGCCGGGAGGTGGATTTTCCTCGCTCGCGCTCGCCAACATGACGTTGACGAACGCGGGCGAGGAAAAAAACTCTGCTTCGCGGAGTGGAGTTTTTTGGAACTCTGCGAGCTCCGCGTAACGCAGAGTGCGGAAAACTCAGAAAACTCCGCAAGCGGAGCGGAGTTCACCGCCCAGGCTTATAATTGACAAGTGACAATGGGTAAGCAGTCCATAAACTTGTGACAGATTCAGTAGGATAACAAGAAGTACCTTCTCCCAAAAATCTTTTATGTGTGTCTAGAAATACATTACCGGGGCTGTCCTTTTTATGTGGACTTGAGAAACAACCTTATGTTTAGTACATGACGATGAATCTTGATTTTGTTCCAAAACCCAGAACACCCCACCCAGAATCAATAGCAGGAAAATCACAAGAATAACACACAATATCTTTTTCTTTGTAGACCAGTAATATACGTGTATAAACAGGGGGAATCACTGACTGCTCTTCATCGGCAACCATCCTGCCAAAGGGATACATAGCAAATGATGAAAGAAGGGGGCAATATGCCAGCAAGAAGAATATGTAAGTTACCAGTGTCTGTCAGAGCCTCACTGGTACAGGCTCCTATTGTCCATCAAAATGTTGGCGCTCTTGAGCACCGGCGGTGGAGCTTGCTCTGTCCTAAGCTCGAGTTCCTACGTCGACCAGGATAATGTACCCACAAAGGGGATACTTTCGATCTATCCTGTCCAATGTGCACAAATCTCACATCACCCTAAACTAACTCTGTTGACTATGGCAAAGTACACCCTAACCTTCACAGTCCATCCCTAACTAATCTGACTTCTCCTTTGGTGCAATGTTCCTCAGCCGAGGGCGCAAATTATACCTAGTAACTCCAGGCACAGAAGGATCAGTGAAAAGGGGCTCCTGGATAGCCCGTATTTCCGGTGGAACTGCTGCATTCAGCACTTCATCATTTTCCTCATCCGTTTTGGTCCAGGTCAGCCTGGTGTCACTGAAGGGGACCAACTAAGGCACCGTCTCACACTCAGAGTCCCCTACTCCATCCCTCACCCATTGATCGTAGGGCAAGGCTAGAGGTATCCTGCGACAGTGAGTCGCATGCACCCAGTTCTTTCGGCCAGCGACCTTGACAGCTGTGCGTGTAGCCAGGAGGACCTGCTTCAGCCCCTTCCACCGCGGCTCCAAACTCTTCTTCCGCTGGAAGTTTCGTACCAACACGAACTCGCCAGGCTGAATATCGTGTCCGGGCCCCTCTGGTGTAGCTGGCAGGGCTTCCCGGACCTGTTGGCAAATAGAACGCACATTTTCAGTTAACTGGCAAAGGTAGTCGATCAACAACTGGTACTCAATATCTGAAAACTGCCGAGGGCGCGGGACGCCCCTGACATTTGCCGTACGCAGCAGTTGTAGTGCCATCTGGTAATTTAAAACAAGAGCCATCGATATATAGTTCCCCTTGTGGGTCAGAAAAGGGAACATCAGTCAAGTCTACCTGTCCTTTCATCTCTTCTTCCGTCCGGAATATACAGTCATGTTTATCAATCTCATCATTCTCAGAAGGGAGGGGCAGTAACGTGGCTGTATTCAGAGTGGCACATATTTTAATCATGATGTGTTTAGCGAACAATGTCAACTCATAGCCAGTCAGAAATGCACTGGTGAGGTGCTGTGTCTTTGTCTTATTCAAAAGTGTATCCACAGCATGGGGTACCATGACAGTGAGATCAGTATCCAGCACAAGTCTAGCCGATTGTCTGATCGAAACGGCCACAGCCGCGACCGCTCTTAGACAGCTCGGGAGGGATCTTGCGACAGGATCAAGAACAGCAGAGAAATAAGCACACGGCCATTGCTTATCTCCAAATTTTTGTGTTAAAACAGAAAGCGCGCAACCAGCCATCTCATGGACGAACAACACAAACGGTTTGTTATAGTCAGGGGGGCCAAGTACTGGAGCTGAACAAAGCGCAGTTTTCAATTGCTCAAAAGACTGCTGACATTCAGGCATCCAAAGCAGGGGCTCATGCACATCTTTAATGGTTAATGCAAGCAAGGGTTTGGTTAGTAAAGAGTAGCTAGGTATCCACTGCCGACAGTAGGAAGTGATACCTATAAAAGCGTGCACGTCTTTCTGAGTTTGGGGAACAGGCATTTTAACAATGGTACTGTTGAACTCCGGGGTCAATCTCCTACTCTCCTTCGACAGTAGGTGACCTAAATTGGTGACCTCCTGTCGAAAATATTGAAATTTAGAAAGAGAAACCTTATGTCCATGATGAGCCAAATGCAACAACAATATAACTGTACTATCTCTACAGCCTTGCTCTGTATTGGAAGCGATAAGAAGATCATCAACACACTGTACCAATACATCACCTGAGGGAAGCGAAAGGGAATCCAACTGGCTCTTTAAAGCTTGACTATAAATACTCAGACTCTCTGTATAGCCCTGAGGAGCTCGACAGAATCTAAAACTTCTGCCAGCTAGTGTAAACCCAAACAAGTACCTGCTATCTGGATGAATAGGAATACTGAAGAATGCATTTTTCAAGCCGATGACAGAAAAGAATTGAGCAGTGGAAGGAATCATTGTCAGAAGTGTAGTAATATCCGGAACCACTGGAAACTGAGGAATTACTATTTTATTAACTTCGCGCAAATCAATCACGAAATGATACACATCTTCATGGTCAGCAGGAGAACGTGAGTGTGCCCATTTAAGAATTGGAAAAATGGGGCTATTACAAATATTGGCAGATGTCTCCTCAACCACTCCCTTCTTAATCATATCCTGAATATATTGCAATAAGGCTCGCTCTCTGGCCTGTGGTATTTTATACTGAGGAATATGAGGCAAAATAGCATTGTCTTTAACTTTTATTGAAACCGGCGGGATATGCAACAATCCCACATCTGTATCACCCGTTGCCCACAGAGTATATGGTATGTCAGCAAATTCAGCAGGAAGAGGGAGAGACAGACACTGCTTAGTACTCACATTTGGACCCATCGTCATGTAAACACCTTCCGGGGAACAATAAATTGTGGCATGTAATTTCTTCAACAAATCCAAACCCATCAAATTTTTACCACAATTGGATGTTAACAAGAATGGCGAATCCACAGTGAAAGGACCGATAGTCAATGCAAGAGGTTTTGAAATGGGGCTCACAACTGGTACACCTGGAAAACCTACCGACACATTATTATGGCCAGACAGAGCCGACCCAGGGACCATACTTCGAAAAACAGAACTTTTCGTCGCACATGTCCACCAAAAATTCCTTAGTCGAACCTTGCAGTTCCGCTGTTACATAAGGACCACACTGATCTACAGGTATTGGAACTGGTCCCCCACTCTGTCCCTGGCTGTCCTAGCTATAAGACATTCCAGTCACTTCCTCCACATCATAATCATCATGATAATACTGCCCATCACGAGGATCATCAAAATAATTACTACCAGAACGACCCTGTGAGACTGTAGCACTCTGAGCCCTATCAGCTCCACCAGCTCCACCACCCCGTCCACGAGAACCGCGTCCTTGAGGGACTGCCACCTTCTGCAAAAGCACGGGGCACTCACTACGCCAGTGTCCCTCCTCTTTATAGTACGCACACTGATTCGGACCCAAAGGTGTAGTAGTTGGCTGCCTACTAGCGCGTGGAAGCTGTCGGGCAGGACCACCACGTCCTCTCCCATTCCCTCTAAAAGCCTGCTGTAACAACACCTTCATCTTTAAATCCTTATGCCTTTTCTCTGTCCTCTCCTTTTCCTCATTATCCCTATGCTCATAATACTGTGCCATATTCAAAATAACAGAGGGGGAAGAGGTGGACCAAGTACTTTCAGAAGCCTGCAAGCGAGTCGCAATTTCAGGAAGCAAATTAGAGACAAATCTATTAACAAACAACCGAACACCTCCCTCAATAGACAAATCCTGCCCACTGTAATCCAAAAACGTACCTTCAAATTGGGTGAAGAAATCAGACACACTCTCATCTTTCTTTTGTCGACAAGCCGACAATTTATCCCAGTCTACTTTTCTTGGCGGAATAAGAGAATGCATTTGCATAATAATGCGGCCTGGCAACGCTAAAATTTCCGCTCGGGGCTTATCACCCGGTTTTCTTTCCTGGTCCCATGCCTTAATTTGATCCCAAGTACCCCCAACTCAGGAACATGGTCTTGGGTATGGACCTGTCTCCAAATATCAACCGGGACAAGAAGACCAAAAAACATTTCAATATCAGCAAGAGTCATTACCGTCGAAGAAGCAGCTTCAGTCAATTCTTTATAATAAGCAGTAGGATTTTTCCTAGGATCAGGCAAATGAGTCTTAAGGGACAACACTTCACTTCTTTTCCACAGAGTATAAACCCATTGTTCTTGAAACCTGGCCACCACTGCCGCTCGAGTAACATTACCTCGCCCATCCGTTAACTCTGGTATCTCTGGGTGATATAAAGGATGTACCTCTCTCATCGGAAACTGGGACACCGATGTTGGACTTATCTCATGTAGTCTTCCCTATAAGCTATTATTGTCGTAACATTAGCAAAGACTTGTTCTGGCCCCAGTTCACTAATATACACTCAATCTCTAATGTCATATAAAATTTGAGGTGCTTCCGCTTCAAAGTACTGTTGCCAAAGACAAATCAAAGTAGCAGACATGTGTTTGAGGGCATGCTGCTGTATAAAGGGCTCAAAATCTCTCATAGTCACCCAGACATCTTCCACACTATAAATAGGATTACGGGCCCACTGTGCAGCCTGATTGGCTATTACCTGTTTCTCTTCATCTCCCATATCCAGTAGCGACTCGTGGAGGGAGTGCCGCGGGCCGGCCGGGCGGGGGAGGAGCAGGGTGGGGGGTAGTAAACTACGGCATACGGCCGAACAGAGGTAAGTAAACAAATAAATAAATAAAACGAATTTCGTTGCGCGCGCTGCATCTCATTTGGCAATGAGCGCGCGCAAAGAAATGTGTTTTATTTATTTATTTGTTTACTTACCTCTGTTTGGCCGTATGCCATAGTTTACTACCCCCCACCCTGCTCCTCCCCCGCCCCGCCCCACTGCCCTGCGGCACTCCCTCCATGAGCCGCTACTGCCCATATCAGATCACACTAATGGTCCCATACGCTCCTTAAATTTCGTCCTATCCCTATCCTCAAATTCACATACCGGTGTCCCACTACTTACTAATGTCGGAGGATGAAAAACCACAGTGGGAGAAGCAACAGAAGTAACATGCACTATCGTCGCTGAAGGTTGTGCCGCGGGAGAAAGAGCTGGCGAAAGGGACACTGAGACAATAGGTGTGGCAGGAGCACTAACAGCCACAGGGGCCACAGATGGCAAAGAAACAGAAGAAAGAGGAGGAGGAGGAGCCGAAGCCACAGCCGTTGACATTACAGGGGTAGACACAGGGACAGAGACAGTGGACACAACTGTAACGGGCGGCTGTGAGGGCACCGGAACAGAGGGATATATTCTTTGCGGGGCATATGGAGGCGGGGGTCAGGTATCCAACAATTCTTTCACAAAAGTGTCATCTTCTTACTGAGCCACATACGATTTATCAATTTGTAATTGAAACCTTCTATCTTCACACTCAACACCCTTTTCTTGTTTGTCCCTGTCATATGCTACAGCTTTCTGAGTCAATGTCTGCATTTTCCCTTTCCGGGCCTCTTTTTCTGCCTTCAATAGCCTCTGTCTAGCTGCTTTCTGCCATGTTCTGAGGTAATCAAACATAGACTGCCTACTTCGTCTCTTAAACAACTGTTCTTGTAAATACTCAATCTTTTGTTCATCAAAAGTGCCCATTAACGGCCACTGCAACTCGGCATTGTCCCTCGTATATTTGTGCCGTAATGTACTAAACATAATAAGGCCAAGACCATGCTTCACATACATGTCAAAATTTGGAGTGCCTTCTAAAGGCACCGCCTGAGCTTCTTCCAATCGAGTATCTGCAGAACAACAGCGACAGCACAAGGAAAACAATTTACTAACACCTGTCATTCTCAAAAGAAAACAAGTTCACTTGTTATGCCTGGTAGAACAATTTCAAATGCTTTTATCCAAAAGACGGCCCTTATACCGTACCAAATACAAACCAAAAAGGTACCATATCCACCAAGAACCAAAACAAACTAATATATGCAGGTCAGAGCGAATTAATTCTCCACTGCCGACTCTTCAGACCAAACAGTCAGATCCAAGGGTTTCGCCGTTCAGGACTCCAGTCGGGATGACCACTGGGCGAGGCACCGTCCGGCAGGACAGAAGGGTCAGCTGCGAGCAATCAATGCTCTTCATACACAGATCCCTGATCCGTCAGTCTGACCCGACAATAGCCTCGACCCCCCCCGTCCGCGAGTGGATGGGTCACTCACCGAAGGAGTCCCTGTTCCGGCACCAACTGAAGGAAGTGACCCGATTAGGGTCACCCGGGTCACTCACGACCACCTCTCAGCCTTCCATACCAAATGAAGAGTTGGTCAGACAGTAGAGAATACAAACCAATATCTGTTTAATCAGAGTGCACTCAGAGCGGAGCCCAATCTGCCCAGTCGCTAGGAGTGTTGCAGAGGGGAGTGGCATCAGCAAGCATAGAGATACATTATGTACATTTCGGAACCAATGAAGGCACGCCCACAATGGAATTTTCCAAGCAGATACAACAGAACAGTGGAATATAAAAAATAAGTTTCAATTCTGCAGCTGGGCACACACTATCTAACAGTCAAGGTCATTCTGCTTGTGCCCGGCACTAGACAAGTGGGAGAGGGCCTACATCTAGAGGAAAGGTATGCGCTAATAAGAACAGTGCATTCATTAGTGTAGCAAAACTCAGCTCCGACGAAACATAACCTAGAGAAGGCCGTTTCTCAGAAATGGCAAAGGATTAGTTTCGATCATGATACAAAATGGCGCCCTTACACAAAATGGTGTAGTGAATGCTAACTTATGTAAAACAATACCAAAGCATATTTTTCTATTCCAACAACTGGTCTGACCATGTAGCGGTTATGCTAACTCTTACACTGCCTTCTATGGCTGGCAACAGGCCCTTCCCAGTCAGAAGTCATAGGCGATACTAATGGCATTGCCTGGATAGAATTAAGTTCAACACCCAACTGGGCATGAGCAGACCCCTTCTATCCCATGATCCAGAGACAGCATCACTAGATTATCATAGCTGGATTGCGACATCAGTACAAGCAACAATCCCTCAGACAGCAGGGAAAATTAGCAGGATGGCCCCCACTGAACCTTGGCTTTCAGAGGAGCTAAGGCTTCTTAAGAGGCAATGTTGTAGACAAGAAAAGGCGCTGGAGACAGTTTTATGACACCAAGGAAAAATAATCATATAAGGAACTACTGACACAATATAAAGAAATGATTCATAAAACTAAAAACTTTTTTTCGGAGAAAATTGAAGCAGCGAAGAATAATTTTAAAGAATTGTTTGCTATGGTCCAGAAACTCAGCCACACTCAGGAGTCTAGGCACAGTGTAATAGACAAAGGGGCCGATTCCGATCTCGGCCGGTAGGGCTCCGAATCGGATTCGGCTTTACCGGATCCGATTCGGAGCCCTGTTTCCCGACCGAACCGTACGCGGGGCCGGCCGAGCGAGTACGATGCGAAATCGCCGACCGACTCATCCGGGCGTCCCGACCGCTCCGACCGACTCGCTCCGGCTCGAACCGCTCCGACCGACTCGCTCGGACTCGACTCGCACCGCGCAATGGAGACGTTTCCCGGCCGGGTAAGTACGATGCGCGCCGCAAGCAGTCCGACCGAGCCGCGCACTCCGGCTCGTAAGAGCTGTCGGAGCCGTACTTTGGGGGTCCGTGTCGGACCCCCTGTACGCGTAGCCACGCGAGTCGCACACAGGGGGGACCCATGGGTCCCCCCTACCTGTGCATGTACGCCGCGAGTCGCTTCACCGCGTACCCGCTCTAGGGGGCGCCCTTGTCCGACTCGCACCCATTGAGTCAATGGGAGCCCGCGTACGCGTTGTACGACCGGCTCCCATTGACTTCAATGGGAGTCCGACCGACTCGAGTCCGATAACATACGGACGCATCGTACTCGTTCGGTCGGACTGCACGGGTCCGATTCGGTCGGAAATCTCTCCGGGTCCGGCTCGGTCGGAGAAATTTCCGGCCCGAATCGGAATCGACCCCAAAGTTTTTTGTAATACCCTAGCATCTTCCTTCTGTGGAAAGGTATCTAGCATCTATGATACGTTTGCCTCGCAACTTGTAAAGCACAATATCACTCAGTCTTCACAATCTGATGCAGAGAGAGCAGAATTAAAGGACCCCAACATTCTCCGAGTTCCCGATTTTCCTCAACTTTTAGATTTTCCACTTGTTGCCTATGAGCACGTCGCTAAACTTCTCTCGGCCACCAAAACCGGATCACCATTGGATCTGTGTCCTCCTAAGATAGTACACACAATGGCTGAGACAGTTGCACGTCAACTCACAGATATATTCAATTTAGCCTTCAAAACTGGAACATTCCCTAAAATCTGGAAAAAGACCTCCATTTGACCTCTTTTTTAAAAAAAACTTGGATAAAACAGATCCAGGCAACTATCGTTCAATCTCCCACCTGCCTTTACCAGCAAAACTTCTTGAAAAATACATGAACCAAGAATTATCTTCTTTCATCAACAATAACCACATCCTGGATTCGACGCAGTATGGCTTCCGGAGTGAGCACAGTACAGAGCTTGCACTGATCACTGCGACAGAAGAAATTAGGCGTTCAGTAGATAATGGAGGCATGACTGCACTGATACTGCTGGATCTTTCAGCGGCGTTTGATTCGGTAGATCATAACGTCCTGATAAATCGCCTCCAAGAAATAGGTATAGCAGGTGCAGCCGTCTCACTTTTCAAATCCTTCTTGACAGATCGTGAACAATTTGTGGAAGTGGACGGCTTTAGGTCCCATAGCTTTAAACTCCCATGCTGGGTCCCACAGTGCTCGAGTTTGAGCCCAACCCTTTTTAATGTGTACGTTGACCCTGTAGTCAGATTGATTAAATCCTACGGTTTTGCTATGGTATCATATGCGGATGATACTCAGATCATTGTCTCCATTTCAAATAATATTCAGGACACAGCACAAAACTTTCAAGCCTGTATGCAACATGTGAGTAGATGGATGTCAGAGAACTGCCTCAACTTAAACTCTAATAAGACCGAAGTTCTACTTTTTGGCAGAGATCCATCCTTCTGGTCCACTGACTCGTGGCCTGCGGAATTGGGTCCCCCTCCCATTCCAGCCACTAAGGCAAAAAACCTGGGAGTCATTTTCGACACAACCCTGTCATTTTCCCATCACGTGAAGGCGCTTACATCATCTTCTTTTTACACATTGAAAATTCTGAGAAAAATCTTTCCTTTCGTACCTCCAGAACTACAAAAAACAGTGGTCTCTGGACTAGCTTTGTCTAAGTTGGACTACTGTAACACCCTTCTAGTCGGTATAAACAAGGGACTCCTTGTTAAACTGCAGGTTCTCCAAAACTCTGCGGCTCAGCTGCTCTTTGGCATTCCTAAACACTCTTCAACCAAGCAGGCCCTTAATGCCCTACACTGGCTACCCGTGGAAAAACGGGTCAATTTCCAGGCCATATGCATTGTGTTTAAGGCCCTGCATAAACATGGCCCTGATTATTTGATTGATCGTTTCCGCTGGTACACCCCGTCCAGAAATCTTCGGTCCTCTTCACACAAGTTTGCGGAGGTGGCCAAACCCCGACTCTCGAACTTGGGCGGTAAAAGCTTTGTAAACATCATGGCCAGACTGTGGAATCGTCTGCCTATTAAGCTTAAAAACTCGCCTGACCTGCTTTCCTTTAGGAAAGGTTTAAAGACTTGGTTATTTACCTTATAGTTTTTCACATTCAGACCCCAAGCCTTTTAACGAATCTCAGCGATGTCATGTGGTTGGATGCCAAGCACCTAGACGCCTCAGGGTATTAGTTGCGCTATACAAATAAATAAATAAATTTTACATCCCAGCTTCTGTTCAATGGTTGGGCTATCTCCATACGTAAGTACCGAACGTGGTCATCTGCAACAGCAGGGTTGCCAGACTGGACAGGATAGCTCCCTGAACAGAAATATATGCTGATTTTGCCCAGTTTACCCCTAGTCCTGAATAAACATCAAGGATCTCTGTTAATCTCAGCAGTAAGGTATCTAGGTTCTGAACATATGCATATCATCTGCAAATAATGATATTCTGTCCTTATGGCCATCACTCTAAATCAGTCCCGTAATTCACGCATCCATGTGGATCCATTGTGCCAATGATAATGTGGTTAGCTCAAGTGGCGAGGGTGAGAGAGGACACCCCTACCTAGCACCACTTTCTATCTGGAACAGAGCTAATAACCCTGACTTGCACCCATTGCAAAGTGTAGAGGTGTTCACAAAGTGAGTAAAACGTGGAACAAAATATATTTTTGCTAATACCTGGTGCATGAAGGGCCAGTTTACTGTGTCAAATGCCTTTTCTAAATCTAGGGAGAGTAATGCCATGTGTCCTCTCTATTCCTTGGCTCTGGAAAGGATAATGTTCAAACCCAGGAGGCAGTGATGTGTACTCCTGTTTGGCATGAAGCCATTTTGATCCTCATGTACCACCGAGTGCACAACTACGTGTAGTCTCAAAGCCAAGATTTTGGCAAAGATTTTGGATTCAATAATATTTAAGGAGATCAGGTACTAGGAGGCATATATTTCTGGGTGCGTAAGTGATTTCCAAATAACTGACATAATCACCCCTCATAGGTCATATGGTAACTTGGATCTCTCATACCACTCTTTGAACAGCATGTTTCCTAAGGAATTCAACTGGGAGGCCGTTGGGATCCGGGGTCTTCCCTAAAGCCATCGCAGTGATAGCCCTTCTTATCTCCTCCTCGGTGATGGGAAGGTCAAGCTTGTCTATAATTTACCTCGATAATCTATGCTTCGGAAGATCCTTGATAATGGGGTTCTAATGTTCCACTAGGGGAGGCAGGACACATGCGTATAATCTCCTTTAGTAGGAGGCAAACGCCTCCACTATTTTGGCTGGGGTTGTGCGTAGCATGCCCCCCATCTCGAATAGAGGGGACACTCCTCGAGACGCAGTCTTTGTTTGCCTGCATTATAGCAATTTCCCTGCCTTGTCGCCTTGTTCGTACAACCTACTCTGAGAATACAGTCAACATGTCCATGCCTTATCTAGTAACTTTTGTTTTAATGTGGCTGTAGACTAATACAGAGAGTGCTCTTTAGCTGTGTGGGGGGTCCGGCCATTCCCTTTCCAGCTGGAGAATATAGGGCCATATTACACATTAACAATGATAATGCGCCCCATTATGGTGTATGCGCTGCCTCCAGGGCAGCCGCGAACTTCGCGCTGCCCTAGAGCCAGCCAATTCATGTGAAAACACGGAGCAGCTGCTCCGTGTTTTCACAATGCAGGCGGCACCCGCCTGCACTTTCATTTGCACACTATATGCAAATGAGGGAACACCCTCTGAAGGTAGTGCAGGTGCTTTAAGTGCGCCAGCGCTATTGGTATTATAGAAGGGGACGCACAAGCGTCTGCGCCCCCTTCGATAATACCAAAGTTCCCTGGGGGCGCGCAAAGCGGGCGCAAACGCCAATTGCGCCCCTGGGGCAACTTCTGTAATACGGCCCCTGGTGCTCAAGCTCCGCAATGTCTTTAAATCTGGCCACCAATGTGCCATCAATCTGGCACATGGCCTGGCTGCGGATCACTGTCTTGAAGGCCTCCCAAATCATTGTTGTGGAGAAGATTGAGTGTTTATTAATCACAAAATATTTGCTTATCTTCTCTCTCAATTACTCTGAGAGGTCATCAGCTATGAGCCACTATGATACTGGATTCCCTGCTGTCTGAGCTGAATGGTTACCTTGATGGGTGAGTGATCTGAAGGTCCCCTGGGAAGGATGGCCACAGAGGTCACAGTGTAACGCTCCATAGCTGGTATGAATAAATAATCAATTCAAGAGTGTGTGGGTGTACCAGGTAATATTATGTGAATCAATTTGTCATTATGTGATGGATGCGCCAAGTATCTATAAGACCTGGTGTGGAGATCCACTCAGTGGGATGGGGTGCTGGGTTGGTTATTCAGGGGCGGCTAGTGTATAATGTGGGGTCTAGCACTGCATTAAAGTCTACTCCTACTATTGTCTTCCCTGCTGGGGTACCTACTAAAAATGGGTCCACGGCTGACAACGTAGACTTTGTCAAAACGAGGGAAGCACACACTTATGACTGACCATGGGTACCCTTCCAGCTGACCTGTGATCATAACATATCAGCTTAAGTACTGCATGTGGCTTGCTGCACTCAGATGGGAAATGTCTTAGGTAGCAGAATTGCCATGAACCTGGATTCCCTGTTGAAACCGGTGTGATATGCTTGAGTGTAACCATGACTGTCCAAGACCTTGCAATACATGGCTAGCAGGTGAGTTTCTTGGGGGAGTAGTATGTCAGGGGTGTGATGTTTCACAACATGACCACCCCCGTTTAATTTTATTATGCAATCCTTTCACATTCCTGGACATTATGTGATATAACCTACCAACCTGTCAGCTATCCTGAGCTCTGTAGCTCAAGAACATGTAAGAGTATCTATCTGGTGTGCTGCAAAAAAGGAGCAAACTGTAGCAAAACTCCCTTTCTCCCAAACCCCCCCTGCCCTACACTTCTACATATGAAGCATCCATTGCTCCTATGTAGCTAAATCATTCAGCTAAGTAAAAGCAACTAATTCAAGGGGACTAACAGAGTGAGACAGCACATGTAAAGACATCTACTTGTGTCTGGTGCAGCCCCTAGTGAGTTTCTAGGCAAAGCAGAAATTAACCACTTATAATATTCAAGAACAATATCTCATTATGAGTACAACTCACTTTGAGCCGTTTTCAGTACACCAACGGTCTGAATGTTGGCTCTCTGATGGATAAAGCAATGTTGTTTAAGCCTGTTCCTTGGGCCGCATTTTGTCCACATGCTCTTGGTGCAAAAGGTTGACACGAGAAGTAGAGTCACTGCTACCACATTACTCCAGCTGTAGTGTTCAGCCAGTCCAGCCATAGACAGCTGAAAATTATGTCTCTGAAGCAGGGCCCCACATAGTCCAGTATCCCAACTCCTCCGGATTTCGATGTATCTCCCGGGTAGGTGACTCCCTGCCCCTCTTTGGGTGGTTCTGTCTTCCTGATGTTCCTTTCAATGTTGCATTCATCTGTATTACTACTTTGGGTTAGCCAGCGGCCCAGTGGTTTGGGTTTTAGGCAATGATCTACTATCGATTATTGCTCGTTCCTCCACCCAAGCCCATACCTGCACCAAGGAATAAAAGAAGTGAACCTTCTGATTAAAGAGGACCTTTAATATCACTGGGAACAATAACATGCATCGCAGGCCCATGGCTCTAAGCTTCTGTTTCACCTGATTAAAGGAATGTTGTTGCCGCTGTTCTATTTGAGTTAATCAGGGAAGATCAGTCTGTTAGAAACCTCATGCCAGAGATCACTCGCCTCCCTTGCTGATGCATCACAATATCATGGTCTTTATAATTGAGAAATCTGGCAATTATTGTGTGTGGCAATGCGCCAAGCGGCAGCTGAGTGCCCAGCGCTCAATGAGCAATCTCAGTAAGAAAGAAGATGAAGAACCAGGCCATGTGGAATTTCTGTTTTAGCCACTGTTCCAGGAAGCGGGCTGGGTCCTCACCCTTCACTCCCACAGTAAAGCCCACAAATCACAAGTTATTGCATCGGGGACACCCTTCGGCGTCCTCCATCTGGTTGGAGAGCTCTATGTTTGAAGTCTTAAGCTTATGCACTTCACAACACAGGCCTTTAAGTTTATCCTCTAAGAACAAAATATGGCCCTCAACTTCTGTGACACGGTCCAATCTGAGCTTCCAGGTCTTGTCTAGTATCCACTTTTGCCTGCAAGATCACTGAAGAGGAGTCGCTGCTATCATCGCTGAGAGCACTGCCACCCGAGGTTTCTGCAGACACTTAGTCCCCACACTGGCTCTCAGGGCCAGTACGTTTACAAATTTATCAAGTTTGGCCCAGTCTTTCATCATCTCTATTGTAGTAGTGGAAGAAGGATATGCCAATAGATATTCTTCACTATAGGGAGGCGTGGGTGCATTGAAAGCGAATTCGATCGATCACCTCGAGTACTGACCAAGCCTGCCAGCCCCAGAATCCGGGCAGTGCAAGCAGCCCACCCAGGCGTTGCCCGTGCAGGTAAGAGTGGTGGGGCGGGGAGGGGGAGTCGACAGACGGCGATGAGGGAAACATCGTCGTCGATGTGGTGAGCGCAAGGTAAGTGTTTTTCATTTTTTAATTTAAGTTCCCCTCATCATTGTCTGTTGACTCCCCCCACTCTGCCCCACAGCTTTTACCTGCACGGGCCGCGCCTGAGCCGACCAGTGTCCCCAACGGTGCCCTTGGGCCTCAAGTCAGTTGTGGCCTCATAGCCGTCAAGTAAACTGGTGGTCTAGTCTGAGGCCCCTTCCTGGCTCACTGCACCACTTATTGGCCCAACTGAGCTGACCCAACGGCCCAATACCTTCTGTTATCTCTGGTCTGTTCCATGCCAGTGCACCTCGTCGATAGATCCTGGCCCAGGCTCCGGGGTCTGCTCGATTCCTCGTTTCCCTTTGCAGGCACCAGCCAGGTCGGGCAATCTTTCATTCACTGCCTCCCTCCGTTGGCTACTCTTGTGATCTGCGGGCCGCCACCAGCGTCCACCAAGGGCTTGGTACTATGCCCAACACTGTCACTAGGGTCTGGGACTCACGGAGCCATCAGGCGTTCTCCAACCTCAGTCCTCCTGGCCCAGTCATGCCACTCTCTTTCCTCTACTCATGGTTCACCAGCCCCAGTCAGCACTCCCCAAACCCTGCAGTGCTGCCTCTGCTTGGCAGGCACATCCAATGGATGCCTTCTCCAGGCCCAGGAGTCACCTGCAGCTCTCTGCGTGACACCGCGCACCGGCCAAACCTCTGTCTCTTCGAGTTCTGGTCTCATCACAGACGCAATCTGCTAAGTGAAGCAAGTTGCACCAAAGTCCTGCTGCTCAGGTCAATTGTAGGAGGAAAATCAGCTTGGATTTGGAGTACCTATTAAGGATTTTAAGGAGAGTGGAAAGTGAAGTGGAGCGCGAGGCAGTGGTGAGCGGAGAGCGGACTCAGCTCTCGGATTCACTGACTCACGGACTCACCGAGAGGCGCTGGAGGTCGGCGGTCTGTGGTCTGAAGAACAATTACGGAGGCAGACAGCGGGATCGAGGAGAGAGCATGAGCAGTGGCAGACGCAGCGGCAGTGGTCTGAGGACTAATTATGGTGGGAGACAGAGGCAGCGGGATTGCGGAGTGAGCGTGCAGCAGCAGCGGCAGATGCACCGGCAGTGGCAGTAGAGGTGAAGGCAAGGTTGGTGACTGCGTCAAGTGGCAATTGGGCAGTGAGTGAGGGGCTGGTTAGACTCTCTTGCCAGGCCTTTAAAAACCCTGACCCGCGTGGTCCCACTGGCCCCACTGGTCACCTGCCTGCCTTCCTGACTGCCTACATGTCGGCGGTTGTCATCTGTTGCAGGCTCCAGTCGTCTTGGCGGCAGTTGTGTTGGCAGTTGTGCTGTGCCCTGTTTTGCCCTGCCACCCCTCCCCCCCTTAAAATTCAAGCCACTGGTCTGGATTGTTGTGTTCTTCTGCCTCCTCAGCCAGACATCCTATACATAGTCCTGCAGCAGCCACCCCTCTCTTCAGCAAATTTAAGGCTAATTAAAGGCAAGAGATGGGCAGGAGAAAATATCAGTGCGCAAGTGCCTAGAGTCAGCGACACCAGATGCCGGTGGGCAGAGGTCGAGCACAGGAGCATCAGTCGGCTGCCCAGCGCGTGCCCCTGATACTTCCCGCAGAAGCGGCCCGACCAGTGCTGGTTGAGGCTTGTAGGAGGCTCTGGCTGCCGTGCACTTCTGAGCCTGGGGGGTACTTCCACCTAATCTCCTCCCTCCTACATCCAGTGTCGATGGCGGCAGCAGACGGTAGCAGTGGGTGGCAAATCGAGTGAGCAGTTGGTGCAGTTGGAGAAAGAGGCTGAAGTAGAAAAGGAAGAACAAGGAGTTAACAGCACCAAGCGTGCCAAGAGCATCTAGAGCTCCAACTAAAAGATCCAAGGAGTGAGGCGCCACAATGCGCTCGGGTAAAAATAGAGCAGCGCAGGGCCAGAGAAAACAGTACCAAAATAAGAGATCGAGACAAGACTCCACCAAGCTGGATTCTTCTTCTGATTCAGTGATATTTCTGGACGTTACAAAGGAAAAGATTTCTCCTCAGCACGCTGTGCCTGTAAAAAAAGCAAGAATAACTGTAAATAAAATAAAAGAGGGGTACAAGATAACTGACTTCTTAATAACAAATGAAAGAGTTAACACAAAAAAAGCTGGCATAAGTAACATCAGTCTCTCATCACAGATAGAAGTAACAAATCAAGGAGAGCCTGCATCGCTCTCGCAACCGGACTTTGAAACAGCAGAGGAGCAACAACAAGAACGTGGCGATGTTCTTACGAGGGTCGGACAGGACCAAGTAAGTCAAGAGGACTCGGAAGACGTGACAGTCCAGAAAAACCCTGTCAAAATAAACATGACAAATACATTCATAATTAAAGTAGAAGTTCAGAATCAAATTTCATGTGACTCTCTTTCTTCGTTAAACTTTAGCTGCTGGGAAGAACAGGAACAGATACCCGAACAGATACCCGAGACAGCCCAGCCAAGGGATTCATCAAGTCTCCCAGAACAGGGGGGAGTTCGGTAGCAATTATTAATTGAATTATCAGAATCCACAACTCCTGTACCCCTCACGGGTACACAAAGTCTTAACCATCCAAGGACTTCCTCGGTAACCTCGAATGGAGCAGTTGGAACAGTTAAGAGCACAAAAGCAACGGCGTCAGATCAGAGCAAGGTAGGAGGTATCTGCAATATGGCCAAAAAGACATCATTCAATAATAACACTCCCATATTAAAACACGCTAGGGAAAGTGAAAATAATTTGCTCTCGCCAGAGAACAGACATTCATCGCCAAATAGTGAATACTCGCTCAAAATTAAGCACGATCTCAAAGATGTAGGGGACAGAGTTCCATCAAGCACATGGGGTGTCTTATTATCAACTCTGGTTTCAATCTCGTCAGCAATCTCCCACCAAGCGGATAAACACAACCTCCAAGTGGACCTTTTGAATATCGTGGCTACCTACCTTGTAGGAATAGACAAAAAGTTACAATCCCTCAACGATCTCATTATGAGAGCCCAGCAGTACAAGTACATGCAGCAAATCAATTGTCACTGTTTTCCACAAGGAGAGACCCAGGAAAGTTAATATCAATCTTGATGGCTATATTGAGGGAAATAAGAGCACAAGCAGCAGGGTCAGATACAAGCCAAAACTTCAACGAATCCGAGGAGAGTACTCAAAAAAATATTAAACCCCCAGTAGAGAAGCCCCAAATAATGGAGAGCGTTTCTTCAACCAACCGAACCTCTACCATGGAAATTCCACAGTCAACAGAAACACCAGATAGCCCCCTTGACAATCAAGACAAAAAGAACTGTGCTTCATCAAATCCTCAAGCAACTGATATATTAGACAACGCTTTGGACAATTAAGCCAAACGACCAGTCTGCAGAAAAATAGAGGAAGAGGAAAAGTGGGAGTAGTAGAAGCAAAGCTGCGGGTCGCAAAAAAGGAAAAAAAGAGAGCAAGAAAAATGTGTAACAAAGGGAAATCAGCGCAACAAATGAAAATATGGCAATTATTCTCCCAATACGAGAACGAAAGGCCTTCTAGTCAGGAGAACATACATAAGGAGGATTTAGATCCAGTAAGCAAGCAGCTCGGAAGCCCAGATATAGTGTCTAAAAGGAAAGAGAACACAATAGTCCCACTTGACTCGAATAAAGATATAGTTCCTCAGAGTGGGTCTATAGTCCACTACAAGCCTGTTCCCAACAAACAAATATCAAAGGCACCTATGGCAGCGGATTCTCTACGCCATAATTTGATAGGAGAAAATAATCCCAAGGCAGAAGTGCCAAGGAATTCAGCAAACAGGGAAATTATATTTGAGGTGCAAAAACAGAGTTGTTTCCACAAACAACAAGGTGATGGTATATGGGCAGTGCAAAAACAAAAAACAAATTTGGTCTTGGAAGATCGCATGTCGCAAAATGTCAGTCAGCTACCTCAGAAGACTGACCCAGAACAAAGGTTCACAACAAATGGAAACCACTCAAATCAGTTAGTGTTTCTTTCCAATTATATTTCAAAATGGAACTTTGACATCTTAAATAGAGGCACGATCATTAAACTGATAAAGGAAATAAGGGATATAGCACATAATGAATTGACCAACCTGTTATCAGTTGAATTTAAAGATCACCCATTTCTGACTAATAGAGAGGCTACAGTAACAAGCTGGTCCTCACCAGAAATAGTAGATCAGATCATGATTCATCAGCATAGGTTCCAGTCCTGAGGGATTTAGCTACAAAGGAATGAGGTACCATGATACCCAGGGCCTCTTGTTCCTAAAAAACAAAGAGGAGGATCGATCTTAAGGGGTGCTATTGGCGCAGGAACCAACCAAAAAGAATACGAGAACCTAAAACTCACCAAGCCCTTAAGCATGAGTACCCAAGGAGTAAATGTAAAAGGTAACAACAAGATCAATTGGGGAGCAGACGACAAATGGACGGGGTCACTAAAACTCCACGCCCACACGCAATCCTGACAGCACGTGTAAAAACCCACAAGAAAGTCCTAAAACTCTTAGCATCTGCTCCTGGAACACCCAGTGGTTGGAAAACCTACTAGAAAACAACGAAGCCATGGATTTCCTCTTAAAATATGATATAATTTTGACGCAAGAAACGTGGAGTCTTAAACCCCTGCAAATCTCCATATACCGGCAGTAAAATCAGCAAGATTTGGCCATCCAAAGGGGGGTTTGTCTACATATCTTTCAACCAAACTTGACTGATCTATGGAAAAACAACCGACGGGACCAAATGGATCCTTGTAATAAAATTGGATAATCAAATGACTAACATGACACCGACAATAATAATTTGAATAAATATCTATATCCATCCAAGAAGAGTGACTAAAGAGGCGCACATGAATACCCTGAATAAATTGATAAACAAAATGTAGAGACAACATGCGCAAGCACAGTTCATCGTCACAGGTGACTTCAACACAAATTTATGCAAAAACGTCAGGCACCTTCATCAAATGGGTAACAGATTTTGAAGTCAGCTAGAATCTCTAGGTTTAAAACATTTGAATGGAAACACCAAAGAGGACTCACCGGCATCAATCACCTTTCTAAGTGGGAACAAGAGCTCAACTATCGACCACACGTTTGTGAGCAAAAATGTAAGGTCTTAGAGGCATAAATTCCAAATAATTTAAAGCACGGAGAGTGATCATTTCCCACAATCAATACAATTGGAACAAAGTTTTGCCCGTCTGATGGCACCAAACGACTTAATCACCATGCCCTTCGTATGTAATCTAAAAAGTCTGAGATGGAGAGGAAAAGGGATAGAAAAAGTAATGGCTGAAGTATATCTTCAAGCAGGAACAAAAGAAGAAATCGAGAAGGGAACTGGGATGCAAGAAAATCGATAATCAGTAAACAGGGAAAGACTAAAGGCTTGGGTCTCCTTATTAGCCATCTTATTGGAAAAATTCCCACATAAAGGAAAGCAAGAGCACCACATCTCACACAGGAAGTACATTCATGCGAACAGACACCAACCCTGGTACTGCATGAAACTGGAATAGCAAAAACGCCAAATTCTGCAAGAAATTAGAATAGTCTCAAAACAGTTAAGACGCGGAGGAATACCGGTCAAATGTAAGCATGAAAAACGAAGAGCTCAATATAAGAAAAGCTGCCGCGAAGCTAAAATAAATCACCACACGCTTATTTGGAACAAACTGCTAGTGGCAAGTAAATAACCGAACAGGAAAGAATTTTGGCAAGTGATAAACGTTCTGACACATGGAAAATCCAGACATCATACCGTAGGTATCAATGAAGATACGTGAGTGGCCCATGTACAAGCAATGTACAAAGAACCAGAATTCAAACTAAAAACAGACAGTTGTGATATGTGAACTGAATAGAGAAGGGGCTTGTCAACAGCCACGCAGATAGCCTCAGGAACTCAAGAAAAAAACCATCATGAATAAACATCAAAACAAAAATATCCTTGAACTTACAGATACAGACCAATTAACTAAAATCATAAAGAAATTAAAAACAGAAGGTGCAGCAGGCCCTAATGGTATACCAAATGCTCTCATTAAAGGAGAGCCTATGTACTGGGCAGATTATTTTACACCGCTTTTTAATGAGCTGTTTCTGACAAATAGAATTCCAGAATCATGGAGGGAAAGCATTTTTCAACCAATTTTTCAACCAATCTTTAAAGGTGGAAATCCGTCACAGCCCAGCAGCTCCAGACTTATCGCATTAATAGATGTTGAAGCTAAGCTATACGCTACCTGTCTGCTAGAACATTTCAAAAAATGGTCAGATGACACGAAACGGATACCTCATTCCAATTGGGTTCAGGGTAGGTGCAGGCACACAAACTAATCTTTCAGCTCTAAAGCTACTAACCGAAAATGCCAAACAACAGAAAAAGCGGATGTTTGGTTTGACCAATCAAAAATTCCGGAGTAAAAGTGCTTTTATTAAACTATGTGGAAGGCTTCGAACAGCCACAACTGCCTCTATTGAGAGTTTGTGCTGGAAAGAAATAGAAGCTCAAAGAGAGAACAAAATACAAGGTTCCTGGGGCTGTTACTTAGCACAGGTTATTGAGGATCTTTGCGCTCAAGAAATTTGGAGAAACAGGCCCTCAACAAAGCATTAAATCTGTTAACAAAACTCCTGTCTAACATAACAGATGAAAACAGCTTATTACAAAGAAGTCATGCCTGGACGGTGATGAATTCATATGGCACCAGGAAACATCAGGTTTATTTATCAGCACATTTCTTAACAATTTAAAAAAAACAATTCATGAATTTACGCTTTGGTATGTGCAAAACAAAGGATTTGATCCCCTCCTGGACAGACCAGCACCAAAATCAAGACTGCAGATTGTGCAATTACAAACATGAATCCCTATCACATATTCTCTGTGCATGTCCGAAGTTATTAAAAGAAAGAAAGATACTTTTGAAAGAAATATTCATTAACATGAACATACGAACATGTAGAGAAGCTGTAACCACCTGGTTAGGTGGGTCTTCGATTCCTCTGGTCTGCAGGGGGGTTAAATTCATACATTTGTATCTAAAGGAATTAGGAAGAGTTGCAGAAGAAAATCAAACAATCTAATATACAGTTTTATGATGAGGACAATGTTAGGGTTGCAGCACTTTATGAACAATATAATCGGGTCTTGATTTTATTAAGTGTAGAACAATGAACGAAGATTTTTATTCTTTTTACTAATGCTTTTTATAGGACGCTTTAAGTAATGTAAATGAAATTATACGGTGTAATGGTTTTAAAAGACCGAACATTTGAATACACTTGACTTGGCTTGACTATTAAGGATTTTGCTGTATTTTTGGGCTGGCAGTTTGGACCTCAGGAAACCATGTTCACCATTTTGAGAGCTCCAGCCACGCCCCAAATATATATCACAGAATTATCAAATTCAATAAAGATCAAAATATCAATGTTTGGCTTGATATATAGCTTTGAAAAAAAATATGGGAGGGGTAATTTCGAATTTGATAAAATGGGGCATACACCATAAAATGTCTGCTTCCCTCACCCAACAAACTTGTGGCTCCATAGCCCTATTTAGAGGTGGGCGAACCACAGAGTTTCTGATGGGGGAGCCACAATTGGCTCCACCAGCATAAACCCTTCACCTGACTGTCCATTCAACAAATGGCCATAAACTCACAGTGATGGTAGCACTTTCTCATTTACAGTGGAGTGACTGTCAACCATTGCATTGCCTGGATCCACCATGCAAGAAATGATGAACCTGGAAATAGAAATCAGTCAATGACCCCCAAGTGCAGGGATACATCTTTCTGTGTTTTACGGTAATTTTGTTTTTCAACAACAAACTCCTGCTTTGGGGGCTTATTATTGAAAATAAACAAGTGTTGAGTGAATGAAAGAAACTGTCTGTCTAGTAAATTGAATGAGGCCAATGTTCACGAAGGGAGGTGATCATGATCTCTAGAATATGAACCATTCAGAGAATGGAAGCAGTCAATGTTAACCTATAGACAAACAGAGGTACACATGTTTACAGTGCAAGGCATTGTCAGAGATGGGCAGAGTTCAAAAGGATATGTATTGTGCACCTAAGTTCACTTTCTTAACGCAAGAGCAGGGGAGTCCTGGGTCGCAGTTTGTTGACACCCATAGAGAGAGGTGCTTGGAAGAAACTCTCTAAGGAGCTCGCAAAAAACAGCTGATGCTCACAAGAGATGCCCCCAAAAGGTGGGTCCTACCACTGTTTGAGACTTTTCCCATGTAATGTAAAGGCAATATGTATTGTACATTGTTATTAAAAATGTCTCCCTGGTGCTAACTGGAACAAGAGCATATTGAATGTGACCATATTGACATCCTAATTCATTATTGTCTAAAACCAGGTCTTAAGAGCCTTCAGAAAGAACAAAAGATGGAGAGCGGCCCATAGCGGACGGGCAATGATTCGAGGCCTTCACCACCACTAGAAAAAACCCTTGGTTTACTAGTCTGGCTTTGTTAATTCTAAGGACCTTTACTAACAAAGCTTCAGCAAATCTCAATTGACAGGTAGGACTATAATCTTGAAATTTAGCCTGCAAAGTTCGTGGCCCTAAGCGGTGAAAAGCTCGAAAGACCAGGCACAGTGCTTTAAAGAGCTGATACTGTGTGTCATGGAACTCAAATGCAATTTCCTCAGTGTTGTTGAACTTGACACCTCCTGAGGGAGTTGGAGAGGCAATTTGGCTGCCATATTCTGAAATATTTGTAATCTGGTGAATACCAAGACAGGCAAGCCCAGAAATAGCAAGTTACAATTGTCCTGTCTTGTCAGGGAGAGGAAATAGGGATGGGTGATTCCAGAGGTAACACTTAGCAAGGTGAAAGGTAATGTAAATACCAGCCTACTCAAAGTATTACTGTGGTCGCAGAACTACAAAGGACCAGAGCGAGACATGAACAAGGTTTGACCAAAGTAAGGAATGTACTGGTATATGGCAAGAGGTCTCTTAGTAGCTTAGGAAACACCATTTGTATTGGCACCGGCAGATTGGTCTTAACAACAGTCCTACAGTGAGGTCATAGTTGTGTCTGCTGTTATAGAGACTGTTGTACTCAGTGCAAGGTGGACTGAGACTCACAACAACACTAAGACAGGTAAAACTCCAAAGGACTTGGGCATAACAGAAGTCTTTCCCTTACCTGATCAGAAAAAAGATCAAACCAGAGGACAACTGTAAATGGATATGGACTGCAACAGGCAGTGGGCCGAATGTGGAATGGAACAAAAAAACAGACTGGAAAAAATAACCAGAATACAGGAAAGACAAATAGCAAGGAGACAGGGAGAAAAAAAGTCAAGGAGTTATGTACAGGGCTTCAGAAATAGGGAACAGGAATATATGGATCAAGGGAAGGCCATACCCAACCAGCCCTGGGACAAGTAATACCCTATTAGTACAGGATAACTGGAACTGGGACTAAGAACAAGGAACTCATCGATTTACCCAAGAATAAATAATGCCCTGTTGGTTCATGGAAACTGGAAATAGGATTCAGAACAAAGAATTAAAAAATGTACCCAACAAGCACTGGAACACATAATGCCCTGCTGGTACAAGGAATAAACACAGGAATTCTTAACAAGGTCAAAACAGTAAATTAGAACAAGCAAACAAATGGAACTACTGACAACTCAGCAAATACGTGGTCAGAAGCCCAAATGGGAAACACAGAAAATCATGATTTCAGGGTAGAAGAGGAAAAGCAGAAATAAGGAGAGACTGAAGCAAGGAAAAACAGATAAACCTCAATGTTGCACACGGCAGCCACAGGAAATCAGTACACTGCACAAAGCAGTAGTAGGAAACAGAACTCCTCTCAAGGTTTCACAGATTCAGCAGTGTAGGCAACTGGAGAAGAAAGCAGGAGCACCCAGTAATGGCAGTTGAAAAACAAATTCTGAATGCAGAAGCCAGTCTTAAATCTCTCCTCCCTGCTCATAGCTACACAGGGTGATTGTCACTTAGAACAGGTGGGCCCTAGCTGCAGCATTGAGCAGTTGAGGGCAGTTAAAGTCTCTTCTCCAGCTCTCTGCCTGACGGAGTACACCCAAGTTCCAGGAAGCAACCGGTGGGCAGGATGAAAATCTGGAGTGGAACATGGATCAGAACTTGTTTCGTAATATTACAGGGATTCATGCAAAAGATCACATGGGCATGCTGTAAGTGGTAAGACAAAGTTTCAAGTATGATAAGATTCACCCAAAGTCTCCCCTACTGCTGTCCTGGTCAGGTAAGGCATACAAGTACCATAATGCATTAGTGGTTGATAAGTAAACCCTGAAATGGAATATGGAGCGGATTTGATTTCTAAGAGGATTTGGAAAGTGTTTAAATGAACACTAAAGTGCAGCACAGGTTCCAAACTAGTGCTTGCGGTGGAAGCAGGCTCACAGATGATCTTCAAGTAGCGCCACCCGATGACAAGATCAAATTATCCTCACAAGTCTACATTAAATAGAGGCTTGGATTAATAAAGGACGAATATGTGCTGGCAAAACAGCCAACGCCTCACAAAAAAAGAGGAAAAAAGATGGTTCACATGACTAGTGAGAGTGACTTTATCATGCAGAAAAATACCTAGGTGACTAACTGTTCCAGAACCAGTGGTGTGCCAAATTCCTGTGGCCAAAAGCTGGAAATTGGGTAAGTAGCTGTGGGCATCTCAGTGATAAAACGAGTTATCTGGATTACATTTTAAGAAGCAGTCAGTGAGCCATTTCACTATGCTGAAGTGAGGGTGAGTTAACAAACTAGATTCCCAACCCCTGTGATTCACTAGCACATTGCTAAGTTGTTTCACTTGTCCAATTTGGGGATGGACTGTCTTGCTATTTGTAATTCAGGTTGATACCTGATTTCTCTTCTCAGGGATGACCTTAATGGAAGCCACCTGTAATATCAAACATTTAGTGTTTTCTCCGAAGTGACTCCATACAATCAAAATAACTGGTCCAAGCCACCATGAGGGTAAACAAAGACCTATTGTCATGTTTGCTGAAAAAAATCATTCCACCGCAATTTTATGCTAAGTAATTAATCTGCTTGTATTTGCACCTGCATTTTTTTATTTTTGGTTCCTCTTGCAGCACCTTTCTGCAAGGATAGACATTAGCTCTACTGATGTCTGAGTTGGACTGCATCTGATGCTTCAGTCTATAAGTCTGCAGCCTAGCATAATAAAACAGAAGAGGGTATCAGGATGACAGGGTAATGGCAGAACGAAAGGAGCTCTACTAAGATTGAGCGAAAATATTCTGTGTACCTTGGGTGAGAGTGGAGAGTTTCTGCACCTATGAGGAGAAACTCATTGCTCCAGGTGAGAGGTGGGCCAAAACTCTGCATTCTTGGTGTCAGATGAGTGGCTGCCCTGCTGTCTAAGCTGGAATGCTGGCTGGAATAGGATGTATACATTTTTGCCTTGTCAGATATTTAGCAAGTGGTACTCTTACAGTTTGTGCCTCTTTCTTTTCTCCTACCAGATCGTGTGTTCATAGTGAGAAAAGCAAATCTACAAGTTCCAGAATGCAAAGAAAAAAGGGACTTGGTGGGCTAGTGCACCTGACACAGGACACTCTCTTGTCAGATCTTAACCCAGTGGGTTTTCAGCTCACATAACTTTGCTTTCTGGTGGATATATTTCTGTGTTTATCACAGGAAAATAAAACAATAAGATCTAGAATGAATGTGTTGTGGATTCAAGAACCAGCATTAGAGAGACATGCCACCTCGGACACATGAGATTTCTATCTGATGACAGGTTGACCCTCATTTCCCCATGAAACTCATTGATTTAAAGGAACGCATGTTAAATAGAGTGTTTAAGCTAGAAGCAATCCCCAGAGAGCTTAACAAACCCTGACAGGAAGGACCGTATGAAACCACTGAAACTGCCCTCCAACTGGCCAATATTAAGAACAAAAATCATTGTTTATGCATCCAGACCATGCACCCATTTCCCTTTTAGCCCTGAGTCTATATGTGCAAGTACCAAACTCTCTAATGCTCAGAGACATAAAGAGATGCATTCAGAGCTGAACACATTGTGAAATGTAAATGGATGTTCCCCCTTCCTCTCAACTCACCATCGCAAAGCGGTTGTCACCCTTAAGGTATAAATTTTCATTGACAAATCCCTCTCCCAGGCAAATCGGTATCCAACAAACATGCATCACTTTGTCAAGAATCAATCACCCCCTGAGTTCAGTAATCCCAAACAATTATCAACTCCACTGACTTCACTAGCATCACCCATCCAACAGTGGTTCACTCTCATAGACTTCAAGGATGTTAGCCTCCAATGAGTCAGCATAGTCCTCTCAGCGATGATAGGATCTCAATTTGATCAAACTTTTGCATCACCCTTTCAACAATAGTTCATCTTCTTTACCTTCAATTGCATTTCTTTCCCACAAACGTGCATTACTGTCCTACTGACAGTGCCACTCAATAAACTTCAATGCCATCAAACATCCACACCAACCTCCCAACAGTGGTACACCTCCAGTGATTTAAGTGGCATTATGGTCTTAGCAATGATTCTCTCTCCTCTTCGAAGCATCAACATTTCCACATTAATATCCCAATACTGGTTCACTTTCATTCATCAAATGGTAGAATCACATACCCAACAATGTCTCAACTCTATTAAATTCAATGGCAGCAAACTATATTCTCAACCCAATACTGGTTCACCCGTATTGAATTCAATAGCATGGCCCTTTCAACAAAGGTTCCAGCTCCATTTTGAACATGCCATTAATTACAAAATAGGTAAGACCATAATGAACGTGCAGCTTCACTTTAGGTTGAATTTATTGGAGCACGGCACTTTTAGTGACAAAATCATAAAGGTGTTTTCACTGAAGCACATGGACAAGCAAACCCCTGATCAAGGCAGTCGCCAGGAAAAGCTAAGTACAATTCTCATACATATGCTAAAAATAATACCTTTGGCATTGTCAGTAAAACTAAATCCCATTTATGGAATCAGAAGATTCTCTAAATGTAATATCCATTCTGCCACCTGACGTGCTCTATAGATTAAGAAGACCTAATTCATTCAGTACAACTTCCACATTTTATAGTTGTTCGCCACCAACCAGACATCCGCCCCCACAGGATTGATCAATGTTTCTTCCTCTAAGTGGCAAAGGGGCTGATCATGCGTCCCTTATGGCTTGCAACCACCTAGAGCTCTTCTGTAATGTCCAGTGTTGCCAACACAGTGGGACCCGGAAACCAAATACTGTTCAGGGGGCACGCCATTTGTAGAAGGTTGAAAAATCATCATAACCCATGAATATTAGTATAGCAGGGGGCATTTGCAACCACACATAGATGTGGGCCTACAAGCGATAGTAGACCCACATCCCTGCATTTACATTATTTCCAAGAGTCCATTTTTAAAATAGAAAAACAGCCTGTGACCCTTAAAGAAACACAGGCTGCTTTCTAAAAATGTTTTCGCTCACTTTCAAATATGAATTGGCCAAGAATAACACTTTTAGTGGACTGCTGATCTATAGGCCTCTGGGCTCCAGAGCTAAATTTCTACTATGTATAAATGACTTCATGGAATCTTGTATGCAGTACCCCAATTACACTATTTTAGGCAATTTTAATTTTCACTTAGAGGATACTGCTAAAAATGAAACAGATCAATTCACCGACAATCTGAGCTGCTTCTACCTTATCAAATGGTGAATACCACCACACACACGGCATGCCATACCTTAGATGCCATTTTATCAAGCAATCCAGATTTACAGCTGGATGCCGTACGGCCATTAATTTGGTAGAGTCATAAAGCCATCAGTTTTAGTTTAAATCTCCCAGCTACAAATCCATTAGCAAATAAAACCACACAGGTCATAAAAGTTTGTGCTTGGAACAAGATCCACAAAACTGAATTTGCAGAAACTTTAGCTGCCACTCTGCACCATCTTTCAAGTGACCCCAATATAGCTATAGCCAACTATTTCAATTGGATTCATTCAGCAATCAGTAAACTGGCTCCGCTAAATCTGTAAATAATTTAAGAAACAAGCCCACAGCTTCATAGTTCTCCCCCAAACTCAGCGCATTCAAACACAAATGTTGCAAGCAGGAGAAAAAATGGAGAGAATATTACAGCATAACTGAAAGAGGTAACTACAAACAACTTATTCAAGAGTACAAGGAGATGATCATATCTGAGAAAACTATTTCATTGAGAAAATTAATATAGCAAAAAACTCCACAAACGAATTGTTTACAACTGCTACAACTCTTTCTTGCCCTAATTCTCTTAATGCTTTGATGCCCAGTCAATTTCTATGCGACAAACTAGCTGCTATTTTTACACAACAAAGCTGAGGCAGTTTATGGGGAATTTGACTCCAGTAGTCACATCAGTCCCTCTGGCTCTGGAACTGAAACCCATGGCTCTAGAAACACAGAGTTTCTGAAGTCCCCCACCACCCCCGCCAACGGAAGAGGTAGTGACTAAATTAATTCTTAACACCAAGTCAGGGGGCTCTGACCCTTGCCCCCCTAAATTCCTCCACAAAATAATAGGGGCAGTAACAGCCCCCTCACTACCCTACTGAATAACATTATTATGTCCGGACAGTTTCCAACTAATTGCAAAAAGGTTTCCATACTCTCTCTGTTGGAATTGCAAATACAAGCGAAAATCCTTGAAGAACATCTCAACATTGCACTCTCAGACTACTTAGTTACAAAGTCCTAGATAGTGCTCAATATGGTTTCAGACAAAATCCATAGCACGGAATCAATCCTGATAGCGGGCACTGAAGAGATTAGATCCATCATGGACAATAGAGGGAAGTCTGAGGTGATTCTTTTAGACCTATCCACAGCCTTCGACAACGTGAGCCACTCCGTTCTTATTGACTGCCTGGATGAGATAGGGATTGGCGGAGCAGCACTGGATCTACTTTTCTTTTTTCTCTCTAATAGAGAGCAGTCTGCCTTTCTTGGAGAATTCACGTCCAAATGTTTTCATTGCCCTTTCAGTTTAAAAACATGCGGATGCTTTTAGAAAAGCCAGACGATACCACTTGGGGGAAGCTTCTTGGGGAAATGGTGAGAGAAATGAGTGAGGAGGGATTTTTGCATAAGTTTGGTGCCCCCTAGATTTTTCAAGATAGTCCACCTAAAAGTATTGAGATCTGCGCTGAATTTATGGTATAAGATTAGGAGAATGTTGGGCCTAGGCTATTTTTCTGACTTTGCCCCTGTGTGGGACTCCCCTGACACTCCGACATGTCTGAAAGATGGTTTAAGTCTTCCGTTAAGGAGGGCGGGTATTGCAACATGGGCAGACCTAGTGACAACCGAGGGGCTGCACCCTTGGGAAGTTTTAAAGGCAAAAGCTGGGAATGATCTGTCTAGGTTCAAATTTATTCAACTGTCTTCTTGGTTTGCGGCCTCAAACCAGGAGATAGGGCGTAATCGAGAGTTAGAGCTTTTCCTTCAGGATGTAAAACCTAAGAGTAAGGAGGTGGCAAGGTGGTATGAGGAACTCTTGAATGCTGAAGAGAAAAAGCTAACACCTCCATACTCAGTCTGGAGAGGAGCCTTTCAGGAGATGGATCTTCAGTCTGTCTGGGATAACTCCCTGAGGCTCCTGTATTCCACAGTCAAACCAGCCAATCTGAAGAGGAACCATTTTTCCACTATTAATCAGCTTTAGTGGACATCATTCAAAATTGCAAAGTTTGCCCCCCTGACCTCACCCAAGTGTAAAAGGTGTGGTTGCATGGACGCCAATGATGTACACATCTTTTTTCAATTCCCTAGGTTAAGAGACTATTAGGGAGGAATAGAACTCTTTTTGAAAGATATTTTTGGTATGCAGATAGGCATGAACTCAATGCTTGCTCTTCTGGGAGTGGAGGAGGCAATGAGCAACCTCCTGAGGCGGCAGCAGAGAGGACTGCTTTTCTGTCTGATTTTAATTGCAAGAAGAGAAATCTGCAAGAAGTGAAGAGACCCCTTTCCCCCGAAGGTAGAAGATTGGGTAAAGGCGTCTGTTTGGGTATGGCTATCAGATCTGGGCTCAGAAATGAGCCCACACCTGTTATATGGACTAACTTTTCAATTTGGTGTAGATCCCTGCGAACTGGTCATGGCATTTGCACGCTTAATAAATATTATCATTTTCATAGAAAGAAAGACTTCACAGGAGCATGCAGGGAATCCCCTGAACCAATACTCACAGCCATCCTCTCCATTACATATCAGTTACCATCCCAGGTTAAATGTCGATAATTGATCAGTGGTTTGCAACTACAATTTAGGCTCAAGTCCTGTATACATTTCCTTGCAGCTTGCACATAGGAGGTGGACGCCCCTTTCATGCACCCTCCTATTTGAAATGAGTGGCAAAAATTACTTCACAAGTCTGCTATATTTTATTTTACAGACTCCCAAAGCAACTTTTGTTTATTGCAACATAGTTTGTTTGCTGTTTGTAAAGCCAGTAAGTTTGTGAATTGTGACTGTAACATGTTTTGGACATCGGTTTACTGAAGTATTGACAGATTCTTTATATATTGAGTAAGTGAAAGTGAGCAGATGTCTCGGATCAGCTCATATTGGAGTCAAGCTTTAACATTTCTGAATGTGAGGAAGTGGCAGGGGTCACTGTATGAGAAGACCGAAGGAAAAGCTGTGCGATGCGTGTGATCGATGAGGGGAATTAGGTGTTCTCAGGTTTAGAAGTGTTTAGCATGAGAGACTGTGTCAACCACTGGAAGATGGCTGTAAGGAATGGGCAGCACAGGTGTTATCTTTGGAGATGAAGGAAGAAGGCGAGAAAGACAAGATAGATCTTTTAAAAACAAGTAGGTAGATCAAAGACCCAAACGAGTAGATTAATTTGCCATGTAAAAAGGTAAAAAAGCAAGAAGGGGAGAGCACCTACTACACCCACTGGTAGCGAGTTAGTAAAGCACTAAAGGCAGAGAGTATTGGAAGACAAGAAAGAAGCTGGAGGGATGTCCAGTCAACTGCTGAGTGCCACGGAGAGGTGAGGAGAATAAGGCTGGGGAACGGGTAGTTGTATGATGTGGACTTGAAGACACTGGAGACAGGAACAAGAGATGACTTGCTTGACAGCAAGTAACACAATTACATTTGTATTGGTCTGTGGATGAAGAGGTAAGGTGTGAGTTCCTTGAACAACAGTAACACTAGAGATTTGGAGCAGGGAGCAGGTATTATAAGTGGAGATAACTGGAGAAAGAAGCTTGCCTGCAGTTGTTTTTTTAATGGAGGGTGGCAACATCAATTTTGAGGCAGTGAAGGTACCTAGCTCCACAGAGGGGAGACTGACAGAAGAGTTACGGGAGATGAGTATGTTACTGAACAGTGTAATTGGGTTTAACAATTTATGTGTGAAAGGTTTCATTATGGGTGCAGAGGGGGTGGAGGAAATCAAAGGAGGGGCCAAGCACAAGCAAAATAAGCTCTATCTCGAATGAGAAGTGGGAGGGAAAGCAGTTCCCCATATGTATGGACTATGGGGTCACGTAGAGTGAATACAAGGGCATACACTCTGAATATGGTGAGTGTACAGCCACTATTCTGTCAGTCATGAGGGACTCATTTCTGCTGCCAATGAAGTTGGGTTGCACTGCGATTTTAAGGTGAAGTACTTAAGATTTATATTGAGTAAAACTGTATTGAATGAGTCCAGAAGACATAGGGTGCATGTGATAGTGATGTGTTAGTGAATCCAGTCCAGGTATAGTACATAAGTCAGTTAGGAAGTTTATTTTGATTTATTTCGTTTTAGTTTGCACAGAAGAAGGCAAGAAGGCAATTTTGTTTGTCAAAAGTAAGGGCTAGGTGTGAGCATATTAAGATTGAAGAGGAGAGATTCAAGAATTCTTGACAGCATTTTGGGTGTGCATTAAGAAAGGGAGGATATGTCTGAGAAACTGGGTTGTTGTTTGACCTGGGTGTGAGCCCTGGTCAAGCAACAGCCACAATTCCTTGCAGGGTGAACCACAAAAAGTCACTAAATTAACCTGTGGTTAACCCTGGGTAGCTTGGCACAAAAGCTGTCAGGGTTAACTTACAGGCAATGTAAAGTATCTCTGCAGCACACAAACAGCAATAAAACGAAAACACAACACAGGAAAAATCCACACCTATTTTTATTTTTATTTTTTTAAGTAAATTTAAATAAATTATTCGACACAAAAATGACAAAATCCAATCAGTAGAATCAATGTTCTAGATTTTGAACGTTTTTAGTAAAAACTAGAGCGTAAAAGATCAAAACGCCATCCGTGGACATCTAATCGTGCGTGATTGGGTCAAAGTAAAAAAATATGGCCAACCGTGATGGAGCGCACTTTGGATGCAAGAAGTGGATTGGGCACTTAGAAGAATTTCAGAGAAAAATGTTCTAAGAAGATAAAGTTCAGTGGGGCAAGCCTGCAGGAGGTGTCCATGAAGGGAGCGTTGTCGTCAGATAGCTTTGGGTCGAAGCTGCCATGAAGAGTTCTACGTTTGGACTTAGTCTATGTAATGTAAGTCGAAAATCCCCAGTGGGACGAGGAAAAGGTTTGTTGTCGAAGACAGGTCCACGAGGCTGGACACCCTTTTAGCGAAAGACCACTGAAAAGGATTTGCTGCTGCAGAGAAGAACGAAGCTGGAGAAGCCTCAAAGTCAATCCGGCCGGTGATGCACCTTGTGCGGCTTGGCAAACAGGTTGGTTGGTCCCGGTTTCCTCTTGGTTCACAGAGCAGTTTTTGGCCAAGTCCTCATTTTTGGGACTTGGACATCTGGGCACACTTAGCACCAGAACCAAGGGCCCAGGACTGGTGAAACACCACCTGGGGGTTTAGGACTCATTCAGACTGGGTCCAGGTGCGGACTGAAGATAGTGGGAGGCCTTTCCTGCCCCTGTGGCCCTGAACAGGAGGCCAGCAAACTAGCCTTTGGAGTTACTCTGGTAGTCCTGGGTTAGGGTGAAGATGCAGGGCTCAACAGGAGGGCTGGCCTCTGAGGGTTCAAGGCAGGCTCCAGACAGCAAAGCAGTCCTGCAGAGTGCACAACAGGTCAGAGCAGCAGGAAGTCCTCTGTGATGGAGGGAAGAGTTAGTGGTGGGCAAAGAGTGTAAAAGGAAAGTGGAAACTAGTAGGAAGTAAAATTATTAATATGAGAGTGTGTTGATTGAGAGTGTGTGCTGGAGAAGGCATTGTTGGAGAGATGTTCATTTACGAGGACTTCTTTCTTGTGTGCATCTAAATTGAATTCTCTAAATGCTGTGATGCGGGGGGTATGACAGGTAGAACCATATTAAGATGCTTGAGAAATGTACCTTTTGCAGGAAGGAAAATGGTAATGTTCTGGAAGGCACACATTTGTCTGTGTATAGGGCTTAACTGTGGCAGCATAATTCCAGTAAATCCATGTTCATTTTATGTCCATGAAGTCTGTGGTGTTTAGCACTAAAGTGGTCAGAGAGTTAACAGCTTTTGTTGCAGAATGATCTGACATTCCATAGATGGATGAGGCTCTTTTGAGAGAACGGTTAGAGCGTGAAGATGTTAAGTGTCTATTAGACATTGCACTGTGAGGGATGATGATGTGGGGAAGAATGAAGTAGTGGTGGCATGGTCTTATTGCGAAAGGGGTTAAGGTTGATGAGGAATTAAGTGTGCAAGTGGCTAATAGGGATTAGCTACCCAAGGACTATGAAGAATTATGGGGCATATTAGCAAGACCCACGTTAAAATTATCGCCGTTTTAGCGGCAGGAAACTGCCGTTAAAACGGCGATAATGGGCTTGCTAATATGCGCTATGGAATTCCAATAGAAGCCCAGGTTAGATGTGCAGGACATCTAACCTGGGCTTCTATTGGAATTCTATAACGCATATTAGCAAGCCCATTATCGCCATTTTAGCGGCAGTATCCTGCCGCTAAAACGGCGATAATTTTAACGTGGGTCTTGCTAATATGCCCCTATGTTTTTAGAAAGAAAGAGGACCCCTACAAAAAACATTAGAACTTGCTAGCTGTAGGGAAAATAGTACTAGGGGAAAAAACAACGCTAAAGGCAAGTGAATCTATATTTATAAGTTATACATTTCTGGCCACGAATTAACAACAAATGATGTATATAACAAAGTGCACTATGATGAATATAACACATGACCCTGTTTTAGTTGCGTAAATTTATCAAAAGGTTCTTTATTAAAAGTATTAAAGATACTTCTTATTCAATCTCCAAAGAATTTCTTTATATATAAAAGGATTTGTTGATTTTCTGATAGGTGTTCATTTACATATAAAGCATAATACAATCACAATCACATATCCAAGAAAAACAATTACATAGGCACATAAATTACATTGAGACACTTAAATGACTTCACTGTACAAAAAACACGTAATTAGAGAGAGGAGCAGATGAGCTATAAAAGATCCAAGGGCTGGTGGTTAGTAGAAACACACTACGCGCGTTTCGGCCTGGATGCCTTCATCAGGTAGACCGTCTCAACTTTCTCTATTATGTATACATAGGGAATGAATCCAAGTACTGAAGTTTAAAATCACTGTTTCGAAAGATGTTTGAACGTCGGGCGAAGCCTGTGCAACGGTTACAGGACGCGTGCTTCACCGATGTGAGCACTCTGTCAATCGTCTATTTCATGAGTAGTTCCCACTAATACATAGAGGACAGTCAGTGCCATCAGTACATAAGACGTGACATCAATGGAGAGTCCTCAAATATGTCTCTCCAAGATAGGTTGTGTTTAGCGATATTGATTAAGAAACGTTTCTCTGTTTTCATGTGGCTCAATCGCCGATATTAAAAGTGAATACAATGATGGTCCGATCCTCAGATATGCTGCTAGAGGATATCGGCACTCGAGATGCTGTCAATCTGCAGTCTGCTCGTTCGGTTGGTCGGGGAAAGTAAGTATTATGGCCAGTGGGGACTATGCTCTCCAAGATATGGCCTCGGAGACTTCAGGGATCAAAACGTATAGGAGCTAATGAGGGATGATAGGCCATTGCCCTCAAGGACCTGGGCTTGAAAAATAGGGAGACAAGGACCATGGGTGTCAGGAGTCTTATCAGATTAGGATGTAGGGAATTAAGGGACCAGGGAGTCAGCCCAGGACATTGAGAAAATTGGCAAATACATTGCATCATGTATTATATATTCTGTTCTATACTTATTAGCAAATATAGCAGAGAGGCTAAGACAGTTAGGGGCAGATTTACAAGCCCCTTGCGCCACTTTAGCGCCGCCGTTGCGTCACTTCTGTGACGCAACGGCGGCGTAAAGCCAGCGCCATGCTGCGGGGTATTTACAACGTGACGCATCTAGGGAGATGCGTCACGTAGTAAAGCCCTGCGCCACATGAAACCTGCGTCAGGTTTCATGTGGGCGTTCCGGAGCAGGGGGGCGTTCCGGCGCAGGAACGCCTCGCAAAGTGGCTGAGTGAAATCTACAAGATTTCACTCAGTCACTTTTCCGACGCCGCTGCGACGAATCCTTACGCCTGCTTCAAGCAGGCGTAAGGAGTGGCGCACCACGTTAGGTATGGGCGGCCCACGAGCATTGCTGGAGTTGCGTCGCGCTTGCGACACGACTCCAGCAATGCGCCGCCCTTGCGCCACAGGATGCGACACGCATCGGCCTTTCCTTGCGCCACGGTGCGCCGCATTGTAAATGCGGCGCTTCCGTGGTGGCGCAAGGAGAGAATTGCGTGTCGCAACTATTCTGGCGCATCCCTGCTGATTTGCAGGGATGCGCCAGAAGTTGTAAATCTGCCCCTTAATCTTTTGTACAGTCGAGACAGCAGGATTCCAAGGGGCCTGCTGGCCCAGGCCGAGTTAAGCTAAAGGACTGGAAGATTGTTTATTGAAAATCTCTAATCTTAATCTGAGGGTTTTAGGCCCTGGGATCCCCTGTGGATACTAGTTCAGTGGGTGCTGAAGGACAAAACAGTGCTTCAATCTAGTGTTTAGAGGGTGATGCAATGGCTCTGTTCACACTACTCGTGTTTGCAAAATCAGAAGATGTGACGTGAGGAGGTGACAAGGGCTGAAAATCTACTTTATGGCCAGAGGACCCTGGTTGGGATTTCAGTGAGTGATGGAGCATAATTCAAGATTGTTTCCCTAGCAAGCTAGAGGACATAATCCTTTAGACGTGTCCAATCCCAGGTGGCAGCCAGGCATGCTGTCTCGTGCTTGGAGCCCAGACGTGTCTCTGGTTATCGTGGGATAATTGAAGGTATGTGGAGAAGCAGCAGGTTGTCATGCTCCCTCACAAGACAGATTGTTCTACAATGGACAATCACTTATGGATGCCATGGAAAGAGGCGGCATTCCTGACATCCAATCCACACCAAGGCTTCTCAAAAGAGGGTCAGGTTTTAGTGGGGCAAAAGATCCCAGGCTGAGGGTGGAGACAATGCTTTTGGATACATAATTCCAAAATAAAAGGACATGTGAAAACTCAATTGCTCTACAGATAAGGTTTATTGCAGTTACCATACAATTGGATGGAGGGAGCAGATGCCAGACTTATAATAAGAAAATATTTCCATTTGCACTTGTAATGCTGTACATGCATGTACATGATGGTCTGGCCAGATGGTGTGTGTCTTATGACAGAACAAGCAGCAGTAACTGAAGCAGAAATAAAATCCCTGCTTAGTCACTGTAAAGAGGAAGGGTTCCAGAGGAGTGATAAAAAAAAAAACGATGTCTCTAAATTAGTGTTTTTGTGATGTTACTTAAATGTGATCCAAGTGAAAGACTAACATGGAATGAATCTATTGTATTCGGAGGTAGCAGCGGCTATCCCTGGCTTCTCTTTTGGTATCCACACCACTGCCATTGTTACCTCTGGTTTCAGTACAACAATGGCAGTCATGAAGCCAGCACAAGCTAGAGCCAGTACTGCTCTGACAGTCCCTAGCCTCTAATCAGTATATCGAATAGGGATAAAGGATAAGGGGGGACAAGTGTTCAAAGTGTCATGCCATCGTGGCAGCGAGGAGGTAGTCGAAGCATGTGTGATGTCACTTCCCGAGACATGGTGGTGAATTAACATTGTCAAGTGCCAGGAAAAATGAGGTTACAAAATCTACAGCAATATGGCAAGATGCTAAGTCATACCAGGGAAATGGAATTGCATTTTTTAACCAGGAGGCTAAGGAAATTGATAAAGAAAGAAAGATGGATGTTATCCGTTTAAGCATGGACACAAGGCTCCACAAAGTCACACAAGCACAGGTAACATGCCTGTGGGTGTCAGCTAGTGCGCTCAATGGGGTTAGGAAGTGAGTGCACATTAGGCAGCCAAGATGGCAAATTCTGAAGCACGTTTTGTGGAAGAAAATGACGCACATCTGATACCACAAAGCTATTCAGGGTATTATGAAATACCAATGGGAAGGAGTTAATAGGTAATATGTGCCTACATGTAGTTGACACCGAAACCTTTTGTAGGGTTAATTTCCAAGAAGTAAGTGTAACAATATTTAATGGGGAACAATTGGATCGGTGGAGAGTGTTGCTAATAAGGGCTCAGGTACAAGTCAGAAGGAAACACCTATTCACCCATTAGCAGTGGTTGCCGGTCAAACCAGGATTTTGAGTGTAGGGGGAACACCACCCTCTCAGTGGTTTTCAACACACACATTATGCATGTGGAAAATGGACTGGAAATACAGACAACTCTGTAATATGCCCCTTAATATCGAAACTAGAATATCAAGGAATAAAAACATCGAGAAAAAATATTGAATCCAAAATATCGAAAGGTAAGCATAGATTTCAGCACCTAACTCCACCTATAAGTACCTTGACTTATATATCTTCAAGGTACGTAGATGGGGAGCTAGGAATAGTAAATCATACTTCTTCTATATGCACTTACCTTTTGATATTTTGGTCTTCAATGTTTCGTCCATATTCGTCCATATTCTTGTATTTCAATATTCTTAGTCTCGATATTCAGTAGTGCAATCCAACACTGTGGGAATCAATGCAAAACACGATTTGCCGAGTTAAACCTCATTTCTTAGGTGCTAACACATTGTGATGCTCCGTTATACTCATATCTTGGAAGTAGAAAGTACTGATTCTGGCTGTATTGGTACTTTTTTGGGAGGGAATATTGATACAGGACTCCGGCATAAGTTAGAATCAGGCCTTAAGTTTCAATGCAAGCATGAACCAAGTATTTCTTTCAGAGCCAAAAGACCTGCAGCTAAATATACCATTGATACTGAAGTCTTAAAGGCCGCTCGGCGGTAGCTTGCAATAGTGCAGCAGTTGCTGTGGCACCAGAGGTGTTAGGGCTCCCCTGGATCCCACACAGGATATATTTGCTCTAAAACTGTAGCACAGGGGATCCATTTTCCTTGTTTGTATGAGTGCCTATGGCACCCTTGCTATGCCACTGAAGACCACCAAAAAGGATTTTGGAGAGAGAGACTGTGTTACAGCTGTACATTGGACTGTTTTGACCTCATTGGAACTTTGTGTACAGTTCTAGAGTTCCCATCTCCAGAAGGAAAGATACAGATTGGAAACAATTCTGGCACATACTACTCAAAGTGTGAAGGCTTTAAACCAGAAGTCCAGTAGTAGGAGGTCAGTATCAGAACAGGGAAATTGAGTCTAGATCAGTCAGGCAATGTAGCTGCCTTTACAAAATAGATTCAGTATTATAGATCACACCATTCCTCTTTTTTGAACCACTTTTATTGCTCCCCAACCTACTGGGAAATGCAAAAAACCGCATTATATTGAACAATATTTGTGATATTGTGTATCGTGTTCTACAAAACTATGAGGGCAACGGACAATGAGAGGTGCTGGTGATGGCGGCGACTAGATGAAAAAGACTGTAAATATGTGATGTCACCAGTGCTGTGGCATGGTCCAACTGCTAGTCTTTAATAACATCATGTTTGATTTTCTCTCTTACATAGCTTTTCGGACAGACAGCATGTAAATTATGAAACAAAATGAATTGCAGTGCCAAGTGATAAAACATTAGTTGCTAGGAAACAAGACACTGTACTATAAAAAGCAAGACTATAGATAGAATCTTGGAAGTGTCAGTCTCCCATCACTATTCCCTTCTGCTCATGGAGAAAGAGAAGATTGTGAAATGTCAAATGTGCAATAGGAGCCATTCACCACAGATAGCACTGGTGCCACCGAGAAAATAAAGAAGACCATTGAAGTGGACATAAAGCATTCTGCTAGTAAACGGCTATTATACATACAATAATTTTAATTATAGTAGGCGACATGTGATGCACCCAGTCACCGATTATAAAGAAATTACCTCAGAACTAAACTGTAATAATTCATTGCAGTTGTGTTCTGACTCAGCCGAGGGGAAAGGCAGGCCATGTCATGGACCATAATTAAAGCAGCTGTATAAGAATAACGTTGGTTCAATAAATATATTGAAAACGTCCCACTGTGTATTCTGTATATTTCTCTGAGCACAAGTAAGCACGAGTGACTTAGCGAAAGTTTCTGATCATTTTCCACGATCCCTGGGGGGTCAGGGTTGTCATGTTCAGTGGTTGCCAGAAACCGTTCGCTCCCTGGTAAGGTTAGGGGGGCTTATGGTAGCATTGTGAGCAAGCTGGTCTATAGGCCAACATATTCTGAGTGGGTGTCTGGAATCAGTCTTGGCACCACGCCCCTAGTTTACGTTGACCAACAAACGTGCAGATCCTACGGATTCGTAGGAACTACATGGCATTACATTGCCGAAACTACTAGCCAGTTGAACTGAGATGGCTGAGGTGGCTTCTGGGCCAGAGGATCCAATTCTGGTGCAGTAGCTAGTGCACTGTGAAATGGTTAGGTCACATTTCTTGACTGATTTGATCAACATCCAGAAGGAACAGAAGGCAGAGCCAGAAAAGGCACTGTGGGTTCTCGATTTCCACCAAAGATAATAACACACTTTCAAAGGTGGAAGCTTCCTTTCCCTTTTTCCCATTCATCCTTCCTCAAAGCATTTAGGCATTCAAGAAAACAAAAAAAACTTGCACCTGAATGTGTGTTCATATTTGAGAAGCGCTTACTGCCTCTTCGGTGCACTAAACTGCCGGTGGTCGTTGACTTGTGAAGGCAGTGGTCGAAGTGGGCAGGATTGGCAGGGCACGGCGTGCCCCTACTTCTTTCATTTAACAGATTCCATTCCCCTACTTTTTTAGTTTAAACATGCGTCCCAGGATGCCAGAAATAGCCAAGGCCTATAGATAAGGCTTGGCGTTCTTGGTCGTTCGGGGAGGCGGGACGGCAGAGAAGGAAAAGGACTCTGTTTCTTCCTTCTTGCCCAGAGAAGACAAGGACAGTGTCCACTTCTGCTGCTCTGCTGCTGGCACCTGCCCACCACCCCTAGCAGCTGCCCCCCACCCACTTTCTTACTCTGCCTCCCTCTCTTTCTGTCTTGCTCCTCCTCACTTATTGAAAACCGTGACTTCAAGAAACGGTTTTTACTCCCTCTTTCCTCTGCTTTCCTTTATTTGTTCCTCCGTAAAATGGATCCAAAAAAAAAAAAGTAACTCTGGAAATGTCGTCTTTTTTTGACATTTTTCTATTCCAAAGTGCCGCCTTGGGAAGGAGAGAAATTAAAGGTTTAAAATGTGAAAAAACGAAATAACCGATACAATAATAAAAAAACGATATAGTCTGCTAGAAATCTCTCCCGTGGAAAGGGGCGTGGTCAGTGTACTGAGCGTCAAGAGCGGTCTGTTCCTGGCTATGAACAGCAAAGGTAAACTCTACGGATCTGTAAGTAACACCTTGTTATGGGGATGAGGGAGGAGGTGTGCACATTGACAGGACATGACATGTGCACGAACACAGGCGGCACATATAAACATACCTTCAGACTGCTCCGTTCTGCTGCAGGCCTCGAAGGGTTAGCATAACCTGCTAGGAAGCATGCTAAATCTTTGAGGCACACACACGCTGGACTGTGCAGAGAAGCTGTTGTGCCTTTTAGTCCTGCACCTCCCCCACCGCTGTTTGTACTTCCAGTCGGAGAGGGGCTATTGTCTTCTGCGGGGTGTAAGATGCTGCCAGAGCAGGGTTACCATATCTTAGGACCCCACAACTGGGAGATTTCGCAAAAATAGAGGAAGGCCCACAATTTTCCATCAACGAAGTGGCAGAGAATGACAGCCCTCAGCAGCACAGAAGAGGCACTGAGAAGATATATAAAATGTAATTTTTAAAACAAGCATCATGCCTGTTAATTAAATTACTTACTTAAAACAGATGCTAACTAACCCTGCTTTGGAACCCCTAAAAAAGTGACTCTCACTGTTTTCAGTTGACCCTCTCTAAAAACCAGGACATGAGCCAAATTTGTTGAAATCTACGGGAACAGCTGTTGAAAAACCGAGACTGTCCCAGCAAATCTGGGACGCCTGGTCAGCCTATGCCAGGCCCACAGAGCCTTCATTCCATAGCGCAGTCCTGCTATAGTTGGAACCCACACATACACACTGTTGATCCTAGCGGCATAGATACTGACATCAGGGAAGGCTTGCATGACCATCAGGCATGGCCGCGTCCCTGCCTGCTCTCACGTTATGCACTCTATCTAGGGGATTAATTAGACTGCTACACAGGAGACAGTGCTGAGGAATGGGCCTGTCAGGGCCTTTTCAGAATTGTAATTATAGTTGCATTTATATAGCGCTTCCTACTCCTGACGAGTGTGGCACTCAGTCGTGGAGGGGATTCGGCGGGAACCATCCTTCCTATGACACCTGCACATCCTTCTTTGTTCAAGCAGCCAAACTATGGAACTCTTTACGCCCAAATATAAGATCCATGAATAACCACCTTATATTCAGAAAACTACTCAAGAATTGGCTCTTCCCCACATAACCACCATAAGCAAACAGAAATATACAGCATATCCCTCTGTACATAAGCATTTATTTGTACTATAGATATGTACCTATATATGTGTATTGCTTCGTATACACGTGTAGAATAATTGTTTAAAAAAAATAGATATTCATTAGTTCTGCTTAACAAATGTACATATTACTGATAGTTACAATATTCTACGTTTTTAACATATATAAGTGACTGCATAAATAAGTAAATCTTTTATCATAACTATTTATCTACAATTGCTTCACTACTGAATTATAAAAATATATATATATAATTAATTTTAAGTACAACAACACTTGATAGCCGGAGTTTATTTAATGCATCTTTAATCTACATATACTACCTTCCTTTATGCATCTATATACCTTCCATGTACTTATAAATCTATATATTTATTACTTTCCTTTTAATTCAGCATATCCAATGCACTACCCTATTTCTCACCCTATACCGCTCTCAATATATCCTCTACCTCAACTCTCTGGCTCATCTCAAACCTCTTTCTACTACTCTTTCCAATGCACTACCCTACCCTATTTCTCACCCTATACCTCTATCAATATATCCAGTATATCCTCTACCTCCACTCTCTCATTCATCCCAAACCCCATACCACTACAATGATCCCCAAAGTAACCCTTTCTAGACTCTTCCCTACTCTACCCCTCCTTGCATCATCTTTTACTTCTGTTACTGTTCCGATCCCCCAAAACAAGCCTTTCTAAACCCTTCCCTCTGACTGTTTCCCTCCACCTCCCTTTTACTCATTCCAAGTCTCCTCTTACTGCTATGAGCCCCAAAACAAAAAAGATTTCTAAATCCTTCCCTCTTCTATCCCTCCACTGTCCGTTTCAATCCAAATAACAGACTAACATATCCACCACTCAAATTAATTTCATGTTTCACTATACTAATTCACCACTAATCCTTTATGGGTTCCGGAGTAGCGTGCTACTTGCCAAAAAAGCGCTTCAACACACCATCAGGGGTAGCAAGCGCTATATAAATAATAATAATAATACAGACACTTGTAAAGCGCGACAGCTACCTCAAACAGAGGTGTCCCGGCGCTAAGCGGAAAGTAATACAGCATTGGACCGCTCAGGGCCAAGTCATGGGCCCTCAGTCTGCCTTAAAAAGCCAGGTTTTCACCATTTTCCTGAAAAGGGGCTCAGTATCGATAGTGCGGAGATTGTTCGGCAGGGAGTTCCACAGTTTTGCAGCCCCGAGCGTAAAAGATCTGCCACCCATACGTGCCTTTTTAAAACGGGGGATACACAGTAGATTTTGGGAATTGGACCTCAAGGTTCTAGACTGTTTGTAACCACGTAGTCTGTGTTTCAAGTAGATGGGGCAGTTGCCATGCATACCATGGAACGCCAGAGTCAAGGCCTTGAATTTGATTCTTTTCCTCACTGGAAGCCAGTGTAGTGCTTTTAAATGCGGAGAGACATGCTCGCGAAACGGCACTCGCCTAATTAGTCTCGCAGCCGCATTTTGCACTATCTGCAGGTGTTTAATCAGATACTCTGGCTGACCCAGATAGAGGCCATTTGCATAGTCTAGCCTGGAAGTCACTACATCATGTACTATGTTTTTCCGACACTCCTCTGGAAGCAGATACCAAAATTTCTTCAAATTCCTCAGTTGACAGAAACAGGTGGCAGTCACCTGACGTATCTGAGCCGAGAAGGAAAGGTCAGACTCCCACTTGACACCTAGATTTTTTATACAATCTGCCGGTGAGGGAGGGGGACCCATTTCGGTAGGCCACCAGAGATCCGAAGCTGGGGGTGGCTCTTTCCCGAAAAACAACACCTCTGTCTTTCCTGCATTAAGCCTGAGTTTGTTGTTGTTCATCCACCACGCTATGTCTCTCAGGCAACCCTTGAAGCTCTCAAAGGCAGCCACGGTCTGCTCTTTGAAAGTAAAAACCAATTGTGTATTGTATGCGTAGGAGATCGCTTTTATCCCCCAATTGGCTATCAGGGTAAACAGAGGAGCCAGGAACACATTGAACAGAAGAGGGCTGAGTGCTGACCCCTGAGGGACTCCACACCAGAGCTGTTTTGGCTTGGATAAAAAAGGTTGAAGCGCAACCCTCTGAGTGCGATTCTCCAAATAGGATTTCAACCATGCAAGGGCCGAGCCTCCAATACCACTATCCAACAGTCTCTCTGACAGCAAGGTATGGTCAATGGTGTCGAAAGCGGCCGACAGATCCAGGAGCACCAGCATCGCGGAGGCCCCTGAATCTGCAGCCTGTCTAACTAGTTCCGCCACCTCCAGGAGGGCTGTCTCAGTACTAAATCCCGACCTGAAACCAGATTGGGTATCATGCAGGATGCCCTCCTTTTCGATAAAACTAGACAATTGCCTCTGCACCAATTTTTCCAACATCTTAGCCGGAGCTGGCAGCAGAGAGATGGGTCTATAATTGGTCAGATCCCCAGGATCCCCATTCGTTTTTTTTCTTAGCGGTGGGAGAGTAGCGTGTTTCCAGACATCTGGAAAAGTACCCGTCGACAGGGAGGTGTTCCAGATGTGCATCAGAGTGTGCGACAAGGAGTGGGCCAGCACTTTCCATAGTGTTGGGGGACAAGGGTCATCAGGTGCCCCCGACTTACACCTCACAATTTCTGACATGGCATCCTGTTGGGAAATGCTGGAAAACGACATCAAAGACGGTTCAGTGACTCTAACTGCCTCTTGTCACATTTCTCCGTTTCTGACCACCCTGAGAAAGATTTATACACTTCCTGAATTTTATTGTCAAAAAAGATGGAAATACTTTCGCATAAGGCGAGTGAGGGTTGCACAGTGGACTCCACAGCTCTAGGTTTCAGGAAGGATTTGACCACTTTAAACACCTCCTTAGTCGAGTTATCAGCCTTATAAATACAATCCGCCAAGTACTCTCTTCTAGCTACCCTAATCATGCAAACCTTTTTCCCTCTTCTATCCCTACACTAACCTTCTTAATCCAAATAACTAACTAACATATCCACCACTCAAATTACTTTCATATTTCACTATACTAATTCACCACTAATCCTTTATGGGTTCCGAAGTAGCGTGCCACTCGCCGAAAAAGTGCTTTGACACCTCGTCAGGGGTAGTACGCGCTATATAAATGCAATTACAATACAATAAAAGATAGAGTGGTCTCAAAATGGCCAGATTATTCACCCAAACACATTAGCGCCACTTTACTGAGTTTTCCAGTGAACCGCAACTTTTATTTTCTCGTCTTTCTTTGAACAACATTGTTTTCCATGAGTGGGGAAGTGCACCATTCCTGGAGGTACTGACTCGGGTAGGGGGCGTCATGTTTGCAAGTATATTATGTTTCTAAAATCACTTGCTGCCTCCTTCCTGGCCTCCAGCAATTTTCAGAAACAATAAAAATTTAATGATAACTCCGGTGATTAATGTTCTTCCTAGAGAGAGTTGGAGTTTTGTCAAGTGGAAGTTTTGACTCATGAAAAGGTAGCGCAGAGGGTTAATGTGCCTGCTGCAAAGAACATGTATCATGCAGATCACAAAGTGCACATAATGTAAATAAGTCAGTGGGTTACTTCTTTTGTCAGTGAGATGCTTTTCTTACTTGCAGTTTATAAGTCAATATCCTAACATAGAACAGTTAGCTATTAACTGTCATCTAAGAGCTGCATGCAAACCTCAAGGTAAAAATTAGACCGTTATGGTCTTTTTCCAGTCTTTGATTATCCTAATGTTGCAAAAAGGGTTAATTTGGATAGAAATACATTCTGGTTATTAAAGAGAACCCCCAACCATGGTATTACGTTCTAAATTCAGAGTTTGTGTTTCTCCAGACCAATCACTATTAAACTATACTGCCTACTAGTATGGTTGTCATGTGACTACTACACCTTGTAGTCCTTTGTCTTATGTAACATTTCCTATAGAGTGATTTACACACGTATGATTGATTGTCTCTCTGTAATGTGTGTGATGTAAAGTGCTCTGACACCCTACACTGGTATCAGTGGTGCTGTAAATCAAATCAAATGCATCTGAGCGAGAGAGTGGTTATGGAGATTCGAGGGGCACTGTTGAAGGGTGGTAGTGAGGGAATCTATTGCGGAGGGAGTCGTTGGAAGGCACCAACAAACATTGTCGCACAGGGCTCCACCAGGGCTAAAGCCGGCCTTGCCCTTGAGACTAGTCTACTGCACCCTTTAGTACCTCCATTGGCCTTGTTTCAGCAGTAGTAGCTGCAACTTACCAGGGGTCAGCAATGCAGGATTTGCACGCACACCAACCTAAGTTCACAAACTTCACGGTCTCTCTGCTTCATGCACAAGCACTATTAACATGTGCTGCCTGCTTTGGGGCCACTGGAATTATGTAGCAATGGAGGACAAAATTATTCTGCAGTGTTGACTAAATTATGCAGCAAAAAAAGGCTGCAGCGTAATGCTGTATATTTTCTGATACTTTATTATTTTGATATTTTTACAGATGCGAACAGTCTGCAAAGATTTTGCCTTATTAGTAGCAGTGTAACATACAAATGCAGCAGTGAGAAAGGTGATCAGTCAACCTTTGCAAAGGGCTGTCCACTTCGCAGAAACACAAGTCACATTTTTTTGTAACTTTTGATCCGTTTGAGCAACAAGCAATTTATTAGTTAAAATCGTCAAATTATGCTGCAGGTGATGTATTATGTGGCAAATATTGCAGAGCCACAATTGTATAGAAAACATTTGCAATCTAGGATATTTTGCCATTCATGTTTGAACTGCTCTTGTGGAAAAAGGGAGAAGTGCTGATGACAGAAACTCCATGGCTCGGAGACAAATGGCTCGTGATTCCACTTTTAAGCGTATTTGGGACATTCTGTGATTGGAAACGAATCCCAGTTTGTGAATGTATTTTAATGTCAATAACTCATATTAATCCTTAAATAAACGTGTATCCATTGGTTGAATTAGATAACGTAATAAGCTGTAACTGGGTAGTGAAATGCCAAACAAACACTAAAAATTGGAATGCTTTGCTCTTGCTGGCCACACCTCTGACTCCGCCCACTGACCCAATCCTCAGGTTATTCCCGCCCCCTGATCTCCGCCCAGGGCCGGCGCTAGGCATGGGCAGTGTGGGCAGCTGCCCAGGGCCTTGCGCTCAGCTAAAAAACAGGGGGCCCGTTTCACTGTGAAAGGCCACGCTTTCACACTTAGCCCACCTGCTCCTCCAGGGCCCCCTGCCCCACACAATCATAATACAAATGTGATGTGTCTCGACCTTGCTGGTCAGGGCGTGGTGGCATTCCTGGGGGTGCAGGGGTGGGGGAAGGGACAAACAGAATGAGGAAAGCACAGCAGCCGGGCCAGCAATTATGTTGGCTCACAGTGTCAGGGGTGGGGCAGCACCTCTGTTAAGTACCGGCCATTCCCTTTCTGCATTTTGTTTCTAGGGGACAGAAGGCCCCTTTGTTTCCAGGATCAGCAAGACACAGGTAAGGAGAGATGGGTGAGGGGAGGAGGGGGCAGCCAGATCAACTGGCTTTAGTTAACTTTTGCATCACCCATTTTTTTTATGGGAATGTACATTTAAAATGTATGTTGAACTGCCGTGGTAGGGCAGTGTTTTACGAAATGCCTTGTAACTGCTTCGAGGCCCAGGGGAGGGGGCCTCTAAGCACTAGAGCAAGCTGCAAGGTCCAGGTGTGGGGCCCCCCTTCCCTGGACCTTGTAGCCATTACTCCCTCTTTCCTTTATTTGTTCCCCTGTGAAATGGAACCAAAAAATAAAAACACTTTTGCTGGAAAGGTCGTCTTTTTCTGACATTTTTCACTTTCAAAGTGCAGCCTCGGGATGGAGAGAAATAAAAGGTTAAAAATGTGAAAAATAACTAAAGGAAGACAGAGTGGGTCTAAAAGTGGCCAGATTTATTTTATTCACGCCCAAAACACATTAGCGCCACTTTACAGAGTTTGCCAGTGAAGCGCTACTTTTATTTTCTTGTCTTTCTCTGAACAGCATTGTTTTCCCCGGGTGTGGAAGTGCACCATTCCTGGAGGTACTGCAATACCTGCTTGATGGGTGGATTGGAAAACAAAATGCATACCGTGGCTCTGTATTAACGAATGTGGTCTTTTTAAACCATATTGCTTACGTTTTGTTAGGATATCAGCAATGGACATTGAAACGGGTCCCTTCCGGCCCTGTAGTCACATCCTTAACTTTTCATGCGAAAGCACTCATTGATTTCTGAATAATAAAGTGCAAAAGCGTTAAGGTAACCAATTTGTTCCTCCATACATTTCACATGCTTTACTTAATCTTGCATTCCCTATGAGTGTTTGCTTTCTCCAGGATGTTGTCACTTTTTTTTTAGGCAGCGTATTGCTCTTGTCTAGTGCGTAATTTGTATTGAGTCGCATCCAGGTGTTTAAAGCGGGGTGCAATTGGGTTGTAGTTGAAGGCAGTGTGAGTTTCTCTCAGTGGGCAGTATGGTGTTCAGTGGGGAAGAGGATGTGGCACAATGGTCAGAGCTGCCGAATTTGGAACTGGGGAACCAGGTTCAGCCTTCATGACCAGTCCACCAGACCACTCTCCTGAGGAAGCACGTTCCCGTGCTAGACCTTAGAAGGCCCTGCAAGACCTTAGAAGCCCTGATGTCTTAGCACCAGCAGGTGGATCCTAGCGGTGGCAAGTCAATCAATCAATCAATCACAGAATTTGTAAAGCGCACTACTTGCCCGCGAGGGTCTCAAGGCGCTGGGGAGAAAAAAGGGGGGGGGGTGCTGCTACTGGTCGAACAACCAGGTCTTGAGTAGCCTCCTGAAGGTCAGCAGGTCTTGGGTCTGTCGTAGGCTTAGTGGAAGGGTGTTCCAGGTCTTGGCGGCGAGGTGGGAGAAGGATCTGCCGCCGGTGGTAGTTCTTCGAATGCGAGGGACGGTGGCGAGGGAGAGGTCGGCGGAGCGGAGTTGGCGGTTGGGGACGTAGAAGAGGAGTCGTCTGTTGAGGTAGGCTGGGCCGGTCTTGTGGAGTGCCTTGTGTGCGTGGATGAGGAGTTTGAAGGAGATTCTCCTGTCGACGGGGAGCCAGTGCAGGTTCCTCAGGTGGGGGGTGATGTGGCTGTGGCGTGGTACATCGAGGATCAGGCGTGCGGAGGCGTTTTGTATGCGTTGCAGTCGCTTGATGAGCTTGGCCGGGGCTCCCGCGTAGAGGGCGTTCCCATAGTCAAGTCTGCTACTGACGAGGGCCTGGGTGACTGTTCTTCTTGTGTCTGTCGGGATCCACCTGTAGATCTTGCAAAGCATGCGGAGGGTGTTGAAGCAGGAGGATGAGACTGCGTTGACTTGCTTGGCCATGGAGAGCGTTGAGTCGAGGATGACTCCCAGGTTGCGTGCGTGGTCGGTGGGTGTCGGGGCTGCTCCCAGCGTCGTTGGCCACCAGGAGTCGTCCCAGGCTGAGGGGTTGGAGCCGAGGATGAGGACCTCTGTCTTCTCCGTGTTCAGTTTTAGTCGGCTGATCTTCATCCAATCGGCGACGGCCTTCATTCCTTCATGGAGGTTGGATTTGGCGGCGAGGGGGTCCTTGGTGAGGGAGAGGATCAGTTGAGTGTCGTCGGCGTAGGAGATTATGTTGAGGTCGTGCTGTCTGGCGATGCGTGCGAGCGGGGCCATGTAGATGTTGAACAGTGTTGGGCTGAGGGACGATCCCTGTGGGTTAACCTTGAAGGCCTGTCCACCACAACCCCTATTGAAGCTCACCTCAAGTCTTTTGGGCAGGCCTACGAAGCAGCACACCCTAGAGCAACAGTGACTCTGTCACTGAGGTCACAGGACCCTTGAGCAGGGAGGCTCTAGGGCGGTGCGACCGGTGAGATCGCACTGAGCACTGACTTCGGGTGTGGTTGCAAGTATATTATGTTTTTAAAAGCACTTGCTGCCTCCTTCCTGGCCTCCAGCAATTTTCGGCTACAATAAAAATGTCATAACTCCAGTGATTAATGTTCTTCCTAGAGAGAGATGGAGTTTTGTCAAGTGGAAGTTTTGACTCGTGAAAAGGTAGCGCAGAGGGTTAATGTGCGTGCTGCAAAGAACATGTACCATGCAGATCACAAAGTGCGCATAATGTTAATAGGTCAGTGGGTTACTGCTTTTGTCTGTGAGATCCTTTTGTTACTTGCAGTTTATAAGTCAAAATCCTAACATAGAACAATGAACTATTAACTGTCATCTAAGAGCGGCATGCAAACTGCAAGGTATAAATTAGAGCGTTATGGTTTTTTCCCCAGTCTTTGATTATCCTAATGTTGCAAAAAGGGTTAATTAGGATAGAAATCAATTCTGGTTATTAAAGAGAACACCCAACCATGGTATTACGTTCTAAATTCAGAGTTTGTGTTTCTCCAGACCAATCACTATTAAACTATACTGCCTACTAGTATGATTGTCATGTGACTCCTACACCTTGTAGTCCTTTGTCTTATGTAACATTTCCTATACAGTGATTTACACACGTATGATTGATTGTCTCTGTGTAATGTGTGTGATATAAAGTTCTCTGACACCCTACACTGGTATCAGTGGCTCTGTAAATCAAATTAAATGCATCTGAGCGAGAATGTGGTTATGGAGACTTGAGGGGCACTGTTAAAGGGTGGTAGTGAGGGAATCCGTGGCAGAGGGAGTCATTGGGGGGCACCAACAAACATTGTCGCACAGGGCTCCACCAGCGCTAAAGCCGGCCACTTCCACTTCCTATAGTTTTAACACCAAATCAAAAACGTTGATTTGAAAACCCCTTGAATCTGCAGCATACCTTCAAGTCAATGTATGATTTAGCAGTGGTCTCGGTTGTTCTAAGTCTTTTTTTATTTATGTACAATCTTTATTTGTTTGCAATGGTGTCTTGTGATTTTGTATTATATGTGTTGTGTTTTTGCACTTAACCTAATTCTGGTGAGTAAAGAGCCCACACACAAAAAAGATTGTCCCACGACTCTTAGCATGTGCGTGTGGGATACTGGTGAGAGGATTTACGTTAAAACAAATTACTAAGTATTAATGTCATCCTAAGGTGGCACAATAATGGCACAGAAAGATAAGCGTGCCTTTTGAAATTTGCGATTATATCTATGGTGTGAGAGGTTTTTAATTTAATACAGTTTTAAAATATATGGATTTATTTCATTTGTATATTTATCTTTTTGTCCATGTTACTGATATCCACTTTAGGTCTCTTCAGTGATGCCAAATAAGATCAATAGTCCTGTGATGTCACTTTCTGTGATGTCACTTCTTGTGATTTTACAAGCAAGTTAGAAGGGCCGAGTCGAGCGGCTTGTTATAAAATGAAGCGCTGTGAGGTATCTGAAGAATACATTTCCGAACGTACGCAGGATGGATTAGATAGCACGCTGCCAGTACAGTGCACGGCGTTACCTGTGCTACTAATGTATATCTGAAACAACGTAATCTGCCCGAGAACTGCAGCTGATTTCGCATTTTGCCTGCGGCTGTCAGAGATAATTACACACTTTGCCACGGAACATCAATAGCGATATTGTAGAAAATCCTGCCAGCCCGTTCTCTGGTAGAAACTAGAGCTCAGTTCTAGTGCATGTGAAGAATGCAGCCACCGCGGCTGCATCATAATTAAACATATCTAGCCCGAGGCCGCTGCTGTGGACGTCCCGGTGCTTTGACCTGAGCTGACTGCAGGAAAAGGCCGAGACTCGTGCGCACGAACTCCTTTTCGTCATCGAGCTCTGACCTCAAAAGCCATAGAACGCGCGGCATCGGGGGGCTGAAGGGGAGCTGATACACCTTTATTCTTACTCCTGGGACGCAGGCGAGCATGAATGATAGGTTTCAAGGCCTAGAAATTCAATACCCTATGATTTATTAATGCACTAAAGAAGCGTAACATCCAGCCGTCACTGAAGAGTGAGGTGAGAGGCCAATGACAGACAGGAGCAGGGGGAAGATGTTTCAGAAGATGGGGGAAGAGGGTCCCCAACCGATGATTTATGAATACAGGATGCCCAAGCTCACAATAGACCGGGGTAAAGAAGTTTATTTGTAGTGCAATCGGCATGATTCATCTTGCAGTGATGTTAGATCAGACACTTCTTACTAGACATAGTCCTACATTTACATGTGCACTCCGAAAGAAACCCCAAAACATTGTGAGATCACATTTTAACAATGAACAAAGTTTGAGGGAATATCATAATTTTTCCACGTCAGAGTTCCACAGTTATGATTTTTTGCGAATTAGACCTTCATTACCCTCAACCATCCCAAGTGGATTTCCTATAAATGTGAAAACATGTACAGCTGTTTCACTTATTTTCATGACATACAGGTTTGCAAATGATCTATATAATGTTTTTTTCTGCTGTTGTGCGCACAACCTATTTTTCTGATCTTTTCTTGCTCCCTTTTTCAAACTTTTATTTTAAGATGTTATCAAAGTGTAATTTTTTAGCCTTAATTGGTAATAATGAGGTTGAATCGCGAGCTTTTCTAGCAACGTTGTAATTCAGGTAAAACAATACTTACCACACCAAGTGAGTTCTTTCATATCGGGTTTAGGAAAGCATACAGAATGTAAATCGGCTGATTTCATCTAAATTGAAATCAGGATCTAACCTAGAATTGTGTGAAATTACAATTCCTCCAGTAAATTTTTGTAAAGGTGAAAAACTTTACGAATTTGTCCTCCTTCACATAACTAGCCTGACAAACATTTTTGCAGAGGTATTCGATCCCAAAATGTAGTTTCTGTTTTTTCTCCTGAAAATCCAACTTTAATCAGATTTTTCAACTACTATTTTTGAACTTCTCAACTTTTGGCAAAAAAATCACAAAATTAGTAAAAGTCAGCGTCACATATTTCACACATTCGAAACTGTCACTGATGGTTAATAACACAAATATTGATTTTAAAAATGTATCATGTGACATGACTATCGTGTCAAAAATATAGATACTACAAAAATATTTAGGAACAGAATTTAAAAGGTAAAATGATTTTGTGTGTGTGATATTTTCAAAAATATACTTTTATATAATATTCTTTACTTTACTACATTTGTATTAAACATTGTTTTACAATTAATTTAATACATATTGGTTATTCTAATAATTTTAGGTGTTAATAATATTAATGTAATTGTTTTACATTTTTTAAAGTATAGTTTGTAATCTTTCTTCTACTGCTGCTAAGGTTGAAGTGGGAATAGTAAATCTAACCCCTCCAAAGTCCTATATTTTCCATTATTTTGCTTATTTGGCAGTAGGAATAGTAAATCTAAACCCTCTAAAGTCCAACATTTTCACTACTGTTTTTTAGATGGGAGCCGGAATAGTAATTCTAAGCCGTTCAGTCCAACACGTTCCCTGCTTTTGGTTAAGTTGGAGTGGGAGTAGAAAATGAAACCCCTCCAAAGTCCAACGCTTTTTCTGCTTTTGCTTACATTGAAGTGGGAATATTAAAACTAACACCTCAATAGCTCAAGTCTTTTTCTATTTTTGCTTGAATTGGAGTTAGATTAGTTAATCTGACTCTTTTTCTGTCTGAATATTGTTTGTGTTGTTTATTTTTGTTTATTTTTCTTTCATGTTTATATTATATTTTATTACAAAATGTTTTTTATTTGAATTTTATTTTTGGAAGTTCATTTTTTTAAATTGTGATATATGTTATTGTAAATATATATTTGGTAATTAAACTTTTCAAATTGTTTGTTATTCTTAATGTGATTTTTTTAATAAGAAAGACTTTTTATTGCTCTTTTTCCAAAACATTAACAACAGTAAGTACAGCGCACATGGTGAAGTACAGATCTTTAAGGAGTTGCAAACACAGCCAAAGTTCCGCATTTAAACTAACCCACAAAACTCCCATCATTTGGTCCAGATTCTTTTATGTTTACGGGTGCAACACCTCATGGTATAGATTGGCTCTTCCATTTTGATGCACCAGCCCATTGCCATACACCAGACCTCAATCTTCATAGTAGCAAAAAAGTTCCAGGTTTGTGCAATTCCTTTCTTTGCTAATAGAGTACTTAAACCCACCAATGCCCACTCTCCCCTGTTTCCCCCAATTCCTCCAGTAATCCCTGGAGAGCCACTCACGCTGAAACCTCAATTAGGTGTTCCAGCATCTGCATTTTAAATCTAAAGAAGGATTCCCAATACCTTGCAATTACCTGGCAGGACCAAACCATGTGAAAGAAGTTGGCGTCCCCCTCCCAGCATCACACACAAGCTGCTAGCAGGCGCTTTCGTGCCTCACATAGCTTCACTGGGCTCAAGTAAGTGATATGCAAATAATTCAACTGGATCAGACGAAGCCTAGAGGAAATAGCTAGTTCTCTTGGGGCCATCATCGGACTAAATTACAGGGGCTTCCTGATGGAGTACACGCAGCAAAATAATGCCTAGGTCTTGGAATGTTTTCATATGGGAGGCCTGCAATACGTCCCCTAGTTGGAAATTGACGATCAGATTCCATTTAGTGAAACCTTCTTGCTGTGCAGATTGGCCCAACCACCTCCCTTTCCATAAAGGGGTCTTCAGTGAGATCTTTCTATCCACCCTGTCCAACGAAGTGCCGTCCTCCATGTTTGGACTATCACTCTCCACGGCTCCGGCAGCAAGACCAGGAGAGGGGCTTTATAGACCCAATTCATGACATTGTTGGCTCTCATGAGTGACATTACTGTCTTGAAGGCTGGGTCTTCCATCCCTCCAAATATCCAGTCATTCAGGCCCAGTAGTTTAGCCGTACATGAGCTGCTGCCATGCCCCGTCAAATGTGGATTAGGTGCATTTTCCAAATGAAATGGGTGGGACTTGGTTAGTCCATAGAAACAACCTTATTTTGGATTGGTTCTTGTTAAACCATTTTTGAGGAATCTCATACAGGTAAATTTGTAGTACATATAAGAATCGAGGCAATGCCATCATCTTAAACACCACCAGCCTCCCCAAAATATTAAGGGCAATGCGGTCCTCTATGTCTTCCTTCCATTAAAATCCCTCAATTTGTGCATCAAAACAAACTACGTTGCTAGAGGCTTCATATCCAGATCAAATAATAGACAGGGGGCACCAGTGATGCCTAGTACACCTCTCTCTAGGATGAACGTGTACGACAAAGTGCTGTTCACCCTCGCTTGTGTCCTGGGGTTCATGTAAATTATCTTAACATATTAGATAAAATTAGGCCCAAAGCCCACGTGAAGCAGTACATCCCACATGAAGTCCCAATCTAAAGTATGAAACCCTTTTTCAAAATCAAATAAGAGGATCACATTGTCCCCTCATAAATGTTCCCTATATGCTACGCTGTTTGGACTCTACGGATAGAGTGTCTGGTGCTGCACTGTGGCATAAAACCACATTGATCCACATGCACCAGGTAAGGGATCACCCAAAGTAAGTGGTTGGCCAACACTTTTGCATGGATTTTGAGTTTACCATTTATAAGTGATATTTCGCATCAAGTAATCTTGAATCGTCCCCTCTTTATGTAGTACCACTATAGTGGCCAGGTCTAGTCCTTTGGGCATTTGGCCCTTGGCAATGAGTTTATTGTACATATCCAATAAGAGCGGAATGAGTGCTGTCCTAAATCTTCGATAATACTCCATCGGGAAACTGTCAGGTTCCGACATTTCACCAACCTGCATGTCTGATAATGACATGTCCTCCTCCTCTTTCGTGAAGGGTTGTTCATGTCCCTTTTGTCAGAAGCCAACAGGCACACCAGTGATAGGTCTGCGATAAGGGGACTCAGGGACTCCCTACTGGGCTGTTGTCTTCTTCCATACAGGTTTTATAGTAGTTTTCAAATGCATTGGCTATGTCCCATGCTTCTATCTCCCATCCCCAGGTTGGGTGAGCCACCTTTGGGATCACTTTCAATACTGTCCCATGTGTAGCCAACCAGTACAGTAATTTACTGGACTTATCTCCCCACTTGGTTCACCTCCTTCCTTGCCGACCGCTCCTTTCAGGTGGTGTCCCTGCCTTTTAGCTCCAACTGACACACTCTACACCATGGTGTCCCCCAGGGCTCCTTCCTCAGCCCCACACTATTTAACATTTACATCCAGCATTGGCTCAGGTTGTGAAAGCTCTGGGGTTCGCGTTGGTGTTCTACGCTGATGACACCCAGCTTGTGTTTGCTTTTTCCAGCACCCCGTTATTAGATTTGGTGAATTTCCAAAAAGGTTATGATGGCTGTTGCAGAATGAATGGTGGCTAACTGTTTGCAGCTGAATACGAGCAAGTCATAAATCCTGCTTGTAAGCAGGGACGTCCATGTCTGGGGCGACTGCTGGTGGCCCGCTTCCCTTGGGACTCCCCCCTAGTTATCTGGGTTGATAGTGTGCTTTCCGTTGAAGCACAGGCGAAAGTAGTGACAGGCACATTTTTCGAGCTGCTACATCAGCTCAAACCCAGTCTGGGTTTTTTTGATCCCCACATTCGTCAAGCCATCATTCAGGCTGTTATCCTCTCCTGGCTGGACTATTGTAACATCCTTTACCTGGGAGTAAACAAGCCTGTGATTAGAAGGCTACAGATGGCTCAAAATGCAGTGGCAAGGTTTCTGTCTTCCCTTCCTAAGTACTGCTCTGCTGCGGATGCTATTCGCAAATTACACTGGCTCCAGATGGATAAGCGTATTCAGTTTAAGGCACTGTGCATGGCCCATAAGATTTTCTTTTCTCGGGGTGTCCCATTTTATCTAATTTGCTGATGCTTACCACCCCTCACAGTCCTTGGCCTCTGCTGATCATAATCTGGCCTGTGTGCCAATTGTTAGAAGAGTGAGGGTGGGTGGCCGGTCTTTCCATGCTAAAGCCCCTGCCCTCTGGAATGCCCTTCCTCTTCCTTTGAGGTGCACTCAGAACCACTTGTTCTTTAGGAAATCTCCGAAGACCTGGTTGCTTTCCATCTAATATCCTGTTGTGCCTTTTCTCTTTCCCCTCATCTCTCTTCACAGTTTTGGGCTCTTCTGACAAAACTAGAGCTTGGACACCCTGCTGCTGAGGCAGCCACGCCCTTTTCAAAATGTATAACATAACATAACTCATATGCGTGCAATCCAACATTGACGCACCTCCCTGAGGCAGAGCTGCTGCAAACAAGCCTTGTCAATCATTAATTGATGCCCTCCTGTTTCTTCCCTATTCCCCTTCTATTCTGATTGCCCTATGTGTGTTTCTAGCTCCACCACTTGTTGCATTGACTGCCGATCTAATGGCCAAAAATGGGAACCTCACCAACCTTCGCATGTAAGCCTTAGCAGCCTCACAGACAGTACCAGGGTACTCTGTGGTCCTTTGTTCAATTCTCTAAAGCTATTCAGCTGCTGCGACAGGTAGTGTACCACTTCATTGTTCGTTAGGTGCCATGCTCCTAGTCATCATGGGCGAATTATCTGAATTCTCTCTAGACTGCAGCTGACATAAAATGGGACACTGAGGTATGTGTGAATTCTCCCTCCCACGGATGCCAAATGCACCAAGCATCACAGAGTCCCAGACTCGAAACTCCACGTCCTGAGAAAAGTCTCCTTTCCGAGGATAGATTGCGGTGCCTTGGGGCAATCCACATGTGGGGCCATGTAGGGATGGACAGAATATCCATTCCGCCCGTGGAATTGGTGGAATTGTGCCGACTATGCATTACTCTTGCAATGCGGAGTTCTGGACAAATCTGCCAATCGCCGCGGGTGGAATGTTTTCTCGCATGCAGCTCTAGAATGGTAAGTTGCTGAGCGCGGGCGATGTTTGGCATCTCCTGGCGCAATTTCCAGTCACTAGGAAGGCATCCGGTGACATTTTTCTAACGCAGGCAGTCGCGACCATTTGTGCCTTTTGAGTAGAAAATCTACTCGAGTGACAGCAAATCAACTTGAGTAGCTGAGCCCTCTGGCACAAAACGTGCTGCTGTCTGTGCTGCTTTTTCAGAGTGGAACACACTATTGGCGTCAAAACTTCAAAAACACACTCCCTCAAGACCTATATTTCTTTGTTCTTGGCTTACATAAGCTCAAAATCGGGGTATTAAAAATGTACTTCTCCACTCAGAAATGTTTTCTATTATTTCATATTTTACATTTTGCCCATTGGACTAAGACACAGACATAGTCGGATAACGTGGAGCTCCGCAGTGGTACTCGTACGATACAGATTCCCCATGGATAACAAATGAATATGAACATAAACGTCCGTAGTTCTCATACTGAGAGTCTGGAACAGTAAAGGAACCGACTACTACACAATAAGTAGCAAGCGTTAAGGATTCCATTCTACTTACAAGTCTGCATTATAAACCCAGGAACCGTAGTAGGACAGTGGCAGTGTCCGCTTAAGAAAATCAGCGTACAAACTGAGGAACCACAGTAAAGATATTAGAAGAACTCGACTTTGAGGAGTTTGGCTCCGCACCGACTATATTTCATCATTTGAATACTATGCACGTCCCCGACTTTCCGGCAGGAGTGCAATGAGCAAGGTGATATCTATAGCACCTACAGATTCCCCCTTCCTTCACCCATTATAATTCATAAAATAATAGGTCCTGAAGAAGATGGAGAACAATCATTCAGTCCATTGAAACGTACGTCGGCCAGAGAGTGTGACACCCCAGTTATCAGCACAGCAACCGAGGGTTGATGTCATCAACCCCGTTGTTTCCATCTGTGCATGCAGTGTTGTTCTGGGATGTTGAGTGAAAGTGTGTAGTGTGTGAGATACAGGGTGGATGATGAGAGAGGTGTGAGTGTGTGGGGGAGTGTTTACTGTTTTTTCACTTAATCTGAAATTGTTGGTATTTAGGTGCCGAGATTATTTGTAACTCCTATATGATACTAGCATGTAATTAACGATTATGATTACAGCAATGGATATATAAAATGATGCCAAACAAAAAGAAATGAAATAATTATGTATAATGTGTGAGATATGAGTAAAAAAACAAAAAAACAAAAATAAAGTAAAATATGAAATAATAGAAAACATTTCTGAGTGGAGAAGTACATTTTTAATGCCCCGATTTTGAGCTCATGTAAGCCAAGAACAAAGAAATATAGGTCTTGAGGGAGTGTGTTTTTGAATTTTGGGTGTTTGTTTTCCCCCTTTCTCCCTGACCTTTAAAGTTATTGTTTATAGGGGGTTGCCTTCTCATCTCAACACACTATTGGCGTTAAATCACAGCATGAGCAGCGCGACATGCCTATTTCCGTGCCTTGGTGGAACTCCACAGAATCCTGGAGACTTTTTATGTAATTCTGTGGAATTTCGCAAAGTCAAATTCTGCGAGTTCCACCCACCCCTAGGTCAATGACCATATTGAAATCTCCCCCTATAATTGTATGTCCATGCGGGAGTCCTATCAGAAGGGTCTTAAGCTCATCCAGTGTCCCCCCTATTAATGTCAGTAGGACATATATACTCACTAGAATATAGGCTCTTTCAGCATTCATCCTATCTACTATTACATACTGGGTCTGGTTCAGTTTGGGATACTACCAGCAGTACCCATTTATGCAGAAGGATAGCCACTCCACGGGACCCCGTACATACTCTACATGAAACACCCTGCCATAGCACGCCTGGTCAGGAGAAGACTGTTAGTGCCCAAAAGGTGGATCTCTTGCAACTTAAGTACGCCTGGCCCCGCTCTCTTGACAAATCAGAGAACTGCTCCCTGCTTGACCCTATCTAGCAGTCTGTTAACATTCAATGTCATTACCTTCAATCCCTACATTTAGCTGTTTTTCTCTGGATTCTCCTTGACTGTGACTTATCCCCTTCTGGGCTCACTGCTGGGGTATTTTTAATCTTTACTATAGGACCTGCGCAAGCAGCTGTCAGGAGGGCCAAAACCACTTTCTCAAACTTCCCCCAAGTCCCTCCACCCCATACTTCCTCCATCCCAGAAGCATCTGTTGCTCTAAACAAAAACATCCCTAATATGAGTGCTACACTGGGGAATTCCAAGTGTCCGGTGACTTCCCCGCTCGATCATCATCATGGTAGGATCTGGAGTTGCTGGCAAGATAAGTACATGATTCTCTGACAGAAGTGCGGTGTTGCCTCATATCCGTCTTGGGTGTCTCGAGAAACTGCGTTTCGAATTCAGCAGTGCCCATCCATGAACGCCTTGCCATTATTGTCACATCCATGCCTTGTTCCTCCACATCTTGCTTCCATGCGTGATGAGCCTGAGCGCCGTAGTAGACCCCATTTGTCTCTCCCTGGCCATGGCAGTAACCCCTCCCCGGCAGGCGGCGAGTTGAACTACAGCTACTGTTGTTCCATGGCCCACTTCCACGCGGTTTCAAGAGTGTCAAAGAAATACAATTAGGCATCATAAATAATCCTGAGCCTGGCTGGAAATAGAAGCTGGCACTTAAGCTTCAGGGACCTACGTTTCTGTTTGACTGCATCAAATATTTTACATTGCTGCTGGACTCGGTGGTTGTAATCTGGGAGTATTAACATATTAGTGGATTGGAAACGCACATCAGCACAGTCTCCGGCCATCCTGAGGATAGTATCCCTATCTCAGTAATTTACACATCAGTACCCACTTCTCCTATTTTGGTCTCCAATGCCAGGTAGAACATCTGATTGTGACAAACCTGGTTCCTGTATCTGACCGCACTCCTTTGCAGTCGGACTTCAATCACACAGAGGACCCTCCCAAGCACAATCAGATAACTGTGGTTGGCCCTTAAAGCTTTTTGGCTCTATTTTTATTTAACATTGAAAACATCATATATACAGTTCCCTTTATTGAATTTTTGCCATTGTGGTGTCATTTCATTAATTAAATTATTCTCTTTTATTTAAAAATTGGAGTGGTATTGTTTTTGTGTTGTGTTTTTGAATTTGTATCCGCTTTTCTATTGCTGAATGCTTCACACATTTTCTTAAGTTAAACCTGTCTGCTCTGTGCCATAGCTACTAGGGATTGAGCTCAGGTTTAAATTGCTGAAAACGTAACTAGCCGTAACAAGAAAAATTACTTTATTAGGTGTGGTGAACCACCATCCACCCCAATTAATCTATGTTCTCATATAAATCAGTTAATTTTATGTCCTCGAAGGAATATGTTTGTACTGACGTATAGAAAATAATAGAATTCAACCGATCTCGCCCTGTGCAATTTTCTTTGCAGTTTTATATTAGCTTGAACTCGACCTGAAAGGATGGATGCAAACCTGGTTCCCCAGATCCAAAGTTGGCAGCTCTGGTCTTTACGCTGTATCCTTTCCCCAATGAGTTGAGCATTTTCTGACAGTGTAGCCAGTAACCAATATCTTAGCGGTATCTGTTTGTCAATGTGCTTCCCACGGGTACACTCAGGAACCAAAAAGGTGCAAATGAACACAAATAATAATTAATATAACAACTATCACAATGGAAACGGTGCGTGATGTAGTGCCCACTGCTTCACAGATATTGGGCACACATGAATGAGAGTAACACAATTAATATTAACAATCATACTATTTAAAGTAACATTTGTAACCCAGTCCTACGTATCTAGGTAAGACGAGGTGGGAATACAGGAGGGGAACTTTGAGTTCAGATTTTAAGGGCTTTGGGTGTTGTTCATGGGGTGGCATTTACAGCTGTAGCATGGCTCAAGGTCTTTTGGCATAGAGCTTCAATTTAGTTTACATTTTTTTAGACAGCGGAAAGTCCCTTTGTTCTGTACTTTATATACTTCTAACATGAAGCCACTGTTGTAAGAAAGATTAGCAGACATGATCAAAGGATGTACTCATTAATTGACACTTAACTAATTGTGTATTTGTTTTTCCTTTAATTTCATGACACTGCATTTTGAATACATAACAGCATGCAGTGAAAATGGAAACGTCTTTATAATTGGGTGAGCTATATTATTCATGCTGTAAACCCTAGTCAACCTCGGCGACAACTGGCGAACTGTATTAGATGTTGAAAAACCTGATGCTTGTCAGGTGTCGAACCACATTCCAATAAAAGCCTCTTTGTCATCGGAATGTTCTCTTGAAGGTTTTGCTTGGGGCTTGCCCGTTGCACCTTTGCGACCGGTTGAATCTGGTAGTAGACAGCTTGGGGCAGATTTACAAGCCCCCTGCGCCACCAGTACGTCACTTTTCGTGACGTACTGGTGGCGCAGGGGGCTGCTCCATTTTTACAAGGAGAGGAAAAGCCACCCTGCGTGACTTTTCCTCTCCTTGTAAATACGGCCCCTTCACACGCAGCACTTTGCGGTGAAGGGGCGTTCCATGGGTGTTGCTGTGGGTGTTCCCACGCAACACCCATGGAACAAGACACATCTCCAGAATTACGAGAAATCGTAACTCTGGAGATGCGTTTGAAAGCTACGCCACCCTAGAGGTGGCGTAGCAAGAGCGCACCGAGGAGAAATGTTTTCATTTCTCCTCGTTTTCCTCTTTCAATGCGTGCTGCATTCTGCAGCACGCATTGAAAGAGGAAAATGGTTGTAGTGATTGTTTTTGTGCAGGAAGGTTCCCCTTCCTGCACAAAAACAATCTTCCCACGACGCAGGCATCCTTGCACCATGGTGCAAGGGTGCCTGCGCCGGCGCATGGCTGCAGTTTGTGCGCCAGCGCAGGGGAAGCACAAGGATGCGACATATTCTTGTAAATATGTCGCATCCCTGTGCTTTCCAAACTAACGCAGCATGGCGCAGCAAAATGACTTGCTGCGCCGTGCTGCGTTAGTTAATTGTAAATCTGCCCCTATGTTTTTAAAGCTTTTTTGCATAGTATATGGAAACTAGGTGAAATGGGACAAGCAACGCGTCACATCTAGAACTCTCACTGGCTCGTTCTTTCTGCCTCAATCGCTGGTTATGTAAGCTCCGCTGCTCTGAGTGTTGCTTGAGAAGTGTAGAGCTGTCGGTGTGTGGTCCCTTGCGGCATCTGGCCTTTGATCCCTCTGCCCCGTCGCATGCAGACGTACATTTGCTGCTGTCTTCAGTTACCTTTGTAAGTAAGTGCCAAGGGCGCTTAATGCGTTTTGTCACACACCTGCTCTGGTACTATATGGTGTGGCTTTACTCTTCTTAAAGAAGACAGTTTGAGAAAGGAGAGGACGATGTACACCAGAATATCTGGTGATCGGTTAGAATTAGAGATGTGAACCATTAAGAAATCCATACCTGTTCACATTTCAAATGGAGGGAGTACTTGCCATAATTAAAAATCTATTTTATTTGTGCGCTAAGTTGCGCTTAACTCGGGCTGGTCATTATTTGGACTCATGGCCACATTTATCAAGGGATTGCATCGCTTTTTCGCTACTCAACATGGTGCAAAAGTGACGCAACCCCTAAGATGCAATTTATCAATCCAAGCAAGACCCCTTGCGTGACCCTGCATGGCTTGATAAATCCAGAGTAATGCAGCGCAAATCACTGCATTTCAATCCTCTGGTTGTTCCCACACAACACCCATGGATGTTGATGCATTCCCAGATTTACCATGACTGGGAGACCTGGGAATGCACCAAAATGATGCACCTTCCCAGGAGAGGCATAACAAGCAGAAATATTTTTATTTCTCCTCATTTTTCCTCTTTCTATGTGTGCTACAAAGTGCAGCACACATAGAAAGAGAAAAATGGCTCTCAGGATTGTTTTTGTGGAGAAAGGTGTCCCTTCCTGCGTGAAACAATCCTGCTTACGGCACAGGTACCCTTGCACTATGGTACACGAGTGCCTGTGTTGGAGCTAGACAGCACATTGTGCGCAGGCGCTGGGAAAAGACAGAAATGCTCTATATTGTGTTACATACAGCACAGTTCTGCCCTTTCCCTGTCACGCAGCACAGCACAGCAAGCTGTCTTGCTGCATTGTGTCACTTCTACATAAATATAGCCCTTCATTTTTATGGCTTTCAATTACACTTCTTGCCTCTTTCTGCCCATCACCTGAACATATGTCATGTGATGCGAGAAAAGCAGGGAGAAATGCATTGCTACAAAAAATTGCCTCCCAAGGTGTGAGAAGAGCTATTTCCAGAAAAAGGTGGGAAAAGCTAGTATTTCCTGAAAAGGTGCACAAACATTCAAAGACAGACACGATAAAAGATCTTCATGTACCCCACACACACTTTGTATCAAATCCTTAAAAGACAACCATCGCATCTGCCCACTAGCATTTTGGGGCTGTGTTCGGAGGAGGGAGAAGGTACCTCTTTTGACCTTCGGTAGCAGCAAAATCTATCTGGGAACTCAATTTGATGATGACCTCACATGTAGATAGGCCTGTGGGTGATAATCCATAAAAAAATGACAGAGGAGTTAGGCCTTCTCACAAGTAGACAACGGCCTGCTCTCTAACAATCTCGCTGTTGGAAATCCCATGAGGGCGTATTGGAATTCATTATCCCACCCAGGCACTTGATGCCGCGTAAAAGTGTCTGTGCAGAGCAGGAGAAACATTGGCCTACTTCAGCCAATCAGTTTATTAAGTGATGGAATCAAGAAAGGTTCAACCAGATGAAAAATGTATGACTTGAGATGATGCAGACATCATAATCCTACTTTTTCTTTAGATTACTGTCCATTGTATGGGGCAAAGCATCTGAGCATGTGTGAGTTAAGCAGACACCAAGCCTATTCCACCAGAGAGTCTTATCCAGCATCACAATTGCCACTAGATCTATCAGACTCTGGTCTGTATCAGCAACCAACAGAGCTACATAGCCATATGTATGGCAGACTGAGTACTACACCAGTCCAAGTTACACTTTATAACATCTGAAAATATTTTTACCGGAACAAAGCAAGTTTACACTAGTTGGAATTTCAGAATATGTCTTCACTGAAAAAGCTGCCTGCTTGCCTGTGATGGCAGTGAATAACAAGCATTTGCAATGCAATCGGTCTCGCCTTTTGGACCTTATATGTATTTAGCTATGCAGCACATTAGCCTGGGTGCTGAAACATCTACTGTTCTTTAACATGGATGGAAGGTAAGCACCAAACTGCGTGACACGCCTGGTATGGGAACACATGGAGAGAAATATTGCCTTTCAGCGGGAAATGGTATAGTCCAAAGCTCTGTTTTTAATATAAAATCAGGGCCTTCAGTGGTCATATCACTGAAAATACAAGATTTGTAAAAAAATATTATCTACGGGTGCTCGTGGAAGACAGTTTCTATGGACTGTAATCTAGAGAATGCTAAAGTGATTCTTGTATTTTACTGACCTCTGCTGGTCGTTTTCTATCAAGACAGTTAAATAGAGTCAGTTGCCAGAAATATATAAAAAAAAGGAAAGTCCCTTAGCAGAAAGCAATTCTGGTATTTTACTGACCTCTGCTGGTCGTCTTTCATCAAGACAGTTAAATAGAGGCAGTTGAACAGAAAAAAAAGTCCCTAAGCGGAAGCAGACAAGTCCTAGGGCTGATCTCCAGAGCCCACAAAGTACATACACATATAAGTATATACTAAAGTATATAAGTATATACTAAAGTATATACAAGAGGTCTCGAATGCATGACCTAAAAACTACACCAACTCTTAAGTTCCTTCATTGAATGAATGTAGAATTTGTGAATATGTGCAGTCATGTAAACAAGAACGTCGTGGCCTTGTTGCCTCAGCTTTTTCCAGCTACAGAAGTTCTTTAGGTCAAGGAAACATTTGCATGAATGTTGGGAGGTAGCGGATGGAATGTTGAGAGAGATCTCAATGTGGTGCACAGAGATTTAGGACATTTTAAGTATCAAGAGAATTAAAGTCATGGAAGTTGATAGTAATGAGGTGATTGATGCGAGTGTGTCGCCAGGTTAATTGAGTGTTGGAGTTCATACAGAAAATTAACAGAATCTGAAGTTCCTGTGGATTATGAGTCCCACCAAGACACTAGTCTCAGCACGATACACTCTGTGCAAACAAGTTGACATGTGGTACGGTTTCTTTTAGTGACCATGTGTTGCATGTGTGTATATGTGTTTCCTTCTTTTTATGTTCACGTGTTGTTATGCTCCTTCTGTCTGCTTGGTGGAGAAGATCTGTGATGCACTGGTCTGTGAATCTGTGACTACCCTGTGGCTGGTGTGAGTGTTTTGTGTCATGTACATTCTTTTGTTAAGGAATTGGCTCCAGGATCGACAGTAGTTTGAAAGGAAGAACTGGGAGGATCTGATAAATAGATCTAATATTAATTCCTGTGCACTTTCTCATCTATGTGCTTGAGTCTTCCTACTGTGACAACTGAAGACCATGCCTCCATTAACAAATAAAGGTGGAGTGGTAGTTGATCAGTGTTAACTTCTACTTAATCAAATGTGATACAGCTGTGTGGAGTAACTTACAATCTACTGTGTTTAAGGTCCAAATTGTGCAGGCCTGAGATTTAATGATAGGGAACAAAGTAAAACTTGTTGTTTAATGTCAGGTGTCCTCACTGAATTTACTCTAGCAACAATAAGCCCAAGGGACAGTTAGGCTTACCCATTGGTCTCTATTGGTGATCAGTGAATTGTAGAACAAGTAATTTTCATATTTTTGATAAGTGTCTGGAGCTCAAACCAAATTTCATTAAAACAAATCAAAACCTAATTTGATGGCAAGAAAAACTGATTTCTTGACAACATTCACATGGATATAAAACATACAAAATTATTTTTTTCTGGTGAATATGTATTACACAGGAATTCAATAGGATAAGTGAATGGATAGTACACATATAATGATCCAATAGACATTAAAAATGGATCTATCCCTTTTACAGGGTAGAAACATCAACATGTAATCACAAACATAATTGTCCAGGTATGTCCAATACAGCCAACACATGTTTCATCTTGAATACAACTTCCTCAGGGCTGTTGAAAAAGGTATAGAAAACGTACAAACATATTCAGAAATTAATAATAAATCAGTTATGAACAATGAACAATTTTTCCTTCTTATGCGATTTTAAAAAGCAGGAAAGATATTCAAACGCGTTGTGCACCAAATCACACCCAATCATGTGCTCAAGAGACCGAACCACCAAATTCAAACAGAGTGAGCGAAGAAACAATCAGTGTTTTGGAAATAACCATAAGAGTGAAGGTTGAGTATCAGTGATCAGAAGGATGTATAATGTGAGTGAAAAAGCATAATACCCGTGATCCCTAGGAAAAAAGGAAAAGAACAGGCAGGCCACCCTAGAAAGAATGAAATGTAATATCTAAATATAGTGTCGCCAAAGGGGTGCAAAAATGAAAAATGTAAAAAAGCAAATTTTACCAAACAAACGTGTAGCATGATACTCTATGGGAAAAAAAGCATTTTGTTGTCTGAATTAGCTCTGCAGAAAAAAATTATAAAAAGAATTAGGTTTATTTCCAAATGGTCACATTCAGAAATGTAGGAAAAACTCCAAAGTGGCTAGACAAGACAATTGTGAAGACTTACTGAGTGAAAACAGGTAAGTCTCTGCAACTTCACAGTCATGAAACATGGAATCGATCAAACTCTGTGGCCATTAATATGTACAAAGCAATCTGTTAACAATAAATATGCACAGGACCCCCTTGATAAGGAGTTATGTCTCTGAATAAAACAAACATCGAAGTGGTTGAAACTAATCGAAGAACAAGTATAATTGAAATAAGTGTTGCAACAAAGTTGCAACCTAGTTTTCAATCAAAAAATCAAATCCGTATTTGTGTCCCACAGTATAAAATCTCACAGAGGACCAAGCTCCCTCCCTGAGTATCTGTATGATGTAGCCTGTCAGCGAGTGACGTACCAATGACATCCATAAAAAAAGGGGATGTCAGTGGGTTAGACAGACATGTAGGGGCTGAAAAAGAATTAGAATGAAGAGTTTAAAATAAATGTTGCAATTGAGGCATGTAAAATATGCTGTTGGCAATTGACAGAAGTCACCATTCAAATCTGGATGTTGGTCTCAAGATCCAATAGATTGCATGGAATCCTGCATCCCTTTATGGTGCTGTCAAATACCGCACATGGGTGTACCCGGCCACCTATTGTGTTAGTGATGTAAATAGCTCTTTTTATATTCAATGTAAGTTTGGTGCCATGAACAAAACAAGCACCCTGAGAATTTACTTGGAACATGTTCGATGTGTATTACCGATAAGTACAGGCGACGTAAGATCAATACCACTGTTAGAAATTGGGATCTCTAATTGGCAGAGGTAGGTACCTTTGTCCAAGTAGGGACTCTTGCTTCTAGTCAGGGTAAGGGGGATACACACTTTAGATAAACTGTGCTCACCCCGTGGTAGCTTGGCACAAGCAGACAGGCTTATCCCAAAGGCAGTGTGTTTTGAGTACAAATACTTTACACATTGCCTATGTTAGAAATTGGGTTTCTGGTTGGCTAGAATGTACACCTAAGCCAGGCAGAACCCACCACTCTAACAGCCACTAATACACTGTTGAATGATTGAATGTATAAGCCCATGTTTTGATGGCAATAAATATTGAATTCTAAGAAACGTGAATAATTACTAGCAGTATAGTCGTAGCGTTTACTAATGCCATTTAGCCGAGTTTGTATTTGTAAACCCTCAAACCATTTATGAATAAACAAAACGGAAAGAACAAAAAAATATTGGCAAAGGCACAATTAGATGTGAATCCGATGGGGAAGCCTGCACTCAGCACCGGGGGCCAAACGGAGTAGAGAAACTCCATTTCGCAGCGGCCCCAGCAACAGGAGGGCCGCCAACATGAACGCGACGCGCCTGGAGGCGCAGAAAAGCACCGGCAGACTCCCGCAGCGCGGGAAGCCTGCACTCAGCACCGGGGGCCAAACGGAGTAGAGAAACTCCATTTCCCAGCGGCCCCAGCCACAGGAGGGCCGCCACCACGAACGCGACTGGAAGCGCAGAAAAGCACCGGCAGACTCCCGCAGCGCGGGCAGCCTACACTCAGCACCGGGGGCCAAATGGAGTAGAGAAACTCCATTTCCCAGCGGCCCCAGCAACAGGAGGGCTGCCATCACGAACTCGACACGCCTGGAGGCGCAGAAAAGCAGCGGCAGACTCCCGCAGCGAGGGAAGCCTGCACTCAGCACCGGGGGCCAAACGGAGTAGAGAAACTCCATTTCCCAGCGGCCCCAGCAACAGGAGGGCCGCCATCACGAACGCGACGCGCCTGGAGGCACAGAAAAGCACCGGCAGACTCCTGCAGCATGGGACGCACACGGGCGTGCCCGGGCCATGCCCGGGCACGCACGGGCCAAGGGCCGGCCCGTCTGCGCCCAGAGGAGCCCGGAGGAGGCTGGGCTGGGCCACCTCTCTTGGTCCCTCGCTATTGGCCCCGCTATCTGCTTTTGGGATCCCTATTTTTCTAAGATATAATCGCGGGAAGGACACCTGAAGGTAAATCGTTGAATATTTTAATATTTTAAATTTCTTTTAGATAAATATCAAAAGTACTTGTACAATGGGGAAACGGAAGCCTACCCCGACACCAAAAACAACAGACACAACACTGGACAGCTTCCTACAAAAAGCGGTAGGGGCCTTAACAAAGGAGATTGAAATAGCCGAACGCAGACTTTCATTTGCTCCTTGCTCAATTCCATCTGCCCAAACTGACTTTCAAATTTCTATCTTGGAAACTGAAGAAGGACAAAGGCCACAACCTCCTTTATCTCCCATTATAACTATCTCAAGTCAGGGTGTTTTACCTGCCCCAAAAGAAGGAACTGACCCGTCCACCGGTCCTGTGGAGAAACCTTCTGTAACTCAATTAGAAAAATGAGGGAAAAGAAAGCGAACGGATGGGGCAGGAGCCGATTGTAAATTAAGGGGTCACTCGCCAAAGGGGAAAAGAACTAAGAAAACCACCATAGTTAGCAATACCTCAAAGACCCGGTTGGGAGGAGGGAGAGCAAATGTACTAAATGTCTTGGATATTAATGTCGACAATGTAGATAAATTTGGTAGAATTGTACAAGAGGCTTTGACACCCATTCTGGTTAGACTAGCCAGCATTGAACAGCAGCTTGCCCGAGTCTTAATGGGTTTAGGTAATAACCTGGAATTTAAAAATCGTATTGATAACATCACCTGCCCAAGAAGCTCTGACATAAACACCATTCCTTCTAGTGTCCCACAAAGCAGATCGATTTCTACAAGTGTAACATCTATTGCAAAGGAACGGGCTCCTCTCATAGATACACCGCCTACTAATGTCAGCAATAATACCGTGGTCCTGGTAACCCAAGACCCAACCATGACTAGGAATACCGTCAGGAATAATATGAGTTTGGGGCAAGGGGACACTATTTATCCAAAGCTACCCACAATAGATAGGGACAGTCTGCCACAAGATTATACAAATCTAAATGGGACTGGTCGAGAAAATAGGGCCGGGAGGGGTGCTAAATGTGCATTGAATTTGCCACCACAATGCACACCATATACTCTGATCCTGAAGGGGGTTCCCTGCCCGGAAGCCAGTCAGGAAGAATCCTGTCAAAGCCTTATTAATAAATCGACCCACTGGTGCTCTAAGAAAATCTCATCGAAGATAAATTGGTCAGAAAACATTATTATGGCCAGGCGCGTGAGTTGGCTTGGTCACACGACCAAACGTGGGGGTGGGGACTGCGTTGTACTTAATTTTAACAATGTAAGGTGTGCACATTTTGTACTAACGCTCTTTCAAAGCTCATATGGCGACCCTATAGAAGCCTACCAGTTGGGTTTTTTCTACCCTCCACAAACCGAACACCAAGTGAGAAAGCACTGGTCATGGACGGGCCCTAGTATAAATACGGTTATACAGCCACCTTCTTTCAGCCACTACAATCGCTTTGATGTCCTATCAGGGCTGTCAGAAATTGACTGACTAACTGAGCGTTTTAGCCTCCCAGCAGCACCAGCGATAGCAGGACTGACTCTTAGAGCTCAGGGGATTGGAGAACACACAGACACACTCACTAATAGGGATACTGATGTTTCCCTTGAAATCTCCGCCCCAAAAATAATTATTAATGCGAACAACCGGGATAATTGTGAGAAATGTTTCCATCCCCACAATTTATCTTTAAGTGATATTACAACTAGAGAGGCCCCTGGGCCCCCCACTATTATAGTCCACCAAGATATAAATAATGAAGCTATGGGGTTGAAAAAATATGGTCATCAAAAGTCCTTACTTAAGTTCATTTCATGGAACATAGCGGGAATTGGTTCTAAACTGTCCGAGGAGTCTTGGTTAACTTATATCAAAGGATTTGACATCATCTGTCTCCAGGAGACATGGTACATGAAGGACATTGCACTGAATGGTTACTGCTCTTACACAGTTAATGCAACCCTTCGTCTTCAGGGAGGGCTAAAGGAGGGTTAGCAATGCTAATCTCAGTAAAATATGAGGCTATAAAAGTCACTGTTGTTGGTACATCCCCCTGGTTTCAATTAGTTGTGATTTCCAATATGTTACAAGCTAAGCTACTAGTGGTGAACTGGTATTACAAATTTTTTAATCACAACACTTGTCAAGTTATTGAGGCTTTACAGTTAGAAATTAATATAATTTCAGAGAAGTTGCAACCCCTATGTATTCTCTGGGTGGGAGATTTTAATTATTCAATCTGCCCTCATAGCTCTGGTTATGCCTGCGGGATGCTAAACATGGAGGGGCAGCCCCTGGCGCATTTTAATCATACTCCTTAGGGAGAGGCTTTAAATCCTAATATTGTGGAGAATGATCTGGGCCTTATTAATGACTTAGTTAGCAACCCCTCAATACAGTGTCCCACCTATGTTGGGGGAGGTAGGGAGAGTATTATTGATTTTATGTTCATATCGCGAAAATTCCTGCAACTCATTGGTGACTTTGAGGTGGATCCAAATAGTGCGAGCGATCATAACCCCCTTACAGCATCCATTGGTATAATAGCCCAGCTGGGGAATGTTGCTGGTTACAAAGCTTCTTTTAATTCTAACAAAGGCATAAGACTCAAATGGAATAATGTAAAACCTATTGAGTTTGAAGCTACAATTGTCAGATCAAATTATGATTCCATTGTGAAGTGCTTAGCCCATGATGTGTCCCCAGCTGAGATTGTTCAGGAATTTCAACTGATCTGCTCGGATGTAGCCAAAAATTTGACTAAATCAATTAAGATGGTGGCCCCTCCGGTGATAAGGTGGTTTAACGCGGAATGCACAAGAGCGCACAAAATTTTAAAATTGGCATTGCACGCACACCCCTGCGATAGAAACATGCTTGGGAGGTTTAAAAAGATACAGTGAAACGGAGGAAAGAAGAATTGAGGCGCTCAGCCTTGGATGATCTGGAAAGAGCTAGTACCCTTAAGGACTCGAAAAGCTTCTGGGAAGTTATAAATCGCCCATTATTTAATGGGGAGATGGGCAGGATGGATTCCCTGATTTTGGGGGCTGTTTGGGAAGCCCATTATGCGGCCATATTTAATCCAAAAGGCCGCCTACATGAGGTCCCTAGTCAGGATCCGCCCCAAGACCTAACCTCGGCTTGTCACCTAAGTATGTCAATCTCAGTAGTGGAGGTTGAGGAAGCCATAGCCAAAGGAATTAGTATGAAAGCCCCCGGCCCAGATGGAGTGCCACTGGATCTCTTTAAAACTAACCCTAATCTGTGGGCTCCATTATTGACCAATGTGTTCAAAGCAGTGGTGATTGGCCCTATCCCGGCATCTTGTAAGGAGGCTATAGTGGTCCCTGTGTTTAAAAAAGGTAACAGGAATAACCCTTCCTGTTATAGGCCAATCTCCCTTATTGATGCCACAGCAAAGATGTTGGGAAGGGTCGTCCTAGCTAGACTTGAAACCTGGGAGACAGATACAGGGGTGATTGCAAGGTCACAGTATGGCTTCAGGAGGGGCATGGGCACCATTGAACTGTGCCTCAACTTGTCCCTGATTATGGGCACGTACGTGAAAGCCAGGATGGGTTCTATTCATCTGGCCTTCATGGACTTGTCCAGTGCTTTTGATACGGTAAATCGGGATAAGCTGTGGGCACTGATGGGGAAAATGGGAGTCGAGGAGCCTTTAGTTTCTCTTCTCCGCAGGCTCCACGCCTCCACAAATGTGAGCATTAGATATGGCGCCAATGGTGAAAAAACTAGGTCTATTGCATCGACAGAGGGTGTCCGACAGGGATGCATCTTGGCTCCTGTTAGAACTGGGGGTCTCTAGTTGGCAATGGTTTGCACCTTTGTCCAAATAGGGACCCTTGCTTCTAGTCAGGATAAGGGGGAAACACTCCTAAAATAACCCCTGCTCACCCCCTGGTAGCTTGGCACGAGCAGACAGGCTTATCTCAGAGGCAGTGTGTAAAGCATTTGTGAACACATACAGTAATACCGTGAAAACACTACAGATGGACACCACACAGGTTGTTTATGTAAAAATAAGTAATCTTTATATAGACTTATCACAAGACCCAATAGCAAAAATCCACAATACAGTACTCAAAAATAGACTTAAAATGATAGAGCCAGTTCACGTTATCTTCAAAAATAGGATAGTCAATCAAATAAAGCTTGTAGCAACAAATAACTCCACTTGGAGTTATCACGACGTCGTGACCGGTGGAAATCCCAAAGTACGGCGCCGACCGCGAGGTGCGCGGCGTCGGGCCCGGAGTCGAGCAGACCCACAAAGAACAGTACCTGGAATTCGATGAAAACAAAGACGGTGCACGGCGTCGGGGAGGTGATGCTTCGTTGGCGCCGGCGGCGTCGGTTCCTTACGACCCCAGGGGAGGTGATGTCTCGGTTCCTTACTGCAGCGCAGGGAGGTGAGGCGTCGGTTCCTTACTGTGTCGGGGAGGTGACGTCGCGGATGGCGGCGAGGCGTCGGTTCCTTACGATGGCGCGGCGTCGATGGATTCGAGGGTCACCCACGTCGAGGATCGGCTCCGCGATGATGAAGCCCTGGCGTCGGTGAAGTCGGGGCTGCGGTGCGAGTCGGGACGGTGCGTCGTGAACGTCACGAGCGGTGTCCTCGGCTCCGGTGCAGGCAGCGGCCTCGATGACGGCTTCGGAGTCGATGTCGCACGGCGTCGGCAGGCGTCGGGCCTACGGTGCAAGTCGGGGCGGTGCGTCGTGCTCTTCACGAGCGGTGCCCACGGCTTCGGTGCAGGTTACGGCGTCGCTCGTCGGCGTCGGTGTTGCAATTTCCCTCTGTTAGCAGCTAAAACAGCAGTTCCAGATGCAGGCAAACAGAAGGGGTGAAGTCTTTGTGTCCCTGTGACTTCAGGCAGGAGGCAAGCTCTAGTTCAAGCCCTTGGAGATTCTCTTCTTCAAGATGACAAAGCACAGCAAAGTCTTTTCTCCTGTCCTTGGCAGAAAGCAACCACTGCAGGCCAACCCCAATCAGCAAAACAGCACAGGGGCAGTACTCCTCCTTCAGCTTCTCCGGTTCTTCTCCTTGGCAACAGGTTTCTTGATTTCCCAGAAGTGATCTAATTTCCTAGGGGTCTGGGTCCCCTTTTTATACACCTTTTCCCTTTGTTCTCTGAAGGCAGAGAGGCCTCTGCCTAGTCCAAAACCAGTTCTGGTCAGTCCTGGAGCACTTTGTTTTTCTGACTCCTTCTTTCCTTTGTGAGTGAGGGGCAGAGCCATCAGACGCCCGGCAGGAGGTGGAGCCAGCATTGTGGAAGGCAGGCACAGCCCTATTCAGACCCAGGTGCAACTCCTCCCACCCATCCTCCTTCAGGCAGACCTATTCAGCCTAGTGCTGACTCACCCTGCCTCCTGGAATCCCCCAGCCCCTGTCACTCACAAACCCAGACACACAATACACAACCTGAGCAGAGGCAGCTGGATGGTTTAGGCAAGAAAATACCTACTTTCTAAAAGTGGTATTTTCAAACAAAGAATGTTAAAACCAACTTCACTAAAAGATGTATTTTATCATTCTGAGTTCAGGCATACTAAATTCGTTTTTCTACCATGTTCTCTGGGTCAGTTAGGATTATAAGGTGTAATAATCAAAACTGCCTATTCTGGCCTATGGAGAACAGGTAGCCTTGCAATAGTGAAAAACGAAAATGGCTGTAATTCACTATTAGGACATGCCACACACACCAGGGCATGTCCTACCTTATACTTACAATGCACCCTGCCCTTGGGCCTACCTTAGGGGTGTCTGATATGAAGATAAGGGAAGGTTTAGGGACTGGCAAGTGGGTGCACTTGCCAAGTCGACATGGCAGTCACAGACTGCACACAGGCTCTGCAATGGCAGGCCTGAGACACATTTTACAAGCTGCTTCTGTGGGTGGCACAACCAGTGCTGCAAGCCCACCAGCAGCATTGGATTTACAAGCCCTGGGCACACGCAGTGCACTGTACTAGGGACTGACAAGTAAACCAATCATCCAATCATGGAGTCACTAATCCATAACACAATTTACAGTAGGGAGCACTTGCACTGTGGCACTGAACAGCAGTGGCACAGTGCCCAAAAGCATCTAAAACCAGCAAAACATAAGAGGCAACAGCAAAAAAATGGAAGGGAGACCCACGCCAATGGTGCCAAGTCTAACACGTGTCCCCTCCAGCTGAAATGTGGGGAGAACTACCCTTCCTCCTGGGAGTTCTCATCACTAAGGCGGAAAAATCTGGACAGACCATCAGCATTGGCGTGTTCTGTACCAGGGCGGTGTTCCACCGTGAAGTCCATCCCCTGTAGGGAAATGGACCACCTCAACAGTTTTGGGTTCTCACCCCTCATCTGCATTAACCATCTGAGGGGCCTGTGGTCTGTCTGAACCCGGAAGTGAGTCCCAAACAAGTATGGTCTCAACTTCTTCAGTGCCCAGACCACAGCAAATGCCTCACGTTCAATCGTACTCCACCTCTGTTCCCGTGGGAGTAACCTCCTACTAATAAAGGCTACAGGTTGGTCTAGGCCCTCCTCATTCATCTGTGAAAGCACAGCCCCAACACCATGCTCTGAAGCATCTGTCTGCACAATGAATTCCCTTGAGAAGTTGGGCGCCTGAAGCACGGGCGCCGTGCACATGGCAGATTTCAGGGCATCAAAAGCCTTTTGGCAGGCATCAGTCCAGTTCACTTTCCTGGGCTGCTTCCTGGAAGTCAGCTCAGTCAAGGGTGCAACAATGTTGCCATACCCCTTGACAAACCTCCTGTAATACCCGGTGAGTCCTAAGAAGGCTCTCACCTCTGTCTGGGTTTTGGGGGTTCCCAAGCCAGGATGGTATCTATCTTGGGTTGTAGGGGCGCCACCTGGCCGCTCCCAACCTGGTGTCCCAAGTACACCACAGAACCCTGCCCGATCTGGCACTTACTCGCCTTGATCGTGAGGCCTGCCCTCCGCAGCGCCTTCAACACTTCCCAGAGGTGGTGCAGATGTTCCTCCCAAGTGGCGCTGAACACTGCAATGTCATCCAGGTAGGCGGCACTGAAATCCTCCAGCCCAACCAACACCTGGTTGACCAACCTCTGAAAGGTGGCAGGGGCATTCTTCATCCCAAAGGGCATCACCCGGAATTGGTAGTGCCCATTTGGTGTGGAGAATGCTGACCTCTCTTTGGCCCCATCAGTTAAGGCGATCTGCCAGTATCCAGACGTTAGATCAAACGTGCTGAGGTACTGGGCAGCCCCTAACCGATCAATGAGCTCATCAGCTCTGGGGATGGGGTGCGCGTCAGTCCTGGTGACTGAATTGAGTCCTCGGTAGTCCACACAGAACCGGAGTTCAGGTGTGGCACCAGGCGCGGCAGCCTTTGGGACCAAGACCACTGGGCTGGCCCAAGGACTGTTAGAGGACTCAATCACCCCTAAGGCAAACATCTTGGAGACCTCCTCCTTGATGCAAGCTCTCACCCTGTCAGTCACTCTGTAAGTTTTATGCTTCACAGGAGGACTGTCCCCAGTATCCACATCATGGATGCACCATTCAGTGATACTGGGAGTCAGGGAGAACAGATCAGAAAACTGTCCCAACAGTTGGCGACAGTCATTCTGCTGTTCCGGGGTCAGGGTGGGAGAGAGGTTCACACCATCCACTGACCCATCTTGCTCTTTTGCATACAGGAGGTCAGGAAGAGGTTCAGTCTCCTCTTCCATCCCAGCATCTGTTGCTAAGAGCATGCCCACTTCAGACCTCTCAAAGTGGGGCTTCAGGCGGTTCACATGCAGGACCCGCAAGGGGTTCCTGGGAGACTGCAAGTCCACCAAGTAGGTGACATCACTCTTGCGCTCCACCACCTCAAATGGTCCGGTCCACTTATCCTGGAGCGCACAGGGCTCCACTGGGGCCATGACCCAAACCTTTTGTCCAGGCTGAAACTCGATCAGAGTGGCATTCTGATCATGCCAACGTTTCATCTCTTCCTGGCTGGCTTCCAGATTCGCCTCAGCGAGTTGTCTGAAACGCCGAGTCTGGTTTCTGAAGGCCAGCATGTAACTAAATACATCCTGGGGAGTTTTCCTGGGAGCTTTCTCCCAGCCTTCCTTGACCAGACTCAGAGGTCCTCTTACAGGATGGCCGTACAGCAGTTCAAAGGGACTGAACCCTAAGGACTTCTGGGGCACCTCTCTGTAAGCAAAGAGCAGGCATGGCAAGAGGACGTCCCACTTACGCCTCATGGGTTCTTCCAGACCCATAATCATGCCCTTAAGGGTCCGGTTGAATCTCTCAACCAGCCCATTACCTTGGGGGTGGTAAGGAGTGGTGAACTTATAGGTTACACCACACTCCTGCCACAGGGACTTCATATACTTGGAAATGAAGTTAGTACCACGGTCAGACACCACCTCCTTGGGGAACCCCACACGGGAGAAAATCCCCATCAGTGCACGTCCCACCACGGGGGCCGTCACTGTCCGAAGAGGATGGCTTCCGGGTACCGGGTGGCATGGTCCACCAAGACCAGGATGAACCTGTTGCCCATGGCTGTCTTGGGATCCAGAGGCCCCACAATGTCAATACCCACCCTCTCAAAGGGGGTGCTGACAACAGGGAAAGGTTGGAGAGGAGCCTTGTGCTTCCTCCCACTCTTACCACTTGCCTGGCAAGTCTGACAGGTCCTGCAATGAGTATCTGAACTCTTGCGCATTTGGGGCCAATGAAAGTGGGTGACAAGCCTTTGAAAGGTCTTGTCTTGCCCCAAATGTCCTGCTAAAGGCACATCATGAGCCAGACCCAGTAGGAAGGCTCTGAAGCGCTGGGGTACCACCAGCACACGGGCTGACCCAGGCTCAGCAACCTTAGGCTCACTATACAGGAGACCATTCTCCCAGTAGATCCAGTGTGATCCAGACTGATCACCTGCTGCCTGGCTTACAGCCTGTTGCCGCAAGCCCTCAAGAGAAGGGCACTTCTTCTGCTCCTCGCAGAATTCTTCCCTGGAGGGGCCTCCTTCCTGCTGCCAATGGGTCAGCTCAGGCAGGTCCCCCAGTTCAGCCACTTGTTCCCCTGTAGGTTCCAGGGCATCCCCCTCAAGGTCTGCCTCCTCCTGGACCGTGGGAACTTCGGGGGCCGGTTTCCCGCGCCCCCTGCCTCCTCTCTTTAAGGCAGGCACCTGGGCCCTTCTTCCAGGCTCCAGGTCCTCTTGAATACCCTTACCGGCTGCCATTGACCGAGTGGTCACACACGCCCACTCTGGCAGACCCAACATCTCCAAATGAGACCTCCGCTCCACCTTCGCCCAAGGGAGCTCTCCAAATCATTGCCTAGCAGACAGTCAACAGGCATGGCTGGCCTCACAGCTACTTGAAGGATACCTGAGACCCCCCCACTCAAAGGGAACCTGGGCCACCTTGCAGTGGCTCTCTGAGTTGTCAGCGGCAACTACAGGGTAGAATACATTGGGGACCACCTGCTCCTCAGACACCAGCCGACAACTGACAGCTGTCACACTGGCCCCGGTGTCTCTCAGAGCCTCCACCCTATGGCCATTGATGGTCACCCACTGCCTGTATTTCTTAGTGTTATCAGGCAGCTGGGTCCTAGGGACCATCTCACTGTCTCCTAAAGAGACCAGGGACATCTCTGCGGGACCCCACCCACCTTGGGCACCCAACTCCTCCCCCAGGGCTACACTAGCCATCTGCCGGGGTGGTGCACCAGTGGGTGCAGTGGTCACAGTATTGGGGCACTTGGGACTTCCTACAAAGTGACCCACCTGACCACAACTAAAACATGCTTTGGGCCCCTTCTGAACAGACTTATCTGTTGGGACCCATGGTCTTTTCTCAGTGGGAGGCTGGGAACCCTTACCTTGGTTCCCTTGGGGTTTACTTTGGGGCCCTTTTTGGAACTCCTTCTGTTTACCCTTGTCCCCCACTCTTCTGCTGGGGACCCTGCCCACCTTTGGCGGAGTCTCCCACAAGACCCTTGTGGACCCGGGTACTGACCCAGCGGTCCGCCTCCTCAGCAAGCTTCCTAGGATTAGTCAGCTTACTGTCAACAAGGTGCTGGCGTAGCTCTGGAAAACAACTACTGGACAAGTGCTCCCATGCAATTAAATCATAGAACTCCTGCAAGTCATTTACTTTGCTACCCTTCACCCATCCATCCAATGCTCTGCAAAAATAAGACACATACTCCACCCAGGTACTAGACTCCAGCTTTTTGCAGTTCCTAAACTTCTGTCTATACAGCTCTGGAGTTAACCCATACCTTGCCACTAAAGCTTCCTTCAGGTGGGCATAGGACATCTGATCCACTGTGGGCAAGGCTAGCAAGGTTTCCCTTCCCTCACCTGCAAAGCGGCCCCACAACCCCGCTCCCCAATCCTTCTCAGGGACCCGGTGTGATGTCATGGCGATCTCATAAGCTTTAAACCATTGCCCAATGTCCTCCCCCTTCATGAAATCCTTAATAACCTCCTTGGGGATGTACACTCTACTTTCTACAGGCACTGGAGGTGTGCTGCCACCAGAGGGAGTGATTTCTAGGCTCCTAGCCTTTAGCTCTAGCTCCCTCACCACTCTCTCATGCTCTAAAAGCATCTTCTTTTCTTCCATGGCCAACCTCTTACTTTCTAACTCCAATTTCTTATGCTCAAGGCTATCATGGCTTCCCTGTTTCAGTTTGGCCATTTCCATTTCATGCATCCTGCTTTTGTCCCTGTCCTCCAGCTCCTCTGGAGACAGGCCCTTTTGAGAAACACTGCTGCCCTCCCTGGAAGGCACTCTCCTCCCAGTTAAGCCCAATGGCCCCTCAAGCTGCCCATCTAAATTCTCTGCCTCCTCCACAGGCTCCTCGGACTGCCCACTGGCATTCCGTGCTTCCAACCAGGCCCTTAGCGCCTTGTGAAACTCCTCCTTCCTGGTGAGGCCTCTCATAGAGATTTTAAACTTTTTGCAAACAGCTTTGAGTTCTGGCACAGTGTAGGTATCAACCCTATCTTCTTCAAATTCAATATCTGCAGGTGCAATGGATCCTTTTTGCTCATGGTGAAAATTGGCAGTTCTCAACAAAAATAAAGGTTCCAAGGAAAAAAGTCCTATCAAAATGTATGTGGTCGCGTATTGGTCTGCACTCACTAGTAGTGTACACCAATCACTGTATATGAATCACAAATGCAAGTCCAAATCCTCACCGCTGACCACCAATGTTAGAACTGGGGGTCTCTAGTTGGCAATGGTTTGCACCTTTGTCCAAATAGGGACCCTTGCTTCTAGTCAGGATAAGGGGGAAACACTCCTAAAATAACCCCTGCTCACCCCCTGGTAGCTTGGCACGAGCAGACAGGCTTATCTCAGAGGCAGTGTGTAAAGCATTTGTGAACACATACAGTAATACCGTGAAAACACTACAGATGGACACCACACAGGTTGTTTATGTAAAAATAAGTAATCTTTATATAGACTTATCACAAGACCCAATAGCAAAAATCCACAATACAGTACTCAAAAATAGACTTAAAATGATAGAGCCAGTTCACGTTATCTTCAAAAATAGGATAGTCAATCAAATAAAGCTTGTAGCAACAAATAACTCCACTTGGAGTTATCACGACGTCGTGACCGGTGGAAATCCCAAAGTACGGCGCCGACCGCGAGGTGCGCGGCGTCGGGCCCGGAGTCGAGCAGACCCACAAAGAACAGTACCTGGAATTCGATGAAAACAAAGACGGTGCACGGCGTCGGGGAGGTGATGCTTCGTTGGCGCCGGCGGCGTCGGTTCCTTACGACCCCAGGGGAGGTGATGTCTCGGTTCCTTACTGCAGCGCAGGGAGGTGAGGCGTCGGTTCCTTACTGTGTCGGGGAGGTGACGTCGCGGATGGCGGCGAGGCGTCGGTTCCTTACGATGGCGCGGCGTCGATGGATTCGGGGTCACCCACGTCGAGGATCGGCTCCGCGATGATGAAGCCCTGGCGTCGGTGAAGTCGGGGCTGCGGTGCGAGTCGGGACGGTGCGTCGTGAACGTCACGAGCGGTGTCCTCGGCTCCGGTGCAGGCAGCGGCCTCGATGACGGCTTCGGAGTCGATGTCGCACGGCGTCGGCAGGCGTCGGGCCTACGGTGCAAGTCGGGGCGGTGCGTCGTGCTCTTCACGAGCGGTGCCCACGGCTTCGGTGCAGGTTACGGCGTCGCTCGTCGGCGTCGGTGTTGCAATTTCCCTCTGTTAGCAGCTAAAACAGCAGTTCCAGATGCAGGCAAACAGAAGGGGTGAAGTCTTTGTGTCCCTGTGACTTCAGGCAGGAGGCAAGCTCTAGTTCAAGCCCTTGGAGATTCTCTTCTTCAAGATGACAAAGCACAGCAAAGTCTTTTCTCCTGTCCTTGGCAGAAAGCAACCACTGCAGGCCAACCCCAATCAGCAAAACAGCACAGGGGCAGTACTCCTCCTTCAGCTTCTCCGGTTCTTCTCCTTGGCAACAGGTTTCTTGATTTCCCAGAAGTGATCTGATTTCCTAGGGGTCTGGGTCCCCTTTTTATACACCTTTTCCCTTTGTTCTCTGAAGGCAGAGAGGCCTCTGCCTAGTCCAAAACCAGTTCTGGTCAGTCCTGGAGCACTTTGTTTTTCTGACTCCTTCTTTCCTTTGTGAGTGAGGGGCAGAGCCATCAGACGCCCGGCAGGAGGTGGAGCCAGCATTGTGGAAGGCAGGCACAGCCCTATTCAGACCCAGGTGCAACTCCTCCCACCCATCCTCCTTCAGGCAGACCTATTCAGCCTAGTGCTGACTCACCCTGCCTCCTGGAATCCCCCAGCCCCTGTCACTCACAAACCCAGACACACAATACACAACCTGAGCAGAGGCAGCTGGATGGTTTAGGCAAGAAAATACCTACTTTCTAAAAGTGGTATTTTCAAACAAAGAATGTTAAAACCAACTTCACTAAAAGATGTATTTTATCATTCTGAGTTCAGGCATACTAAATTCGTTTTTCTACCATGTTCTCTGGGTCAGTTAGGATTATAAGGTGTAATAATCAAAACTGCCTATTCTGGCCTATGGAGAACAGGTAGCCTTGCAATAGTGAAAAACGAAAATGGCTGTAATTCACTATTAGGACATGCCACACACACCAGGGCATGTCCTACCTTATACTTACAATGCACCCTGCCCTTGGGCCTACCTTAGGGGTGTCTGATATGAAGATAAGGGAAGGTTTAGGGACTGGCAAGTGGGTGCACTTGCCAAGTCGACATGGCAGTCACAGACTGCACACAGGCTCTGCAATGGCAGGCCTGAGACACATTTTACAAGCTGCTTCTGTGGGTGGCACAACCAGTGCTGCAAGCCCACCAGCAGCATTGGATTTACAAGCCCTGGGCACACGCAGTGCACTGTACTAGGGACTGACAAGTAAACCAATCATCCAATCATGGAGTCACTAATCCATAACACAATTTACAGTAGGGAGCACTTGCACTGTGGCACTGAACAGCAGTGGCACAGTGCCCAAAAGCATCTAAAACCAGCAAAACATAAGAGGCAACAGCAAAAAAATGGAAGGGAGACCCACGCCAATGGTGCCAAGTCTAACAGCTCCTTTTCTTTTTATAATATACACCAATGGCCTTGATGCTTTCCTCTCAGAAAAAGATCTTGACTGTCCACGCACTGGGGGCACCCGGGTTCCGCTTCTTTCCTATGCGGATGACACTGTCCTAATGGCCCTAACAGCAAATGGCCTTCAAAAATCTCTTGATGCATTTTCTGATTCTATGTTATCACTGGATCTAAAGGTTAATTTTATCAAATCTTATGTTATGGTCTGTGGGCCTAAAAGGACTAAAACTAGAAATGATGCCGTTGGCCCAAAGAGGATTGACAAAGTGAATAATTTTAATTACTTAGGGAATATTTTTAATAAAAAGCTGAATTGGGATCCGCTTGTCACTACAAGGATGCACAGCGTAGGTAGGGTGGTTGAGGGACTTTTCCGTTTTGCCTCCAAATTAGGGAACAAACCGGTGACCGAGCTTGTCACACTTTATAAAGCCAAACGCGTTCCTGTGGTAACATATGGTGCAGGTGTCTGGGGGTATCATAACAGTCGCCAGCCGCAGATCATGGAAAATAAATTCATCAAAAGGCTCCTGATGGTTCCAAATAGTGCCCCCACAAGCTCTTGTCATTACGAGGTGGGGCTTGACTTTGTGGAAGATTGTATAAACATTGCCCCCTTACTTTTATGGGTCAAAATTTGGTTATCGGAAGAGCTGGCATTCTCCAGAGAGATTATTAAAGACTGCCTTAACCTTGATGGCGCATTATCTATTCCCTGACTTCAATTTGTCAGGGATAACTTCCATAAGTTAGGTCTGGGACATTATTTTGATTGCCCAGTTAGCATCCATGAGAACGCAAAAAAGATCATAAAAGAGGTGCACACTGCCAGCGCAAATACCCACCGCTCTCAACCAGAGGTAGCAGGCCCCCTTTGCTTATTCCCTGCTCAACAGCAATTTTATTTAACGTTTACCACAAATATCCAGACACGTTTTTATCTAACAAGATTCCGCTTATTGACCCTGCATTTTCTAGTGGCATTCCGGAAACAAGCTGGGTGGGCGGACAACTTGGTGCCATGCCCTTGTGATAACTTGGCAGCTCAAAGCACATCGCACTTCATGAGCCTGATTCACAGAACTAACTTACGTCAAAAACGTAAAGTTAGTACTTTTTGGTATTCACAGAATACACTTACTCATTTTGGTATTCACAGAATGCACTTACTCATACTAACTTTATGTCCGCACTCGGGCCGGAGATTCCGGCCCTTAGGTGGAGATTCCGGCCCTTAGGTGGAGATTCCGGCCCGGAGGTGGAGATTCTGGCCCGATGGTGGAGATTCCGGCCGGTTGTGGAGATTCCGGCCGGTGACGTAAGTTAGTTCTGTGAATCAGGCCCTATGTTATTTTGCACCCTCTACAAAGAGCCTAGGAGACAATTTTTAGTCCAGATCTTAAAAGAAATTAGGCCATGTTTTTATATTGATGGTTTTAATTACTTGCATTCTTTGGCCTCATTTGATATTTGCACAGGGGTTTCCAATTTTATTAAAGTTGCAATTGCCATTAGGAAACTGTACTAGTAGCTGCAACCGAATCAGATTAGCTAGAGACATTACTGTACCTTTTAAGTGTCTTGTTCAAGATTGATTTTTATGGATTGCATTCTTTTAATTCTATTTTAATCCTCTTTTTAACAATTAAATTGTATGAATTGTTTCACATGTTGTTATGTAAATAGGTCATGGTAACTACAAATTGTACTGTTGATTTTATGTACTTTTATGGTTTTTCTTCTTGAAACCGAATAAAGTTACTTTGACTTGACTTGTGTATGCCGATGTATTTGTGTCAGTTAATATTCTAAAGCTCAGAAGTGAATTCCATCAGTATAGCTGCAGCATTAGTTACACGCCATTAAGGCAAATTTGTATTAAAAACCACACAAGCAGTTGAAAAGCAGACAAAATCAATCAATCAGGATTTATAAAGCACGGCTAGTCACCTGATAGGGTATCTAGGCTCTTGCAGGCCCCAGTGACTTATTCAAATAGCCAGGTTTTGAGGGCCATTCGAAATTCCAGAAGTGAGGAGATGGTCCGGAGGTGCATGGGGAAGCTGTTCCAGGTCTTTGCTGCGATGTGGGAGAAGGAGCGTCCTCCACTTCTGCTTCGGAAGATGTGGGGAGTATGGGCAAGTGAAAGGGAGGTGTAGCGTAGTCTTCTCGAGGGTTGGTGGAAGTTCAGGCAGTGGTTACTGTAGGCGGGTCCTTGGTTGTGTAGAGCCTTCTGTGTGTGGGTCAGCAGCTTGAATTGGCATCTCCTCTGTACGGGGAGCCAGTGGAGTTTCCCGAGGTGGGGTGTGATGTGGGTTTGTCGGGGATGTGTCTGGCTATGGCGTTCCTTATGGTCTGAAGTCTCTGTAGAAGGTGTGTTTCAATTACTATGTAGAGGGCATTGCCGTAGTCCAGTCGGCTGTTGATGAGGGCTTGTGTCATGGTGTGTCTCATGTGTAGGGGTAGCAACTTGAAGATCTTATGTAGCATACGCAGAGTGAGGAAGCAGGAGGAGGAGATGGAGTTTATCTGTGATTTCATGGTGAGCTTTTTGTCAATGATGATTCCAAGATTTCAGGTGTGATTGGAGGGAGTGGGTGCGGGTCCAGGTCTGATGGCCATGAGGAGTCATTCCATGTGTTGCTGCTGTTGCCAAAGGTCAGTACTTCTGTCTTGTATGTATTCAACTGCAGGCAGTTGTTCTTCATCCAGTCGGCGATGTTTGGTATGCATCTGTGGAAGTTGGTTCTGGTGGTGGTGGGGTCGTTGATGAGTGAGAGGATTAGTTGGGTGTCATCTGCATAGGAAATTATTTTGAGACCATGTGATCTGACGACGGTCACCAACGGGGTCATATATGTGTTGAGAAACATGGGGCCAAGGGATGAGCCCTGGTGGGCACTGCAGGTGATCTCCTTTGGTTCAGAGGTGAAAGGTGGGAGGTGGGTCCTCTGGGTTCTTCCGGTGAAGAAGGAGGTGATCCATCTGACCGTGTCTCTTTGGATGCCGATGTGGTGGAGTCTTTTGATCAGTGTATGGTGGGATATGGTGTCGAAGGCTGCAGAGAGGTAGAGTAGGACAAAAACTGCTGTTTCTCTTCGGTCAAGGAGTGTTCTGATGTCATTGGTGGCTGTGATCAGGTTGGTTTTGGTGCTGTAATTGCTGCAGAAGCCAGATTGGGAGGCGTCAAGTAGCTGGTTCTGCTCCAGGTGTGTCATGAGTTGATTGTTAATGATCTTTTCCAGTACCTTCGCTGGGAATAGGAGCAGGGAGATTGGCCGGTAGTTTTTGAGTTCGCTGGGGTTGGCAGAGGGTTTTTTGAGTAGTAGTCTGACTTTGGCTTGTTTCCAGGTGTCAGGAAATGTTGTGGTGGTTATAGAGGTGTTGAGTAGGGTGGTGAGTTCCTGGCCGAGCCTTTGATTTTTGAGGTTGAAGATATGGTGCGGGCATGAGTCTGTGGTAACTCCCAAGTGAATGGATTTCATGGTGGAGGTGGTCCTTGGTGGAGAGAATGTTTCAGGTGTTCAGTGTTTGGTTTGTGTTGTTGAGGAAGCCTGTAGGTGTGGGTTTCGGTTCGAAGTTTTGGTATTTGGTTGTGATCTTGTCATGTAAGAAGTGTGCGAGGCTGTTGCAAAGCTCTTGTGAGAGTGTGATGTTGTTTTTGCTGGCCGCCGGGTTCGAGAATTCCTTAACGATGTTGAAAAGTTCCTTGGTGTTGTTGGAGCTGGTTTCGATGCATGCAGCAAGGGTTGTCTTCTTTGTTGCCCTCAGCATGCAGTGGTAGAGGTTGAAGGAGGTCTGTGGTGGTGCACCATCTCCTCTCCAACTGTTTGCTGTCTCATTTCGCTGTGCTGAGTTCTTGAGTCTATCAGCAGGCCTTTTTGGAGGATTTTCTTTGGATGTTGCTCTTGATGGGGATGATGCTGTCTACACGATTGGTGATCCAGGCATTGATGTTTTTCACTCCCTTTCCGAGGTTGGTTGCGGTAGCAGGGACAAAGGTGTTGAGAGCGTCCACCCAGCTTGTCTCAATGATTTTGTTCCACCTCTGGTAGGGGGCATTGGTCATCTTGGGGGTGGCGGTGTGGGGCTGGAGATGCTGAAGTGGACGATGGAGTGATCAGTCCATGTGAGTTCTGTGACATGGCTGTATTTGACGTGGTTGCTGGAGGTGAAAATTGGGTCCAGTGTGTGTCCTGTGGTGTATGTAGGGTCGTGAACAATCTAGGTCAATCTGAGGCTGCTCATACTGTCGAGAAGGTATGCATTGTTTTTGGGGTCGTCGATGTAGAAATTTAGGTCACCGAAGGAAGATGGAGTCCTTGGAGTCTGACGCTGGGGTGCAACGAAGTCTACAATGTTGCTGTAGATGCTGGAGCGTGGGCCTGGGGGTCAGTATGTGAGGGTGTCTCTGATTCTTGTCTTGCCATCTGTTTGGAGCTTGAAGTTGAGATGTTCCATGGGCATGGTTGTATTGTCGGTGGTGGTGGTACACTGTATGGTCTTTTTGTGGATGATGGCTGTTCCTCCTCCTGGCTTGTTGGTGCGGTCCTGGTGAGTGATATTATATCCATCAGGGATCGCTGTGGCAATGTCTGGGGCGGATGTGGGTTTGAACCAGGGCTCAGTGAGGAAGATGATGTCTGGTGCCAGGGTGGCGATGAGGTCCCATAATTCTGTGGAATGATTGCATAATAAACATGTGTTGAGAAGGGTACATTTGAGTTTGTTTTGTTGTTCAGGTGGTGTCTGTGGTGTGTTCCAGGTGGGGCTGGTCTGTGGGCTGGTGTGTGTGCAGTGGCAGGTGAAGTGGCAGTCAGAGCAGGTGAAAGGTTCTACCGTGGCTCAGTGTAGTGGCAGTGTTTTTTGCGGCTTCTGTAGTCGAAGGTGTAGAGCTTGGTGATGATGTATCTTCATGGGGCAGGAGGGCCAGGGGTTGTGACCCTGGGAGTAGTCTAGGCACGGACAGGCGCAGACGGGCTTGCACAGCCACAGACGGACACTGCAGCCTGCATTAAGTTGTTCCTGGGGTGGGCGGGGCTTCTGTTGTTGGGAAGAACGATGAGTGGAAAAATCCAGTCAGGAAAGACCCCAGGGGAGAAAATCTGGGCATCTGTGGTGTCACTGGATCAGCCTGGAGCAAGCAGGAACTGAAGGCCACAGACAAGTGGCAAGCTTAGTGTGCAGGTGCAAAAACAGGAAAGACATGTCAAAAAAGCCCGGGGCATGTGTCCGCATAGTGTTGATAAAAGACGTAGAAATGTAGAAAGGATGACAAGTATAGCTTTAAGAATTTACCTCTAAAGTCAGGTTCCATGTTCGGGCTAAGCCAAAGTTTCAAAGATGCAGAAAAAAAGTCCTCTTTTCCAATGTGCTTTAAATAATAAAGTCATAAATATGAAAAGCAGACTCGCCATTGGAGTTATAAAGCCTGCATATTTACCAATGGCGGGCATATTAAAATGAGCTATAGGCTGTAAGCTACCAAGGTCAAAATAAAAAGCGATGACACAACAATAAAAACCATGGTCCGTAAATAAAGGTATTTACAAAATTGCTGAATTATTGTGTCGAGGCCACTCAAGAAAATATGACGGATCTCTTAAGTTTCAAGAGTTTAGAAAATATTATTATCAGTATCTAGAAACAATGAGTATTAGGCCAATAATGAAGTTGCAAACATAGAAAACTGACTTGTCTTCAAAGTTACTTAACAAATGTCGATAGCAAATGTAGTATAAAGAATGCTAGATGCTATATTGAATTCAAATATGTTCATAGTTGTTATGTTGGGATGAGTCATCCCACGATATATATTTCCTGAGGGTGTTTTGAATAATGGACCACGTCACTGTTGACAATAATGGTTGCTGCGGTGACGTCACTGCAGAGTTAATAAAAAGGCCCTGAGGAATCTGCCTCGTTATTAGTTGGCAGTACCATGTTACCTGTGTTGGTGTGATTATTACACTCCAGAGATGGGGAGTAGCACTAACATGGTGCCACCAACCCAACATCTGGCAACGAGCCGGCTCTCAAACACCTGTATGCGTGCTGCCTCAGCCACTCGCAGTGACCGGTGCCAATGCACCCCCATAGGCCGGAATTCCACCAGCTTTTCCCATTTCTTGGGCCCAGAGCACAGTGGTGCACACGCGCGTCTTACAGCCATGCAGGCGGCACCTTCCTTTCCAGTATGCTGTGGTGCCTGTGGGGATTGGCCGCATCATTAGGCTACTTCTGCCAGGTTGCGCTGCCTCGCCTGCTGCCAATGGGGCATGTCATTTCCCACAGGCAGCTAATTCCTGGGTGCGCTGCCCCGTCTTCCCATTTAAGATGCTGTGTGATGCCCAGTGTGGAGCCTCAAATGCTGCTGTGGCCTCATGGCGCCTGTCTACTGCTGTGGTCTTATACTCCCTGCATCTGCGATGGCTTGAGGTGGGAAGTGCTTCAAAGCCCATTCCCCAGCCTTCCAAGTGGCCGCCAGGTGTGTCCTGCAGGGTATCCAGCCCAGCAGGATTTTTCCTGTGTTGGAGTGTTTTTCCTGTGTCCTCACCATGTGCATGCCTACTAGCTATGCAGGCCATACCAATGGCATAGACTGCACAAAGGTCACTGTTAGACTTGGCATCTTTTGGCGTGTTTCCCTGACTTTTTGCTTTCTGACCTCCTGTTTTTGACTCTGTTTTTGCTGGTGTAATGATTCTGCGCACTTTCCTCATTGCTGTCCAGTGGGAAAGTGCAAGTGCTCCTGTATAAAATGTGTTATGGATTGGTGTTTCCATGATTGGCCTATTTGATTTATGTGTCAGTCCCTTGTAAAGTGCACTGAGAGTGCCAGGGCCTATAGATCAAATGCTGTTGGTGGGCTGCAGCACTGGATTGTGCCACCCACGCAAACAGCCCGTAAAGTGTAGCTCTGGCCTGCCATTGCAGAGCCTGTGTGCAGCCTGGGGCTGCCATGTCGACTTGGCAAGTGCACACACTTGCAAGTCCCTAAACCTTCCCTTTTCTACATGTTAGTCACCCCTAAGGTAGGCCCAAGGTACCCCTGTGGGCAGGGTGCATTGTATGTGAAAGGTAGGACATGCCCTGGTGTGTGTGTGGCATGTCCTGATAGTGAATTACAGCCTATTTCGTTTTTCACTATTGCAAGGCTACCTGTTCCCCATAGGCCAGAATGGGCAGTTTTGATTATTACAGCTTATAGTCCTAACTGACCCAGGGAACATGGTAGAAATTCGAGTTTAGTATGCCTGGACTCAGAATGATAAAATGCATCTTTTAGTGAAGTTGGTTTTAACATTCTGTGTTTGAAAATACCACTTTTAGAAAGTGGGTATTTTCTTGTCTAACCATCCAAGCCTGCCTCTGCTAGGTTGTGTATTCCTTGTCTGGAGTATGAGTGACAGGGGCTGGGGGATGCCAGGAGACAGGGTGAGTCAGCACAGGGCTGAATAGCAAGATCTACATGTAGATGGGTGGGAGGAGATGCACCTGGGACCTGAATAGGGCTGGGCCTTCCCTCCACAATGCTGGCTCCACCTCCTGTGGTGCGTCTGATGTCCCTGGCCTGCACTGTGAAAAGGAAAGAAGGAGACTTGTCAACAAAGTGCTCCAGGACTGACCAGAACTGGTTTGGACTAGGCAAAGGCCTCTCTGCCTTCAGAGAACAAAGAGAAATTGAGGATAAAAAGGGGGACCCAAACCCCAGAAAATTGGAACTCTTTGGGATCAAGAAGACTGCCAAGAAGAAGAGCTGGAGAAGCTGTGAGGAGGAACTACCACTTTGCTGTGTGCTTTGCTGTGTTGGCCTGCAGTGGCTGCTTCTGTCTTGGGCAGTGAAAGGACTGGAACTGAACTTTCTGCAATCTACTTTGTGAGTGTCTCCAAGGGCTTGAGGTAGAGCCTGCCCCCTGTTCAAGAAGTCTCAGGAACAGCAAAGACTTCAAGCCCGATGCCGTCTATGACGCCGCTGCCGACTCCGTGTCCTGAAGGCACCGCAGAGGGCACCGCCGCAACGCCGCACCGCGACCCTGGTCTCACCGACGACGCCTGCTGATGCCGCCACTGAGCCGCTGCTCGCACCGCGGCCTGTGGGCACCGCACTCCGCACTGCCTCACTTCACGACGATGCCGTGGTATCCCCGACGACGCCGCCCTACGCCGGACTCGACGCCGCTGCTTGCACCGTGGTTCGGGGGCACCGCTCGTAAGTTACACGACGCACCGCCCTCATCCCGCACCGCAGCCTTGGCTCACCGACGCCGGTGCCATCGACTCCAAGTTCGTCAGCCGACGACAGCGCTGCAGCTACGACGACGCCGCTGCTGCACCGTGACCTGCCAGCACCGTGACGAGCACCGCCTTCATCTCACACCGCGACCCTGGTCTCACCGACGACGCCGTCCGACGACGCCACCGAGCCGCTGCTCGCATCGCGACCTGAGGGCACCGCACGCCGCACCGCTGCACTTCGCACCGCAGCACCCGACGCCGGCCGACGCCAGCGCTCCTGACTTCACCAGAGAGGAGATCGATCTGCAACGCGTGTGACTTCGAGGGCCCCGACGACGCCGCACCGACCTCCGGAACCGACGCCTGCGGACGCCGTGTGTTCGGAAGCTCACCGCGAGGTCATCGACGCCCTGCATTTCTGAAAGGTACTGTTTGCGGGTCTTCCCGACACCGTAGCTGACCCGCGACGCCGCGGTCAGCCAGAACTGTTTGGATTTGTTTGTTCACGACGCCGTGATAGCCCTGGACGGAGCTATCGACATCAAGGAACTGTTTTTAAGGACACTGTGATAACTGAAGATTTTTAAAGGACTGTACTGTGGATTTTTATCATATTGGTCTTGTTTTAAGTATATAAAAATATTGGATATTTTTCTAAACTGGTGTGGTGTCCGTTTGTAGTGCTTACACTGTATTACTGTTGGTTATGTGCACATGCTTTACACACTGCCTCTAGAATAAGCCTGACTGCTCGTGCCAAGCTACCAAGGGGGTGAGCAGGGGTTATTTTAGGAGTGTAACTCCCTTATCCTGACTAGGAAGAAGGGTCCCTACTTGGACAAAGGTGCAAGCCCTTGCCAACTAGAGACCCCCATTTCTAACATTGGTTGTCAGCGGTGAGGATAGGACTTGTGTTTGCACTTGACTTACAGTGATTGGTATGCACTACTACCATATCATACCATACCACGTACAGGTTCTTTTTCTTTTTGGCCTATTTTTGATCTTGCCAGTTTGAACTTGCTACTTCAACATGCCTGAATCTATAGTATCATCAATTGCATCAGTAGAAATTGCCTTTGAGGAGGATCGATTGGAAGCCTACAATGTCAAGGAGTTAAAATCGATTTGCAAGAACCTAAAAGTCCAGGTCAGAGGCCTCACCAGGAAGGATGAGCTACAAAAGGCGCTGAGGGCCTGGGTAGCAGCCAGAGGTGCCAGTGGGCAATCTGGTGACCTCAATGGAGAGGTGGAGGAGCCTGTTCCTAGGGTGGATGTGCTTTTGGGAGGGGGAACCCTCCAGGCCAGGCAGCAGTAGTTTGTCCCCAGAGGAGCTGGAGGACAGGCGGGAAGTAAGGAGGTTTGAATTGGAGAAACTCAGAATAGAAAGTGAGAGGGAAGAAAAAAGAATAGCCATGGAGGAAAGGAAAACGATACTAGATCATGAGAGAATGATCAAGGAGCTGGAGCTAAAGAGTAGATCCGGTTCAGATGGTGGCAGCAATTCTTCAGCACACACAGACAGGATTGTACACATCCCCAAGAATGTAGGTAAAGAGTACAAAAAGGGTGATGACATACAAAGGTGGTTTCAAGGGTACGAGTCGTCTATTCATATGAATGGGGTCCCTGAAAGGAACTGGGGAGCGGGGTTGTGGCCTCTCTTTCTAGAGGAAGCTAGGGATACTCTGATAGCTTTGGGTAAGGGGCAGGACCTCACCTATGCTGACATGAAAGACGCTCTCCTCACTAGGTATGGGCTCACTCCTGAGAAGTACAGGGATCAGTTAAGGTCCAGTAAAAAGTCTGAGGCCAACACTTGGTTGGAATGTGTGGATATGTTCTGTAGGTCGCTGGATGGTTGGGTGAAGGGCAGTAATGTAACAGATTTTCAGGGGCTCTACAATTTGATTGCATGGGAGCACTTGTCTAGTCTATGTTTTGCAGATCTGCGCCAGCACCTAGTTGATAGTAAGCTAACTGACCCCAGGAAGCTTGCTATGGAGGCGGACCGCTGGGTGAGTACCAGGGTCCACAAGAAAGCGTTTGGGGGAGACTCAGCCAAAGGTGGGCAGGGTCCCCAGCAGAAAGGCAGGGGGACAAGGGTAAAGCACAGGAGTTCTCTAAAGGGCCCCAAACTAGTACCCAGGGTAAAGGTTCCCAGCCCCCGGTGATAAGAAGAAAGGGGTCTCTACAGGGAAGCCTGTTGAGACCGGCCCCCGCAAGTGTTATGCATGTGACCAGGTAGGTCACTTCAAGGGGGACCCCAAGTGCCCAAAGGGGACACAGCCGCCCACCGGTGGACAGTCCAAAGTGTTGGCTAGTGTAGCGCTTGGGGAGGAGGGGTGCCCACAGGAGGGTGGGGATCCCGCAGAAATGACCCTTGTCTCACTAGGGGACAGTGAGATGGTCCCAGGAAACCAGGTGCCCCCTAACACAAAGAAATATAGCACCTGGGTGACCATTAATGGGAACAGGGTAGAGGCTCTCAGAGATACTGGAGCCAGTGTGACCTCAGTCCGGTGTCACCTGGTCTCTGAGAAGCAGGTAGTCCCAGGGGCATTCCACCAAGTATTTGCTGTAGACAACTCTGAGCGCCAGTGTATGGTGGCGCAGGTTCCCTTTGAATGGGGGGGGGTCTCAGGTCCCTTGAAGGTGGTTGTGAGCCCCACCATGCCTGTAGATTGTCTGCTAGGGAACGACCTGGAGCAGTCCTTATGGAAGGATGTTGAGCTCAGGTCTCACTTGGAGATGCTTGGGTTGCCAGGGTGCAAAACACACAAGATGATGGACAGAATGTTGCACATTGGCAAACATTCACCCCCAGTCACAGATCTGGGTTTAATCCATCGTTATTTTGCTTCACCACGCCACCCCAGTTCAGACATAGCCATATGCAAATAAGTCTTGACCCTGTGCCTCATGGGAACAGTCCAGACCGAACTGCCAAGCCACGTCTTCCCTGGACCGGAATCAAGCATCCTAGGACCGGTTTCAGGCTATCAGCCTTCATCAGCCAGGATAGCTTGACTCCAGTGGCGTAGTGAGCACGGGACCCATGTCTGGGCATACCCTTCCCACTTAGGGCGAAATGCAAAACACACAAGATGATGGACGGAATGTTGCACATTGGCAAACATTCACCCCCAGTCACAGATCTGGGTTTAATCCATTGTTATTTTGCTTCACCACGCCACCCCAGTTCAGACATAGCCATATGCAAATCAGTCTTGACCCTGTGCCTCATGGGAACAGTCCAGACCGAACTGCCAAGCCACGTCTTCCCTGGACCGGAATCAAGCATCCTAGGACCGGTTTCAGGCTATCAGCCTTCATCAGCCAGGATAGCTTGACTCCAGTGGCGTAGTGAGCACGGGACCCACGTCTGGGCATACCCTTCCCACTTAGGCGAAATGCAAAACACACAAGATGATGGACGGAATGTTGCACATTGGCAAACATTCACCCCCAGTCACAGATCTGGGTTTAATCCATCGTTATTTTGCTTCACCACGCCACCCCAGTTCAGACATAGCCATATGCAAATCAGTCTTGACCCTGTGCCTCATGGGAACAGTCCAGACCGAACTGCCAAGCCACGTCTTCCCTGGACCGGAATCAAGCATCCTAGGACCGGTTTCAGGCTATCAGCCTTCATCATCCAGGATAGCTTGACTCCAGTGGCATAGTGAGCACGGGACCCACGTCTGGGCATACCCTTCCCACTTAGGGCGAAATGCAAAACACACAAGATGATGGACGGAATGTTGCACATTGGCAAACCTTCACCCCCAGTCACAGATCTGGGTTTAATCCATCGTTATTTTGCTTCACCACGCCACCCCAGTTCAGACATAGCCATATGCAAATCAGTCTTGACCCTGTGCTTCATGGGAACAGTCCAGACCGAACTGCCAAGCCACGTCTTCCCTGGACCGGAATCAAGCATCCTAGGACCGGTTTCAGGCTATCAGCCTTCATCAGCCAGGATAGCTTGACTCCAGTGGCGTAGTGAGCACGGGACCCACGTCTGGGCATACCCTTCCCACTTAGGGCGAAATGCAAAACACACAAGATGATGGACGGAATGTTGCACATTGGCAAACATTCACCCCCAGTCACAGATCTGGGTTTAATCCATCGTTATTTTGCTTCACCACGCCACCCCAGTTCAGACATAGCCATATGCAAATCAGTCTTGACCCTGTGCCTCATGGGAACAGTCCAGACCGAACTGCCAAGCCACGACTTCCCTGGACCGGAATCAAGCATCCTAGGACCGGTTTCAGGCTATCAGCCTTCATCAGCCAGGATAGCTTGACTCCAGTGGCGTAGTGAGCACGGGACCCACGTCTGGGCATACCCTTCCCACTTAGGGCGAAATGCAAAACACACAAGATGATGGACGGAATGTTGCACATTGGCAAACATTCACCCCCAGTCACAGATCTGGGTTTAATCCATCGTTATTTTGCTTCACCACGCCACCCCAGTTCAGACATAGCCATATGCAAATCAGTCTTGACCCTGTGCCTCATGGGAACAGTCCAGACCGAACTGCCAAGCCACGTCTTCCCTGGACCGGAATCAAGCATCCTAGGACCGGTTTCAGGCTATCAGCCTTCATCAGCCAGGATAGCTTGACTCCAGTGGCGTAGTGAGCACGGGACCCACGTCTGGGCATACCCTTCCCACTTAGGGCGAAATGCAAAACACACAAGATGATGGACGGAATGTTGCACATTGGCAAACATTCACCCCCAGTCACAGATCTGGGTTTAATCCATCGTTATTTTGCTTCACCACGCCACCCCAGTTCAGACATAGCCATATGCAAATCAGTCTTGACCCTGTGCCTCTTGGGAACAGTCTAGACCGAACTGCCAAGCCACGTCTTCCCTGGACCGGAATCAAGCATCCTAGGACCGGTTTCAGGCTATCAGCCTTCATCAGCCAGGATAGCTTGACTCCAGTGGCGTAGTGAGCACGGGACCCACGTCTGGGCATACCCTTCCCACTTAGGGCGAAATGCAAAACACACAAGATGATGGACGGAATGTTGCACATTGGCAAACATTCACCCCCAGTCACAGATCTGGGTTTAATCCATCGTTATTTTGCTTCACCACGCCACCCCAGTTCAGACATAGCCATATGCAAATCAGTCTTGACCCTGTGCCTCATGGGAACAGTCCAGACCGAACTGCCAAGCCACGTCTTCCCTGGACCGGAATCAAGCATCCTAGGACCGGTTTCAGGCTATCAGCCTTCATCAGCCAGGATAGCTTGACTCCAGTGGCGTAGTGAGCACGGGACCCACGTCTGGGCATACCCTTCCCACTTAGGGCGAAATGCAAAACACACAAGATGATGGACGGAATGTTGCACATTGGCAAACATTCACCCCCAGTCACAGATCTGGGTTTAATCCATCCTTATTTTGCTTCACCACGCCACCCCAGTTCAGACATAGCGATATGCAAATCAGTCTTGACCCTGTGCCTCGATGGGAACAGTCCAGACCGAACTGCCAAGCCACGTCATCCCTGGACCGGAATCAAGCATCCTAGGACCGGTTTCAGGCTATCAGCCTTCATCAGCCAGGATAGCTTGACTCCAGTGGCGTAGTGAGCACGGGACCCATGTCTGGGCATACCCTTCCCACTTAGGGCGAAATGCAAAACACACAAGATGATGGACGGAATGTTGCACATTGGCAAACATTCACCCCCAGTCACAGATCTGGGTTTAATCCATCGTTATTTTGCTTCACCACGCCACCCCAGTTCAGACATAGCCATATGCAAATCAGTCTTGACCCTGTGCCTCATGGGAACAGTCCAGACCGAACTGCCAAGCCACGTCTTCCCTGGACCGGAATCAAGCATCCTAGGACCGGTTTCAGGCTATCAGCCTTCATCAGCCAGGATAGCTTGACTCCAGTGGCGTAGTGAGCACGGGACCCACGTCAGGGCATACCCTTCCCACTTAGGGCGAAATGCAAAACACACAAGATGATGGATGGAATGTTGCACATTGGCAAACATTCACCCCGAGTCACAGATCTGGGTTTAATCCATCGTTATTTTGCTTCAGGGTCAGACTGATTTGCATATGGCCATGTCTGAACTGGGGTGGTGGAGTGAGCTAAAGAATGATGATGGATTAAACCCAGATCAGTTGACTGGGGGTGAGTGTTTGATTTGCTCTAACGCTCCGTCCATCATCCCCTTTGGTATCGCTTTGTTCGCCCTAAGTTGGCAGGGTATGCCCAGACGTGGGTCCCTTGCTCACTTTGCCACTGGATTCAAGATAGCCTGGCTGATGAGGGTTTTGAACCCGAAACCGGTCCCAGGATGCTTGTTTCCGGTCCAGGGAAGACATGGCTTCGCAGTTCGGGCTGGACTGTTCCCATGAGGTACAGAGTCAGACTGATTTGCATATGGCCATGTCTGAACTGGGGTGGTGGAGTGAGCTAAAGAATGATGATGGATTAAACCCAGATCAGTTGACTGGGGGTGAGTGTTTGATTTGCTCTAACGCTCCGTCCATCATCCCCTTTGGTATCGCTTTGTTCGCCCTAAGTTGGCAGGGTATGCCCAGACGTGGGTCCCTTGCTCACTTTGCCACTGGATTCAAGATAGCCTGGCTGATGAGGGTTTTGAACCCGAACCCGAAACCGGTCCCAGGATGCTTGTTTCCGGTCCAGGGAAGACATGGCTTGGCAGTTCGGGCTGGACTGTTCCCATGAGGTACAGGGTCAGACTGATTTGCATATGCCCATGTCTGAACTGGGGTGGTGGAGTGAGCTAAAGAATGATGATGGATTAAACCCAGATCAGTTGACTGAGGGTGAGTGTTTGATTTGCTCTAACGCTCCGTCCATCATCCCCTTTGGCATCGCTTTGTTCGCCCTAAGTTGGCAGGGTATGCCCAGACGTGGGTCCCTTGCTCACTTTGCCACTGGATTCAAGATAGCCTGGCTAATGAGGGTTTTGAACCCGAAACCGGTCCCAGGATGCTTGTTTCCGGTCCAGGGAAGACATGGCTTGGCAGTTCGGGCTGGACTGTTCCCATGAGGTACAGGGTCAGACTGATTTGCATATGGCCATGTCTGAACTGGGGTGGTGGAGTGAGCTAAAGAATGATGATGGATTAAACCCAGATCAGTTGACTGGGGGTGAGTGTTTGATTTGCTCTAACGCTCCGTCCATCATCCCCTTTGGTATCGCTTTGTTCGCCCTAAGTTGGCAGGGTATGCCCAGACGTGGGTCCCTTGCTCACTTTGCCACTGGATTCAAGATAGCCTGGCTGATGAGGGTTTTGAACCCGAAACCGGTCCCAGGATGCTTGTTTCCGGTCCAGGGAAGACATGGCTTGGCAGTTCGGGCTGGACTGTTCCCATGAGGTACAGGGTCAGACTGATTTGCATATGGCCATGTCTGAACTGGGGTGGTGGAGTGAGCTAAAGAATGATGATGGATTAAACCCAGATCAGTTGCCTGGGGGTGAGTGTTTGATTTGCTCTAACGCTCCGTCCATCATCCCCTTTGGTATCGCTTTGTTCGCCCTAAGTTGGCAGGGTATGCCCAGACGTGGGTCCCTTGCTCACTTTGCCACTGGATTCAAGATAGCCTGGCTGATGAGGGTTTTGAACCCGAAACCGTCCCAGGATGCTTGTTTCCGGTCCAGGGAAGACATGGTTTGGCAGTTCGGGCTGGACTGTTCCCATGAGGTACAGGGTCAGACTGATTTGCATATGGCCATGTCTGAACTGGGGTGGTGGAGTGAGCTAAAGAATGATGATGGATTAAACCCAGATCAGTTGACTGGGGGTGAGTGTTTGATTTGCTCTAACGCTCCGTCCATCATCCCCTTTGGTATCGCTTTGTTCGCCCTAGGTTGGCAGGGTATGCCCAGACGTGGGTCCCTTGCTCACTTTGCCACTGGATTCAAGATAGCCTGGCTGATGAGGGTTTTGAACCCGAAACCGGTCCCAGGATGCTTGTTTCCGGTCCAGGGAAGACATGGCTTGGCAGTTCGGGCTGGACTGTTCCCATGAGGTACAGGGTCAGACTGATTTGCATATGGCCATGTCTGAACTGGGGTGGTGGAGTGAGCTAAAGAATGATGATGGATTAAACCCAGATCAGTTGACTGGGGGTGAGTGTTTGATTTGCTCTAACGCTCCGTCCATCATCCCCTTTGGTATCGCTTTGTTCGCCCTAAGTTGGCAGGGTATGCCCAGACGTGGGTCCCTTGCTCACTTTGCCACTGGATTCAAGATAGCCTGGCTGATGAGGGTTTTGAACCCGAAACCGGTCCCAGGATGCTTGTTTCCGGTCCAGGGAAGACATGGCTTGGCAGTTCGGGCTGGACTGTTCCCATGAGGTACAGGGTCAGACTGATTTGCATATGGCCATGTCTGAACTGGGGTGGTGGAGTGAGCTAAAGAATGATGATGGATTAAACCCAGATCAGTTGACTGGGGGTGAGTGTTTGATTTGCTCTAACGCTCCGTCCATCATCCCCTTTGGTATCGCATTGGGTTGCCAGAGTGGGCATGCGTGTCTACTCGGTCAATGGCAGCCAGAAAGGGTGATCAAGAGGACTTGGAGCCTGGAACAATGGCCCAAGTCCCTGCCAAGAGGAAGGGCAGGGGGCGCGGGAAACCGGCCCCCGAAGTTCCCATGGACCAGGAGGAGGCGGACCTCGAGAGGGACGCCCCGGTGCCTACAGGGGAGCAGGTAGCCGAACTGGGAGACATCTCTGAGCTGACCCATTGGCAGCAAGAAGGGGGTCCCACCAGGGAGGAGTTCTGCAGTGAGCAGAACGAGTGCCCTACTCTAGAGGGTCTGCGGCGGCAGGCTGCAGACCAGGCAGCTGGTAATCAGTCCGGGTCACATCTGATCTACTGGGAGAATGGTCTCCTATACAGTGAGCCTAAGGTTGCTGAGCCTGGGTCAGCCCGTGTGCTGGTGGTACCCCAGCGCTTCAGGACCTTCCTACTGGGTCTGGCTCATGACGTGCCTTTAGCAGGACATTTGGGGCAGGACAAGACCTTTGACAGGCTTGTCACCCACTTCTTTTGGCCCCAAATGCGAAGGCAGTCAGATGCACACTGTAGGTCTTGCCGAACTTTCCAGGCAAGTGGTAAGAGTGGAAGGAAGGTCAAAGCTCCTCTCCAACCTTTTCCTGTTGTTGGAACACCCTCTGAAAGGGTAGGGATGGATATTGTGGGGCCACTGGATCCCAAGACAGCCATGGGCAACAGGTACATCCTGGTCTGGGTAGACCATGTCACCCGGTACCCGGAGGCAATCCCTCTCAGGACAACGACGGCGCCAGTGGTGGGCCGGCCGTTAATGGGTATCTTTTCCCATGTGGGGTTCCCCAGAGAGGTGGTTTCTGACAGGGGGACCAATTTCATATCCAAGTATATGACATCCCTGTGGAAGGAGTGTGGTGTAACCTACAAGTTCACCACGCCTTACCACCCACAAGGAAACGGTCTGGTGGAGAGATTCAACCAGACCTTGAAAGGCATGATCAAGAGTCTAACAGAACCCATGAGGCGTAAGTGGGACGTCCTCTTGCCATGCCTACTCTTTGCATACAGGGAGGTGCCTCAGAAGTCTCTTGGGTACAGCCCCTTTGAGCTCCTGTATGGCCACCCTGTCAGAGGACCTCTGAGTTTGGTAAAGGAAGGCTGGGAGGCGGCTCCCAGGAAAACTCCCCAGGATGTGTTTAGTTACATGCTGGCCTTTAGAAACCAAACTGCCCGCTTCAGGAAACTCGCTCAGGCGAACCTAGAAGCAAGCCAGGAAGAAATGAAGAGGTGAAATTCGACCAGAATGCCACTCTGGTCGAATTTCAACCTGGGCAAAAAGTGTGGGTCATGGCCCCAGTGGAACCTTGTGCCTTGCAGGACAAGTGGACTGGGCCATATGAGGTGGTGGAGCGCAAAAGTGACGTCACCTACCTGGTGGATTTGCAGGCTCCAAGGAACCCTTTGAGGGTCCTTCACGTGAACCGCCTCAAGCCCCACTTCGAGAGGTCCAAAGTGAGTATGCTCTTGGCGACAGATGGGGTGGAAGAGGAGAGTGAGCCTCTCCCTGACCTCCTGTCTACCAAGGAGCATGATGGGTCAGTGGAGGGTGTGATCCTCTCCCCTACACTGACTCAGGAGCAGTAGGGGGACTGTCACCAGTTGTTGGGACAGTTCGCCCCACTGTTCTCTCTGACCCCTGGTGTTACTCACTGGTGTACCCATGACGTGGACACTGGTGACAGCCCTCCTGTGAAGCACAAGAATTACAGGTTGACTGACCGGGTCAGGGCCAGCATCAAGGAGGAGGTCTCTAAGATGTTGGCGTTAGGGGTGATTGAGCCCTCCAACAGTCCTTGGGCCAGCCCAGTGGTCTTGGTCCCAAAGGCTGCTGCACCCGGTGCCACTCCAGAACTGCGGTTTTGTGTGGACTACCGTGGGCTCAATGCCGTCACCAGGACTGACGCGCACCCCATCCCCAGAGCTGATGAGCTCATTGATCGGTTGGGAGCTGCCCGGTTCCTCAGCACATTTGATTTAACGTCTGGGTACTGGCAGATTGCCTTAACCGATGGGGCCAAGGAGAGATCAGCATTCTCAACCCCAGAAGGTCATTACCAATTCCGGGTGATGCCCTTTGGGTTGAAGAATGCCCTTGCCACCTTTCAGAGGTTGGTCAATCAGGTGTTGGCTGGACTGGAGGATTTCAGTGCCGCCTACCTGGATGACATTGCTGTGTTCAGTTCCAGCTGGGAAGAACATTTACAGCACCTTGAGAAAGTGTTGAGGGCTCTGCAAGGTGCAGGCCTCACGATCAAGGCCAGTAAGTGCCAGATCGGGCAGGGTTCTGTGGTGTACTTGGGACACCAGGTAGGAAGCGGCCAGGTGGCGCCCCTACAACCCAAGATTGACACCATTCTGGCTTGGGAGCCCCCAAGACCCAGACAGAGGTGAGAGCCTTCTTAGGTCTCACCGGCTACTATAGGAGATTTGTTAAGGGCTATGGCACCATCGTTGCCCCCTTAACAGAGCTGACTTCTAAGAAGCAGCCCAGGAAGGTGATCTGGACGGAGTCCTGCCAGAAAGCTTTTGATGCCCTGAAGGCAGCCATGTGCACGGCGCCCGTGCTCAAGGCACCTGACTTCTCCAAGGAATTCTTCGTGCAGACGGACGCTTCAGAGCATGGTGTGGGAGCAGTGCTCTCACAACTGAACGAAGAGGGCCTGGATCAGCCTGTAGTCTTCCTTAGCAGGAGACTACTCCCCAGGGAACAGAGGTGGAGTGCCATAGAAAGGGAAGCTTTTGCTGTGGTCTGGGCACTGAAGAAGCTGAGACCATACCTGTTTGGGACTCACTTCCGGGTTCAGACGGACCACAGGGCCCTCAGATGGTTGATGCAAATGAGGGGTGAGAATCCAAAACTGCTGAGGTGGTCCATCTCCCTACAGGGAATGGACTTTACGGTGGAACACCGTCCTGGTACAGAACACACCAACGCAGATGGTCTGTCCAGGTTCTTCCGCCTTAGTGAAGAGAACTCCAATGGGGTTGGGTAGTTCTCCCTACTTTCAGCTGGAGGGGACATGTGTTAGACTTGGCATCTTTTGGGGTGTTTCCCCTGACTTTTCTGCTTTCTGACCTCCTGGTTTTGACTCTGTTTTTGCTGGTGTAATGATTCTGCGCACTTTCCTCACTGCTGTCCAGTGGGAAAGTGCAAGTGCTCCTGTATAAAATGTGTTATGGATTGGTGTTTCCATGATTGGCCTATTTGATTTATGTGTCAGTCCCTTGTAAAGTGCACTGAGAGTGCCAGGGCCTATAGATCAAATGCTGTTGGTGGGCTGCAGCACTGGATTGTGCCACCCACGCAAACAGCCCGTAAAGTGTAACTCTGGCCTGCCATTGCAGAGCCTGTGTGCAGCCTGGGGCTGCCATGTCGACTTGGCAAGTGCACACACTTGCAAGTCCCTAAACCTTCCCTTTTCTACATGTTAGTCACCCCTAAGGTAGGCCCAAGGTACCCCTGTGGGCAGGGTGCATTGTATGTGAAAGGTAGGACATGCCCTGGTGTGTGTGGCATGTCCTGATAGTGAATTACAGCCTATTTCGTTTTTCACTATTGCAAGGCTACCTGTTCCCCATAGGCCAGAATGGGCAGTTTTGATTATTACAGCTTATAGTCCTAACTGACCCAGGGAACATGGTAGAAATTCGAGTTTAGTATGCCTGGACTCAGAATGATAAAATGCATCTTTTAGTGAAGTTGGTTTTAACATTCTGTGTTTGAAAATACCACTTTTAGAAAGTGGGAATTTTCTTGTCTAACCATCCAAGCCTGCCTCTGCTAGGTTGTGTATTCCTTGTCTGGAGTATGAGTGACAGGGGCTGCGGGATGCCAGGAGACAGGGTGAGTCAGCACAGGGCTGAATAGCAAGATCTACATGTAGATGGGTGGGAGGAGATGCACCTGGGACCTGAATAGGGCTGGGCATTCCCTCCACAATGCTGGCTCCACCTCCTGTAGTGCGTTTGATGTCCCTGGCCTGCACTGTGAAAAGGAAAGAAGGAGACTTGTCAACAAAGTGCTCCAGGACTGACCAGAACTGGTTTGGACTAGGCAAAGGCCTCTCTGCCTTCAGAGAACAAAGAGAAATTGAGGATAAAAAGGGGGACCCAAACCCCAGAAAATTGGAACTCTTTGGGATCAAGAAGACTGCCAAGAAGAAGAGCTGGAGAAGCTGTGAGGAGGAACTACCACTTTGCTGTGTGCTTTGCTGTGTTGGCCTGCAGTGGCTGCTTCTATCTTGGGCAGTGAAAGGACTGGAACTGAACTTGCTGCAATCTACATTGTGAGTGTCTCCAAGGGCTTGAGGTAGAGCTTGCCCCCTGTTCAAGAAGTCTCAGGAACAGCAAAGACTTCAAGCCCGACGCCGTCTACGACGCCGCTGCCGACTCCGTGTCCTGAAGGCACTGCAGAGGGCACCGCCGCAACGCCACACCGCGACCCTGGTCTCACCGACGACGCCTGCTGACGTCGCCACCGAGCCGCTGCTCGCACCGCGACCTGTGGGCACCGCACTCCGCACCGCCTCGCTTCACGACGACACCGTGGTATCCCCGACGACGCCGCCCCACGCCGGACTCGACGCCGCTGCTTGCACCGTGGTTCGGGGGCACCGCTCGTAAGTTACACGACGCACCGCCCTCATCCCGCACCACAGCCAGAACTGTTTGGATTTGTTTGTTCACGACGCCGTGATAGCCCTGGACAGATGTATCGACATCAAGGAACTGTTTTTAAGGCCACTGTGATAACTGAAGATTTTTAAAGGACTGTACTGTGGATTTTTATCGTATTGGTCTTGTTTTAAGTATATAAAAATATTGGATATTTTTCTAAACTGGTGTGGTGTCCGTTTGTAGTGCTTACACTGTATTACTGTTGGTTATGTGCACATGCTTTACACACTGCCTCTAGAATAAGCCTGACTGCTCGTGCCAAGCTACCAAGGGGGTGAGCAGGGGTTATTTTTGGAGTGTAACTCCCTTATCCTGACTAGGAAGAAGGGTCCCTACTTGGACAAAGGTGCAAGCCCTTGCCAACTAGAGACCCCCATTTCTAACAGTCACCAAGCCCAGTCCTGTGCAGAGACCGATGACAGCAAACAACTCAGCCTACCTGGGCCATGTGAACTTCTTTGCAGGTTAGAACACTACCCCATGGCATCATCCCACACCCTCCCATCCTTCTGCTGCACCATTTGGGAGTGGTACTAGTGTGAGTTTGCCCGAGGTCAGTGCTCAGACCCCTGTGTTGGTGGAGATGAGCCTCGGTCTGCTCCAACATGGCCTCAATTCCTGCGCTGGAACCATTTGTGATAGATGGCCCTCCACCTGACCTAGCAGTGATATGGAAGGATTGGGTTGAGCCTCTGGAGACCTATTTTGCAGCCATAGCACTGGACAATTGTAGGCGACGTCCCATGCTACTACACTTAGGAGGCGCATCTATCCATAAGTTGGGGAATCCTGTCATGGAAGCTGGTGCACCTTTCACATATGCGTCTTTGAAACAGGTTTTGACTGCCCACTTCGAGCCCTTAGCAAATCCTGATTTTGAGAGATTCTTGCTGCGCCAGGCTCATCAGCTAACTGAAGAGTCGGTGGACACTCTCTGCGCTCAACTCAAAGACCTAGCTAGTACCTGCACCTTGCCAGATGCTGATGATGAAATTCGGGCTCAGTTTATTCAAGGCTGCTTCTCAGTCAAGCTCAAGGAAAACATTGGGGCATATTAGCAAGAACCTCGTTTAAATTATCGCCGTTTTAGCGGCAGGAAACTGCTGCTAAAACGGCGATAATGGGCTTGCTAATATGCGTTATGGAATTCAATAGAAGCCCAGGTTAGATGTCCTGCACATCTAACCTGGGCTTCTATTGGAATTCTATTACGCATATTAGCAAGCCCATTATCGCCGTTTTAGCGGCAGTTTCCTGCCGCTAAAACGGCGATAATTTTAACGTGCGTCTTGCTAATATGCCCCATTATTTTTCCCAGCCATACCCCTGGCTGATAGGCTGACAATGGGTCGGACCAAAGAACGCTCCAAAGTGCGAGCAGCTCACATGGAAGTGGCTCTTCAATGACAGGTAGAGACTGAGCCTGTCAACGCAGTGGCTGCAGTGAACACTGACAAAAAGAAAACATGCCCAAAGCCCAGCTCAATGCCCAAGACATGCTACGGATGTGGTGGGTCCTACCCGCATCAAGGGCTCTGTCCCACTCATGGGAAAAAGAGTTTGTTGTGCAACAAACCAAACCATTTAGCTAAAGTGTGCCGATCTTCCACATTCATAAGAGGGCAGAAGACCAAAGCGGTACACACCATGCAGGCTCCGGAAATACCAGAGGATGAGGAAGACATGGACGATGATGACATAGAAGGAGAGATTCAAGTCATCCATGCTCTGCAGCCCGGTGGATATCCACGGAGAGGCATTCCTAAATGCAACATCCTTCTGGCAGGCCATCAGATGCAGGCGTTTATCAACACAGAGGCTTCAATTAACATTCTGGCGCAGGATGTTCTGAAGACTCTCCCCATACACTCTACGTCCACCCAAGTTTTTGCATATGGATCGTCAAGTGTTCACAACGGAGATCAAGCACAAGTCTCACTCCACTCATGCCAAAGTGCACATGACTAAAGGTGGCTCTGGAATGCTACTGAAATGCCAAACAGCGGAACTACTTCAACTTGTTGCTTTTGCCTTCAGCATCCAACTGGGAAGCGGTGACAAACTGGTGAATGAGTTTGCAACACTATTCAACAGTATAGGATGCCTCAAAAACTGTCTCATACACCTGCACATTGATGACCCCATCCAGCCTCTCGCGTTGAAGCATTGGAGGGTGGCGTTCCATCTGTGCCCCAAGGTGGAGAAAGATTTACAGAAGTTAGAACAGGAAGACATTATTGAGAAGGTTGATGGCCCTATACCCTAGGTATCCCAAGTCGCGGTCACGCGAAAACCCAAGCAGCCAGGAGAGGTCAGAATATGTGTTGCCATGCACCTACCCAATCTGACCATCCGATGTCAATGACACCTGAAGCCCACAGTTGATAACATTGTGGCTGAGGTTAGTGGCTTGAGGTGGTTTTCCAAGATGGATCTCCAGGCAGGTTATCATCAGATACTGCTTGCACCGGACTCAAATGGAGGGCCATTGTCAGTTTGGAGTTCACTCAAGAAACCATGAGTGGCCATGACATTTTCCAATAACTGTATCGTCTGTCTGGCTGTTGTTGACTTAACGATCTCAACTTCCGGATACTTTGTGAAATCATCAATGACGACTAGCATCTGCCTGCCATCCATCCGGTAAAGCTCCAAAATCAGCACTGACCCTGAGCCACGGAAAAGGGGGAATGAGCTCTGTAATAATGGGGGCCAATGGGTCTGCTGAACTAGCTGCCTGACACAGCAGGCATTATCTTACGGTCGTTTAACTAGATTCTAGAATGGTCATCAGTCAGTCCTGCATTCCAGGCTTTACCCATTCACATTTGAATATGGGGATTGAAGTACATGCTAATGGCCTCTTGGAAGTTCGTTTCATACATGGTATGCATGCTATGCATGCTCTTTTAATGAAATATACAAAAAACTTGTTTTGGCACAGCCGATAAGTATTGTATTTGTGACCTATTGGCTTTGCTCATTGTAGGAAGGTAGGAACCTTCTGCATGGTTACCCCCACTTTTTGTCTGGTGCTATGCTGGTTTTTGACTAGTCTGACTGGGATCCTGCTAATCAGGACCACAGTCTATCTGCTTCCTCCCTAAATTGTTGTGTTCAGTACTTAGGTACATCCCTTATTGGATACTGGGGTACTCTTGTCAGTCCCTAGTATATGGTACCCATGTACCCAGGGCATAGGTACCACAGAGGTCTCCCATGGGCTGAAGCATGCATTATGCCACCTATGAGAGACCATTCAAAATGGAACTATAGGCCTGCCATTGCAGCCTGTGTAAGTTGGTGCATGCACCACTTACTAAAGATATAGGTTTACTATATCTAAGGGTCACTGCACTTAACAGCTATAAGTCACCCCTATAGCAGGCCTTTACAATCCTGAGGGAAGGGTGCTTGGTTCTAAGTGAGAGGGTGCCCCTGCATGAGCAGGACACCCCTGCAGCCTTCGGAGTGCTTTCTCCTGGGTTGTCAGTGAAGCAGCCATATACTGTATAGAGGGGCACCGCGTAATCGCACGATGACCATCTCAAAAACAACTGCAACGAATCCTATCATGTTTGGTATCAAACATGTTGGAATCCTACCTCCCACACCATGAACGGTGCGGGAGGTAGGATTCCAAGCACTAGAAGAGACCTCCGTTAGGCCCTCAGTGTTCCCGGTACCAGCCTTCTAGTCCCTGACAGCACCAAATGGTTGCTGCCGACCAGAGACACATTTATGCCCTCCTGCTGCTGAGCCAAGCTTGAGCAGGGAAAGGCAGAACAATAGGCATCCTGTCACAGGGAGGCGTGACCACCTCCCAGACAGGATTTAGTGTATTAGGGCTGGGTGGGTGCACTTGCCACCGTCTGAAGGTCTGCATGGGGGCACATTTGGTGTCCCTGTGCATAGTCCAGTTCAAACCAGTCCTGGGAGCCGGTGGCTCCCGCTCTGGCGCGAAACTGGACAAAGGACACAGGAGTAACCTCCCCCCTGTCCAGACCCTCCCTTGGGAGGGTCCCCTGAATCTTCCCAACCCTTTCCCTAGGGTACTTAAGGGCTTACCTGGGTGTAGGTCCCTAGATTCATCATGGGATAAGATTCAGAACTGAAACCACTGCACTTCTACCGTCTGGGCACTCTGGACTTCGCTGGACTTCGTTTGGGTCTGACTCCGCCTCCCTTCCAGTCTGCTGCATCGTCTGTGCCTGTGCATCATACAGGAACATTCCAAGGCCTGTGAAACATCAAGGACTACCGAAGTAATCTCCCTTGGAGTGAAGGAGTCACTCCCCTGCATTTGCAGGCACCACAACTAAATCGACCGTGGCTCTGCAACACAGGTGGTGGTTTTCCCAGCCCCTGAGGCCTGCTCAACCCTCTCACCAAGTCTGAGGCCAGTAGTCCTCATGGGGGTTGCAATATCCGAACCCCTGAATACTGCGTCCCCTTTGCAGTTGCAAAGGCTTGTTGACATCTTTGCAAGAAGATCTTCGGGTTCCAAGTAGCCCCAACCTCGAGCACCTCCAGTGACCAGAATCTTCAGCCACACCGCATCGTGTGCATCGTGGACTGCATCTTTTGGTGAGCTGCTTGAGGTCCTCTCACGACTCCTGTACCTCCGGTATGTGCATCCATTTGAGGGTCACCTTTGTTTTCCTTGGGCTCTCCTGATTGCTCGGGGCCTGCCCTGACTCCCCTGCTTGTGGTGAGGCTCCTGGATCTTGCTGGTCCCAACCGTGCACCTTCTTGACTTCCTGCATGGGTTGCATTTGTCAAGGCTTGTTGGTGCTCCTGTCGGACACCGACCCCTCAGCACTCGACATCCTTCATGTAACAGCTCGTATGCAGGTCCTGGTCATCCTCAGCATCACCTGATCCTCGCAGCTGCAGAGTCAAGGGCACCGTCATCGTTCCTGAAGCACCCGACATTGGAGGGCATTCGTCTTCCGGGGCTCCTGGTCACTCCCGAGTGACATAGACTCTGTGCCCTCTGCTTTCAGGTACTCCTCTTCAAGAGTCCACATTTGTATTCCTCTGGACACTTTCTCCTCTTCCAACAGCGGCACTTTCCTGAAGTCCTCCATTGGGTTTGATGGCGGTTTCCGACGCCACTTCACACCTATGCACCCGGCTTCCCTGGGATAGGTAACTTGGGTACCATGCTATCCACAGGTGGAGTGGCTCTCTAACCTTCAGTCTTCCACGGGGTTTCCTCAGGGTCCACTGGGAAGGGTCCCTAATCTTTAAAATTCCAACCTCGACTTACAAATAGACTTGTACGGAGCACGCGGTCATGTTCACACACTGCACACGCTCTCCGTGGGGTCCCTATCTACTTACCTTGGGTGGTTCTGGGGGTCCCCAGCAAGTCTACGTCCTCTCGACATTGTCATGACTCAAGTCGTGGTTCTTATACCACTTTCTTAGTATTTGATTTGGTCCCCCCTGGGACCCACTGTTTATTAGTGCTATTTACTGTGATTTCTTTGCTAAGGTATTGTGTGCTTTGTGTCTATCTCCGTGTGGCAGATACTGTAACATACTAGATAGTGTTATATAATAAATACATATTTTAATAAATACTTTGTGTGGTTCTTTTTCATTTAATCTATACTATAAGATTGCATTCTGGTAAAACAAGCTGCTTTACACTCCTTCAAGACTAAGGGGCCGATTCCGATCTCGGCCGGTAGTGCTCCGAATCGGATTCGGATTTACCGGATCCGATTCGGAGCCCTGTTTCCCGACCGAATCGTACGCGGGTCCGGCCGAGCGAGTACGATGCAAGCTCCCGCGAAATCGCCGACCGACTCGTACGCGGCTTCAACACGCTCCGACCGAGTCGCACGGACACGACTCGCACCGCGCTATGGAGACGTTTCCCGGCCGGGTAAGTACGATGCGCGCCGCGAGCAGTCCAGCCGACTCGCGCCGTCCGGCTCGAAAGAGCTGTCGGAGCCGGCCTTTGGGGGTCCGCGTCGGACCCCCTGTACGCGTAGGCACGCGAGTCGCACACAGGGGGACCCATGGGTCCCCCTACCTGTGCATGTATGCCGCGATGCGCATGGACGCGGACCCGCTGTAGGGGGCGCCCTTGTTCGCCTCGCCCCCATTGAGTCAATGGGAGCCCGCGTACGCGTTGTACGACCGGCTCCCATTGACTTCAATGGGAGTCCGACCGAATCGAGTCCGATAGCATGCGAATGCATCGTACTCGTCCGGTCGGACTGCTAGGGTCCGATTCGGTCGGAATTCTCTCCGGGTCCAGCTCGGTCGGAGAGATTTCCGGCCGGAATCGGAATCGGCCCCTAAGCCTGAAGGCTGCTCTCCACAGCTACCACTTGGATAGCTCTCTAATGTTGTCTGATACCTCCTAAATCACCGTAAGCGCTGTCTGGACTGGTGCAAGGTGCCCACTTACTTTAGTGGACAACATATACCAGGCCAGCTTCTCACACTCATGGATTATAGCTAAACTGCAGAGCATCTTTTAACATTGTTGCAAGAGTTAGAAATAAAAAAATGAAAGTCTCTGATGCGGTCACTCAGTTTATTTTGCAGGCACATACCTGAAAAAGAATGATTTTCTTTTCCTTTAAATAACAATCCGATTTGGATTGGTAACTAAAAAATAAATAAAATGCGCAAAACAGGGTGGGTGGGGGTGCAGAAGCAACACTGGGGATGCTAGCGCAACCAGCTAGGCAGCACTGGGGATGGTGGGAGGTGAATGCCGAGGCAACACAAAACCAATGGAGAAAGGACTGGAAGGGATGCAAAAGCAACAGGTTGGAAGGTTGGAGTGAAAGCAACGTATGGGTTAGGGAAAGCAATATGGAGGGTGCGGGTGGGTTACTCAATGTGTAGAAGTGCACAGATGAGACATTGGATGGATGACGTATTGATGTTGCTGGAAACACACTTAATGGGCAACAAATGTCGATGCCTTAGAAGATACAGCTTTTTAAAAGTTTCATATAGAGTTCCAATGGGGGTTGGGAAGCGTAGCCATCCTTAGCCATAATTGCCTCCCGCTCCACATAGAGCATAGAAAACCAGCTAGATAATAATAATAATAATAATAATGACATTTATAAAGCGCATGGTTACACTAGGCTAGTGTGTCCCCACGCTGTGGTACAGCCTCAAGAAGAACTCTACCTCCCGGCCCCCCGAGAGTGTCAAGCACCCAGGGAACTACTCAGTGGGAAAAAGAAAAGTTTTCAGCTTTTTGCGAAAAATACGCTCCGAGGCCTCCATCCGAAGCCCCCACGGGAGTTTGTTCCATTGCTGAGCTGCCATGAACCTAAAGGAACGCCCACCCATCCTTACCCTCCTGACTCTGGGAATGATCACCTGTCCCGTCCCGCTCGACCTTAAATGGTGGGAGGGGACATACGGAGTCAGAAGGTGATGAAGGTATGAGGGCCCCTTCCTTTGTAAAATCCGATGACTCACACAGAGAGCTTTGAACAGGACTCGTTCCTTGATCGGAAGCCAATGAAGGGCAACCAGAGCCTTTCTGGAAGAGGCTCGCCTGGGTAGCATCAGGACCAGGCGAGCTGCTGCGTTCTGGATACATTGAAGCCTCTGTACACAGGAGACATTAGCCCCCAAATAAAGCACATTTCCATAGTCCAGCCTCGATGTTACCAATGCATGGACCATAGTCTTCCTAGCTACGGTGGGTAAGAGGTCCAGGGTCTTGCGTAGTCCACGCAAGATTCCAAAACAGGTACCTGCCACCCGCCTTGTGTGATGCTCAAACGAGAGCTTAGGGTCGAGCCACACCCCTAGGTTCTTAACCTGTTCACTAGGGCCAGGGACAGGACCCAGGGTCTGTGGCCACCACGCCGACGTCCACACAGAAGGTGCCTTGCCAATAACCAGCACTTCTGTCTTACTCCCGTTCAGTTTGAGGCAGTTGTTAGCCATCCAAACCGCTAGTTCTTGCAGGCAGGAGTTAAAATTAGCGGCTGCCTTCTCATCCGACTGTGTTAGGGACACCACCAATTGTGTGTCGTCGGCGTAGGACACAACTTTGACCCCAAACCTTCCAGTGATGTCTGCCACTGGGGCCACATATAGGTTAAACAGGGACGGGCTGAGGGTGGACCCCTGTGGCACCCCTGTTTAAGCCTAATACTCTTAGATAAATGAGGTCCCTGCGCTACCTGAAAACTGCGATTCTGCAGAAAAGATTCCATCCATTCCAGTGCCTTCCCCCCACCCCACCCCTTCTGAGACACTGAAGCAACGTCTGATGAGAGACAGTGTCAAAGGCGGCACTCAGATCTAATAAAATTAAGGCCGCCGTCTGACCCTCATCAACGTACTTCCGAATAGTCTCAGTGGAGAGGAGCAGAGCCGATTCAGTCGAGTATGACGCTCGAAATCCGGATTGAGTAGGATGGAGCAGACTATGTGTGTTGACATGGGCCAACAGTTGGCTATTCACAACCTTCTCTGCAATTTTCGCAAAGTAAGGGAGAAGCGAGATGGGCCGCAGATTGTCTAGCTGGTCCATACTGACATTCGGCTTCTTCCTCAGCGGTAAGACCACAGCCTCCTTCCATTTTTTGGGCACAATGCCTGAGCTAAAAGAGAGCTCTAACAGATTCCTAATGTACGGTTCAAGGCATTCCATACTCCCTATCAGCACCTTCGGCCTTGCAGGATCACTGGGAGAGCCGGACTTGATGCTACTAGCTATCTTCATTAGGATCTCATAATTAGGGGTACTAAATGTATCCAGATAATCCTCTCCCTTTCTGTTAGTAGGGGCATCAGCCTCAGTGCGCCCCTCCCTTGCATAGACCGGGAAGGTGGAATAAATTTTCTCCACCTTCTCAACAAAAAAACTCTGCTATCCGGTTACACGATTCCACTGAACTCATAATCGGTGCTGTGACCTTATCCACGGATGAGATCTCTTTGTAGACGGAAAACAGCTCTTTGATTGAATTTTCCGCTTTTACAATTCTATCCTTGTAATAGGCCGCCCGCGTTTTTCTGATAAGGGTATGATAGAGCTTAAGACTAGCTTTATAATCCGTCTTCAATTGGGCCAGGAAATCCCTTCTCCATCGTCTTTCAAGACGTTTACAGGCCGCTCTTGCCAGTCTCAATTCGTCTCCGAACCAGGGGGCAGATTTTGCTAGCCTTAAGGGTGCCTTTGTGGCCCAGGGTGCACAGCTGTCAAGTGCTTCCGAAATGCGCCTATCTAAGGCCTCACATGCCGAGTTAATCTCCCGACCACCCGGGGGCCCCCCCTGTAAGAGGAGCTTGCTAAAGTTGTCTTGCGAGAAACTCGCCCATCTCCTGCATTTCAGCTTAGGTTCCGCTTTCGCTGGAGTCTTTTGAACCGACATCCACACCTTAAAAGGGATCACAAAATGATCCGACCAAGGAACTGGAAGCGGCTGCTCCACTTCTAGGGCATCCCAATTAGCAAAAATTGGGTCAAGTAGGTGACCTCGTAAATGCGTAGGGCACTGCGATTTAAGTGTCATCTGTAATGCCGCCAATTCCAGGCAGAACCCCTGCGCCCCAGAATCGGAGGCATCATCAAAATGCAGATTCAAATCTCCTAGTAATAGAAGTTTCTCATACCGTAATGCTAGTTGGATTAAACACTCAATCAGCCTAGGCGCGAAACTTGTAGAGGGACCAGGAGGTCTGTATACCAGAACTCCCTTAATAATAACATTATTAGATACAGTTATGGAGAAAAATCCCGCTTCACTATCCACAATATTAGTGGGCTCCAGAGTGCACTGTATGGAATATTTAAAAATTATAGCAATAATCAGCCTTCATCAGCCAGGATAGCTTGACTCCAGTGGCGCAGTGAGCACGGGACCCTGAAACCGGTCCTAGGATGCTTGATTCCGGTCCAGGGAAGACATGGCTTGGCAGTTCGGTCTGGACTGTTCCCATGAGGCACAGGGCCAAGACTGATTTGCATATGGCTATGTCTGAACTGGGGTGGCGTGGTGAAGCAAAATAACGATGGATTAAACCCAGATCTGTGACTGGGGGTGAATGTTTGCCAATGTGCAGCATTCCGTCCATCATCTTGTGTGTTTTGCAAATCTCTGCCATGCCTCACAATGATTGGCACAGACTTCAACAGTCTTTTTTTTTTTACAACTCTTTTTTATTGCAATGGAAAAGCACATTACAGCAATGACAGAAACCATCAGTAGACAAAGCATTATGATACAGCAATAACAAAGGGAGTTTACAAGTATTGTCTAATGTCCCAGGTATTAACCACCACCTTCCATCTCTCAAGGTGAGGCCATCTCCATCACCACTGTTACTTCACGCCATTCGCGTCAGGTTTCCCAACAGGTGTGCACAGCACCCCCCTCTTCTCATTCCATAGTCCCCATACCCTCGTCCATTTATGTGGACACCCCCTCCCTTCATAGACCACCTTCTCTGCTTGCATGCACCAGTCCATGTCAGATTTCCACTCCTGCAGTGTCGGGCGGAAGCTGCTCTCCACAATCTTGCAGCTGAGAGATCAGTTGCCACCCATACATTTAATAAACACCACTTTGGCAAAATCTCCATGTCACCCACACATGTGTGAATTAGACATGTTACCACCACCCTCCAAAAATTCTGGAGTACTGGGCACTCCCACAACAAATGGAAAAATGTACCTTCCAGACCGCAGCCCCTCGTGCACTCCATCGGCTCAGCCCTCCCCATCTTGACCATGGTCATGCATGAATAGTAAATTCGGTGTAGGATTTTCAACTGCACCAATCGAAAATGAGAGCGTATAGCCACATCTCTAGGGGACGCCAGCACCTCTTGCCACTCATCGTCATCAAGTTGCCCCAGGTCCACCCCCCATTTGTCTCTAAGGTGCAATAGGGGGTCCAGGGAGTTGTTTAGAATTTTGTGATAGGTCAAGGAGATGGCGTTTTTATGCATGAATTCGTCGACTGACCTGTCCTCCAATGGTGTAGCCTCCCGCAACTCCATTCCCTTCGGTATCACTCCCCCCCAGAGCATGTGTAATTTGATGATAGTGGTATGACTCTGTGGGCGCAAATATATATTTCCTGCTTAAGTCTTCAAAGGATTTCACCTCTCCATTTGCCCACAAGTCCTTGACCTGAGAGAATCCTAATAAATCCCATTTCCTGAAACCTTGGTTTTTGGACAGTAGGCCCAGCTGTGCGGTGTCCCACAGTGGCGCCGCCTGGGCAATTCTACCTCGCCACACCAGCACCACAGTTGCGGGTGTCCAAAATTCTCACTATGTTTGCTTTCGGGCCGGGCCAAGATTCGCCACAATTCCCCCCATAGAGCACTCTAAGATATACCCCCGGCTGCATGTTTTGATGATCCATTCTGTAAGCTGGACCTCATGTGGAAAGTAGACCCAGTGGTTCACCACCACTAGCTGGTCTGCCCAATAATATTGTTGGAGAGTCAGAAGCTATATACCCCCGTCATACCAGCTCCAGGACAGCTTCACTAATGATATCCTGGGAGACCCCCCCATCCCATAGAAGCATCCGAGAGAGTGCTTCAACTGCTCGGAAATAGGTAGGGGAACCGGAAACAGGGCTTTTGCAAAATATAGAGGAATCATTGTAACGCCATCATCTTAAACAATGCCGCCTTCCCTAACATGGAAAGGGGCAAGTCCTTCCATTGTTGGACATCCCTTCTTAGTCTCTGTAGCGGGGGTTCCAGATTACACTCCTGAAAAACCCACGGGTCCCTAGTTATAAATAGCCCCAGGTATCGAAATCCATCCGTGACCACCCTGGCCTCACAGCAGCGGGGAAGCCACACATCCATCCCACTAAGTATATAAATTAAAGACTTGTCCCAATTTATCGTGTAGCCAGAGTATCCACGATAGAGCTCAAAGATATGCAGTATGCTATGAAGTGTGGTGTACGGACTCGCCACATAAAGTAGGATATCGTCCGCATAGAAAGAGATCCCATCCTCCCACTTTTCCATCTATTTGAGTACTCTAATTAAAGGGTCTCCTCGTATCCAGACTGCCAGCAGCTCGAACACTAGAGCGAATATCAGTGGGGGGAGGGGGCAGCCCTGTCTCGTTCCTCTCTGCAGGTGGAAGGTGGCTAACACACCACTGTTTACCACTACCTGTGCCAAGGGATCTTTATAGAGCAGATGGATCCAGGATAGGAATTTCAGACCAAATCCCTGCTTCTCCAAGATCGCGAACAAGAAAGGCCACTTAATGGTATCAAAGGCCATTCAGGCATCCTGAGAGACCACTACTGTCTCTTCTTGGATTGTGGAGGCACGGCTCAATACCCCATATAGGAGCCCTAGATTCAGCACTGTGTTCCTAGTCGGCATAAGGCCTGATTGATCGGGGTGTATAAATGTGTTAATAATCGGAGACAGTCTAGTAGCTAGCAGTTTGGCCAAATTCTTGACTTCCACGTTGAGCAGGGAAATCGGCCTGTAGGACGTACACAGCTCTAGTGGTTTACCCGGTTTATGAATAACTACAATCTTGGCTATTTGCTGATCAGCCGGTAATGTCCCAACCTCACAACTCTCCTGGAACATGTTTTTGAGGTCAGGAGTGACCCTAGATGCAGTGAGCTTATACAATTCGATGGGGAGGCCATTAGGGGCCATCGCCTTTCCTGCATTTAGTGCTCGAATTGCCTGGGTAATCTCACCATCTGTGAGGTCCTGTTCCAGGAGAGCTCTATCCTCCGTCACTTGCCTAGGTATGTGAAGACCTTGGAGCAGCTGCCGCACTGCATCTAAGGAGTCCTCGGAGGATGGGGCATATAGTGTAGTATAATACTTTGCAAATTCATCTGCAATACATTGCCTGGCTCTCACCCGCTCTCCCACATCATTAACTATTTTGAACACCCACCATGACGACAACTCCCTCCTGTCCAACCACGCCAGGAGTTTACTTTCTTTGACCCCCACTTCATATAAACGTCACTGTGTTGCTCTGTATCTTGCCCTGGCCGCCTCCTCCGCTACATCTTTGTATTTTTTCAGTTTGAGCGCCAGGCAGTGTTGAATATCCGCCTGGGTCTCAGAGGGAAGCTCAGCTTCTAATATCTGTATGTCTTCCTCAAGGGACAGCAACTTTGCTACTTTTCCTTTTTTATGACCCGCAATTAGGGAACTGCCTTGAACCCTTATTACTGCCTAAAATGCCTCCCAGAGATCCACAGTCAGCTCCATGAACCCTTAGTTGTCTTCAAAATAACAAGCAGCTGCCTCTTAGAAGGCTGCTCTTATATGTGGAACTTTAAGGTACCAGGGGTTGGAGGGGGTGTGTGCCTCCCCTCCTTTCGTTGCAGTCCGACCGTTACTAAAATCAGAGAATGATCAGAAATACCTCTCGCTAGGTGGTGCACATCGCTAAATGGTGGAAACTGCAGCGCCAGGTCAAATATATAATCCAGTCGGGAGACGGATCCATGAGTCCCTGAGTAGAAGGTGTATTGATGGGTCATGGGATTGAGAGTCCGCCAGTCATCAACCAAGCCCATTCCTGCCAGGAAATCCGATGGTAGTCTGCCAGTCGCCTCACCTCTATGCGCGGGCCAGCGGTCCATTTTCTCGTCGACGGCTGCATTACAGTCACCTCCTATCAAAAATTCACCCTCTGGGAGATTGAGAATGACTGAATTTCAATCTGCAAAAGCCGAGGTGTGCAGTCTCATGGGCATGTAGAGTGAGATGAGATTGAAAACTCACCCCTCCCAGTGTCCCGTGAGTGCCATGAATCGGCCCTGAGTGTTGTGGGTGACATGTCCTACAGTGAAAGGGAAGGAGTTATGAAGCAAAATGCCTACTCGTCTGGAACCTTTTGTACAGCCCGCATGTGGCACTAGTTTATAGCCCCATCTATTTAATGCACAATAAGTGGTTTCCAGGAGATGGGTCTCTTGAAGGAAGACCACATCCGGGATGTGCCGCATCAAATACTGCAGGACTGTGCTCTGTTTTATACTGTCTCCTAGGCCATTGATGTTCCAGGTAAGGAGCTTGAAACTACATGTAGGTATGAGGGTAGATATTGGAAATCTATGGCAGGCAGCCACACGCGGGGATGAGGGTCAAAGTCGCATGGGCCACTTGTTGCCTGCCTATTGCCCTGGTCGTGGAAAAAACATGTGGCATCAGGGTTGCAACAGGTACAACGCTGGACAATCCTGTTGATTTCACTAAACTCCCTTTGTTGAAAGAGCTGTCACCCCTGCTACAAGCAATTACCATAAGAAGAATAATACAAAGAAAAACCACAAGAACTGCCCCCCTTCCTGCCTCCCTGTATGGCAGACTCAAAACTGCCCACCCCCCAACTTTGCAGAGTGCCTGTCAACCCCACCCTTGTCAACGATTTGTAGGGGAGCGTAGGCCAGCCAAGGAGCCAACCCGCCATTGCGTCCCCTTCACTGAAACCAATATTTTAACTTTAAACATCTGAGTCGGGAGGGGAACCAGAACCCCCCCACCCATGCCCCCCCACTGAATTCACCACCAACACCAGAGACAGCCAGGACCAAAGACTGCGTCACATTTGAGTTCGATCCATACAGCAGTCCTAGGGCGTCTCGGTGTCCGACTCTTCACCCGCCTTTTCATCATTTAGTGATCTTTGGTGCTGACTCTGTCACCCTTACCACCTTGATCACTGTTCATCCAGGGTAAGGCTTGCAATTTTCCCTTCCAGGCCTCCGTCTGGACGTTCGCTAAGCTGCACTGGCACCCGTCACTTCACTTCGGCGTGTAGGCACCTCAACATGTCCCTCACTTTGTGGCAGCCGGCCGATCACCACCCCAGCTGAGCGCCGCACCAGAGCACACACAATCTTGCAGGGGAGACCCCAGGGCACCCCCTCACATTGCCGCCTCCACTCCGGGTACCCCACCGGATCAGCAATTGCGGGCCCCCAGGCATGCGTGGTGTGAGTCCGGGAGCCCAAGTGCCGCTCACACCGCCTCACTTGATTCCTGCCGCCAATCCAGCCCGGGGTGTCACTCCTGCTGGTAGGCCAACACTGGTGGCTCCGCTCCCGGAGCTCTGATTCTTCTGGGGAGGGCACCACTGGCTGCCTCCATGCTCTGCACACCGCGCAATGCGGAAGATGTTCGTAGAAGTCAGATAATTGCACAGATAGGTGGGGGTTTCAACGCCAGGTGGCCGGAGCCCCGTTACGACGCATCCATCTTGCTCGACTGCTGGCCACCCCCGACTTCAACAGTCTTATGTGTTGCGAACTAAATTGAACAGGGCCCCCTTTGATCTCGACCCACCTCCACCAGCATTTCCTTTGGCGGACTTCATCCCTACACTTTGCCTCACTGAGATATGGGGACACTTTTTTAACCCAAATGCGGTGGATACACTTTTCTTTCAAGAGTGCATAGATCTTTATCCCGACTAGACTATTTTCTCATCCCTATAGCATAGCTCAACCAGATCATCAATAAGCAAATACATCCATGTGGTCTTTCTGACCATGCTCCGATAGAGATTCAGATAGCCTGTGCCAATGCGAATACTCCCTTTCCCTGGAAGCTGAATGTCTGGTGGCTCTCAAAACCTGGAATTCTGCACTACCCTCACTAATGAAACCACACAATACTTTCAACTCCACTGCAACTTAGTCTTCGGATACATATAAAGCAGAACAGCTTTCATTACTATTGGCCAATATTGAAGACCTAACAAGCAACATATCCATCGCTTTGCAGAGGAGGCAGAACAATCCAAGAATCCATATGCTGAGGCACCTAGATTAGATTAGATTAGATTAGCAGTTTATAGAGCGCATGGTTACTCCAAACAGAGTGTCCCTGCGCTAAGAATTCTTCCTCAATGTCAGAGGTGAGAAACCCCATCCACAGCCTCAGCACCAGTCGGCCTGTGATGCCCTGAAAAATCAGGTTTTAAGTTCTACTGAAATTGTCCTGCACCACCTGACTCTAGCTAAAGAACAAATATCCCAAAAAAACTAACTAACTGGCCTCCCAACACCGCTTACATTAACACAGGAACAAAGTAGGCAAACTACTCCACTGGTTAAACCAGAAAGATTAGGAATATCAGCTCATTTCATGCATTCAAGACAAGATGAGACTGTGAGCTACATACCCTCCCAAACAAAATAGCAAATGCATTTGTGTGCTACTTTGCTACATTACATGTGGCAGCAACGTCCTGATCGACAAATGTGCTCACTAACTACATACACCTCTCCTCTTTAAACTCGAATCAGGCAGGCACCCTGGATACCCCTGTCAGATGAAGAAATTAGCAAGGCTTTCTCCCTTCTTTTGACTGGGAAAGCACCCAGTCAAAAAGGGCCTAACAACTGGATTCTTCAAAATACTTTTCCCATACATTACACAACCTCTTTTATGTCTATTTTTTTATTCGGTTTGCAAAGAAGGGAAACTATCACTGAGTCTCGAGGAATCACACATCGTAGTATTCCCTAAGCCTGGGAGACCCACACAGCATTGTGCCCAGGACAGGCCAATTTCTCTGATATATTGTGAAGCTAAAGTCCTGGCCAAGGTTTTAGCTAGTCACCTAATTAGAGTGATCACAGACCTCATACATCACACTCAAAGTGGATTCATGCCTAATAGGTCTACTAAATGCTGGCCAAAAGAGTGGAGATGTCAGCTGCCACCATGATAAAAGATTTTGAAAAGGCATTCAATACCATATATTGGAACTACATATTCACCCTTCTTCCATGCCTGGGATTTGGACTGAGATTCTTTGCCTATACTAAACTGCTGTATATGTCACCGGCAGCGAGGGTTAAAGTCAAGGGAGCATGATCACATACATTTCCCCTGCACAGAGGTACATGTCATGGGTGCCCACTAACCCCTATGCTGTTTGTTCTAGCGATACAGCCCTTTGCTTAATCCCTCAGCAAGAAAGAGTCAATTCAGTGACTCAGGTTGATCGAAGGCATTGAGGACAAGGGCTCATTATATACTGATGACCTCCTATTATTTATCAGTAACCTTATTGTCACTGGCCCATTATTATATTGTTTCTCTGGCAATTTGGGTCACACCCATGACTTACGATTTATTTGGATAAAACCAGAGTATAGCCAATACACATGCATGAGGAATGCATATGATGGTGAATGAGACAGGAGACACCCACTACTCGTCATAGTTTCAAATATCTTGACATCCATGTGGCTAAAAACGCCTAAATGATGGTCAATAAACATATAAATTTGCTTCTAGAACAGATTCACCAAAACACTTTACAATGGGTATCCCTTCCCTGCCTCTCATCTTTAGAAGAGCCCAGCTCAAGATGATGCTGTTTCCCAAAATGTTATATGCTCGTCAAAACTATCCTGTCTACAAGCATCAACCCTCTCAATTGTAGCCAGTCTATGGATGTTTTTCATTTGGCAGGGCAAACAACCCAGTGGGGCTTTTTCCAAATGTTTTAAATCAGTATATGATGGTGGCTTCACTATGATGGACCCTCAGCCCTAATATTTAGCAACACAGCTGGTGGTGGTTAAAGATTAGAGTTGAAGATTAGATGAGATTGGATTAGACTAATGACCATGCTTCCTGAGGGGAAAAGCGGACATTGAGGAATCAAACCCCAGTGCACTTACAATATGGAGGGAAAATGCCGAATGATGCTCCACCAGTGACCCCCAGAGTTGTGAATTGCTGGTGAAAAGCCGTTAAAGCAATGAGTTGGTGCTTACAAAGTAACTAATGAGGCCCTTCTGTGGTTGGGTCAAACCCTTAACCCAACAACGCACTTTACAATCTACATGGTTTTAAGGACTGGGACACACAAGGCATATCCTACCTGGGACACATAATGACATGAAATACCATGAAATCCTTTGATGTATTGAGGGAAGAATTTAGGATAAAAAGATCCCAATACATGATCATCAAGCAGACATCACCCTACTGCAGGATTTCCCCAAAGTCTCTTCGCTAGAGGCCAAACTATCAATGGAATCGTAGGATGCCCCTAAAACACCTGATATATACACATTATTTGTCAATTATAATCACAAGTTCCAATATGTTTCCCATACTTAAATTACAAATGGAACCATATGAAGGCAATCTTGATGACGCCAAATGGAGATTTGCTATAATGGCTCCTGTCTCTATGAGATACCCCTTAATACAATGTAATTATTCTATTCTATTCATGAGGTTTTCTAGAGTGCATAGATACCCAGATGGGCATTTTAACGGCTTATATAGCATTAAGGTTTATTATCAATGACCAACATATTAGCTGAAAACATCTGTTTTTAACAATTTTCAGAATTTTGGTTAGGACTAGGTTTTCCTTATTTGCTGTCGGAGAGCTTTCCAGGCCTGGGTACAAGGAATGCGAAGGAGTGTCCTCCACTCCTAGGGGCTCATTACGAAGGCGGGTGGATCGCCACCGCCGGCCCGGCGGTGGCGATCCGCCCGCCATCAAAAGGTGATTTACTCACCTCCATATTAGGATGGCGGTGGAAATCACTATTGTTCCGCGGCGGTCGGAAACACAGACCGCCACGGTTCCGCAAGGCGGTCCTTTTCCGCCCGCCTTGCGGAACCCGGAACCAGGCAATCATTGTGGCGGTGCCGTGCAGGCACCGCCGTAGTGATTACAATTGCCCTCTCCGCCTGTCTATTTGCAGCGGATTCTCTGCCGCAATAAGGCAGGCGGAGACTGGCTTTGGGGGCCCGTTGCGGGCCCCCTGGGGGGGTCAGCTGTGCACTGGGGGGTACCCCTGGTACCCCCCTCCATTCCCATGCACAAGGTGGCAGGCACCGCGCAGTGCCTGCCACGTTGTGCAGGGAAATGCACAACATGGCCATTTCACATTGTGGCGGGTGCTGCAGCCAGCAGCACCCGCCGCAATGTTAAATCGCCAGATGCGACCGCCGCGGTGGCGGTTGCATCATAATCAGGGTGGTGGGACCCCGCATGGCAGGTGGGCTGTCCCGTTACCGCTAGGATGGCGGGCGGACTGAAGTCCGCCCGCCATCCTAATCAGCCCCCTAGTTTTCCCTTACGCGTTTCGGCGCAAAGCGCCTTGTTCACAGGTGAGTTGAATAAATGTCCCAGTGGTCAGAGCCCGCCCTGCAGAGTTGGAGGCCCCCGGTAAAGTGGAGGAATATTTGTGCAGTAAATGTAGGGGGCATGACTCGCTCTCATCCACAGCAGACAAAATGGACTTCCAAGTTATTCGTGTGGTTGGAGAGAAAGGGAAATGAAGGTTTTGATGGCCTCTTTCTGGCAGTCTTCGTGCCTCCATTCTAAGCAGGTACTTTTACGTGGCAGCAAAGTGCACTGTGCTTTTTATTACTTTTTACCCTCAATGCATCGTGAAAGACAAGCTAAATAATGGACTCTGACAAGAATTTAAAGCTACTAATGCTAAACATAATACGATGTTGAGCCATGCTGTAAATTTACATATTGATGCATTCTGGGAAGTGTGGTCTGAAGTAAAGGCCACATGACCACTGGGACATTTATTCAACTCACCTGTGAACAAGGCGCTTTGCGCCGAAACGCGTAAGGTCTTAATGAGTTGTTCACGCTGCCACGTATTTCAGACACAATAAAGATGTCAGCTTGAAAGGATATGGAAGCTGTGGGCTCTTCCTTTTTTTTGTGGTCTAAATTAACAGGATCTCCATTCCTGTCGGAGAGCCCGCCCTGCAGAGTTGGAGGCCCCGCTAAAGTGGAGGAATCTTTGTATATATATATATATATATATATATATATATATATATATATATATATAATTTCTTTAAAACAATTATTAGACTAATAATTTTAATGTATTTTATAATTTTAAAATTATATAAAAATTTAACAATTTCTATTCCCACTCCAATAAGTGCAACAGTATGGAAAGTGTTGGATAGCGGAGGGATAAACTTACTATTCCCACTCCAGTGAGTGCAACAGTAGGGAAAGTGTTGGATAGCGAAGAGGTAAAAAATTACTATTCCCGCTCCAATAAGTGCAACAGTAGGGAAAGTGTTGGATAGCGGAGGGATAAAATTTACTATTCCCACTCCAGTGAGTGCAACAGTAGGGAAAGTGTTGGATAGCAGAGGGGTAAAAATTACTATTCCCACTCCAATGAGTGCAACAGTAGGGAAAGTGTTGGATAGCGAAGGGGTAAAAATTACTATTCCCACTCTAGTGAGTGCAACAGTAGGGAAAGTGTTGGATAACAGAGGGGTAAAATTTACTATTCCCACTCCAGTGAGTGAAACAGTAGGGAAAGTGCTGGATAGCAGAGGGGTAAATTGTACTATTCCCTCTCCAATGAGTGCAACAGTAGGGAAAGTGAAGGATAGCGGAGCGGTAAAAATTACTATTCCCACTCCAGTGAGTGCAACAGTAGGGAAAGTGTTGGATAGCGAAAGGATAAAAATTACTATTCCCACTCCAGTGAGTGTAACAGTAGGGATTGTGTTGGATAGCGGAAGGGTACAAATTACTATTCCCACTCCATTGAGTGTAACAGTAGGGGAAATGTTGGATAGCAGCAAGGTAAAAATTACTGTTCCCACTCCAGTGAGTGGCGAAGGGGTAAAAATTACTATTCCCACACCAGTCAGTGCAACAGTAGAGAAAGTGTTGGATAGCAGAGGGGTAAAAATTACTATACCCACTCCAGTGAGTGCAACAGTATGGAAAGTGTTGGATAGTGGTGGGATAAAATTTACTATTCCCACTCCAATCAGTGCAACAGTAGGGAAAGTTGGATAGCGGAGGGGTAAAAATTACTATTCCCACCGCAGTCAGTGCATCAATAGAGAAAGTGTTGGATTGCAGAGGGGTAAAATTTACTATTCTCACAAAATATCAACAGAATAAAAATATTTTTTTTAAATGAGTAAAAAATATATAAATATGTAAAAATTAAAAATAAAAATATATTTATTAAAAATAAAAAAATAAAAACAGATTATAATGTTGAATACATATCACAAATACCTACAAATATTATATTAAATAAAATAAAAAAATAATTTTGAAACAAATAAATATTTTTATTTAGAAATTATTTATTAACAAAAAGATTAATTATTTCATAAATGTAGTCTATTTAATTCCTAGTCTATAACACCACAACTAAAAACCCAGGTTGAAAATATATATATATATATTTTTGCATAATTAACATAATTAATTATCAATTAAACAAATATTATTAGTTAAAAAACAAATGAAAACACATACAATTTAATTAACTTCCCGCCCTTTATACCTATAATCCCCACAACCCACACCTAAAATTAAAATGTAAAAACATTAATTACACAATTAAAAAAACATTTCAATTAAATAACTAATAGCATCTAACAACAAATTATAAAGTAAAATTAATTTACTCCCCACCCTTCACCCCATTAAACCCAAAACCCAAACACAAAAAATAATAATTAAACAAGTAGCCTAATTAATTATCAATTAATTAATTAATATTAGTTATCAACTAATTATTAATACATTTTTCACCCTGTACCCCTAAAAACACCACAACCTACAACTAAAATTGATTACACAATATCCATATTTAGTTGTCAGTAAATGAATTAATATTAATTAACACCTAACTACTAATTAATTATAAATACATTATTTCCCACCCTTTTACCCCATAAACCCCACAACCTGCACCTAAAATTAACTACACAATTACCATAATTAATTGTCAATTAATTAATTAATGTTAATTAACAACTAATTATTAATTACAAATAAATTACTTCCCATCCTTTACCCCTATAAACCCCACAAGCCGCACCTATAATTTACCCCAAAATATTAGAAACAATTAACATTATAAAATCTCAATTAAATAAATATTAATAAATAAAATATATTCATTCATTTATTATAATTAAATTACTTCCCACCCTATTCCCCTATAAACCTACAACCCGCTACAGAACTAAAAAACTCAAAATGTAATTAAAATTAAATTAAAAACTACAAAAAATGCAACACATATATTAGAAAACAAACAATACTTACACAAAAAAAATCACATACATTTAGAACATATACTAAAATACATAACACTAATTAAAAAATCGGTATTTTAAACAACTATATTTTTGCAAACAATATTAATGACTTCAATATTTTTATAATCGATATTTCTTACCTTAAAGTCGATATTCTTGACCACAATATTCTTGCTGTCGATATTTCTGTGTCACAATATTTGAAACTCAATATTAGTGTAAGTCGACATTTCCAACTCAATATTTTGACTGAATACCTTCTGAGAAGGATGTAATATGTCATTTGTCTCCAGATATAGCGAAAGATTTTTATTGATAAACTTTTCTAGAATTTTACTGGGTCCTGGAAGGAGGGAAATTGGACGGTAGTTTTCACATTTTAGGGTGTCAGCCGATATCTTTTTTAGTAGCGGCTTAACAAGGGCGTGTTTCCATGTTGATGGGACCGTCCCAGACTTTAGTGAAAAGTTAAACATGCCTGTCAGCATGGTTGTCACTGCTTTCCCATCTTTTAGCATAATGTCCGGGGAGCAGGGTCCTGTGGAGAGCCTGATTTTAAAGATTTAAGAATCTCCTGTGTATCTTCCTATGTCATTTCTGCAAACATGCTCAATTTTTTGTGCCGCAGTTGGGGTGATTTATTGCCTCCTTCATCATCTCCAAGTGTGAGGAGTATGTAAATAAACCTTCTCCAGAAAGAAGTTAGGAAGAATATTACACCACAAATCTGCTGGAGGTGGGGGGGGGCAGAAATGCTATTTGATGGTTTCATCAGGCTGCTCACCAGGCTGTACAGTGCTTTGGAGGAGTATGCTACATTATCAGTCTTAGAGGCAAAGTCGCTGCCTCCAGCCTCTCTAATGGTGTAATGGCATTTTTTTACTGCCTTCTTATAGTTATCTTTGCCAGTTACATCATAACTTTTTCTCCATGCCCTTTCTAGATTTTTAGAATCTTTTTTCAGTTCCAAGTGTTCCTGTGAGAATCATGGTGCCCTACCTCTGGGGCGTTTGACCTTCTATGGTTTTAGAAGTGCCAGATTGTTTTGGGCATTCAGTATCCATGCCTCAAAACTGCTGTATCTACTGGCAATGTCTCCTACCATTTCAGGGGTGAAGATGGTGAGCATATTTACCAATGCTCCTATGTCCATCTTAGACCAGTTTCGTCTGGGCTGGTGAGGTGTGGTGAATTTAATACTGGTGTTGCACAACTGGAAGGGTATTAGTTTATTCTCTGACCATAGGATTTCTATTGGGTACCCTGTGGTCAGTTAAGGTATGTTAGAAAATATTGGGTCTAGTACATGGCCTTGCTTATTGGGGCTTTGATTTGTTCTATTAATTGGACCACCACTAGGTCCATTATAATGTTTTTGGATACTTCACGGTTAACGTTATCTAGATGGAGATTTAAATCACCTAGCAATGTGTAGATAGAAGTCAATAGACTGTGTTCAACCACAGTGTCAGGAGGGAGGGTCTGTATGAACTGGCTGGCAGAGCCAGAAGGACGTATATGAATAGAACGAAGAATGTGAAGGTTGAGGATGGTTCCATAGTAAACAACAAAAATTCACACCCAGGGAGTGCCATGGGGTCAAATTATGTTTTTAGCTCCTTTTTGTAGTTGATGGCCACTCCCTCTCCCTTTTACTTACTTACCAGTTGCACCTGATGATTGCATAGCCCTGGGACAGGGCGATTGAAATGTCCTGCATGGAGTCTTCTCAAAGTCAAGTTTTGGTGAGGAACATGGCTGCTGGTTTGTCTTTTAGAAAAGTGAACAGATCAAGGCTGTGTTTGGGTAGTGAACTGCAGTTGAGCGGGTACAACTACCACTGTTGGCTATTGACACCATCTCTCTCTCTCTGGCCTGTTGTTGGCAGCAATTGGTTTAAAGTTGGCCACAGTCATTTTGCATTCCACACAGGTCAGATCCCAGTTACAAGGGTTATACGTGGGCTTGCACGCCCTATCTTCAGTGATATTTAATGAACGCAGTTCATCTGCTGAATAGCTGACCAATTCTTTGCAAAAACGTTTAGGGGACTGGGCCTTTGGCAATCCAGTGGCTTACCCGCTGTGCATTCGCTTAGCGACTGTGCCCTGATGCACATTAAATAGTTGGGCCCCTTTCGACCTCTATGAAATCCTGGGCCCAGATCACCTAGGTATCTCTCTCAAAGACAGTAAGGACCAACTTCTCACATGCATCCTATGTTACCATCTCCCATGCCCAGCCAGCTCCTATCTTCAAGCTATGATCGATATTTTCAGCAATATGACCGTGACGCATTCTAGATTCATATTCCTTGGGGACTTTAATCTTAGGTCTATAGGAAGCCTGGGACCAGCCCTAACAGATCTTCTTAGGTCCTTTTAGAACCTAGGATTGCAACAATTAGTGACAGAGGCAATGCATCAAGGTGGAAATATGTTAGACTTAGGGGCCGATTCCGATCTCGGCCGGTAGGGCTCCGAATCGGATTCGGCTTTACCGGATCCGATTCGGAGCCCTATTTCCCGACCGAATCGTACGTGCGTCCGGGCGAGCGAGTACGATGCGTGCGCTCGCGAAATCTCCGACCGACTCGTACGCAGGACCCGACCGCTCCGACCGACTCGCACGGGGATGACTCGCACCGCGCTATGAAGACGTTCCCCGGCCGGGTAAGTTCGATGCGCATCGCGACCGCTCCGACCGACTTGCGCAATCCGGCTCCAAGGAGCTGTCGGAGCCGCACTTTGGGGGTCCGTGTCGGACCCCCCTGGAAGCGTAGCCGCGCGAGTCGCACACAGGGGGAACACATTGGTCCCCCCTACACGTGCATGTACGGCGCGACCCGCATCGATGCGCACACGCTGTAGGGGGCGCCCTTGTTTGCGTCGTGCCCATTGAGTCAATGGGAACCCGTGTACGCGTCGTACGACTGGCTCCCATTGACTTCAATGGGAGTCCGACCGAATCGAGTCCGATAGCTTACGTGCGCATCGTACTCATTCGGTCGGACTGCTAGAGTCCGATTCGGTCGGAAATCTCTCCGGGTCCGGCTCGGTCGGAGAGATTTCTGGCCCGAATCGGAATCGGCCCCTTAATCTTCTCCACCAAAAATCTGGCGGTCACGGGGTCTATCCTTCCTATGTGCTGGACAGATCACTTTCTGGTGAACTTTTCCTTACAAAACACAAAGCGGACCCAGCATAAAATACCTACTAAGGTTAGACGCAGTGGCAGAGAATGGAACAAACTTCTCAAAATAGCCAAGGAAAAACCTCTGTGTAGAACGGCGCCCCTCATTAATGCAAATCAACCAGTGGAAGAAAACTATCTGGATTTTGAAGACAACATCAAAGCTACCCTATGCCTATTGGTCCCCATTAAAGAGTTAAAAAATCCTAAGAAACTGTCAGCCCCATGGTATAGCGCAGAGTTAAAGGAACTGAGATTGTGCTGCAAAACAGCAGGAAGGAAATGGAGCAAGCTTTATGAGGCAGAGGATAGAAGAGCTTTAAAAGAAGCCATATGAAAATATAAATCAGAAATTATCAGAGCCAAAGCTGAATACTACTCTTGCGCTATCTTGGCTGCACCCAACAGCACCAGAAGTGTATTCAAAAGTTCACAAGAGCTGTCTAAACCACAATACCTAAATAACCTTATCCCTGCTTCACAGGATCTCTGTGACAGCTTAGCAGTGTTTTTGGGGAGAAAATCAATAAAATCATAGAAGGGCTAGAGACCATCTCAACAACTCAGACTACTCCGAGTGGCCATTTAGACCTAGACACATATCTCCCATGCATTCCATGTTTAATATGGCTCGAAAGGAGCAGATAAAGGTCTTTGAGCACTTCGAGATTCCAACAGAGGACAAGTTCAATGAACTGGCCTTGACCAGGGGGGACCATTTCCTCTGGGTCCCCCCTGGACCCCTTACCTCATCGGGTTTGGGAGGAGCTGAAGGATGAACTCTTCCCACAACTCTGGCAAATCTGCTGCCAATCCTTAAATAGCGTAGAAGATCCATCGCCATGGAAAAAGGCTATGGTCACACCGCTTTTAAGAAAGCCAACCCTGGATTCTATGGCCTTAAATAACTATAGGCCTATATCCCTTTTACCCTACCCAGTGAAAAGTTTGGAATGCTTAATCAGTAAATCATTATCTCATTACTTAGAAACCAACCATATACTGGAAGATGAGCATTTTGGCTTCCAGCCAGGGCACGGAACAGAAACTGCCCTATTGACAGTCATCGATGAACTTAGAATGCGAGCAGACAAAGGTCCTACGGTATTACTGCTTCTGCTGGACCTGTGTGCACATTCCACATGGTGAACCATGGTATTCTTTTGGATAAGATCTCCTCAATTGGAGTTGGGGTACGGTGGCTAAATGGTTGTAGCCCTATCTGTCAGGCAGACAGGAGGCTGTAGCTCTTCCCCCATACTGCTCCAAATTCAGAGACTTTAAACAGGGTGTCCCACAGGGATCTTCAATCAGTCCCATATTATTCAACATTTATATGAGTCCACTGATCACAATTATTAAATCATTGAAGATCAATTTAGTCAACTACGCAGATGACACCCAACTGATTTTATCATTGGAAGGAGACCAGTCAATAGATACTTTTCAAGAACGCATGCAAAGAACAGCGGCATGGCTCAAATCTAACCCACTTCAGTTTAATGGAGACAAGACAGAGATCTTATGCTGTCCAGCGATGAAAGTTCCCACCCTCTTCCTCCTAAGTTTTGGCCCATACCACCAGACAAGCCCCTGGTTCTCTCAGAGATGGTTTGGAACCTTGGTGTAACGTTCGACAAAAAGTTCAGCCTGGAAGTTCTTGTGAACAAGAGTGCTTGAACTTGCTTCTCTCTAACCAGAGCACTGTGCAAGATACTCCCACTGTTACCCACTCGATCTAGGGCACTAGTGGTACGAAGTGTAATTCTCAGCCGACTGGACTACTGTAAAGCCCTGTTACTAGGAGCCCCGAGATATCTGATTAAGAGACTACAGAGAGTCCAAACAGTGGCAGCTAAGCTGGCCCTAAACAGGCCAAGAAGGTCATCTGCATCATGGTCATTGAAGGAACTACACTGGCACCCACTGGAACAGAGAATAAGGTTTAAATCGTTCTGTATTGTCTTCAAGGCTCTTCATTGCCATGGACAACCTCCCCTACAGAAAAGAATAATATGGCATGTCCCCAAAAGAAACTTACGCTCAATCCTCTGCCAACATGGCAAGCCTGTCCAGATTTAAAAAGAAAAAACAGATTTGGAGGAAGAATCTTCATGACTGAGGAAGTTCGCCTCTGGAACGAACTCCCCACAGCCCTGAGACAGTCAGGAGAGCTAATTTACTTCAGAAAACACCTAAAAACATGGCTTTTCCCAAAAATGTAGAGCGCAGTTAAAAACACAGCAGCTTGTCAGTTGTGGCCCAGATGTTTCACTTCACGGCACCACATGTCCGTACAGCCGTAATACAGTGCCAGGATACCCGTTGGGTGGCAGTACGCTTATAAATGGTTCAAATAAATAAATAGCCCGGTAGTGTAGCAACTAGCACGCTAACAAATAATGGCACTCAAAGTAAATTTGTATCAGGTGTGGCACTGAACACAGCCAGCAACTGTTTGATCCTCTTAATGGAGGAAGTACTACTAGTCCCTTCCCACCGCCTAAGTGCTCAGAGGTATCTAACGGATCAACAAGGCAACCAAAGCCACGGGGACTTGCAGCAATTAATAATCGAAGAATTAGCAGCAGTGCAGTGAGCTAGGCAATGACGTAGTAGATGTTTAAAAATTCAAATTGAAAACACAAGAGTACTAATTATATTAGGTACTCAGCCATACATTTAAAAACGAGCTTTACACAAAATTCTGAACATTATGGCGGATATTCTCAAGAACGTGTGTTAACTAACGCCAAAATCGCTTAACACAACTTCTCACATCGCAGTCTATCGCAGGAAAATAACACTGTGTCAATGCAGTATTCCCAACCCGGCGGCACCATGCGATAATCACACGAGAACGCGATAAATGCCCGCGTTAAAATTAACGTGACGCCAAAAAAATGCGAAACACAAACGCCCAAAAAGTCGCGATGTCCCAAACCGTGAAACAAAAAGCAGCGATAACCAGTGACAGGCCTGCGATTCCCACGCGACATGCGGGAAAATGCACCATAAAAGCAGAGAAATATTTTTAAAAAAATATGCAACTGCGTAGCACCATGGACGCACCCGGACCGAGTGCAAAGGACAAGGCGAACCCCACAAGCCCCACAGACGACCAACCAGGAACCCCGGGGCCGGGGAAGGGCAAGGAGAAGAGGAAGAGGAAGACGGGGCAGTCCGCAGGAAAACCGGATCCTCGTCATGGAGGTGACAGGACACTACCAACAACTGTTCGTCACCTCCACTGTGTCATCGGCCCCACAAACGGAAATATGGCAGCACATCGTGAACAACATGAATGCAGTAGGAGTGTCGATGAGGACAATGGAAAAGGTCAAGAGGCGCTGGAATGATGTGAAGGGCAAAACCAAGAAGAAACCCGATGCCAACATGAAAGCAGCAATGCAGATTGGAGGTGGGGGACTAGCGGCACACCAGGAGCTGGATGACATTGAGAAAATGGTGGCCACAGTCATCAGTCGGGATACAGTGCCAGGAGTCGGGGATCGGGACACTGCTCAACATGACCTGACACAACATCAACAGGGTGAGTACCGACCAGGGACTGGGGGGACGGGGGGAGATGGGCACAATGGCACACATGCACAATTAAGTACAGCACACTGCACACCCACAATGACTCTGGACCATGTCCCTGATCCCCGTGCCACACTGCAGCACACATACAAAAACTCAGGGAATGTGTGTTGAAATGAATTTATTTGCACATGCTGTGCCTGTGGTCATTTTGTACTGTCTCATGATTGCTAAGAACTGACACAATGTGACTTACTCATGTGAAGAAATTGTCAATGATGGTGTTCCTACGGGCTATTCCTGCTGCAGCTGCAGTGGGGTGTGGTCCACCTGCCTCATCTCCCTCATCATCGTCCGGTGCATCTGGAACTTGTATCCATGGGGCATTGGTGTGTACACATATGTTGTGCAACACACAACACGCAACGATCATTTTGCACACGATGTCTGGGCTGTACAGGAGCCTCCCACCTGTGATGTCCAGGCACCTGAAACGTGACTTCAACACGCCAAATGTGCGTTCCACGATGCCCCTGGTGCGATTGTGGGCCCAATTGTACTGCCTCTGGGCCTGTGTGTTCGGGGCTCGGAGGGGTGTCATCATCCAAGAGCAGAGTGCATATCCTTGATCACCTGTGACAGTGCACAGAGACATTAGTCAATAGTTGGTTCTGCATGATGTGTTGGCTGGCTCACTTGTTGATTGGCGTGTGATATGTGTGTCATAGTGATTCCTGTGTGACATGTACTGCTTGTAGCAAATGACCGCCATCAATGTGTATTACGTAGCCTCACTGCTGCTCCTCCCTCCCCCCGAGCCTAATCACTTGTGTGCGCTGCGTGGTTGCATCACTTGCACTCCTACGGCACACCATTGTCATGCCTGTCTGCGCATGTCCACAAGCCTGACAACGACACTGTGATGTTGGCCGTGGAAGGTGGGCGGCCACTTGTGTGTAGGCCTATGGTAAGGATAGGGCGGACACAGATGTGGAGTTCATGGGTGGCTGAACTTGCGATGCGGTCGAGGCAAGACCTTTGGCTTATGCTGCTGCAATAGCGATACACACACAACAGTTGGCATGTATGATCCCGGACCCCGATCGGGCTTGCGCTCATACATTCATCCCTTCGGCCTAGCCCGCACACCGGGGGCATGTTACATTGCAACTTTGTCCATTGCGGGATGGGTGGCACCGACACCACAACAGAGACACACGCATCAGGTACTTCATTGGCAAGCCCAACACTTAACCCTGCCCAGAGCCCCGGGGTGATCATCCACACCCCTACGCTGGACTGTTGTATGCCAGCCCACTCCGGCAACGCCTACAGGGGGCTACAACACAGCCACATCTCCCAGGTCTCACCCACTGCCTGAGGTGACATGGTTGCGTCCGCTGTACAAAGCACAATGCAATGTGGCAGGGCCCGGGGCCCTCATGCATACACAATGACCACACGGACACACTTAGATAGTTTGTGGAACTGGCTACAGGCACGTACACCTGGCCCCTTTTATTGCCAGGGTCACATGTCCAGTGGCGCCTGTGCTGGATGGGTGTGGGGTGAGTGTGAGCCAGCCCTCAAGGAGTGGTTGGTGCTGGCAACAACTACAACAGTGATCAGACAATCAGAAGTTCACAGTTCAAACACCAAGGGTCCATGACTTGAGCTGCACGGAGTTAGTGGCCCCGGATGCACAGCGGCTGGCACATGGAACACCTCCACGGGACGGTGACTACCGGTGCACTGAGGTAGGGCCACGAGAGCTGAGCGGGTCCTCGTCGATGTCCAAGGTGAAAGTCGCGGAGGGTTTTGGGGGACAGTTTAAGGTGATCTTCCAGGGCATGATACAGAGGGCAGAACCAAGCACACACAGGGAATATGGAGGAGATGAATGCTACAGACTCATTTTTGACACCAAGTCAGTATCAGCTACATGATGATGAAGACAACCCCCAGGCCATAGACTCAGATGCCACCAAAGTTCAACCAGAGAGTGTCCATGGATTTCGGGGCACAGAGTTAGTGGCACCAGAGCTGAAAGGGGATGCAGTCTGCGATGAGGCCTGTACAATGGTATAAACTCTGCCATTAATAAATCAAGACTCAGTTCCAAATGTGTGACCTACTTGACTGTAGTGTAGGCCGGAGGCAGCGGTCAGCAGGGGCCCCCAGCCACGTGTCCTTGGCTTGCGATGCACAGAGTTAGTGGCACCACATCGAAAGGAGTACAGTGATATAAAATCAGGCATAAACGTATGTACTCTGCCATTGTATAATCAAGACTCAGTTCCAAATGTGTGACCTACTGGACCACAGTGTAGGCCGGAGGCAGCAGTGGAGTACGTAAATGAGAAAGGAGTAATGGGGCCTGTGTCGCGGAGGCCGTGATGGTCTGAGGAGGCTGCCATGGTTCCCACCTCTCCCCACATTCTGCTATTGTGTGGCTGAGGTGCCATGCCGTTGATGGCTTGTGTACATGGCTAGCCCAGGTTGCCACAGTAAGTTGTGTTGTCGTGTCTGGAATGTGGGAATGTTGGTTGTCATGTTGTATATGATTTTGTGACGTGTGCATTCCCAGAGTTGTGAGTTGTATGTTGGTGGAGTTTAGGTGTAGGGTGTGTTGAGTTGTTACTAACCGACGAGCAGTGCATTTCCATGGGTGGCATCCTGAAAGCGCTGGTTGATGATGGACTGTCGGAAGATGAAGGAATCATGCACACTGCCTGGGTAGTTGGCGACGACATTGGTGAAGAGTCCCCGGTGGTCCACTATTGCCTGCACATTGATGGAATGTGTGTGTTTGCTGTTGCGGTAATTGTGTGCAGTGGCGGCAGGGGGCATGAGGAGTACATGTGTGCAGTCGATTGCCCCCAACACATGCAGGAAGCCAGCTATGGCGTAGAAGCCTTGCTTGATCTCCAGCTGTTCCTGCGCAGTGTGTGGGAAGTAAAGTTGCTGGGGTACCAAGCTGATGATGGCATCCAAGACAGGTGTGAGGAACTTTGACAGGGCTGGCTGTGAGACTCCTACGACTCTGGCAGTTGTTGGTTGGAAGGTCCCAGAGGCCAACAGGTGCAGCACGGCCAGCAGCTTTGTCTGCGGAGGGATGTTGGTTATCCGCTGTGTTGGTACCGTCAGCCTGTGTGCAATGAGGGTCAGGATGCAGAGGATGGTTGTCCTTTTGAGCCTGTAGTGGGCAATGACTTCCTCTGGCGTTAAGTCTCCGTGGCTGGTGCGTTTTTGGAAGGTCCTTTGTCTTTGTCTGCGCTGCCTCTGTGGCAGTCCTGGGGGGGGATCCTGGGGAGGGGTGGGGGTCCTGGGTGTGGTGGCGGTGGGTGTTGTGGCCCTCTTGGGGCTCCGAGCTGCATGATCAGTAGCTCCATGGCATCTGTTGTTCTTCAGGTGTGGCTGTGGGCTGGGCTCCCTTTTATGGTGCAGGTTGTCATCCGACTTAACACCAGGTAAGAGCAGGTGTTAAATCCCTGCTGCTAACGCGCCCTATCGCATGTTTTGTGATCTTATCGACGATCTGGCTGGTCGTTGGGAATTTTGCGAAGTGTTGTTTTCACTGCTTTTTGCACGGGAACGCCTACTCTGCATCTCATGAGCGTTAGTTGCCGGTGTCATCCGTGGCAATATTTTTTGCGGCTGCTATCGCAGGAAAACAGGTGATATCTGCTGTTAGCACCAGCTTGTGAATGGTGCGATGAATTTATAGCCACTTTGGCTGCGATAAAGTGCCGCTAACTCAGCGATAAGTCCTTGAGAATATGCCCCCATGTGCGGTCAATCAGCAGCGTGTACCTGAGGCTGTCTATCTCCCCCATATTTATTACCCACCCCAAAGATTGTGGTGAATGGAGAGAAGGCCAAAAGTGTGGTATATGTCAAGATGAAGTGGGGAATTTTTGCACAGTTTGGTCTTGTGGACGTATTCAGCCTTTTTAGAATGGAATTCACCAAAAAGGGCCTTTTAAATATTGAAGATGACGATGGATTATCTCACGGGGAGAAGATACTACTCTGAATTGTTCTAAACATTTGTAAAAAGGGATTTAGTGCAACACTGGGGAGCAACGCAGCCCCTTGTGATCCAGAAATGGTATGGATAGATGCTGTATGCTCAAAAGACCTTTATATAAAGCCAGAGGCTGTCTGCAGAAACATGGGAAAATATGTGGGTAATTAATCCAATTTAGAGGGATATCACGAATATGAACTGCTGAAACAGTCAGAGGCCAATGCAGCGGTGTATGAGGGAAATTAATTGTGGGCTCCCATGGACAAAATTCCCTAATGTTAGTTACCGGTATATGGTTCCTATGCAAGTTATGTTCCTGCAAATTGGGGAGCACCGGAGACCCTGGTAATTCAGGTTTGTAAAAATTGCAGTAGCGGCTGCTACCGGACGGGGGTGGTGGGGTGGGGGGAGCAATGCAACATAAAAAAGCACTTACCTTTAACGGCCGGCTGGCAGGCCGCCACCTCTCCTCCGTCCTCCGTCCTCGTCCTCTTCGTTTTCCAGTCCCAGCCGGCGGCAGCAGGAAGCACCCAGGCAGACAGGCTCCCCTGAGCCAATCTCAATGCTGCAATGCAGCGCTGTGATTGTTCTGAGCACTGTGGATAGGCACTCAGACTCGAACAAGGAGCCTGTGCATATTCCTGAGCAAGCTGGGTAATGCAGCCTGGTAGGAGCATGCAAAGTGCGCATGAACTGTCTGGCCGGCCCAGGAGGGCAAGCCAAACATTTCATGCGTGCTTAGGGACTGCACACCACTCCTCCCCTGCTCTGGCCAGCCCTGCCCTGCCCCAACACTAACTGCAATAGGGAAAATAAAATAATAATAGCGATACGTTATTATCATTTTATTTTTCCTTTTGGGCTGTGGGGCAACACTCCTCCGCCGTGGCAGAGGAGCCGCCACTGAAAAATAGTATGGATAGATGCTGTATGCTCAATAGACCTATATATGAAGCCAGAGGCTATCTTCAGAAACATGTGAAAATATGGGGGAAATTATTCAAATTTTGAGGGATATCACGAATATGAACAGCTAAAACTGCCAGAGGCTGCTGCAGTGGTGCTCGAGTCTGGTGAATTGTGGGCCCCCCATGAACAAAATTCTCTTATGTTAGGTACTTGTGTATATGGTTCTTATAATCCTGGCTAGCTGACTTTCTGTTCTTTAATAATATGTAAGATGCATTTTAGTTATCTGCATGTCACATAAAATGTTAATAAAACAATTTGAGAAAATAAAATATTTGAGAACAGACTAAACCATTTCAGAAAAACAGAGAGAAAATCGCTATGTTACAAATGAATCTTGGCAAGTTTACATTTTGTTTTCCCATACCAGCTCTTGGTTGTACCAGAATAGCAAAACCTTAACAAATGTCCAGTATCATTTTTCTAAAAAAGGTGGCATCCTTTTAACCAAAAGGAGGACTAGATTGCTCCATTTCACTTGGAAACTACTTTCCATATCCGGTAGTTTGCAATTCATTGTTATCGGATACATTAATCCATTTGGTCTTGTTGGAATAGAAAAATATGCTTTAGCATTGTTTTACGTAAGTTTACATTCGCAGTGCCATTTTGTGTAAGGGCGCCATTTTGTATCGTGATCGAAACTAATCCTTTGCCATTTCCGAGAAACGGCCTTCTCTAGGTTATGTTTCTTTGGAGCTGAGTTTTGCTACACTAATGAATGCACTGTTCTTATTAGCGCATACCTTTCCTTTAGATCTGGGCCTTCTCCCACTTCTCTAGTGGTGGGTACAGGCAGAGTGAACTTTATTAGTAGATAATGTGTGCCCGGCCTCAGAATCGAAACTTACTCCTGTGTAATTTACTGTCCAGCTGCATCTCTCTGGAAAATTCCATGGTGGGCGTGCTTTCATTGGTTTCCAAGTGTACATAATGTATCATTATGCTTGCTTATGCCAGTCCCTCTGCAACACTCCTAGCGACTGGGCAGACAGGACTCCGCTCTGAGTGTACTTTGAATAAACTGTTATTGGTTTGCATTCTCTACTGTCTGACCGACTCTTCATATGGTGTGAAAGGCTGAGAGGTGGCCGTGAGTGACCCTAATCGGGCCACTTCCTTCAGTTGGTGCCGGAACAGGGACTCCTACGGGTGAGTGACCCATCCCCTTCCGCAGACGGGGGAGGTCGAGGCTATTGTCGGGTCGGTCTGACAGATCAGGGATCCCTGTATGAGGAGCATTGGTTGCTCGCAGCTGACCCTTCTGTCCTGCCATACGGTGCCTCACCCAGTGGTCATCCCGACTGGAGTCCTGAACGGCGAAACCCTTGGATCTGACCATTTGGTCTGAAGAGTTGGCAGTGGAGAATCCTTTCGTTTGACCTGCATATATCAGGTGAGTTTGTTTTAGTTCTTTGTGGATATGGTACCATTTTGGATTGTATTTGGTACGGTCTAAGGGCCGTCTTTTGGATAAAAGCATTTGAAATTGCTTTGCCAGGCATAAATAGTGAACTTGTTTTCTTTTGAGAATGCCTGGTGTCATTAAATTGTTTTCTTTGTGCTGTTGCTGTTGTTCTGCAGATGCTCCATTGCAAGAAGCTCAGCCGGCGCCTCCAGAAGGCACTCCGAATTTTGATATGTATGTGAAGCATGGTCTTGGCCCTATTATGTTTAGTACATTATGGCACAAATATCGAGATACAATGCCGAGTTGCAGTTGGCCGTTTACGGGCACTTGTGATGAACAAAAGATTGAGGGGTATATTCACAAGAACGTGTGATAACTACCGCAAGAGTAGCGTAACGCAACTTTCAATATCGCAGCCCATCGCAGGAAAATAACCCCGTGTCAACGTGGAATTCACAACAAGGCGGTACCATGCGATAGTCTTCCGAAACCACGGACAAAGTCCGCGATACAACCACCACGATGGAGATAAAAACACAAACCACAACACCAAAAACACGCGATGGGCCAAAGCACGATGAGGAAACCAGCGACAAGCAGCGCCAGGCCTGCAACACACACCTGGCAGGCGTCAAAAACCTCCATAAAAGTAGAAAAAACACCCACACACAAACTGACCAACACACAAGCACCATGGAGGCAGCCGGAGCAGGCGCAGAGGACGAGCGCAACCCCACAAGCACCCCAGACGACCAGCCTGGGACCTCGGGGACAGGGAAGGGCATGGACACGAAGACCAGGAAGACCAAGTTCAGTCCGCAGGCGAACAGGACTATAGTCACGGAGGTGATGGAACACCATCAACATCTCTTCGTCACCTCCAACGTGTCATTGGGCACCAAAACTGGAATATGGCGGGACATCGTCGACAAGGTGAATGCCGTCGCAGAGCACAAGCGGACAATGGACGAGGTCAAGAGGCGATGGAATGACATCAAGCGGAAGACCAAGGAGAATCTCTCCGCCAACCTGAAGGCAGCAACGCAGACCGGAGGTGGGGGCCCAGCGCCACAGCTGGATGACATAGAGGAGCTGGTGTCGACAGTCATCAGTGTGGAGACTGTGGCAGGAGTCGGGGGACCGGACACTGCTCGACAGGACACAACACAACCGCAACAGGGTGAGTGAACACCAGGTACTGGGGGAACGGGGGGAGATGGCCACAATGGCACACATGCACAAGCAAGCAGGGCACAGTGCACACCCACAATCACTCTGGGTCCTCGCCCAGACCCACACACTGTCACAATGTACAATGTCATGCTGTCTGAATGTCAACCTGTACCATGCAGCTACATACATGTGGACACATTGTAATACACCATCTCCCCTTCACATCACATGGGCATCATCAACACCTCCTGCAGAGCAGTCACAGTCACTCTTCACTGATGACGAGGAGGAGGACAACACCAGCATCGACACCCAAACCATCCAAGACCTCATTGACCACCTCCGCAACTCACCTCCAGGGCAGCCCAGCTACATCCATGAGACCCCACCCACCAGCCAAACCACCCAGCAGGAGGCACCCACAGCCCCGGCACCCTCCCAAGACCCCCAGGAACAACAAATGGCCTTCCAACGCCGTGTGCTGGAGGGCCAGAGGGAGACGGCAGAGCAGGTGCAGGTGGGGTTCGAGCTCATGGCTAACAAACTGGACGCCATCCTTTGGTGTCTATGTCCGCCCCATGGTCTCCAGCGAGCCCTGACTGACATCTCTGGAGTCATGACACGGAGGTAAGAATACCTGTCCGCTCAGAGTGGCCCCAGCAATGCCAGCCGTGAGCTGCCAAACATGCGGAGGCTCATGGAGGACATGGTGCGGATGGAGGCAGAAAGGATGGCAGCCGCCGCTGCACATCAGCGAAATGTAGTTGGGATCTACCGTGCCCTGCATGTCCTCGTCATGGCATTGCTGCCACAAGGCGTGGCGATGATGAATGCTGCTGCCCCCACACCATCCACATCTCCGCCCCCTGGTGTGTCAGTGCCTCCCAGTGCAGCAGGCGTATCCACTCCGGCACCTGATGTGTCACTGCCACACAGTGCGGCCGACAATCCTCCTCCGGCCCCTGATGTGACAGTGGCACAGAGTGCCGCAGCCGGCACTGCAACACCCACAGGTGGGGCAGGGCACACACCCGGGGACGAGGACGTGGATGGGACTGTGGTCAGGAGGGCCAGGCACTAGCATTCATTTCCGCCACCTTGCCTGTTTCTGCTTGGGGCCGCACATGGCCTCAAGGCCTACCACTGACCCCGGATGCACTACGATGCACTCACCTTGGACAGCGACATGGACTGCCACATCCTGTTTGACGACCAATGACACGGCGGACAGACTGCAGACTGTACCCTTCCTCTTCCGCAGTACAGGTCATCCCTGGATGGATACTGGCTGGCCCTCCACGTGCCCATATTGTGTAGTGTGCTCGGCATTGCCCTGTACCGCTCCAGGTGCATGACTGCACTGGCTATGCAAATAAACATCCAGTGACGCACTGCTGTGTAATGTCTTACGTCATTCATGTATGGATGTGTGGATGAATGTGGGGACAGTGCCTTCCCTTGCGTCAATGATGTTCATCCTGTGGGATGCCAGTAAGAGGGTGCGACATTGCATTTTGTGTAGCGGGTTCCGTGAACACTACAGCAGGGACACACGCATCAGTCACTTCCTTGTCCGGACATGGACTGGACCATGCCCAGAGCCCACGAGTCATTGTTGAAAGCCCTGCGCTGGTCGGGCGTACGGCAGGCCAGACCACTCCGCTAACGCCCCGAGGGGGGCCCTCATTGCTACCCGTCGCAGCCGTACTCGCTGGTGGTGTGCAGGTCACTGGTCTAGTTGTCAGAATGTCACAGCCACTCCCTGAGGGCAGGTTTCCACACACACCACACCCATCCGACACAGGCGTCACAGGCCATGTGACTGCGCCAACATAAGGGGCCAACGACATCGCATTCCCCTCTTCCGGTGGTGACTGGATGAAGGCCGCTCCATGGTTCTCACTCATGTAGGGCCCATGAGTTGTTGCGCACAGGGTTAGTGGCATCCGAGGCCTTGCGGAAGGCACAGGCCTACCACCACGTGGCACAGACTGGGGTTGCACAGGGTTAGTGGCACACGAGGCCTTGAGTGAGGCACGGGCCTACCACCACATGGCACAGACTGGGGTTGCACAGGGTTGGTGGCACCCGGGGCCTTGCGGACGGCACAGGCACCCCACCACGGGACGGTGACTTGAGGTGCACTGTGTCAGTGGCACCTTGAGCTGCTGAGCGGGTGTGCAGCCTGCGATGATGCCCCGTCCCGGCAGTCCGGACAGCTCAGGTTTTGTGTGCCCTGCTGGACCGCAGTGTAGGCCAGAGCCAGTGGGCAGCGCGGGCCTACCACCACGTGGCGACGCTTCTGGGATCCCAGTGTTGGTGGCACCCATTGGGCTGAGCGGGTGTGCAGCCTGCGATGGTGCCTGGTGCACTGGTATGTCCTCTGCCATGGAGTAATCAAGACCCAGCACCAAACGTGAAACCTGGTGGCCTGCGGAGTGGGGCTGCATGATGTGGAGGGTGCCATGTCTGCGGGCCCCGGGCTTGTGGCTTGCAGCGGCACGTGGTGAGACCACCTGTCTACGCACAGGTGGCGGAAGGTGAGCATTGGGGCCTGGGTGTGCATGGGTGGGCATGCTCTGATGGGCGGCGGGTGAGGTTGGGGTGCCTCTGCCTGGGTGTGCATGGGCGGGCAGGCGATGTTGTCTTGTGCAAGTGTATGTACTGTGCCAGTCATGTATCTGGGCTTTGTTTCAGCTGACGGCTCTGAATGAGATGTGTGGCCTGGTGAACTGCACTACATACCGGCACGTGGTTGGAGACACACCGGTGGCAGCAGGTGAGCAGTGTGGCCTGGGTGCGCAGGGGCGGCACTCTCTCTCTCTCTCTTTCTCTCTCTCTCTCTCTCCCTCTCTCTCCCTCTCTTCCTCTCTCTCTCTCTCCCTCTCTTCCTCTCTCTCTCTCCCTCTCTTCCTCGCTCTCTCCCTCCCACTCTTCCTCTCTCTCTCTCTCCCACTCTTCCTCTCTCTCTCCTTCGCTCTCTCTCTGTCCTCTGATGTGCGCAGGACACACCTTCTCATCATGTTTTTTGTCTTACAGGCTGTGACCTACGTATTGTCCGGAGGAGAGCGGCCATGTGTCTTCATTTCATTTTGTTGTTCATTTTAATAAAGTTTCATTTTTTGCTTCGAAAGTGAATGTGTGCTGGTCATTTCTGTGATGACACATCCATGTCACCAGTTGTGATTGTGCGGCATCAAGCGGAATATTTTGTACATGTTTAGGTGTGGCTGATGTGGCATGTCTTTGGTCGGGGGGGTGCCAGGGAGGGGTGGTCCTGGGGGTGGTGGTTGTGGGTGTTGTGGCCCTCTTGGGTGTCCGGGCCGCTTGATGGGTGGCTGCATGGCATCTGTTGCCCTTCCGATGTAGCCCTGGGCTGTGCTCCCTTTTGGTTTGCAGGCTGCCGTCGTAGTTTACACCAGGTCAGAGCAGGTGTAGATTTCCTGGTGCTAACGCGCCTTATCGTCTGTTTTGTGTTTTTATCGCGGATGTGGCTGGTCATTGTGAATGTTGAGGTGTGCTGTTGTCTCGACTTTTGTCACGGGAACGCCCACTCTGCATCTCATTAGCGATATTTGCGGGGGTCCTCTGTGGCGATGTTTTTTGTGGCTGCTATCGCGGGTAAACTGGTGCTGTGGGCTGTTAACACCGGCTTGTGAATGGGGAGGTAAATTTATCACGACTTTGGCTGCGATAAAGTGCCGTTAATTCGGCGATAGCTCCTTGTGAATATGCCCCTGAGTATTTACAAGAACAGTTGTTTAAGAGACAAAGTAGGCAGTCTATGTTTGATTACCTCAGAACATGGCAGAAAGCAGCTAGACAGAGGCGATTGAAGGCAAAAAAAGAGGCCCGGAAAGGGAAAATGCAGACATTGACTCAGAAAGCTGTAGCATATGACAGGGAAAAACAGGAAAAGGGTGTTGAGTGTGAAGATAGAAGGTTTCGATTACAAATTGATAAATCGTATGTGGCTCAGGAAGAAGATGACACTTTTGTGGAAGAATTGTTGGATACCCGACCCCCGCCTCCATATGCACCGCAAAGAATATATCCCACTGTTCTGGTGCCCTTACACCTGCCCATTACAGTTGCGTCCACTGTCTCTGTCCTTGTGTCTACTGCTGTTATGTCAACGGCTCTGGCTTCGGCTCCTCCTCCTCCTCTTTCTTCTGTTTCTTTGCCGTCTGTGGCCACTGTGACTGTAAGTACTCCTTCCATACCTATTGTCTCAGCGTTCCATTCGTCAGCTCTTTCCCCCGCGACACAACCCTCAGCGACGATAGTGCCTGTTACTTCTGTTGCTTCTCCCACTGTGATTTTTCATCCTCCAACATTAGTAAGTAGTGGGACACCGGTACGTGGATTTGAGGATAGGGATTGGACGAAATTTAAGGAGCGCATGGGACCGTTAGTGCGATCTGATGTGGGAGATGAAGAGAAACAGGTAATAGCCAATCAGGCTGCACAGTGGGCCCGTAATCCTATTTATAGTGTAGAGGATGTCTGGGTGACTAAGAGAGATTTTGAGCCCTTTATACAGCAGCATGCCCTTAAACACATGTCCGCTTCTTTGATTGGTCTTTGGCAACAGTACTTTGAAGCGGAAGCACCTCAAATTTTATATGACATTAGAGATTGAGTGTATATTAGTGAACTGGGGCCAGAACAAGTCTTTGCTTATGTTACGACAATAATAGCTAATAGGGGAAGACTACATGAGAAAAGTCCCAGGTCGGTGTCCCAGTTTCCGATGAGAGAGGTTCATCCCATATATCACCCCGAGATACCGGAGTTAACGGACCAACGTTGTACCGTTACTCGAGTGGCAGTGGTGGCTAGGTTCCAAGAACAATGGGTTTATACTCCATGGAAAAGAAGTGAAATTTTATCTCTTAAGACTCATTTGCCTGACCCTAGGAAAAATCCTACTGCGTTTTATAAAGAATTGACTGAAGCTGCCTCTTCCACTGTAATGACTCTTGCTGATATTGAAGTGTTTTTTGGTCTTCTTGTTCCGGTTGATATTTGGAGACAGGTCCATACCCAAGACCATGTTCCTGAGTTGGGGGGTACTTGGGATCAAATTAAAGCATGGGGCCAGGAAAGAAAACCAGGTGATAAGCCCCAGGCGGAAATGTTAGCGTTGCCAGGCCACATTATTACGTATATGCCTCCTCTTATTCCGCAGAGAAAAGTAGAATGGGATAAATTGTCGGCTTCTCGACAAAAGAAAGATGAGAGTGTGTCTGATTTCTTCACCCGGTACATTTTTGGATTACAGTGGGCAGGATTTGTCAATTGAGGGAGGTGTTTGGTTGTTTGTTAATAGATTTGTTTCTAATTTGCTTCCTGAAATTGCGACTCGATTGCAGGCTTCTGAAAGTACTTGGTCCACCTCTTCCCCCTCTGTTATTTTGAATATGGCACAGTATTATAAGCATAGGGATAATGAGGAAAAAGAGAGGACAGAGAAAGGCATAAGGATTTAAAGACGAAGGTGTTGTTACAGCAGGCTTTTAGAGGAAATGGGAGATGACGTGGTGGTCCTGCTCGACAGCTTCCGCGGACTAGTAGGCAGCCAACCACTACGCCTCTGGGTCCGAATCAGTGTGCGGACTGTAAAGAGGAGGGTCATTGGGGTAGAGAGTGTCCTGTGCTTTTGCAGAAGGTAGCTGTCCCGAGAGGACGAGGTTCTCGTGGACGGGGTCGTGGAGCTGGTGGGGCAGATAGGGCTCAGACTGCTGCAGCCTCACACGGTCGTTCTGATAATAATTACTTTGATGACCATCGTGAAGGACAGTACTACCATTAACCCTGGGCGTAGTTCACGTAGTAGCGCTACGCGTAGCTACGCGAAGTGCACTTCGCACTACGCGAGCTACACGTAGCACTACGCGAACTGCGTAGTGTGGTAGGAAATGCTGTTTGCAATGATTGCACAGTGCCGGATGCTTGTCCGCACTGTGCAATCATTGCAAACGGCATCTTGCACAGTGCAAGTGGCAATTTCTGCCACTCGAGTAGATTTGTACTCGAGCGGCAGTTTTCTCAACGCGGACTGGTAGTTTCTCATCTCGAGCGGTCGCGAGCATACGCGACCACTCGCAATGAGAAACCTGACCTCCCCGCGTTGAGAATCTCGCCGGGAGGTTTATTTTCCACGCTTGCGATCGGCAACTTGATGTTGCTGATCGCGAACGAGGAAAAAGTCTCGCCGGGATGTCATTTTGCTCACTCGCGGTTGCCAACTTGACGTTGAGCAAGCAAAAAATGCCCACTACACTACGCTACGCGTTTTTGCACTGTGCTACGTGCAATTCGCATAGCGCTTAGTTGCGCTAACTACGCAAACTACGCGAGCGTAGCGTAGTTTTCCGCCCAGGCCTAACTACCATGATGATTATGATATGGAGGAAGTGACAGGGGGACCAATTCCGATACCTGTAGACCAGCGTGGTCCTTATCTAACAGTGGAACTGCAAGGTTCGACTAAGGAATTTTTGGTGGACACAGGTGCAACAAAAAGATCTGTTTCTCGGAATATGGTCCCTGGAGCGGCTCTGTCTGGCCATAATAATGTTTCGGTAGGTTTTTCTGGTGGACCGGTTGTAAGCTATAATTGATTTTGTGTGGGGGTGGGGGTGCACACCTTACCAAATTGTTCTGCTTTTGTTTAACAGAAAATTAACCTGAATAATCTAATGGTGCTTCACCGCTGCACGTGCTGTCATCACGCGCTGGCAATAACTAGTAATTCTAACTGGTACAGAGGCCTGAATGTGGTGAGCACTGTCCACTTTGAACAAAAAAGTCCTAAACTGAATTATACATAATATAATCAACACTTAACATAATGTATACTTTTCTTTGCTATTTATTTCTCTGTAAATAATGTAATTATATCGCATTACATAGGGTACCTTTTGTACCGAGCATAAACTCCTATACATAAATTACTTTTCGAACATGCCCATGAGGAAGGGACCTTGCAGTCCCGAATTGCATCGTGCACGGAATGAATAGCACAAGCATCTTTCTATGCATAGAATCGATTAAGTTTTTCTAGTGTTCTTGTTTTTTGAGCTCATGTTCAAATTTACATTGGATTCTATGTTTTTCAAATCCAATTATATTATGTATAATTCAGTTTAGGACTTTTTTGTTCAAAGTGGACAGTGCTCACAGCATTCAGGCCTGTGTACCTGTTAGAATCACTAGTACCGGTTGTAAGCCCCATTTGAAGACCCCTTGCGTTGACCATTGGTCCTATCACTGTGGATTCGCCATTCTTGCTGACATCCAACTGTGGTGAAAATTTGATGGGTCTGGATTTGTTGAAGAAACTGCATGCTACTATTTATTGTTCCCCGGCAGGTGTTTATATGACAATGGGAACAGATGTAGTACGTGCTAAACAGTGTTTGTCCAAAGATGCGCCTCTTCCTGTTGAATTTGCTGATGTGCCACCCACTTTGTGGGCAACAGGTGATACAGACGTGGGACTACTGCAGATACCTCCAGTCTCGATACAGGTTAAGGAGGGTACTATTTTTCCCCTTATCCCTCAGTATAAAATACCACAGACAGGAGAGCGAGCCCTATTGCAAATTATTCAGGATTTGATTAAGAAGGGAGTAGTTAAAGAGACGACTGCTAATGTTTATAATAGCCCTATCCTTCCAATTCTTAAACGGACACCCTCAGGTTCCCATGATGAACATGAAGATGTTTACAGTTTTGTGATTGATTTGCGCGAAGTTAATAAAATAGTGGTTCCCCAGTTTCCAGTGGTCAATGACATCACTACTCTTTTGACAATGATTCCTTCTACTGCTAAACTCTTCTCTGTCATCGACTTGAAAAATGCATTCTTCAGTATTCCTATTCATCCAGATAACAGGTACTTGTTTGGGTTTACACTAGCTGGCAGAAGCTTTAGGTTCTGTCGAGCTCCTCAGGGCTATACTGAGAGTCCAAGTATTTATAGTCAGGCTTTAAAGAGCCAATTGCATTCCCTTTTGCTTCTTGCAGGTAATGTATTGGTGCAGTATGTGGACGATCTTCTTATTGCTTCTGACACAGAACAGGGTTGTAGAGATAGTACAGTTAAATTGTTGTTGCATTTGGCCCAACATGGAGATAAGGTGTCTCTTTCCAAATTTCAATATTGTCGACAGGAGGTCACCTATTTAGGTCACCTACTGTCAAAGGAGGGTAGGAGATTGACCCCTGAGCGCATCAGTATTATTGTTAAAATGCCCATCCCACAGACTCAGAAAGATGTGCACGCTTTCATAGGTATCACTTCCTACTGTCAGCAGTGGATACCTAATTACTCCTTACTAATCAAACCCTTGCTTGCACTAACCACTAAAGACGTGCATGAGCCCCTGTCTTGGACACCTGAAAGTCAGCAGTCTTTTGAGCAATTGAAAGCTGCGCTTTGTTCAGCTCAAGTACTTGGCACCCCTAATTATAACAAAACATTTGTGTTGTTCGTCCATGAGCTGGCTGGTTGCACACTTTCTGTTTTAACGCAAAAAATTTGGAGATAAGCAATGGCTGTGTGCTTATTTTTCTGCTGTTCTTGACCCTGTCGCACAAGCCCTCCCGAGCTGTCTTAGAGCGGTCGCGGCTGTGGCAGTCTCGATAAGACAATTGGCTGGACTCATACTTGATACTGATCTCACGGTACCCCATAATGTGGATACACTTTTGAATAAGACTAAGACTAAGACACAGCACCTCACCGGTGCACGTCTAACTGGCTATGAATTAACATTGTTCGCTAAACACATCACGATCAAAACATGTGCCACTCTGAATCCAGCCACATTACTGCCCCTCCCTTCTGAGAATGATGAGCTTGATAAACATGACTGTATCTTCCGGATGGAAGAAGAGACAAAAGAATGGGTAGAATTGACTGATGTTCCCTTACCTGACCCACAAAGGGAACTATATGTCAATGGCTCTTGTTTTAAATTACCAGATGGCACTACAACTGCTGCGTATGCTATCACCACGCTGCATACAGTAGTTTAGACATCACAAGTTCCCTATCAATCGGCCCAAGCTGCTGAGCTTGTTGCCTTAATATGAGCTTGCAAACTGAGTGAGGGACTGGTTGTCAATATTTATACTGACAGCCAGTACACCTTTGGAGTCGCACATAACTTTGGGCGACTCTGGGCTGAGAGAGGGTTTCTTACTTCGTATGGCACCAAAATTCAGCATGGGCACCTTATATTGAGGCTTTTGTCTGCTTTGACACTCCCTAAGAAATTGGCTATAGTAAAGTGTAATGCTCACCAGAAAGTCACTGATGATGTAGGTAGGGGAAATGCTTTTGCAGATCAGACAGCTAAGGAAACAGCCCGGACTAAAATGAAAAGAATGTTCGTAGCAGGTCCTGCTAGGTGGGTGCCTGAAGTTACCATGTTTGAGGATACACTCGAGAATGTGAAAGAGATATAAAGTGAGGTCAAGATAGAGGAATTAGCAATGTGGAAAGAAAGTACAGCAAATTGAACGATGAGGGATGTTGGATTGATAAGTCAGGGAAGCAGAGATGGATGTTGCCAGATGCATATGTTCTTCCTGTAGCCACGATGGCCCATGGCCCAGCCCATATTAGTGCTAAGGGTATTTGCAAGTTGTTAGACCATGTATGGCAGAAAGATAACATTTCGAAAACAGCTGTACATTTAGTGAAGTACTGCATGGTGTGCATGATGCACAATCCTGGAAAAGGTACCCCTACACCACCCGGTAATTTTGCACCACCCACTTTTCCTTTTGAGGTTCTTCAGATGGATTACATAGAATTAGATAGGTGCAATAATTTGAAGTATGTTTTGGTGATTGTTTGTGCATTCAGTAAATGGGTTAAGGCTTATCCCACTGAAGACAATACAGCCATTACGACTGCAAAGGTACTCCTGAAGGAGTTCTTTCCTCGTTTCAGCTTGCCCTGTTTGATTTGGAGTGATAACGGAAGTCATTTTAATGCAAAAGTGATTCAATTGATCTGTGATGGTTTGAGTATCAAGCAGAAGTTCAATGCTGCCAATCACCCAGAGTCAGCAGGTTTGGTTGAGAAGTACAGTGGTACTCTCAAATTAAAATTGGCGAAAATACAGGAGACAACAGGGTTTCAGTGGCCAGATGCTTTACCATTAGCTCTTTTGTCGACAAGAACAACAGCACATTCTAGGACAGGATTTCACCGTACGAGGTCGTGTTTGGACGCCCGGCAAATGTCTGGGGCGTCCCACGCCCTCGGCGATTCTCTGATATTGAGTATCTGTTGCTGGTTGACTATCTTGCTCAGTTAACTGAAAGTTTGCATTCTATTCACCAACAGGTCTGGGAAGCCCTGCTAGCTACACCAGAGGGGCCCAGACAGGATATTCAGCCTGGTGATTTTGTGTTCATAAGAAACTTCCAGCGGAAGAAGAGTTTGGAGCCGCGGTGGAAAGGACCAGAGCAGGTCCTCCTGGCTACACGCACAGCTGTCAAGGTCACTGGCCGAAAGAACTGGGTGCATGCGACTCACTGTCGTAGGATACTTCTACCCTTGCCCTACGATCAATGGGTGAGGGATGGATTAGGGGACTCCGAGTGTGAGATGGTGTCTCAGTTTGTCCCCTTCAGTGACGCCAGGCTGACCAGGACCAAAACGGATGAGGAAAATGATGAAGTGCTGAATGCAGCAGTTCCTCTGGAAATACGGGCTATCCAGGAGCCCCTTTTCATTGATCCCTCTGTGCCTGGAGTCACTAGGTACAACTTGCGCCCTCGGCTGAGGCACGGTGCACCAAAGGAGAAGTCAGATTAGTTAGGGATGGACTGTGTAAGTTAGGGTGTACTTTGCTTTAGTACCAACGGAGTTAGTTTAGGGTAATGTGAGATTTGTGCACTGTTTGAACATTGGATAGGATAGATCGAAAGTATCCCCTTGGGGGTACATTATCCTGGTCGACGTGGGAACCCGAGCTTAGGACAGAACAAGCTCCACCGCCGGTGCTCAAGAGCGCCAACGTTTTGATGGACAATAGGAGCCTGTACCAGTGAGGCTCTGACGGACACTGGGAACTTGTATATTCTTCTTGCTGGCATTTTTCCCCCTTGCTTTATCATTTGCTATGCATCCCTTTGGCAGAATGGTTGCTGATGAAGAGCAGCCAGTGATTCCCCTTGTTCATACACACATAGTTTGGTCTACCAAGAAAAAGATATTATGTGCTATTCTTGTGATTTTACTGCTATGGATTCTAGGTGGGGTGTCCTGGGTTTTGGAATGTGATCAGGATGCACCGTCATCTACTAAACATAAGGGGGCATATTCTCAAGGACTCATCGCCGAGTTAGCGGTACTTTATCGCAGCCAAAGTGGCGATAAATTCATTGCACTATTCACAAGCAGGTGCTAACAGCCGATATCACCAGTTTTCCCACGATAGCAGCTGCAAAAAACATCGCCACGGATGACAACGGCAACTAACGCTAATGATATGCAGAGTAGGCGTTCCCGTGTAAAAACCCGCAAAAACACCACTCCACAACATTCTCAACGACCAGCCAGATCGGCGATAAGATTCAAAAACATGCGATAAGGCACGTTAGCAGCATGGATTTAACACCTGATCCTACCTGGTGTTAAGTCGGACGACAACCTGCACCATAAAAGGGAGCCCAGCCCACAGCCACACCAGAAGAACAACAGATGCCATGGAGCTACTGATCATGCAGCTCGGAGCCCCAAGAGGGCCACAACACCCCCTCCACCACCGCCAGGACCCCCACCCCCCCCAGGACCGCCCTCCGGACTAACACAGAGGCAGCGCAGACAAAGACACCGGACCTTCCGAAAACGCACCAGCCTCGGAGACTTAACGCCAGAGGAAGTCATTGCCCACTACAGGTTCAAAAGGACAACCATCCTCCGCATCCTGACCCTCATTGCCCACAGGCTGAACGTACCAACACAGCGGAGAACCAACATCCCTCCGCAGACAAAGCTGCTGGCCGTGCTGCACCTGTTGGCCTCTGGGACCTTCCAACCAACAACTGCCAGAGTCGGAGGAGTCTCACAGCCAGCCCTGTCAAAGTTCCTCACACCTGTCTTGGATGCCATCATCAGCTTGGTACCCCAGCACCTTTACTTCCCACAAACTGCGCAGGAACAGCTGGAGATCAAGCAAGGCTTCTACGCCATAGCTGGCTTCCTGCACGTGTTGGGGGCAATCGACTGCACACATGTACTCCTCGTGCCCCATGCCGCCACTGCACACAATTACTGCAACAGGAAACACACGCATTCCATCAATGTGCAGGCAATAGTGGACCACCGGGGACTCTTCACCAATGTCGTCACCAACTACCCAGGCAGTGTGCATGATTCCTTTATCTTCCAACAGTCCATCATCAACCAGCGCTTTCAGGATGGCACCTATGGCAATGCACTGCTCGTCGGTAAGTAACAACTGAACACACCACAACTCCACCAACATACAACTCACAACTCTGGGAAGGCACACGTTACAAAATCACATAAAACATGACAACCAACATGCCCAAATACCAGACACGACAACACAACTTACTGTGGCAACCTGGGCTAGCCATGTACACAAGCCATCAATGGCATGGCACCTCAGCCACACAATTGCAGAATGTGGGGAGAGGTGGGAACCATGCATGTGCGAAGGAGGCAAGTGACCCATGAATGTGAATGTACACAATGCCAAGTGTGGCGTGGATGTGTTGGACAGACTTGAGTATGCAGACCACAGACATTTCCATGTCGACATACACTGCTGGTGTCTGGAGTGTACTGGACAGTGGACACAACCTTGTTACCGCAGCCAGTGGGGAAGATCGCGGAATTGTAGCTTGTTACGTCCCCCCCTGTAAGCGTGAGCGGAGTGGGCTGGCCCGGCGTACGCCAGGCCAGCATAGGGGTGTGAATAAAAAGCCTGTTGCTCTGGGCGTGGTTCTCTTCCGGAATGGCCAACGTGTCTGCCAGGGCAGCTCCTCTCACCCCGCCACGAGGCCGACACCGTGAGCGGCGGTGCCTGCGATCCTGTGTGCCTGCTGCACCCCAGGCCGCTGGTCCAAATCAATCAATCAATCATGTCACTTATAAAGCGCACTACATACCCGCGAGGGTCTCAAGGCGCTGGTGGAAGAGAGGGGTGGTGCTGCTACTGATCGAAGAGCCAGGTCTTGAGGAGTCTTCTGAAGGCCAGTAGGTCTTGGGTCTGTCGGAGGTTGGTGGGGAGGGTGTTCCAGGTCTTGGCGGCGAGGTGGGAGAAGGATCTGCCGCCGGCGGTCGTTTTCCGGATGCGGGGGACTGTGGCGAGGGCGAGGCTGGTCGAGCGGAGCTGGCGGGTGGGGGTGTAGAAGCTGAGTCGTCTGTTGAGGTAGGCTGGTCCGGAGTTGTGGAGTGCTTTGTGTGCGTGGGTGAGGAGCTTGAAGGTTATCCTTTTGTTGACAGGGAGCCAGTGCAGGTCTCTCAGGTGGGGTGTGATGTGGCTGCGTCGGGGGATGTCGAGGATAAGATGTGCAGAGGCGTTCTGGATGCGTTGCAGCCGTCTCAGGAGCTTAGCCGTCGTTCCTGCGTAGAGGGCGTTTCCGTAGTCCAGCCTGCTGGTGACGAGGGCCTGGGTGACTGTTTTTCTTGTTTCGGTGGGGATCCACTTAAAGATCCTGCGGAGCATTCGGAGGATGTTGAAGCAGGATGAGGAAACGGCGTTGACCTGCTTAGTCATGGAGAGGGTGGGGTCGAGGATGACCCCTAGGTTGCGTACGTGGTCGGTGGGTGGCGGGGCTGTTCCCAGTGATGTTGGCCACCAGGAGTCGTCCCAGGCTGAAGGGTTGGAACCAAGGATGAGGACCTCCGTCTTGTCCGAGTTCAGCTTCAGGCGGCTGGTCCTCATACATTCGGCGACGGCCTTCATTCCTTCGTGGAGGTGGGCTTTGGCGGTGTGAGGGTCTTTGGTGAGGGAGAGGATCAGCTGGGTGTCGTCGGCGTAGGAGATGATGTTGAGGTTGTGCTGTCGGGCGACGTGGGCGAGGGGTGCCATGTAGATGTTGAACAGCGTTGGGCTGAGGGAGGAGCCTTGGGGCACGCCGCAGATGATCTTGGTGGCCTTGGATCGGAAGGGGGCGAGGCGGACGCTTTGTGTTCTGCCGGAAAGGAAGGATGTGGTCCAGTCCAGGGCCTTCTCTTGGATCCCGGCGTCGTGAAGGCGTGTTCGTAGTGTGTGGTGGCAGACCGTGTCGAAGGCGGCACTCCTTTCTCGTTGACGTACTCCACCGCTGCCTCCGGCCTACACTGCGGTCCAGTAGGTCACACATTTGGAACTGAGTCTTGATTATACAATGGCAGAGTACATATGTTTATGGCAGATTTTAAATCATCATACTCCCTTCGATGTGGTGCCACCAACTCTGTGCATTGCATTCCAACGACACGTGTCTGTGGGCCCTTGCTGACTACTGCCTTCGGCCTACACTGCGGACCAGCACCGCGGGGTCACCTGTGTACTGCCTACACTGTGGTTCAGCAGGCCTCACACCAATCCAATCCAGTCCGGACCAGGCAGGACACGGCATCGTCGGAGGCTGCAAACACGCTCAGCTCTGGTGCTTCTACCTCCGTCAACCACAAATCATCGCCACATGGCATTCCAACGTCGTGTGTGAGAGTACCAGGAGGAGCTGCCTGAACAGCGGTTGGCCCGCGCTGACCGCTGCCTCCGGCCTACACTGCGGTCAAGTAGGTCACACATTTGGAACTGAGTCTTGATTTTTCAATGGCAGAGTCCATATCATTTTACGCAAGGAGAGGAGTAAGAGGAAGACGCGGTTCAGTCCGGAGGAAAAAAGGATCCTTATTACGGAGGTGACCGAACACTACCAACAACTGCTCTGGTGCCACTAACTCTGTGCATCGCAAGCCAAGGACACGTGGCTGGGGGCCCCTGCTGACCGCTGCCTCCGGCCTACACTACGGTCAAGTAGGTCACACATTTGGAACTGAGTCTTGATTTATTTATGGCAGAGTTTATACCATTGTACAGGCCTCATCGCAGACTGCATCCCCTTTCAGCTCTCGTGCCACTGACTCCGTGCCCCGAAATTCATGGACACTCTCTGGTTGAACTTTCGTGGCGTCTGAGTCTATGGCCTGGGGGTTGTCTTCATCATCATGTAGCTGATACTGACTTGGTGTCAAAAATGAGTATGTAGCATTCATCTCCTCCATATTGTCTGTATCTGCTTGGTACTGCCCTCTGTATCATGCCCTGGAAGAGCACCTTCCACTGTCCCCCAAAGCCCTCCGCGACATTCACCTTGGACATCGATGAGGACCCGCTCAGCTCTCGTGGCCCTACCTCAGTGCACCGGTAGTCACCGTCCCGTGGTGGTGTTCCATGTGCCGGCCGCTGTGCGCCCAGGGCCACTAACTCTGTGCAGCTCAAGTCATGGACCCCTGCTGTTTGAACTGTGAACTTCTGATTGTCTGATCACTGTTGTAGTTGTTGCCAGCACCAACCACTCCTTGAGGGCTGGCTCACACTCACCCCACACCCATCCAGCACAGGCATCACTGGACATGTGACCCTGGCAATAAAAGGGGCCGGGCGCACATGCCCGTAGCCAGTTCCACAAACTATCTAAGTGTGTCCGTGTGGTCATTGTGTATGCATGAGGGCCCTGGGCCCTACCACATTGCATTGTGCTGTGTACAGCGGATGCAACCATGTCACCTCAGGCAGTGGGGAAGACCAGGGACATGTAGCTGTGTCGTACCCCCCTGCAGGCGTTGCCGGAGTGGGCTGGCGTACGACAGTCCAGCGTAGGGGTGTAGATAATCACCCCAGGGCTCTGGGCGTGGTTAAGTGTTGGGCTTGCCAATGAAGTACCTAATGCGTGTGTCTCTGTTGTAGTGTCGGCGCCACCCGTCCCGCAATGGACAAAATTGCAATGTAACATGCCCCCGGAGTGCGGGCTCGGCCGAAGGGATAAATGAATGAGCGCAAGCCCGCTCAGGGTCTGGGATCATACATGCCAACTGTTGTGTGTGTATCGCTATTACCGCAGCATAAGCCAAGGGTCTTGCCTCGACCGCATCGCGAGTTCAGCCAGCCATGAACTCTACATCTGTGTCCACCCTATCCTTACCATAGGCCTACACACACGTGGCCGCCCACCTTCAACGCACAACATCACAGTGTCGTTGTCAGGCTTGTGGACATGCACAGACAGGCATGACAATGGTGTGCCGTAGGAGTGCAAGTGATGCAACCGTGCACACAAGTAAATAGGCTCGGGGGAGGGAGGAGCAGCAGTGAGGCTACGTAATACACATTGATGGCGCTCATTTGCTACAAGCAGTACATGTCAAACAGGAATCACTATGACACACATATCACACGCCAATCAACTAGTGAGCCTGCCAACACATCATGCAGAACCAACTATTGACTCATGTCTCTCTGCACTGTCACAGGTGATCAAGGATATGCACTCTGCCCTTGGATGATGACACCCCTCCGAGCCCTGAACACACAGGCCCAGAGGCAGTACAATTGGGCCGACAAACACACCAGGGCATTGTGGAACGCACATTTGGCGTGTTGAAGTCATGTTTCAGGTGCCTGGACATCACAGGTGGAAGGCTCCTGTACAGCCCAGACATCGTGTGCAAGATGATCGTTGCATGTTGTGTGTTGCACAACATATGTGTACGCACCAATGCCCCATGGTTACAAGTGCCAGATGCACCGGACGATGATGAGGAAGATGAGGCAGGTGGACCACACCCCACTGCAGCTGCAGCAGGAATAGCCCGTAGGAATAACATCATTGACAATTTCTTCACATGAGGACGTCACATTGTGACAGTCCTTAGCAATCATGAGACAGTACAAAATGACCACAGGCACAGCATGTTCAAATAAATTCATTACAACACACATTCCCTGAGTTTCTGTATGTGTGCTGCAGTGTGGCACAGGGATGAGGGACATGATCCAGAGTCATTGTGGATGTGCAGTGTGCTCTACTTAATTGTGCATGTGTGCCATTGTGCCCATCTCCCCCGTCCCCCCAGTCCCTGGTCGGTACTCACCCTGTTGATGTTGTGTCAGGTCATGTTGAGCAGTGTCCCGATCCCCAACTCCTGGCACCGTATCCCGACTGATGACTGTGGCCACCATTTTCTCAATGTCATCCAGCTCCTGGTGTGCCGCTGGTCCCCCACCTCCAATCTGCGTTGCTGCTTTCATGTTGGCATTGAGTTTCTTCTTGGTTTTGCCCTTCACATGATTCCAGCACCTCTTGACCTCTTCCATTGTCCTCCTCGACACTCCGACTGCATTCACGTTGTTCACGATGTACTGCCATATTTCCGTTTGTGTTGCCGATGACTCTACTTTTAGCAATGAGTTCCTCTCAGGTGCCCCGTCCCGAGCGCAGAGATACCCCTTCGGGGGTCGATTCTGGCGCTTTATACATTAATAAATAAATAAATAAATAAAACATTACCCAAAACATTTTAGACATCCTAGAAAATGTTAGAGGAATGGAGAGTGGGAACTGGAGTTGGTCACTTTTCGGTGGATGCGGTTGGATCCTTGAAAAGGTGATTTATTTCATTGTGATTTTGATTTCTTGCTGTGTCCTGGTCCAGTGTCATCCCATATGTTGCTCTTATTGCACCACCCTTCTCGCTCCTAAGAGAATATCGATTCATGATACTAATGCAACAATTATGATTCAAAAGGAAGTAGAAGATGTCATGAAAATAGATGAGGGTAATTTTGAGACTTCTTCCCTCCTTACTGTTTCCCTTCCTAAAGCTGAAAATATGGAGTGCTCCTAAAACAATTTACTCATGATTTATTGAATTGTATGTCTTTTTGCTGTTATACAAAATGTTTAGCTCATGCTAAAAGGAGGGTCTGTTGTAATAGAAAAATATGCTTTAGCATTGTTTTACGTAAGTTAGCATTCGCTGCGCCATTTTGTGTAAGGCAAAAACAACAATTGATGGACAGAATGTAGAACAATGTCATACATTCACCCCAGTACAGAGATCTGGGCCTAAATCCATCGTTTTTTTGCTCACCATGCCATTCCAGTTTGAACCCAGCCATATGCAAATCAGTCTTGACCCTGTGCCCCATGGGAACAGTCCAGCCCGAACTGCCAAGCCAGGTCCTCCCTGGACTGGAAACAAGCATCCTAGGACCGGTTTCGGGCTTTCAGCCCTCATCAGCCAGGATAGCTTGATTCCAGTGGCATGGAGAGCACGGGACTCACGTCTGAGCATACCCGTCCCACTCGGGGTGACTAATGCAAAAACAACAATTGATGGACAGAATGTAGAACAATGTCATACATTCACCCCAGTACAGAGATCTGGGCCTAAATCCATCGTTTTTTTGCTCACCATGCCATTCCAGTTTGAACCCAGCCATATGCAAATCAGTCTTGACCCTGTGCCCCATGGGAACAGTCCAGCCCGAACTGCCAAGCCAGGTCCTCCCTGGACTGGAAACAAGCATCCTAGGACCGGTTTCGGGCTTTCAGCCCTCATCAGCCAGGATAGCTTGATTCCAGTGGCATGGGGAGCACGGGACTCACGTCTGAGCATACCCGTACCACTCGGGGTGACTAATGCAAAAACAACAATTGATGGACAGAATGTAGAACAATGTCATACATTTTGTATCATGATCGAAACGAATCCTCTGCCATTTCTGAGAAACGGCCTTCTCTAGGTTATGTTTCTTCGGAGCTGAGTTTTGCTACACTAATGAATGCACTATTCTTATTAGCGCATACCTTTCCTTTAGATGTAGGCCTTCTTCCACTTGTCTAGTGGTGGGTACAGGCAGAGTGACCTTGAATAGTAGATAATGTGTGCCCGGCCTCAGAATCGAAACTTACTCCTTTGTAATTTACTGTCCAGCTGCATCTCTCTGGAAAATTCCATGCTGGGCGTGCTTTCATTGGTTTCGAAGTGTACATAATGTATGGTTATGCTTGCTGATGCCAGTCCCTCTGCAGCACTCCTAGGGACTGGGAAGACAGGGCTCCGCTCTGAGTGTACTTTGAATAAACTGTTATTGGTTTGTATTCTCTACTGTTTGACCGACTCTTCATTTGGTGCGGAAGGCTGAGAGGTGGTCGTGAGTGACCCGGGTGACCCTAATCGGGCCACTTCCTTCAGTCTAATGAAGCAATTCAAGACTACAACTCCCAGAGTACAATCATTTATTGAAATGTAATTCCAAAACTGGGACGTTGGTGACCAAGAGACAGACTTATTGAGACACCCTAAGTATTCTGCATGAGAAGTAAATTCTGTCACAAAGAAGTAAATACATTCTTTCTTGAGTTATCAGAAAGGAGCATCTCAGCTAAATCTGTGTTTTACCTCTGTGTTTTGTTTCTTGTGGTCTTGATTTAACTGATTGAGCCACCTCCAGTGCTAGAACACAAATCCTTGGCTGGTAGAGATAACAACCATGGCTTAAAAGACAATGGACCGTTTCTGAGCACAGGAAGGACAGGGTGGTGTTAATTGTACACCACTTACCTAGGATTAATTATCTGGTAGGCACTGGAACATCTGGCAGACCTAAGGACAGCCTTACCACTACTTGCAGATGCCAAAGTGATCTTCACCTGGTCATTCCTAGGACTCTTCTGTACAGTCAGGCCCAAGTCACAAATGGTGGGAGAACCAGTTTAGACCCCATCAGGTTTGAGGAGAGCTCATCTAAATGAGAGAGTGGCCAAGAAGCTAAAGACAGGTCTGCCTTGTGGCAGAAGGGCTTTGCCTATTGAAATAGGGGATCCTTGGTAATTTTACAGTAAGGAAAAGAAAGGGTGCCAAATCAGGAGTTGGGGGCTGCAAGAAAATAGTTAGGATTAGGTGTCACAATTTATATGATCACTGGATAAGTGCATGATAAATCTGGCACCACAACCACCACCCCATCAGAACATTCCTGGACCTGGAAAATATCCACCTGAAGAAAAGGGCAGTGCTGAAAGAAAGAAGACTTCTGACTCCTGCTGGTAGAAGAAGGCTCACTAAAGTACTCAAGGACTCCTGATTAATGATAGCACCCACGGACAGGAACTGTGCTCCAACATTTAAGTTTGTGGCTCCTACTTGCCTGATTCAAGGACATAAAAGTAGAATGATTTCTGACTCCAAGAATGTCAAGCTCACTATTGAAGACTGAATTTGTCAGGAGACCTTGCCGGAGAGACACATAGTGCCTATAAGCCTGTGCTTCGGAGCTAGGGACTGTAGGACTTACTAGACGAAATGTTACTGTTAGTTGGAGATAAGTGGGAATTTTCTTACCTCCATAGGACTGTGACAAGTTGCCACCATTTGCCCAGGAATGCCACACCCTTGGCAAGCAAGAACACTTGGTTCCCTTTCAGAACTTTTTGCTGCTCTGAAATCAGGTTCCGCAGCAGCACAGATAAATGTGTCCAGCCCTGTGGAGACTTTCCCATCTAAAGCTTCTGGCCTTGCCCCAGTAGAGAATTTTGACTTTTTAAAAGGCTACCAAATCTGAAGGTAAACTTTGGACACGGGCAAGGTGGTAAATATATCAGAGAGGTGAAGCACCTTCAGTGTCCATTAAATCTAGGTTTGTCTCACTCAGAGCAATTGGTGCCAATTAGGAACTCAAAAATGATTTTTCCGAGTTTGACGGAAACTTCCCTGCCACAGCCTTGGATCTTGCGCTGCATGAAGATTTTGACTGCCATTTCAGAAACTAAGTGGAAAGGTAAAAACTTTGATGGGGATGACTCACTTTGAGCATCTAACCTTCTATCCTTTACAGTCAGACTGAAAACAGGCCTAGGGCCTGGGCAACTGTGAACTGGTATTTTCAATGATGCTTTACATTTACTAGCCAAATTCTGTCTTAAAACCTTAAAACATTATATCTCCGGTTCTCCTTATCCTAGTATGAGTTATCAGTGTCTTTTTACTCATTAAAGTCATCTCTATTTTTCTCAATTGGTTAGGAATTTGATTGCATTGTGTCCTTCTCTTCAGAAATGCTGGCACTGCTGGATCTTAGCATGCACTAGCCACCACGGTTTGAGTAGAGATTCTCTCATAACTGTCTTTTGAACTAACTAGATTATGCTTATTGCATTGGCAGGAGTCACTTCCTCCCAAGTTGATAACACACACACACACACAAACACACCCACACGCACACACACACACACACACACCTAACACATACACATTCTCATATTCACAGAAAAAAACAAAGGTTAAAGCTAGGTGAAAATGTCAGCTATAACGTTACATTTTAAACTAAAAAAACACTGAAATTTACCATTTACAATTAACTAAATTACCTATAACTTGTGCTCCTGCCATGCACAGTGTTTTCATCAATGATGTAATTACAGATATAACAATCATGCTTCCGAAGATGTCATAGAATGTCACAAGTGATGTAATATGTGATGTAATAAGCAGTGCATGGGGAAGGCATGAGATATAGTTAGTATAACTGGTAAATTTCAGTGATTTTTCATTAGTTTAAATGTTACATTTTTACTGGCATTTTCACCTGTCACCTTAACGCTTGGTTTTTTAAGTGAATTGCTCAATGTAAAGTAAGATATTATGACCATGCATAACTATAACATCACTTTAACCTTTGTTTATTTCAGTGAATTTCCAGTTTTTTTTTTTTTTACGTAAAGTAACATTTTAATACCATATTTAACTAGGTGTACTGCATGCGGCCTTTGGCAGTAGGCTGTGTTGGCCGCAGGTCCTGGTCTGTGGCTAGGCCCAGTACCCAACCACTATGGGAGGCCAATGCCCTGATGCCAATGGCCTTCGGTCTGCAGTCATGCTCTGCACACAACACCTTGTGGGTGGCCACAGAATGCCAACCCCCTGAGCATGCGGTCCACAGCATGGAGTTGGCCACAGAGCCAAGTCTGCAGCCAGGCCATGCCCTAACCCCCTCACAGACAGTCAAGACCTTGTTGCTGGTCAACCTCCATGGTTTTGCAGCACCCCAAGGCCTCACCTTTTTTTTGTGGTGATGCGGTTCTGCAATACTGCAGCAATATAACATGGATGCTGTACTAAGCCCCATGAGTGTATTGCAGTTCCATGGCGCCACACAAAACAATATTATTTATCCCCAGGGGGTGAGCCTCTGGGATGCCACCCACAAGGGTCAGGGTACCTCTACCCTGCCCCTTTATTTCCTATTTTTTATTTGTTTTCTATGACACCAGGACTGAATCCCCGAGCCATAAAATGGCGGCCACAACTTTCTCTTCATGTTGTGACCAGCTAATCAGATGGTGTGTTTTGAGCTTGCAGTACCACAGAACATCGCAGTAGTTAGTACTAGTGGCCTGTGACCCTCTGGTCCTGTGAGCCACTTCCCCTGCTGCTGCCTAAACTCTACGAGTTCAGTTCCGCTTGCCACTGGTAAACCCTTAGCCCAGTTTCTCTTGGGCTTCCTGTTGGTGTTTTTTGCTGTATTTGCTTTTTATTTTATTTTTAATATTTCCTGTTTTCTTGTGTAATTTCACCCTCTCTGTATCATTGGTACAGCCCCCTGATCCTGCCGTTTTCCAGCTCCCGCCCCTCCCATGATTACTTATGAAGGCTGGTGAGTGCCCGTACCACTGGAGCGCTGAAGGCATGCCAAGGGCAAGCCCGTTTGTGCCCGCCCATGCCTGGACCGCACCTGGACTATGCCCAGCACCAGGAATCCTGGCCCTCCGCACTCTCATTGAGACTCTGGTGCAGACCTCCGAGCCCTAGACCTCAGATGCAACAACAACTGCTGCCTCACATCACCTCACTCCACATTGGGACCTTTCACCTGCACCTGCTGCCGGTTCACCTCCACCCTAGGACCGATCACCATCACAGCAACCAGCGCCACACCATAACCCATTGACGGATACATCCCTGGAACATTTCAGCTGCCTCCTGATCAATGCCAGATCACTCTGCAAACATGCCACCATCTCCACCCTTGCCTCCAACATGACATTCATTGAAGAGGCCTAGCTCACCCCTGCATCCACCCCGGACATCGAAACAGCAACAACCATTGGCTACAAGATGAAACATAGCGAACACGCCAACAGACATGGAGGCAGCATTGCCATCATAACAAATAATTATCATCTGCACCACCACCAATGATGAAACAACTCCAGTCATGGAACACATGAACTTCCAGCTCCGCACCGACAGCAAAACCACTATCAAAGGCATCCTTTCATACAGATCGCCAGGACCACCACTGGCCTCAGCAACGCTATTGCTGAATTCTTTACATCGCTTACCATTGACTCCGAACACTACGTCTTCCTCAACTTCCACCTAGATGACTCTACAGACACCAATTCCACGACCTCCTAGAAAGATTGGACATCATCGGCTTCAAGCAGCTGGTCACAGACCCCACGCACAAAGCAGGACACATGCAGGACTTCATCTTCATGCCCAGCAACAGAATCAGATACAGCCATACCTCGGAACTCACCTGGTCAGACTACTCCGTCTTACACTTCACCCACACTGGATCACCCCGCTCCGCCCCCAACTGCCACAGAGCCCGTTTCTGCAGCTGGACCAAGATCACATGGCACCAATGGACTGATGCCCTCACCATGACGCAGCCCAACTTCACCACCAACTTGGATCAGGCAGTAGAGATTTTTAAATCCTGGATCACCAGCGCAGCTGACCGAGTCGCTCCCACCAAACCAGCCAAAATGCACAGACCTTCCAAACGAGCCAGCTGGTACACCTCAGAACTCAGCACATTTAAGCATAGGTGCAAACAACTGAAAAGAAGATGGTGCACCAGCAGGAACGACACCGACTGAGCCACCGCCAAGTCAGTCCTCAATGATTACCACTGTCAATTCAAAGCTGCAAAACAGGAGGCCCTGAATCACTGGATCGAGACCAGCACCAACCAAACCATAGAACTCTTCACTATCATCAGAGAGTTCACCTGCCCTTCAGCCACCGAAAACCCAATCGCCTCCTCACAGGTACTCTGCAATGCCCTCGCCGACCACTTCAACAACAAGATAGCAACCATCTATACAGAAACTTCAATCCCCAACCCACCAGACTCCTCAGCATCCCAGCGACCACCACCGATGACCACCCGCTCACCCCTTGGGAACAACTCAGGGCACCGAACACAACCACACTAATGAACTCCATCCTCTCGGGAGAACCCACCGACCCATGCCCCCACGGTCTCTTCAACCTCGGAAGAGACTAAATCAGCCACCAGATCACCACCATCCTCAATGCCTCCATAACCACAGCTACCTTTCCAGACCCCTTGAAACACGCAGAAGTGAGACCCCTCCTCAAGAAACCCTCTGAAGAACCCCGTTCCCCCCAAAGTCCTGGAGAAGGCCATCAATGGCCAACTCACCAAACACCTGGAGAGAACCAAACTGATGGACTCTTCCCAATCAGGTTTCAGAGCCAACCACAGCACTGAGACAGCCCTGATCACCGCATCAGAAGACATCAGCACACTACCCGACAGAGGAGAATCAGTCGTCCTGATCCTGCTCGACCTCTCAGCAGCCTTCAACACCATCTCCCACCACACACTCATCAATCGACTACGCCAGATTGAAATTACAGATAATGCTCAGATGGATGGCATCCTCTCTCACAGGGCGCACCCAGAAAGTCTGGCTCCATCCCTCCACCTCACAAGCCAAGCACAATATCTGCGGCGTCCCCCAAGGCTCATCCCTCAGTCCAACCCTCTTCAACATCTACATGACACCACTCGCAGACATTGTCAGATTGCATGACATCAACATAATCTCCTACACCGACGATACCCAATTCATCCTCTCGCTCAGGGGACCCCACCTTAATGAAGACTAGCTTCCACAACTGTATGAAGAATGTCTCAGCCTGGATGAAGAACAACTGCCTGAAGCTCAACAGGAACAAAACTTAAGTTCTGATCTTCGGCAGACACTCCGCCCTCTGGAATGACTCCTGGTGGCCAGCAGAACTCGGACCCACCCTCACTCCAAAAGACCACGCCCGCAACCTCGGCATCATCCTGGGCAGCGAACTCTCCAAAAAACGTAAGGACAATGCTGTATCCTCAGCCTGCTTCCACACACTCCTCATGCTCCACAAAGTCTTCAAGTGGCTCCCCATTAACACCAGTAAAACGATGACGCAGGCCCTCTTCACCAGCCGGCTGGACAACGGCAACACACTTTAGGCAGGCACCACCACCGAACTTATGAAAAGACTCCAGACAATTCAGAACGCAGCTGCCAGACTGATTCTCAACCCGTCCAAGAGGACCCATATCAGCCAACACCTAAACAGACCTCCACTGGCTCCCTGTCCAGAAGAAATGCCATTTCAAGCTTCTGACCCATGCCTACAAAGCCCATCACTAGCAAGGACACACCTACATAAACCACCGCCTGCATTTCCACCAACCTTCCAGGAACCTCTGTTCTGCACACCTCACACACGCCCTCACACAGATACCACTCATCCGCTGCGTCTTCTACAAAGGGCACTTCTTCTCCCACCTCATCGCCAAATCCTGGAACGTCCTACACCTCTACACCTCACCCTTGCTGTCCCACTTCAGGAAGGGGCTTAAGACCTGACTCTTCAACTGCTGCCTGCAGCACAGCACCCGGATACCCTCTTGAGTGATAAGCTGTGCTATACAAGTACGACTTGATTGATTGATTGATTATTAGTTCCACTGTGGCACCATGTTGCTATATATACATACATTTTGACAGACCACCTCAAAACTTCATCAAACAGGACCAAAGTTATTAGCAAACCAAAAAATCTAGTCCTCTGGAAAGCCAGTCCTAACTACAGACCGCCAATAATTTTAAGACAGTAGCACTTCATATGAAATTGCCTGCAGGCCAGATATATCATTTGTAAAGCAAAAATATAAGTCCCAAAATGCAGCTGGTTTAGACTAAAGATTCAGAATTGACTGCAGGCGTCACAAATTACACTTGATTACTTAGTAGAAGCGAGAACAGCATGTTCCCTGCTAGAGGTACTATCAAAGCATGTTCCTTTTTGTATATAAGGCATACAAAAGATTTTGTGATAATGCTTTATTCTTTACAGAAGACAAAGAAATGTGGATGTGGGATTTGGGTTTTTACACAGTGATATCTAGTTGTGCTATACTTGTCTCATTTAATCCTACATTTTTCTCAGCATTCTGAAGATAGCTGTCCTGAATTTGTAATGACAAAAGTAAAGATACAAAAATCTGAATGAGAAGTATAAATCCAGGACTGGCTAAGCCACTCACAGCTGAGATGGAAAAACTTGTGAGCTTTGGCTAACATTTTGTATATGTCGCTTTCGCATGGTGCTCAGGCTGCATCATAGTGGCCTGCCCAAAATGTTTAGCAAAATAAATGTATGCAAACTCAGCATAAAAGTGCATCCAGAGAGACAAGTTCCCATCTGTCAAGAGGCCTCATGTTATGTTTGGCGTTTTCAGCCAATCCTGACTTTTTGACTTTCAGTGCTTTGCGTTTGTGATTTTTGAAACCATGCAATTTTAAAATGGAAAATGCAAGACACAGAATGCAGAGAGGCACGGATTGAAAAACAGGACTGAGTGTAGCTGTAGTACTGCAAATTAGAACAAGTAATAGCCAAGCTAATATTTCTGGCTTGTTGTTAGGAGAAGTGTTTGGAAATTATTTAGTAATAGTTGGCCAATGTTGAGTCTGTGTTGCCTCCCAGATGTATTAGAAAGTGTCCATAAAGTAGTAACTTCTTTGGCTACAACAATATGGAAGCTGATGTTAGGGCCCCTTTGTTGAACATATTGCATTAGCAGAGTTACACTGAACTCTCAAAGAAGAGAGTTATGAAAAGCAGCAAAATGATGATGTTTTCATTGTAAGTGGCGAAGTTAAAAGATATACTCAGAAAAGTATTGTTTAGTAGATATCTTTTACAAAGGACTAGCATTTTCATCGCATCTTGAAGAAAACATTTGTGCATGCATGTCTTTACTTTGTGATCAAAAAAGTCAAATGTCCAACAACCTTTTATCATTGCAGAAAAGTAGAAAATGCAAGGGTTCATATTAATGAACCACTAAGGGCTGATTTGGTTTTTGGCGGGCGGCCCTTCCTCCTCGAGGGCAATGGAGTAAATAACACCATCGCCCTGACGGAGATACCACTCACCAGAGTTAGAAATTTCCTCTAGCCCAGCAGACATTGCTAACATTGAAAAGAACCCCTGTCACGCCCGTTCCTGTCAATGCATCACAATTTTCCTGTACGGCTCCGTCAACATGACCGAGCCATACGGCAAATTTACCAAGTATTCTTATTTTCAAAGCAGGATTTATTTTTTAAATAAAAAAAAACAATGCCCTCTAGCAATGAGAGTTCCCTCCCATGTTGAGGGCGGCAATGAGCACTTTTGAGTGTCCCTAACAATCAGAATTTTCATGGCAGTGATTGGTATTGAAAAACGGCTATATGTCTGCCCTTCCTCCATCAGGCCGTCAGAGAAGTCTGACCACCACGGAGATGGGGTAGTCTCCGCAGTCATCAAACTGCATGTATTTAAATCAGGCGGTGGACCATAGTCTTAATGGGGAGGGAACTCGGTCGCTTTTGTGACAGAGTTCTTTATCCACCGAGATATAAATCGAATCCTAAGTCTTTATTTTACAATAAGACATCCAAACAGTACACACTGCCTAAACAAAAAAGTAATAAATCAGCAATGGAAATACCATTATGTCAGCAAAATAAATTCATGAATCAGCACAAACTGGATACGAATTATGAGCTTAAAGTCATGTCCCTTCCGCAGTCTCACAAAAGGATTACTTGATGCCCCATCACCAAAACCTAATGAAACACAAATGAAACAATGTAACCATCAATAAATTGTCAAACCTTAATACATAGATCACCCAACCAATATAAACCATAAAAGCACATGGAAGACAATTACCAAAGGCAGCTAAACAATGTCCACTGTCTGTAGTTCATTATATTGTAGTCTTTTGAAAGATTGATAGCATGAGGTATATGAACTAAAGCTCTTGGTAGCCAGACCTAAATATGTATGACCCTTCTCAAGTGTGAGGTGTTAACAGAGCTATTTTGGTTTCTATTCTTCACAAATACAAGCGTGTTCATATTTAAAAATATTTTATTACAGCAAAGCAGTTCTTAATTTGCAACTCTGCTGTTCACCTTTTCAGTGCATGAAAGTAGACCATGGAAGCTATGCTTTCAGGAGTTCCCTTACCATGTGCTTGTACTCTTATAAGTGGCCTCTTATTCTGTTATTTTTCCTAACCTTTAATTCTGCCTCCTCCTTTGTATTTCAATGGTTGCAAATCCAGTAATGTCTTCGGAGAGAAACGGGTTAAGTGCAGGACTGGCCTTGGTCAACAATATTTAAACCAGCAGACGTTCTTTCAGCCATGTTTGGGTATAACCAGTAATTCAGGGGAGCTGCACATTCCATAACCTATTGTTTTTCAAATGTAAGCCACGACTGTGCACTGTGACTGATATGGCGATTTCTGTTTTGTTACCTTTCTATTGGGGACGTTTGGTAATGCCAGTGCAGAACAAAACCTACAAATTCTTTGGAGAGGAAAGCCGTGCAAGGCAAACAGAGAATGAGTGCTTTATCAGAGTGGCAGTGATATCCATTACATCTGCCCTTAAGGTAACTCAAAGAGCCCAAAATGAGGCGCTGCATGGCAAACATGGCAGTGTAAGAACAGACCACTTAATATGGCTAAAAAACATAGTCAACTCTACGACTTGTTGCTTTCACACAGGTATGTACTCAGATTACCAGAGGATTTCAGCTAAGTGGAAAAAAAAATTAAAAAATCGCTTCATTTTAAAAAGAAAAGCAGATTATGGGAGCTATAGTCTTTGTTCATGCTAACTGAATCCATTGAACTGAATACCAGATTGTAAAGATTTTTCAAAGGAAAACCCAGAATTAGAATATGGTGTCTCCAGCAGTTTGTTCACCTTGTAGATCTTACTGTCCCCTTAAATTGCAAATTATTAGGTATGGGGGAAAGGCGTGTCTAGACACTGGAACTGGGATTTATTCATTTCAATCGAACTTATAGCTAGGCAAAGAATGATAAATAAGGGAGTGAAAAAACCGAGCTGAGAAAAGCCTCTGTAAAAAATCAGAGCGCGCCTGGAGTCAATGTTACGACCCAGTTGCCAAACTAGTTTACAGAATAACCCTAAAAACGTCCACAAGCATAAACGCTGCACCATAAAGGATTACTTCGCCCACAAGATCAAACTAGCTGAAAACTCGTCAAAAACACTTTTTAAAATTGTTCAAGATTTTACTAATCCTGCTGCTCTTGTCAGCACAGTACGGCCTACTGCCTCTCTCTGTGCTGGGTTATCTGATCTTTTTCAGGATAAAATCCAATCTATCTATGACACCTTCCCTCCCAACCTGACCCCGCCCGAGCTTGCTGCCTATCCTGATAAGTCCGAGGTGCTGACCGAATTTCTTCCTGTTTCTCTCAAGGACTCTTTAAAACATCTATTAGCTTGTAAATCAGGCTCACCTGGCAATCCCTGCCCGGCCCAGATTTTTCAACTCTTGGCTACCAGCCTTAATACTCCGTTGAATCAGATCTGGAATGACTCCCTGAGTTTAGGCATCTTCCCTGCAGTATGGAAACAGGCTTTCCTACTGCCAATTCTAAAGAAGCCAGATGCTGACCCCGCAGAATATAAAAATTTCCAACCTATCCCCCTTCTGCCGGCTCCAGCAAAATTTCTTGAGAAACTAGTCCAGAGTCAACTTTCAGAGTTTTCTGGAATCAAATAATCGATTCTGTGACTCCCAATACGGCTTTAGAACAGGCTATAGCACGGAAACTGCCCTCCTAGCAGTGTCTGAGAGCGTTCGCGAGACTATCGACCAGGACAATGCAGCCATGCTCGTGCTGCTGGACCTGTCCACGGCCTTCGACACGGTGGCCCATCCGATTCTCTTGGAGCGATTAAAGGGTCTAGTCCTGGATCCAGTCCTTCCCGAAGAACCGGACACAGCAAGTCTTTCTCCGGCCCCACATGTGCTCCCAGAAACCATTATTATGTGGGGTCCCTCAGGGCTCTGCACTGAGTCCTCTCCTCTTCAATGCTTACCTCTTGCCACTTGCTGCACTGGTAGAATCCTGCGGAGTAAAGGTGATCTCCTATGCGGATGACACCCAACTGCTGTTCTCCTTCAAAGATCAATCCAAGGCTGTTTTTGCCAACTTTAGAACGTGTCTGAGTAACATCTCGGCTTGGATGACCCATAACTGTCTCAAGCTGAACTCGGATAAAACCGAGGTGCTCTTCTTTAACCAGCAGCCCCCCCCCCTGCTGCGCTCCGGTGGCCTCAAGAACTGAATCCCCCCCCGAGCCAGTTGACTCGGTGAAAAACCTGGGGTTCAGATTCAACAACGAGCTCTCTTGTAAATCTCAGATCAGGCAAGTCTCCTCCTCCTGTTTTGGGAAGCTTCGAACTCTGAGGAAATTCCTCCACTTCCTCCCTCTTGACTGCAGAAGGACGGTAATTCACGCCCTCATCACTTCTCATCTTGACTACGCCAACGGCCTCTATCAAATCAAATCAAATCAGGGGACATTGGTACTGCGCACACATCACTCGAAAGTCTCATGGCGCAAGCAGACAGCTCTGAAAGGAAATGAAGTGGCTCAGATGTCAAAAAGCCATGTCTTCAGCCTTTTGCGAAAAGAGTTATGGTCAGGGACATTTCGCAGTTGGATAGGAATTTTATTCCAAGATGATGGGGCAAGAAAGGAGAAAGATCGTCCTCCTTTTCTGGCAGTATGTATCTTGAGAGGGGTGAGCAAAAATTGATTGCTAGACCTAAGCGTCCTGCGTGGTTGGTACCAACATAATTTCTTGGTCCAGTATCTCGGACCTTTTCCGTACAACTGTTTGTGGACTAGACAGAGGACCTTGAAAAGAATTTGTTTTCTGACTGGTAGCCAGTGAAGAGATCTCAAGCAGGGTGCGGAGGGTGATCTGGGAGGAAGATCCAAGACCAGCCTTGCCGCAGTATTCTGCAAGATCTGTAGTCTGTCCAGAAGGTTTTCGTTAATTGAAAACAGTAGGGAGTTTCCATAGTCCATTCGGTTTATTATCAACCCTTGGACTAATGGTTTCCTGGCCTCCACTGGTAACCACTTGAAGACCTTCCGAAGGCTACGCATTACTCCAAAACACGTGCCAATGATATGGTTGATCTGGTTCCTCATGGACAATTGGTTGTCCATGTGGAAACCTAGGTTCCGCACCGACAGTGTGGGGGTAGGGCAGAGGCCAAGATGGGATGGCCACCAGTCGGTGGACCAATGCTCCTGTGCCTTGCCAAAGAGCATGACCTCGGACTTGGCTCCATTTAGTTGTAGGTAATTGGAGGTCATCCACCTGTCGATGTGGGATAGGCATTTGTTGAAGCGTAGCTGTGTTTCAGTAGGGTCTGGGCCGATGGTGACCAGAATTTGAGTGTCATCTGCATAAGATATGACATCAAATCCATAGGATCTGATCACCTTGGCCAGTGGGGTCATGTACAGATTGAATAGGGTCGGGCTCAAAATAGAGCCCTGTGGTACTCCCATCTTGACTGGTCTCTCACGTGAGAGGTTGTTACCGATCTGTACAGTTGTCACTCGGTTGGCTAGGTAGCTCTTGAAACCACTCGAGGGCCGTGCCTCTGACACCTATCTCCCAAAGCCGATGCTCTAAGATGCTGTGGGAGATGGTGTCAAAGGCTGCGGACAAATCGAGCAGGACGAGGATAGCTGACTGATGTTTGTCCAAGGCCAGCCTGATGTTGTCTGTTACCTCGACCAAGGCAGTCTCAGTACTGTGGGCCGCCCTAAAGCCCGATTGGGAGGGATCGAGCAGTCCCTGACTCTCCAAATGGTTAACGAGCTGCTGGTTGATCAGAGATTCTAGTATTTTCCCGAAGTAGGGAAGCAGAGAGATTGGGCGGTAGTTGGAGAGCAGCGTTGGGTCGGCAGTGGGCTTTTTTAAGATCGGTCTTACCCTGGCTGCTTTCCAGCTTCTTGGAAAGTCCGCCTTCAAAAGTGAATTATTGAATAGCTCAGTGAGACTCTCCAATAATACCGGTGCGACAATGGGAAGGATTTTGGGCGGTACCATATCAGTGGGGAACCTGATTTTATCCTCAACATGGTAGTGGAGACTGCTTTGGTGTCAAGCTTGGTAAATTCGTCCAGGATATGGGAGGGGTCGGTGAACATTCTGAGTACATCTTCCGAATTAGAGTTGTGTGGTGGAGGAAAAGACAGATGAATGGCCATGATTTTTTCTTCGAAATATTCGGAGAGAGAGTCGGTCCAGGTTTGGGAGTCAGGTATTGATGGCTGATTGATAGGAGCTGTGAATTCTTTCAAAATTTGATAGAGTTCTTTGCTTGAGTTTTCTGCCAGGTTTATTCTATTTAGAAGAAAGAGTTTTTTTGCCTGTTTGATATCGGTCATGTAGCCATGATGAATATTTTTATAAGTTTCGCGGTCAGCCGTGCTTTTGCGCCATTTGCGCTCCGCAGTCCTACACAGAAGCTTTGTAATTTTTAGTAGGTCTGTGAACCAGGGAGCAGACCTGGGCTTAATTTTGACCTGGATGAGGGGAGCAATTTTGTCTAGCGCAGCCAGGATGGCTTTGTCAAGATCTAGTGCTGCCAGATGTATATTGGTTTCTGTCCCTAAAAAGTCTAAGCTAAAATGTTTTGAAAAAAGGGGCAGATTGATTTTACGCCAGAGTCTTCGCAATATTGACGTGTTATTAGAGCCGTTTTTACTCATTGTTGTGGGAATAATTTTAATAAATGATGGTCTGTCCATAATAGTGGCTCAGGGGTTCAGCAGTGATTCCTGGGTAATTTGTAAAAGGAGGTCAAGTGTGTGGCCTGCTCTGTGGTAGGGCCGGTGATCCGTTGGACAAGTCCGAGAGTATTCATATTTGAGATCAGCTGGTCAGTCTCCACGTTAGAGAGAATCTCAGCGTGAAGGTTAAAATCTCCGATAAGTAAGAAGTTGTCAGAGGCTAGTACATGAGGTGCAAGGGTCTCTAGTAACGTGTCAGAGAAATCACCTTTGGGACCAGGGGGCGATAGATTAAGGCCCCTCTCCAAGTTCCATTGGATAGGCTGTCAAATTTGAAGATACAGAGTTCTAGATGGTCTGAAGTGATAGTATCTAGGATTGTAATATTCAAATCCCCGGTGGAGGATATTAATAGACCTCCCCCTCTTCTCTCCTTTCTATCTAATCTAATGATTTTCTACTGAGGTGGAAAGGCGATGTGAACGTTAGGGGAGGCGTGTTCATGTAGCCAGGATTCCGTGACAAAACATAAGTTTGGTACGACCAGATCTAACAGGCTCCATATCTCAACTGCGTGTTTGGGGATGGAGCGGGCGTTCAGATAAATGGCAGTAAGTAGGTCGGGAACGTCTGGTTTGCTAAAGTCGTTAGAGGTTGTGATTTTAGTTGAGTTGGGTGCACTCGGTAGAAGGGAGATGCTGTAATGTCTAGATAAAGCCTCTTCTACAATGGCGTTGGTTCCTATACAGGGTTTGTTTAGCTCTTTTAATTCCCTGTTCGTATACTTTAAAATTGCCATGTTACCTAGAAACAGGGGCGACAGCCTTGGAAGCAGGGGTTCTGGCCTCTATCTGGGATTCCCCGCCTATCTGACCCGAAGACTCCAAATGATCCAGAACGCTGCGGCCAGACTGATTTGCAAGATATCCTATCGCCATTCTATCACCCCCCACTTAAGAGACCTCCATTGGCTGCCCGTCATCAGGCGCATAGAATTTAAGGCACTCACCATGGCGCTTTGAGCCACCAGGGGTCAAGGCCCAGCTTACCTGAGAGCCAGACTTCAACATTACCATCATGCCAGGGCCCTGAGATCTAACCACCAGCGGCTCCTCACTATTCCTCGCTTCCGTAAGACGAGGACTGGAGGCAGAGCTTTCTCTGCCAGGACCGCGAAACTCTGGAATGCCTTGCCCCTCTCTCTCCGCCTGACTCAATCTGAACCTGCTTTCCGTCGAGCCCTAAAAACCTGGCTCTTCAACTCCCCCTAACTCCACTCACCGTGCACTTGTGTCAGTTTCCCGCTTTAGCGCCGGGACACCTCCGTTGGGGGGTAGCCGTGCGCTCAACAAATGTCTAAAAAAATAAATAAAAAACGTGTTGTACGCAATTTCGTACACTTTCATTAAAAATTCACTTTATGGTATCTTGTAGAAAAACTGAATGCATGGACATAGCTCACGTTCAAATAACCTGTAAGATAGGAACGAGAGGCCTAGCTTGAAGAAACAAAATATGTTCCCATGAGATATTTTTTATTTGAACCATTCTGTTGCGAAATAGATTTGTGAGAAATTTCAAGCCTGCAAAATTGTTGACATTTTTTGCATGGTGCATAATTTATGAAATTCATGAATTTCAGAGTCACCACTGGAAGTTCTCTCTCATTAAAATATGATTTTCTGTCCAGAGGTGAAAAGACAAAGCAGGGCAGATGGAAAATAATTGATGGAAGAGGTGTGGTAGATGGAAGAGTGACAGACTGTGTTCTGCTACTGAACGCACTTAGGGCCTGATAGAGTTAGTCTGGCAGACATAGAACACCATCCCAAATGCCTTGGAGTACCCTGTCTATCAAACTCTCAGTCCACCTGCCACATTTAGAGATGGGCACATGCACAGGCTTCAGTGGACAGAGCTCCTGTTTGCTCTGTTAATGTAAAGCTTCCTCTGTCAGCTCGATGGAGTAGGGGTCATCAGAGGAAGGGCATTGCATCATTCGCACTATTTAGGGTGAACGGTGTTCTGTCCATCCTCCCCAGGAAAAACCTGGAGAAAACTCCAAGGGTGTCGAGCTCATTAGCTTTTTATTTGTTTTTGGAAGACAAAAAATTTGAAAAGTTTGATGGGCAGCTATCAAAACCGCTGGCACCCGTGAAACATTTTTGTACCTTGAAGAGCAACTCTTTTTAATGTAGTGAAATTAAAGCTGGCTATGCATTCATCTAAAAACTTATGCTAGAAATGTAGTTCAACATTTGTAACTAAAGGGGCTTAAGGCTGTGTTGACCAGAAACATGCTTGTAATTGTTTCCCCAAGAAAGGGAACTTCACCCTCTATTGGCTCATTCTCATGTTTGCAGGTTATCCCTCCTGCTGATGCTTAGCACTGGGACCAATTGAAAGGCGGTCTAATGCATATAATGCTGACAGAGCTGAAAGGCTTCTTTTTGAATTCTGACTTCATCATGTGACACACAATTATGTGATTGTAGGTAAAAATCTAATTGCAAACTTGTGCAAGATTATCCTTCACAAATGTATTACGTTTTTTGAGAACTTTGCTATCTTCGTAAAAAAATAGTTGAAAACTTCTGATGAAATAGGCTTTGTGGAGTAAACTCAGCAAACCTCACTTTTAGTTTGAGAAATGTTTTGCATGTTTATGTGTGGAAAATATTGCTTGTAGCATTTTTGGGGGTTGAAAGTTTCACCCTCAGGTGGAGTTTTGTGAAGTTGACAAACTTCGCAAGCTTCATTAAGAGCCCGATTATGAGTTATGAAGGGATCAGTATTCTCACACTTTTAAGTGTTGATACTGCAGGACAAAATCTTAATATTGTTGCACAAAATATCATTGGACACAAATATTGTGTCAAAAATATCATGGTGTCAAGAATTTTCTGGGACAAGATATTGTAATAGGAATATCATTTTTAATAGTGTTAAATAATAGATATATTAATGTATTAAGTTTGAGCATTTTTATATAATAATTAATTGTAATGTAGCCTTTTTTTTAAATTATTGTCCACTATTCATTTGTTTCTAGAATTATTTTATTTGTTTATGTGGGTGTTGGGTTTTTAGTGTAGCAGTTTGTTGCTCAGGTTGGAGTGGGAATAATGCATTTAACCTCTCCAAAGTCCATACCTTTTTCTCACTGTTGCTTCCGATGGAGTGGAAATAGCCAATCTGACCACTTCAAAACCTTAACTCTTTCATTACTGTTTTTCTGTTTAGAGTGGGAATAGTATAGTAAATGTGACCCCTTCAAAGTCCAATACATTCCTTAATGTTGCTCACACTGGCGTGGGAATTTAAATCTGAACACTCTAATGTTTAGCACTTTCCCTACTGCTTAGTTTGGAATTCTAACTAATTTTTATCTTAATTATTTTTTCGTATTTTCTTAAGATGTATTTTTATTACATTTGAACTCAAAAAACAAGAGTGCCATTTACGCTACTATAACCACTAAACCAGTTTAAAGTAATCTGAAACCATCGTCTGATAATTCAAGTAATACCTCAAGGCACTCATTGTTCACAGAAGAACACAACCTTTAAAAAAAAATCTATTTTTAAGAAAGACCAGAATTAAGTCAGCCTTGATTTTTTCCCAAATGATTTTTCTGAGGGACAGTATGACATACTAAACCATTAAAACATCCCAAAACCTTTACATCACTTTGAGGAACTATGAGATATAAATTTAAATGATCTGCTAAGTCTTCGATTTATCCATGATGAAAATTCTAAAACAGAAATAACTCCTACTGTCTACCTTAGCCAGTCAATAGTGGAAATAATTGGGGCAAGAATATCTGATTTTGCTTCCTGGCAGTGCTTAATTTGTAAATAATGAAGTACAGGTGCTCAAATGTTTGTCAAAGTCCACACCCACTTTCCTCGGCTCCACCCACTTCCTCCACTGGCTCCACCAACTTCCTCTGAGCCACTGGAATTTTGTGTCAAGAAAGGGCCAAATTATGCAACAAGCTTGAGTAAATTATGTGGGAAGAAAAGGCAAATTAAGCAGCATAATGAGGGACATTTTATGATACTTCATTATTTTGTCAGTTTTACACTTGTTAACACTTCCTGGGCATTGACTGCACCTTATTAGTACCAGTTTAACACAAAAATATAGCAATAAGCAAAAGAACGGTGGCCAGTCAACCTTTGCAAAGCACCTTCACCTGCTCAGCATGTGTTGCTTGCGTATTTAATAACTTTTGAACCAATTAAGCTAGGAACATTTGTTTTGTTGAAAAAGGCAAATTATGAAGCAGATAATGCATTACGTGGCAAATGAGCAAATCTATACTTATGTGAAAAACGCTGCTGCCGCACAATTGCGTAATTCCAGTGGCCCTGCCTGCAGGTAGGTTATCATGTACTAAACAGTGCTGTAATTGGAAGTGTTTCCAAAGTCAACCTGGGAAACTGTTATTATATCTCAATTTAAACCCCAGCAAAAACTTTTGGAAAGGTGCCTAGTAGACGCTCTTGTCTATGATAAATACAGAAGACAAGATAAGGAGCAAAATATTAGCAGAAAGTCTATATCCATTGTTGACGACTTTGTTACTCTTGTTACACCAACATCAGAACGGTTTTAATCACTCACTGAGCCTCAGACACAGCTTCTGGGTTCTTGAAGGAACTATGCAAATGCATCTGCACTGGGAGGCCCTGGCCGAGTCAATAGACCAACAGAAATAATTTTACCATCTGAATTTGCCATATATGCTTGCAATATTCTGGCACATGGGATTCGGTGAGGGGATATGTCACAGTATCTCCCTATTTAATGCTGTACCATCAGCAAGAGTTAAGACAGGTAAAATAATATTATCACCTTTGCAGTGTCCCATGGCACTACACAGGTATGCCAGCTATCAACCATGCAAATCGCACTCTTGTCTGGAACCCCCTGTCAACATGCTGAGAAACAACGGGGCAATGAGAGGGTTACAATACTCAGAGGGTCACACAGATCACCTGCTCTATTTTAGCAGGCAAGTGCGAGCAGGCTTAGGGGCCGATTCCGATTCGGGCCGGAAATCTCTCCGACCGAGCCGAACCCGGAGAGATTTCCGACCGAATCGGACCCGTGCAGCCCGACCGAACGAGTACGATGCGCACGTATGCCATCGGACTCGAGTCGGTCGGACTCCCATTGAAGTCAATGGAAGCCTGTCGCACAACGCGTACGCGGGCTCCCATTGACTCAATGGGTGCGATGCGGACAAGTGCGCCCCCTACAGCGTGTACGCGGCAAAGCGATTCGCGCCGTACACGCACAGGTAAGGGGACCCATAGGTCCCCCTGTGTGTGACTCGCGCAGCTACGCGTACAGGGGGTCCGACACGGACCCCCAAAGTACGGCTCCCACAGCTCTTTCGAGCCGGAGTGCGCGGCTCGGTCGGACTGCTCGCGCCGCGCATCGTACTTACCCGGCCGGGGAACGTCTCCATTGCGCGGTGCGAGTCGTGTCCGTGCGAGTCGGTCGGTGCGGTTCGACCCGGGATCGAGTCGGTCGGAGCGGTCGGGACGCCCGGACGAGTCGGTCGGCGAATACGCATCGTACTCGCTCGCCCGGACGCGCGTACGAATCGGTTGGGAAATAGGGCTCCGAATCGGATCCGGTTAAGCCGAATCCGATTCGGAGCCCTACCGGCCGAGATCGGAATCGGCCCCTTAGTCTCAATGTTTGACTCTCTCTTGTGGAACAGTCATACCTCTTTGTCTATTGGAAGAAACGAGAAACCATGCATTTGCCCAATCCACCCAGCTGTTTATGATGATAAACCGCTGAGGCACTAACTGTGAAAAGCGCACATTTAGGTATCTGTGTGTATGTACGCATTTACCATAACATCGAGCGAAGAGTACTAACCGAGAATCTGGGAGCAACACTGCAATCGCTGAAAGACTGTGCAGAGTGCTGGAAGAAAACAAAATGGTGACGTGACATTCACACCTTCCGGAGTACTTTGCCAGAACGAACATATGTCTTAGATGACTTGCGGGAAAACATCGAATCTCACTTGATAAACTGATTTTTGGTCACGCAAGGGCCTAGGGGGATTTAATCATCAAGATTATGAACGCTATTAGGCAGCAGCACTGTAACATTGGCCGTCTGATTTTGTTACTGTGGCCCTATTGTGGTAAAAAAAAAAAAAAATAGGCCCAAGTAACAAAACCAGCCCATTTAAAAATCACCCCAGATCCCGCCCTTCCAGGCTCCCAGTATTGGTTACTACTTACTCGGTTATGTAACGTTACTGCAGTTACAGACCGGTCACTGCCTTATTAGTAGGCCTGCTGCTCTGCTGCACACTGCATACTATACGATGACACACTGCTTCAAATAATAGTGCATTCGCTCCGAACTGCAGTGTGCTCATGATGATACGGCGGGCGGGGGGCCGGATTGGATTCTAAAAAGGTTACGTTTAGTTATGGCTTTACGCACGCTGTCACGGCAGCCCCAAGGGACCAAATCCACCCAAATCAGTGTCCCGCCAGCAGGCAACACTGACTGAAGGCATGGATTTGTTATTGGCGAAGCACAATTGACTGGGGAGACATACTGTGAGTGAACAACAGTTGATTATATTTGTGTGTCACAGTGACACACGTGCAGTCAGTCAGTCGTTAATGTGAGTTGCAGTGGCAGGCACTCAGGTCTAGACCCGGCCCTGATAAATAAGTGCCGGTGCTAAGCACCGGAAAGCACCGGCACAAATTAAGCACTGCTTCCTGGGGTACCCATCTCGCCATACGTGTGAAACCCAAACAACCATATAGTCTAAGAGAGAAATTACAACAACATACCAAATACAAGTAACTTTAAGGGTCCTTCAAATTTCCTCAACTCTAAATGATGACAGATTAAAGTCATCAGAAGTACTCTAACAGGAAGACTTGCTACTCTGGAACGGCCTGTAGAACTTCAGCAGCCCCATGTTCCTACAGATCCACTTCATACCTGAACATAGGAGGGCAAAGTTCATTGGACAGCAAGAAAATCCAAAGATCTGCTCATGGAATATTAAAGGTATAGAACGACAATCTAAAACCTCTGGAAGTAATCTGCAAACCTTTTTTGAGGATCATCAAGTAATGTGTCTGCGACAAATGTGGAATCCTTGACCTTTCAAATTGGAAAACTTAAATTCATAATACATTTTGGCTAAAAAGAAAAACATGGGCCCCCGAGTGGTAGCCTAATAGCGCTGATACATAAAAGCATTTTTTAAAACCACTATTGTGTAATCAGTTTCAGTCTATACACTGTGAACTCTTTTAGGAAATAAAAATCAAAGCCAAGTAATACTGTTAAATGTGTATTTTTCACCTTCGCTCGTTTCAAACAAACTAAATCTCTTCACTGTTTTAGAATCTGTATTGCACTGTTATTATCACTGGGGAGTTAAATGACAATCTATTATTTCAATATCTAAATAACCTTGGGCCAGACAATTCTCCAGACTCATCTTTCAATAAACCCTTGCCTACCTGTGCAGCATGGTTGGCCAACAAGCAACCAAAGAACAGTTATATGTCCAAATTATTCATTGATGTAGGTTTTTGATTCTGTGCACTGAATGGAAGACCTTATTTACACTACCTTCAGAAACATCAGAGTAGACAATCTCATACCAGTCTCCTGGGATGACTATGCTCTCATCAAGTTCAGCATCTCCGTCTCAGTCTAACGCACATGCAGCACAAACAGACCAACCCACTGAAACTGGAACAGCATCACTGACAAGGACTGGAACAATCCTTTCAGCACCCACCGACCTGAAGATAGCAACAGCCTCTCCAAAGCCATCAAGAATCTTCAATTGGATCACCTGCTGCGCCGACTCTCAGGCCCCCTCAAGCCCAGCATTATTGCAAGATCTAGACCTCAGACCAATTGGTGCATGGAGGAACTCAGACTGGGTTCACTGACAGAATATCAATGTAAAAAATATAGACTGCAAAAATATCGATGAACAAATATAGAATGCAAAAATATCGACTCCCTATACGTAAACAGGTAAGAACAAAACTTTGAGAAAAAAATATTGAAGTAAAAAATATAGTTGTACAAAATATCGATTTATATATATATATATATATATATATATATATATATATAATATAAAAATAATGAATATTAAATATGTTAAATAATAAAATTAATATACAAAAATATAATAGATTTAATATGAATTTTAACAAATATAACAAATAAACTTAAATAAAAAAGTTAAACACACATACATAATAATTCATATATATATATTTACATCAAAACAATTAATAAACTATTAATTTAAATTTATTTTAATTTTAGAATTATATAAAACTGTACAAATATATATATATATATATATGTATATATATATATATATATGAAAGCACAATTTCTTCTGTTACAAGAAAATTCCAGGACGCTCAGGGCTGCTTCATAAGTTTATTGGCAAGGTTGCTCAATACCAACGCGTTTCACCTCTCAGCTTTTTCACGGTATAATTGATGCCGCCATTTTGCCGTTTTACATACACAGTATCAGTAAAAGTAAGAAAGGACCATCATAGTGCATCATTATTAATCCTCTATTACCATGAGCGCCTTTTTTAAATGTTGTAAATTTCAAGCATTGAATCTATTTCAACATCGCAATGATTACAATTTGCAAGCTCAGCAAGGCTATGGTGACATGTATTTAACCAGCACTATTGTCTATTTATTTTGAATTATGTGGATTTATTTTGAATTTTGTGGTTTCATATATATTATATATAATTGATTGTGTTTGCAGTATGTTCTTTATGTCTATGAACTTGTCTGAGTATTTCTATGGGAATTGGAACGTAATATACTAACTTGATAAAGGCATCGCCGAAACGCATTGTTTGTGTGCACAATAAATTTGTGTATAGTCCTCCGGTGTGCCGCTTGGTCCTTGTTGGAATTCCTGCATCGTCCTGTGGTATATATATATATATATATATATATATATATATATATATATATATATATATATATATATATACACATATATATATGCACCAATAGCATAAAATCTAATTAAAAAAAACATTCTATTATAAATTCAAACATTAAACTATTTAAAAATCTTCAAACTTAAATTTCACACTCCAGTCAGTGCAACAGTAGGGAATGTGCTGGATAGCGGAAGGGTAGAAATTACTATTCCCACTCCATTGAGTGTAACAGTAGGGAAAATGTTGGATACCTGAGAGGTAAAAATGACTGTTGCCACTCCAGTGAGTGCAACAGTAGGGAAAGTGTTGGATAGCGAAGGGGTAAAAATTACTATTCCCACGCCAGTCAGTGCAACAGTAGGGAAAGTGTTGGGTAACAGAGGGGAAAAATTACTATTCCCACTCCAGTGAGTACAACAGTAGGAAAAGTGTTGGATAGTGGCGGGATAAAATTTACTATTCCCACTCCAATCAGTGCGACAGTAGTGAAAGTGTTGGTTAGCGGAGGGGTACAAATTACTATTTCCACTCCAGTGAGTGCAACAGTAGGGAAAGTGTTGGATAGTGGCGGGATAAAATGTACTATTCCCACTCCAATCAGTGGAACAGTAGGGAAAGTGTTGGATTGCAGAGGGGTAACAATTAATATTCTCACTCCAGTCAGTTCAAAATTAAAAACAAACAAAATATTAACGAAAATATTTAAAAATCAAAATAAATAAAAAGTATATAAATATGTTAAAAATTAAAATGCAAATATATTTATTACAAATTTAAAAAACGTAATTTTCAAACAAATAAATATATGTAATTAGAAATTATTTAAAAACAAAAACATTAATTATTACATAGATTTACTTTCTTTATTTTCTACCCTATAACACCACACAATTCACAACCCACATATAAATAAAAATAAATTGTACTTCCATAATTAACATATTATATAAGCAATTAAAGAAATATTATGAATTACAAAACAAATTAAAATTCATAAAAATTAATTAACTTCCCACACTTTACCGTATAATCTCCACAACCCACAGCTAAAATTAAACTGAAAAAAATTAATTACAGAATTAAAACTAATTTTCAATTAAAAAACTAATAGTATTTAACAACTAATTATAAAGTAAGTAAAATTAATTAACTCCCCAACCTTTACCCCTATAAAAGTAAAACCAACACAAAAAATTAAACAATTACCCTAATTGATTATCAATTAATTAATTCATATTAATGATCAACTAATTATTAATTAAACATAAATTACTTCCCCCTAACCCCTATAAACCCCACAACCCACACCTAAAATTAATTACACAATTTCCATATTTAATTTTCAATTCATTAATTAATATTAATTACCAACTAATTATTAATTAATTAAACATAAATTACTTCCCACCCTTTACCCCTAAAAACCTCACAACCCACACCTAAAGAAATCACACAATTACCATAATGAATTACCAATTAAATAATTAATATTAATTAACAATCAATTAATAATTAATAATTAATTTCAAATTAATTACTTCCCACAATTAACACTATAAAATCTCAAATAAATAAATATTAATTAATAAAACATAATCATTAATTTATTATAATTAAATTACTTCCCACCCTATTCCCCTATAACCCCACAACCCGCAACGGAACAAAAAAACGCAAAATGTAATTAAAATAAAATTGATAACTACTAAAAGTTTTAACACATATATTAAAAAACATAAACAATACTTATACAAAAAACATACATCACTTACATTTAAAATATAAACTAAAATATAACACTAATTAAAAAATCGATATTTTAAACAAATATATTTTTTGCAAATGATATTAATGACTTCTATATTTCTGAAAAGGCTATTTCTTACCTTAAATTTGAAATTCTTGATCACAATATTCTTGCTGTCGATATTTCTGTGTCACGATATTTCCAACTCAATATTTGTGTAAATCGACATTTCCAACTCGATATTCTGTCTGAATACCCTCAGACTGATGAAAAGCTACTGTAAACAACTGGAGCACAAAGGGAGAATGAGCCTGGACAATACAGACAGGCGCGCATTCAATTCTGCCCTGAGAAGCTAGCAGAAAATGATCCGGTCCACCAAATGTGCCACTGTGGGAGAACGCACCAACAGAATGAAAGAAATCTTCACTGTTGTGAAGGATTTCACCTCATCAGCAGCTACCTCCAACTTGATCACCACTTCACAGGACCACTACAACAATTTCTCTAAATTCTCCAGCAACAAAATGACCGCCTCTTACTGCAACTTCAACCCGCAATCAGAGCCGACATACCACGCCAAGCACTGCCAGATCTTCTCCAAAGAACCAATGCTAACCACATGGCCCATCATCGCCCGAGAAAAAATGGCTGCCACCATGAAGTCCATTTACTCAGGGGCCCCATCGGACCTCGGCCCCCACCAAGCCTACTCCAGAGGAATGCAACTCATCAGTGCCATGTTCACAACCATTCAGAATGCCTCTATCACTTCAGTGACCTTGCCAGACACCTGGAAAAATACGACTGTCCTTTCATTCCTGAAGAAACCCTCCACGGACACTTCAACACTCATCAACTACAGACTGACCTCCCTGCTACTAATACCTACCACAGTCTTAGAAAAAAATCATCAACAGACGCATCACTGAGTACCCCAATGACCACCAAATCCTAGACACCACTCAGTCTGATTGTAGATCCAACCACAGCATGGAAACTGCCCTCATCAATGCCAAGGATGACATCCATATGACTCTGGAAAAAGGAGACACAGTGGGTGTTATCCACCTGGACCTCTCCACAGCATTTGACACAGTCTCCCACCCCACCCCATCCTTATCCAGCACCTACCAGACATTGTAATGCAAGAACACGCACTCTGATGGATCTGCTCATTCCTTACTGGTAATACTCAATCACCATACTCCTCAGATGCTCGCAACCTTATCTGTGGAGTTCTGTAAGGATCCTCCCTGAGCCAGGCCTTCTTCAATGCATATATGATCTCTCTAGCCAGCATCATCCGCTCTCATGACATCAACATCCTCTCCAACACCGACAACTCGCAACTCATTTTCTCCCTCACGGATAAGATGTCCAGTACCCGGCTGAGGTTCAATACCAGCATGACTGAAATGGCCTACTTCATGAACACTAGCTGCCTAAAGCTGAATATCGACAGGACCGAAAACATAATCTTCAAGTATAGCAATTCACTGTGGAACTGCCCCTTTTGGGCAATAGATATAGGACTGACACCCCCTTCCCCCCAACACCCACGCTGAGAACCTCTGGATCATTCTCTAAAGCAATCTTAACATGTTGCCCAAGTCAACACCATCACTGCCTCATGCTTCCATACTTTGAGGACGCTGAGAAAAGTTTTCAAATGGCTCCCAATCAGCACCTGGAAAACCATCATGCAACAAAAAACTCCCCAGAAGGCTGCAGATAATTCAAAGCCCTGAAGCTAGAATCACTCTCAACATCCCACACTGCATTCACATCACACAACATCTGAAGGAGCTCCACTAGCTCCCCATATACAAGCAAATACAATTCACACTACTCACCCACACTTTCAAGGCACTACAAAAAGCTGGCCCAGCATGCCTCAACAATCGCACTGATTTCACAAACATTCCAGACACCTCCTCTCCTCCGGACTCCTACTTGCACACATCCCACGCATAACGAAAACCAGATCCGGCGGTTGAGCCTTTTCCTACATTGCTTCTAAAGTGTGAAATGACCTGCCACTACACATAAGAGCCTCCTCCTCACAACCTGAATTCTGCAAAAAGATGAGAACCTGGCTTTTCAAATAGTCCCACAAGGCCCTAGGTTTGATTAGAGACTCACCTGCTCAGCACAAGGATACCCTCCCGGGTGATTGTGCACTCTACAAATCTGCATTATATAAAATAACATAACATAACATAACAAAAAGCATAATTTACTACACTTTGTTGCACTACACTGTTTTCGATTTATGCAAAAAATGTCAAACTATCCTAGAAAAGAAAGTGATCAGGACACTCAACAATACCTTTACATCTAAACCATAATTACTACTTTTCTGAAAACCATAACCTCATTAGCTCTCTAACCACAGTCCATAAGAGATCTATAAAATGCAATGGAAATTGATAGGTAAACAAAGTGCGGCTAGGAAATCAAGATTTCATTTCACGATATGAAAGTTTAAACCCTAACAATCATGACTTCAGTAATAGTTTCTGTTAGATTAAGCAAATGTTACGGTCAATTTCCAACTTCCTTTCTCCCAAAGAAAATATCAATAGGGCTCCGTTCCATTTCATCCATGAGGATTGGTTGGTCAGTCTAGCAAAAACAAAAAATCGAGCGCAAATAAGAGCTCTTCAAAAATCCATTATCCAAATGTCGGGATGTTCTGATCAAAAAGGAAATGGAAATAAAAGAATTATGAAAGAACGCACGTGAAACAGCCTGGCTACAATTACATACAAATAAGGAAAGTGACACAAAACAATTTTGGCTACTAATTGGATATGGCTCCTGCTCCTATAGAAATGCGACTGACCATTTCATACAATACGAACCCTGAGATACCCATATGAATTAAATCTATGTAAAAACAAATGTTGCAACTTTTGATCTCCATAATATGTTCATTCTTTTTGTCACATAAAAAAATGTGAGATAATTTCATTCATCAAAAATGCATGTTCCTCAAAGGTGGCAGGTCCCAATAGAATTCTTATTGATGTTATTAAATCAAATCCCAGCTCATGAAGTTTTCTTTTGTATCATTTATTTTCATTAATTCTACAAACTGGACAAATTCTCCTTTTTGGACGGGGGCGATAGTACATTTAATCATTAAAAAAGGAGCAAAAGAAAATGCAAAAAACTATCGACTTATAACTTTGATAGACTCCAAGGGTAAACATTTTATGAAATAACTATTGAATGTCCTCAATTCTTGCGCAATGGAAAATAATCTTCCACTAAATCAATCTACATTTAGATCAAATTGGTCTATGATTGATAACATTGTCAACTTAAGTTTACTGGTAGTCAAAATATTAATAAGGAAACTCAGACTCTGGCCGTGATTAAGAGTTTGGTGGATGGGATACTTCGTCACAAATTATCTATTAATATATATATTAACGCCGATTGCATGGGGCAGCAACGGATTTAGCATACCCACCGTCACACCGAGACCCATCTGGGGGCATTCAATGTTACAGCAGCAACATCGCGCGCTCCATTTGGAGATAAAGGACACTACAAGGCCCATAATGCTCTGCTAGTCGCGGCAGAGCGTCCCATTCAGGGCATGCATTGGAGCATTTAAATAATGAGGGCGGTGTCCTATGCGCCTTCAATTGCCAAAGCCTCTGATGAGAAGTGGGGACACTTCGAAACGCATCAGGCATCCATGGCACATTGAAAAGTTATCGTTGTACCAGTGGATTGTATACCATGAAGGCTCTTTAGGAGCATTTGCTGCTCGAGTGCTCCTTGTACGTTGGGTACTTGGAGCTTGGATATATATATATATATATATATATATATATATATATATTCACTGAAAAAACCATAGGTTTTAGGGACAGTTATAGTTAGTTGGACATTGCACTCGTACAAAACCCGTGAAATTCCCCTGTTATAGTTAGTTCAGCTAACTATAACTCGCGCCCCGCAATGCACTGCTGATGACGTCACATATTACATCACTCATGACATGGTCAGTGACATCACTGATGACATCACTGATGACATCTCAAATGTCAGTGAATTTCAAAGGTTTTTTAAATGCTAATTTCTAACTATAACTTGTCTGAAACCTATGGTTTTTTCAGTGAATTTCAAAGGTTTTTTAAATGCTAATTTCTAACTATAACGTGCCTGAAACCTATGGTTTTTTCAGTGAATTTCAAAGGTTTTTAAAAGGTAATTTCTAACTATAACGTGCCTGAAACCTATGGTTTTTTTCAGTGAATTTCAAAGGTTTTTTAAATGCTAATTTCTAACTATAACGTGCCTGAAACCTATGATTTTTTAAGTGAATTTCAAAGGTTTTTTAAATGCTAGTTTCTAACTATGCCAACAGAGGTAGGACATGTGAAGAAAAAACGCACAGAAAGAAGCAAAAGATGTGCAGAAAGAACCAACAGAGGAGCAGAAAGAGGCCTTGTTGCAAAATCATCCTGTGCCCACAACTTTTTCAGACGGGTATTGGTGGTAACTGACTCTGACTAACCAGAGCCAGTGCGCGTTTGCACAGTGGTGAAGGGAGGGGGGGCCTGAGGTGACATGTGTGCAAACGCGCCCCGTGGCGCGTTTTAAGTTGCGGGATTAAGTCCCCTTGAATCCTGAGGGTCCCTGGGGCCCAACTAGCCCCCCAGGTACCTACAGTTAGGACCACAGAGCTGAGTTGCAGAGAGGCGTTCCGAGGCCACGCACCTTTTTCACCTCTCTGCAACGCAACTCTGTTGTGCTTACTGAAGGTACCTGGTGGGCTAGTTGGCCCCCAGGATTCAAAGGGAATTAACTCCCCAACTTAAAACGCACCACAGGGCGTGTTTGCGCACGTCACCTGAGGCCCCGCCCCCTCCCTTCACCACTGTGCAAACGCGCCCCGTGGCGCGTTTTAAGTTGCGGGATTAGGTCACCTTGAATCCTGAGAGTCCCTGGGGCCCAACTAGCCCACCAGGTACTTCCAGTAAGCACCACAAGCCTGCGTTGCAACACCTGTAACAAATTGTGCAGTTGTGTTTAGGTAGTGAAGAGGGTTGTGCTGGGGGTAGTGTTTTAGGGTTTAGGGTAGTGCAGTGGTGTTTGTGTAGTGTAGGGGGTCATGCTGGGGGTAGATTTAGGGTTTCGGGTAGTGCAGTGGTGTTTGGGTAGTGTAGGGAGTCGTGCTGGGGGGAGTGTTTTAGGGTAGTACAGTGGTGTTTGGGTAGTGTAGGGGGTCGTGCTGGGGTTAGTGTTTTAGGGTTTAGGGTAGTGCAGTGGTGTTTGGGTAGTGTAGGGGATACTGCTGGGGGTAGTGTTTTAGGGTTTAGGGTAGTGCAATGGTGTTTGGGTAGTGTAGGGGGTACTGCTGGGGGTAGTGTTTTAGGGTTTAGGGTAGTGCAGTGGTGTTTGGGTAGCGTAGGGGGTACTGCTGTGGGTAGTGTTTTATGGTTTAGGGTAGTGCAGTGGTGTTTGGGTAGTGTAGGGGTTCGTGCTGGGGGTAGTTTTTTAGGGTTTAGGGTAGTGCAGTGGTGTTTGTGTAGTGTAGGAGGTCGTGTTTTAGGGTTTAGGGTAGTGCAGTGGTCTTTGGGTAGTGTAGGGAGTCGTGCGGGGGTATTGTTTTAGAGTTTAGGGTAGTGCAGTGGTCTTTGGGTAGTGTAGGGGGTTGTGCAGGGGGTAGTGTTTTAGGGATTAGGGTAGTGCATTGGTATTTGGGTAGTGTAGGGGGTCATGCGGGGGTAGTGTTTTAGGGTTTAGGACAGTGCAGTGGTGTTTAGGTAGTGTAGGGGTCGTGCTGGGGGAGTGTTTTAGGGTTTAGGGCAGTGCAGTGGTGTTCGGGTAGTGTAGGGGGTCGTGCTGGGGGAGTGTTTTAGGGTTTAGGGCAGTGCAGTGGTGTTCGGGTAGTGTAGGGGGTCGTGCTGGGGCGAGTATTTTAGGGTTTAGGGTAGTGCAGTGGTGTTCGGGTAGTGTAGGGGGTCATGCTGGGGGTAGTGTTCTAGGGTTTAGGGCAGTGCAGTGGTGTTCGGGCAGTGTAGGGGGTCGTGCTGGGGGTGGTTTTAGGGTTTAGGGCAGTGCAGTGGTGTTCGGGCAGTGTAGGGGGTCGTGCTGGGGGTGGTGTTTCAGGGTTTAGGGCAGTGCAGTGGTGTTCGGGCAGTGTAGGGGGTCGTGCAGGGGGTGGTGTTTCAGGGTTTAGGGCAGTGCAGTGGTGTTCGGGCAGTGTAGGGGGTCGTGCAGGGGTTGTGTTTCAGGATTTAGGGCAGTGGTGTTCGGGCAGTGTAGGGGGTCATGCTGGGGGTGGTGTTTCAGGGTTTGGGGCAGTGCAGTGGTGTTCAAGCAGTAAAGGGGGTCATGCTGGGGGTGGTGTTTCAGGGTTTAGGGCAGTGCAGTGGTGTTCGGGCAGTGTAGGGGGCGGTGCAGGGGGTGGTGTTTCAGGGTTTAGGGCAGTGCAGTGGTGTTCGGGCAGTGTAGGGGGTGGTGTTTCAGGGTTTAGGGCAGTGCAGTGGTGTTCGGGAAGTGTAGGGGGTCATGCAGGGGGTGGTGTTTCAGGGTTTAGGGCAGTACAGTGGTGTTTTTCCTAACCTTTAATTCTGCCTCCTCCTTTGTATTTCAATGGTTGCAAATCCAGTAATGTCTTCGGAGAGAAACGGGTTAAGTGCAGGACTGGCCTTGGTCAACAATATTTAAACCAGCAGACGTTCTTTCAGCCATGTTTGGGTATAACCAGTAATTCAGGGGAGCTGCACATTCCATAACCTATTGTTTTTCAAATGTAAGCCACGACTGTGCACTGTGACTGATATGGCGATTTCTGTTTTGTTACCTTTCTATTGGGGACGTTTGGTAATGCCAGTGCAGAACAAAACCTACAAATTCTTTGGAGAGGAAAGCCGTGCAAGGCAAACAGAGAATGAGTGCTTTATCAGAGTGGCAGTGATATCCATTACATCTGCCCTTAAGGTAACTCAAAGAGCCCAAAATGAGGCGCTGCATGGCAAACATGGCAGTGTAAGAACAGACCACTTAATATGGCTAAAAAACATAGTCAACTCTACGACTTGTTGCTTTCACACAGGTATGTACTCAGATTACCAGAGGATTTCAGCTAAGTGGAAAAAAAAATTAAAAAATCGCTTCATTTTAAAAAGAAAAGCAGATTATGGGAGCTATAGTCTTTGTTCATGCTAACTGAATCCATTGAACTGAATACCAGATTGTAAAGATTTTTCAAAGGAAAACCCAGAATTAGAATATGGTGTCTCCAGCAGTTTGTTCACCTTGTAGATCTTACTGTCCCCTTAAATTGCAAATTATTAGGTATGGGGGAAAGGCGTGTCTAGACACTGGAACTGGGATTTATTCATTTCAATCGAACTTATAGCTAGGCAAAGAATGATAAATAAGGGAGTGAAAAAACCGAGCTGAGAAAAGCCTCTGTAAAAAATCAGAGCGCGCCTGGAGTCAATGTTACGACCCAGTTGCCAAACTAGTTTACAGAATAACCCTAAAAACGTCCACAAGCATAAACGCTGCACCATAAAGGATTACTTCGCCCACAAGATCAAACTAGCTGAAAACTCGTCAAAAACACTTTTTAAAATTGTTCAAGATTTTACTAATCCTGCTGCTCTTGTCAGCACAGTACGGCCTACTGCCTCTCTCTGTGCTGGGTTATCTGATCTTTTCAGGATAAAATCCAATCTATCTATGACACCTTCCCTCCCAACCTGACCCCGCCCGAGCTTGCTGCCTATCCTGATAAGTCCGAGGTGCTGACCGAATTTCTTCCTGTTTCTCTCAAGGACTCTTTAAAACATCTATTAGCTTGTAAATCAAGCTCACCTGGCAATCCCTGCCCGGCCCAGATTTTTCAACTCTTGGCTACCAGCCTTAATACTCCGTTGAATCAGATCTGGAATGACTCCCTGAGTTTAGGCATCTTCCCTGCAGTATGGAAACAGGCTTTCCTACTGCCAATTCTAAAGAAGCCAGATGCTGACCCCGCAGAATATAAAAATTTCCAACCTATCCCCCTTCTGCCGGCTCCAGCAAAATTTCTTGAGAAACTAGTCCAGAGTCAACTTTCAGAGTTTTCTGGAATCAAATAATCGATTCTGTGACTCCCAATACGGCTTTAGAACAGGCTATAGCACGGAAACTGCCCTCCTAGCAGTGTCTGAGAGCGTTCGCGAGACTATCGACCAGGACAATGCAGCCATGCTCGTGCTGCTGGACCTGTCCACGGCCTTCGACACGGTGGCCCATCCGATTCTCTTGGAGCGATTAAAGGGTCTAGTCCTGGATCCAGTCCTTCCCGAAGAACCGGACACAGCAAGTCTTTCTCCGGCCCCACATGTGCTCCCAGAAACCATTATTATGTGGGGTCCCTCAGGGCTCTGCACTGAGTCCTCTCCTCTTCAATGCTTACCTCTTGCCACTTGCTGCACTGGTAGAATCCTGCGGAGTAAAGGTGATCTCCTATGCGGATGACACCCAACTGCTGTTCTCCTTCAAAGATCAATCCAAGGCTGTTTTTGCCAACTTTAGAACGTGTCTGAGTAACATCTCGGCTTGGATGACCCATAACTGTCTCAAGCTGAACTCGGATAAAACCGAGGTGCTCTTCTTTAACCAGCAGCCCCCCTGCTGCGCTCCGGTGGCCTCAAGAACTGAATCCCCCGAGCCAGTTGACTCGGTGAAAAACCTGGGGTTCAGATTCAACAACGAGCTCTCTTGTAAATCTCAGATCAGGCAAGTCTCCTCCTCCTGTTTTGGGAAGCTTCGAACTCTGAGGAAATTCCTCCACTTCCTCCCTCTTGACTGCAGAAGGACGGTAATTCACGCCCTCATCACTTCTCATCTTGACTACGCCAACGGCCTCTATCAAATCAAATCAAATCAGGGGACATTGGTACTGCGCACACATCACTCGAAAGTCTCATGGCGCAAGCAGACGGCTCTGAAAGGAAATGAAGTGGCTCAGATGTCAAAAAGCCATGTCTTCAGCCTTTTGCGAAAAGAGTTATGGTCAGGGACATTTCGCAGTTGGATAGGAATTTTATTCCAAGATGATGGGGCAAGAAAGGAGAAAGATCGTCCTCCTTTTCTGGCAGTATGTATCTTGAGAGGGGTGAGCAAAAATTGATTGCTAGACCTAAGCGTCCTGCGTGGTTGGTACCAACATAATTTCTTGGTCCAGTATCTCGGACCTTTTCCGTACAACTGTTTGTGGACTAGACAGAGGACCTTGAAAAGAATTTGTTTTCTGACTGGTAGCCAGTGAAGAGATCTCAAGCAGGGTGCGGAGGGTGATCTGGGAGGAAGATCCAAGACCAGCCTTGCCGCAGTATTCTGCAAGATCTGTAGTCTGTCCAGAAGGTTTTCGTTAATTGAAAACAGTAGGGAGTTTCCATAGTCCATTCGGTTTATTATCAACCCTTGGACTAATGGTTTCCTGGCCTCCACTGGTAACCACTTGAAGACCTTCCGAAGGCTACGCATTACTCCAAAACACGTGCCAATGATATGGTTGATCTGGTTCCTCATGGACAATTGGTTGTCCATGTGGAAACCTAGGTTCCGCACCGACAGTGTGGGGGTAGGGCAGAGGCCAAGATGGGATGGCCACCAGTCGGTGGACCAATGCTCCTGTGCCTTGCCAAAGAGCATGACCTCGGACTTGGCTCCATTTAGTTGTAGGTAATTGGAGGTCATCCACCTGTCGATGTGGGATAGGCATTTGTTGAAGCGTAGCTGTGTTTCAGTAGGGTCTGGGCCGATGGTGACCAGAATTTGAGTGTCATCTGCATAAGATATGACATCAAATCCATAGGATCTGATCACCTTGGCCAGTGGGGTCATGTACAGATTGAATAGGGTCGGGCTCAAAATAGAGCCCTGTGGTACTCCCATCTTGACTGGTCTCTCACGTGAGAGGTTGTTACCGATCTGTACAGTTGTCACTCGGTTGGCTAGGTAGCTCTTGAAACCACTCGAGGGCCGTGCCTCTGACACCTATCTCCCAAAGCCGATGCTCTAAGATGCTGTGGGAGATGGTGTCAAAGGCTGCGGACAAATCGAGCAGGACGAGGATAGCTGACTGATGTTTGTCCAAGGCCAGCCTGATGTTGTCTGTTACCTCGACCAAGGCAGTCTCAGTACTGTGGGCCGCCCTAAAGCCCGATTGGGAGGGATCGAGCAGTCCCTGACTCTCCAAATGGTTAACGAGCTGCTGGTTGATCAGAGATTCTAGTATTTTCCCGAAGTAGGGAAGCAGAGAGATTGGGCGGTAGTTGGAGAGCAGCGTTGGGTCGGCAGTGGGCTTTTTTAAGATCGGTCTTACCCTGGCTGCTTTCCAGCTTCTTGGAAAGTCCGCCTTCAAAAGTGAATTATTGAATAGCTCAGTGAGACTCTCCAATAATACCGGTGCGACAATGGGAAGGATTTTGGGCGGTACCATATCAGTGGGGAACCTGATTTTATCCTCAACATGGTAGTGGAGACTGCTTTGGTGTCAAGCTTGGTAAATTCGTCCAGGATATGGGAGGGGTCGGTGAACATTCTGAGTACATCTTCCGAATTAGAGTTGTGTGGTGGAGGAAAAGACAGATGAATGGCCATGATTTTTTCTTCGAAATATTCGGAGAGAGAGTCGGTCCAGGTTTGGGAGTCAGGTATTGATGGCTGATTGATAGGAGCTGTGAATTCTTTCAAAATTTGATAGAGTTCTTTGCTTGAGTTTTCTGCCAGGTTTATTCTATTTAGAAGAAAGAGTTTTTTTGCCTGTTTGATATCGGTCATGTAGCCATGATGAATATTTTTATAAGTTTCGCGGTCAGCCGTGCTTTTGCGCCATTTGCGCTCCGCAGTCCTACACAGAAGCTTTGTAATTTTTAGTAGGTCTGTGAACCAGGGAGCAGACCTGGGCTTAATTTTGACCTGGGTGAGGGGAGCAATTTTGTCTAGCGCAGCCAGGATGGCTTTGTCAAGATCTAGTGCTGCCAGATGTATATTGGTTTCTGTCCCTAAAAAGTCTAAGCTAAAATGTTTTGAAAAAAGGGGCAGATTGATTTTACGCCAGGGTCTTCGCAATATTGACGTGTTATTAGAGCCGTTTTTACTCATTGTTGTGGGAATAATTTTAATAAATGATGGTCTGTCCATAATAGTGGCTCAGGGGGTTCAGCAGTGATTCCTGGGTAATTTGTAAAAAGGAGGTCAAGTGTGTGGCCTGCTCTGTGGTAGGGCCGGTGATCCGTTGGACAAGTCCGAGAGTATTCATATTTGAGATCAGCTGGTCAGTCTCCACGTTAGAGAGAATCTCAGCGTGAAGGTTAAAATCTCCGATAAGTAAGAAGTTGTCAGAGGCTAGTACATGAGGTGCAAGGGTCTCTAGTAACGTGTCAGAGAAATCACCTTTGGGACCAGGGGGGCGATAGATTAAGGCCCCTCTCCAAGTTCCATTGGATAGGCTGTCAAATTTGAAGATACAGAGTTCTAGATGGTCTGAAGTGATAGTATCTAGGATTGTAATATTCAAATCCCCGGTGGAGGATATTAATAGACCTCCCCCTCTTCTCTCCTTTCTATCTAATCTAATGATTTTCTACTGAGGTGGAAAGGCGATGTGAACGTTAGGGGAGGCGTGTTCATGTAGCCAGGATTCCGTGACAAAACATAAGTTTGGTACGACCAGATCTAACAGGCTCCATATCTCAACTGCGTGTTTGGGGATGGAGCGGGCGTTCAGATAAATGGCAGTAAGTAGGTCGGGAACGTCTGGTTTGCTAAAGTCGTTAGAGGTTGTGATTTTAGTTGAGTTGGGTGCACTCGGTAGAAGGGAGATGCTGTAATGTCTAGATAAAGCCTCTTCTACAATGGCGTTGGTTCCTATACAGGGTTTGTTTAGCTCTTTTAATTCCCTGTTCGTATACTTTAAAATTGCCATGTTACCTAGAAACAGGGGCGACAGCCTTGGAAGCAGGGGTTCTGGCCTCTATCTGGGATTCCCCGCCTATCTGACCCGAAGACTCCAAATGATCCAGAACGCTGCGGCCAGACTGATTTGCAAGATATCCTATCGCCATTCTATCACCCCCCACTTAAGAGACCTCCATTGGCTGCCCGTCATCAGGCGCATAGAATTTAAGGCACTCACCATGGCACTTTGAGCCACCAGGGGTCAAGGCCCAGCTTACCTGAGAGCCAGACTTCAACATTACCATCATGCCAGGGCCCTGAGATCTAACCACCAGCGGCTCCTCACTATTCCTCGCTTCCGTAAGACGAGGACTGGAGGCAGAGCTTTCTCTGCCAGGACCGCGAAACTCTGGAATGCCTTGCCCCTCTCTCTCCGCCTGACTCAATCTGAACCTGCTTTCCGTCGAGCCCTAAAAACCTGGCTCTTCAACTCCCCCTAACTCCACTCACCGTGCACTTGTGTCAGTTTCCCGCTTTAGCGCCGGGACACCTCCGTTGGGGGGTAGCCGTGCGCTCAACAAATGTCTAAAAAAATAAATAAAAAACGTGTTGTACGCAATTTCGTACACTTTCATTAAAAATTCACTTTATGGTATCTTGTAGAAAAACTGAATGCATGGACATAGCTCACGTTCAAATAACCTGTAAGATAGGAACGAGAGGCCTAGCTTGAAGAAACAAAATATGTTCCCATGAGATATTTTTTATTTGAACCATTCTGTTGCGAAATAGATTTGTGAGAAATTTCAAGCCTGCAAAATTGTTGACATTTTTTGCATGGTGCATAATTTATGAAATTCATGAATTTCAGAGTCACCACTGGAAGTTCTCTCTCATTAAAATATGATTTTCTGTCCAGAGGTGAAAAGACAAAGCAGGGCAGATGGAAAATAATTGATGGAAGAGGTGTGGTAGATGGAAGAGTGACAGACTGTGTTCTGCTACTGAACGCACTTAGGGCCTGATAGAGTTAGTCTGGCAGACATAGAACACCATCCCAAATGCCTTGGAGTACCCTGTCTATCAAACTCTCAGTCCACCTGCCACATTTAGAGATGGGCACATGCACAGGCTTCAGTGGACAGAGCTCCTGTTTGCTCTGTTAATGTAAAGCTTCCTCTGTCAGCTCGATGGAGTAGGGGTCATCAGAGGAAGGGCATTGCATCATTCGCACTATTTAGGGTGAACGGTGTTCTGTCCATCCTCCCCAGGAAAAACCTGGAGAAAACTCCAAGGGTGTCGAGCTCATTAGCTTTTTATTTGTTTTTGGAAGACAAAAAATTTGAAAAGTTTGATGGGCAGCTATCAAAACCGCTGGCACCCGTGAAACATTTTTGTACCTTGAAGAGCAACTCTTTTTAATGTAGTGAAATTAAAGCTGGCTATGCATTCATCTAAAAACTTATGCTAGAAATGTAGTTCAACATTTGTAACTAAAGGGGCTTAAGGCTGTGTTGACCAGAAACATGCTTGTAATTGTTTCCCCAAGAAAGGGAACTTCACCCTCTATTGGCTCATTCTCATGTTTGCAGGTTATCCCTCCTGCTGATGCTTAGCACTGGGACCAATTGAAAGGCGGTCTAATGCATATAATGCTGACAGAGCTGAAAGGCTTCTTTTTGAATTCTGACTTCATCATGTGACACACAATTATGTGATTGTAGGTAAAAATCTAATTGCAAACTTGTGCAAGATTATCCTTCACAAATGTATTACGTTTTTTGAGAACTTTGCTATCTTCGTAAAAAAATAGTTGAAAACTTCTGATGAAATAGGCTTTGTGGAGTAAACTCAGCAAACCTCACTTTTAGTTTGAGAAATGTTTTGCATGTTTATGTGTGGAAAATATTGCTTGTAGCATTTTTGGGGGTTGAAAGTTTCACCCTCAGGTGGAGTTTTGTGAAGTTGACAAACTTCGCAAGCTTCATTAAGAGCCCGATTATGAGTTATGAAGGGATCAGTATTCTCACACTTTTAAGTGTTGATACTGCAGGACAAAATCTTAATATTGTTGCACAAAATATCATTGGACACAAATATTGTGTCAAAAATATCATGGTGTCAAGAATTTTCTGGGACAAGATATTGTAATAGGAATATCATTTTTAATAGTGTTAAATAATAGATATATTAATGTATTAAGTTTGAGCATTTTTATATAATAATTAATTGTAATGTAGCCTTTTTTTTAAATTATTGTCCACTATTCATTTGTTTCTAGAATTATTTTATTTGTTTATGTGGGTGTTGGGTTTTTAGTGTAGCAGTTTGTTGCTCAGGTTGGAGTGGGAATAATGCATTTAACCTCTCCAAAGTCCATACCTTTTTCTCACTGTTGCTTCCGATGGAGTGGAAATAGCCAATCTGACCACTTCAAAACCTTAACTCTTTCATTACTGTTTTTCTGTTTAGAGTGGGAATAGTATAGTAAATGTGACCCCTTCAAAGTCCAATACATTCCTTAATGTTGCTCACACTGGCGTGGGAATTTAAATCTGAACACTCTAATGTTTAGCACTTTCCCTACTGCTTAGTTTGGAATTCTAACTAATTTTTATCTTAATTATTTTTTCGTATTTTCTTAAGATGTATTTTTATTACATTTGAACTCAAAAAACAAGAGTGCCATTTACGCTACTATAACCACTAAACCAGTTTAAAGTAATCTGAAACCATCGTCTGATAATTCAAGTAATACCTCAAGGCACTCATTGTTCACAGAAGAACACAACCTTTAAAAAAAAATCTATTTTTAAGAAAGACCAGAATTAAGTCAGCCTTGATTTTTTCCCAAATGATTTTTCTGAGGGACAGTATGACATACTAAACCATTAAAACATCCCAAAACCTTTACATCACTTTGAGGAACTATGAGATATAAATTTAAATGATCTGCTAAGTCTTCGATTTATCCATGATGAAAATTCTAAAACAGAAATAACTCCTACTGTCTACCTTAGCCAGTCAATAGTGGAAATAATTGGGGCAAGAATATCTGATTTTGCTTCCTGGCAGTGCTTAATTTGTAAATAATGAAGTACAGGTGCTCAAATGTTTGTCAAAGTCCACACCCACTTTCCTCGGCTCCACCCACTTCCTCCACTGGCTCCACCAACTTCCTCTGAGCCACTGGAATTTTGTGTCAAGAAAGGGCCAAATTATGCAACAAGCTTGAGTAAATTATGTGGGAAGAAAAGGCAAATTAAGCAGCATAATGAGGGACATTTTATGATACTTCATTATTTTGTCAGTTTTACACTTGTTAACACTTCCTGGGCATTGACTGCACCTTATTAGTACCAGTTTAACACAAAAATATAGCAATAAGCAAAAGAACGGTGGCCAGTCAACCTTTGCAAAGCACCTTCACCTGCTCAGCATGTGTTGCTTGCGTATTTAATAACTTTTGAACCAATTAAGCTAGGAACATTTGTTTTGTTGAAAAAGGCAAATTATGAAGCAGATAATGCATTACGTGGCAAATGAGCAAATCTATACTTATGTGAAAAACGCTGCTGCCGCACAATTGCGTAATTCCAGTGGCCCTGCCTGCAGGTAGGTTATCATGTACTAAACAGTGCTGTAATTGGAAGTGTTTCCAAAGTCAACCTGGGAAACTGTTATTATATCTCAATTTAAACCCCAGCAAAAACTTTTGGAAAGGTGCCTAGTAGACGCTCTTGTCTATGATAAATACAGAAGACAAGATAAGGAGCAAAATATTAGCAGAAAGTCTATATCCATTGTTGACGACTTTGTTACTCTTGTTACACCAACATCAGAACGGTTTTAATCACTCACTGAGCCTCAGACACAGCTTCTGGGTTCTTGAAGGAACTATGCAAATGCATCTGCACTGGGAGGCCCTGGCCGAGTCAATAGACCAACAGAAATAATTTTACCATCTGAATTTGCCATATATGCTTGCAATATTCTGGCACATGGGATTCGGTGAGGGGATATGTCACAGTATCTCCCTATTTAATGCTGTACCATCAGCAAGAGTTAAGACAGGTAAAATAATATTATCACCTTTGCAGTGTCCCATGGCACTACACAGGTATGCCAGCTATCAACCATGCAAATCGCACTCTTGTCTGGAACCCCTGTCAACATGCTGAGAAACAACGGGGCAATGAGAGGGTTACAATACTCAGAGGGTCACACAGATCACCTGCTCTATTTTAGCAGGCAAGTGCGAGCAGGCTTAGGGGCCGATTCCGATTCGGGCCGGAAATCTCTCCGACCGAGCCGAACCCGGAGAGATTTCCGACCGAATCGGACCCGTGCAGCCCGACCGAACGAGTACGATGCGCACGTATGCCATCGGACTCGAGTCGGTCGGACTCCCATTGAAGTCAATGGAAGCCTGTCGCACAACGCGTACGCGGGCTCCCATTGACTCAATGGGTGCGATGCGGACAAGTGCGCCCCCTACAGCGTGTACGCGGCAAAGCGATTCGCGCCGTACACGCACAGGTAAGGGGGACCCATAGGTCCCCCCTGTGTGTGACTCGCGCAGCTACGCGTACAGGGGGGTCCGACACGGACCCCCAAAGTACGGCTCCCACAGCTCTTTCGAGCCGGAGTGCGCGGCTCGGTCGGACTGCTCGCGCCGCGCATCGTACTTACCCGGCCGGGGAACGTCTCCATTGCGCGGTGCGAGTCGTGTCCGTGCGAGTCGGTCGGTGCGGTTCGACCCGGGATCGAGTCGGTCGGAGCGGTCGGGACGCCCGGACGAGTCGGTCGGCGAATACGCATCGTACTCGCTCGCCCGGACGCGCGTACGAATCGGTTGGGAAATAGGGCTCCGAATCGGATCCGGTTAAGCCGAATCCGATTCGGAGCCCTACCGGCCGAGATCGGAATCGGCCCCTTAGTCTCAATGTTTGACTCTCTCTTGTGGAACAGTCATACCTCTTTGTCTATTGGAAGAAACGAGAAACCATGCATTTGCCCAATCCACCCAGCTGTTTATGATGATAAACCGCTGAGGCACTAACTGTGAAAAGCGCACATTTAGGTATCTGTGTGTATGTACGCATTTACCATAACATCGAGCGAAGAGTACTAACCGAGAATCTGGGAGCAACACTGCAATCGCTGAAAGACTGTGCAGAGTGCTGGAAGAAAACAAAATGGTGACGTGACATTCACACCTTCCGGAGTACTTTGCCAGAACGAACATATGTCTTAGATGACTTGCGGGAAAACATCGAATCTCACTTGATAAACTGATTTTTGGTCACGCAAGGGCCTAGGGGGATTTAATCATCAAGATTATGAACGCTATTAGGCAGCAGCACTGTAACATTGGCCGTCTGATTTTGTTACTGTGGCCCTATTGTGGTAAAAAAAAAAAAAAATAGGCCCAAGTAACAAAACCAGCCCATTTAAAAATCACCCCAGATCCCGCCCTTCCAGGCTCCCAGTATTGGTTACTACTTACTCGGTTATGTAACGTTACTGCAGTTACAGACCGGTCACTGCCTTATTAGTAGGCCTGCTGCTCTGCTGCACACTGCATACTATACGATGACACACTGCTTCAAATAATAGTGCATTCGCTCCGAACTGCAGTGTGCTCATGATGATACGGCGGGCGGGGGGCCGGATTGGATTCTAAAAGGTTACGTTTAGTTATGGCTTTACGCACGCTGTCACGGCAGCCCCAAGGGACCAAATCCACCCAAATCAGTGTCCCGCCAGCAGGCAACACTGACTGAAGGCATGGATTTGTTATTGGCGAAGCACAATTGACTGGGGAGACATACTGTGAGTGAACAACAGTTGATTATATTTGTGTGTCACAGTGACACACGTGCAGTCAGTCAGTCGTTAATGTGAGTTGCAGTGGCAGGCACTCAGGTCTAGACCCGGCCCTGATAAATAAGTGCCGGTGCTAAGCACCGGAAAGCACCGGCACAAATTAAGCACTGCTTCCTGGGGTACCCATCTCGCCATACGTGTGAAACCCAAACAACCATATAGTCTAAGAGAGAAATTACAACAACATACCAAATACAAGTAACTTTAAGGGTCCTTCAAATTTCCTCAACTCTAAATGATGACAGATTAAAGTCATCAGAAGTACTCTAACAGGAAGACTTGCTACTCTGGAACGGCCTGTAGAACTTCAGCAGCCCCATGTTCCTACAGATCCACTTCATACCTGAACATAGGAGGGCAAAGTTCATTGGACAGCAAGAAAATCCAAAGATCTGCTCATGGAATATTAAAGGTATAGAACGACAATCTAAAACCTCTGGAAGTAATCTGCAAACCTTTTTTGAGGATCATCAAGTAATGTGTCTGCGACAAATGTGGAATCCTTGACCTTTCAAATTGGAAAACTTAAATTCATAATACATTTTGGCTAAAAAGAAAAACATGGGCCCCCGAGTGGTAGCCTAATAGCGCTGATACATAAAAGCATTTTTTAAAACCACTATTGTGTAATCAGTTTCAGTCTATACACTGTGAACTCTTTTAGGAAATAAAAATCAAAGCCAAGTAATACTGTTAAATGTGTATTTTTCACCTTCGCTCGTTTCAAACAAACTAAATCTCTTCACTGTTTTAGAATCTGTATTGCACTGTTATTATCACTGGGGAGTTAAATGACAATCTATTATTTCAATATCTAAATAACCTTGGGCCAGACAATTCTCCAGACTCATCTTTCAATAAACCCTTGCCTACCTGTGCAGCATGGTTGGCCAACAAGCAACCAAAGAACAGTTATATGTCCAAATTATTCATTGATGTAGGTTTTTGATTCTGTGCACTGAATGGAAGACCTTATTTACACTACCTTCAGAAACATCAGAGTAGACAATCTCACACCAGTCTCCTGGGATGACTATGCTCTCATCAAGTTCAGCATCTCCGTCTCAGTCTAACGCACATGCAGCACAAACAGACCAACCCACTGAAACTGGAACAGCATCACTGACAAGGACTGGAACAATCCTTTCAGCACCCACCGACCTGAAGATAGCAACAGCCTCTCCAAAGCCATCAAGAATCTTCAATTGGATCACCTGCTGCGCCGACTCTCAGGCCCCCTCAAGCCCAGCATTATTGCAAGATCTAGACCTCAGACCAATTGGTGCATGGAGGAACTCAGACTGGGTTCACTGACAGAATATCAATGTAAAAAATATAGACTGCAAAAATATCGATGAACAAATATAGAATGCAAAAATATCGACTCCCTATACGTAAACAGGTAAGAACAAAACTTTGAGAAAAAAAATATTGAAGTAAAAAATATAGTTGTACAAAATATCGATTTATATATATATATATATATATATATATATATATATATATAATATAAAAATAATGAATATTAAATATGTTAAATAATAAAATTAATATACAAAAATATAATAGATTTAATATGAATTTTAACAAATATAACAAATAAACTTAAATAAAAAAAGTTAAACACACATACATAATAATTCATATATATATATTTACATCAAAACAATTAATAAACTATTAATTTAAATTTATTTTAATTTTAGAATTATATAAAACTGTACAAATATATATATATATATATATGTATATATATATATATATATGAAAGCACAATTTCTTCTGTTACAAGAAAATTCCAGGACGCTCAGGGCTGCTTCATAAGTTTATTGGCAAGGTTGCTCAATACCAACGCGTTTCACCTCTCAGCTTTTTCACGGTATAATTGATGCCGCCATTTTGCCGTTTTACATACACAGTATCAGTAAAAGTAAGAAAGGACCATCATAGTGCATCATTATTAATCCTCTATTACCATGAGCGCCTTTTTTAAATGTTGTAAATTTCAAGCATTGAATCTATTTCAACATCGCAATGATTACAATTTGCAAGCTCAGCAAGGCTATGGTGACATGTATTTAACCAGGACTATTGTCTATTTATTTTGAATTATGTGGATTTATTTTGAATTTTGTGGTTTCATATATATTATATATAATTGATTGTGTTTGCAGTATGTTCTTTATGTCTATGAACTTGTCTGAGTATTTCTATGGGAATTGGAACGTAATATACTAACTTGATAAAGGCATCGCCGAAACGCATTGTTTGTGTGCACAATAAATTTGTGTATAGTCCTCCGGTGTGCCGCTTGGTCCTTGTTGGAATTCCTGCATCGTCCTGTGGTATATATATATATATATATATATATATATATATATATATATATATATATACACATATATATATGCACCAATAGCATAAAATCTAATTAAAAAAAACATTCTATTATAAATTCAAACATTAAACTATTTAAAAATCTTCAAACTTAAATTTCACACTCCAGTCAGTGCAACAGTAGGGAATGTGCTGGATAGCGGAAGGGTAGAAATTACTATTCCCACTCCATTGAGTGTAACAGTAGGGAAAATGTTGGATACCTGAGAGGTAAAAATGACTGTTGCCACTCCAGTGAGTGCAACAGTAGGGAAAGTGTTGGATAGCGAAGGGGTAAAAATTACTATTCCCACGCCAGTCAGTGCAACAGTAGGGAAAGTGTTGGGTAACAGAGGGGAAAAATTACTATTCCCACTCCAGTGAGTACAACAGTAGGAAAAGTGTTGGATAGTGGCGGGATAAAATTTACTATTCCCACTCCAATCAGTGCGACAGTAGTGAAAGTGTTGGTTAGCGGAGGGGTACAAATTACTATTTCCACTCCAGTGAGTGCAACAGTAGGGAAAGTGTTGGATAGTGGCGGGATAAAATGTACTATTCCCACTCCAATCAGTGGAACAGTAGGGAAAGTGTTGGATTGCAGAGGGGTAACAATTAATATTCTCACTCCAGTCAGTTCAAAATTAAAAACAAACAAAATATTAACGAAAATATTTAAAAATCAAAATAAATAAAAAGTATATAAATATGTTAAAAATTAAAATGCAAATATATTTATTACAAATTTAAAAAACGTAATTTTCAAACAAATAAATATATGTAATTAGAAATTATTTAAAAACAAAAACATTAATTATTACATAGATTTACTTTCTTTATTTTCTACCCTATAACACCACACAATTCACAACCCACATATAAATAAAAATAAATTGTACTTCCATAATTAACATATTATATAAGCAATTAAAGAAATATTATGAATTACAAAACAAATTAAAATTCATAAAAATTAATTAACTTCCCACACTTTACCGTATAATCTCCACAACCCACAGCTAAAATTAAACTGAAAAAAATTAATTACAGAATTAAAACTAATTTTCAATTAAAAAACTAATAGTATTTAACAACTAATTATAAAGTAAGTAAAATTAATTAACTCCCCAACCTTTACCCCTATAAAAGTAAAACCAACACAAAAAATTAAACAATTACCCTAATTGATTATCAATTAATTAATTCATATTAATGATCAACTAATTATTAATTAAACATAAATTACTTCCCCCTAACCCCTATAAACCCCACAACCCACACCTAAAATTAATTACACAATTTCCATATTTAATTTTCAATTCATTAATTAATATTAATTACCAACTAATTATTAATTAATTAAACATAAATTACTTCCCACCCTTTACCCCTAAAAAACTCACAACCCACACCTAAAGAAATCACACAATTACCATAATGAATTACCAATTAAATAATTAATATTAATTAACAATCAATTAATAATTAATAATTAATTTCAAATTAATTACTTCCCACAATTAACACTATAAAATCTCAAATAAATAAATATTAATTAATAAAACATAATCATTAATTTATTATAATTAAATTACTTCCCACCCTATTCCCCTATAACCCCACAACCCGCAACGGAACTAAAAAACGCAAAATGTAATTAAAATAAAATTGATAACTACTAAAAGTTTTAACACATATATTAAAAAACATAAACAATACTTATACAAAAAACATACATCACTTACATTTAAAATATAAACTAAAATATAACACTAATTAAAAAATCGATATTTTAAACAAATATATTTTTTGCAAATGATATTAATGACTTCTATATTTCTGAAAAGGCTATTTCTTACCTTAAATTTGAAATTCTTGATCACAATATTCTTGCTGTCGATATTTCTGTGTCACGATATTTCCAACTCAATATTTGTGTAAATCGACATTTCCAACTCGATATTCTGTCTGAATACCCTCAGACTGATGAAAAGCTACTGTAAACAACTGGAGCACAAAGGGAGAATGAGCCTGGACAATACAGACAGGCGCGCATTCAATTCTGCCCTGAGAAGCTAGCAGAAAATGATCCGGTCCACCAAATGTGCCACTGTGGGAGAACGCACCAACAGAATGAAAGAAATCTTCACTGTTGTGAAGGATTTCACCTCATCAGCAGCTACCTCCAACTTGATCACCACTTCACAGGACCACTACAACAATTTCTCTAAATTCTCCAGCAACAAAATGACCGCCTCTTACTGCAACTTCAACCCGCAATCAGAGCCGACATACCACGCCAAGCACTGCCAGATCTTCTCCAAAGAACCAATGCTAACCACATGGCCCATCATCGCCCGAGAAAAAATGGCTGCCACCATGAAGTCCATTTACTCAGGTGCCCCATCGGACCTCGGCCCCCACCAAGCCTACTCCAGAGGAATGCAACTCATCAGTGCCATGTTCACAACCATTCAGAATGCCTCTATCACTTCAGTGACCTTGCCAGACACCTGGAAAAATACGACTGTCCTTTCATTCCTGAAGAAACCCTCCACGGACACTTCAACACTCATCAACTACAGACTGACCTCCCTGCTACTAATACCTACCACAGTCTTAGAAAAAAATCATCAACAGACGCATCACTGAGTACCCCAATGACCACCAAATCCTAGACACCACTCAGTCTGATTGTAGATCCAACCACAGCATGGAAACTGCCCTCATCAATGCCAAGGATGACATCCATATGACTCTGGAAAAAGGAGACACAGTGGGTGTTATCCACCTGGACCTCTCCACAGCATTTGACACAGTCTCCCACCCCACCCCATCCTTATCCAGCACCTACCAGACATTGTAATGCAAGAACACGCACTCTGATGGATCTGCTCATTCCTTACTGGTAATACTCAATCACCATACTCCTCAGATGCTCGCAACCTTATCTGTGGAGTTCTGTAAGGATCCTCCCTGAGCCAGGCCTTCTTCAATGCATATATGATCTCTCTAGCCAGCATCATCCGCTCTCATGACATCAACATCCTCTCCAACACCGACAACTCGCAACTCATTTTCTCCCTCACGGATAAGATGTCCAGTACCCGGCTGAGGTTCAATACCAGCATGACTGAAATGGCCTACTTCATGAACACTAGCTGCCTAAAGCTGAATATCGACAGGACCGAAAACATAATCTTCAAGTATAGCAATTCACTGTGGAACTGCCCCTTTTGGGCAATAGATATAGGACTGACACCCCCCCTTCCCCCCCAACACCCACGCTGAGAACCTCTGGATCATTCTCTAAAGCAATCTTAACATGTTGCCCAAGTCAACACCATCACTGCCTCATGCTTCCATACTTTGAGGACGCTGAGAAAAGTTTTCAAATGGCTCCCAATCAGCACCTGGAAAACCATCATGCAACAAAAAACTCCCCAGAAGGCTGCAGATAATTCAAAGCCCTGAAGCTAGAATCACTCTCAACATCCCACACTGCATTCACATCACACAACATCTGAAGGAGCTCCACTAGCTCCCCATATACAAGCAAATACAATTCACACTACTCACCCACACTTTCAAGGCACTACAAAAAGCTGGCCCAGCATGCCTCAACAATCGCACTGATTTCACAAACATTCCAGACACCTCCTCTCCTCCGGACTCCTACTTGCACACATCCCACGCATAACGAAAACCAGATCCGGCGGTTGAGCCTTTTCCTACATTGCTTCTAAAGTGTGAAATGACCTGCCACTACACATAAGAGCCTCCTCCTCACAACCTGAATTCTGCAAAAAGATGAGAACCTGGCTTTTCAAATAGTCCCACAAGGCCCTAGGTTTGATTAGAGACTCACCTGCTCAGCACAAGGATACCCTCCCGGGTGATTGTGCACTCTACAAATCTGCATTATATAAAATAACATAACATAACATAACATAACAAAAAGCATAATTTACTACACTTTGTTGCACTACACTGTTTTCGATTTATGCAAAAAATGTCAAACTATCCTAGAAAAGAAAGTGATCAGGACACTCAACAATACCTTTACATCTAAACCATAATTACTACTTTTCTGAAAACCATAACCTCATTAGCTCTCTAACCACAGTCCATAAGAGATCTATAAAATGCAATGGAAATTGATAGGTAAACAAAGTGCGGCTAGGAAATCAAGATTTCATTTCACGATATGAAAGTTTAAACCCTAACAATCATGACTTCAGTAATAGTTTCTGTTAGATTAAGCAAATGTTACGGTCAATTTCCAACTTCCTTTCTCCCAAAGAAAATATCAATAGGGCTCCGTTCCATTTCATCCATGAGGATTGGTTGGTCAGTCTAGCAAAAACAAAAAATCGAGCGCAAATAAGAGCTCTTCAAAAAATCCATTATCCAAATGTCGGGATGTTCTGATCAAAAAGGAAATGGAAATAAAAGAATTATGAAAGAACGCACGTGAAACAGCCTGGCTACAATTACATACAAATAAGGAAAGTGACACAAAACAATTTTGGCTACTAATTGGATATGGCTCCTGCTCCTATAGAAATGCGACTGACCATTTCATACAATACGAACCCTGAGATACCCATATGAATTAAATCTATGTAAAAACAAATGTTGCAACTTTTGATCTCCATAATATGTTCATTCTTTTTGTCACATAAAAAAATGTGAGATAATTTCATTCATCAAAAATGCATGTTCCTCAAAGGTGGCAGGTCCCAATAGAATTCTTATTGATGTTATTAAATCAAATCCCAGCTCATGAAGTTTTCTTTTGTATCATTTATTTTCATTAATTCTACAAACTGGACAAATTCTCCTTTTTGGACGGGGGCGATAGTACATTTAATCATTAAAAAAGGAGCAAAAGAAAATGCAAAAAACTATCGACTTATAACTTTGATAGACTCCAAGGGTAAACATTTTATGAAATAACTATTGAATGTCCTCAATTCTTGCGCAATGGAAAATAATCTTCCACTAAATCAATCTACATTTAGATCAAATTGGTCTATGATTGATAACATTGTCAACTTAAGTTTACTGGTAGTCAAAATATTAATAAGGAAACTCAGACTCTGGCCGTGATTAAGAGTTTGGTGGATGGGATACTTCGTCACAAATTATCTATTAATATATATATTAACGCCGATTGCATGGGGCAGCAACGGATTTAGCATACCCACCGTCACACCGAGACCCATCTGGGGGCATTCAATGTTACAGCAGCAACATCGCGCGCTCCATTTGGAGATAAAGGACACTACAAGGCCCATAATGCTCTGCTAGTCGCGGCAGAGCGTCCCATTCAGGGCATGCATTGGAGCATTTAAATAATGAGGGCGGTGTCCTATGCGCCTTCAATTGCCAAAGCCTCTGATGAGAAGTGGGGACACTTCGAAACGCATCAGGCATCCATGGCACATTGAAAAGTTATCGTTGTACCAGTGGATTGTATACCATGAAGGCTCTTTAGGAGCATTTGCTGCTCGAGTGCTCCTTGTACGTTGGGTACTTGGAGCTTGGATATATATATATATATATATATATATATATATATATATATATATTCACTGAAAAAACCATAGGTTTTAGGGACAGTTATAGTTAGTTGGACATTGCACTCGTACAAAACCCGTGAAATTCCCCTGTTATAGTTAGTTCAGCTAACTATAACTCGCGCCCCGCAATGCACTGCTGATGACGTCACATATTACATCACTCATGACATGGTCAGTGACATCACTGATGACATCACTGATGACATCTCAAATGACATCACTGATGACATCACTGATGACATCATCCAGTGACTGTGTGTTTCTGTAAAGTTTAAATATGTTTAATATATATAGGGAAAGGCGTATTGAAGAATGAGTGGGTGTATAAGTGTCTGAATGGATGATTTAGTACGTGAGTGACTGACTCTACAAGTGAGTGATTAAACGTATCTTACTGAATGCATGGGTTAGTGACTAAACTGTGAATGTCTGTATCCGTCTGTTTGTTGGTGTGTAAGTGGATGCATGGATTTGCGAATAGCTACATGAGTGTCTATATGGGTTATTGATTGGTTCTCTGAGTATCTGTATGGCTGCCTGAGTGTTTATGTGGGTGGGGTGTGTGTGACTCTATACATAGATGTGTGAGTGGGTGATTCACTGTGTGCATGATTTCAAGAGTGCATCTGTGATGGACTGCTTGGGTGGGTGACTGTGTGTATGGGTGTGTTAGTGAGTGAATGTATATCTCAGTGGTACATGTGCGAGTAACTACATATGTAAAAGGCAGTATATATGTGTGTTAGAGTATTTAAATGGCTATAAGTGAGAGTGTGTTATTGTGAGAGTGGCTGTATGGATGCGTGTGTGCTTGTATCAGTTATTGTATAAGAGCGTAAGAATGTGCTAGTATTTGTATGAGTAAGTGAGCTGGTGTGTGTATAACTGTATAGGTGAGTAAATGGGTGTGTGATTAATTTTTTGCATGACTGACTAGGTGTGTGAGTACCTCTATGGATGAGTGGCGGTGTGTGAGTATTTATATAGGTGTATGAGTGCATATGATAGTCCTGTACTGAGTGACTGTAAGTATGAGTGACTGTACAGGTGAGTGAATGGATGTGTGTGTAGACCTAAGAATCAGTGAGTGGGTATGTAGTTTTTGGTGTTGGAGTGTCTATGGTTTTGAGAATGGCAGTCTGTAATTTAGAGTGGGTGTATCAAAAGTTATATTAGGGTGTGAGAAGATGCATGAAATTATCACATGGATGATGTCATCAGTGATGTCATTTGAGATGTCATCAGTGATGTCATCAGTGATGTCACTGACCATGTCATGAGTGATGTAATATGTGACGTCATCAGCAGTGCATTGCGGGGCGCGAGTTATAGTTAGCTGAACTAACTATAACAGGGGAATTTCACGGGTTTTGTACGAGTGCAATGTCCAACTAACTATAACTGTCCCTAAAACCTATGGTTTTTTCAGTGAATTTCAAAGGTTTTTTAAATGCTAATTTCTAACTATAACTTGTCTGAAACCTATGGTTTTTTCAGTGAATTTCAAAGGTTTTTTAAATGCTAATTTCTAACTATAACGTGCCTGAAACCTATGGTTTTTTCAGTGAATTTCAAAGGTTTTTTAAAAGGTAATTTCTAACTATAACGTGCCTGAAACCTATGGTTTTTTCAGTGAATTTCAAAGGTTTTTTAAATGCTAATTTCTAACTATAACGTGCCTGAAACCTATGATTTTTTAAGTGAATTTCAAAGGTTTTTTAAATGCTAGTTTCTAACTATGCCAACAGAGGTAGGACATGTGAAGAAAAAACGCACAGAAAGAAGCAAAAGATGTGCAGAAAGAACCAACAGAGGAGCAGAAAGAGGCCTTGTTGCAAAATCATCCTGTGCCCACAACTTTTTCAGACGGGTACTGGTGGTAACTGACTCTGACTAACCAGAGCCAGTGCGCGTTTGCACAGTGGTGAAGGGAGGGGGGGCCTGAGGTGACATGTGTGCAAACGCGCCCCGTGGCGCGTTTTAAGTTGCGGGATTAAGTCCCCTTGAATCCTGAGGGTCCCTGGGGCCCAACTAGCCCCCCAGGTACCTACAGTTAGGACCACAGAGCTGAGTTGCAGAGAGGCGTTCCGAGGCCACGCACCTTTTTTCACCTCTCTGCAACGCAACTCTGTTGTGCTTACTGAAGGTACCTGGTGGGCTAGTTGGCCCCCAGGATTCAAAGGGAATTAACTCCCCAACTTAAAACGCACCACAGGGCGTGTTTGCGCACGTCACCTGAGGCCCCGCCCCCTCCCTTCACCACTGTGCAAACGCGCCCCGTGGCGCGTTTTAAGTTGGGGGATTAGGTCACCTTGAATCCTGAGAGTCCCTGGGGCCCAACTAGCCCACCAGGTACTTCCAGTAAGCACCACAAGCCTGCGTTGCAACACCTGTAACAAATTGTGCAGTTGTGTTTAGGTAGTGAAGAGGGTTGTGCTGGGGGTAGTGTTTTAGGGTTTAGGGTAGTGCAGTGGTGTTTGTGTAGTGTAGGGGGTCATGCTGGGGGTAGATTTAGGGTTTAGGGTAGTGCAGTGGTGTTTGGGTAGTGTAGGGAGTCGTGCTGGGGGAGTGTTTTAGGGTTTAGGGTAGTACAGTGGTGTTTGGGTAGTGTAGGGGGTCGTGCTGGGGTTAGTGTTTTAGGGTTTAGGGGTAGTGCAGTGGTGTTTGGGTAGTGTAGGGGATACTGCTGGGGGTAGTGTTTTAGGGTTTAGGGTAGTGCAATGGTGTTTGGGTAGTGTAGGGGGTACTGCTGGGGGTAGTGTTTTAGGATTTAGGGTAGTGCAGTGGTGTTTGGGTAGCGTAGGGGGTACTGCTGGGGGTAGTGTTTTATGGTTTAGGGTAGTGCAGTGGTGTTTGGGTAGTGTAGGGGTTCGTGCTGGGGGTAGTTTTTTAGGGTTTAGGGTAGTGCAGTGGTGTTTGTGTAGTGTAGGAGGTCGTGTTTTAGGGTTTAGGGTAGTGCAGTGGTCTTTGGGTAGTGTAGGGAGTCGTGTGGGGGGTATTGTTTTAGAGTTTAGGGTAGTGCAGTGGTCTTTGGGTAGTGTAGGGGGTTGTGCAGGGGGTAGTGTTTTAGGGATTAGGGTAGTGCATTGGTATTTGGGTAGTGTAGGGGGTCATGCGGGGGTAGTGTTTTAGGGTTTAGGACAGTGCAGTGGTGTTTAGGTAGTGTAGGGGTCGTGCTGGGGGAGTGTTTTAGGGTTTAGGGCAGTGCAGTGGTGTTCGGGTAGTGTAGGGGGTCGTGCTGGGGGAGTGTTTTAGGGTTTAGGGCAGTGCAGTGGTGTTCGGGTAGTGTAGGGGGTCGTGCTGGGGCGAGTATTTTAGGGTTTAGGGTAGTGCAGTGGTGTTCGGGTAGTGTAGGGGGTCATGCTGGGGGTAGTGTTCTAGGGTTTAGGGCAGTGCAGTGGTGTTCGGGCAGTGTAGGGGGTCGTGCTGGGGGTGGTTTTTAGGGTTTAGGGCAGTGCAGTGGTGTTCGGGCAGTGTAGGGGGTCGTGCTGGGGGTGGTGTTTCAGGGTTTAGGGCAGTGCAGTGGTGTTCGGGCAGTGTAGGGGGTCGTGCAGGGGGTGGTGTTTCAGGGTTTAGGGCAGTGCAGTGGTGTTCGGGCAGTGTAGGGGGTCGTGCAGGGGTTGTGTTTCAGGATTTAGGGCAGTGGTGTTCGGGCAGTGTAGGGGGTCATGCTGGGGGTGGTGTTTCAGGGTTTGGGGCAGTGCAGTGGTGTTCAAGCAGTAAAGGGGGTCATGCTGGGGGTGGTGTTTCAGGGTTTAGGGCAGTGCAGTGGTGTTCGGGCAGTGTAGGGGGCGGTGCAGGGGGTGGTGTTTCAGGGTTTAGGGCAGTGCAGTGGTGTTCGGGCAGTGTAGGGGGTGGTGCAGGGGTGGTGTTTCAGGGTTTAGGGCAGTGCAGTGGTGTTCGGGAAGTGTAGGGGGTCATGCAGGGGGTGGTGTTTCAGGGTTTACGGCAGTACAGTGGTGTTCGGGCATTGTAGGGGGTGGTGCTGGGGCTGGTGTTTCAGGGTTTAGGGCAGTGCAGTGGTGTTCGGGCAGTGTAGGGGGTCGTTCTGGGGCTGGTGTTTCAGGGTTTAGGGTAGTGCAGTGGTGTTCGGGCAGTGTAGGGGGTCGTGCTGGGGCTGGTGTTTCAGGGTTTAGGGCAGTGCAGTGGTGTTCGGGCAGTGTAGGGGGTCATGCTGGGGCTGGTGTTTCAGGGTTTAGGGCAGTGCAGTGGTGTTCGGGCAGTGTAGGGGGTTTTGCTGGGGCTGGTGTTTCAGAGTCTAGGGCAATGCAGTGGTGTTCGGGCAGTGTAGGGGGTCTTGCTGGGGCTGGTGTTTCAGGGTTTAGGGCAGTGCAGTCGTGTTCGGGCAGTGTAGGGGGTCGTGCTGGGGGTGGTGTTTCAGGGTTTAGGGCAGTGCAGTGGTGTTCGGGCAGTGTAGGGGGTCGTGCTGGGGCTAGTGTTTCAGGGTTTAGGGCAGAGCAATGATGCTCAGGCAGTGTAGGGGGTTGTGCTGGGGGTGATGTTTCAGGGTTTAGGGCAGTGCAGTAGTGTTCCGGCAGTGTAGGGGGTCGTGCAGGGGGTGGTGTTTCAGGGTTTAGTGCAGTGGTGTTCGTGCAGTGTAGGGGGTCGTGCTGGGGTGGTGTTTCAGGGTTTAGGGCAGTGCAGTGGTGTTCGGGCAGTGTAGGGGGACGTGCAGGGGGTGGTGTTTCAGGGTTTAGGGCAGTGCAGTGGTGTTCGGCCAGTGTAGGTAGTCTTGCTGGGGGTGGTGTTTCAGGGTTTAGGGCAGTGCAGTAGTTTTCGGGCAGTGTAGGCGGTCGTGCTGGGGCTGGTGTTTCAGGGTTTAGGGCAGTGCAGTGGTGTTCGGGCAGTGTACGGGGTTGTGCTGGGGCTGGTGTTTCAGGGTTTAGGGCAGTGCAGTGGTGTGCGGGCAGTGTACGGGGTTGTGCTGGGGCTGGTGTTTCAGGGTTTAGGGCAGTGCAGTGGTGTTCGGGCAGTGTAGGGGGTCGTGCTCGGGGTGGTGTTTCAGGGTTTAGGGCAGTGCAGTGGTGTTCGGGCAGTGTAGGGGGTCGTGCTGGGGCTGGTGTTTCAGGGTTTAGGGCAGTGCAGTGGTGTTCGGGCAGTGTAGGGGGTCGTGCTGGGGCTGGTGTTTCAGGGTTTTGGGCAGAGCAGTGGTGTTCGGGCAGTGTAGGGGGTCGTGCTGGGGGTGGTGTTTCAGGGTTTAGGGCAGTGCAGTGGTGTTCGGGCAGTGTAGGGGGTCTTGCTGGGGGTGGTGTTTCAGGGTTTAGGGCAGTGCAGTGGTGTTCGGGCAGTGTAGGGGGTCTTGCTGGGGGTGGTGTTTCAGGGTTTAGGGCAGTGGTGTTCGGGCAGTGTAGGGGGTCTTGCTGGGGGTGATGTTTTAGGGTTTAGGGCAGTGCAGTGGTGTTCGGGCAGTGTAGGGGGTCTTGCTGGGAGTAGTGTTTCAGGGTTTAGGGCGGTGCAGTGGTGTTCGTGCAGTGTAGGGGGTCGTGCTGGGGGTGGTGTTTCAGGGTTTAGGGCAGTGCAGTAGTGTTCGGGCAGTGTAGGGGGTCGTGCAGGGGGTGGTGTTTCAGGGTTTAGGGCAGTGCAGTGGTGTTCTGGCAGTGTAGGGGGTCATGCTGGGGGTGGGGTTTCAAGGTTTAGGGCAGTACAGTGGTGTTCGGGCAGTGTAGGGGGTCGTGCAGGGGGTGGTGTTTCAGGGTTTAGGGCAGTGCAGTTGTGTTCGGGCAGTGTAGGGGGTCGTGCTGGGGCTGGTGTTTCAGGGTTTAGGGCAGTGCAGTGGTGTTCAGGCAGTATAGGGGTCTTGCTGGGGGTGGTGTTTCAGGGTTTAGGGCAGTGGTGTTCGGGCAGTGTAGGGGGTCTTGCTGGGGGTGATGTTTCAGAGTTTAGGGCAGTGCAGTGGTGTTCGGGCAGTGTAGGGGGTCTTGCTGGGGTAGTGTTTCAGGGTTTAGGGCAGTGCAGTGGAGTGGAGTTCGTGCAGTATAGGGGGTCGTGCTGGGGATGGTGTTTCTGGGTTTAGGGCAGTGCAGTAGTGTTCGAGCCGTGTAGGGGGTTGTGCAGGGGGTGGTGTTTCAGGGTTTAGGGCAATGCAGTGGTGTTCGGGCAGTGTAGGGGGTCACGCTGGGGGTGGTGTTTCAGGGTTTAGGGCAGTGCAGTGGTGTTCGGGCAGTGTAGGGGGTCATGCACGGGGTGGTGTTTCAGGGTTTAGGGCAGTGCAGTGGTGTTCGGGCAGTGTAGGGTGTTGTGCTGGGGCTGGTGTTTCAGGGTTCAGGGCAGTGCAGTGGTGTTCAGGCAGTGTAGGGGGTCGTGCTGAGGCTGGTGTTTCATGGTTTAGGGCAGTGCAGTGGTGTTTGGGCGGTGTAGGGGGTCATGCTGGGGCTGGTGTTTCAGGGTTTGAGGGCAGTGCAGTGGTGTTCGGGCAGTGTAGGCGGTCATGCTGGGGCTGGTGTTTCAGGGTTTAGGGCAGTGCAGTGGTGTTCGGGCAGTGTAGGGGGTCGTGCTGGGGCTGGTGTTTCAGGGTTTAGGGCAGTGCAGTGGTGCTCGGGCAGTGTAGGGGGTCGTGCTGGGGGTGATGTTTCAGGGTTTAGGGTAGTGCAGTGGTGTTCGGGCAGTGTAGGGGGTCGTGCAGGGGCTGGTGTTTCAAGGTTTAGGGCAGTGCAGTGGTGTTTGGGCAGTGTAGGGGGTCATGCTGGGGCTGGTGTTTCAGGGTTTTGGGCAGAGCAGTGGTGTTCGGGCAGTGTAGGGGGTCCTGCTGGGGGTAGTGTTTCAGGGTTTAGGGCAGTGCAGTGGTGTTCAGGCAGTGTAGGGGGTCGTGCTGGGGGTGGTGTTTCAGGGTTTAGGCCAGTGGTGTTTGGGCAGTGTAGGGGGTCTTGCTGGGGGTGATGTTTCAGGGTTTAGGGCAGTGCAGTGGTGTTCGGGCAGTGTAGGGGGTCTTGCTGGGGGTAGTGTTTCAGGGTTTAGGGCAGTGCAGTGGTGTTCGGGCAGTGTAGGGGGCCATGCTGGGGGTTGTGTTTCAGGGTTTAGGGCAGTGCAGTGGTGTTCGGGCAGTGTAGGGGGTCGTGAAGGGGTGGTGTTTCAGGGTTTAGGGCAGTGCAGTGGTGTTCGGGCAGTGTAGGGGGTCGTGCTAGGGGTGGTGTTTCAGGGTTTAGGGCAGTGCAGTGGTGTTCGGGCAGTGTAGGGGGTCATGCAGGGGCTGGTGTTTCAGGGTTTAGGGCAGTGCAGTGGTGTTCGGGCAGTGTAGGGGGTCGTGCTGGGGGTAGTGTTTTAGGGTTTAGGGTAGTGCAGTGGTGCTTGTGTAGTGTAGGGGGTCGTGCTGGGGGTAGTGTTTTAGGGTTTAGGGTAGTGCAGTAGTGTTTGTGTAGTTTAGGGGGTCATGTTTTAGGGTAGTGCAGTGGTGTTTGGGTAGTGTAGGGGGTCGTGCTGGGGGTAGTGTTTTAGGATTTAGGTTAGTGCAGTGGTGTTTGGGTAGTGTAGGGGGTCATGCTGGGGTAGTGTTTTAGGGTTTAGGGTAGTGCAGTGGTGTTTGTGTAGTGTAGGGGGTCATGTTTTAGGGTAGTGCAGTGGTGTTTGGGTAGTGTAGGGGGTCGTGCTGCTGGTAGTGTTTTAGGATTTAGGTTAGTGCAGTGGTGTTTGGGTAGTGTAGGGGGTCGTGCTGGGGGTAGTGTTTTAGGGTTTAGGATAGTGCAGTGGTGCTTGTGTAGTGTAGGGGGTCGTGCTGGGGGTAGTGTTTTAGGGTTTAAGGTAGTGCAGTGGTGTTTTTGTAGTGTAGGGGGGTCATGTTTTAAGATGCAATGCTCCAATACCTGACCAGTCTGCACTACATAAAACTGCAAAAAAACTAAAAATAAAAAGTGTTTTTCACACTTTTGTCATTGGGCTATATGTGGGCTACATTTGGGTAATATTTGTGCTACATTTGGGCTCTTTTTTCACTGGTGGCCATCTTGGAAGACTTCTTTGTTATGAAGTTTCCTAATTTCTTCATTTACTGCAGTCTCCTCAGTAGGAAATGCTTTCAGTTTTTTACTTTGATTCCATCAAGAAGGCATTCAGATGTGTCTCACATCTGTCATAAATTCAGAATGTTAGCACTCTAGTTGCTCATTAGATCACTGGAGTAAAGCTACTGCTCACCAGGGAGTTAACTGGTAGTCTGCTGCTGGTATTTAAAGTGATTGTTTCAGTCTGCATGTCAGAATTTTCTAATGAAATAGAAGAGGATTTGAGATCTCACTTAAAACATGCCCTAATTTTTCTTTCTGCAGCACTAACCATAATTTCTATTTCAAAAAGAACCCCTCATTTTGTTCCTTTTTAAATTAAATGTTTTAAGTGTTACCGGTTTATTCCAATCAAGATGGCTTCAGGTGTGCCATACTTTTGTCATAAGTAAGGCTGTTAGCGCTCTAGTTGTTCTTTAGAACACTCTGGGAAGCTGCAGTAGAACACAAAGGCATCAACTGGCAGGCTGCTCCTGTTGAAATATAACAGGAAGATATTTGAGATCACACTTGAAATATGTCCTAATTTTTCTTTCTACAGCACTAACCATAATTTCTATGACAAAATGAACCCCATCATTTTGTTCCTTTTTAAATTAAATGTTTTAAGTGTTACCAGTTTATTCCAATCAAGATGGCTTCAGGTGTGCCATACTTTTGTCATAAGTAAGGCTGTTAGCACTCTAGTTGTTCTTTAGAACACTCTGGGAAGCTGCAGTAGAACACAAAGGCATCAACTGGCAGGCTGCTCCTGTTGAAATATAACAGGAAGATATTTGAGATCACACTTGAAACATGTCCTAATTTTTCTTTCTACAGCACTAACCATAATTTCTATGACAAAATGAACCCCATCATTTTGTTCCTTTTTAAATTAAATTGTTTAAGTGTTACCAGTTTATTCCAATCAAGATGGCTTCAGGTGTGCCATACTTTTGTCATAAGTAAGGCTGTTAGCACTCTAGTTGTTCTTTAGAACACTCTGGGAAGCTGCAGTAGAACACAAAGGAATCAACTGACAGTCTCTGCCCTTGTTGGATGTACATGTTTTACTGAGAATGTCAGACTTCATTCTCACATGACTGAGAAAGATAATGTGAATTTACAGAAAATATGCTCTCATTTTAGCTTCTGGAGCACCTTCCAAACCTCCATGGGACAAGCATGAGACAATAGTGTTCTCTCAAACATGATTCATGATATCCCAGCAGAAGGTTTTTCACATGGTAAAATCACCTTAGAATACACCACAATTCCTAAAATTAGTATGGTACCATCAACAAATAAATTCTAATGTAACTAAAATCTGTTATCACCCTTTATAGTTCTCCTTTTGGTGACCCTCAAAATCTTCTATTCACTACAATGCATTTCAATGAGGTACTATCATTTATATTGGTCCCAAGATGGCTGCCAGCAATTCCAGGATGAAGTGCTGACAGCCAATCAGATCTCACGATGACATGTGTGGTTAGGCTCCGCCCAGATATATATGTGACTTTACTTTTGATTTTCTCAGGAACTACTGAACGGATTTACACCATTTAAGCAAAAGGCACGACACTGAACCAAGGGCTACCTCTTTGCCAAATTTGGTGTAATTCCGTTCAGCAGTTCGGGCTGTAGCTGCGACTAAAGGTTCCTATGGAAAAATGAATGGGGAAAACGCGTTTTGGGACCCCCCTTTTTTCTCGGCCCCCGCTTGACGTATCACCCCGAGACTTTCAGGATAGGAGCGGACCGGAGCGCCCCAACAAGTTGGAAACGTTTGCGAAGATTCGTCAACCGGCGCCAACGTTATTTCAAATAGAATGTCGCGGATTTCCTATGGATAATAGGTTTTAACTATAACTATCTACTGGCGACCGCCAGTAGATAATATATATATATATTACAAAAAGCTCGTCCGACGCTTCGTGCATACGAAAAGACGAGAGTAGACCCAATTCTTGTGCCGATTTTCTTTATTCAATAATCACCATGTCGCCATGACGCGTTTCGGCCGATCGACGGCCTTGATCACATGTCAGCGCCTTAGGGCGGAAATTCCCCTTTTAAAGTGACTGTGCAAATTTTTAGCAGCAATAGACATGGAAAACATACATCAGTGTTTTCAACAATACCTGCTTAAATGCAGTTATGCCAGATGTAATATCGGCATTCATTAAATACTAGGATAAAACAATATAAGATTCGTAATGGCTAAAATACAGAGTAAAATACATGTTTAAATACATAAAATTTACTGTTTACCACTGTTTACCACTATTTGTTTGTATCCTAGCAAATATACCGTCCATTATACTGCTATTTCTAAAATAAAGTGGTCAGTGCAAAAACATACCTCCATTCCCTATGTGCAAGTCTAAAATAATATATTTATGTGCAAAATGTGCATTTATAGTGCCTGAATTCAGTGCAAAAAACAGCTAGCAGCAAACGAATAAATATATATATGTTGGCTAATGTTGTTATCCCTTTTGAGGTGCAATACCTTATCGCAACCATTGTAATTAATAGATTTTGTATATATTCTGCATTTGTCAAGAAAGCCTAAATTGGAGGATAAATATCTGTTAATACCTGGTTGATTCCCACAAATGAGGATATATAATACATATTATATAAATATTATATAAAATCATTTCAACCCAATAAAATCAGATAAAACTAGGCTAAAAATAAAGCATTTATAACAATTTGTAACAATAAAAGTTCCTATTAGTAAAACTTGTTGCAAGTGGCTATTCTAATATGTTGCAAAGTTACTACCCTATTGTCCACCCTAATTTGTAAATATATATATAAATATATATAACTGCAATTCAATTCATAAACAGGGTAAAACATATAGGTGTAATTTGCCATATATAAGATTAACGCTATGCGATTTACAATTTTCAATTGATGATAGTATGTCCACATAAATATTCAGTTGTTTCTTTTGGTAATCTACAGGTAGGTGTACATGTCTTCACTAGTGTTAAGCCCTCCCGGATGCTTCGTGTCCATTTCTAGGATATACCTTGTTTCCAAGCGCCTAAGTTTGGCCTCCCTATTGCCTCCTCTCCTGTTTGGTGGCACAGCATCTAAGACAAAATACTTTAAATGTTTTAGACTACTCTTGTGTTGATCCTTAAAATGCCTTGCAACTGGGTAGCTTGGGTCATTGTTTAAAATGGCGCGTGTATGTTGCAATATCCTTTTGTGGACCGCCAGTTTTGTGCATCCTATATAATATAGGTTACAGCTACAAACTAGTGCATATACTGCAAATTCTGTTTTACAGGACAGATACTGATTAATCAAATGGGTATGATCACTGAAGGCTGTTTTATATGATGTCATGTTTATTCCAAATTGGCAAGCCTTGCAGCTGGAGCATCTATAGAATCCCTTCCTAGCTGTTAGCCAAGTGCCTGGTTCCAGATCTTCCGGACTGTTCTTAACCAAGGCATTACCCATTGATGCTGTTCTCCTGAATGTAATTGCTGGCTTTTTAGGAAGTAACCCTCCTATAACTGGGTCTCCTAATATAATTGGCCAGTTTCGTCTTATAATGGATCTGATCTGTCCTTCCTGTCTAGAATACGCTAGTATAAGTCGTGTTGGCGCATTAGATGTAACCTCTGTCACTTCCTGGGTTTTAGACCTGTATTGCAATAGATCTTGTCTGGCTCTACTTCTTGACTTCAAAATTGCTGCATCTATTGTTCTCGATTTATAGCCTCTTTGGAGGAATCTGTTTTTACACTCCCTTTGTTTTTCCTGTGTGTCCTTGTCATCGCTACAAATCCGTCTGATTCTCAGCATCTCCCGGTAGGGGATGCTATGTATAAGATGCGGCGGGTGAGAACTTGATGCATGCAATACTGCATTACCTGCTGTTTGCTTCCTAAAAAGTGATGTTGTCAGGTTATTATTTGCTATATATACTTTCACATCCAGAAATGTTATGCTTTCACAGCTAATGGAATAAGTACATTTAAGGTTCAGATTGTTATTATTGAGGTCTGCAATAAAATCATGTGCACTTTGCTCTGAGCCATTCCAAACAATAAAAAGATCATCTATAAATCTTAGCCATATAATTGCCTGATCAGTAAAAATGCGGGCAAATTGTTTCATGAGGACCAGCTCCTCCCACCATCCCATAAACAGACAGGCATAACTGGGAGAAGCTGGTCCCCATTGCCACGCCTTGGATTTGTTGATACATTTGGTGTTTATACATAAATAGATTATTCTCTAGGCAAAACAACAATAAGTCAATCAACATTTGGTTGTGCTTGGCAAATCTTATTGGCCTATTGGCTAAGAAATACTCTACTGCTTTGATTCCATCGTTATTCCTTATACAGGTGTAAAGGGTAGATACTTCAAGTGCTATGAGCTGATAACCATCATGCCATTTAATCTTTTCGATTTTCCTTATAAAATCACTAGTGTCCTCCACATATGATTTGAGATTTTTTACATGTTCTTGTAGAAATGAATCGATATAAATAGACATGTTTTCAAGAGGCCCATCACAGGCCGAAATGATGGGTCTCCCTGGTGGCTTATTGACAGATTTATGGACCTTGGGGACAAAATAGATTACTGGTATCGTGGGATTTTCCTTTTTCAAATATTTGTATTCTTGTAAATTCAAAAGTCCCAAACTTTTCCATGCTAGTAATTTATTAAAGAATGTATCTTGTGCATTTTTGAATTTCTGTATGGAACTTTTTCGATAGCAGTCGGTGTCACCAAGCTGTCTTGCTGCTTCTTCCATGTAATCTTTAAGGGGCCATAGCACTACGTTGCCCCCTTTGTCCGCATTTCTCACAACAACCTGCTTCTCCTTGTTCAATTTATCCATTAATTGTTGGTACTGTCTTTCATGATTGGTAATTTTACGTTTAGTCTTGTTGGTGTCCATATGTAGTTTTTTTATTTCTTCCACCACATGTTCATTAAACAGATCTAGGGAATCACGCGGCATGATGGGTATAAATTTAGATTTTTCCTTGAATTCGGTCTTTGGTTTGGCACATGTTGCATATATTGGAGACAAGAGATCTTGCGTGCTTATTTCCAAATGTTCACCCTGGTCTGTACTCGGATTATCTGTCATAACAGTTTCCTCTCCCAGATTGTAAAGATCCTTTAGGACGCCCAGATCAGATACTGCCAGATTATGTTTGCCTACACCGGCCAATGTTACATCTTGAGTATCCTTATCTTCTGTGGACTCATGAGGTTTGTCTTTCAGCTCCAAATCTCCTTCACAAATAATCCGAAAGAGATTATTTGTGAAGGAGATTTGGAGCATTGATATTGGCGTTTGGGGCACCACCACTCACAAAGCACCCGTCCACGAGTGATCCGGCTTTTGGTGCACAGGAGCAGTGATATATATATATATATATATATATATATATATATATATATATATATGTGGTAGTTGGCTCGTTACATGTATGAGGACTTTGGGTAGTATGGCTTTCAGTATTTTGCTTGTAGGTTCCTTGGAGCGAGTGCTTGCCTCTCTTATATCTTTTAAGGTTTCTCCAACTTCTATTTCTGTAACATTTGGGGTGTGGTTGTGCTCTTTTACATTTATTACAAAATTATTTTTTGTAGTTGCCCTTGTAGTTCATGCATTCAAATAATATTTAGTACATTTCCAGTTTATGGTTTCTGTTGATGTACTTTCTTTCCTGCAGGCGTAGCCCATATGGCTTAATTTAATACTTGTTTCCCTTTCTGTGAAGTGATATATTTAGCCTCTCCTGTCAGTGTATCTGTAAATAGTCTAACAGTAGAAATATATTATAAATTGACTTTTGCTTATTTGTCATTCATATTTTTTTTAAATGCAATTGCTTGTTATTTATTTATTTGCTTTTTATGTTTTGTTGAAATATTTTGCATGGTTTTTTAAGCTTTTTTTAGCCTTGTTTTAACATGGAGCAGGTGATGATTTTTGGTAGAAAGAGAAACAAATGTTATATTAATGAAATATGGTATTTTGTTGCAAGTTTGTGGAGGTTTAGGGAGTTAGGTTTATTTTTAGTTATTGTTTCGGAGAGTTTTAAATTATATTTATGCATACCTACTTTATTATATATTCTTGGTCGTTTGTCATAGTTGATATTTTCTGCCAGTTTGTTGGTTTGGAAGTTGGTTTTCTTTTCTTTTAGGTTTTCTATGTTTCCTCCTCTTCCAGTGTTTATTGCTTTTGTGTTATTTATTTGTTTTATTTACTGTGCCATTTATATTGTTGGTTTAATTGTTTGTTTAATTTTATTGATTAAAGTTGTTTATAGTGTTATTTTATTGGTTGGTTTAGTATAGTTTGAATTTTTTTCATCAGTTGAGTCCTTGTTTGGTAAACGCTAATTTATGTTTAATTTTGGTAGTATAATATATAGTTTACATTCTGTGGAAATTCTTTTGAACAGAATGAGGTCATAGCATGTACCTAGTAGTAGGCTGACTCGTAATGAACAAGTTATACTTATAGCAGAGAACATCTCTATTAGGAGGTGTAGTTCCTCAAATTCAGCAACACTCATCTTATTTCAGAAAGGAGTTGCGAAGACAGGGAAAAAGATGAGATTGATGATGGACCTGACCACAACTGTATTGGGTTAATGAGGTATGTACAAAACCAAGACCAGACATTAAAGAGACACCTTTAGCAATGGGTGATCTAACATTGTTTGTTGATGGTTCTTGTTTGAGAGATCAATATGGAGCATTGAGAGCTGCCAATGCAGTATGTTCCATTTCTGAAAACTTGAAAGCATATTCTCTGCCAAACCTAACTTCAGCGCAAGTGGCAGAATTTGTTGCATTGACAACAGCTTGCTGCTTGTCAGAGAATTTGAATGTGACAATTTACACAGACATCCAGTGTGCTTTTGGGGATGTGCCTGACTTTGGTCAGCTATAGGGGTGGGCGGAACTCACAGAGTTTCACGCTGCAGCATTCTGCTGAGTTACCTAAAAAGTCTGTGAGTTGCAGCTGAGTTCTGAAAGCGATGGAATTTTGGTACATCACCCTGCTCACACTGACTTTTTGCGTCAGGAGCTTGTTCCATGCTATAAAATCAGCACAAATGGCCCCACACGGTATGCAAAAGGGTGCTGCTTCTTTCTGCTGCTTGGGTAGATTTTTTACTGGAGCGACAGCTTTCTCACAGTGAACAGTGGCGACCTGCCACATTGAGAAATCTCGGCAGGAGGCATTCTAGTGCTCACAAATCGCACTAGGTGATGCAAATACTCGTTGATGTGAGAGGAAAAACACCGCCACGTGGCAGTTTGTGGAGTTTTGCTAGAACTCCAGCTCCAAGCGGAGCGTTGAGTGGGTAACTACTAGGAACTCCACCGATAGAGCATAATGTTTTGCCCACACCTAGTTAGCTGTAGTCACAAAGGGGCTTTACGACATCTTCTGGAACTCCAATAAAGAATAGTGCCTACATTTTGCATATGTTGAAAGCAATACTGAAGCCAAAAGAAATTTAGTGACACTAGGAAATAAATATGCTGACCCAATGGCAAAATGTTGTACATTACAGAATGAGCCAGTTGTTCAAGAAGACAAAAATGATGACTCAAGAATAAGTACAATACAAAATGCAGAAAAATTAAGTTGTTTCTTTAATCCAACCTTCTTTGAATGAATGAAGAGCCCTGCTGGAGGAAGCCACAAATGAAGAGAAAAAGAGTTGGGAAAAGTTGGGTTACAAGAGAAATTATCGGTATTTGTATGTAAATGCTAAGAGTAAATATATCCCTCAGGATTCAATGCTGTACCCAATCTCTAAATATTTAAATAATATGCCACATGCAGGGAGAGATAGCCTATGGTGAATATTCAAAATGTACTGGGAAAATACAGGATTCAAAATTTTTGCTGAGGATGTTTGTGGAAGGTGCATGGTGTGCCAGTTAAATAATCAGGGAAAGAAGACTGTAACAATCGTGAATCATATTGGCAAACCAGAGGGCCCCTTTACCAACCAAGCAGTCTTTATTGAGATGCCAAACTGTAATGAATTAAAATAAAATTTTAGCTGTTGTGTGCTTGCTCTCTGAATGGGTCAAGGCTTATCCCACCTGGAGATCACAGTTACAAAATTGTTGTTGAGGGAGTTGATCCCGCGGTTTGACCCTACCACTTCTATTAAGACTGTGGTACTCATTTTAAAAATTATGTTTTGCACATAATCTGCACAGCATTTGAGATCAACCAGAGGTTCCATTGTAGATATTGTCCACAATCTTCAGGAGTTGTTAAAAGGGCTAATGGGACTTTCAAGAATTAATAGGCAAAATTGTGTGCTTCCAATGGATTAAAATGACCCAATGCACATCTTGTTTTGATGTGGCAACAGAAGACACAAGGGACATTCCTAGTCACAATCTAAATCCAAGAGATTGGATAGTGGTCCAGAATCATGTCAGAAAGAGCTGCCTTGAGGAGAGGTGGAAGGGACACTTCCAAGTAATCTTGACAATGAACACTGTGGTCAAGTGTGCTGGAGTGCCACAGTCTATCCATGTTGCTCACACAAAAAAACCGATAGAGGCAGAAGCAGTGAAAGAATCAACTGATGAAACAGACATAAGTTCACAGAATCAAGCACTGAATCAAGTGTAAAGTCAGGCTCAAAGCCAAGCTCAAGCTTTCAGCGTGGATCTAGAGGGGGGTGAAACTTTTGAAAATGGTGAAGACAATAAATAAAATGAAGCACTGAAATTTCAGGTTAGTGAAAGCTGTGATGAAAAAACTGTTTCAAAGCAGGGATCAGAGTGAAGGTCTGTTATAGTACAAAAGACAAAGGCATGAGTGACAGTCAGTAAGAAGAAGTAGTCGCTGATCCAGAATAATTGCAGTTACAACGACCCCGAGAGGGAAAAGAAGTTTGCAGTAAACGAAGTAGATGAAGTTGTTTGAGCCTAAGTTCGAATCAAGATTCCTTGGAGAGAAAAGAGACTCTGAATAGACTGTTGCTAAACAGAGATGAGCTGAAGAAGTTGTTCCAAGGAAAAGAACTTGCAAAATAAAACCCTATGAACCAGTAGAGAAACCAGAGAAACAAATAGACTCAAAACTTGTGGGGGTGAATCATCAGTGCCAAAAGATCAATGAGGAGTAGAGTACCAAATAGACAGCATGCCTCACCTGAATGGGTGTATCCAGCTACAATATCAGAAGAAGATAAAACTTTTGTTGGACAATTATTCATCAGTGAGTCAATGCAAGTACAAGTTTGAGACTGAATCAGAGCTTGAACTTGAAACAGTAGATGAACCACCTTGAATTAATGAAAGAGACTTTTGACTTAAAACATTTTGTGACAGCTATTACACAAGGAGAGAAGTTGGAAACTGAAACTGAAATGAAAATTTGAAAAGAAACTGAAAAGAATATTCAGAATGTTTGATTTGATTATGTTTTGATAAAAAAAGGAGAACAATATTATTGTTTTAAAGACAATTTTGTTGATTTAAAATGTATACCTCAATATGCTTCTGTCTCAAATAGAAGATAGGGTACAGCAAATGCTGTAAAATTGTAGGGTTAGTGTTGATATCAATAATATTAATAGTTTTAGTGGGACTGTTGTTGGGCTTACTTACTCTGGTGGGATATGTTTTAAACCATGTTGAGTTTACTACTATAAGAAATTAACTAAAAAATTATGGGCCAGTGCATAGAGATTATTTAGTCAGTGGTTTTAAGGGTGTTATTTATACTAGTATTATTTGAAACTATCTAGATATAATGAAGGTTAGTAAGTGTTTTGTATGCACTTGCCTTTCTACTTTGGCTAATGAGGGAGCAACATGCTTCAACTTGCAATTTTATATGCCTTTCGTGTAATGTTTAAGTTGCAATATTTAACAATGATGAATTTCTTTCTCCGTATTTGAATAATTTTAATATGTCTTTAGAGGCTCTGCCTGTAAGAGAAGATGATCAAGAAGTTAAATATAATACATTTTTAGAGTGATTGCACAAAACAAGGAAGAAACTAACGCTACTAATCAAGGTTATGTGTGCATCTTGAGTAGTGAAGAGCATAATTTCATAACAGAATGCAAGGAGAGAGGAGTAAATATTGTGAGAAATTGGGAGGAATTGAAGTCTGCATTAGAGCAGATGACAAAAAGAGGAATTCAGATTGTCAACTTTGCATTCTAGATTGGGAATGGAATAATAAGAAAGGTGAGAGCGATGACGCGTAGGCAGCTCTCGTAATGCCATGTGTCACTCCCCTAACCACGCCCCCCATGCCGAAGCTGCCGGAGAACAAAATGCCACAGTCTTCTGACAATGGGACTGCGGAGTATTATTTCCAGTTGCTCAGGAGCCGCTCAGAAGACCTAAATCAAGGGAAGCAGCTTCAGAGACCCCACAAGTGATGTGGGATATTTTGCACCCGTCGGAGAAAGGGACACAAGACAGGGACCGCTGGAAGTAAGATACTCTCCTTTGGTACTGGTGCGTGGATATAGACAGCAGACTCAATTGATTTATCTGATGATTTGTCTAGTGCTAAATACTATTGGCCCGGAGAGAGGAAGTAAGCTGTAAATAGCATGCACGTGGGGTACAACGCAGTGTTGGTTGGGGAGAGAACACCCAGGGCCATTGGGGGGTCTTGCCACAACTCTGAGGGTGACAGAGTCCGGGAAGATGCCAGTAAAATCCCTGAGAGGTGGACGTAAGACTGGCAAGGGGATCCCTGATAGGAAGCGTACTAGCTTCCCCGGAAGTGGCCTGAGAGACTGTAATAGCTGCTGGTTAACCAATAACAAGGAAAAGATGATGGAAAAGAAAGACCATTGGTAGACAAACCAGGATTTGAGATGGTATCTTTGTCCCCAGGAGGACGAGTTCCCCATACCCAGGAGGCAGAGGCAAGCGGAAAAGCAGATTACCCTATTCCTGGGCACTTAAGCACAATAGAAGGGGAGATGCAGAGACTACCAGAAGCATGGGTGATGGGGTGGAAGAGGAATGCATGAGTACAGAGAATGGGCTATCCCTTAGCGAGAGCAGTAAGTACATCCTTGGGCACTGAGCCTACAGTGTTCTTTTTGCTCTTTCACAACAACCCCTGGACAAACTAGGGTACTGAGCACATGCTGACTACTGAGGGTCAGGTTCACCAAATATCAAGAAGCAGTTGCACCTTAGTAGAAACATCCAATTAACCTGAGATTCCAGGTCACTTGCAAGGTATTCTGGTGGAGATCCTGGAGGACATAAAATCCATGAAGGTCACACAACAAATAATCGCCAAGCCAGTAGAGAATCGACTAGCCACCCTTGAGGTGAAAGTCACCCAAGCTCCGGATACAACTGAGCAAATGGAGCAGCATCTCTCTGATAGTGAAGATAAGCTATTGCAGGTGTCACAGACCGTGCAGCAGATGGAGAAGCAGCTGTTGCTGGTAAAAATAAAACAAAAAGAACTGAAGATTCACTACTGCCGGTCGAACTTTAGGCTAGTGGGCATTCCAGAACATAAGTAGAATGCAGAAGGGGCGATTATGTATGAGGCTAATTTGATAAAGAAATTTGTGGCTCCTGATTCTCTGCAGGATTTAACAATTGTGAGGGCACATTGAGTGCCTGCCCAAGCCCCTGCAAATTCAAACCCAAAATTTCTCAGCACGTTGTTCATAAACTTTGTGGATGTTCGTATTAAAGAGAAAGTGCTACGTAAGGTGATTCAGGAAAAGCATTCAACTTGAACAATGAATTTACAATGCAAATTTTCTCAGATATGACAGTGGAATATGCCCATTGGAAGAAACTAAAAAAAACTGTTCTTCTAGCTATTCAGCGAACAGGAGCACAGGCTACTCTCATCTGTCCTGCTAAGATTACAATTTTGCACGTAGGATAATTCATTCTCTGTGCCTCCCTGGAAGAAGCACGAAAGCTCCTGAAAGAACAGTGTTCATAATGGCAGCAATGCTGATTGAGGCAATATTGACAGATTGACAGGGGCAAATGCGAGGGAGACTGTAGAGGATGGGAGAGGTTATGGGGTCACTACGAGGGCGGAGGTAGAGGGTGGTGGGGAGCATGAGTGGATCAATAAAAATGGGACAGTTCACATGATGCGGAAACTAAGAAAATGGACAGATTCAAGGGAGAGCCAGTAGAAAAGGTTTAGACATGTAAGGACCTCTTTGGGTATAGGTTTATCAGCACATTAGTGTCTATAATGCACCTGCACCTAGGCACACAGCACTTTGTCCATTGGAAAAGGGGAGGTTCTCCCTCGCAATAAAAGATGGAGATGGTACGGAGGGGTGATGTATAGAGGGAACATGAGTAATTCGACTCCATTATCGGGGAATCTTGGGGCCCAGTTCATCTTTAGGGGGTACTCACCTCAGGAATACCTTAGACTCCTCTTCTTTTCCATGCAAGCACTGAAAGTATGTTGATTTTACACACTTTATGTCGTTTGCACTTAGCACATTGCACTTTTTCCCAAAGATCACTTTACTTTCTGATGTGACCAGCTGGGTGCAGTGGAACAAATGGTTTTTAAGCTTTTTAAAATATAGGAGTATATTTGCACAATCCATACTGCACTTCACACTGTGCACTTTTGCTGTATAAAGATGTGAGTTCAACTGGTAGGCTTAGACGTTTTGGTCACTGCCTATTATGGCATTCAAGGAATGCAAGATCCCCCCTCCATGTAAGAATACTGTGAAATGTTGACACAAAAGGATGCGTTGCAAGTAATCACCTACAATGCTCAATCAATCAATCAATCACGGTTGGTAAAGTACAACTACTCACCCGTGAGGGTCTCAAGGCGAAGGAGGTGAGGGGGACAGCTCCGTTGAGTGCTGGGGTCATCCGAAGAGCTAGGTCTTGAGGTCCTTCCTGAACTAGGGCAATGTGGGAGATTGCCAGATATGGAGGGGAGGGTGTTGCAGGCTTTGGCTGCGAGGTAGGAGAAGGACTTTCCTCCCATTCTGGTCTTGTTGATACGTGGGACGGTGGCCAGAGAGAGCTGTGCTGATCGGAGGTGTCTCTTGGGTGAGTGGAAGGAGAGGCGGCTGTTCAGGTATGCGGGTTCAGTGTTGTGAAGGGCCCTGTATGCGTGGGTGAGTAGTTTGAAGGCCATTCTTCTTTTGACTGGAAGCCAGTGGAGATCACGGAGGTGTTGGGGGATGTGACTGCGACGGGGAATGTCGAGGATCAGTCTGGCTGCGGCGTTCTGGGCAGCCAGAGTTTGCGAAGAAGTTTCTTGTTATTCTGGCATAGAGAGCATTGCTGTAGTCCAGTCTGCTGCTAATGAGTGCATGCATGACAGTTTTTTGGGATTTGGTTGTGATCCATCTGAAAGTCTTTCAAAGCATGCAGAGGGTGTTGAAGCAGGTCGAGGATACGGAGTTGATCTGGCAGGATTTAACAATTGTGAGGGCACATTGAGTGCCTGCCCAAGCCCCTACAAATTCAAACCCAAAATTTCTCAGCACGTTGTTCATAAACTTTGTGGATGTTCGTATTAAAGAGAAAGTGCTACGTAAGGTGATTCAGGAAAAGCATTCAACTTGAACAATGAATTTACAATGCAAATTTTCTCAGATATGACAGTGGAATATGCCCATTGGAAGAAACTAAAAAACTGTTCTTCTAGCTATTCAGCGAACAGGAGCACAGGCTACTCTCATCTGTCCTGCTAAGATTAAAATTTTGCACGTAGGATAATTCATTCTCTGTGCCTCCCTGGAAGAAGCACGAAAGCTCCTGAAAGAACAGTGTTCATAATGGCAGCAATGCTGATTGAGGCAATATTGACAGATTGACAGGGGCAAATGCGAGGGAGACTGCAGAAGATGGGAGAGGTTTAGGGGTCACTACGAGGGCGGAGGTAGAGGGTGGTGGGGAGCATGAGTGGATCAATAAAAATGGGACAGTTCACATGATGCGGAAACTAAGAAAATGGACAGATTCAAGGGAGAGCCAGTAGAAAAGGTTTAGACATGTAAGGACCTCTTTGGGTATAGGTTTATCAGCACATTAGTGTCTATAATGCACCTGCACCTAGGCACATAGCACTTTGTCCATTGGAAAAGGGGAGGTTCTCCCTCGCAATAAAAGATGGAGATGGTACGGAGGGGTGATGTATAAAGGGAACATGAGTAATTCGACTCCATTATCGGGGAATCTTGAGGCCCAGTTCATCTTTAGGGGGTACTCACCTCAGGAATACCTTAGACTCCTCTTCTTTTCCATGCTAGCACTGAAAGTATGTTGATTTTACACACTTTATGTCGTTTGCACTTAGCACATTGCACTTTTTCCCAAAGATCACTTTACTTTCTGATGTGACCAGCTGGGTGCAGTGGAACAAATGGTTTTTAAGCTTTTTAAAATATAGGAGTATATTTGCACAATCCATACTGCACTTCACACTGTGCACTTTTGCTGTATAAAGATGTGAATTCAACTGGTAGGCTTAGACGTTTTGGTCACTGCCTATTATGGCATTCAAGGAATGCAAGATCCCCCTCCATGTAAGAATACTGTGAAATGTTGACACAAAAGGATGCGTTGCAAGTAATCACCTACAATGCTCAATCAATCAATCAATCACGGTTGGTAAAGTACAACTACTCACCCGTGAGGGTCTCAAGGCGAAGGAGGTGAGGGGGGGCAGCTCCGTTGAGTGCTGGGGTCATCCGAAGAGCTAGGTCTTGAGGTCCTTCCTGAACTAGGGCAATGTGGGAGATTGCCAGATATGGAGGGGGAGGGTGTTGCAGGCTTTGGCTGCGAGGTAGGAGAAGGACTTTCCTCCCATTCTGGTCTTGTTGATACGTGGGACGGTGGCCAGAGAGAGCTGTGCTGATCGGAGGTGTCTCTTGGGTGAGTGGAAGGAGAGGCGGCTGTTCAGGTATGCGGGTCCAGTGTTGTGAAGGGCCCTGTATGCGTGGGTGAGTAGTTTGAAGGCCATTCTTCTTTTGACTGGAAGCCAGTGGAGATCACGGAGGTGTTGGGTGATGTGACTGCGACGGGGAATGTCGAGGATCAGTCTGGCTGCGGCGTTCTGGGCAGCCAGAGTTTGCGAAGAAGTTTCTTGTTATTCTGGCATAGAGAGCATTGCTGTAGTCCAGTCTGCTGCTAATGAGTGCATGCATGACAGTTTTTTGGGATTTGGTTGGGATCCATCTGAAAGTCTTTCAAAGCATGCAGAGGGTGTTGAAGCAGGTCGAGGATACAGAGTTGATCTGGCAGGATTTAACAATTGTGAGGGCACATTGAGTGCCTGCCCAAGCCCCTGCAAATTCAAACCCAAAATTTCTCAGCACGTTGTTCATAAACTTTGTGGATGTTCGTATTAAAGAGAAAGTGCTACGTAAGGTGATTCAGGAAAAGCATTCAACTTGAACAATGAATTTACAATGCAAATTTTCTCAGATATGACAGTGGAATATGCCCATTGGAAGAAACTAAAAAAACTGTTCTTCTAGCTATTCAGCGAACAGGAGCACAGGCTACTCTCATCTGTCCTGCTAAGATTAAAATTTTGCACGTAGGATAATTCATTCTCTGTGCCTCCCTGGAAGAAGCACGAAAGCTCCTGAAAGAACAGTGTTCATAATGGCAGCAATGCTGATTGAGGCAATATTGACAGATTGACAGGGGCAAATGCGAGGGAGACTGCAGAGGATGGGAGAGGTTTAGGGGTCACTACGAGGGCGGAGGTAGAGGGTGGTTGGGAGCATGAGTGGATCAATAAAAATGGGACAGTTCACATGTTGCGGAAACTAAGAAAATGGACAGATTCAAGGGAGAGCCAGTAGAAAAGGTTTAGACATGTAAGGACCTCTTTGGGTATAGGTTTATCAGCACATTAGTGTCTATAATGCACCTGCACCTTGGCACATAGCACTTTGTCTATTGGAAAAGGGGAGGTTCTCCCTCGCAATAAAAGATGGAGATGGTACGGAGGGGTGATGTATAGAGGGAACATGAGTAATTTGACTCCATTATCGGGGAATCTTGGGGCCCAGTTCATCTTTAGGGGGTACTCACCTCAGGAATACCTTAGACTCCTCTTCTTTTCCATGCAAGCACTGAAAGTATGTTGATTTTACACACTTTATGTCGTTTGCACTTAGCACATTGCACTTTTTCCCAAAGATCACTTTACTTTCTGATGTGACCAGCTGGGTGCAGTGGAACAAATGGTTTTTAAGCTTTTTAAAATATAGGAGTATATTTGCACAATCCATACTGCACTTCACACTGTGCACTTTTGCTGTATAAAGATGTGAGTTCAACTGGTAGGCTTAGACGTTTTGGTCACTGCCTATTATGGCATTCAAGGAATGCAAGATCCCCCCTCCATGTAAGAATACTGTGAAATGTTGACACAAAAGGATGCGTTGCAAGTAATCACCTACAATGCTCAATCAATCAATCAATCACGGTTGGTAAAGTACAACTACTCACCCGTGAGGGTCTCAAGGCGAAGGAGGTGAGGGGGGGCAGCTCCGTTGAGTGCTGGGGTCATCCGAAGAGCTAGGTCTTGAGGTCCTTCCTGAACTAGGGCAATGTGGGAGATTGCCGGATATGGAGGGGGAGGGTGTTGCAGGCTTTGGCTGCGAGGTAGGAGAAGGACTTTCCTCCCATTCTGGTCTTGTTGATACGTGGGACGGTGGCCAGAGAGAGCTGTGCTGATCGGAGGTGTCTCTTGGGTGAGTGGAAGGAGAGGCGGCTGTTCAGGTATGCGGGTCCAGTGTTGTGAAGGGCCCTGTACGCGTGGGTGAGTAGTTTGAAGGCCATTCTTCTTTTGACTGGAAGCCAGTGGAGATCACGGAGGTGTTGGGTGATGTGACTGCGACGGGGAATGTCGAGGATCAGTCTGGCTGCGGCGTTCTGGGCAGTCCAGAGTTTGCGAAGAAGTTTCTTGTTATTCTGGCATAGAGAGCATTGCTGTAGTCCAGTCTGCTGCTAATGAGTTGCATGCATGACAGTTTTTTTGGATTTGGTTGGGATCCATCTGAAAGTCTTTCAAAGCATGCAGAGGGTGTTGAAGCAGGTCGAGGATACGGAGTTGATCTGGTGGTTCATTTTGAGTGATGAGTCTAGTATGATGCCGAAGTTTCGTGCGTGGTCCATCGGGGTGGGGGGATTTCCGAGGGTGGAGGGCCACAAGGAGTCCTTCCATGCGGAGGGGGTGGAGCCAAGGATGAGGACTTCTGTCTTTTCTGAGTTGAGTTTCAGGCAACTGTTCTTCATCCAGGTGGCAACAGCTTTCATCCCTTCTTGGAAGTTGTGTTTCGTGATGTTGGGTTCATTGGTGAGGGAGAGGATCAGCTGGTTGTCATCGGTGTAAGAGATGATTTTTTGCCTGTGGTTCCTGATGATGGTTGCGATGGGGGCCGTGCAAACATTGAAGAGGGTGGGGCTGAGAGAGGAGCCATGGGCCACTCCACAGTTGGTCTCTGGAGGTTCCAAGAGGTAGAGAGGGAGTCTGACCCCCTGATTTCTGCCAGTGAGGAAGGAGCGTATCCAGTCGAGGGCCTTGCCACGAATGCTGGTGTCGTGGAGTCTGGTGGCTAGGGTGCAGTGGGAGATGGTGTTGAATGCAGCAAAGAGGTCCAGGAGGATGAGGGCTGCCATTTCGCTCTGGTCGAGGAGGGAGAGGATGTCATCTGTGGCAGCGAGTAGGGCAGTCTCTGTGTTGTGGTTGCTTCAGAATCCAGATTGGGAGATGTCCAGGACATTGTTAGCATCGATAAAGTTTGCTAGCTGGGCGTTAACGGCCTTTTTGATGACTTTGGCTACGAATTGAAGCAGGGAAATGGGCCTGAGGTTCTTGACGTTCATCAGGTCCACGGAGGGTTTCTTCAGGAGTGGGTTGACTTTGGCGTGTTTCCAGTCAGCGGGGAAGGTGGCGGTGTCAAAGGAGCAGTTGATCATCTGACATAGTTCGGGTGTGATGCCAGAGACGGCTCTGTGGAAGATGTTGTGTGTGCAGGGGTCTGAGGGTGCTCCGGAGTGGATGCTTTTCATGGTCTTCAAGGTGTTTTCTGTCATGAGAGGGATCCATTTGAGCAGGGTCAGTTGGGTGGCGTCGCATGAGGAGGAGCTGGAGCGGTGAAGTGGTCTTGGTTGTTGAGTTGTCATAGATCATCTTAATCTTGTGGTGGTAGAAGGTGCTAAGTCTGTTGAGAGGTCTTTGGAGGGTGGGACGTCTGTAGATTCGCTGCAGGGTTTGGCGAATTCTTTGATGATGGAGAAGAGCTCTTTAGTGTTGTGTGCATTGGTGATGATTCTGTCTTACAGGGATTTCTACCTTGTGGGTTTGATGAGTTGGTGGTGTGTGGTGGTGGCTGCTTTGTAGGAGGTGCATGTTTCCTGGGTTTTGTTGTTCCTCCATGTCTTTTTGAGTCATCTCCAGGAGGGTCAGAATTCTTGGAGTGCAGGGGTGAACCAATTTGCTTTCTTGATGTGTCTTCCGGTGGCTTTCTTGAGGGGGACAAATGTTTCGGTGCAGTGTGTGATCCAGCGTTGGAGGTTGCATGCTGCAGTGTTTGCCTCTGACGAGTTGGTGGTGGGGTGCTGACGAGGGCTGAGGTGAGCAGGTCTTCGGTGACTGTTCCAGCTTCTGCATGGAGGCAGTGGGCGTGCTTGTGTAGGGGGGTCTTTTGAAGGAGAAGTGGACGCAGTGGTGATCTCTCCAGAGGAGTTCCATGGTGTGGCTGTAGGAGATGCTGTTTCCTCTGGTAAAGACGGGGTTGAGTGTGTGTTCCACTGTGTGCGTTGGGGCGGTGACTAATTGTTTCAGTCCTATGTTGGAGAGGTTCTATTGGAGGGAGGCGTATTTGAGTCATTGTGGTTATCCAGGTGGAAGTTTAGGTCTCAGAGTAGCCAGTGTAAAGGTGTGTCATCAAAATAACAATGGCAATCAGCGAGAGTTTCAGCAAGCAAAACTTTTGCTTCCGGAGTATTACTATGAGAGAGCCCACACTGCTAATAACGCCTAACAACTATAAATATACAAAGAGAGTGAATACACAGGGAGATGCTTGGCCTGGCAAGCTCAGAATACAATAACATCACTCTACATTGAGGAAACTAAGACCCAGATCATTGACCCAGGACAGATCCAGGTTGAGTTTTTGGAACACTATAAGCAGATTTATAGCATTACACATGAGATCGATGTAGAACATTTTAGGTATTTCCTCGGAAACCTTCTAATCCCTAGGATTATATCAACACTAGCACGAGGGTTGATGGCAGTATTCACTATAGAGGAGGTGGCGGAAGTCATCAAGTCCCTACCCAATGGTAAGGTCCGTGGGGAAGATGGTCTACTGGTTGGAATTTTATAAAAAATGTCTCCCTTTGTTAGAGTCTTAAATAAAGCAACTAGCTAACCATATACTAGAGGGAGGGAATATCCCTCAATCCTTCAATATGGCTATGGTCGTGAGTTTTTAAAAAAATACAAAAACCCGGAGAACAATAATTCATATCGTCCTATAAGTGTCCTCAACGCAGACTATAAGATAATCATGAAATTACTAGCCAACCGGATGAACAAAGTAGTAGGCCCTCTCATCCTCTCAGATCAGTGTGGGTTCTTCCTGGGTAGGCAGCTGCCAAAAAAAATGAATTTCCTGGTTCAAGGATTAGATTATTTCAAACAAAAAGAGATCCCTGCACATATATTTCTTCTAGATGCTGAGAAGGCTTTCGATTTCGTTAATTGGAAGAGCCTATTTTATAACCTCGAGAAGTTTTGATTTTCTATTGATTTTATTCAGGTGATTTTGAGAATCTACGAGGGCACAATTGCATGGTTAGTCATTAATTCTGAGAAAATAGGTATTTGCAAAATATAGCGGGACACAAGACAGGAGTTCCCGCGCTCGACCATCCTGTTTGCGATTTTTATGGAGCTTCTGGTGATAGCCATCAGAAATGCGAACTGTGTAGAACCTCCCATGGGCGGGATGGCAAAAATTAAGCTATACGCTGACGGTGTTGCTCTGTTTTGAAAACCAGTTACGGCCACCCAACAAAGAGCATTCAACATTTTTCAGCAATTTCAGGCTGTAGGTGGGTATAAAATCAATAGACTTAAAACCGAGAATCAATTTATGTAACTGTTGGATTGATACCCTGCCACAAGAATTTAGTCAATAATGAGCACAAGGCCTAAGAGGTATCTGGGCATCTATACCACAGAGAAGGTGGATGAACTTTTTGCATATAATTATCTTCCTCTGTTTACAAGATAGACAAGATTTGAGAATTTCTAAAAAGAGAAGGGTTGTGTTAGTCCGCATTTCCATATTACCGCTACTAAATGTTTTATTTCCTCTTCTACCTTGTGCTTTACAGACAAATGCTTTTAAGGAAGTTAAAGGACTACTCTCTTCTTTCATCTGGTCTAACAAAGCACCACACATAGCACTGAGCACTTTATATAGGTCAAACACTAAAGGTGGCCTTGCATTGCTGAACTTAAAGTAATATTTTTTTGCTAACTTTGCTCATTCCTCTTTTAGATATCCACTTCCCCCTGGTTCCGGTAAAGCAGTTGATAAGATCTTTTGGGATTTTGATTGCACAGGAATATAAAATTCAGGATTTCCTATGTTTTACAAAAGCACTGAAAACAGTTTGTTACAAACATATACAATGGCTTTATAAACGTAAGGAACAGTTTTTAAAATATTTTGATATACCTGCTATTAATAGCTCCACTCGCCTTACTGATATCTCTGCTGGCACACAGACCTTTGTTGAGAGGGATATTGCTTATAAATGGGACTCTAATGGCTATCAAAGGTTGGGGATTTCCTTAGAGCCTAGGTCTGGAAAGGGTGGCCAGACATAGAATTTGGTATTCTGCATGGGAGTAGGCCCCTTTGCTGGTCCTTTATTCATATCAGGCACTTTTTCCAAGCATTAGATCTGATCAAGACTAAAGCTAGTTCAGCACTAGCTGCAGACTTGATTGAATCTGATAACTCTAGGCCTTTTAGGTACTCGATGGCTACTTTAGGTGGAAGTACCAATCTCGGCCGAGGTTTGGAATATGACAAATAGATTTAATTTCGCAGTGATAAGAGGCACAAACCTCTGCCAGATGCAATACTACACAAAGTGGCTCCTATATAGAACACCTGAATTCTACAAAGAAATAACCCCCTGATACAAGATACATGTTTTAGATGTCTTAAGGAGAGTGAAGGAAACTGATGACATATTATTTGTGATTGTCCAAAAATAGCAGGATATTGGCTCTCAGTTAAAAAACAATGTATCTGCATGCTCAACATTGATTTTGACCAGGATTCTCAAGCCATCACACTGGGGCTCTGCGTATCCTAGAATGCGGGGTGGCAGATCAAAAGAAGCTATTTCTGGTTACACTGATAGCTGGATCCCTAATCCTTTAAAATTAGAAGTCTGCGGTTCCCTCAATTGGAGACCAAAAATGGAAAATATTGAGGGGCATATTATCAAGAACGTCGTTAAAATTATCGCCGCTTTAGCGGCAGAAAACTGCCGCTAAAGCGGCGATAATGGGCTTGATAATATGCCCTTGAGAATTCCATGTTGACACCAGAACATGGGCTTCTATTGGAATTCTCAAGGGCATATTATCAAGCCCATTATCGCCGCTTTAGCGGCAGTTTTCTGCCGCTAAGCGGCGATAATTTAATGCCGTTTCTTGATAATATGCCCCTGAGCGTTAGAACGTCACTATACTTTAACATCTGGATTGTCCAAGAAATTTAGGAAGCTTTGCACAGTATTGTGAAATGCAATGTTCTGTGAATGTTTGTAATCATGTAAACCTGAACCAGTAGCAGGGGGATGCTGAAGTGGGTTTATTGTGGTATTACCACATGCAAATAGATTATTGAAATTAATTTCTCAAATTATCTTATCTGAGATGTAATACATACTTGAGAACCCTCAGAATAAAAAGATGTATTAAAATAAAAGAACAAAGATGTGAGTTGTGTATGGTAAGGCATAGTCCTTTAAAGGAAAGAAACTGACCCAAGTATAACTTGCACCACTGTGGTGCACTGATTATTATCTCACATATTACAGCACTGATGATATATGTAATCTATGGCAGTGCGCGTTATACTTAGGTTGTTGACGTATAAATGGTGAATTTCAATGGTAACTGGCTTCTGATCGCATTACTGTTTACAAAGGCACTCAATTATTTATGCACCTATATACCAGTAAAAAAAGAGCATAATATCTACTAAATGTGGGTACATTCACAGATATGCTTTGTGCCCTCTGTGTTGTAAAATATTATGTCCATTAGCACTACAAAGGTGATAGGTGTAGAATGCTTAATACCGTCCAGTATGAAAAGTGTATAGCAAACTGTCACATTAATTGGATGATGTCATCAATTATGTCATCTGTGGTGTCATCAGTGATGTCATCAACGACATCTATTGAGATGTCATGAGTGATGTCCTCTATGATGTAATTTACAATGTCATGAGTGATGTAATAGCTGAGGTCATAAGAAAGTGCATGGCAGGGGCGCAAGTTAAGTTTGTTCAATATACCATAACTGGCAAATTTCAGTGTTTTTTGATTTTCAAACATTAGTTTGTAACTCATTTCAGCACCTAACTGTAATGCCACTTTAACCTTTGTTTCTTTTAAGTGATTTTTTTTATCTAAGTGAAGATCATAATACCATATCAAACTATAATTTCTCTTTAACCTTTGTTTTTTCAGTGAATCACTGTTTTTTTATCATATTCAGGCAACACGCTCACTGCACATAGCCTTTGGCCGTGAGCAGCAGGGTTTTGGCCCAGACTCACTCTCTGTGGGTTGTGACCCAACCACACCTGCCCTCTGTGGTTAGCTTGCTGCCCCTGTCCATCTCTCCCTGCTCTCTGTTCTCCATGTGTGTACCCCTGTCCCTTCTGTCATGTCCTAAGTGGTCCATTGTGCTGCCACTGTCCCTTCTACCTGCCATCAGTGGTCAGCTTGTTGCCACTGCAGCCTGCTGTCCATTCACCATGTGTGTGCCCCTGCCTCCTCCAACCTGACCTCCTTGGTACATTGTGCTGCCAATCCACCTCCCATCTGCCCCGTGCCCCTACCCCCTATCCCCTGCACTCGGTCTGCATGCCCCTTCCCTTTACCTCCTGCCCACCATGGTCTAGTGTGATGTCACTGCTCTTCCTCCTTGCCCTTCATGATCAGCTTCCTACCCCTGCTCCCCTCCACACTGCCCCTGCTCTATGTGCTCCATGTGTGTCTCTGCACATTCCCTCCTTCCTTCTATGTTCTGTTGTACTGCCACTGCCACTGCCCTTCTCACCTGCCCTCTGTGACCAGCTTGCTCAATCTGCCCTCCTCTCCCCTGCCTGCTGCTATCTGCATGCATGCCCCTGTCCCCTTCCTCCAGCCCTATGTGGTCAGTTGTACTGCCTCTGCCCCTCCCAACTACCCTCCCCTTTCCCTCCATTCTCCATGTATACATTTGACTCTTCCTTCCTGCCCTCCATGTTTCATTTTGGTGCCACTGCCCATCCCTCCTTCCCTCCGTGGTCAGCTTGCCCCTTCTTCTCTGCCCTCTGTTCTCTGTGTGTGTGACTCTGCCCCGTCCTTCAGCCAGCCTGCCTTGTTCTTTTGTGCTGCCACTGCCTCACCCATCTGCCCTCCATTGTCAGCTTGCTGCCCCTACCTCTGCCTCTCTCCCTGCCTTCTGTTCTACATGTGTGTGCCGCTGGCAACACCCTCCGGCCCTCCTTGGTTCCATTTGCTGCCACTGACCTTCCTACTGCCCCACACTTACAGTTTTGCTACTATTTTACAAATGTTCAGTCACTGTTGACTAAAAATATGTGTGCCACTGAAATGCCCTACCAGCCATAAAAGGTAGCTCTCACTTGCATCACTAGTGAACATATTTTCACATATCTCTTCCTCTTGCAGATGTTGTCAATGTTTATATAATCATCTGGGGATCCCGAATTATGTATTGCAAGTAATTATCAGACTTCACAAGGACAACTATGCCCAAATAACATGGGGACATAATGGTGAATTAACCGAGCGTATAAGGGTGAACAGAGGGGTGCAACAAGGGTGTGTATTGCAATCGACCCTGTTACCCTATATATTAATGGGCTGATGAATTAATTCCCTAGCTGATTGCAAGGGTGATCCTCCCAAGATTGCTGATCATACAGTTGCGTCCCTACTATTCGCTGATGACACCCTTCTTATTTCAATGGGACTCCAAAACGTATTGGATCGGTTCTCAGTATTATGTGAGAAATTTGGGTTAGAGGTTAACGTTGATAAGACCAAATTTATGGTGTTTAGACATCACAAGTCGTCTAGGGGTGAGGTTAAATTGGGTGATTCTTTTATGGAGCAGTTCAAGATTTAATTACCTTTGGGTTAGGTTGACAGACTCACTATCATGGGTTCCTCAGATTTCCTAGAGCCTGCTAACTCTTCAGCATGTAAGCTCAGCTCTGGTTAAAATGCTGAAAATTTCGACCTATAGACCTGCTACCACGGTCATTGAAACCTATCGGGCCAATGCAGAAGGAGCTGCATTATGTGGAGCCGAGAATTGGGGACTGCGCAACATAGGGGATTTTGAAATAACTGAGAATACATTCATGAGATCCATTCTTGAATTACCCCAGAATGCATCTTTAACCCCCATTTGTTTGGATCTTGGGCTCAAAAATATAGTTCATGTGGCAGCACTCATACCTCTAGTTTATTGGATTCGGGTCTGGGTTAACAACTCCCTACTCCCTATGAGACAATCTTTTTCTGAAGTGATTGATCTTGACAGCAAAGTGAGCATACCCAGGCTCCAAAATGTCAAGACATGGCTGCAAAAACTTGGCATGAGCGAACTGTGGTTTAATCCAGACCACATCAAAAAAGACACCTTGACTTGCCTCAGAAAGAGATATTAGTATCATGTTCATGGTCTTTGGTTGAATCATAGTACTGTTGGGCAACTAACAGAAAGGTTTCGGGATTTTAAAGATAACATGCACTGCGAGGAATCATATTGAACCCCCCAAACAAAATCTCAATACCTACACTTTAAATATGGTATATTGCCAATAAATGATTTTAGCAGCAAATGGAATGGTTATAATGTTCTACCAAACTGTCCATTTTGCCTGGCCAGTCCTGAAACAGAAGAACATTTTTATTTTTCAATCCCATCTATATTAATATTAGGAAAACTTGTTTAACTCTGGTTGGTCGTATCTTATCAACAAGACAACTGAGGGCTACAATTAGGATTCTTCAAAGTGATACTACAGAATGGCTTAGCTTTGCCATGTCAAAGTATCAGTTACATGCATGGCGGCTGAGGCATAAGAACATATAACTCTCTAGTAGAGAAGTTTCCGTTATCCCTTGTATGATCTGTATACCAATTTTTTGTCACAAATTTTTGTTATATCTGAGTAGTAGTGTTTTAGACTATTTTAGAGTATCAGATTTCTAACTCAATGGTTAAACAGAGTGGTGCCCACTACTGCAAGATTGGAAGTAATTCTAGGAAGCCCAATGCACAATAAGAACTTTAATATTGATTATGATTAAGGCTCCCTGTTTTCCGTTTTTACTGATTTTTACAGATATATACAGACAGAAAACCATTTATTTTCTTGTCTGTATTTATTTTTAAATATGGATGAAAACGGAAATTGGGTGTTTCTAAATACACCTTGCCATAACAGCCAGGCCAATAACTGTGTGGACTGATAGGTAAAGGGGTTAAAAAAGAAAGGAATTTTGGTTAAGAGGATTAAACAGCAGTAGATATGCACAAAGCTGATACTGAAATGCGCATATTCTCATATAAGTGCATTGATTTATCTTCTGTTGGTGTTCATATCACTCAAACCTGGCAGGCATAAATATGGATAAATACAGATAAAGTTGACAAAAAATAAATATGGATAAATACAGACGGAAATGTCAAAAAAGAAATATCATAAAACCGGGAGCCCTAATTATGATGTACTGTATTTTGACATATTTCTTAAATGAATTTATGCACAGTCTTATTGAGTATAATGTATTTAATTGACAGTTTTATAGATTTTAAGCATGCACATGGGTATTCTGAACTGATTTTAAATTGTAATGTTATGTGTGCTTTAACGGTTTTTGTGTTAAAACTGAGTAAAGACATCTACTACTACTAATCAACTATTAACCTTTGTTGCAAAGTGCTTTGTTATGCTTCCGAATCAAACCACGCTAGATTAAAAACCTTAAAATAAAAAATAAAATTAAAGGGATGTTGGAAATTACTAACATTTCCTTGGTATTCTCCCAGCCTTTTGCTTTGACTGTTTTCATTGGCCATAGACCTCTGTATGCTTTACCCCTGCTAAGCAGTAGTAAAGTCATTATGCCCCTCCTCAAAAATGATTACAATGGTATAAACCTGAATTACACATTTAACTTACCTATAAATACCTTGCACGTGGTACATAGTGTACCCAGGGCCTTTAAATTAAATGCCACTAGCAGGTTGCAGCACAGATTGTGCCACCCCCTGCAGTGACACTACAAATTCAACCACTGGACCACTATTGTAGCCTGGCAGACCAGTTTTTAAAATGGCAATTCTACCTGTCAAGCCTAAACCTTCATTTTAAATACTAAGAAGGAAGGGAGAGCCGAACACACCAGGGGGGATCAGCGGGCCGGCGGGAAGCAGATCCTGTGCTGGAGAGAGGTCATTGCCTCTCACAAGTTCATTTGGCTTGGAAGCTATGAGCTATGAGAACGGCTTACTTCAGGCATAAAATTGGTAAATCAGCGTAACAGCAACAACAAAGCCTAAGTAAAAGACACCAAGATGTCCAACAGTACATAACAAAACCTTCTCCTCACAATGGCTTATAAAAAATTAAGATCACGCACGATTTATATGAAAAGACTAGGTACACACCAAGCAACACGAAAGAGCTCTGGCAAGGCGGCCCACATAGGAATCTTTCCTGGGAACGTTGAAATAACAAAGATTTTCACAAAATCAATATAAATAGAACAAGTGAAGCCACGAATCGAACAGGACAAAGCCCAGAACATAGGAGAAGACAAAGTAGTGGATTCCAGCAATTCTTCCCAAAGTCACAAAGGCTATGCTGGACAACTAATAAGTGATACTACAATCCCAGCAATTGCAAAAATAGATGAACACCAAGGACGTTCTAATCCATTCCCTGTCTAGTCAACCATAAGATACATCAAATCTCCGAATCAGATTTCACCTTACCAGACATAAATATAAACAACACTCTCTTTAACCAGGTACCCAAAGCAACAACGGAGTCGCTGATATTATATAATAGTACCCCACAAAATACACCTGCCTCAGTAGGGAATCTTTCTCACTCATCGGAATATCCGTCTCTAAATAATATGCAATCTCTCAACGGACATACCCCGGTATCCAATTCTTTATTTACTCTTCAAAGAATTTTGGAATCAGTACTATCTCTTTTAGGGAATATAATGGAAAACTCCGACCAGATGTTGGACACACAAATAGGCATGCTGCAATATCTAGTAGATAAGAAAAGGAAACAACAACTCAAATATCAATTACTACTAACAAAAGGAGAAGAAAATGTTGTTGAAAATCCTCACACACCTAAAGACACCTTATTAACTGATGACTTACTTCCATCTAAGAAACACATGGCGACACAAACAGGTCGGATTATACAAAAAGGAAAGAAAAAAAATCCGAGAACAATCAAATCTTTTCCCTAAGAAATCTATTCAAAGAACCAAACAACGATAAAGTTCAACATAAGGTTATTCCTTATTATCCAATCTTTAACCGGCGTAGACCTAATGACTCACCTGAACCACTTAATAATCATCTGACAAGTAAAAAAGAAACAAAATCTATAGAAACTTCAGTTTCAGCCTTGCCTGTTCCAGCTTCACCAAAAAAGGAAAGGAGAGTTAATAAGACTAAGCGGAAAAAGATTAAGAAAAGAGTAATAAGAAGATTCGTGAAACAGAAGTCCCAGAAGTTAACGTTTCCGAATCTCTTGTCCCCCAAACACAAAACCCCAGAAAAAGAGCAAAATTCAAAATCTGCAACAAATCCATATGATAATGGGCATCACCACTTAATGCCTAAACCAAGAGTGAATTCAAAACAACTAAATCCCCTGGCTCCAAGTTATTCCACCGCTGTGAACAGCATTGAGCCGCCTGTACCATCGGTAGTACAACTGATCGAGCAGTCCTCTGGGGCCACAATTCTCCAGGAACAGAAGGTTCAAACATGTTCCTTAGAAATTACCGACTTATTTCCCTCGGGTAACGATCCACTAAACCGAGGGAGAATATCGAACCTTATCCGAAAGATCCATCCGTTACAGTCACTAACAAGCTCGGAAATAAAACTAGTGGCTTTCCCAATAAGGTCCAAAACTACGGTGGCCATTGTTGAATTTTGGTCTCATGTGATACCAGCAATAATTTTAAAAGAAAGTGAGATCCTCCATAAAAACGGATTTGACGTTGCAGTCGTAAACAACAATGAAAATCAAATATAGGATAAACCCAAGGAAAATAACAAAATGGAAAATAAGCACTTTGATCAAACACTCAGTGGCTCTAATAATCCTGACAACACTCCCAACGAAAATCTAACCATCTTGATTAAGAATGGAGAGAGAAGGATTTTGAATAAAAATGTAGCCAAAAAGGAAATTACACCAAAAGAAAACCACTGGTCCTGGATTGCGGAGAATTTAAACGGCAACAAACGGAAGGGAAAATAAACTCCCTTTTTAACAGAGGCTTGAGCATCGCGTCCTGGAATATAGCAGGGAAAAATCAGGAGAAACTTGCGCTGATCCTAGAAGACGACCCGCGGATGGTGGCTTTACAAGAAACTTGGACAACAAAAACCTTTGATCAAAATGAGTACTTTGTATATGACATTCCAGCAGAACCTGTTAGTCGCGGTCATGCTAAAGGAGGACTTGCAATTCTCCTACACGAAGACTTCTTCTGGGATCAGGAACTCATCCCTGTGCGTCTGACGAATATACAAGGTATTAAGTTCAAGTGCTGGAACAAACCTATGGATACTCCGTATGACCTAATTATTTTTAACGTCTATATCCCACCAGGCTCCAAAATGGACGCTCTTATGATTGAAATATTTGAGGAAATAGAAAAGGTGGTGGAAGGTCAAGGATTCCCCTCTGTTTTCCTAACAGGAGACTTCAACGGGAAAATCTCTAACGATCTCTTAGAAAAATGGGAATACGGCGAACAAGAGGAAGCCTTGTCAATCCCAACACCACTATTTCCTCCAGGGATCAAAGCAGACACCCGAGGGAAAATACTACTCTCCTCTCTTCCAGTAGTAAATGGAGTTATTTTAAAAGGATGCATAGAAGGAGACATACCTGCAACTTGTACAAGAAAAGGTAACCTCAGTTCATCAATTTTAGACCACATGATATGCAGCCAAGACCTGTTTGGGAGAGTATCAAATCTAAGCACTAAATGTACACAGGAAAGTGACCATGCAATATTACATCTCATAACAGGTTTAATAGTGCAACCTATCTCTCCAGGGTTTATCATGCATTTGCACAGTACTGTACTGGTGAACCAGGCCCAAGGGCGATTGACATGGAATTCTATAACAGTCAACAATATAAACTCTGCAATTGTTACTGCACAAGTATTACAGACCATTCATTCCTCAGACCCAACAACAAATTTCGAATTAGTTCTCAATAAAATTGTGCAATCCTTGCAGGATACCTTAAAACATCGGAGTTCCCAACAGGAAATCATAAAAGAAAGAACCTAGACAAAAGAGCAATTGCATTAAATAAATTAATACATTTGCAATTCCTCCATTTCTCAGAGAATAGACACCATGAAATTAAAATCTTAAAAAACCGCTGCCTGAGGGAAAAAGAAAAAAATCGAAAAGCTCAGCAGGATCAAAAATGGGTCAATATTCAGATTGCAGCCAAACAAAAAAACAATTGTGTATACTGGAGCCTAATCGCTAAAGAAACAGGTACGGAGAAATCCCTGCAAGCCTCACCAGTTCCCCCAACTGAATGGGAAACATATCTACATAATTTATACAAATTAAACTCGAGGCAAGAAAGTTTGAACCAAGTATCAAGTAATCCAGGGGAAAATATTCAAGACAACTGGGCTCCAGCAGCTCAGTAAATCGAATATTATATAAAAAACGCAAGATCTTCTGCTGCAATGGGTCCGGATCAGATTCCAATAAAAGTACTTCAAAGTAACCCAGAAGAATGGAGTACGTTTTTAGCCCCCTCTACTCCTACTGCTATGACACTGGTGAAATCCAAAAATCATGGAAGGGGAGCATCGTGATCCCAATCTACAAGAAGGGTTCTCAGTTGCTTCCCTGCAATTATCGACAGATTGCCTTGCTGGACGCCACAGGGAATATCTTTGCGGCAAGTGTCCTGGATCATCTTAAAGACTGGGCTTATTCAACCGGAGCGTTCCCTCTAAATCAAGCTGGGTTCGGACAAAAACACTCCATAACCGACAACATAGCGGTGTTACAAACAATAATAGATAAATATGTGGTCTCAAATTCGCAGGTCATCTATTCTGTCTTTGTCGATTTCACGACGGCATTTGACAGAGTGGATAGACCTACACTCTGGAACAAGCTTAGAAAACTGGGAATTCCGAACAACCTGCTTCATATAATTACATCACTATACTCGGAAACATGGTGTCAAGTACAAATGGGGAAAGAGAAGGGACTCACTAGTCCAACAGTCACACCAAATGGTCTTAGGCAAGGTTGCCTTTTAGCTCCCCTCCTGTTCTCTCTATACCTCAGTGATCTTCCGGATTGTTTTACACAGGTCATCAATTTTCCCCAAAAAATATCTTTATGTAAAATACACATCATGATGTACGCCGATGACGTGGTTATCTTAGACCTTACCCCATTCGGCCTACAAAGGAATCTACAAGTACTTACCAAATAAACAGAAGAAAACTTCTTAGTCCCAAATATAACAAAAACGAAAATAGTTCCGTGCAGAGGAAGAAAACAATACATAAAATACAACTGGACTTTAGGGGGAAAACCGCTAGAAGTGGTGAAAGAATACACCTACTTAGGGCGTATATTTACACAAACTTTACAAAACTCCCCTCATCTGCAGCACTAAGGCCGTAAAGCAGATGTACATGTCGGGGCTCTCCAACGTTTATACTCTTCCTCTGGGCACAGTCATTTCTCTTCTCTTTTACAGGTTTTTAGCTCCAAGATTCCAGCCATCCTATCGTATGCTCTGTAATACATTCCAATAAGACAGTGGCAACCAATACAATCTAAAGAAGGGGCATTACCAACATCATAAAATGGGCCTATAATCTCATACACGCAGAACAAGGCACCTTAAGATTTTTATTAAAAACGGACACTTTTGACCTCGGATCACCGAAGTATGTTTTTAGTCAAAACTTAATTACAGCATTCAAATTATTGAACTGTACAACCGAACTGTTGAAATCTTGGACTCCTGCGCAATTGAGGCTTTTCCTAAAACATTTAACGCCGAGGATGTTATGATCTTAACATTCAACATTGCTCTAAATTACATCCTTATGAACTTTACGCAGAGACAATAGAATATAAACATTTGCAGCAGTATATTCATTTTACATTAAGGCATGGAGTCCGGCGATGCATTATATTACTTTGGCTTGGGATTCTCCCTTTTAAATCTTTTACCTCTAAGTGGAATTTTAATGAAAACGCCAGTGGAATATGTGACCTCTGTAACGGAGGTGTGCAAGACTTGAAGCATGTTTTGTTTGTTTGTATGCCCTAATTCGATATTGCTAGATGCCAGAAATCGGTACCTAAAATTAATTCAAACAAGATGCAATACTACAACAGTACAGAGCTTGATTTTGCTTCTTAAGTCACCACCTAATGAATTTGTGTGTTATAATCTGTTCAAATTTTTTAAAACTTTTTTCAAATTGTACTAAAATGATTACGTTATTAATATTTAATAACAAATGTATTTTTTAAATTTGTTGTTCTCAGCAGAGAACTAAATCAAATAAACTTAAACTTGAAACTTTATTTTAAATACTAAGTACGCCTTAGTGCCCATAATGGCAGGGGGCACTGTATTTAAAAGTATGACATGCAAACGATGAATGTTCCTCATTTACATACAGTGCAACTACCTTGGAGCTATTTTGTTTCTATTGTTATAAATTATGGTTCATTGCTGTATAAGGATGAGGAATGATGAGGAAGGATGAGCTGCATGAGGCCATTAATAGTGCTCTTTTTAAAATCTGTATCTCTGTATGACTTCCTGATCTTTGGCATGCCAAAGTGTTGTCCTTTGCCAGAACCCTCCTATTCTGTGACTCTCCTCTTTCTCCTGAGGTCTTGAATGAGTATGCAACGCAAATGGCGTTGCATGTGCATGAGCCTAAGATCAGCTTCCAGGTAGTCAGCATCGTAAGAGTCCATGGTATTGGTAATTTATTTAAAGGGAGCAATCAGGTGAGGGGTATGTCCCATGTGCTTACCATCCAGAGGATTATTTCACTCATTGTGATGCTGCAGGTGTCTCCATTCAGTGAAGTTCCTTTCAATTCAGGGACGTTCTTGTCTGCAAGTTGCATTTGCCTTTAGTATTTCAGTTGGTATGTGCTCAGCTGTACAGAAAAACAATATTTTGAGTGTGTGGGTTTGTGTGTGTGTGATTGCACATGTGTGTGTGTGTGCGTATGTGATTGTCCCTCTATTACGGCTATTTATTTTTTGTGGGTAGATTAATTCATCTGGTCTTTAGTGTAATTTATCATTTTACAGATGTCCATGCCAATATGTAGTTAGATTTAGAATTCAGTTTTTTGGAGAATTACATTTTGTTTTTGGCTTTTTGAATGGAATTGGTTTAAAAGAAGGGGACGGTTAATCCCTTATTGACTTCTGTTTGCTGTGTTTGAGTCTCTGATCAAGCCAAGCTCTGGCAACTCCCTTACCAACTCCGTGGTACCCATTTTGATTAGGTTAGCAGCCCTCCTGTGGAGCCGACTCCCAAAGCATGTATACACATGGCAATCTAAACCATGAATTGAGAGACCTAATTGCAACTGATTTAACTTTTGTGTTTTGCATTCTTTATTCTTTTTATTGTGTTTTTAATTAATCTAATTAAACGTTTGAGGTTCTTTTATGAGGATTATAACAGTGATTGGTATGTAGGGAGCAGAGTCAATCCTCTTTTGGCTTGTTTTTGCTGTGTTTTTTTGCTGCACTCGAGCCTTTGGTGAGGCCGAGCTCTTTTGACTCCCTTGCCCATTTTGCAGTGGCCATATTGATTAGGTTAGTGGCCCACCTCTGGAGCAGATGTATGGAACATATGTAAGTGCCTCTGAGATCATTAAATCAAGGCTGATGCACAGGTGATCAACAGACAGGCAAGATGGGTACACAGCCCAAGGGTCCTTCCTCGGCCAAGTCTGTCAGCCCCCATCCGTGGTACATCCAGGCAGTGGATCAGAATTACTGCCCGATTAGCTTTGACGATAGAACTTAAATGGATTTGAATAAAAAATCCTGGTAACTTCAAATACACGTACGAATCAACTTTGTTAGTTGCGCATAGGGAGAATCTGCATATCTACTTTATCTCACTCCCACTAGCTTGTTACCATGAAGAACACTGAGCCCTCTAAGGGTGACCTTAAAGGTGTTCTTAAACACAAGGTCACTTGCAAAATATAAAGATGAACTTTGTTTGCTATTTAGTGATACCAACATCAATGTGTGCATCTTAACACATTGATGAAGAAGGCCTCTGCACCAGATGTCGTAGCTGCCATCCACAAAGGGTGTAATATGCTTCATAAGGATAGGATTAATTGCAAAGGCGGTGGAGTTGTTGTGATTTTTAGGCCATTCAGGTATTTATTTTTATCTTGTGGTATGAACACCAAGCTGGTAGCACACAAGAACGTTTTACTTTAATGACCAGCCTGGGCCTTCCTCAATCTGATAACCTTTCAACTCATCAGGCGGGACATGTAATTGATTTAATCTGCAGCTGTTCGGGTCTGATTCAGTCTGTTTCATTCTTCCCTTTAGGGTGAGCTGATCATTTCCTAGTGCAATTCAAAATTCTTACACCCGTCTTAACCATTCAAGGCCCCTTTCTGAGTTACTTCCTTTCGCTGCTGGCATAAAATGAATGTTACCGAGTCCACCACCAGCTTTAGTGATCATTGTGCTAGAAGCAAGGCCGGAGTGGCCATACCAGGCATACGGTGTTTCACCCGGGAGGCTAGAAGGATGGGGGGCCGGTTTTGTTACTGGGGGCCGTTTTTGGAGCAGTGAAGCAGTTTTGAAAGCACCAGCTTCAGAGTTCCTTGTATATCGAGTAGTTGTCAGGCAACAATAAAAGTGTCAAGATAACTATGGTGATTAATGTACCTGCTGGAGAGAGATCAGAGTTTTGTCTTGTGTCAGTTTTGACTTATCTAAGGTAGTGCAGAGGACTAATATGCCTGCTGCAAAGGATGTGTGCCATGCAGGTCACAGAACAGTATTTTCTGTGAAGAGCTTAGTCGGTTACTGCTTTTGTCACAGAGACCCTTTTGTTACTTTGCAGTTCATAAGTTACAGTGATAATCTAGCACAGTGAGCTATGAAGTGTCTTTAAAGAGATACATGCAAACTACATGGTAAAGGTTAGAAAGTTATATTTTTTCGAGTCTTTCATTAACCTAATGTTTTTATAAAGGGTTTGTTTGGGTAAAAAAATATTCTTATTTGTAAAGCCACTCCTAACCACTATTACGTTCTTAATCCTGGGTTTGTACTTCTCCACACCATCCACTCTTAAAAGGGCCTACCAGTATGGATGACAGGAATCATACACCTTGTATTTCCCTTTGCCTTTGTAATATTTTCTATCCACTGATCTATACACACATTATTCATTGACTCTGTATTTGTGTGTAATGTAAAGTGCTCCGACACCTTACACTGGTATGCGAGGTGCTATAAAACAAATTAAATACATGTGAGAGAGGGGCTATAGAGAGATGAGAGGCACTGTTGGAGGGTGACAATGATGGAATCATTGAGCTCCTACAAACATTGTTGAATCCTGGTGCACTCTAAGATAATAATTTACTATGCTTTAAAAGCTAATACAATTGAATATATCATGAAAAATGGGCTACAGAATGAGTCATATTTTCCCAAATTTTCTTGGGAGGAGAACCCCCTCGAAACCATTTTTGTAGTGGTCAGGCTCTCTCGCTGCACTCACTATGCACCGTAAGGGGGCTGGTCTGACAACATTTGCCAGGGCTGCTTTGGGTTTCCAGTCTAGAACGGGCTAGAAGGGTAATTTCATCTGACCCAGACATCGTCTTCTCATATTTAGAAACTGCTTGCTCTTTTGAGGAAACAACTGCCCAAACTGAGAGGGTTACCATAAAGAAATTTGCCTCTTAGTCTTGGTTCTCACTTGCCTTAAGAGGAAAAAAATTGAAGCTTCAGCAGTTGGAGAAAGTCTATATGCAATCTTATAAGGAAGACGCTCAACACTTATATAATATAAACTAGATGAGTACAAAGCATGCCTGAGACCTGCTAAAACAGCCTACATTGACTCTTTAATCTCAGAAGCATCTAACTCATCAGAAACTCCTTTTAAGGTGGTAAGAGATCTCTTTAATCCTCAGTGCCTACTTAGCCCCTTTACTTCCTCCCAGGAGTTTGTGATAGGCTTTCTGAATATTGCAATAATAAAATTAAAATCATATATGATGCCATCAGTTCTGTACCAATTGCCATTGTTGATGCCGATAACCGCAAAATGGAGGATGCAGTCTTTCCGCTTGTTATTGTCATTCTAGCCATTAATGAAGGCGCCACCTTCAATTTACCTCTGTCTACTAAATTTGACTCACCTAATGATGTATGCCCTTTTAAAGTTTTGCATGAGTTGACAGAGGTTGTAAGCCCGCCCATTACAGATATTCTAAATCTTTCTTTCCATTCCTGAAAGGTTCCTACTGCCTGGAAAGGAAGTAGAGTACAACCACTTGTAAAGAAGCAGCGCTTGGATCCCTCTAATTATAGGCCCATCCTCTAATCCACCTATCTGCCAAGCTCAGCTAGAAATATTTAGCCAGATGATTATCAGACCATTATAATGCTACAGCCTGCATGACTTGTCTCACACAGGGTTCATACTTAGTATGGGCACAGAAATTGCACTCATATCCATATTAAGTGACCTTAAATTGAGTATAGATAAAGGACATGCAGCTAGTCTTTTGTTGCTAAGTCTCATATGCATTTGAAAGTCTACTTGTGTGGGTGGCACAACCATTGCTGCAGGCCCACTAATATCATTTAGATTACAGGCCCTGGGTATATGGTATACCACTTTGCAAGGGACTTACAGGGAAAATAAATATGACAATCAGGTATGCACCAATGTCACCATGTTTAGGGGAGAAGCACATGCACCTTGACACTGGTTAGCAGTGGTAAAGTGCTCAGAGTCCTAAGGCCAACAAAAAGTGGAGGTAAGCAGACAAAAAAATGGGGGTGGACCATCCTAAGGATGACAGGTCTAACAATCTTGTTTGAGCTTTTGTCGCATATTGGTCTGAGGGACACCACTCTCTGCAATCCTACTCTTTTTTGAAAGATCATAGTTAGGTTTTGGAGTAGAGGCCAGTTAGATCTAGAAGAAGGATGGTAATCCATGGGATACCTTAGAGCTCCTCTTTCTCTTCCATAATATTTAACATTTATATTCAACCCTTGATACATCTTATCTGCTTTTACGGCTTAGAGTGTATGTTGTATACTGCTGACACTCAGCTTCGATTTAGTTTTGACCGTCTTTCAAAAGAAGTTCAGGATCTCATTGAACCCTGTCTTGTAGTGGTTCATTTATGGATGCATACCAATAAACTGAAACTCAATGTAGAAAAAAATGAGATGCTGATTTGTGGCCCTGGCGCCACATGGATAGCCAACTTGTGGCTCTTTTCTCTAGGTACTCTCCCTATGCCAGCAGATGTACTTACAAATCTAGGCTCAGTGTCTTCATACTCTTTTCAGTTTAAGATTTTGCGAAAATGCCTAAAAGTAATTTCACCCAAATACAGAATGTTGGAAATTGGGTTACTGGTTGGGGGGGTGCTGAAACCCTACTGAAATAGCAACCAAAATTCTTGTCAGGGTGAAATACAAGCAAATCCCAAATTAACCTGTGCTTAACCCTCTGGCAGCCTGGCACAAAAGCAGTCAGGATTATCTTCGAGGCAATGTGTAAAGTATTTATACAACACTTTAAACAGTAATAAAGTATAAACACAACACAAGAAAATCCCACACCATTTTAGAAATGTATAGTAAAATTTAATAAATTATTTGAGACTCAAACAAGAAAAATCGAAACAATAAAACTGGAGATATGCAATTTCAAACTTTTAGGTAAAAACAATGGTTACCAGCACAAAGCGCCAACTGGGGTTATCTGGTCCCACCAGACCGGGACAAGGCCACAAGTTCAAGCCAACCACATGGGAGCACGGGTCAGACACAGTTAGGTCCGCTGAATAAAGTACCTTAAATCCTGGTTCGAGATCCAGTGTCAAGATTGCGTCACGGCCTGGTGGCTCAGAGGAGCTGCGAGACTGCCATGCAGAGTTCCACCTCATCATCGAGGATGCTGTTGATGAGGGGCCTGTGAGGCAAAGTCCTGCATTGAAGATGCGTTGCTCACTGGTGGTTGTAAAGAAGCTGCAGGGCTGAGATAAATCAGGAATGCTTCGCTCGGCGGTGGCTCTGATGTAGATACAAGGAGATGTGTCACGCTATATAGACACTACTTCACAGGAACACTGCTGGGCTGGCAGAGCACCTGCAGGCCCACTTCCAAGGGTACAGGGTTGGGGTGGCACCACTTGGGGGAGTACGACTCACAGCAGAGACAGTCCAGGTGCTAGGTTCAAGGTGCTTGGAGCCTTTGCTGTCCCAGAGGCTCTGATCAGGAGGCCAGCCAACTAACCTTTGGAGTCACTCTGGTGATCCTGGGTTCAAGATGCAGGCAGCAGAGCACCAGGCAGCAGGGCAACAGAGTAGCAGTCCTTCTTGCAGAGCAGCACAGCATTCTTTTTGAGTCTGCCGCCGGTCCAGAGGTGTAGGGTCTGATAGTCCAATATTTATACCTGGTGTCCACTTTGAAGTAGGAGAAGGTTCTGGAGGTTTCCACCCCCAGAGGTGCATGGAATTTCCTTCCTTCCTGCTCTGGCCCCATATTGTCTGGGATCACAATAGACTAATGTCAAACCCTTTGTGAGAGTGCTCAGGAAAAGCTTTTTTGATGTGCAAGTGAGGTTAGGTAACAGCTCCTCCCTGCCTTCAAGTTAGAGAGCGCCTATCCTACCAACACCTATGCTCCTTTGTCTCACAATCTGGGAGCAACTTACACAGAATAACTGTCAGCTATGCCTAGTGATATGTTCCAGGAAACAGGCTGCAGACACCAAATGGTTAGGACAAGAAAATACCAACTTTCTAAAAGTTACTCAAGAAATTGGGCAACCCAAGATACTCTTGAAGGCTTGGGTAATAAGAACTAGGTATCAGGTAACAGTGCCTACAAGGGATTTCTTATAAATACAATACAGCTTGATTTTTAACATACAAATTATGAAGGCCCAAATTAGTGGCCTCAAATATATGAATTATTGAAATCAATTACAAAAAATCACAACAGAGAAAATCACAAAGAAAAAACAAACGGGTGTATAGTTTTTCTATACAAAATTTATATAAATAAATAGTATAGAGGAAGGGTACAAAGTACAGTTCACATAAACAAAAATGACCGAGATCGATAGTCTTTACAATAATCTTGTCTCATGATCACTTTTGTGAAAACCCATTTCTTGTAGATGAAATCCTATGAGTCGAGCCACAATTGTTTGGAGCCCATGTCCAAAATACACCCCATCACAGAAAAGGCAAATGTGGTCCAGAATAGTCAACAGAGTGAATGCTGTAGCAAACAACCTGCTCACACAGGAGGAAATTAGAAAGAGGTGGAATGACCTGCGGAGGTGGGTGCATTCCCTGGCCTCCAAGCATCACATGGAGGCCAAGAGGAATGGTGGTGGTTCTCCCAGGCCCCCAATACCATTCATGCCCTGGGAGAAGAAGGTCTTGCAGATCCTACATACTGAAGACTTGACAGGAATACCCGGTGGAGTGGAGTCTGGTAAGTTACACTTTGCAAAGTCACAATAAACCTCAATGTCCTATTTGTTCTCAACTCAGCTGTTGCCAATGTGTCCTGCACATATTTTCTCAACATACATACTCAAAGTATCAGTATCAGATAATTATTATTATTTGCATGAATGTATTGTGTTGCATCTAAGATGTTATATCCCCGCATAGAGGCCCTAATGTAGACCCGTTCTTACATGCCCTAAAATGGACGTATTCATATTTACCCTAATATGGTCATATTCGTACTTGCCCTATTATGGTCATGGCCGCATATGCCCAATTATGGTCACAACTGTACATGTCCTATTATAGTCATGATTCCTTATATAGGCATGATCTTTCACCTACATTGGTCCCAGCTAGTACACAACGAGCTCGGAGGGCTGAACGTTATCTATCCTGTGGTTTTGAATACAGCAGGGTTCTTCCAAACACAGGCCCACACTGTACTCATTAATTATGCATGGCTTTCTAAGAATACACCACCGGCATAATATGTATGTACAAAGTTCACCACTGACGTCTTCCTCATGACCAATATAAACCATACTGAGGACCGAGACTCTTTAGGGTATAAATACACCACATCTTGCCCCGGTAAGACAGAGGGAACCGAGACTTCCATGCTGACACACTGACCAGAGACGCTGAGGCTCGTGCATGCAGTCGCTCCAGCTGACAGTGGTCTGACACAGCCCTGACGGAGTGTCCAACTCGAGACCAGGACGGGATCCCACACTCTCTCTATTCAGGTATGGGGGTTCGACTAAATCCTAGGAGGATTCTTGGCTCTTAGCTTCTAAGACCTACACATATACGCTAGGTACACTCAGGTACATCTAGGTAGGCATCGTAGGAGTACGCGCACTTGCATAATGCTTTTATATTCATGTATGTACTCATGATTATCGCAATATGGTAGAACTGTTCTATCCCTTTGCTTTTATCGTACTGCTGATAATATATCTCTGCTATTGTCTGCTGGTTACCGCAGCACATATATTTTACACTAGAATAATAACTGTTCAATAAATACTTATTGAAACGCCCAACTGTTTATTCTGTGTAACTCTCTGAGACAAACCGAATAAGTAAGCACGAGTGACTGAGCGATTCTGAGGGAATCAGAGTTGTCATGTTCTAAGGTTGCCAGAAACTAATCTCTCCCCGATAAGAGGAGACACTAGTGGCACTGCGAGCTAGCTAATGCAAAACTAGGCTAACATATACGGTCGGGGTGCACGGAGTCAGTCTGCCACCAAGCCCACAGTATATGTTATCCAAACGCCCAGGTCCTGCAGGGGTACTATAGGAGCTACACGACATGGCACCGCCAACGTTGGTTGGGTACTTATTTAACAGTAGAATCTGAGCAGTTCAGTCGTGCTATTCTCAGAGAACCTACTCACAAAAACCCCAGAGACGTCTGGAGTGGGTGGGCACAAAATCCGCCTCAGCTGAGTAGTACGAGAATACTATTTATTGGCTGTTGGTTATTCAAGCTTGAAGGACATATAGGGCCATATGTATCAAAAAAGTGTTTTGCGATTCTCAAATTGCGATTTTTAGCGAATCGCAATTAGAGAATCGCAAAATGCAATGTATGTAGGATTTGCTAAAAAGTTTGAGAATCCTACATATTCCTTATTTGCGAATCGCAAATTGAGATTCGCAAATATGGAATACCTTCCCATTCATTCCTATGGGCTAGGAAGCCCATAGGAATGAATGGGAAGTCATTCTCAATTTGCGATTACCAATTAGAGAATCGCTAATTGAGAATGCAATTTCAGGGTTGCAAGGGTGCCAAAAGGACACCCTGTTGCACCCCTGAAATATGCATGTGTGCACATTTTGCGCACATACATGCCCTAAGGGCATGTATGTGCGTACATATGGCACTTTTAAAAAAATCAAAAAGTGTTTTTTAAGGAAAATCGCAAATTACCACCAACTTGAAGTTGGTGGTAATTTGCAATTCCTTAAGGCCAAATAGCAAATTTCAGGTGCTTCCAGAATTGCATTTAAGGAATCGCAATTTGCAATTCCTTAATTGCATTCGCAAAATAGAGAATTGCAAATTTTGCGATTCTCTATTTTGTGATGACCTTTTGGGATGATACATCCCAAAAGGCTTTAATTCCATTCAGCAAACGGGCAGATTCTGAGAATCTGCCCGTTTGCAAATGGGAAAAAGGCTTGATACATATGGCCCATAGTTCCTACACTTGTGCATTTACACCTTATTTTTTAAAATTCTTTAAACCTCCCTTCTTCCAATTAAAAATGGTGGAAGAAACAGACGAAACAAGGAGAATTGAGACAAACCTCTTCGGTTTAGGAGAAGACCCTGAAGATGCAATACAAATTGCACCAAATTTCAGAAGTTCAGTCACCATAAAACTTCTAGATCATGGCTTAAGAGCCAGGGGTGGTACAGTAATTTTCGTGATTGAGGCACACAAATCTAATAAAACAGAGGTGTTCTATTCATGGGTTACATTCCCAGCAGCGAATCCAATTACAGATGTATTTCACTACTATCAAGAAGGTGAAACACCAGCGGACTATACTCCTTTTGAGGAGTTAGAGGTCCCGCTCACTTACCAGCAGCATAATTACTGGTTTAAAGGCGTCCTACCCCACGTACAAGGAAGAGCAAGATTAGGCCCGCTCGGAGGAGCAGGAGCCACATGGCCCATATTAGCGGCATACACACCGCATCCTGATATTGGCACAATGCCACAGCCAGACTTACTCGTACAACACAGAGATTTAATTAAAATCTACAGAAACCTCATACAGTTTGTGATGAGGACTTTAACAGTTCAACCTGCACCAGCTGCAGCACAAGACACTCCAGTCCAAGGTACAGTTAATAAAATAACTCCACAAACATTACACGCGGTAATGGGCAAAATGCCAGCAAAACGCGAACAAATCCCATTCTAGATAGCTCAGAAAATAACTCAGCTTGAAGCAGTATTCCCGAATACTACAACCAGTGATAAACACAGAATTCTAACAATCTGCTTGCCCATGGGTCTCACACCACAAGTAGAGGACTGCACCTCTTGGGGTTCAGTCTTTGCTGCCATATATACCAGAACACATGGTATCCTGTCATTAGCAGTAGTACCTGAAGTATTAAAACAGATACAAAATGAGTACGGAGCAGATCCTGCCCTTAACTTAGGGATGAAGTTGCTAAACAACTTTGAACAGGTCTCAGCCATAATACTAGCTAACATTAAGGGGGAAGAAGCTTCTGTGGCGATCCGCCAACGCCTAAGGGAGTTCAGTCCAGTAGATCAACAACACGAACTACCCAAAATAATTGAAACTGCATACGCAGAATTAGGCAGAGACAGTCTAGGTGGGAAAGCATTAAAACCACAACTGGTGGGCAGTCCTGAAAAGGACACTATAAATCAGACACCTACTTCTTCTAAAAAGAAGTGGGAAAATAAAAAACAACAAAAGTCCAAAGACAGCAGATCTCAGTCCAGAGGTAGGTCTCCTCAACAGGAGCCCTCTGAAAGGAGGTATAACCTCAGGAATAGGGATAATATTAAAAAACCTGACAGGTATCAGGATACTAATACTCGTTCCTCTCGTTCCTTTCAGGGTTCATCAAGAAACTCCGAGAGGGAAGGACGGTCAGAACACAGACAAGAGGAGCGTACAAAGTCCAGAGACACGCAACGCGCTACGGACTACGCACCTAAAAAAGAGGATAAACAAAAATCAAAACCTCAGTTCAAAAAGAAGAAGGTAGCAGGTCTCAAGATCAGACATGCCCAGAATTCTGAGGACACAGCTTCTGAATGGGGAATGGGCTCTGACGATGCTAGACAGCACTGCAGAAGTAATGATAGCTCGCCAGAACCTGAAGGACTTTCTGGTGACAGAGGAGTTGAGTGAGTATATCACTGTGGAAACACCTGATACTCGGGTAAGTGTCCCACATAAGTTACATGAGATCAATCAATCAATCAGGTCACTTATAAAGCGCACTACATACCCGCGAGGGTCTCAAGGTGCTGGGGGAAGAGGGGGGGTGCTGCTACTGATCGAAGAGCCAGGTCTTGAGGAGTCTTCTGAAGGCCAGTAGGTCTTGGGTCTGCCGAAGGTTGGTGGGGAGGGTGTTCCAGGTCTTGGCGGCGAGGTGGGAGAAGGATCTGCCGCCGGCGGTCGTTTTCCGGATGCGGGGGACTGTGGCGAGGGCGAGGCTGGTGGAGCGGAGCTGGTGGGTGGGGGTGTAGAAGCTGAGTCGTCTGTTGAGGTAGGCTGGTCCGGAGTTGTGGAGTGCTTTGTGTGCGTGGGGGAGGAGCTTGAAGGTTATCCTCTTGTTGACAGGGAGCCAGTGCAGGTCTCTCAGGTGGGGTGTGATGTGGCTGCGGAGGGGGATGTCGAGGATAAGACGTGCAGAGGCGTTCTGGATGCGTTGCAGCCGTCTCAGGAGCTTAGCCGTCGTTCCTGCGTAGAGGGCGTTTCCGTAGTCCAGCCTGCTGGTGACGAGGGCCTGGGTGACTGTTTTTCTTGTTTCGGTGGGGATCCACTTGAAGATCCTGCGGAGCATTCGGAGGGTGTTGAAACAGGATGAGGAAACGGCATTGACCTGCTTAGTCATGGAGAGGGTAGGGTGAGTGAGATAACACTCCGGATGGAGGGGGACAAGCCCAGAAAAGTTAAAGGTCTCTTTTGGAAAAATCTGTCATCTGGTTATGACATTCTATTAGCAGAACAAGACTGGCCGCCAGCATTCGTCATGGAGTGCCCTAGGGGAGAAACTGTAATTTTTCCAGCTTTTCCGACCTTGTTCCCATTCACCTAAAACATGCATATGCGCAGGAGTGGGCGGTTGCCCTAGCTCCAGCATTGTATAAAAATCATGCTGGTTGGGATGAGGATTCAACCCACCACGTGATCCTGTTAAAAGTTTCCCCAAATGCTCAAAGGCAATACCCTATAAAGCAGGAAGCTAAAAAACAAGTCAGGGAGATTCTAGACCAACTAGAATACCAAGGGGTGATAGAAAATTGTACTTCACCTATGAACAATCCTTTGTTCCCCGTAGCCAAATCTGACAACACATATCGTCTAGTTTTAGATTACAGACATTTAAACACTTCCACAAAGACATTTGCAGTTCAAAATGCACACAGTGCCGCATTAATGAATAACATTGTGCGCAAAAAATACAAAACAACACTTGATCTCTCAAATGGATTTTTCTGCCAAAATATAGCACCTGAAAGCAGGTATATGACCGCATTCAGTGCGTTAGGGACCCAACGGCAATTTTGCCGACTCCCCCAAGGGTATAAGAATAGCCCGGGGTTGTTTTCAGCATGGGTAACAGAGTTTCTCCAAAATTTGGATGAAGAAGCATTGTCCTATGTGGATGATATTTATCTGACGGACAATGACTTAAAAAGGCACTTGGCCAGGGTAAGCACCATTATTATGGGATTCGCCTCTGAGGGCTACAAATTTAACTTTAAAAAATCAAAAATTGCCCACCTCAATGTCCTGTTTTTAGGATACAAGCTGTCAAGTGAGGGAAAAAGCCTGGCAGCTAACTTTTTAGAAAAGTGTGCGCTGCTCCAACCTCCAAATTCATTAAAGAATTTACAATCAACTCTGGAATTCCTAAATTTTGGTCGAACATACATTTTGGATTACGCAGAAAGAGTAAAACCTTTCTACGACTTAATAAAACCTGACTTTTCAGTCAAACAATGGACACAGAAACACACAAATATCCTGCGTTCCCTACAGGAAGACATGATAGCTTCTAAACATTTACAGACACGCGTAAACGCACAGAACTTAGTGATCCGAATAATAGAGGGTCAATGCGGGTACACTTATTTAACTTTTAATGAAGGTGAAACAGTACCAATCGCATACAAATCACACCTGTACACAAACGCAGAAATGCGTTTTACTTCAACAGAAAAAATCCTGACAGCAGTGCAGACCGCTGTAGCAAGAGAAAGAGCTCTGGCTCAGGGAAAGCGCATAATTGTCGTGACCCCAGTACCAGCTTTAGAAGCTGTTACAAAAGCTAGCATTCCAAATGCTAAAGCCTTACATCCAAGATGGATACAATGGGCTAATTCTCCTACTGCAACGGATGTTGAATACAGATTTGATCCAAGTTTAAAAACACAAGCATTCCTGCAATATGAACAAGAATACCCTCTACCAAATGAAATTTTGCCTCTAGATCAGTATAAATACATTATTTACACTGACGGTTCTTCTCAACCAGCCATAGGGAGTAAGCAAGCTTACAGCGCAGCGTGTGCGATTGTTAAAGGTCGCATGCACAATGGAAAGTTCCATCCGAGTTGCACAAAAACGCAATCTCTAGGAGACTGCACGGCTCAGTTGGCAGAACTCAAAGCACTGATACTGGCACTTATAAATACGGGTCACGAATTCCCCACACTTATTGTGTGTGATTCCTTTTACTGTGTACAGTCGTACAATGAATATTTACATCATTGGGAACAAAATGGGTTCAAAGATGCAAAAGGTGGCACAATTAAGCATAAAATGCTATGGGAACAGGTAGTGGAGTTGAGAAACGAACTACCAAGGGCTCACGTGAAACATACACTGAGTCATCAGCGTGATGGCGTTCATGTTGAAGGGAATTCATTGGCTGATGAAGCCGCAAAGGGGGCTGTTCGCACAGCCGCCGTAGCTGCAGTTACTCGTTCAAAGACGAGAATAGACGGTGAGATAATGGTAGCTGTCAATGCTTCGCGCAAAGGCAGCACAGCAGTACCTAAAAAATTTCCACTCAAGTACTCCTACAAGTTAGATGCACAAAACATTCCATATGCTCAGATTCCTGGAGTGGGGGATAGAGTAATACCAAATATGGATCGTAGGCTAGGCTTAATTCTAGCAGCACACGAGGGTTTGGGTTCTGCGCATACAGGCGTTACAGCGACTATTTCTTTATTGAAACAGCGCTATTGGTGGCCAGGGTTAACAAAGCAGACTAAAGACTGTCTTGAAATGCAACATCTGCCAGCAGATGAAAGGTTCCACCGTAACACGCCCAGCACAGACACCATTACTGAAATCAGACAAACCTCTTGCATGTGTGTATTTGGACCACTGCAGACCCCTACAATCTGATGGGTCCAAGAAATATATCATGGTTGCAGTGGATTCCTGCTCTAGATTCCTATGGGTTTGGCCTCAGCGCTCGGCTGACGGTCGAACTGTTATAAAAGATTTGCGAGTCTTTATCGGCACATACGCAGTTGGCACGTTACATTCTGATTGTGGTCCGGCGTTTAGCTCTCGGGCTTACAAAGAGGCCATGGAAGGAATGGGCGTAGCATTGCGGTACTCCTCTCCGTACCATCCCGAGGGAAATTCTGTTGTGGAGAGGAAAAACCGAGACTTCTAAGCAATCTTTAACAGCTAGGGTATTAGGCAAGGGCGGTAGATGGGTCGATCACCTTTATGGGGTACAGCGCGTGCTCAATAATCAGCCAAGAAGCTCTCTAGGAGGTGTCACTCCTTACGAGGTCCTATTTGGGACAAGAATGTGGGTACCTGATCTTGATTGTGAAGGCACAGTGGCAGATGAAAAACCATTTGATATCTATGATCGTTTGGCTGTTTTACAGGATCTAAATGAATCCAGTAAACAACAAAGTAACGTGCTCCAGAAACAGGCCGCCACTGAGGAAGTCAAGGCAGTAACGGCAAGACCTATCTGGATCCCAAAGATCGGGGATCTAGTCAGAGAAAAGATTGCTGACAAGAAAGAATTTGGGCCATCCTACAGAAAACCTGTACCGGTCCTTGCAATCCACGTCACAAGAACTGTACTTCTGCCACCTCTTGCCGGAAAAAAGGAGAACAGATTTGTCTCAATTGACTTAATCAAACCACACTATGTGGCCGATACTAAATAGTAGGCCTTGTGGACTCCACAGTAGCAGACGCCCTCCTCTCGCTACAATCCAAGAAGTCCAAACAGAAAGACTCATCCCGTTTGAAGAGCCACCTGTACGGAATGATGGACTAAGCAACAATACTATGGAACTCGTTCCACTTCGACAAGAAGAAAATCAACTTAACAACCAAGTTGCAATCAGACCTAATACAGACATCTACGTCAACATGCCTTGTCAAGAGCAAAATCCGATTTCAACAAATCCCGATGCAATTCCAACAATTGATCGAACTGCTTCTCGCTATTTCATGAACTTTGATACGTTTTCACTGGATCCAAGCGAACCGGAAACGACGCCAGCCAAAAAATCACTCCAACAGAAAGTCATTGACTTTTTGAACTTTTTTAGAAAGACTTACCTGGTGTCACCTTGGATAGAACTATGGTATATCACTGGGATTTTATTTTTCATTTTCTGGCTAGGTTTAATAATAACTTTTAGTATGCCTATTAATGGACGATACCTCCAACCAAGCTCTACAGCCCAAAGAGTCAATTTGATTTTAAAACCACACCAGTCTTCACATCGTGAACCAAGAGACTTGTCTTCAGTGAACATCACAGCAGTTCCTATACCGGACGGTATAGTATGGGACAAGATTGATTATGATGTATTTGGTCCGACTGAAGTTTTAAAGCTAAAACATGTATTTAAAATCTCTTTAAGTAATTTCATTACCTCCAGTACATTTTCTGATGATTGGGACACTGAAACTGTAAATGCTATGATGTCTGATTTAGAAAAAACTGCTGCATACAAGAGATAGACCGTATTAACTTAGAAAAAGCATTGGCAGTGGTGGATAATGGGTTAACAACTTTGACCTCCAGGATTTACTCCTTAGGCAACATTGTGTCTTCGGCGATCGACATATTAGAACAAGATCTGGCCTTGTTACAACACGGGCAATCTCAGCTACGTTCTATTATGATGTTAAGCTGGACGCTGCAATCTTTGCGTGCAGGCTATGTGCCATGGTGTTTTATAAACACCACGTCTCTGTTCTCAGAATACAATCTAACTGATAAACAGACAGAAATGGCACAGAGGGGAGCCAAATATACAATGCTGCGTATTGAGAAACTGGAAAGGTTACCATTCACTGTAGCCGAATCACCATCAACAGAATGGCTAATTCATGCCCAAATCACTCTGCTGGTCACTACATTTCAGTTTCAATATTGCCTTGAGCAAAGGCAGGCAGGCAAATATGTGAAAATGGGTAATGGATACATCAAGGAAACTTGGGAGTTACCATATAGATACCGATGCCGCAATGGGGATCGAGAAGTGTATCTGAGTGGTACAAACTGCAAGAACGCTTTGAGCGGTTCTCTCATGTGTCAGGATATTTCTCTACACGGAGCCTGCAGTGGTTCAGTGGCGAACTTATCTTGTCACATGTCCGGGACCCCACGGCCATGATCACGCCGGTTTTCCAGCTGCTCTCGAATGGGAGTTATTTAATGCTAAATGATCAAGGTTGCTGTGGGATGCTTCTGGGCGTCGCATATCTAGTCACTGTTAACTCCAGGGTTACTTGCTGTATGCAAGTATTGTTTCCGCCACTGAACACAGTCAGGGAGGCGCCGCTATGGCCTTCGCTGAATGTTTCTTTTAAACAGTTTGATACTCTGAGCAGATTGAAAGCCATGCTTTTACAGCAACCCGTGCCCTTAACCTCCGCTCAAGAAACCTATGAACTTCAAGTTGCAAGGACCTTGACCGAGATACAGGCACTCATACGTACAAACTGCCCCATTCATTTAGCAGAAATGGTGGGACGTATCTTCAATATGTCTGATACGAGCGGAATTGTACACCTATTTAAGACCATAGGGTCCGGACTGTTAAGCACCTTTCAGACAGTCCTCGGAGTAAACACAAATTTTATACACTCCGTATTGGGAAGCGTATTTGGAGGATTCCCGCTCATCCTGTTCCTAATCGCAGGAATCCTGATTGTAATATTGCTGCTACGCAATGGACGGCCCACTTCCCGAGGGAATGGTGAACACGCTCATGGAGCGGAAATACCGTGAACACATGGTACAACTTCTGGGCATTTCCTGCCTGCGAGAACTCAATGCCTCCTGGTCTCTATCATTTCGACCAGTCTGGGAAGATTGCATCTTACCTGTTCTTCGATGCCTGTTCTGCGGAGAGGAATGCACGTTGAATCTTTGTCTAACATTTCCATCAGATGCGCCTCCTGACACGGATGCAATGCTGGACCCCATAAAGGCCCACGCTCTGCGTTGTCCTCAGCGGCTTCTGATTCTGATGAATGCATTCCTGGAGAATCCACAGGTGCCGTTCGCTCCTGCTGGGTTAGGTGATTCTTCCACAGGCACCCAGGTTACAACTGCCGCACAAGCTGCCGCAGCACCGACTGTTGCCAGTACTACATTCCATCTATGTGCGATTGACGTTCTCTGTGAGGCGTTGGATTTGTCATCTACAGCAGCGGACACCGATAATATTGAGCTTCCCAGCCAGGACGCGTAATCTTGAATTGGCTCATCGTGTCCTGGGAAAGAATTCGGCTTCTTCACTCGTTTCAAAATAAACTATCAAAATTTTGAACATTTTCTTACATTGACACTTTCGCTTGAGAATAGCATGGCCTTCTCCTGCTTATGGCAATACAACTTCTATAGAGAGACGATATTGACTTTTTAAGTGGCAACTAGAAAAAGCTGAATTTAAAAAAAAAAAATTTTTAACACCTCAATTTTTAACGATTTTTTACAACCATGTTTTTACTTGCTTTAAAAAAAAATATTTTTAAATTGTCCAGCTTTTAAGTATGGTCATTTTTATCCAGTTCGGAAGAGGAGTGGATGTTATATCCCGTATAGAGGCCCTAATGTAGACCCGTTCGTACATGCCTGAAAATGGACGTATTCATATTTACCCTAATATGGTCATATTCGTATATAAATAATGTCAAAGTTGCACCACTTCCCAAATGTATACAATCAAATAATTTTGTGTCAATCCGTTTTGGAAAAATAACGAAGTTCCTTCTTTATTGATTGTCTTAAAAGAATCACAGCCAACGCGTTTCGTTCTGCAAACAGAACTTCTTCAGGGCATTCTTAAAATTCCACGACACCACTAGGTGATTGATGCATTAGATAGTTGTCTTTCACTGCAAATTATCCTTTAGGGGTTATACTCATATATCTCCTCCATGTGCTTCGACGTCACTTCGAAATGGAACAATTATATAATAAACTTTTCGTGTCCACGTCGAACTCAGATCACCAAACAAGTGTAATATCGTGATCTGATGATCACTTGAATCGCTCCAATAAGTATATATATGGGGCACAGAACACACAGTACCTTATCAAGGAGTGAGTACGTCCGACTTATTTTCTCGGCATTATAATTCCCGCCCGAGGTTCGTACTTGCCCTATTATGGTCATGGCCGCATATGCCCAATTATGGTCACAACTGTACATGTCCTATTATAGTATGATTCCTTATATAGGCATGATCTTTCACCTACATTGGTCCCAGCTAGTACACAACGAGCTCCGAGGGCTGAACGTTATCTATCCTGTGGTTTTGAATACAGCAGGGTTCTTCCAAACACAGGCCCACACTGTACTCATTAATTATGCATGGCTTTCTAAGAATACACCACCGGCATAATATGTATGTACAAAGTTCACCACTGACGTCTTCCTCGTGTCCAATACAAACCATACTGAGGACCGAGACTCTTTAGGGTATAAATATACCACATCTTGCCCCGGTAAGACAGAGGGAACCGAGACTTCCATGCTGTCACACTGGCCAGAGACGCTGAGGCTCGTGCATGCAGTCACTCCAGCTGACAGTGGTCTGACACAGCCCTGACGGGGTGTCCAACTCGAGACCAGGACGGGATCCCACACTCTCTCTATTCAGGTATGGTGGTTCGACTAAATCCTAGGAGGATTCTTGGCTCTTAGCTTCTAAGATCTACACACATACGCTAGGTACACTCAGGTACATCTAGGTAGGCATCGTAGGAGCACGCGCACTGGCATAATGCTTTTATATTCATGTATGTACTCATGATTATCGCAATATGGTAGAACTGTTCTATCCCTTTGCTTTTATCGTACTGCTAATAATATATCTCTGCTATTGTCTGCTGGTTACCGCAGCACATATATTTTACACTAGAATAACAACTGTTCAATAAATACTTATTGAAACGCCCGACTGTTTATTCTGTGTAACTCTCTGAGACAAACTGAATAAGTGAGCACGAGTGACTGAGCGAAAGGTAGTACATTGTTTCCACGATTCTGAGGGAATCAGGGTTGTCATGTTCTAAGGTTGCCAGAAACTAATCTCTCCCCGATAAGAGGAGACACTAGTTATTGTTATTGTTATTTTAATTTTATAAGGCGCACAGCTACCCTAGGGTTTCCCGGCGCCGCCTGAAGGGGCCAACATAAACAGAGGGGCCTACATATTAAATAACCAAGTTTTTAAACCCCTACGAAAATTCTCATACGAAGATTCAATTCGAAGATCGATCGGAAGGGAGTTCCATAAAAAGTGGCACTGCGAGCTAGCTAATGCAAAACTAGGCTAACATATACGGTGGAGGTGCACGGAGTCAGTCTGCCACAAAGCCCGCAGTATATGTTATCCAAACGCGCAGGTCCTGCAGGGGTACTATAGGAGCTACACAACAAAGATTAAGGTGTAAATCTCCATTACATGTCACATGATAGTATGGTGCCTGTACGTATTACAGCTCCAAAAAACCCATCACCCATATGGGTCTCAAGATGTAAGTTTCTGGCCCATTTCTACTGCATATATTTGACAGTTGTGTTCCAGTAACCATTTTGCCACTGTTGAGGAGTTGTCTTTGAATTTACAACAACTACCATGATGCCCTGTTTCTCTAAATAATATTGCTATGTCATGTTGCTCATTCTCTCTATTCTAACAGATTTCAGGTTTTGTGACATGTAGTGATCAATCCCTTTTCAAGGTTTTCTTCTGAAAATGGTTTGTGTTGTTTCTGAATGTTGTCCTGTTCTATTCAACCAATTGTATTGATGTCATGAGTTTCACTGATCAAACTGTGTCAGCACAAAATTTGTCAGTGTTAGAAAAGGGGGTCTCTAGTTGGCAATGGTTTGCACCTTTTTTAAAAGTAGGGACCCTTGCTTCTAGAAAGGGTAAGGAGGGTACGCCCTTGGACAACACCTGCTCACCCCCTTGGTAGCTTGGCAAGGGCAGGCAGGGTTTTCTCAGAGGCAGCGTGCAAAGCATTAGTACACACATACAGTAATACAGTGAAAACATTACAAATGGACACCACACCAGTTTCGAAAAATAAGTAATCTTTATCTAAACCAAACAAGGCCAAAACAACACAAATCCAACATACAGTTATCAAGATGTGACTTATAAAAGGTAAAAACAGTCCTGTCCATAGTGCGACACTTTCAACACTAAGTACCTTGGATGCATCAAAATCATAAGCAAAAACAGCTGCAAGGAAGGTGATGCGTCGGTTCCTTACGCACAGGGAAGGTGATGCGTCGGTTCCTTGCTCCAGGGGAGGTGATGCATCAGTTCCTTACTGAAGAGGACATGATGCGTCAGTTTCTTACTTTGCAGGGAGGTGATGCATCGGTTTCTTACTGCGGCCCCGGTGTTGCTGTAGACTTGGCGCCCCAGTGCGATGCATAGGGATTCGGTAAGCGTCGCCTCTCAATGCGGTGGTGGCAACAGAGTTGCGTCGATCTCCACAGCCGTGGTCCCCAGATGCGTTGGTTCTTGTAGTCGTACAGTAGGGCCTGCATAGGAGTTAGTGCGGTGATCTCAGACTTTGGTGATCGATGCATGAGACTTGTCATGCGCCGATTTCTCCAGCCGCGGGCAGGTGCCTTCGTCAGTTTCTTCAGCAGCACAGTGGTGATGCATGGAAATTCTTCCCACACGGCAGTGTTGCATCGGAAACGGGTGTGGATACGTCACACTTCTTTAGTTTCTTCTCTTTTTCCAGCTCCCAGCAGCAGGAACAACCTCCAGAGGCCCAACACAGGAACAGGCACCTCTTGGCAGGTCGGAACTCCCAGCAAGGAAGTTCAGGGGAGCTCGTGGGGAAGTCTTTGTGTCCCTGAGACTTCAGAGCAGGAGGCAAGCTCTACTTCAAGCCCTTGGAGATCTTCTTCAAGCAGGATACACAGCACACAGCAAAGTCTTTGTCCTCTCCTTGGCAGAAACAGCCGCTGCAGGCCAACCCCAGACAGCACACAGCAAAGGGACAGTACTTCTCCTTCAGCTTTCCCAGCTCTTCTCCTTGGCAGATGTTCCTCTTGTGTCCAGAAGTGTTCTAAAGTTTTGGGGCTTGGGCCCCAAAAGTTATGCTCAATTTCTCTTTGTTCTCTTGTGGCAGAGAGGCTCTGTGCTCTGTCAAAACCTGTTCTGATCTCCCTGGTCCAGCTTCCAAGCCCGAGGTGGAAACAACATTGTGTAAGGCAGACCAGGCCCATCCAGGCGCAAGGAAATCTCCCCCCCTGCTCTAAATGCAGCCAATCTCCTCCCCCTACTCTAAATGCAGCCCAGGTCTATTCAGCCCAGCCCTGACTCATCCAGAAACTGAGGACACACCTTAATCCCCCACCCCCCAGTGGCTGTCTGAAGAGAATGCACATCCCCAGCCCCTGTCACTCCAAAGCCAGATAGTCAATCCACAATCCAGCAGAGGCACACAGGATGGCTAAGCAAGAAAATACCCACTTTCTAAACGTGGTATTTTCAAACACACAATATAAAAATCAACTTTACTAAAAGATGCATTTTTTATATTCTGAGTTCAGGCATACTAAACTCCATCTTTCTATCTAGTCCCCATGGGAAGTTATACTTATAAGATGTTATAAATAAACTCCCATTCTATCCAATGGGACAGATAACCTTTCAAAGTGAAAAATGTAATACTCTGTTGTCAATTCTTTGTAAAGCTTTGATATAACCCACTAACTCAGTCTTTTTATTTCCATTTAGCTGCCTATGATGGATACTCAGTCATTCAGATTAATCCTACAGTTGGAGCTCACCTGGGAGGAACTGGAAGCGGGTCCTCGCTTGTGAAGTTGTGATGCCTTCCCTGTTAGTGTTTCATCTCTCTTCAGGTAAGACAACTATGGAGTGAAGTGAACTATCCAGCTTAGTAAGTAAGTAACTAACTGCTACTATCGTTTATCTAGGTTGTTGTAGACAATATAGGTCATGGCAGCATCCCCCCTAATAGTCAAGATAGTTAAAGAGGTATAAGTCTCTAACTAAGCACTACACCCTCTCATACAAGCACATACACAGGTTGCATAAAAGTTGAAGGCAGCAGTGCAAAGTAAAAGTAAAACAAACCACTTCAGGTGTAAATTCCATAAAATAAAATCATTTTCCCTTTACTTTTTTTTACAAAGAAACCCACCGTCTCCACCCACACAAGATGCCCAGCCGTCTCCCCAAACAAACTGACCCAAGCCCCAATGTCCCAAAATTCTAAATGTCCAAAGAAAATCAATGCTGGTTCCAACACCCTTCCCACCGTCTCCACCCAACCACAACAAATAAGCCCCTCCCACAAAACAAAAAATTTCAAAAAGGGCTAGAAGAGGGCATTGTGGATGTCGGTCTTGAGATGGTCCAGGCTCTGCTCCATCATTGTAGGCCGGCTCTCAATGGTGTTCAGCTGCTGCAGGATGCGGTGCAGCAATGGCCTGGTATTGTCATTGTGGGAGGGGGTGGCAGCAGGTGACGTAAGCTGGTGGTGGTGCCTGCAATGGGATGGCTGGGAGGCTGGATGCTGAGGGGGACAGGCTGCACTGGGGCCCGGCTGAGAGGCATTTGTTTCCTCCTCCTCCTCCAGGGCCACCAGCTGCCGGTATTCTCGCTGGATTCTCTGCCGCAGCAGACGGGCCACTATATACTGCCTATTGGGTCCTACGGGTGAACCAGCAGGAGCAGCTACATTGAGAAAAACAAAAAGAAATAAGACAAATTGTAAATAATGCTCTGTGCAAACAGTTTAAATTACTGGCTGGCACAGTAGCAGTATATTGCTGGTCCCCTAGGACCATTGGAATTTGATGTGATGTGATTAGGAGAGTCACAAGGCCAACTTATGTTTTATCTACTTATACCTTGCATAAAAAGGACTGACTGTGTGGCAGAGAAGTATTAATACAGAATAACCCCAGATTAAAAAAACTGTGATCTGATTTTTTTTCCTTCTAAAGGCTTTTCAAGGAACTATAAACAGACACTTTGAGTGAAAAATAAATGACCTCTCATTAATGAGTACGGCATTTTGCCCTGTTGAGTACAAGTTGTGTGCTGTGCTAAAATAATGGAGCCATGCTCATTTCTAGCCAGCGCATCAGCATTTTGCTACTGTCTGCAGGTGGGGCAGCTGTATTTGACAATTATTTATTTTTAATTCCAATGGCCCTGCTCTTCTCCAAATTCATTTCTCTTTCTACTTTGACTCCAGAGAGGCAGATTAATAATAAATAATATTCACACACCTCACATATGAAATGTGGATATTATCCTGTCTGCCGTAAGTAGACTTTGGTGAAAATGATGGACTGCACTACAAGGAAAGGAACATCTACAGATTGTATTTGGAACGTTCCTCACAGTGTATTCCATGCACCAAACTTGACATCAAATCATACACTTACTCCCCCTTTACTCACTGGCCTCGCCCACAACCACATATAATTTCCAACAAATTCAAAAACTGGGTAGTAAGCAAGGAAAGGAAACTTGACTTACTCTATTGCAGGGCAGGGTAGAGGGATTGGACGGGCAGGGTAGAGCTTTTCTGGTATAGAATAGAGGGGCCACTACACTGATCATTGATTTATCATCTTTGGCTTATTCAGTCACTGTACCAGTTGACGGAAGTCAAAAGGGAAAAATCTGAACAGGTGTAAAAGAAATCTGTTATGGGAAACCATGAAACATATTCTGGAATTACTTCACTTCACATGATTACAAAATCAAATGTGGCACATGCCAAGAAAGATTTTCCACGGTTTTGGTAGGCTGGGACGGAAGAACTTAGGAAAAGAAAATAAAGAAGTGAAGTACTAAGAGGTGATTGAGTGGGCGAAGGGAAACAACACACCTCGTGTGTTCGGTTTGCAATGCATTGAAAACATTGTAAATGCTGCATTAACTGAAGCAGAAGCACATTGCACAGCTAACACTGCAGTCACTAACTGAATTGAACCATACTGCACTTTAGTTATAGGTGGCAAAATGCCATGGGCGGGGAGGGGGTGTGACGAATGATGGGTGGGATACATCTGGCTCCCTTATCAGATACAGTGAGTTAAGAGAGTAGAACAAAAAATAAAAAATACACCCCACTTTGAACCATAGCTTTGATAACCCTACATAAACAAACTAAGTGAAATAGGTGAACAGCATGCTCCTCATGAGAAGAGCTGCCTTGCTTATTCATCCAAACAATCCAAATATTAATTCATCCTTTCATTCTAATTCACCCGTGGACACCATGTTTAAGCTTTACTTTCTCTCATCCAGTCTCTCACCAAAATTTTCAGTCCATTATCCATCCATTCAATATCCACCTTTTCTTCCAACCATCCTTTTGCCCATCCATTCCAATACCCCAAGATTCTACCCTAAGCCCTCAAGAATCATAAAACCCAACATTAGGCAAATAATAATAATAAATCATAATAGGAGTTACTAGGCTGATCAGAGCCCTCAGCAGCGGGGCTGGTGGTCGGCGCCTCTTGCTGACCAGCTTCTCCCAGATTCTCAACGTCCGACTTCTTGCCCTTGGGTGCTGATGTAATAAATGAAGAAGATAAAAAAATCAGATTAGTAATTCAGTTAATAATCTCCACGAAATTATAATGACAGGCAAATGCAGTCACATAATTGTGCTTCTCTAAAACAGGTCAACTATAGTACTAGTTTCAAGTCTATTGACTATTGTTGAGTTGCCCATTCTAATCCTAAAATCCCTATTCCAAATTTCCTTGACAAAAAACTACATTTGCAACTAATGCTCATTTCTCAACCCCCTTGATGGACCAAGTCAGTCCCCCTTTTTTGCAATGCGTAGATACATTTTACACATCGCTGAGAAATAGCTTGGAACTGTGCGAGCTACATAAACAAAGTCACAGAGAGAACGGGCTACTCATATCACTGATTCACTATTGTGACAGGAGGAAAGTCTGCCATAGTTTCTTAATTAATAAGCCATTGCAAGAGTCAATGATGAGTACCATTAGGTAGCTCTGAGCACCTGCCTTGCAGAAACTAGAAACTGGATCACACAATAATATTCCAACATAAACTAAACCTGACTTATCTTTGAGTGTGAGCAGCATGCTATTTGGGGGAAAAAACGTTATCATTGTAGAACACAAATACACCAAATATTTAATACTCACCAAGCCCCCGAATCTTGGAGCTTAGCAAGTCGAGCAGGTCCTGGTCCCAGTCTAACATATTCGCCCAGTGGTGCATCAGCTGCTGGATGGTGCGCCGAACCTGGATGGTGTGCCGCACCCACCCCCCCTCCCCCAGTGCACCTAACGCTCCTGCAGTGGGTACCTGCTGCTGGGCCTGCTACCAACATGGAGGGGAGGTGGTGGTGCAAGCAAAAAATTAGTGCTGCCACCTCCTCCTCGCCAAAGATCTCCCGGGGGTGCACACCTGGGCGGCGGTGCTGCCCACAAAGAAGCCGTCCTTCTGCCATGGCGCTGGTTGGGGCAATCCCTTAAAATGGACCTTGAAGTGTTAATAGAAGCAAGATTACAGGAGAAATGGCGAGCAAGTAATCTGGCCCATTTTAATTCTGGGGAAGGCTGTGGCAAACTACTTGCCTGGAAAGTTAAAAATAATCTGGCACGAAATTTTATAAAAGAATTAGAACATGAAGAGTCTGGTTGCCTTACTGGGACAAAGGAAGGTATTGAAGAAGTTATTTTAAATCATTTTGAGAAAGTATATTTGGAAGATTTAATCACGGTTGATGAGGAAGAGGAAGAATGGTTGGGTCAAGAACTCCCGGAAACTTTCAGTTATACATAGGGAGGTAATAAACCGTCCAATTACGGAAGGTGAAATTAGAAACGCGATAAAATCTGGGAAATCGAATAAGGCGGCAGGCCCAGATGGTCTCCCTATGGAAATATATAAAAAGTTAGAGGAATATATAATTCCAGTTATGTGTGGATTGCTTTTAGATATTTTCAATAAAGGTAGGGAGATTCCACCCTCATGGAATGAAGCAGTTGTATCTTTAATACTTAAACCGGATAAATCACCTATTTCCTGTGACTCCTATAGGCCTATCTCGCTGTTAAATTCTGAATACAAGATCTATACAAAAATATTGGTGGATAGGCTTAAGGGAGTAGTTGGTATGCTGCTCAATGAAGATCAGAAAGGTTTTATGAGAGGGAGAGAAATGAAAGATTTAACGTACAATCTAATCGGGGCGATAGATTTACCATCCACATTTAAAAATCCATTGGCAGTCATTACAGTTGATGCGACTAAAGCTTTCGACCGGGTAAATTAGGTTTAATTGCAAAAAATCTTAAGATTAGCCAATTTAGGGGAAAATTTCTGCCGATCGATAGAGCTATTGTATAGTAACCCAACAGCAAAAATCTTAGTTAATGGGAACATCACAAGATCCTTTAACATACACCGTGGAACCAGGCAGGGATGTCCGTTGTCGCCTCTCCTTTTCAATTTGTATATTGAACCCCTTGCGGAGAAGATAAGGATTAGCGACAACATACTCCCCTTTAAACATCAGTCCTGGGAGAAAAAGTAGGGTTGTATGCGGATGATTTAATAATATACACTTCAGAACTTACTACAGCATTACCAGCAGTATATAAGTTAGCTTTGAGTTTTGGATGGATCACGGATATGAGATCAATGAAGCCAAAACGATTGTAATGGCATGAAACATAAATACACAGCTGAAATGTGTTAAAGAGGAAATGAGGTACCTGGGTATCAAAATCATTCAAAAAGTAGAATTAATACCCGAAATAAATTTTCAAAAGATTAGTAAAGAAGTGGGGAAACTTCTGCTCAGCTGGTCCCATCTCCCTTTGACAATATATGGCAAAACCAATCTCGTGAAAATGTCCATCCTTCCAAAATTTACTTTTTGTTTCAAAACATCCCCATGGCTTTTAAGGAGGAATGGATTAAAAAGTCCAGTCAAAAATTACTAGTTTTATATGGGCCTCCAAAGCAGTTAGAATTTCATGGAAAAAGTTAAAACGTCAATATGATAAAGGGGGATTACGACTGCCAGATCTTTCTTATTATGCCTGGCTTTTTCTTTTGAAAGGAGGAAGGATGCTATTCAGTACTGTGGACAGTTCTGATATAGGTAAAATGTTTAGAGTAATGCTCCAGGATGTGAAGGGGGGAGAGCTTGCTTTCATGCAGAAATACGGGGATCCACGCTTTTGTAAAAAAGTGCGTCTCAAGACTGTAGCTGGTTTTGCTGAGACTTGGTACAAAGGGGGTCATTATGATGTCGGGCGGTGGTGGTGATCTGCCCACCATTTTCGTCCGCCCGCCTAACATTCCCCCCGCCATATTACGATGGCAGTGGGGACCCAAGCGGACGGAAAGACCGTCCGCCAGTTTTCCGCCGATAGGCAATCCGCCCGATTGCCTACCAGGCGGAAAAGACCTGCAGGCACCGCCATCCATATTACGATGATGGCGGTCTCATGCCTTTACATGGCGGAGACTCCGCCATGGAAAGGCATGCGGAGAATGCCTTTGGGGGCCCGTTGCGGGCCCCCAGGTGGTTGGGGGGTGGGTGGCTGCACTTGGGGGGTACCCATGGTACCCCCGACATTTGCATGCACAAGGTGGCAGGCACCGCGCTGTGCCTGTCACATTGTGCATGCAAATGCACAACATGCCCTTTTAACATTGTGGCGGGTGCTAAATACAGCACCGCCCGCCACAATGTTAAATATACAGGATGCCACCGCCATGGTAGCGGGCGCATCCTAATAGGCACAGCGGGACCGCCGCACCTCTTGCGGTCGGTCCCGTTTACCGTTACGGTGGCAGGCGGACATTGTCCGCCCGCCATCGTAATGGGGCCCAAAGTTAGGAGAGCCTCAAAACTTAACTACTATAGTGGAATGTCTCCAATCTGGGACTCACTGGGGTCCCCGGAATGGACCAAAGATTGTCTGGCTCTCCCGCTAAAGGAAGCAGGGATAATAACCTGGGTTCAATTGATAACCGATGGAGCCTTAATTTCATGGGAGGATGGGTTGGAGATTGCCAATAATCAACTGTCCAGATTCAAATATATGCAAATGAACAGCTGGAGTCTCACTGCCGGTACCAGTATGGGATTATCAAATGACTTGGAGGCCAGCTTGATGGTCAAAATAAGCCGGAAGAAAGAAGTGGCGAAGTGGTATTGGCTGTTAGTAGAACTTGCAGACAAGGACTTCAATCTACCATCAAAATTGTGGGAGGAGAGCTTGCCGGGAGAGCAGTTGGAAGATTTATGGCAAGTATCTTGTGACATGCTATACTCCACAGTACGTTCTGCGAATTTAAGGCGGAATCATCTTTTTTGTCTCCACAGGGTTTATTGGACGCCATATAAGTTATATAAGATGGGAAGGGGCACTATACCAACGTGCACAAAATGTGGAAAGGAAAAAGGGGACAATATACATATGTTTTTTGAATGCCCTGAGATCCAAAGCTTTTGGCTGGATGTAAGTAGTTTCATATATGAGGTACTTGGAGAGAGCCTCCAGGTAAGCAAGTCTTTTGTATTTTTTGGGATACATGTATCTCTCTTAAAGAACGTTAAGAAATTGATTTTTTTCTAATTTTGCTTGCCCGGAGGGAAATATGTAAGAACTGGATTAAAGTTACTCCTCCAAATAAAATCGATTGGCTGAGGGCAATTAAATATATCACTAGATTGGATCGGGCTTCAAAAAACAAGAGAAATGATTTTTGGCTCCCATATGAGAACTGGGAAAAAAAGGAAGAATAAGTTCTATATGTGTATTGTCCAATGATTAGGCCTCTATACCACTCTGCTTAAACACCCCTGTGGAGGTACCTCTCTCGGAAAAGTATAACAAAGCCTCCTATGATAGGGGATGATAAGTGAGCAGTAGAGTGACCCTTTCTGGATTGGAAAAGACAAGAAAACTCCGGTGGGTGCAAATCAAAGGGAGACCCCCTGAGTGCAAAATTTTGTTTTTTTTATTAATCTGGGCAAATGAGGACCGGAAAAAAAAAAATGTGTTTAGCTTCAGAAATACTGTTTCATACATGTTAACCACTGGCAGATTTGCATGATGTCTTACTGCTTCACAGATGTGTGTGTAAGACAGTCTGATGTTGGTCAAATAATTGAGATAGGCATACAATTTTCGATGAAACAGAGACAGGGATGTGTACACAATGGTGACAGAGTAACAAAGACCCCAAATCATCCCTCAATGCCCTTTGTCATGTCCAGATGAACAATCAATGTTAGAGTGAAATGAGAAACTTGAAGGTATTTTTGAAGATGGAATGTCACGTATATGTATGAGTATCCCATCAGGATAACAGATTCAGGCCCAACTCATGACTCATTAGCGAAATGTTGAAATGCATAAAGGTGTACTAAATTGCATATTGTGATTCACATTTCAATCTTTGAAGTAAATATCATATATGAATCATTGCATGCAATGATTAGTGCGATGTTCTACAACCATTTGGCTACAATGATAGCCAGAATATTTAGTGAAACCATTTTACAAAGATACAACAAGGTTCTAATAAGTGTAGATATTTAGGAGTCAAGTGTGAAGATGCTTTTTCTGTGTACTAAAGTGTATTAGAAATGTTTCAAGGGCTGTGTATTTCATTATGTTTAAGTAGTCATTTGTCAATCCCCACAAATTTTAGTTTCAGACTGTCTTCTGTGCATACCTATGTAGATAGTATGTGATACATTGCTAAGCTACTGCAGTACAGAATTCATGTATGAATTTTGACACTTGACATATACTTTGCTGACTTGAAGTGAGTGTTACCATCATGAAATATCCAAACAAAGATAACCTGCTTTCAGTTTATGTCAATACTGGTACAACTTTGCAGTATATGTTGACAGACATTGAGTCATATTTTACTTATTGATAATGATGGGTATGCAGATTTTAGGGCCTAGTGAACACATTACAAAGGTATTGCTGCTGTATATTCTCTCTGGTGTTATCAGTTCACAAATCTGTACAACAAAGGCCAACCACTCTGAGGTGTGAAACAGTTCCTGAAGAGAGATAATAATGGATAAGAGACAACATCATACTTGATATAGGAGCTATCATGGGTAATGACATGACTGTGACCAAGTGTCTTCTGAAAATGTTGCCTACATGCATGTGCTTATGCTAATGTAGATCCACAGTTTGAGAGGCTTGAAGTAGATGAATTCTGACAACTTGGTAACTGTTTTGTGGTCAAAGTACATGATCTGTTCAGTTAACACAGATACAATAACACTATTGTATATATCATTTCAGCCTCATCTGGAGCAGGTGATGGAGAAGTTGCCAACGTAGGTGGGGCAGCATCTGACCACAGTGGTTCCGATACCAAGGGACACAGTGGCCCGGAGGTTGAGGGGAGTTCAACTGAGGCCACCAGTGACTCTACATCTTCTTCGGAGGCTTCCTCCAGCGAGCTCTCCCTAGTGGTGATGGACCTTACTGCCCCAATTAAACTATGCATCCTTCTCCGCCACCCAGAGTAACATGTCCGCTCTCCCTCTTGCTTCCCCCCCCCCCCAGTTTGCCCACCCAGGTCTGCTAAAAGGCCTGGGATTTCCCTTGCTGCAGACACCTGCCGCCCTGCCCCTATCTCCCCAGATGTGCTAAGTGAGGAGGCTATTGGCCTCCTCCAGAGCAGCTCTGTAGGCCAGACTGCCCTGCTAAATTCCATCCAGGGGCTTTGCTGCCATATTTAACAAATGGTAGCTAACCTGGAAGGCATTTACAGTAGTATGTCTGTTCTATAGCGGTCATTTCAAGCTCTGGCCTCCTCATTCACTGCATCCTCCCAGCCATCCCAACCTTCTGCTCCACCTCCTGCCCTTCCCCATTCCCATCCCAATTCCCTATTCCCAGGCCTATTCAAAGCACACAAACACCTTTTTTATACACCCACTCAAACAGATGCAAGCAGCGCACACACACACAAACAGAAACATCACAGAAAAATACTCAAGCGCTCACCCAAACATACAGAAAGCACACCAACCACCATACACACATGTACCACACTCACAGACAGAACACTGACAGACAGCACACCCACCACCACACCACACACATGCACCACACCCACCACCAGCACACCGACAGACAGCACACTCACCACACACACATGCACAACACCCACCACCAACGCTCCGACAGACAGCACACCTTCCACCACACAAACATGCACCACACCCACCACCAGCACACCAACAGACAGCACATCCACCGCCACACACACATTCACTGCACCCTCCACATGCACCATAACCACACCCAACACACCCACAGCACACGCATACACAGACACTAGCCAAAAAACACAGATGCTCACAATCAAAAACACAACAGACACCTATAACACAAGAAACACCCAAACAAGCACAACATACAGCAGACCCACAGGCACCGGCACCCTCAACACACACATGCACATCAGACACTGCCACTCCCTCTACCTCCCAAATCCCACTTCCTCCCCAACAACCTACCAAGTTTCCTATTGAGGATGTCAGTTTTAGCCTTGCGATAACCCCTCCCACAGCCCAACCCACCCCTTCCATATCCTAGTTCACCCCTGCCAAATAGAAATCCACACCTTCAAAATCGCACCCCACCCTAAAAAACGCAGGAGCACCCCTCCCAAAACTACAACCCCCCCCCCAAACCCAAGGACACCCCTCCCAAACCCAAGGGCACCCCTTCCAAACCCAAGGACACCCCTCCCAAACTTAAGGGCACCCCTCCCAAAAGAAAGAATTCCCCTCCCAAACACAAGGGCACCCCTTTCAAACCCAAGGACACCCTCCCAAACCCAAATGCACTCCTCCTGAACCCAAATCCCCCCCTCCCATGTAATATCTTTAAGGTGCCTGCTCTGCCCACTAGGTGCCCCTTCCTGAGGAGGTCCCCTTGAGCAGTTATGCAGGAGTCAAGCTGAGTATCACTGCACAACAGTCCCCAAGACTTTTGGGACAAGAAACGGACTGCCATTTGGCATACTTTTACATTGAAGAGACTCTCATTGGTATAAATAAATACCTATTTTTCATTTCACCAAGTTTGTCCTGGCATTATTTTTCCTAGCAATTGTTTTATTCCTAGCAATGTTTCTAAGTAAAATGGGAAGTACTTATTTATCTTTCCCATGATGGCAGGTGATACAACTGATTTGTTTGATGTCTACTTTGTTAAGTGCATACACGCTTAACATTGTATATAATGGTCTTTTGAATTTAGATGCTGGCATTCATCATATTAATGGCCACTTGAACCAACTCTTAGATATGGCACATTTTTTTAGGATGTGTAATTACAGGTGTGTTTATTTCACCTTGATTACTGATCAGTATAAGCACATATGCAATACACCTTAAAAATGCAATTGTGGCTATTGATAATGGATACAGTTCAGGAGTCGCAATGGACAAGGGGAAATGTGATTGACATTCATTTTACTGTTACATTCTCAGGGAAAGGTAGCACCTTGTCCAGAGCAATTTCGACATCATGCTACATTGCACTTATCCCTATGATGTTGCTGCATATGTTTTTTTATATTGGAATTTTCAACATTACTTTAGACACACCTGTATGGTGACTTTTAGATTTTTATTTGGATATGCTATTTTTGTGCAAATGTTCATTTTTTAGAAGGCAGCTTGCATCAAATTAATACATACAATGTGTTGATATAGGTGTGTTTCTTTAAATTTCTTAAACATCAACATTCCAGATATGCATTGCACATTGGTATGCTATTGCTTGTATGAGCAATTTCTAAATGGACAAGCCAGGTGCAAATGTTAACAGACAAGTCAATGGGCAACAGGTAAGAGTGTAGCTTACTGTTGATTGTATCCAAGACGGCGTTGGTTTTGTTCGTCATCAAACAGCAACAGACGCTGCACAACTTGACATTACTGTTCCTTGGAGAAACCGGAAATGTGAAAATGAGAAAAGGTGAGTTCTGCCAACTCAGGTGTGGAGGTTTGACCGCCACAGTCACGTCGGCAGGGAGGCTTGTGTTTGGGCTGGCGGGGAAACTGCCGGTCTACCCTCTGACAGACACTTTTGCCTATCCCGCCATCAACGCAGTTGAGATTTCCTGGCAGTGATGGTGGGACCACGGAGGTCTTTCGTCTATGGACCCACTAACATCTAAATAGGACTGGTGGACCGCCACGGCAGTGGGCAGGAAGACCCCCGAAAAAACAATGGCGAGACTGCTTCCGCCAGATCTAAATGAGGCCCTTAGTGCACTTCTGTCACTTCTATCTGGTCATGAACAGAAAATACAACCTCTTCACAAAAACATTAAATCCAAACATGCTTATTTTACTTTTGCTCTGAGATTTTTTTATAGCGCCCTATAAAAGAAAACACTCAGAATAGATGTCGATTATCCGTTAATGGAATCATCATGGGATTTGGAAGAGGGTTTTTTTTGTGAAGGGACAATTCGAAAGGGTTTGAACAACACTGATGCTGAGTGGTCCTTGTGATGGGGTGAAGGATTACGGGGCAGATTTACAATTAACTAACGGAGCACGGCGCTGCAAGTCATTTTGCTTCGCCATGCTGCGTTAGTTTGGAAAGCACAGGGATGCGACATATTTACAAGAATATGTCGCATCCTTGTGCTTCCCCCTGCGTGGCGCACAAACTGCAGCCATGCGCCGGCGCAGGCACCCTTGCACCATGGTGCAAGGATGCTCTGCGTCGTGGGGAGATTGTTTTTGTGCAGGAAGGGGAACCTTCCTACACAAAAACAATCACTACAACCATTTTCCTCTTTCAATGCGTGCTGCAGAATGCAGCACGCATTGAAAGAGGAAAAAACGAGGAGAAATGAAAACATTTCTCCTCTGTGCGCCTCCCTACGCCACCTCTAGGGTGGCGTAGCTTTCAAACGCATCTCCAGAGTTACGATTTCTCGTAATTCTGGAGATGTGTCTTGTTCCATGGGTGTTGTGTGGGAAGTGTGGCTCAATGGTTAGAGCGGCAGACCCTGATGCAGAGATCTGGCCCGGGACCAGGGTTCAATTCCCGCCTCGGCGGGTCTTGGGCTCAATTTCCTCGGACCTGATAATTCTTGCCTCGGTGCCTATTCTAATCATGGGTCCCACTCTGCAACTCTGGGCAATAGCTTGCTTAATCTCCACAACGGCCCCAACAGCGCTGGGATGCCTGGCTTCACCCTGGGGGTGCCCAGGAGTGGACATTTCACAGGGAAAAAGCCAGGAAGGGTTCCACAGCGGTATGCGTACAGCGCCAGGACACCTCTTTGGGGGTATAAGTGCGCTTTACAAGTACAAATTTCATTTCATTTCACCCACAGCAACACCCATGGAACGCCCCTTCAACGCAAAGTGCTGCGTGTGAAGGGGCCGTATTTACAAGGAGAGGAAAAGTCACGCAGGGTGGCTTTTCCTCTCCTTGTAAATATGGAGCAGCCCCCTGCGCCACCAGTACTTCACAAAAAGTGACGTACTGGTGGCGCAGGGGGCTTGTAAATCTGCCCCTTTGTTTTTAATAGATGACTTCTTATGGATAAAACACTGGAGCGATCGACTGAGTCAGTCGCTGCTGCTTGTACCAGCAGGGGAATCATGATGGCAGAGCGAGGACAGAAAATTCCCAACAGCGCGCTGCGGATCATACATATTCATACAAGGCTCTTGTAATTTGATGAGTCACGCTAAGTAATTCCGTGCACTAGCGCGCCCCACGTCTTCAAAAGATAATCAAGGACATTTTCACACTGGGGAATTCCGAATTTGGCAAATATTAAGTTACTGCACTACACGCTCATTTAACCCTCTTTAACATGTCACTGTAACGCTTTAAACGTTGATGAACAAGCTTTTTTTGCGAATATGTAGGGCAGCCTAATAAAATGTTTAACAAAAAAGCTATTACGCGCACAGCTCTGTTTAACGGGACTTTCCAATAGAGGCTCCTGTGGTACGTACTTACGTATCTCCTCTGCGAAAAACTTTGGCTTTGCACAACTTCTGATCAGCTGAGCCCGTTCTATTCTTTAAAGAAGTGAAAGACATATGCCTACTCGAAGACAGTTTAATTTGCTTCCTACGGACTCTGCGATTTTTATTTTTTAAAGAGCGTAGTTAATAAGAAAGTATGGGTCAAATTGGGACATATCCTTCCTTAAAACAATTATATTCTCCTTTTCAGCATTTATTTTGGCAGCTAGTTAGTAGTATGTTGTTTTATTTAGGGTCTATAATATGGGTCAGGTGTTATCATTAATTTGTGGAAACCTATCTACACAGAAATGTTAAACATTATGATTTTCTTTAAAAATAACAACAAATGTTGTACAGTATTTGCATATATTTCTTGATCATTGCTCGAGTAATATCGGGCTATTTTTTTTTACATACCAATGTACGTTTGTAACCTTGCTGTTTCTGTTACTTTTCTATCCGTTGCCAGTCAATTTTGCTTTAAGACTTCCTCCATTTACCGAAGCTGACTTGTGCAGCAGTTTCTTCAAACTGGAAGACTTCTATTGATTTTATAGATTATGCACTTCACTAAGCATTCCTGCTTGCCTTGTGGAACATTTGCCTACTTGAGAACGCCTCCTCTCTTACTTTCTTTGCTTTTTTCCTTCAGCATCCCAGCGTTCACTTTATAATCCCATGTAAAATTTTAAATACGCTATGTTATGTTGTTTAGATAGGACGTTCCAGGTCTTGGCTGCAAGGTTTGAGAAGGAATGTCCTCCACTTCTTGTGTTCTTGATAAGAGGAAGGTGTAATCTTGCCTGGGATGCAGATTGAAGGTTTCTGTTGGGTTGGTGGAAGTTGAGGCGGTGGATGAGGTAAGCTGGACCGCTGTGGAGATCTTTGTAGGCGTGGGTGAGTAACTTGAACTTTCATCTTACCTGGACAGTGCAGGCTGTTGAGGTGTGGAGAGATGTGGTCATTTTGCAGAATGTTCAGGATGAGTCTGGAAGTGGCGTTTTGGGTGGTTTGGAATCGGCGTAGGACATGGGCTGGGATTCTGACAGAGGGCATTTCTGTAATCAAGTCTACTTGTGATAAGAGCCTGGGTGACCGTTCATCTATTGTTCAGCGGGATCCACTTGAAAAACTTGCGTAGAGTTTGCAGGATGTGGAAGCAGGATAAGGAGATGGCAATGATCTGTCTGCTCATGCAAAGGCTGGTGTCCAGGATGATCACAAGGTTCTTGGCATGGTCTGCCGGAGTTGGTGGGGGGGCAGGTTTGGAGGGCCACCAAGAGTCGTCCCAGGGGAGTGGTTGTTGCTGAAGATTAGAACTACGGTTCTGTCTGTGTTGAGCTGAAGGCAGTTGTTTCTCAAAGCAGTGATGTTGCTCATGCAGTTGGTGAAGTTTACTTTGGCAGTGCTGGTTGAGTCAGTAAGGGAGAGGATGAGCTGTGCGTCATTGACGTGGGATACTATTTTGATGCCGTTGGCTCTTTTGATGTCCGTGAGGGGCGTCATGTAGACGTTGAAGAGTGTTTGGCTGAGTGATGATCCGTGAGGGACTCCGCAGATGAGTTTCTTGGATTCTGAGGTGTAGGAGGGAAGTCTAACTCATTGAGTTCTGTCCGTGAGGAAGGAGGATATCCACTTAAGGGCCGGTCTGCAGATACAAAAGTGCTGAAGCTTTCTGATGAGTGACTTGTGGGAGACCATATCTAAAGCTGTAGGGAGGTCGAGCAGAATGAATGTGGCTGTTTCTCCTCATTCGAGGATTCTTGTGAAGTCATTGGTGGCCGAAATGAGGGCTGTCTCTGTGCTTTGTTTGGTGTGAAAGCCTAATTGCAAGCTGTCTAGGAGTTAATGAAGTTCTAGGTGGTCTGCAAGTTGGGTATTGATAGCTTTCTCAATGGCTTTAGCTCAAAAAGGCAGGCGCGAGATGGATTTGTAGCAGATGAGGGTGTTGGGGTCCCTGTTTGTTTCAACAATAGGACATTGACTGCTGCATTTTTCTAGCAAGACAGGAAGGAGGTGGTGGTTATGGAGGTGTTGTTGATAGCGGTGAGTGCGGGTGAGATTATGGTTCTTCCAAGGTTGTATATGAAAAGGGGGCAAGGGTCTGAGTGGGCTCCTGACTGAACGGTATTAATCAGGGCAGCTGTTTCTTCATTTGAGAGGGGCTTCCAGTTGCTTAGGTGCTCTTGGCGATGAAGGTAGTGTCCGGCTGGTTGGGGGAGTTAGTATCGGTATGCTGTGGGTCGAAAGTGTTGGAGATCTTGGCAATCTTCATTTGAGAGGTCGTTGCAGAGTGCTTGAGATGGGATGATGTTGGCAGTTGCGGAATTGGAGAACTCCTTGACAGTGGTGAAGAGTTCTTTGTCATTGTTGGAACTGGCTTTGAGTCTGAGAGTTAGGGCCTTTTTCTTTGTGTCTCGTAATTGTTGGTGGTAGAGGTTGAAGGCGGCTTTGTATGTGGATCTTGTGGTGGTGTTATTGCAGAGTCTTCATTTTCTCTCAAGTTGTTTGTAGTGACGCTTGGACTAACTGAGGTTCTTCATGTACCAACTGGGTCATTCCTGGTTTTGTAGTCCTTTTTTCTGGTGCGAGTGATGCAAATGGCACAGTTGGTGAGCCATTTGTTGAAGAGCTTGGTGTTGACGTTGAGGTTCCTGGTGTGGTTGGGTGGGGGTTCCTGTAGGGTCTTGGTCCAGTCTTCTTCAGATATTTTGCCCCAGTGCCTAGATGGTACTTTGGGTTTTTCTGGTGGGGTGGCTTGGTGGGCAGATATTGTGAAATGTATGATGTAGTGGTCGGACCATGTGAGCGGGGTCGTGTGTGTGCTGATGATCCTGTTGTTGGAGAAGAAAATAGGGTTGAGGGTATGGCCTGCTGTGTGGGCTGGTCCTTGGATGAGCTGGGTGAGTCCAAGGTTGCTGAGGCTGTCAAGGAAGGCCTTGAAGTTAGGGTCTTTGGTATTTTCCATGTGGAAATTGTGTTCCCCCAGGAGGATGTAGTTGGTGGATATGATGGAAAGGGGAGCAATGAAATCTGCAATGTGGTTGCAGAATTTCAGTTGGGGCCCAGGGGACAGTAGGGGAGGGTTCCATTAAGGGTGGTGTTGTAATCCATTTGTATTTTGAAGTGGAGGTGTTCCATGAGGTTGGTGTCCTAGTCCATGTAGGTGGTGCAGTCAATCATGTTTTTTCAGATGATAGCGAGTCCTCTGCCTGGTTTGTGGGTTCAGTCCTAGTATATGATTTTGTAGGTGGGTGGGATGGCTGCAGCGATGTCTGGGCTGGAGGCTGGCTTGAGCTATGTTTCAGTCAGGAAGAGAAGTGTGTTGCTGTTGAGGAGATCCTAGATTTCAGTGGAGTTTTTTCCGTGGATCGGATGTTGAGGAGCATGGTGCACAGTTGGTGCGGGGTAGTGGTGGTGGCATGCTTTGGTTGTTTGGAGGTGGTGGTGTCGGTGTCCGAGGAGTCGCAGGTGAAATTGCAATTGGTGCAGGAGAAAGGTCCTACCATGGTGCTAGGGGATGTGCAGCAGCAGTTTGTTTGCCAGTGTGTGTTGTTGAGGTTGCTGAGGATGGCGGTGGAGTAGTGGCAGCAAACGGTGGCTCCGGTGGCAGCTGTGGGTGGTGGTGTTGCGTTGGATGGTTGTGAGGCCAGGCTTCCTGGCACTGGGCGTCATCCGGTCATGCTGCGGCCTGCATTAAGTACGTCCTGGGGTAGGTGGGGCTTCTGTTGGTAGCAAGAACGGTGAGCGGGTGAAACTTGGGAGGGAAAACCCGGGCAGTGGTTGTGTCACTTTATCAAAAGGCAGCAACTGGGTCAGGATGAAACAAGCAGGAACTAGCGGCAACTGGTAAGTGGCAAGCTTTGTGTCCAGGTGCCTACTGAATACGCTAGTGAATTTAGTAAAATGTTCAAATTTTAGCTTATGTGAAATTCACTACCTTTATTACAGAAAAATTGAAAAATTCAGACAATTTCGAATTATGCTAATGCTAAACTGATCAAAGCACAACATCTCACCAAGAGACATTTTCTCCCTTACCCAGTTTCCTACCAGTATGTCTTGTGACTTTTTCCACAAGATTTAGCCTTGCGTTGAATTTTCATGTGTGATACTGGCAAATAGCATTTGGAGCCTTTCTAGCAATTTCACATAGTTTCAGTGACATTTCTCAAAATGTTTTTAGAAAAAACATTTTGCGATTTCTTGCACATCTCTACTTTTATCAGATATAAATTGCAAATGTTCGGTGAGCTGCAGGTGACAGGAAATGCTGTGTTACAGGCAAAGGTGAAAGTAGGACACACAGTAAATGTTCAGTGAGCTGCAGGTGACAGGAAATTCACTGTTACAGGCAAAGGGGAAAGTAGGACACACAGAAAGCCCTAGTTCTCAATGTCTTAGCAAATACCAGCCTGGAGGCAGAGGTGCATGGCTAGTGCTCCGAGTTGGCAGATGAATCCACAACTGTCTGCATGGGAACACTGTATCACATTCTTGTCAGATTAAACCCATTTTTCTTTTGATTCAAACACTAGCACTGTAAAACACACAAGAAGCACTATGGGCAGCATATAAGGAGGTGATGAGGGGAAGAGCAAAAGCATATTTAGAGCATCAAGTGTTTAAGAAGGAGGCCAAAAAGTGAATCTTAAAGATAAGACGTGCAGGTTAGTGAAAGAATATATCTCAGTTAAAGTGGCAATAACACCTTGCCAGTTAGAGATTGCAAAGCAGGAACTCTAAAACTTGATTATGGAGACAGTCTTGGTAATGAGGCTGGCCACAGTAGCTTGAATATATGAAACAAGGGACAATCTGGTAGACTCTTATGCTGGCTAGCACCCCGTGATATGACTAACCGGACTATAAAAGAAGCAGCTAAAGACAGTGGCCAGTATTTCAGATGCAGAGGGCATCATCTCTGTATGTGCTGGATATAATCTAAAGCAACAATAAGGACGGACCCTGGGAGGAAATCCAAATTCACTGCATCAACAGGCCAAAGTATAAGGAAAACCCATTGGGTTTTTAAAAGAACCCTCACCCACCAACCTTATTGGTGGCATGCTTCATCATCGGGTTCCCACCTAGGGTGCCGAGTGCATCCTAGTTGTGCTTCGATGCCTGATTACAGCAGAGCGGGTGGTTTTGTGACAGATGTGAAATCAGTGTAAAGGTTAAAATTGTCTCTAGGATCCTCCTCCAAATCTGAAGTACTTTAATGCTGCGGTCCTGGGACAAGATTAAAAAAGAAGAAGGCGGATATTTTTAAGACAGACTTGGTCTTGAATATCCTGGTGATGGTCTACATGTTTCAGCCTTTGTACCATCATTTGATAGGCTTTCTTCATGACCAAAAGTGATTTGAGGCCAAAAGGCCTCGTGAAATTCTAGTACACACACTAAGGTGTACTTTCAATGTGGGGGTGATCCCGTTACTTACGGTTTTCACCACATACGCTGTATAAAAGCGCAACTGCTAGTTGGCAGCATTGATCCCAGCGGGGGGCGGTGCCTGTAGTCACACATGCATCAAGGTCAGCCGCCCGTGCGGGTACCTATTGCTGTCCTGTGACTCGGGATCCCGGAGATCCCGCGTCGCAGGACTGCAATAGTTACCCACCCGCTGGGATCCATGCTGTTAACTAGCAGTTGCGCTTATATACAGCGTATGTGGTGTTGTTTATGCTACTGCTGGATATAATCAACAACTTTTTGTAAGACATGTTGGACTTGGCCCTTTTTGCAGGGTCATCCCTGAACTTTTTGCCTTCCTCCTATATTTTCTCTGACCTGTTTTTGTTGGTTTTATGACTCTGGGCACTTTACCACTGCTGATCAGTGCTAAAGTGCATATGCTCTCCCCATGATAAATTGTGTTATGGATTAGTGACTCCATGATTGGATGATTGGTTTACTTGTCAGTCCCTAGTACAGTGCACTGCGTGTGCCCAGGGCTTGTAAATCCAATGCTGCTGGTGGGCTTGCAGCACTGGTTGTGCCACCCACAGAAGCAGCTTGTAAAATGTGTCTCAGGCCTGCCATTGCAGAGCCTGTGTGCAGCCTAGGGCTGCCATGTCGACTTGGTGAGTACACCCACTTACCAGTCCCTAAACCTTCCCTTTACTGCATGTTGGTCACCCCTAAAGTAGGCCCTAGGGCAGGGTGCATTGTAAGTACAAGGTAGGACATGCCCTGGTGTGTGTGGCATGTCCTAATAGTGAATTACAGCCATTTTCGTTTTTCACTATTGCAAGGCTACCTGTTCTCCATAGGCCAGAATGGGCAGTTTGATTATTACACCTTATAATCCTAACTGACCCAGGGAACATGGTAGAAAAACGAATTTAGTATGCCTGAACTCAGGATGATAAAATACATCTTTTAGTGAAGTTGGTTTTAACATTCTTTGTTTGAAAATACCACTTTTAGAAAGTAGGTATTTTCTTGCCTAAACCATCCAGCTGCCTCTGCTCAGGTTGTGTATTGTGTGTCTGGGTTTGTGAGTGACAGGGGCTGGGGGATTCCAGGAGGCAGGGTGAGTCAGCACTAGGCTGAATAGGTCTGCCTGAAGGAGGATGGGTGGGAGGAGTTGCACCTGGGTCTGAATAGGGCTGTGCCTGCCTTCCACAATGCTGGCTCCACCTCCTGCCGGGCGTCTGATGGCTCTGCCCCTCACTCTCAAAGGAAAGAAGGAGTCAGAAAAACAAAGTGCTCCAGGACTGACCAGAACTGGTTTGGACTAGGCAAAGGCCTCTCTGCCTTCAGAGAACAAAGGGAAAAGGTGTATAAAAAGGGGACCCAGACCCCTAGGAAATTAAATCACTTCTGGGAAATCAAGAAACCTGTTGCCAAGGAGAAGAACCGGAGAAGCTGAAGGAGGAGTACTGCCCCTGTGCTGTTTTGCTGAGTGGGGTTGGCCTGCAGTGGTTGCTTTCTGCCAAGGACAGGAGAAAAGACTTTTACTGTGCTTTGTCATCTTGAAGAAGAGAATCTCCAAGGGCTTGAACTAGAGCTTGCCTCCTGCCTGAAGTCTCAGGGATACAAGACTTCACCAACCAGCTCCCCCCTGCATTCCCTTGCTGGGAATTGAAGTGCCTGCTGTTGTGCTGGGCCTTCTGAGAGACTGCGTGTCGCTGGGAGCTGGAAGCGCGACGCAACAACGAGAAGCGTGTCGCCGCCGCAGCCGTGGTTATCGCATCACCGAGGAAGCGAGACGCCGCTGCCGCTGTCATCATCGCATCGCCGAAGCGCGGCGCATCACCGGAGAAGCGAGACGCTGCCACAGAGGTCATCGTCGCATCACCGGAGAAGCACGTCGCAGGGCCTGTCGCGGCGCCAAAGATCACCGAGTCGCCGCACGGCCGTCGGGCGTGCACGCATCACACCAACGTTGTCGCATCGCAACCAAGACGCCATTTTGTCGCATCGTACCGGAGAAGAGTATCGCATCGAGGTGCCATCTTGTCGCATCGCACCGGAAAGCAGTAAGAAACCGACGCATCACCTCCCCACACAGTAAGGAAGCGAGCATCAACTCCCCTGCGCAGCAGTAAGGAACCGACGCATCCACTCCCTGAATGTAAGGAACCGACGCATCACCTTCCCTGCGACCCTTTTGTTTTCTTTGCGTTACGCATTCAAGGTACATTGAGAGTAAAGTGTCGCATTTACAACTTGAGAGAACTGAACTATTTTATAACCTTTTAAAGCCTAATTTTTGATTACAGTATTGTGGATTTTTGCTATTGGGTCTTGTGATAAATCTATATAAAGAATACTTATTTTTATACTACAACCTGTGTGGTGTCCATCTGTAGTGTTTTCACTGTATTACTGTATGTGTTCACAAATGCTTTACACACTGCCTCTGAGATAAGCCTGTCTGCTCGTGCCAAGCTACCAGGGGGTGAGCAGGGGTTATTTTAGGAGTGTTTCCCCCTTATCCTGACTAGAAGCAAGGGTCCCTATTTGGACAAAGGTGCAAACCATTGCCAACTAGAGACCCCCAGTTCTAACATTGGTGGTCAGCGGTGAGAATTTGGACTTGCATTTGTGATTCATATACAGTGATTGGTGTACACTACTAGTGAGTGCAGACCAATACGCGACCACATACATTTTGATAGGATTTTTTTTCCTTGGAACCCTTATTTTTGTTGAGAACTCCCAATTTTCACCATGAGCAAAAAAGGATCCATTGCACCTGCAGATATTGAATTTGAAGAAGATAGGGTTGATGCCTACACTGTGCCAGAACTCAAAGCTGTTTGCAAAAAGTTTAAAATCTCTATGAGAGGCCTCACCAGGAAGGAGGAGTTTCACAAGGCGCTAAGGGCCTGGTTGGAAGCACGGAATGCCAGTGGGCAGTCCGAGGAGCCTGTGGAGGAGGCAGAGAATTTAGATGGGCAGCTTGAGGGGCCATTGGGCTTACCTGGGAGGGGAGTGCCTTCCAGGGAGGGCAGCAGTGTTTCTCAAAGGGCCTGTCTCCAGAGGAGCTGGAGGACAGGGACAAAAGCAGGATGCATGAAATAGAAATGGCCAAACTAAAACAGGGAAGCCATGATAGCCTTGAGCATAAGAAATTGGAGTTGGAAAGTAAGAGGTTGGCCATGGAAGAAAGGAAGATGCTTTTAGAGCATGAGAGAATGATGAGGGTGTTGGAGTTCAAAGCCAGGGGCTTAGGGATTCCTCCCTCTGGTGGCAGCAAAATTGTATTACCTAGTGCTGAGGGAGTAGTACACACACCCAGAGATGTGGTGCCTGACTTGGAGGGGTTAATATACACCAGGAGGTTCAAGGACATGAGGTAGCTCCAGTAGTGCGCAGTGTCCCTGAGAGGAATAGGGAAACTGACGCAGGGATTCATGGTCCTAGTAGCAGGAGGGACACTCTACTGACTCTAGATGGGAGGTGCAGGGAGAGTGGTTCCCCCATGTTTGAATTCCTGGGGTGTGAGTGTGAAGACCGCCCAGAAGAGTGTGGGTTGAGTGACAGAGACAGTCAGATACTGTCTTGCCAATCTCAGCAGAGTGGTGTGGGGTACATGTGTGAGGCACTGGATGGTGAGGTGAAGGATAACTTGGTTAACACCTGTGAGGGGTTGTGTGATCCAATTGTGGGAGAGCATATTGTAAGTCCCTGTTTTCCAGAGCTATGCCAACGCCTGTTGGAGAGTGAGTTCTCTGACCCCAGGGAGCTCACGAGGGAGGAAGACCTTTTGGTGGTTTCCAGAGGGTCTGAAAAGGCATTGGGGAGTGACCCTAAGAGGAGTGGCTCAGGTATCTTCCAGCCCAGAGTGCTGGAAGTGGTTCAGAGTAGCCCAGCTAGGTCCCGGTGTAGTGGGAGGGGTGTAGGGGCTCACGTCCTGTCTCAGTGGAGAAGGAGTGAGTGTGGGGCTGCGTGTCCCAAGGTGCCCGAAACCCAGTCTCAGAGCCTGGATGGTTCTTTAAGGGAACACCAGGTAGGGAGCCTAGGCTGTCCTGATGGGCCGCCTGTTGAGGAGGATCTCCTAGTGTCTAGAGAACCTGGAGCGTCTGTAAATGGAGCTCCAGTGTTTCTGGTATCTGGCAGTGCCGCTCCACTTGGGAGGGTGCAGAAGTCCAGAGTGAGGGGTGAGAGGGGGAGAGAGTCCCCAGTGGAAGAACCAGTGGGTCAGGGACCAGCCAGAAGGGCTGAGTCACCAGTGAATGACCATGGTGACACCACTTCTGTCCTGGGGGATCTTTGCGCGCTGTCAGATGGACAGGGGTCGGGAGATCTGCGCCAGGCGGACTGTCACACAACACATGAGAGATGTGTTACCCTCTGGGGGGCATGCGTGCTCCCCAGGAAGTCCTGGTGCGCCAGGCAGATTATTACACAACTCTAGAGGAGTGTGTTTCCCTTAGGGGGGTTGGTGTACCCTCCCGGAAGTCCTGGGTTGCCAGGCACAGGTCCAGCCTAAGGGTACAGACCCTGGGTTGGAGGACCAGGTTCAGGGTGTCCCCCTGACCTGGAGGAAGGGGCAGCTGCTAACAGTGCCCCTACCAGTTTGTCTTCTGGGGGCACCGCTCCAGGTGGGAGGGTGCAGGACCCCAGTAAGGGGGGCGGGAGAGGACAGCCTCACCCCTGGCCTCTGCCCAGTCTAAGGGTACAGACCCTATGCTGGGATCCCAGTTGCAGGATAGAACCCCTGAACTGGTGGGCGAATTGTGCAGGACCCCTGCCACAGGTGCCCTGACAATTCTGGAAGGGGGTACAGCTCCAGGTGGGAGGGTGCAGAGCCCCAAGGAGGAGGACCAGGTGTGGGAGAGCCCACCCCAGTCTCCTGTTTAGCCGCCGGTTACAGGCCCGGGGCTGGTGGGTCAGTGTCAGGATGTCATACCTGACCTGACGGTTGGGAGAGTGGACAAAGGGTGCCAGGCACCTGGGGCTACTGCCCCCGCTCTCTGACACCACAGAGGTTGGAGAGCCATGAAAGGCCTGGGGCCTGGCTCTCATCACTGACGGCTGTCAGTGGCCACTGTGGCTTGCTGTCCTGGTGGACAGAGTTGCCCCTGGGAGGGGACAGAAGTCACACCCCGGGGGTGGACTAGGCCACACATCTGTGTTGGCCATGTGGGTACTGTCTGTCGGTTGGGACACACCTGTGAGCAAGCTAAGGTTAGGTGCTGCACAGGTGGTGTCCACAGTTGAGGAGAAGGGTTCCCCATGGGTTAGCTGGGTGGGCCCTGAGAGTATGGACAGAGGGATCCAAATAGGTTCAGATTGGCGTAGAACTGGAGTATGCCCCTGCTGTTGTGGGCCAGGGTCCAGGTTCTATCGCCCAAAGCAGAGAAGCCCATCAGGGTAGTGATTGGTCTCCCCTGCGTTTTGGCTGGAAGGGGGTTGTGTTGGACTTGGCCCTTTTTGCAGGGTCATCCCTGAACTTTTGCCTTCCTCCTATATTTTCTCTGACCTGTTTTTGTTGGTTTTATGACTCTGGGCACTTTACCACTGCTGATCAGTGCTAAAGTGCATATGCTCTCCCCATGATAAATTGTGTTATGGATTAGTGACTCCATGATTGGATGATTGGTTTACTTGTCAGTCCCTAGTACAGTGCACTGCGTGTGCCCAGGGCTTGTAAATCCAATGCTGCTGGTGGGCTTGCAGCACTGGTTGTGCCACCCACAGAAGCAGCTTGTAAAATGTGTCTCAGGCCTGCCATTGCAGAGCCTGTGTGCAGCCTAGGGCTGCCATGTCGACTTGGTGAGTACACCCACTTACCAGTCCCTAAACCTTCCCTTTACTGCATGTTGGTCACCCCTAAAGTAGGCCCTAGGGCAGGGTGCATTGTAAGTACAAGGTAGGACATGCCCTGGTGTGTGTGGCATGTCCTAATAGTGAATTACAGCCATTTTCGTTTTTCACTATTGCAAGGCTACCTGTTCTCCATAGGCCAGAATGGGCAGTTTGATTATTACACCTTATAATCCTAACTGACCCAGGGAACATGGTAGAAAAACGAATTTAGTATGCCTGAACTCAGGATGATAAAATACATCTTTTAGTGAAGTTGGTTTTAACATTCTTTGTTTGAAAATACCACTTTTAGAAAGTAGGTATTTTCTTGCCTAAACCATCCAGCTGCCTCTGCTCAGGTTGTGTATTGTGTGTCTGGGTTTGTGAGTGACAGGGGCTGGGGGATTCCAGGAGGCAGGGTGAGTCAGCACTAGGCTGAATAGGTCTGCCTGAAGGAGGATAGGTGGGAGGAGTTGCACCTGGGTCTGAATAGGGCTGTGCCTGCCTTCCACAATGCTGGCTCCACCTCCTGCCGGGCGTCTGATGGCTCTGCCCCTCACTCTCAAAGGAAAGAAGGAGTCAGAAAAACAAAGTGCTCCAGGACTGACCAGAACTGGTTTGGACTAGGCAAAGGCCTCTCTGCCTTCAGAGAACAAAGGGAAAAGGTGTATAAAAGGGGACCCAGACCCCTAGGAAATTAGATCACTTCTGGGAAATCAAGAAACCTGTTGCCAAGGAGAAGAACCGGAGAAGCTGAAGGAGGAGTACTGCCCCTGTGCTGTTTTGCTGAGTGGGGTTGGCCTGCAGTGGTTGCTTTCTGCCAAGGACAGGAGAAAAGACTTTGCTGTGCTTTGTCATCTTGAAGAAGAGAATCTCCAAGGGCTTGAACTAGAGCTTGCCTCCTGCCTGAAGTCTCAGGGATACAAGACTTCACCAACCAGCTCCCCCTGCATTCCCTTGCTGGGAATTGAAGTGCCTGCTGTTGTGCTGGGCCTTCTGAGAGACTGCGTGTCGCTGGGAGCTGGAAGCGCGACGCAACAACGAGAAGCGTGTCGCCGCCGCAGCCGTGGTTATCGCATCACCGAGGAAGCGAGACGCCGCTGCCGCTGTCATCATCGCATCGCCGAAGCGCGGCGCATCACCGGAGAAGCGAGACGCTGCCACAGAGGTCATCGTCGCATCACCGGAGAAGCACGTCGCAGGGCCTGTCGCGGCGCCAAAGATCACCGAGTCGCCGCACGGCCGTCGGGCGTGCACGCATCACACCAACATTGTCGCATCGCAACCAAGACGCCATTTTGTCACATCGTACCGGAGAAGAGTATCGCATCGAGGTGCCATCTTGTCGCATCGCACCGGAAAGCAGTAAGAAACCGACGCATCACCTCCCCACACAGTAAGGAAGCGAGCATCAACTCCCCTGCGCAGCAGTAAGGAACCGACGCATCCACTCCCCTGAGTGTAAGGAACCGACGCATCACCTTCCCTGCGACCCTTTTGTTTTCTTTGCGTTACGCATTCAAGGTACATTGAGAGTAAAGTGTCGCATTTACAACTTGAGAGAACTGAACTATTTTATAACCTTTTAAAGCCTATTTTTTTATTACAGTATTGTGGATTTTTGCTATTGGGTCTTGTGATAAATCTATATAAAGAATACTTATTTTTATACTACAACCTGTGTGGTGTCCATCTGTAGTGTTTTCACTGTATTACTGTATGTGTTCACAAATGCTTTACACACTGCCTCTGAGATAAGCCTGTCTGCTCGTGCCAAGCTACCAGGGGGTGAGCAGGGGTTATTTTAGGAGTGTTTCCCCCTTATCCTGACTAGAAGCAAGGGTCCCTATTTGGACAAAGGTGCAAACCATTGCCAACTAGAGACCCCCAGTTCTAACAAGACACAACTTGTACTTGTAAAAGAACAAGGAGGGCTGTTGGCTGCCGAATTGATGGTCCCAGCTCTAAAGTAGACTGATTGAGAACTCTTGGACATACCTCTGCCAGAGGAAGCAATTGCAGATGCCCTAAGTATGATGCAGCCAAATGGCCTTCTGGTGGAATTTATTAAAAATCTCACTTAAAATTATTGTACAACAAGGCCACTCAAAATCAATAATTCTCACTTGATCTTAGGGGAGTGACTATCTCAGTGATTTTAAAACTGGGTCGTACTTGGGTCAACAAAAAACGTATAGGTCCATCCCGTTAATCACAGGGATAAACATTTTATCCAAAGTCCTCACATATTGCCTGAATGGGATGCTGACATCTTTCGTCCAGAGGCCAAAATGACTTTATGCCAGGATGAGGCACTCAGCCTTGCATACGACGTGTCAACATGGCTCTTACACAAGCTTATTGTCTGCCTGGGACTAGCACACGTCTACTCATTGAGTTTGAAATAAAAACCTCGGATTCACTAAAGTAACAACTCCTTTGGCAGGTTCTCTAGAAAAAGTACTTTCTTTTATGGCCATTATGCACTCCTTCTAACACAATCCCTGGGCAAAGGTAAGAGTAAATCCAGCACTGTCACCCCCCTCTTTCCCATTGAGCATGGCATGAGACAAGGGTGCGTGCTTTCCAATGTTGTTTGCATTGGCAACCAAAGGCTTAGCCATGCTGATAGGAAGAGATGGCCTTCTTCAGGGAGTCTGTCGGGATGATGAGACACAGGATAGTTTTGCATTGTACGCTGATGACGTGCTAGGCTTCCTACGCCACACTAGATGTACTAATGAAAATTTTAACTCTATATGACAAAGCCTTGGGTTTATCAGTGAATTGGAGCAAGTCAATAGTCCTTTTAAAAGACAAGGTCTTCCCAATACTGGAGCAAGAACCAGATGTCAATTAATAACTTTAAATATATAGAATATCTATATCTCTAGGTCTCATATTGTGCTGGGATCTACACCCGGCTCCATTATTGGTCTTCAGAACATATGATATCCACCCCATCAATACACTAGGCCAGGTCACTTTATTTAAAGTGATTGCTCTAATAAAACTACTTGACGTAAATCTTGATAATCCTCGAGAAGTGACATGTGGTCACATTTAGGCCTGAGTAGGTACACTACCATTTTATATGCTCACGTTTTAAAGTTGCTCACGTTTTAAAGTTGCCCTCTTTTCTTAAACGCTAACATTTGACACACATTTGCTTGCATGCCTGTGCAGGAAAATATTCTCTGAAATGGCTTTGCTTACATTTACACTTCGTAGGCATATTATCAAGTGCTTTGAACATTCTGCACAAGGGTTAAGTTCCCTGCGCAAAATGCTGTTGTTTATGATTGTCCGCTTGGTGACTGAGCTATCACGAAAGAACCAACAATAGCGGCCTGACTGGGGCTCTGGCATGATTGCATGAGTGCAGTTCGTTATATAAACAACATCACTCCTTTGTTAAGGCAGAGGAGCATTTTGCTGACACTGCCCCGATGTCAGAATCCCAGCCCAGCTGATTCAAGTTTACCTCCTGTGAGGAATGAGGCCCTGCTCTCCACCAAGACAGGCTCCCTGATGACACTTACCCACAGGCGAAGGAGAAGTTAGATCACCCTACAGGGATTCTGGCAGATTCACCCACCCTAGGCACACTAGGATAGGTAGCGTACAAAATATAACAGTACTTATATGTGGGCATATATTCTCTGTAACAACACAATGGTTGAATTGTTTATCTTCTTCGCCATTCTCATAATGCTGATCATGCTATTCTGTTTCCTTCTATTGATTACTGCAACACACATATTTCACACTAAAATCATAATGCTTCAATAAATATTGAAACGTCATGTTTTGTATTGTTTGAGGTGAAACAGCACTTGTCCCTTCTTTCTGACGACATGGGTCTACCATATTTTTTACTAGGTCCTCTAAAACCACATCAAAAGTGCTTTCTGTATGCAATATACAATGTAGTGTGGAAAGTTTCACATCAGGAAGCTGCTGAGAGACTGCGCAAGATAGAAAAAGCTCTACCAGCAGTAGACAATGATATGACCACCTTATCCACTAGGATATATTCTCTAGCTAACATTGTGTAGTCTGCTATTGACATCATGAAGAGTGATATGTCCTCTTTGCAACATGGGAAATCACAACTTAGGTCTCTTATGCTACTAAGTTGGACTCTACACATGCTACAAACTCGTCGCGTCCAATCGAAACACCTAAATGCCAGTAGTTTGTTTTTACCACACAATCTAACTAAAGAACAGACCACTATGACTAGGAAAGATGTGACATACACTATGTTACAGACAGAGAAGTTGGAGAAATTACCATTTACTGTGGCAAAAATTCCATCAGCAGATTGGTTAATACACAGGTTTATTTCTCTGCCTTTCTCAACGTTTCACTTTACTGCTTACAACACCATCAAGTGGGCAGATACGAAGTGCTAGAAGAGGGGTTTGTACACAAGTGATGAATCTTACCTTCAACATACAAATGTAGGAATGGTGGCACTGAGATTTTTCTTAGCAGTACTGACTGCAAGAATGTTCTAGGCTGTTCTTTAGTTTGCAGGGAAGTTATTTTCCATGGAGCATGTAATGTGTCCAAGGCGAACCTTTCCTGTTATGAGAAGTGTTCCCCAGCTGCTGTGATTCATTTGCTATTCAGATTGCTTTCCAATGGTAGCTACTTGATGTTGAACGATCAAGGCTGCTGTGGGATGAAACTGGGAATTGCCTATCTGGTAACGGTTTCTGCGGTTGTGACCTGTTATGCAAAAGTATCTTTCTACCTGCCCATACAGTGAGTGATGCAAAAGTTTGGCCTTCGATTAAGGTTTTGAATGTGGACTTTGATGCTTTAAGCAGACTGAAAGCCTCTTTGTTTCAGAAGGATGTATCCTTAACATCTGCAAGGGAGATGTTTGATCTTCAAGTTGCAAGGTCTTCCTCTGAGATACAGTTGCTACTCTGCACGAATTCCCCACACCATTTTGGGGACCTAGTGCACTGCATTTTTAACATTTCCAACAGTGAGGAAGTAGTGCACTTTTTTAAGACCTTTGGGTTGGTGAACACCTTCCAGACGGTCTTCGGAGTAATCCAATCCTTTATACACAGTGTGCTTGGATGCCTTTTTGGAGGCTTAGCACTGGTCCTGTTTCTACTTGTTGGGACTCTGGCTTTAGTTTATCTGCTCCGCAATGGATGTTCCATCATGAGGCTAAATGGGGATGGCACTGCCACATGTGCTCCAGTGTCATGAGAGAATGATACACTCCTTTGGCGCAACCTTGCTCCAAGAACTAAACTACAACCGGTTCTTGTATTTTTGGCTTGTCTGGCTATACTGCGTGCAGCCCGTATTCCAAGGTCTATTGTTCACTTTCAAGTGTGCCCTGGACATATGCTAGGGAATGCAACTGGTTCAATCAACCGACATAGAGCTGCTGGTGGGTCACCTGAAGTCCCACTTGTACCAATGCCCTTTGCAATTGCCATTGCTTCAAAATGCATACTATGAGCCTTCCTGGGATGCTTCAGCTCCTGGTGATTTGAACCCTTGCTGGTCTTCTGCTGATTTTTTGTTGGCCATTCCTCTTACTGCTGCTGCTGAGGGGGATGGATTTGAACATGCTTGCTCTATGCAGCTGGTGCTATAGGTGCCACTGGGAACGTCATCTTCAGATGTTGGAAACGGCAATGTTTCGTCTACACCTCGGAGCATTTAAACAATATGGCAATTTCGAGCTGTAAGATTTTTTTTTTCCATTCATCCTTGTTTTTAAGTACTCTAAAACACTTTGGAATTGTTTCTTTTGATTCGCTTTTTAAATTGATTTTATTACAATTTAGCTTTCAGTGTGCTTTTATTATTAAAGAGCATAATTCTTTTTAGGATGTTTGGTTTTCATGACCATATCGTTTTTATTCATGCATACATTTTCGGAAGCTTATGTCGAAGGAGTGGGTGCCATGTTGTCACATTTAGGCCCGAGTAGGTAGACCACCATTTTACTAGCTCATGTTTTGAAGTTGCCTTTTTTTCTTCACGCTTACATTTGACACACATTTGCTTGCATCCCTGTGTGGGATAATAATCTCTGAAATGGCCTTGCTTACATTTAAAGTTCTGCATAGGCAGATTATCAGATTATCAAGTTTCTTGAAGATTCTTTAAAAGGACTAAGTTCACTACACAAAATGCTTTTGTTAGTTATTGTCCATTCGCCAACTGAGCTATCATGAAAGAATCAAAAATAGCGGCCTGATCGAGGCTCCAGCATGATTGCATGAGTGCAGTTTATTATATAAACATCACTCCTTTGATAAGGTAGAGAAGCATTTCACTGATGCTGCTGAGGTCGCCCCCATGCTGGAATTCCAACCCAACTGATTCCTGTTTACCTCCTGTGAGGGATGAGGCCCTGCTCTCCACCAAGAAGGGCTCCCTGATGACACTTACCCACAGGTAAAGCAGGTTAGATCACCCTACAAGGATTCTGGCAGATTCACCCAACCTAGGCACACTAGGATAGGTAGCTCTAGATAGGAGTACAAAATATAACAATACTTATATGCAAGCATATATTCTCTGTAACAGCACAATGGTTGAATTGTTTATCTTCTTCACCATTCTTGTAATGCTGATCACGCCATTTTGTTTTCTTCTATTGATTATTGCAGCGCACATATTTTATACTAGAATCATAATGTTTCAATAAATATTGAAACGTCATGTTGTGTATTTCTTGTTAATCTCTCCGGGTATGCATGAGTTACCAAACAAAAGGGTTCTATATCTGTTTCCACGATTTCCTTGGGGAGTCAGGATTGTCATGTTCTGAGGTTGCTCATTCCACCTGTTACCTTGCCGGGTTAGGAGTAGAGATGGTGCACTGTGGCCTAGCAAGACTAAGGCTAACATATCCTGATTGTGTGCATGGAATCAGTCTTGCACAGTTTTAATGTTTAAGTTGTCCAACAGAAGTACAGTTTTACTGAGAAAGTATGAACTATAAGACAGAAGTTCTTGTTGTGTTTTTGACACCCTTACGGACATATTCAGGAGATTAATTTGAGCGTGTAAGTATGCAAGGAATTCATGTGAAAAATGCATTCAGTATACATTTGATGATGGACTTGGTATGACTGATGTTTAATGAAACTACTGAGCCTCGCAATTCTCCGTTATAAATGGCTGGTTATTTGGAGACATAGATGACCTGTAGATTTGCTCCAAGTTTTCACTGTGGAGGTAGGCAGCTTTGGGGGACTATGTATATGGGTCTATACTCCCGGACCCTCTTCCAGAACCCACTAGAGCAGTCCCTAATTGCTGCCAGAAGACTCTGAAGCGTCTCGCGACCAGGCCTGGTCGTAGTTCGCAGAGTTTTGCTACACAGAACTCCGCAAAGTGAGAAAAACTCAGCAGGGTTCCGCAAGTGGCGGAGTGCGGTGCGAACTGCTGTTCATGCTGATCTTCCTGCCGCTCGAGAGAAATTCTACCAGAGTGGTAGCTCCCGCTCGCCAACTTACCACTGGCGAGCGCAAGCAGGGAAAAAACTCTGCTGCACTACGCAGAGCTGAGTTTTCTACACTCCGCGAGCTCAATGGAGTGCGGAGTGCAGAAAACTCTGCAAACTCTGCGTACGGAGTGGAGTTCACCCCCCAGGCCTAATCGCGACTAATGGGTTAGTAACATGTGAAACCCCCATGACCTGGTACAATGCGCAACAAGAGTCAGCACTAGATAGAGTCAATCAATGGGAGCACATCCAGGTGTGTCTCATATGACCATCCTATCATCTCACATTTTTGAGACACTTTATTATGGCATGAATTATACCAATACAAAACCAATCTGTCCTCCCTTTTGGAATTTAACCCTAAAAGACCATATTAACGATGGAAATCCAAGGAAAGCATGGTACACGCAAAGGAACAGGGTTTCTTCAGCAGTAAAGAACTGGCATTTTTCAGCAAAACCCCTCCTACAACATCAGTAATTTATAAATTGCCTAAGATCCATAACAATGAAAAATAGTCACCTGTTAGGCCAATCATTTCTGACTGCAGCTCCATCCTAGAATCACTTCTACACACAACTGTCCACATAAGAGACAGCCCAGTTTCCAACAATCATGTACAAAGTTTGCCATTTAATAAAAAGTAACTTCAATTGTCTCCTGACATCCAGTCATTATATACTAACGTTCCTCAGAAGAAGGCAAAGTGATGTTATAAAAGAGATACTTGACACCGCTCCACCTCCTGTGGAGGTCCCAACAAACTTTATAATCTACTTTGCATAAAACTTTTCGAATTCCTTGGGGAGTACTACTATCATATCATGGGAGTTGCAATGGGAGCAGCATTTGTCCCAAACCTGGGGCATTTTGAAAAGAAGTTTCCAAACAATTTTTTTTTATTTGGACAAGTACTAACCATGAGCTACAGCAGTTCCATCAATAATTCAACAAGTCAATTTTGTTTACCATGACATGCAACAGTGAAGAGGTTAGTTTTCCAGATCGTATGGACAAGTGCTAAGATAGCTCTCTATATACGATCTTATATAGAAAATCTACAGAGAAGAACACAACACTGTTCTACTCAAGCTTTCATCCTTGCATTCTGTGTGAAAATTTTCTAATTGAGCAATTATTGTGCATACAAACGAATTGCAAGAAAGATGATCACTTTAGATAATCTGATACCTTGATCTTTCACCTTTCGGAACATGAATACCTTAAACACCTGCTCATTCATGCCCTGATTAATAGAGTCTGGTTTTGCAAAAGGAAACTTTACATACCCTGATTAACAAAATATGCTCATGAAGCATAATTATATTGTTACTCAAATCAAGTCCGCAAGCAATAATTTCAATGGATAATGATCAAGAACTTCCTTTTTTTCTTTTATAACAGGTAAAAAAACATCATGCATCGATGGTGAAAAATAATCAAGCATTGTGAGGTGGCCCCTTACATTGGACACCTCAGATGTTGGGCAAGTAGTGTGTGCAACAATACATTCAATACCAAGATTTTCCAACATATAAATCTACACTTTAAACTTTCTTTGCACACAAATTGCAACTCTTTATATGTGGTTTATACCGTCTAGTGCCCATGCAATAAAATTCACTTAGGAATGACAACTCAATGCATCTGATGTAGAATTCTACAACACATGAATAGAATACAATGTGGTACAATCACGCTCCCTTTATTGAGCATTTCCAACAAGCAAAACACAAGGATCAAAACATTAGATGGCAAGTTATTGAACAAGTAAAATCCAGCTCACCTGTGACAGATGTACAGTGGACCATTCTCACACTGGAATGCTGTTGGATAGATCAGCTTGATCCTTATGTTATTGCATAATTTTCGCAGATTTATATCCGACACACCCACTCACTCATCAATACAGTCACTCACACAGTCACTCACTCACCCACACAGCAACTCGCACACCCATGTATACATCCATACAGCCACTCACATACCCTTACAGGCACTCAGACACCCACTCACACACGGATACACACAGTCACACAGCCACTCACATAATATATGTTAGAAGCAGTATCACTCATTAGTAGTACACAAAGCATACTATGTTAACTTTTGTGGTACATTAGTTTATATGTTTAACACTCATAAACCTTTAGAAAACACTCACACTCACTGGATGATGTCATCAGTGATGTTGTTTGAGATGTCATTAGTGATGTTATCAGTGATGTCACTCACCATGTCATGAGTGATGTAATATGTGAGGTAATAAGCAGCGCATTGCGGGGGCATAAGTTATAGTTATCTCAGCTAATTATAACTGTTGAATTTCACTGGTTTTGTATGAGGGAAATGCGAGTCTTACTTCAACGTTCCTGTATGCTTTGTTTTATTCAATGAATTTCTACGTTTTTTAAACTGTATTTCCTAACTATAACGTCCATGTAACCTTCTCTTTAATTGAATTTTGAAGATTTTTGAAATTTTATTTCCTAACTGTAACCTGCAACCTTTGAGAGTAAGTGTGTGAGTGAGTGCATGAGTGTCTCAATGGATGTCTGAGTGTCTGTATGGGTCTAGGAGTGGCTGCATAAGTGTCTCACTGGGTGTGTGAGCAGGTGCGTGAGTGTCTGAGTGGGTCTGTGAGTGGGTGCGTGAGTGTCTGAGTGGGTGTTTGAGTGGGTGAATGAATGTCTGAGTGAGTGTCTTAGTGGGGCTGTGAGTAGGTGTGAGAGTGTCTGAGTGAGTTTGCAAGCACCTTCTAGAGTGTGTGAGTCAGTCTGTTAGTAAGTGCATGAGTATCTGAGTGGGTCTGTGAGTGGGTGTGTGAGTCTCTGAGAGGGTCTGTGAATGGCTGTATGAGTGGCTGCATGGGCCCTTGAGTGGGCGCATGACTGTCAGATTGGGTCTGTGAGTGGGTGTACATGTATGAGTGGGTCTGTGAGTGGGTGCATGAGTTTCCATATGGGTCTGTGAGTGGCTGTGTGCGTGGCTGTATGGTCTCTGAGTGGGTGCATGAATGTCTGAGTCCATCTGTGTGTGGGTGTCTGCGTTGGTGTGTCAGCAGCTGTGTGAGTGACTCAGCCACAAAGGAAATGCACCTGCCCTTTTATCCAACAAGAGTCATCAGTTTTGCACAAAATATCTACCCAAGTGGAGTTTGTTCTACTGGTTAATTACTAAGTGCTACATAGTAAATGTCCAGTACGTATTCTACACTACAGCTGCATAATAGAGAACACAGAAATGTTGCAGGTGAGGTGACCTTGTGTTCGTTTTGGCAATGTGATTGTTCCTGGTGCATCTTTATCCAGAAATATGTGATAACATGAATCCTCCTATAGAGAAGGCAACAAGAGTACAAAGACGCAAATCTCCACCAAACAAGGGTCCTTTCTCTTAACTATAGGAAGTAAATGCTTCTTTGTTTGCTGGAAATGTACTCGTATTCCTCAGCATCAAGAATGCCTCACCAAAGTCTGGGGGAAACGTGCTGGCGGGGCCACTTGGTAAGCTGTCCATCATCCTAGCAATAGGCAAGAAGATCTTTGGAAACTGCTAAGGTGGGTGAGGCAAATTAGGGAAGCATCCAAGTGATTTCCACATTTGCATACTCCTAGCAATTTATATCTGGTCATTAAAAACATAGAGTTGTGCACAAATGCTCAGTCTCCCTATTGCCTACAGACTTTAGCAAAAACGCTGAATGGCAAGTTATTGAACAAGTAAAATCCAGCTCACCTGTGACAGATGTACAGTGGACCATTCTCACACTGGAATGCTGTTGGATGGATCAGCTTGATCCTTATGTTATTGCATAACTTTCGCAGATTTATATCCGACACACCCACTCACTCATCAATACAGTCACTCACACAGTCACTCACTCACCCACACAGCAACTCACACACCTACGTATATATCCATACAGCCACTCACATACCCATACAGGCACACAGACACCCACTCACACATGGATACACACAGTCACACAGCCACTCACATAATATATGTTAGAAGCAGTATCACTCATTAATAGTACACAAAGCATACTATGTTAACTTTTGTGGTACATTAGTTTATATGTTTAACACTAATAAACCTTTAGAAAACACTCACACTCACTGGATGATGTCATCAGTGATGTTGTTTGAGATGTCATTAGTGATGTCATCAGTGATGTCACTGACCATGTCATGAGTGATGTAATATGTGAGGTCATAAGCAGTGCATTGCGGGGGCATAAGTTATAGTTATCTCAGCTAATTATAACTGTTGAATTTCACTGGTTTTGTATGAGGGAAATGTGAGTCTTACTTCAACGTTCCTGTAACCTTTGTGTTTTTTCAATGAATTTCTACGTTTTTTAAACTGTATTTCCTAACTATAACATCCATGTAACCTTCTCTTTAATTGAATTTTGAAGATTTTTGAAATGTTATTTCTTAACTGTAACCTGCAACCTTTGAGAGTAAGTGTGTGAGTGAGTGCATGAGTGTCTCAATGAATGTCTGAGTGTCTGTATGGGTCTAGGAGTGGCTGCATAAGTGTCTCACTGGGTGTGTGAGCAGGTGCCTGAGTGTCTGAGTGGGTCTGTGAGTGGGTGTGTGAGTGTCTGAGTGGGTGTTTGAGTAGGTGCATGAACGTCTGAGTGAGTGTCTTAGTGGGGCTGTGAGTAGGGGGTGTGAGAGTGTCTGAGTGAGTTTGCAAGCACCTCCTAGAGTGTGTGAGTCAGTCTGTTAGTAAGTGCATGAGTATCTGAGTCGGTCTGTGAGTGGGTGTGTGAGTCTCTGAGAGGGTCTGCGAATGGCTGTATGAGTGGCTGTATGGGCCCTTGAGTGGGCGCATGACTGTCAGATTGGGTCTGTGAGTGGGTGTACATGTCTGAGTGGGTCTGTGAGTGGGTGCATGAGTTTCCATATGGGTCTGTGAGTGGCTGTGTGCGTGGCTGTATGGGTCTCTGAGTGGGTGCATGAATGTCTGAGTCCATCTGTGTGTGGGTGTCTGTGTTGGTGTGTCAGCAGCTGTGTGAGTGACTCAGCCACAAAGGAAATGCACCTGCCCTTTTATCCAACAAGAGTCCTCAGTTTTGCACAAAATATTTACCCAAGTGGAGTTTGTTCTACTGGTTAATTACTAAGTGCTACATAGTAAATGTCCAGTACGTAATCTACACTACAGCTGCATAATAAAGAACACAGAAATGTTGCAGGTGAGGTGACCTTGTGTTCGTTTTGGCAATGTGATTGTTCCTGGTGCATCTTTATCCAGAAATATGTGATAACATGAATCCTCCTATAGAGAAGGCAACAAGAGTACAAAGACGCAAATCTCCACCAAACAAGGGTCCTTTCTCTTAACTATAGGAAGTAAATGCTTTTTTGTTTGCTGGAGATGTACTCGTATTCCTCAGCATCAAGAATGCCTCACCAAAATCTGGGGGAAACGTGCTGGCAGGGCCACTTGGTAAGCTGTCCATCATCCTAGCAATAGGCAAGAAGATCTTTGGAAACTGCTAAGGTGGGGGAGGCAAATTAGGGAAGCATCCAAGTGATTTCCACATTTGCATACTCCTAGCAATTTATATCTGGTCATTAAAAACATAGAGTTGTGCACAAATGCTCAGTCTCCCTATGGCCTACAGACTTTAGCAAAACCGCTGAATGGCAAGTTATTGAACAAGTAAAATCCAGCTCACCTGTGACAGATGTACAGTGGACCATTCTCACATTGGAATGCTGTTGGATGGAGCAGCTTGATCCTTATGTTATTGCATAATTTTCGCAGATTTATATCCGACACACCCACTCACTCATCAATACAGTCACTCACACAGTCACTCACTCACCCACACAGCAACTCACAACTACGTATACATCCATACAGCCACTCACATACCCATACAGGCACTCAGATACCCACTCACACACGGATACACACAGTCACACAGCCACTCACATAATATATGTTAGAAGCAGTATCACTCATTAGTAGTACACAAAGCATACTATGTTAACTTTTGTGGTACATTAGTTTATATGTTTAACACTCATAAACCTTTAGAAAACACTCACACTCACTGGATGATGTCATCAGTGATGTTGTTTGAGATGTCATTAGTGATGTCATCAGTGATGTCACTGACCATGTCATGAGTGATGTAATTTGTGAGGTCATAAGCAGTGCATTGCAGGGCATAAGTTATAGTTATCTCAGCTAATTATAACTGTTGAATTTCACTGGTTTTGTATGAGGGAAATGTGAGTCTTACTTCAACGTTCCTGTAACCTTTGTTTTTTTCCAATGAATTTCTACCTTTTTTAAATTTTATTTCCTAACTATACCGTCCATGTAACCTTCTTTTTTAAGTGAATTTTGAAGATTTTTGAAATTTTATTTCTTAATTGTAACCTGCAACCTTTGAGAGTAAGTGTGTGAGTGAGTGCATGAGTGTCTCAATGGATGTCTGAGTATCTGTATGGGTCTAGGAGTGGCTGCATAAGTGTCTCTCTGGGTGTGTGAGCAGACCAACAAAATGGCATCTTCTGATTCAGATATTTCAATCATTTTTCAAGAATATTACCAGTCATTGTACTCTGATGACACTAACCCCTCAGAACAAAATATGCACACCTTTTTTAGTGGCCTACCTAATTCCCCATCTTTACCTGATAAATTTGATCTATTAGAACTTGAGATAACTCTCCAGGAAATAACAGATGCCATCAGATCCTTATAAAAAGCCAAGGCTCCTGGTCCTGATGGCCTTTCTGTTGAATATTTTTCCACTTTCTCCTCCATTTTTGCCCCTAAACTACTTGAACTTTTCAACTCTTTTCTTGCAGAATCTAAGGCCACTGGTTCCTTTTTAGAAGCCTTGGTTGTTCTTATTCCCAAACCTGATAAAGATCCCTCCCTTTGTAAAAATTATCGTCCTATTTCATTAATCAATTATGATTGCGAAATATTTGCCTAAATCCTTGTGTCTCATCTTGAGACTATTGTTCCGTTACTGGCAATACTGATCAATCTGGTTTTGTTATGGGCAGACTGGCGACTGATAATGCTAGAATGTTTCAAATGTTATTGGTTTTGGTAAAAAACATCAATCTCCTCTAGCTGTATTGTCTCACGGTGCCGAAAGGGCCTTTGATCGTATTAACTGGCAATTTATGTTCACTACTCTTCGATGGTATGGTTTTGGCCCTAATTTCATTTCATTTGTAAAATTGTTATACTCTGCCCCACGCGCTAGTATTTTGTTAATAATCATTTTCCCAATATTTTCAGTTACAATAAGGTACTCAGCAAGGATGTCCTCTTTCCCCTTTGCTATTTGTTTTATGTTTAGAACCTTTCCTTGAACGCATCCGTGTTAACCCACTCTTCTCAGGTTTTGTACATAATTCCACTGAAACTAAACTGTCGGCTTATGATGATGATATTTTGGTTTATATGTCCAATCCCCTCTCTTCCTTTTCTCCCTTTTTACACTAAATTAATTTATCATCCCTGGATATAAACTGATCTTCTCCAAAACTGAAATTTGACCCTTTAATTCTTCATGTTACCAACATATGTTTGCTAACACAAATTTTAGGTTGTGCCCTACCAAAATAAAATATCTTGGAATTTGGTTTTCCTCTACCATTTTGAGCACAATTAGTTGTACTTTTAATGCCTTAACAGTCACCCTCAAGAAATTACTTTCATCATGGTCTCCTCTCCACTTATCATGGGGGTGAAGGTTTGATACTATTAAGATGATGCTTGTTCCACATGTCCTTTATACATTATCTATGTTACCGTTTAAGAGTCCCATTTCTTATTTCCCTCAAATTAATTCACTCTGCACTAAATTTCTATGGAATAATAAACATTCCTGTAAATTATATCACTTTGCATTTTTAATTAGACAATTTTTTGCTCTAACCCATGAGTTTGGGAATACTTCCATACCATGATGGATTGTATTTGAACGTTCTTTATTAAATGACTTCTCATTTGACAATATAATTTATATGTCGAACTTTACCTTTATATCAAATAATCCTATACTGAAATACTCCCAACAATTGTTACACAATGTATTTTCTGCAGGTTTCAACTCACGTCTGAGGGGCAGATTTACGTTTCCTGGCGCATCCCTGCAAATCAGCAGGGATGCGCCAAGAAACGTGCGACACGCAATGCCATCGTTGCACCACCACGGATGCGCCGCATTTACAATGCAATACAACAATAGGGCGACCCAATTTTCCCCAAGGGACTGGGTATCATCAATAACAATTACAAAGTGTTCCTTGAGGAATTATTCTCATAAACAGTTCAATATTTTTGTCGTCACATATGTGAACAAATTACTCGTGCATCAGGGAAATTTCAAAACAAAGATTTGGTATTTTTTGTATATTTTGTTATTTTTAATTTAATCAAAATATCACTACAAAATCTTAACAATGCGGCGTGCAATGGCGCAAGGATTGGCAGATGCGTGTCGCATCTGCCGGCGTAAGGTTGGCGCAGTGCTGGAGTTGTGTCGCGGGCGCGACGCAACTTCAGCACTGTGCAACCCCGGCCTATCTTCCACATGGTGAGTCACACCTTACGCCTGTTTCAAGCAGGTGCAAGGTTTTGACGCAGCGGGGTCGGAAAAGTGACTGAGTGAAATCTTGTAGATTTCACTCAGGCACTTTTCCGAGGCGTTCCTGCACTGGAACGCCCACCCTGCGCCGGAACGCCCACATGAAACCTGACGCAGGTTTCATGTGGTGCAGGGCTTTACAACGTGACGCATCTCCCTAGATGCGTCACGTTGTAAATCCCCAGCATGGCGCTAGCTTTACGCCGCCGCTGCGTCACAGAAGTGACGCAACGGCGGCGCAAAAGTGGCGCACGGGGCTTGTAAATCTGCCCCTATGTTTCTTAGCCTCCTCTATTTAGTTCAATAAATTTATCAGATTTCGGCGTAAGTCATTCTATTAAAAACACTGGAAGGAGAAGCGTATTATGTTTATGTATCAGCTTGTCCAACATAATTCTGTTATTTCCTTTTCCAATTGCAATCAGATTATAATTTACCAAATCGATTTTTCAAGAACATCTTTTATTATCGTCTTCTTTGCAGTCTTATTTAGCAACTAATAACTTTCCTTCAGCCACTCTACCACTTACTCCCCTTACACAGTTACACAACATCTCTCATGACTCTATACCCAAAGCTGCATTTCGCTATAAGATGTTATTGCCACCTATCCCTGAAAGATCCAAAACACCAATTGAGCTACTGTGGGAAGATTATTTATCCATTTCACTTTCTACCCCTGCTTGGGATAAATTTTGGCTTAAATTATTTAAAACATTCAAAGCAGCTCGTATTACACCATTTTTATTTTTTATTTATAACAGAGTTCTCATTACTCCTGAATGTATATCCAAGTTCTCTCCCATCTCCTCTCCTTTACGCTGGTCTTGTTCTTCCTTCACAGGGACTTTAATTCACCTATTATACTATTGTTCAAATGTGTTGAAATTTTGGGAACCTATTTGGGCAAAACGTCTAGAAATATTTCAATGTAATATTCAATTATCAATGCAAAATGTTTTCCTTTGAACTGCTTCACCAGATTTTGACAATATTTCTCCTAAAACTATGGGGGTCATTACGATGGCGGGCAGACACCGTAACGGAATGCGGGACCGTCCGCAAGGGGTGCGGCGGTCCCGCACCTGACATTAGGATGCCACCACCATTGTGGCGGTAGGACACCCTATTCCCAGCATTGTGGCGGGCGGTGCTCACAGCACCGCCCGCCACAATGCTGTGAATGCACGTCGTGCATTTGCATGCACAATGTGACAGGCACCGCGCGGTGCCTGCCACCTTGTGCATACAAATGCAGGGGGGTACCATAGGTACCCCCCATGTGCACCCCCCACCCCCTCAACACCCTGGGGGCCCGCAACGGGCCCCCAAAAGCAAACACCGTATGCCTTTCCAAGGCTGCTCTCCGCATTCATCTAAATATGGATGGTGGTGTCTTGCAGACACCGCCACCATATTATCCTTGATGCGAGTCGACCGGTGGAAAAGTGGCAGACGGTCTTTCCGTCCGCAGTGGACCCCCCGGCCATCATAATATGGTGGGGGGTCTTTGCTGCATGGATGACGGGCAGATCGCCCCCGCCGGGCCGGCGGTGACTACCGCCGGCCCGGCTGGGGCGATCCGCCCGCCATCATAATGACCCCCTATGTTGCTTGATTTTTGTATTGCTCTTGCATTTAAAGTGATTCTCTCGTATTGAAAAGACGCCTCTAAATAATCTATATTAACATGGTGAAATTTTATTTGTGATGAACATAGAATTGCTACTGTTTCTTCACTTTCATTGTCTCAGAAAATTAAACCCGATCTACTGTGGGTACCTTTCACTTTGTATCTTTCCGCTCACACACCTCTATCTTAGTTATTACACAATTTTTTTTCTTTCTCTTTCTTTCTTTCTATATTCTTTTCTTTCTTACCCCTCTTTTTCTTTCCTCTCTTTCACGTTTCATAATTACAAAACCTAATAAGTTGTATTTAGCGACTGGTGTTGCTCGTTTTAATTCTCTAAATTATTTCACTATTTTGTTCTCAACTGGTTGTTATTTATTATTGATATTGTATTGCAGCAATTACTATTGTTGTTTTCCCCAAAACTTCAATTACAATTAATAAACAAAAAAAATATGTTTTTTCCCTTAGCAGTGTAATGCACATTTATTTTTTTCTTCTTTTTCTCTATGAATTTTGCAGTCACTTATTTCATTGTGTGTTTGTTTTGAAGGTAATGTATGGAAAAGAAAGGGGCTACTTACAGTTCCTGAATTTTTCACTAACAAGCACACACAAGCCGTAAAAACAATTGAGTCATTCTGACTGCTACTGTTTTGAAGTAGCTGGCTCAGAGAATTCAGGTAGAGCCATTTTACTAGTGTTTGGATGTGCATGATCATGCCAAAATGGTGCACTATTGGAATAGTCACTAAGAAAAGACAATTGGTCTGTATTTAATGCGCTAACACACGCCAACATCATTTGTGCATGTGACTGTGAGTGCTAGCTTATTAAAGTCAGTCATCTTGGTTTGCCAATCCTTTTATTCTTTTGTCCCTTACTTGTTAGATCTTGGCATTGAAACTTTGCATGCATGTTTAAAAAAAAAATCAGTGGATTACAAGTTGAGATCCAAGCATGGTAAACTCAGCTCTTCATCAGTGCATGTATCCGATTCAAATACACAGTAGCAAGTGCATGCAACAATGTTAGTTTCTACCATGACATGAATAAAAGCACTATCGGCAGAACAACTTTAATTAGAATAAAAACATGAAACATTAATTTTACTCTGAAAGAATTATGCATTTATTTCCTAACAGTGGGTGGTTAAACTATGGTCAGCCCATAGTGGAGGCATGTTCACCTCTTACAGTACCAAACACAGCATAAACCTAAACGGTAGACAGTTTTTGTTTTTTTAAAGGCAACAGGAAATGTCTCTGAGGCCACATTGAAAGTGTAGGTAATAGCATTCAATGGTTAAGTAATGCTGAATTTCGTGGAGATGGGCTTCAAGGCAACACTAAAGCTTAGCTCATAAAAAGGTGACACTACCTTCTTCTGCCAACAGGATACCGGGATGTGCCTTTTCTCAAAATAATGGGCAATATCTGGCAGCGTCTTGTGTAGAAATACTTCTCAGTACTTAAAGAGCAACTATTAAATAGTTCATACCTGCTTAAAAATGTGTGTAGCTTGCCTCACTAAATTTACAAAATAGTGGATATCCAAGGTGTAAGAAATTGGGTTACTGGTTGCATAGAAACCCTACTCAAACAGGAACCACAACACTTGTCAGGGTGAGGTACAAGCAAACCCATAAATTAACCTGTGCTCAACCCTTTGGTAGCTTTGCACAGAGCAGTTAGGCTTAACTTAGAGGCAATGTGTAAAGTATTTATGCATCACTTCAATCAGTAATTGTTAGACATGGCCCTTTTGACAGGTTTATACCCAATCTTTTTGCCTTTTGCCTCCTATTAGTCTCACCCTGTTTTCATTGGCTGTAGGATTCTGGGCACTTTACCACTGCAGATCAGTGTTAAAGTGCATATGCTCTCTGTATAAATTGTGACAATTATTGGTTATCCATGATTGGCATATTTGATTTACTGGTAAATCCCTAGTAAAGTGCACGATGTGTGCCAGGGTCTGTAAATCAAATGCTACTAGTGGACTTGCAGCACTGGTTGTGCAACCCACATGAGTAGCCCTGTAGATGTATCTTAGACCTACCACTGTAGTATCTACGCACGCAGTTGTGAACTGTCATGTTGTCCTGGCAAGTGCACCCACTTGCCAGGCCCAAACCTTCCCTTTCCTTACATGTAAGGCACCCCTAAGGTAGGCCCAAGGTAACCCCATGGGCAGGGTGCAGTGTCTGTGAAAGGTAGCACATACTGTGTATTTCATTTTTCACTGTTGAAAGGCTATCTGTCCCATGGGCTTATCATTGGGGTTGCACTGTACCTCTTTTACATGTGTAACTTTCCATAGGGACAAGATTGACAAATGAAGTTTAGACTCTCTGAACTCAGAATTTATTAATGCACCTTTTGGTAAAGGTGTTTTTTTTAATCCTGTGTTTGAAAATGCCACTTTTAGAAAGTGAGCATTTTCTTACTTTATCATTCTGTGTGCCTCTGGTTGTTTATGTATTCATTGTCTAGTGTGTGAGTGACAGGAGCTGGGATGTGCATTCACTCTAGACAGTCACTCGGGGGGTTGAGGTGTGCCCTGCCTTGCCTGGGTGACTCATCCCAGGGCTGAATAGGCCTGGTCTGCATTTAGAGTGGTGGGAGATTTTTCTTACACCTGAATAGGCTGTGTCTCCATTTTCACGATGCTGTCTCCGCCCCGTGGTCATGCTGCAACAGGGAGGACAGGACTGCTTTGAACTGGGTTCAGAAACCCTTGCCACAAAGAGAACAAAGACATTTTGGGGTATAAGTATTACACCTACAACCCCAGGACTTTAGATCACTTCAAGGAACAAGAGGACCCTGCCTAGAAGAAGAGCGGAAGAACTGTGTGAGGAGTGCTACCTTTTCTGAGTGAGGGGTGGGTTGGCCTGCAGTTGCTGCTTCTGTCTGTGGTGCAGGAAAAGGGCTGACTCTTTCTCCCCTGCTGAGGTATCCTGCTTCTGAAGAATCTCCAAGGGCTTGCGTGTGCTGGCCTCCTGTTGAAAGTCTCAGTGATACAAAAGATTTCATGGAAAAAGTCCCTTGCTGGGTCTAAGGTTAACCTGCCTGAGCTGGAGAAATTGTATGAGGAGCACTGCCCCTGATGTGTGTGTGGTGGGATGGCCTGCAGTTGCTTCTCCTGGCTAAGGCAGGTGAAGGACTGAACTGTTCTTCTCCCTTTTTGAGGAAAAGTTGTACTGAGCACTTTATCGTTGCTCCTTTGGAGCGTGTGGTGAGCACTGTGTCCTCCCCCTTCTCTAAAGAGAAAGTGAGTGAGGAGCGCTTCTTGTCACAAGTTCAGTGCATGGTGAGTGCTGCGTTATTCACTCCTTACAATTTTAAGCAAAGCGCGCGTTGAGTGCTGGTAATTGCCATACAGCGCGGTGAGAGCGCTAATTACCCGTCCTGGTGCTGGCTCACCCGAGTGTGTGCAGGGCTGCACTTTCCCCATGTGGCCGTGCCGGAGAAAACCAACTGAAATGTGCGGTAAGTGCTGAAGGGGAGCCTCTGCACAGGAGGGTCAAGGGCAGGGCAGACCCCTCCGTTCAGCAACTCTGCTGCCCCGCAACCACCCACAACAAGAGAAGCCGTGGCTGGTTGCAGTCCAGCAGGACGACGTGCTGAGCCCGAAAGCAGCGAGGACGCTCTCCAGGTGACCAGGAAGCAGCCGGAAACCAGGCAGAGGTTCCGGGAGTCATAGTTGAGCTTGGGTGTGGGTGTGGCCAGCTGGGATCATGCTACGGTGAGTGAGCGGAGGGCCACCGCTGCTACCCTGCTGTGGGCACTGCCGGCGAGGACTGCTAGGCCCACCCTCTACAACCAGCAGCAACAAAGGAGAGAGGGGAGCCGACGAGAGCAAGAGATCCTCTTGGCTCCCATGTACCGCAGCAGACAGAGGCCCCAGGAGCTTTTGGGGTCTTTTGGTGAGCAGGCCAATGGATGGGTTCCAACGCCCGCAGGGGCCGCTTCTGGGTAAGGCCTTAACTGATGCACCCAGAGGGAAGTTGGCCATGGGCGGTGTATGCCCCACAAGCCCAGAAGGTACCGCCTCACAGGAGCACTGGCGCACCGGGCTCCAAGGTTTCGCAGGGAGGCAGTTGGCATACTTTCGGCTCTCCCTTTTACAGCACAGCATTTTGCTCCTAAGGGGGCCCAGGGATCCTATCACACAAAGGGTGGTAGGAGTGCTACCTGGTAGTTCATGGACCGGCTCAGAAGCAGTAATGAGTGGTGATTCATGGGACTTATAATAGTCATGTACAGTTCTATGCCCTAATGTGAGGCCCTGATGTAATGCAACATAACTGTGATGTTATGCATAATGTTTCCACAATGTTTTTAGGACATGTGCAACCATGAAGCAGTGGCTTTAGTGCATTAATTGTGTTTATGACGATTGCCTTATGGCAAAGGGGTTTATGATGTACGCATTATTTTGACTATTACCTAGTTGGCAATGTGATGATTGATTTATGATCTATGTGATATCAGCGTCGAGTGGCGCAGTGGTTTATGTGATTGTGGTCTAATGAGTTTTATTTATAATACAAGTGATACTTTTATATACCACTGTGTGGAGTCTTTGTTTGTGGTGTGTCTAGTGTGTGACTGGTGTGTGTGTGTGTTGCGCAAACGCTTAATCATATTGCCTCTGGGATGAGCCTGACTGCTCTGCCAAGCTACCAAGGGGCTGAGCAGGGGTTATCCTGGGTGTGTAACTCTCTTACCCTGACTAGAGTGGTGGGTTCTGCCTGGCTTAGGGTCATACCCTAGCCAACCAGAAGCCCCATTTCTAACAGTAATACATTGAAAACACACCACAAGAAAAGAATACATTTCATTAAATAAATCAAGACCACAACAATGAAAATCCAATCAGTAGAACCAGAGAGATGAAATTTGAAAGATTTCAGTGAAAACAGCACCAAAAAGCACAAAGAGCCAACTTAGGTTATCTGGTCATACCAGACTGGGACAAAGTCACAAGTTCAGGCCAACCAAGATGGAGCACTGGCCGACTACAGGGACCCACTTAGGTCCACTGAACGCAGTACCTTAAATGCTGGTTCACGGTCTGCCAATGTTGCTTTGCAAAACTTCGTGTCATCCAGCATAGGTTCTGATGAAGCTGTGCAGCAAGGCTTTGTGAGGCTTTGAAATGCTCTGTGTCGGTCCGCTGAACTGTGCGGTGTAGCTTGGCAGGACTTTGTGCTGCTTTACGTCATTTCTGATGAGACTTGCAGCTGTGCGGCAAGGCTTTCTGGGGGTTCGTGGTGCTCAGCGTTTTTTCCGATGAGGCTGGTAGCTGTGCGGCAAGGCTTTGCGGTGCTTCGCGGGACTTTGTATTATTTTGCAACGCTTTGGTTCACATCACTTTGCGTTGCTTTGGTTCTGATAGGGAGCACAGCTGGGCTGGTAGAGCACCTCAGGCCGACTTCCAAGGGTCCAGGACTGGGGTGGCACCACTTGGGAGGGCAGGACTCATAGATGGCAGAGTCAAGTTGCTGGGTTTAGGGTTGTTGGAAGCCTGTTATGTCCCTGAGGCTTCTGATCAGGAGGCCAGCCAAATTTTCCTTGGAGTCACTCCTGGGCCCTGTATTCAGAGGCAAGACCTAGGCAAGAGGGCAGCAGGTTAGCAAAGCAGGACAGCAGTCCTTCAGAACAGCAATCCAGCAGAGTGGCAGTCCTTTCGCCGGCACAGCAGTCCTTCTTCCTGGCAGAGTCCTCACGTGTACTGGTGAGTTGGGTCTAAATGTCCAATATTTATACCTGGTGCCCAATGTGAAGTGGAGAAGTCAGGCATCCCCTTCCTCCTTGTCCTGGTCCCAGCTTGTCTGGGGTCACAATAGACCAGTGTCAAGCCCTTTGTGAGAGTGCTCAGGCAGAGCCTTTGTGATGTGCAAGTGTGGTAGTTGATAGCTCCTTCCCCTCATTAACTCAGAGTTGTCCATTCTGCCAACACCTAACTTCCTTTTGATTCACTGTCTGGGAGCAATACACAAAGACCAACTGCCAGCTAGACCTAGTCATGTGACCCAGGATCAGGCTGCAGTCATGAAATGGTTAGGACAAGAAAATTGCAACTTCTAAAGGTTGCATTTTCAGAATGGTGATTGAAAATCTGACTTTACAATTAAAGAGGGCTTTTAATTGTAAATCTTTAGACACCAAACTCGACCTGTCAACCTGCTCCCAATTGGAAGTTACAGCTTATTAAATATAATGAGGTCACTCTAATGTTATCCTATGGCAGAGGTAGGCCTTGCGGTAGTAAAAAACAAATTTTGGAGTTTTTCACTACCACGACGTGTAAAACTTAAAAGTTCATGTCCCACTTTTTAAATACACTGCAGCCTGCCCTCCGGGCTGTTCAGGGCCTACAATCGGGGTGACTTATATGTATTAAAAAGGAAGATAGGGGCTTGGCAAAAGGTGTTTATTTTGCCAGGTGCAAATGGCAGTTCAAAACTGCACACACAGGCTGAAATGGCAGGTCTGAGGCATGTTAATGGACTACTTAAGTGGGTGACAGAATCAGTGCTGCAGGCCCACTAGTAGCATTTAAGTTACAGGCCCTGGGTACATTGAGTAACACTTTACTAGGGACTTACAGGCATATTCAATAGGCCAGTTGGGTGGGAACCAATTTTACAATGTTTAAAGGAGAGAGCATACACACTTTAACACTGGTCAGTAGTGGTAAGTGTGCAGAGTCCCAAATGTCAGCAAAAATGGGTTCAGGAAACAGGAGTGAAGGCAAAAAGTTTAGGGATGACACTTCAGGAAGAGCCAAGTTCAATATATGACATCTTGACCATGGATTTCTGCATCTTAGGATGTCTCTTTACGAGGTGTTCGGACAAAGCAGAATGTGTCCAGCAGTGTCATAGATTCCTCCAAATGTGAGCACCGTCAGTGAAGAGAAGAGCAAGTGTCCCCTTTTACGTTTATTATGTTCTCCTTGGGAGGCACAACATTGACCCTCACGGATTCATCCAAAAGCAAGCACTGTCCATTAAGGACCCTCAAGGTGGAGGCTGCTACAAAGGGTGGCTATGTTAGCTCTATGTTGCCTCAAGTTAATGTAGAAATCCCATTATTTATGGTGCCTGACTCACATTGTTCCTCTGTATTTCTTGGTTCTTGGCAGCCTTTGCATCGTTTCTCTTTCCCTCTGCTTGGCAGCAGATGGGTCCATCCTTTTCTTTCCCTTTCCTTTTTTGGGGAGTGTGTATGGAGTTGGCTGGCATCTACATTGACAATGTAGTTGGCGGGTTCTCATGAGTCAAGCTTGTGCCTGATTTAGAGTTTGGCAGATGTGATGGTCTGTCTGCCTTATTACAACTGCCATAGAACATAATGCACTTGCAATACAGCAGATGAGATATCCATCACGTTTGTGAAGGAAACCCCATCCACCAGACTCTGAATAAGGACCTCTATTAGGATGAAGTGCAGTGAAAAGTTTAGAGGAGATGTCTTTAGTATGCCACAGAATTTCCTGTTATATGTTGAACTAGGGGGTTTGTGAGGTTCACACAGGGGGGGCGGTTTGATTGGTATATTGGGGGTCTGTTGAAGGTAGGTGTGACAGAGTCTGTAACTTTGGTAAATTGGTTTTGAGAGATGCAAACACATTAAAATATTGTTTCATTTTCCTGTTAATCAGCCTTTCTGTTTACACAGGATGAAAAACCTGCAAATAGGGAAAGAAGCAGAATCAGTAATGAAAAATCCTAAATAATTCAAACAAGGTAACTTTGCAAAGCATTTAAACATGGTAACTTCCATTTGCAAAGCTGAGTGGGACATAGTCGACAATGTCAATCTCTAAATAGCTTTGTATTTAAACCTCCTGGAAATACAATGGAAGTGAGGTCCTTCAGTAAGCCATTACTTGAGGAGACTTGCGAAAAGTTTGGCATCATGTACAAAGTGTTTTAACAGTTGTAAACCCTCAGAATTGGTAAATCTGAGGGTTTTCTGTCCCTAAAACAATTTTTTAAATGTACTAAACCTGTTTACCAATTCGGAAAGAGTTTTCCAAATTGCTAAATAGGTTTAGGAAACATTAAGGAATTGGTATTTGGAGGAGGCATTTTAAGGGGATTTCTTCCAAATGGCATTCCTTAAGGTATGTAATAATGTTTTGCGACTGAAATCCGGTTGTAAAATGGTAATATTTTACCATCAACTTAAAAGAGGTGGTAACTCATTCGAAAACAGGAAGGAGTCCTGACTCCTGACTCCTTCCCCTTTGTGAATGGTGAAAAAACATTTTATGAGTCACTTTTTTTAATCTTGAAAACAGTTTGTAAACATTTTCATTTTCTTTTTAAAGGCATACTGTATTCCTTTTAGGAAAACAGTGCTGCAATTAATAAAACAATGCTTTATTTTAAAGCAATCACTTATATTGGTGTCTTTACATATATTGGTGTCTTTTGACTCCAGCAGGCCACCACGTCTTTAACTGTCAGCAATGGCTGTGAGTCAAAATTTGCCAGCTACCTCATTAATATTTATGAGGTAGGTCAAATTGTGACCTACAGCAATTCTGTATTTTGTGAACCAAATAGGTCGGTTTGTAAAAATAAGAATGCATTCGGTACCTTATTCGTTAACAATAGATCTGCTGGTCTATGCCTCAGTTGCAACCAATCGAGGTAAGTATATTTGGCAGGGTACCAATCCAAGGAAACACAAAGCTTCATTTTGCCACATTGTAAATAGAAACACGGTTCAAAATTGAATCCCTGGGCTGGGCTTATCTGTTCTCAATCAAAGGCCTCTTAACTTGAGGAAGTTATGCTAAACACCTGCCTTCTGTTCACTATGTTCCTAGCATGTACTAATAATGTTATGATTGAGAACTTCAGAGCTTGCTTTAAATTCTGGAAGAGCTCTGAATCCTAGTGTGATGAGAATAGATAAACAGGCTTTTCTTCCAGTGCAGACATTTTTAACAGTAGCAGCCCGTGGTGGGAGTGCTGCCGGGCGGTGACGTGGGGTGGGGGAGGGGCAGGGTGGGGGGTAGTAAACTACGGAATATGGCGGCACAGAGGTAAGTAAAGAAAAAAATAAGTAAAACTAATTTCGTTGCGCGCGCTGCATCGCCAAATGCGATGCAGCGCATGTAAAAGTGCTACAGTGAACTCGAGCAGTGGCAGAGTACTTATTCACCCAAGAGTGACTCACCCCACAGCCCTTTCAGAGCCAGAGGACTGCTGGGTAGTCTTGTTGATCTAGATTTATTAATATTTGATGCAAGAACCAAAGTTGCTGCACTCCTCTGTGTCAAAGGGAGAGAGAACAAATGTGCCACATTTAGTAAGATATGTTGAATGTTTTAATTCCCCAGCCTCGTGCACTTTTAGCTGCCATCCACCAACTTACACATCCTTGCACCTTCCAGTGAAACAAATATCCTTTGAGACTTTTCTCACATTATATGCGTGCCGTACAAGGCAGCACACATACAAAGATGCAAAAATAAGGCGACATTTAAAAAAATGTTGTTGTCACTTCTAACTTGTAGAGCCCTAAAGGTTTGGTGAAAATCCCTATTTTCTAATGTTAGTAGATATGGAATAGCATCAAAACCCACGGGTGGTTGCATGGGAACATGCATGGACCTTGACACAAAGTAGGGCATAGAGCAACTTTGCGTTTGCTTTGGGGGACTTTCTAATGTAAAGTAAATCCCACCCCAACACTTTGCAATCTGGACTTTAAAATTGGCAGAGGCTATTCAACCTGTGGGCTGTTCTTTAGGACACCACGCTCTGCTACATGGGAGAAGCAACTAGGGAGCTGTGTAGTATGTTCTGATTTAATAGCACTCATTTTATAATGTTTTAATGGTCTGTTTAGGCTTAATAATAATTTGCATTGTACTTGTCTAAGCAGTGCGAAGTGAAGTAAGCATATGGATGTGAACCTCGGATTACCTCTTCAGGTGATTATCACAATAAAAACCCCTGTGCTGTTTTCCTCTCCAGTAAGGCTGCCAAATTCTATTTTTAGATGTCAGAATGTTAACAGAACGCAAATCACTATTTAAATCCCAGTTGCGGTATGCGGCGTTTCCTCTAACGATAAATTACATCTAATGTCGAATTGATAGAGCCTGGTCCGAGCCGGTCCTGCTATTTTCCCTTTTCCACTCGCCAACCCTGCGGGCCCAATATAGAGCAAACTGGGAATTATGCACAGTCCTTCCCTTTATCATATTAGTGAAAGAGCTTTTTAAATCTTTTAGTTCCAGTTAATGGGTCCAAGTGGGCCATCCTTTGTGAAAGTTTAAATGTGTTTGCAGAAATGACACCTAAACGCTCTGCCTTATCACACCAAAGGCTCACCTAAGTTATTAAGAGTTTGGCTTAAACATTTAGCCTAAAATCCTGTGATTTTTATAGCATGCCCCCAACCAGTATTTTAGCGCCTCTCTGTGAGCTTTCTTTTATTACATCCAGATTATAACACAACAGCTGACATATACACATAAAACAATCCAAAACTATTGGCGTAGCCAATGCTTGCTAGCTGTTTAAGATAAATGAGTACCAACAATGATTTTGTTGTGAATAATTTGAATTGAAATGTTTCAATTCTGGAAATTTGAGACTGTGAATTAAATATTATTAAAGCCAGAGGAAGGGGTAGTGGTCTTCAGATTATCTTCACAGTACTTTACTCTGTAGTCCATATAAGACACATCCCCTTCTCTCCCCCTATATTTGTGAAATCCTCCATCTGAATATCTCACACCTAATCTCTTTCCTCTTCAATACACTCTTTTCACTCTCAGCTGCAATTACTTTCTTGCATCTCCTTCATTTCACCGCTCCCTCTGCACAAAATTCACCCATTCACCTGTAAGGACTGCATTTCTTTTGCTTTACTGTTGCCAATACTTCCTTCACACACATTTGCAAAGAATCACCAATGCAACTGGCACACATGACCATTGCTCTGTGTATTCTGTAGAGATGTCAAGAATGGATGACCATGTATTCTGAACACCTTTTTGATCCACTGACAGGCATGGTGAGAAACGCTCATTGCCTTGAGCCTCAACTCCAGACATCTCATTTGTGGTCCATTATAAACACCTGAAGCCGACTTAGTTCAAACTATGCGTTATACTAGAATTTTATGCTGCACGAAAAAAAAACTAGAAAAACACAACATCCTGGAAAAAGTTATCATGCTTAGATATTGTAATATTAAGTAAAATATGTGAAATACAAATTGGAACTACATCACTGACAGGGATCACCTGAAATGTTATTTCCAGTAATTGTTCAGAATTTGATCAGTGTTTTTTCCTGCAAAGATAATGTTGGACCTGGCCCTTTCTGCAGGGTCATTCCCAAACTTTTTGCCTTCTCTCTATTTTTCCTGAATTTGCTTTTGTTGGCTTTAGGACTCTGGGCACTTTAACACTGCTAACAAGTGCTAAAGTGCACGTGCTCTCTGCTTACAACATGGTAACATTGGTTTATACACAATTGACATATTTAATTTAATTGTAAGTCCCTAGTAAAATGCGCTACATGTGCTCAGTGCCTGTAAATTAAATACTACTAGTGGGCCTAGAGCACTGATTTTGCCACCCACTTAAGTAACCCTCTAAACATGTCTCAGGCCTGCCATTGCAGAGCCTTAGTGAGCAGTTTTAAACTACAGTTTGACTTGGCAAAATAAACTTTTTATGAACCAAGGTGTTAGAAACTTTTTGCAAGGCCCAAAACTTCATTTTTAATACATATAGGTCACCCCTAAGGTAGGCCCTGTACAGCCCAAGAGCAGAGTGTGGTGTATTTAAAATGTTGGACGTGCCCTTAATTTGTACATGTAGTAGTGAAAACCTTCTAAATTCGTGTTTCACTACTGCAAGGCCTATCTCGCTCACAGGATAACATTGGGGTTACCATATTACATTGTATAATTTCTAAATAGGAATAGATAACTGGTTCATATTTGGTGTCTCTGGAATTCTAATTTAAAATCCTAACTAATGATAGAGTCAGATTTTAAATTACCATTCTGAAAATGGCACTTTTACACGGGTGGCATTTTCTTGCCTTAGCTTTGGTGACTGCAGCCTGTCTCTGGTCACATGACTGGATGTAGTTGGCAGTTGTGCTTTGCGTATTCCTCATTGACAGACACACACAATGAGAGCTTAGTTGTGACTGAATGAGCCATCACTGGCAGGATGGGAGGTAGGAGCCTCATTTACAACTGAATAGGCTGTGTCCTGTCTCCACACAAAGGGCTGCATCCCCTGTAGTTAGTCTGAGGCGATTGCAGGAAAGGCAGGGCATCTGTGCACTTCAAACGTATGCCTCTGGAAGCTTCTCCCCACTTCAAAGGCACAACTGTGTATAAATGAAGGACCTCAGACACCACCACTTCAGTACACTTCTGGACCTGTAGAGACACTGCCAGGAAGATGGACTGTTGTGCTGTTGAAAGGACTGCCACTCTGCTGGACTGCTACACTGGTAGACTCCTGCTTTGCTGTGCTGACCTGCTGCCTGCCGCCCTCTTGTCTGGGTGAGAAGGACCATGCCTGAATCTCTTGAACCCAGAGAGACTCCAAAGGCTGGTTGGCTGGCCTCCTGATCAGAAGCCTAAGGGACATAACAGGCTTGCAACCACCCTTCACCTGCACCTGGACTCTGCCATCTGTGAGTCTACCCTACCAAGTGGTGACACCCCACTACTGGACCCTTGGAAGTGAGCCTAAGGTGCTTACTAGTAGAACCCATGCATCTTCTCTGCTGAGTGTTGCATCGCCGAGTAGAACTGATGCATCTCCTGCGCTGAGCAGCTCATTCTTGAGCAGAACTGATGCATCGCTGCTACTGCATGGATTAGACCGGCACAGAAGGCCTGCATCACCCTTGCAGTCCTCTGACCCAATGTGTCACCGAAGGTGTGGTGCATCTCCGGCCCGGGTCCTCGCATCTCTCGTCAGCAGCAGCCTCATCGACGACACCGGACTCTGCATCGAAGCCTCGCACCTCTTCGGAACTGATGCATCACCAGCTGCACACTGCACCTGGATGCTCTGACTTTTCATCGCAAGCCCCATCGATGGGATCCTTGACGACAGTGCAACATGACCGTGTACTGTAGCATCACCGCATCTTGGAACCAAGACACTGCCTTGGTTGCCCAACACTTCTTCGACCCAAATCCACGCAATGCTCTGCAACCAGGATTTAAGGTACTTTGTTAAGGGAGACTAACTGAGTCCCTGTAGCCAGCCAGTGCTCCATAGTCGTTGGCCTGAACTTGTGACTTTGTCCTGGTCTGACGCAACCAGATATCTCTTGTTGGTGACTTATGCTTTATGGTGCTATTTCAATGTAAAACTTTAAAAGCCAATATTTCCGGTTTTACTGATTGGATTTTTGTCAATTGGGTCTTGTTTTATTTATTAAAAATCATTCTATTTTTCTATACCTGGTGTGGGATCTTTTTGTGTGGTATTTTTACTGTTTTACTGTTTGAAGTGCTGCATAAATACTTTATACATTACCTTCAAGTTGAGCCTGACTGCTCTGTGCCAAGCTACCAGAACGTGAGCACAGGTTAATTTGGGGTTTGCCTGTGCCTTACCTTGACTAGGGTTGTGGTTGCTACTTGACCAGGGCTCACTCCCCAGTCAACCAGTAACCCAATTTCTAACATTGGTGGCAGCGGTTGGATAGGACTTGAGTTTGTGCAGTATCATACAGTAATTTAGTGTACACTACCATCCCATATCTAGCACCAATTTGAGTTTAAATTCTCCATGATTTGCCTTTTTGATTTTTGCAAATTCATTCTAACTATACCTGACTGTTTGTATCTGTGAACTTACTTGCAAGGATGTAGTTTGAGCTTGTCAACCTGGAGAGCTATACAGTGGCTCAACTCAAGGAGTTTTGCCAGAAGACGGGCTGCATGCAAAAAGGAGCCCCAAAAAGGCAGAGCTCCAAAAAGCCTTGAGGTCATGGGCAATGGCCCACCAGTCATCCACAGATGAGGAGGACGATGATGAAGGATCAGAGCAGGACCCAGAGGAGGGTTTTGGACTACAACCTGTGAGGAGGGGATAACCTACTCCTAGGATTGGAGGCCTCTTGACGTGCAGGGAGCAGTGTGTCCTCCCGCAACCTGTCCTCAGAGGAGCTGGCAAGAAGGAGCACAGGCTGTAAATGGCTAAACTCAAAATGGAGGAAAGGATACTGGCCATGGAGGAGTGAATTACCTTGGAGCATTTGGCTCATGAGAGAAGCCTTAAGGAGCTGGACATCAAGGCCAGATAGGCAGTGAGGGTGGCAGCATTTCTTCAGTGCCCTCTGGAGACAAGAGGGTACATATTCCCAAAGGTCTGGGGCCTGACTTTGTTGTAGGGGACGATAGTGACAAGTGGTTTGAGACTTATGAGATTGCCTTACAAATTCACAAGATCCCTGAGGAGGATTGAGGGGCTAGTCTGTGAAGGCATATCCCTAGCTGTCATACGGTTCATATTTTCTCAGTAAGACTATGCGTTTTGGACAACATCGCGAGACTGAATCCAAGCACACCCTCAGGATATGTTGCCTTGACAAAGAGTGGAGATCGAGGGCGAGAACAAATATTGGAGTTCTATAGCGCACGGCTACCCAAAAGAGTATCCCGGCACTCAGCTAGTGTTGGAGGGGCCCTATGCCACAAAGCAGCCATCAGCCCAGGTGCAAAGTATGGAGACGGAGCTCTGAAAAGACTTAGTAAAGCAAGGCCTGGAAAAAGAAGATAAGCCCCACCATGAAAACAACGTGGGCACTGAGACGCCTAAATTGAGAAGATAAGTGGATACTCATACCAAAAGAAATCAAAGAACAAGACAAATAGCAGGAAAAAAAGAAGGAGAGGAGCCAAATCCACACCGGTTTGAAGGAGATTCCATATGACAGAGAAAGAAATTCTGACAAGACAGCTGAGGGGGAAAAACTAGCTTGAATAGGCAAAGAGGCCCACAATACACCTGCCAATGTTACGGGACATAAAGCAGAGACGCCTGAGTAGAATGTAAAACATTAGCTATAGCCCACTACAAATAGAACCAGTGGTGATATAATACTGTACATGAAAGAAGAAAAAGTAAAACAGTAGAAAAGATGGGAGAAATACTTCTTTTAGGGGATCCCAAAAGAAATGATGGTCCTGAGAGAAGTGCATAGAAGATGCAGATCCATCCTTAAAAGCAGATTAAAAAGCAGTCAAAGTCACCAGAACTGCCATAGAGCAGAAGATGTGGTAGAAATAGACACTAATCTCCTAAGAACAATCTTAAAAAAGTCTCAGAAGCTGAACATCTGGTGGAGAAACACATCTCTCACCTACTCTATGAAGGAGTTAAAGGTGGACATCAGTCATTTCAAGGTCATCACCCACCAACTGCATTCCATCACGGAGGACGCCAAGGGGTGTTTGTGATGCAATAATATTTACCTCATGGGCATCCCTAAGAGGGCTAAAGCAACATTTTTAGAATGGCTTGTAGAAGCCCTAATTACAGACATCATTAAGTCAGAGAATGTTTACAGCTTCTTTGCAGTTGAAAGAGCTCACTGAGCCCCAAGCTCCTGCAAAGACCAGGTATGCAACTGATGCCCATAATTAGCGGTGTCCTAATTTTTCTGTGTTGGGATACAATCCTTAGGACAGCCACACATAATGTACCCATCCAATTTGAAAACACAAAAATTATGCTGTTCCTGAATTATACTCAAACAGTGCAAGCTAAAAGGATATTAATTGGCAGGGTGGGAGCAGAACTACATACAAGAGTAATAAAGTTCATGCTGCTATTCCCTGCAAAACTGTCTCTTATATTAAAAGGGAAATCCTGGATCTTTGTGAACACAGGAGAAGACTGGAAATAGTTTAAAGGCTGCCTGGAGAACAGTAGCTGGGTAGAAGCAGAGGCCATCATTAAATTCCAGAAGACTCGAAGGCCAACTAACAGAGAGAGGAACAAAAATGGAAGAACTCTGAAGAGGTCAAGGAAGGGAGGAGTGACATACCAGATATACAATGAGATCATAACGGACATAAAATGCAATGAAATGGACTCTAGAATAGGCCTGGGCGGTGAACTTCGCTCCGTTCGCGGAGTTTCCGAGGTTTTCTGCACTCCGCACTCTGCGGAGCTCGCGGAGTGCAGAAAACTCCGCTCCGCGATGTGCAGCAGAGTTTTTTCCCCGCTCGCGATCGCGAGCGGTAAGTTCGCGATCGTGAACGGTAAGTTCGCGAGCACGAACTACTGCTCGGGTAGAATTTCTACCCGAGCGGCAGGAATACCAGCACAAACTGCAGTTCGCACTGCAGTCTGCCACTCACGAAACTTTGCGGAGTTTTTTTTGTAACTTCGCGGAGTTCGCGTAGCAAAACTCCGCAAACTACGCCCAGGCCTACTTCTAGAACCCTACCAGAGTCTGCACAATGAAACAAATCTTTGCATACTGTAGATCAAGTATGAAGGATAGTCCCATCAGAGAAACCCCTATGGACCTAGCTGCTCCATTTGGGAGCATCGGCATAAAAAGACTAGGAAGAAGAGAATTTCCCTTAGACCCCCAAGAGACACTTATTCTCCCCCAGATGAGAGGGGGCAAGATACACCTGGACATTGTAATGTTTGTAAGTTAATCAACGTTTTGTAGTGTAGTTATCGTTGAGGCTAGGGGTGACAGGCGCCTCAAGTTTTGTGGATCAGGTAGTTCTAAGCCCGCTGTGAAAGGAAGTGGGGAATTGATGAATATACGCAGTTTGACAGATTCATGCAGGGCCAAAAACCACCACAAAACATAGGTACAGCACCAGAGAAAGCTAAACTTCAAGAGAGCCATAGGGTACTGATTTTAAATGTAAATAGCCTGCAAAAAGTTTCTAAATCCCAGGTTTTGAAGCAGGAGGAGTACACTCTGACACCAGCGAACGGTTCCAGGACCTCAGGAACAGCACTTGGGGGACAGGACTCATGCCACAGAAGTCTCCACCTGGGTTTAGGGCAGGTCCAGTTGGAAATGGTCAGCTGGGCTCTTCGAGGAAAGTTGCCTTCTTGCACCTTTTGTGTCCCTGTAGCTGAACAGGAGGTCAGCCAAATAATCCTTGGAGTCTATTTCTTTACCCTGGGTACAACTGAGAGCAGGTCCTGCCCTTAGGGTTCTCATCACAGGTCTCAACAGCAGGTGAAGTCTTTCTTCTGTCTTCCACAGGTACGGTAGTGTTCTGAAGAGGGCACCCAGGGGTGTCATGTGCCTGGCCCTAGTTCGTGGGTGGGGTTGAATACTGGCCCCTTCCTAACCAATAGGGAAATGTTTCCAGTACCCGTACCCACATTTGTAGCCGTTTCTGTGTGTACTACTGCAAACCATCCCAGAGTAGCCCTCTCTACCTAAACCCAACATGGCAGAATCTTCTTTCCACAGTGCTGGGCTTCTTGGCCCATCCTAGAGATGTGGCCATGGAAATGAGCAACCCCTCCTCCGTGGTCACTCAAAACTTGTTCTGGGGACACCTCCTCTCCAACTCCAGATGCACGGTGAGGAGCAACTCAGACATTCCCTTGGCATTTCTCATCAACTAAGAGGAAGGCAATCTGCATTGGATGGTTAGTCCCAATCTGTGCTCCACTCTAAAGTCCATACCCAGTAGGGAGATGAATCCCCTCAGCAGTTTGAATTTCCCCATCTCATCTGCATGAGCCATCTGAGAGTCCTGTCTGGTCAATTTGAACCTTGAAGTAAATTCCAAACAAGTAGGGTCTCAGCTGCTTTATTGACCAAACCACAGCAAAATATTCCCTCTCTGTAGTCGCCTACTGATAAAGGCAACTGATTCATCCTGACCATCATCATTTAGTTGTGAAAACGCTGCCCCAAACCCTTGTTCTCAAGCATCATTAGGACCACAAATTCCTTGCTGAAATCAGGTGCCGTGAGTACAGATGCTGTACACATCGCTTCCTTGTGTCAAAGGCTGTCCGACAATCCTCAGTCCATATGATGTTCTTAGGCTGCTTCTTTGAAGTCAGCTCTGTCACTGGGTGGCTACAATGGTTCCATTCCAATTTAACGAATCTCCTGTAATAGCCTGCCAGACCTAGGAAAGCTCTGACCTGCGTCTGTTTTTTGGGAAGTTTCCAACCCATGATAGTTTGGCTCTCGGGTGGGTGAGGCACCACAATCCCCCCTCTAACGTTGTGCCCCAGGTACACTACAGACTTGTACCATATATGGCCGTGCTAGTCAGACCAGCCTGTTTCAGGTACTAAAGTAATTCTCTGAGATGGGTCACATGCTCCTACCAGGTGGAGCTAAAGACAGCAAAATCTTCAAGATGTGCTGCACTAAAGGTAACCAGTCTAGATACCACCCTATTTACAACTCTCTGGGAGGTGGCAGGGGCATTCTTCATTCCAAATAGGCATTACTTTGAACTGGAAGGGGCCCTCATGAGTTTATAATGCTCCTTTTCATCAACAGTTAGAGCAATCTGCTGGTATTCAGAAGTAAGTCTAAATGTGCTGAGATATTTGGCAGCCCCTAACTGATAGCTGAGCTCATTACCTCAGGGAATGAGGTGTGCATCAGGCTTGGTGACAGCATTCAATCCTCTGTAGTCCATGCAGAATCTGAGTTCTGTGGGCACCCCTTTTGTATTGACCTTGGACATCAGCACCACTTGGCTGGCCCAGGAACTACTAGAATGTTCAATCATCCCCAGGAACAACATTTTGATAACTTCTTTGATCCTGGTCCTTACTTTGTCTGTCAACCTGTGTTTTTACTTTTGACTGAAAGCTGTCATCAGTGTCAGTGTCATGAACACACCACTGGGTCAGTTCAGGTGTCAGTGAGGATAGTTCAGCAACCTGCCCAAACAATTGGTGACATTATTTGTGCTGCAGCTATGTCAGTGTGTTAGAGAGCACATATGGCTCTACTAAACCATCCGTGGCACTGTGGGATAGGAGTTCTGGGAGAGGTTCACTCTCCTTTTCCTCTCTTCCATCAGTAACCATGAGCATGCCCATGTCCGTCCTGTCAAACTGGGGGTTCATGCGATTAAAATGGTGTTTGGGGTTACCATGGTTCACCAGGTAGGTGACCTCACCCATCTTTTCCACTACATGTAGAGACAAGCCCATTTGCCCTGGAGTAGCCTAGGATCCACAGGCTCCACAATCCACACTTTTTGACCTGGCTGGTATTCTACCGAGGTTGCTTTTTGGTCATAACAGAGCAAGTTGTTGTTAGCCCTCTTCATATACTAAGCCTTATGAGAACGGAGGCCCAGCATATAGCCAACAATGTCCGGTTTTGGTTCCTTGAGAGGTTTATCCCACCCTTCTGATGCAAGACTTTAAAGAAAATATGTTTATTGATTTTACCAGATACAAAGACAGAAATAAAGTTGAATACATTCACTCAACGAGCACATTTCCATATGCGTACATAGGATAGTATATTGCAGTCAAAGTGGAGAGTCTATCCCCTGTCAAAACTGAGGGCAGCAGAGGGAAAGGGAGGGAAAGAGGAGGGAAGGGAGCCACTCAGCAAGACAATAGGGAGTATAACAATGTGTAGGTGTTATGTGGATGTAGTTAGAGGAGGTCGTCCATGCTATCGCCTAACACCTCCATGTGTACAGGGGTTCAGCGGGCCAAATCATCCAGTAGAGGGTCATCAGATGCAACAGGTTGCTCATCGCTCTTCTCAGCCTGTGTTCTCAAATATGCTTATAAGGGGTACCAGATGTCTTTGGGTTGGGTATACGCCAGCATTGGGTCCCAATAAGCTGACAGCTGTTCTTGGTAGCGAGTTGCATTGCGTACCCACTCTTCCCTCCTACGAGTAGGTCGTGGGTCCCAATGTTTGCTTTGTTCGCCCTAAGTTGGCAGGGTATGCCCAGATGTGGGTCTCTTGCTCACTTTGTCACTGGATTCAAGCTAGCCTGGCTGATGAGGGGTGTTACCCCGAAACCAGTCCCAGTATGCTTGTTTCCGGTCTAGGGAAGACCTGGCAAGCCAGTTCGGGCTGGACTGTTCCCATGAGGCACAGGGCCGACTGATTTGCATATGGCTGGGTCTGAACTGGGATGGCGAAGAGAGCTAAAGAACGATGATGGATTCAACCCAGATCTGTGACTGGGGGTGAGTGTCTGACAAGTTTCAGTACTCCGTCCATCATCTCCTTGTGTTTTCTTTGTCCACCCTAAGTTGGCAAGGTATGTCCAGACGTGGGTACCTTGCTCACTTTGCCACTGGATTCAAGCTAGCCTGGCTGATGAGGGGTGTTACTCCGAAACCGGTCCCAGGATGCTTGTTTCCGGTCCAGGGAAGACCTGGCTTGGCAGTTTGGGCTGGACTGTTCCCATGAGGCACAGGGCTGAAATGGATTTGCATATGGCTGGGCCTGAACTGGGGTGGCGAAGTGAGCTAAAGAACGATGATGGATTCAACTCAGATCTGTGGCTGGGGTGAGTGTCTGAAAAGTTTCAGTACTCCGTCCATCATCTCCTTGTGTTTGCTTCCCAATGCATCGCATTCTGTTGCTTTACTAATAGTAGCAGCATCGCCGTTGGTCTGCGCTCCCCGGGTCGGACTTCCTCAACATTACCCAATAGCGCAACACACGGCGAGCACTCAATCACACATTCTCCAATTTCTTCAATAGTGTTGAAGATCACCGACCAGAAGTGCTGTATGTCAGGACAGCTAACGCTAGGTGGAGGAAGTCTGCTATGGGCACTGAGCATCACAGGCAGCGCGGGTCGTCTAGGTGGCCCATTCTATGTAGTCACATCGAAGTGTGGTATATATGATGTATAAAATTAAAATGTATAAGACGCAACCTATAATTTGGGGAAAGGGCTTTAGACTAAGCGCAGCAGTTTCTCGACTGGTCATCAGTGAAAGCAGTATTAAGGTCTGTTTCCCATTCCTGTCTAGTGCGGGGGATGGCCATAGGCAAGATCGACTGCATTTCAGCATAGAATCTAGTTACTAAACTACACGAGTTGGAGGAGGTGAGCATTGTTTCCATGACTTGGAACGTGGGGGAGGGGCCCAGGCATACATTGTCCTAAGTGCAGTGCGTAATTTATAATATGTGAATGTGTCCAACAAAGTAGCATTAGGCCCCAGAAGGGCCTGTTGTGGGGTAATAAAAGTGCCCTCCAGATAAAGCATTCCCATTGGTGTTAGTTGCAGGTTTCTCAGCCTGGAACGGGTGCCTGAATGTTGCATGAGGGATAGTGCAGGATGCCCAACGATGGAGACTGACACGGCAAATAGGAAACTGTGGCGAGCTTGTCCCCGGAGATCATTCCATGCCCACACTGTGCAAGCAACGGCATCGATGTGTACAAGGACGCTTAGGTTCTAGATAGAGCACTGTCGAGAGAGGGCAGGGAATAGCACGGTCTTGCTCTAGTACTGTGTGCCCCATAAATCTTGTGGTGTAGAGCCGGTGATGTGCAAACTGCGCCTGTGTACTATAGTAGTATAGATCCATACCCGGTACCCCATCCACCCTGCTCAAAGGGGAGTGTCAACACCTCCCAATCGATGCAGGGTTGTTTTCCCACCCATACGAGTGTTATGGTGTGGAGAGGTGTGGTGCAGCGGCCAGGGCAGCTGACTTCGGAGGACAGGGTTCACGGTTCGATCCCCGGCTCCGGCGGCAGCTCAGCTCAGCACCATGTGACTCTGGGCAATAGCTCACTTAATTTCCACTCCGGCCCCCAGCGCCTTGAGACCCGTAAGGGTGAGTAGCTGCGCTATATAAAAACAGACTTACATTTATGAGGTTTGAATGAAGTCTTCGATGTCAACGGAAGCAGCAAATTAATGAACATGTAGAGGAACTTGGGTAGTACTATCATCTTAGTGATGGCGAGCCTACCTGTCAAGGATAGCGGAAGTCTGCGCCAGCCCTCCATCCTCTCATCCAGCCATGTCATGAGGCGACCATAGTTATCCCTCCAAAGATCATGTATGTTCCTACTGATGCATATTCCCAGATATTTGGCTGACTCTCTGGCACATCAGAGTGGGTACTCCAAGTCACCACAAGCGGCTCCATAGCAATGGAACATAAAATTCAAAATAGCAGACCGCCTTGGCCGGTGCCCCTGGACACCGGGAAGGGAGGTGTGTCCAGCACAGTTGATGCGCAAATGAGCAGCAGGGCATGTATATAAAAGACCTATTAAGCAGATGAATTTAGGGCTGAGACATAGCCGTGACACAGCATTAAGAGATAGGGCCACTTCAGGGAGTCAAATGCCTTTGTGGCATCCAGGAAGACCGCAGCAGCCCTAAGGTCAGGATTAATGGTGTGGACAAGCATGAATGAGCCGCCGAATGCCCAGGCATGAATCCCGCTTGATCTGGTCTAACAATGAGTAGCAGAAGGGGTAGCAATCTGGAGGCGATTAGCTTAGCAAGGATCTTATTGTCTAGATTGATCATTGACAAGGGGTGATAAGACTCACATTTTTGGGGATCCTTTTTCAGCTTAAGTATTGTGACTATCAAGGCTTCTCGCAGGGAGGGAAGCAGAATACCGAGCTGGAGAGATTCTTTATACATTACGAGGAGAAGAGGAGCAAGAATCTGGGCGTATTCCTTATAGAAAGCCAAAGTTAGACCATCCAATCCCAGTGCCTTGTCACCTGACAATGCATGGATGACCTGTATGACCTCCTCCTTAGTGAACGGTTCATCCAAATATTGTCTATATCCATTCTCTAGCCAAAGGAGCTGCACTGAATCTAAGTAGTGTTTGAGGTCAGGGGAGGTCTCAGTTTGTGTGGCCGTGTACAGGGAAGAGAAGAAAGTGGTCATCTCATGTTATATTGTGATTCCGTGATATAGTCGCTGGCCCAGGGCTTGAGCAGTAAGTCAGCAAGAGTCCTGCCCACTCTATCACCCTCCCCATGCCTATGAGCACATGCTTCCTTTCCCAGGTAGGGAGCCTCCCACTGAGCCACTTCCTTGTAGTCTGCAAAAAGAACAATTGATGGACAGAATGTAGAACAATGTCATACATTCACCCCAGTACAGAGATCTGGGCCTAAATCCATCGTTTTTTGCACCCCATGCCATTCCAGTTTGAACCCAGCCATATGCAAATCAGCCTTGACCCTGCGCCCAATGGGAACAGTCCAGCACGAACTGCCAGGCCAGGTCCTCCCTGGACTGGAAACAAGCATCCTAGGGCCGGTTTCGGGATTTCACCCCTCATCAGCCAGGATAGCTTGACTCCAGTGGCATGGAGAGCACAGATTTAACCCAGATCTCTTGACTGGGGGTGAATGTTTTGATTGGTTCTGCATTCCATCCACCTTTTGTGGGTCTTTTGTGTGTCTTTCTCTTCCTTGTAGTCTGTCAGCTTGCCCCTGATGTCTCCTAAGATGGTGGGCAAACAGTTCTTGAAATATTGGATCTCGAATGTGCGGATCTCCGCCTCAAGGCGGCTCAGCTCAGCACGCAGCATCTGCAGTACTCCTTCATGCTTCTCAATGCAGAGCCCACAGAGCACCACTTTCAAAGCTTCCCAGAGGGTGGATGGGTAAGACTCTCAGTGCAAATTAAACTCAAAATAGTCCACTATGGCACCTCTGACTTCCACCCTAAATACCTGGTCCGCTGAGGCTCCTGAGGGGAAAGGCCAAATGAAGGAGAGCCCAGTGAAGTCCGGCAGGCACCGGCATGTGTTCAGACAGCACCCTAGCTAAATGTTCCACCTTTGTTGTCCAAGCATCAATATCACGCATCGCAAGCCAGTAGTCGATGTGCATGTGCCCTCAATATCTCCTGCGTGCCTAGCGCACCAGAGGTCTGAAAGGTGAATACCATCTATGAGGCAATGCAACTGCACCACCGTACCTGGGTGGGGACGCCAGGTATCGCTAGAGCGGTCAGCTCCGGGATTAAGGTCTACATTAAAGTCTCTGCCCCACAAAACTGTGCCCAGTCCTAGGGTGCCCACCGGTCTCCAAACCTCAGCAAAAATCAGGGGTCATTAACATTGGGGCCATAGATTGATAGCATTCTCAGTGTAGTGCCCTGCAGCGTGGCAGCCATCAGAATATAGTGACCCAAGGGGTCACAGAGGACCTCACTTGTGCACCAGGGTAATCCCTTTTGGAGCAGTATCGCCACACCTCTCACGTAGCATGATTAGTAGGCTACATGTTGTTCACCCACCCATCCCACTCACAAGCGTGCCAGAGTGTGTTCAGTAAGGTGCAGCTCCTGCAAAAAGCCCATGTCTATCCGATGACGCAGCAGGTAGGCCAGCACATGCCACGCCTTGCACTTGTCATTTAGGCCTCATAAATTCCAGGTTAAATACTTAAGCGGGCGCATAGGGGGAAAGGAGTAGGAAACCTGAACACCTGTTGTAACTGATATGAGCTGTCAGTTTGAGATTTCACCATATGGTGCTGAGTGGCAGGGGAAGGTGAAAGGAGGAAAACTTAACACAGCTGAGAAATTGTGAACAACAAGATTACCCCAAATGTCCACCCACCTCCTACTTTGACCCCCCTAAATAGGCCCAATCCCCCATCTCTTCCATCCAGCATTTCCAAGTTAAGGAACAGGGAAAAAAAACAGGAACTCATTCCATGGGGCAAACTAGAGGTCCGACACACTCACAGCCACAAAGTAGCCGTGTGGCCTGAGTAGATACCGCTGTGTGGCCGAGACTCGCCAGGGCAGACCGCCTCCCTAATCCAAAGCGAATGTCACCATTACAATGTTCAGCAGGAATGCAGTACCCTGCAGTGAGACCTGCAGAAGGGATGGAGGTCGCATTGCAGCTTTTGTTTTCACTGAGATGATCACTCTTGGAGTTCCCTGCAGCAAGGTGCGGCTACGGCATGGCCCTTGGGATGGTTTTAACAAATGTTGCTGCTGCCTACAGGTCAGTGAAGTAGTGGGTCTTGCCCAAAAGGAATATTTGAAGTTTGGTGGTGATTATGAGCAAATGCTTAGCATCAGTCTGCATGAGGGAGCGTTTGAACGGTACGACGTCTCTTCAAGCGGCCAGCACCGAGGCCGTGAAATCCGGAAAAATCGAGACCATGTTGCACATGTAATGTAAGGTCTGTCACTTCCTGGCCAGACACAGGACCATGTTGTTGTCTTAGTAATTGAGAAGGTGAGCAATGATGGGTCTTGCAGGTGTGCCAGGGGGCAGCCTTTGTCCGAGTGATCGATGGGTGCTCTCTATTATGAGTGCATTGGAAAGAGCATCTACGAACAGCTCAGTCAGCATGGATTCAACATAGTTCTCCATTCGGCCCATCGCCATTGATTCTGGAATCCCTACATTCACATATTGTTCCATCTGGACCGCGCCTCCAAATCTTCCTTCTTATTGCGGATCACATCCAGGACTTTTTCCGTTTGCAACAATCTCTCGCCAGTCGTCTAGTGGGTATCTTCTACCTCTGAGGTGTGTCGTTCTAGCTTGTCGATGCGTTCATCATGTTTGTCCACCTTGTCCTTCAGGCAGTCAAATCTGTCCACTAATAAGTCGATCTTGGCATCAATAGTCGTTACATTGTGCTTCAGGTCAATGAACATAGAGCAGATATCTGGGTCTTGTGTGGAGTTATCTGTTTGAAATTGCACTGCCTGATCACCATCAGTGTCCAGGTCCGCAGCGCCCATATGGCGGCACTGGCTGAAAGAGATTTTGGGTTGTTCATCATCGGTTTTTCCCATCACAGCTTGGTACACCATCAGGGTGATCCAGGAGGGAGTCTTCAGCTGATCTTCTTGTCGGTGGTCACTGCCAATCCCGAGGTCCCACCTCACCCCCAGAGTAAGGGGAGGCAGGCCCTGTGCCAATAAGCAGTACAGCACCGTTGATGTGCAGACAAGTTCCAGGATCTCGATAGGGGAGGGGCCATTGAAAGGCTCTCTCCCTGCAAGGGGGGGACCTCCAGAGAGGGCTCTAGCAACCAATGTTTCAGTTCCAGAGCCTCCTCTCCATCCCCAGTTGAGGGTGGGTAGCTGGAGGGAAGTACAGCTCACACCCAACGGCAGCCAGTGAACAGACTACCACACAATACGATCCTGTGTCCAAGGGGGGAGCACAGCCAGCCCACAGCTCATCAAAGGATGTCACAAGTGACTCTGGCAAGGGCCACACCCCATGAGTCCACCATGGGGGGCATGAGCAGGCTGACAGGCACAGAGATAGCAGGTGCTGTAGCTGCACCTCCACAAGGCACAAAAGTCCCTCCAGTACCTCCCCACGATGTAGGCAGCAGGAGTGGCAATAGCAGCAAGGCGTTGGGGGCCCTGGCCAGGCGACCCTTTGTTTTTCTTTGTTTTTGATTTGTTCATTTTGTGGGTTTTTCTTCAGGTCCCCATCAGAGGCAGGTTGATCGCTCCCCAGCCAGGGATCATTTGTTGGAACTTCAGTCCTGCGCCAGAGTGGCAGGCAGACACCATGTCCACAGGTCCTTAGAGGCCTCCAGTGCAGCAAGTGGGCCCTCAGCAGCAGCACAGTGGTTGGTCACGACAAGGCCGTTTGGTCAGGTTCAGGGACGGGCATGCTCGATCCTCAATCAGCACCCCCCACACTGAGCCAGGAGGGCCTGCAAACTCCACAGATATCCTGGAGGCCGATGAAGTAACATGATGCACTTCATGTCCCTGGCTCCTCACCTGACCCCCCGGCCACCCGCAAAGCAGGCGCTGGATTGTCGCAGCTTCATGGGCAGGTTGCAGGAGCCGCTGCTCCGCAGCCAGGCTTACATCTCCTGCAGCAGTTGGCTCCTCTCCAGCATACACCACCAGACCTCTTCTCTGGCTGCATCTCTCTCTCCAGGGGCAGCTCCGTCACCCGTACGCCCCAAGAGAGCTCCAGCAGGGCTGCACGGCAGTCATAGGACCCGGGGTACTCGGGCCGTCTTATGCATCTAGCGCTGTATTGGCCTCCACATGGCTCGAGGTTGCAAACAGCCTCGCAGATGCTTTATTTCCAAAGCTTCAGGTATATTTTAAAGCAGCTGGGCAATGGGGCAATGTGCAGTCCCCGGTGAACCCCAATGCCACCTTATAAAGCGGCTTATTTCCGGATACACAGATCAGGCTGGCAGAGCCTAGCACAATGGCGGCCATCCTGTGATCGGACTCTCTAGCACCCCCTTCTCGGACAAGACTTAAGGGATCTCTCTCCTGGTGCCCATACAAAAGTTCAAAGTAGCTGAAGCCCACTCCCTTTTGTACTACCTCCATGTAAGCAAATAAAAAGCATGGGAGTAGGACATCACACTCCCTACAGAGTTTCTCAGACAACCCCATATTCATACATTATGGTCTTGTTGAATGTATCCACAAGCCCATTGTTTTGGAGGAGATAGGGGGTGGTGAACTCATGTCATCCCACACTCATCCCACATAGCCTTCAAGTTCACAGACATTTAGCTTCTGCCTCTGTCGCATATTACCTCTTTGGAGAGCACTACCCTGGTAAGATACCAAGTATAGCCTTCGCCACCATCGGCACAGTTACCGTCCTCAGAGGTATGGTCCACCACCAGCAATATGAATCTATTTCCAGAAGGAGTTTGAGGGTCTAGGTGACCAATAATGTAAATCCCCACCCTCTCATAAAGCATGCCAACCACAGGCACTGGAATTAAGGGAGCCTTGGATTGTCCTCCTGTCTTGCCACTGGCTTCACAGGCAGTGCAGGAGCCATAGAACTCCATAACCTTTTCAAACATCTAGGGCTCGCAAAACTAGATGACTAATCTATCAAAGGTTTTGGTCTGCACAAATGCCTAGCCAAGGGGATATCACGAGCTACGTTTAAGAGGAAGGCTCTGTAATATTGGGTGACCACCAATCTCCTGGTTGCCCCAGGCTGTGGGTCCCTAGCCTGACTGTAGAGAACACATTCTTCCCAGGAGATCCTGTGGCTTGCGCTATTATCCCCCTGCTCCTAGACTTTAGTCTGATGCAGAAGGCATTCAAGGGCTTTGCATGCTCTATGTGCTTGACAGAATTCATTCCTGGAGGGTCACTCTGCCCAATGCAACACACATCATTCTAGCGTGTCTCTTTGGCTAGGTTCTTACACTTTAGGTGCCAAATCCTCTCCTGGGGGTCAGATTTGTCCTGGGCTGTGGACACTTTGAGGCTGGTTTCCCACACCTCTGGCCCTCCCTAATGGTTGTGGAAACCTTGACCATTGTTTCAGAATCCAAGTTCCTTTGATTTCCTTGTCAGGCTGCTACATCCTTGTGGCCCACACACCCACCGAGGCAGACCCAACATTTCTGAATGAGTCTCCGATTCCACCTCAGCCCAAGGATAGATTGTTAGGTAATTCCCTAACAGACACTCCACTGGCATGCCAGGGCACAGAGCTACCTTCTTTAGACCAGTAACCCCTCCCCAATCAAAGGTGACTATTGCCATGGGATGAAACTTCACCTTATTGACAATGTTGACAACCCTATGAAAAGTTTCAGGGATAATCTGCTCTGGGAAAACCAGCTGGTCCACCACAGTGGTCACACTGGGGCCTGTAGCCCTCAGATTCTCTACCTTTGTCCCATTGACGATTGGCCATTGCCTGTACTTCATCATGCTGTGAAGTAAGGCAGCCAAGGCATCACCCATTCACCTTTTCCTTGAGGATTCAGTCCAACCCCTGGTTTCCCCTGTGCAAACTTCCACCCCAATTTCTACACTTTAAGTCCCCTGGGACCACCCACTTTTTGGGAAATTCTTGGAATAGGCTGAAGCTCTCTTCCTTTGTCCTGGCTTGTGACATTCCAGCACACCCTAGCCTTCATGGAGGCAAATGGTTTCTTCCCCTTGTACCCTTCCCACTTGAGTTTGAAAAAGGCACAGGACTCCCTCTCTTGAGCAGACTTTTGGGGCCACTGTGAGAGGTCCTTCTTTTTATCCTTGTTGCTCTCCTTTTTCACCTGAGGGGGTGCGAACCCCCTTTCTTTGGATCATCTCATGAGACTTTTTAGACACCCTAGTGCACACCCACACGTCAGCTGCCTTACCAAGCTGCCTGGGGTCAGACAACGTGGAATCTACTAGATGTATGACACTTACTCAAGATGTGCTCCTTTGTGGTCAGATTATATATCCCACCATAAGTATGGACTGTAGTGCCTTTTATCCTGCCATCTAATGCTTTTAGTGAGACATCTACAAAGTCCTCCCAGGACTGTTGTGCTTCTTTGTGTGTTTCCTTGAACTTTTTCCATTACTATACAGGTGTGAGACCAAACTTCTGTACAAGGGCATCCTTCATGTGAGTGTAGGAGTTAGTAACCCAGTCTTCTAGAACCAGTAGTGTATCCCTCCCCAGTGTTGGTAATAACTCCCAGAGTAAGGCTTCCCTCTGCTGGTGACTATCCCTGAGCATTATAAATTCTCATTCATATGAGGCAAATCATTGGCTTTGCTGTCCCCCACCATAAAGCTAGGCAAAATACTCTTGAACAAGAGAGGGGTGACTCTGAGATACACCATCATTGCAGCCACTATCTTTATTGGACGTCAAGCCCATCCTGGTCTTTTTTTCCCAAGGCCAATTCATTTTCTTCTCCTCTAGGGCTATGGATGACAGTTTGGCCCATCTCTGAGTTCCAACGGGCAGATGACCATTTCGAAGGGCTTGTGCTAGCAGAGCCCACTTCACTTCCAGTCCTTAATGGTGCACCAAAACAACCACGTTGGAACAGGTTGACCCCTTCTACTTCATCCTCTGTAGTTGCCTCTTCCTCTGGGGGCCTTATCAAATCCACCTTCTTGGCAATGTGGCCCAATTTCAATTTTCTTTCTCTGAATAGGGCCTTCATCTTCACCACTGTGAGAGTTTTCAAAGTAGCCAGATCCAACTCCATGTTCCCTTAAACTTTTTAAAAGGTGCAAAAATTGGAATTAAAAATTATTTAGAAAAATTAAAAGTGACCCAATCAAAGACAAGATGTCAGGTAAAAATCAAAAACCAATTATTGCTTTCACTTCAATTTAGTGATTTTTATTTCCAATTTGATAGCTGAGCTGTACTGCTAAACACAAGTTCAAGATCCCACTGCTGCCAGCACAATGTGAGAAAGTAGATTATTAATTGGTGTGGATGATAGTCCAACACAAGTAATAATGTCACTATTTTTTTCTTGGTCTAGTAAAGGTTTATACCTAAGCTGACCCCTGATAGCTATGGCACAGAGCAGGCAGGCTTCACTTAGGAAAATATGCAAAGAATGTACAAGTAACAAACAGTTAAATAGTTAAAAACACAAAACTGGACAAATTTCAATTTGAGTTATAAAATAGAGAATATTTTAATGAACAAAATGACACCAAATCAACAAAACTCCAATATGGGGAACAGGAAATATATATTTTTTAAATTTTAGTTGAGAATAGTGCCAAAAAGCACTAACCGCTGGCAACTGGCAGACAAGGGTAAGGTTTGAGGCTGACCACAATGGAGCACAGTTCAGATAAGAGGACGAGGTTGGCGCCTGTCACAGAGGAAGGTAGAGTCCTCAGTTGGGCAAGGCTGCAGGCTGGATCCGAAAAGAGGTGTCCCAAACAAGGTCAACTAAGAAAGTTAAAACAGATAGTGATACAGGATAATGATACTTTGAATAATGAAGCCTATAAATAGTTGAGATCAGTAGATATGAACATGGTTATTGGTAAAAAAAAAAGAGTTAGAAAAATGATTGGGATAATATGCTAGCAAACATTTCCGGCAAAGATAGACGGGAAGTTTGGAGACTAGTGCAACTTGGTATGGGTATAAAATAAATTCAGCTGTAGTGATAAATACAGTAATTTACAAAAAGAGGCTGAGGCAGCAACACTAAGAACTTATCCCTCAAGCGGGAAAAATATAAACATGTTTCCTGAAGTGCATGAGTCAGAAAGACATACAAGTACATGCATCAACCATTTTTGCAAGCGCAAACGGTGCGATTCGCAAAAATCGGCCATTTGCGCCCGCAAAAAGGGCATTTGCGATGCATGAAGGGTCAAGGCACTCGCAAATTGAGAATTCGCAATTAATTGCGAGTTCTCAAATTGCGATTGCATTTAAGGAATCGCATTTTGCGATTCCTTAAATGCAATGCAAGAATCACTTTGAAGTAGCGATTTCGCATTAGAGTGCGCAAATTACCATGAAGTTGAACTTCATGGTAATTTGTAAAACTTTGAAAAATGCACTAAAGTGCATTTTTCAAAGTTGTAGGTTACACACACACACATGTCCTTTGGACATGTGTGTGCGCAACATTTGTGCACAGATCAATTTCAGGGTGCAACAGGGTGTCCTTTTGACACCCTTGCACTCTTGAAATTGCATGCGCAAATTGCGAGTACCAATTGGTACTCGCAAATTGCGCATGTAATCTCCCATTCATTCCTATGGGCCTGTAGGCCCATAGGAATGAATGGGAGCCATTCCTTAATTGCGACTCGCAATTTACGAGTCGCAATTAAGGAATTTGTAGGAATCGCTATTTTCTCAGCGATTCCTACATGCATAGGCATTTGCGCTTCCTTATTAGCGACTCCTTATTTTTCGCTAATAAGGAATCGCAAATGGCATGTTTGATGCATGTGCCTGTAAGCCTCTTAGCCTTCCACACAGGAGATGCTCCTTACACAATTAACCAAACTATTGACTCAGCACCACTACTTGTATCGCTTATGACAATTAGTAAGTCCATTCAAAGTGTTAACATTAGTATATCACATAATGCACAGACTTCATCTTCTTCATTAGCGAAAACCACTTCTTTATTGATAATCTTTTAAAATTATCTGCTTGTGTCTGGCCGTAGCCAATGCATTTCATCCAAAAGTACTTCTTCAGGGGTGCAAAAACACATATAAAGTACAAAACTGTAAGAATGTTTACAGCATATAGAGCATATACAGATTCCTAAAATGGAATATACACATTTACAAAACAACCTTTCATTAGAAAATCACCTTCTAATCTAATTTACAGACGAAGTTACAAGGTACAGTCTAATCTGCATTACACTGTGCCAAAAACAGTCTTCACTGCATAACAGATCATACTAAACCAATCACATTTATGTTGTGAGACTGAACCATGTCTCGCTGTGAAAAATAAAAATAAAAATTGCTTGGAAATTCATACTGTATACATTCATATTTATTTGGTGAGGCTAGTCATTGTTTTATTAAAAATTATTTATTTTTAAGCAAACTGGGGAGGGATATGCATTACTATTTTACAATTATAAATATCTTGAAGTTCCTTTATAATGTGTTCCCACTTTATGACACAAAGGAGATACGGTGTCAGAAAGGTTGTAGAGCCAGAGATGTTACGTCTTCCAGTCCTTCATCTATCCAGCCAAAAATATTGACAGAGTGCAACAACGTTCCTTTCTGCCCTGCAACACATATAGAGAATATTTTCGCTCTGCTGTGTGCACCAGGAAATATAGTTAGCAAAATCCAGGCAAGTGTATTCAACTATTGATATATATATATGTATAGATATAATGTACCTTGCTGGTTGGCGAACTCCTGTGTGTGAATCAAAATATGAGCCTTGGGGTCCTGTTAGTCCTAGGTATTGAACCAGTCCCACACATAATTGCAACAATTATTTCAATCTTCTATACAATTCACCTTACATCAGGCAGGATTATCTTGATCCCACAGGTTGAAAGATCATGATTCTAAGAAGAAGCTATTTTGTACACAAATCAGCCACACTTAAGCGGTCTAATTTCAACCGTAATTATACACAAATAAATCAAAAACTCACTCCCACATTTTACCACTTACACCTCCGACCTATACTGGAAGGATCAGGAGAGACCAAGCAAGCTAATAGTAGCACATCACTCCTCTTAGGGGATCAAAACACCTAGCCCCCCATATGCAATTAAACCTGCACGGCGTCAAGACAGGTTTGTGGGCCTGCCTACCAGAACTCCTCAAATGGCTAATTTCTGAGGGTGTTTTATCACATTTCATCCTCGAGGTGCGCCCGGCGCTTCCCACAATGAAAGAAGATCAACTACACAAAGAAAGTATTACATGGTAAATAGATTGCAACTATAAATCAAAATTGTCCCAAATAAAATTTGCCAATCCATAGGTTCCACCAGGCCAAACACGTTTATTTAAGTGATTTAACCATATCATCAGGTGCACCTCTTGACAGCATCACCATAGGGTAGAGAACATCCACCTCAAAGTCAGTGCAAATAAAGTGGATAGCATGCACCACATCATCCCTCCACCATCCCAGTCACTGTTATTTCCTTCTAAGCACTTACTAATGAGCATGGTCGCTCTCAACATCATCTCTTCAATCGATTTCAAATGGGCGAAAAGAGCTGTGCTGGGAGCTTACGATTTAAATATTGCTGGTAATTGACAACACCTGATTGGTCGGGGGAATGCGCTAAGAGCATGCAAAACCGCAGTCGGCATCTTGAAATGTCCAGGTCCATATGTAATATCCCTTGACTCTTTAGCAAACCAATCTTTATTCTCAAATCCACACCAACTCACGTAAATCCAATCATTCAGAATCAAGTATATATTCTGGTGTGTATTCCATGTGCTAAATAAGCATGCGTTTTCACCTCCCATGTGTCATATAGAATGACCAGGTAATAAACATTATGCTCAATTACCGGAAAACAGGTTAAACCAAAATTCCTTCATGTTGCAACGGGCACACGTATTTTGATTAAGCCAAACCCAGCAAAAAAGTTTCCGAAAATACACATGAACGAAAAAGTAACTATTCCAAAGCCGCCATCTTTGAATGTACCAATGACTCAATGGACCGATGTTCGTACAATCAAAACAATTTTAAATCTTTAAACTTATTGCCATATACCGGGGGTAAAATGTACTCGGTGTCACAATAAAGCTTTGGCAAAATCATGGCTTAATTGTATGCCAACAATCTAGAGATACTATCATGATAGAGAGCGGTCACTCACCTTAGGAAAGAATTTGTAGCACAACACTGACAGTCATGCCACATGTATTCTATATAGTGTCCCAAATGCATCCTCTTTAAAAGTGTTTCCATATACCAGGCTGAAGTGTACTCTTTGTCACAATAAAGATCATGACATAAACGTATGCCAACAATCTGCACATACTGTCATGACTGAGAGCAAAGTGGGAACACATTCTAAAGGTACTTCAAGCTGTTTATAAGTGTTTTTGTATCCCTGAAGAAGTCCTTTTGGATGAAACGTGTTGGCTACGGCCAGACACAAGAAGATGATTTTGAAAGATTATCAATAAAGAAGTAATTTTCACTGATGAAGAAGATGGAGTGTGTGCATTATGGGACATACTTATGTTGACACTTTGAATAGACTTACTAATTGTCATAAGCATACAAGAAGTTGTGCTGAGTCAATAGTTTGTTTAAGTGGTATATAGAGCACCTGAGATGGTTTGGCTAAACTACATAGAGGAAATGTATAGTAATGGGTATATCGAAACCTTTCAGGAAGATTATGTTTTTGACAATGATGTCATAGATTCATTCTCAGAAACAGTGATAAAAAAAGGTTATCAGCTCCCTTAATTTGTCAAGAGCAGCTTACCTGAAATAATTATAAAAACTAATATTGATTTGCAGGCCAAGATCTTTACACTAACATTTCATTGTATATAATGAATCGGCCAATTCCCATGAAGTGGGAAAGGAGTGGTGATAAAACCGATTTATAAAAAGGATGATCATTTTTATCATTCTGCTCCAAAAAAGTATTGTTTAATAAGTTTGTTAGATGTGAGATTGTAGATCTGACATCCTTAGGGTGGTCTTCCCCAAACATTTTGCCTGCTTGCCTCATATTTTTGCTGATTTCTTTTTGTTGTCCTTAGGACTCTGAGTACTTCCGCACTGCTAGCCGGTGCTAAAGTGCATGTGCTCTCTCCTCTACACATGGTTTGAATGACTTATCCACAACTGGTATATTTAATTTGACTATAAGTCCCTAGTCCAGTGCACTACATGGGCCCAGGGCCTGTAAATTAAATGCTACTAGTGGGCTTGCAGCACTGAATGTGCCACCTACACAAGTAGCCCTTTAAACATGTCTCAGGCATGCCACTGCAGAGTTTGTGTGTGCAGTTTACACTGCCATGTTTATATGGCATTTAACACCTCTAACCAAGCCTTAATCTCTTCTTTTATTACATGTAAGCCATTCCTAAAGTAAGCTCTAGGTAGCCCATATGACAGGGAGCTGTGTTATTAAAATGCAGGACATGCACTTTTAAGTTTTACATGTCCTGGTAGTGGAAAAACTCCCAAATTCGTTTTTCACTACTGTGAGGCCGAGCCCTCTCACAAGTTACCATTGGGAATTCCTTATTACACTTTTAAGCAGTAATTCCTGATTGAGAATCAGTGGATCTGTCATGTTTTATATAATTGGAATGGTAATGATAAATCCTCTTTAATGGTAAAGTTGAATCTATCACTACCCTTTTAAAAATGTCACTTTTGGAAAGATGGCATTTTTCTGCTCTCAGCCCTGTTGCCTACAGTCTGTCTCCAATACACATCTGGGGTGGGTGACAGCAGAACTTTGTGCATTCTCTCTAGAAACCCACACACAAAGGGTGCTTAGGTGTGAATGATGAGCCACCCACACCCTGATGGGTCATCCTGGGCAGGATGGGAGGAGCTGACACTTACACCTGAATAGGCTGTGTCCTGTCATCACGCAAAGAGCTGCATATCCCCCTGTAGTGAGTCTGGAGCCAGGGCAGGAAGGACCTCTGTGCACCCTCACTTCAAAGGCACAACTGACCCTACCAACTCAGTACACTACTGTACCTGTGAAGAACTCTGCCAGGAAAAAAGGACTGCTGTGCTGCTACATAGTCTGCCACTCTGCTGGACTGCTGCTCTGGAAGAACTGCTTTTCTGCTGTGCTGCCCTGCTACTCTCTGCCCTGCTGAGGAAGTGTTGAATGGATCTCACTTGAACCCAGAGTGTCTCAAAGGGCCTGCTGGCTTGCCCCCTTTTCTAAGTCTTAGGGACATCAAAGACTTTTCATCAACCTGCAACAGCACCTGGACTTTGCTTACTGCAAGACTTTCCCTGCCAAGTCATGCCAATCCAGTCCTGGACCCTTGGAAGTAAGTATAAAGTGCTGCAACTGCTAGAATCTATGCATCGACACCACTGCACCGATCTGAACTGGCGCATCTCCCTCAAAGCATTGCTGCTGCCGCAAGGACTGAAGTCATTGCATCACAGACTGCACAGCTCACCGCCTCCAGTTCCCGACACATCGCCTACATCCTGTGGTTCAACAATGATGCATCCTCAATTTGCGTGTCTCGACGACAACACATCTCCTACAATCCTGTGCTTTGACAATGACACACCACCTTTTGCTTCCCGCATCTCAGTCCAGTTGACAACTCATCTAAGGTTCTTTTCATCCGGCCTAGGCAGGTCCCTGTATCCGACCCCCGCTCTATCACGGTCGGACTGAAATTTCAGATTTGTCCCAGTCTAGTGTGACCAGATAGCCCCGGTTTGCACTTTAAGCTTTTAAGCACCACAATTTAATTTATTTAAAAAAAATCATAACTCCAGTTATATGTATTGGTTTTTGATCATTTTGGTCTCGTTTTGTTCATAAAATATACTCTATTTTTTAACTTGGAATGGAGTCTTTTTGTGGTGTCTTCACTGTGTTACTGTTTGAAGTGTTGCACAAATACTTTGCACATTGCCTCTTAAATTAAGCCTGACTAATCTGTGCCAAGCTACCAGAGGGTGGGCACAGATTAATTTAGAGTGTGTATCTTACTTACCCTGACTAGGATTATGGTTCCTTCTTGGACAGGGTGCATACCTCTGCCAACCAGAGACCCAACTTCTAACATGAGAGGTAAAGTGTACAGCAAGATTATACTTCAGGGTTTGAAAGACAGGATATATATTCACCATTTAATTCCAACAGAGCAAAGTGGGTTTATAGAAGGTAGTTCCACCATAGACGACTGTTTTATGGTGCTTGGCTCAAATGTCTAGAGATAAGGGGCAATATATTTTGCTCTATTGTCTACTTCCATACAGCATTTCGTCTAGTAGGTCAAGGGTTATCATGGGTACAATTGAGGCAAATTATGTTCCCATAGTTTATTTATGTAATTTGAAACATTTGATTGGTGGTAGAGATGGATTTAAATGAAACTCTGTCAGATAGAATGGCCAAAGACATGCTTGTGTTTTAGCACCAACTCCATTTGCTCTTTTTCTATCAATATTACTCTCCATTTTATCAATACCACCACTCTCCACTTTTGGGTGGTGCCCATGTCTCATGCCATTCATATAATGATGACTTGGTGATAATGGATGTTACTCAAGTAGGGTTGCAGACAAAGTTATCTGCATTTAATAAGTATTGTGACCTTAATAAACTGACAATAAATATGGATAAAACAAGGGCTCAAGGTCTTTCGTATTTGGTTAGAAGTTAAAACATTTTTCATGGTTTATTGGTAGGGGAAAGTTGGATGGTTGGAAAGTTGGTCTTATAAATATTTGGGTATGATTTATAAAGCTTTTATAAAGGAAATCTAGATTTTGCTGCATTAAAACACAGGTTTGGTAATCCACTGCAGGTTAAGAAAATGTAATAGACATTTTGGGGGGTCCATCTTCAACACCTGTACTTACTGCAAATAAAGTGTTGTTCCAATCACTAATTTTATGTGATGCTTACTTCTCTCTGTAGGGGGGGTGAATATTCTTGGGATTCGAGTGAAAGGGAGAGCTGATGTAACTGTTGAGTTTGCCATCGATGATGCATGTCATGAGTGGGAAGCAAATTTATTATCATAGTGATACACTGCAATGGAATATCTACCTATCTATCTATCTATCTATCTATCTATCTATCTATCTATCTAGAAAAAAAAGTTATATATATATATATTTTCACTGAAAAAAACAAAGGTTAAAGGGGCGTTATAGTTAGGCATTAGCATTTAAAAAAAACCTTAGAAATTCATTGAAAAAAACAAAGGTTACAGGGACGTTATAGTTAGCAAATAGAATAAAAAACAACCTTAGAAATTGTCTGAAAAACCAAAGGTTACAGGGATGTTATAGTTAGCGTCAGATTTTCCTCATGCAAAACCAGTGAAATTTGGCAGTTATGAGCTAACTATAACTTACGCCCGCAATGCACTGCTTATGACCTCACATATTACATCACTCATGACATGGTCAGTGACATCACTCATGACATCACTAATGGCATCTCACACGACATCACTGATGACACCATCCAGTGAGTGGAAGTATTTTGTAAGAGTTTATGATTGTTAAACATGTATACTAAGATACTACAAAAGTTAAGGTAGTATACTAGGTGTACTACTAATGAGTGATACTACTTTTAATATATATCATGTGAGTGACTGTATGTATCCTTCTGCATATGGGTATGTGAGTGGCTATATGGGTGTATAAGTAGTTGTGTGAGTAGCTGTGTAGGTGAGTGAGATGCTGTGAGAGAGGCTGTATTGTTGAGTGAGTGGGCATGTCAGTGGCTGTATGGGTGGGTGAGTGACAGTGTAAGTGGCTCTATCAGTGAGTAAGTTGGTGTGTAGTAACTGTATGGGTGAGTGAGTGGGTGTCGGAATGGCTGTATGAGTGAGTGACTGGGTGTGTAAGTGGCTGTATGGGTGAGTGACTGTTTGAGTAGGTGTTTCATTAAGTGACTTAGTGTGTGAGTGACTTTAATGGACAGTGAGTGTCTGTGTGAATGGCTGTATGGGTGAGTACAGGAATGTGTGAGTACTTGTATGGATGTGTGAATGGGTATGTAAGTGGTTGTGTGAGTGAGTGTATGAGGGCTTGTATGGGTGAGTGAGTGGCTGTGCTGAGAGGTTGATTGGGTGAGAGAGTGGGTGTGTGACTTTATAGGAAAATAAGTGGGTGAGTGAGTAGGTGTATTGGTGAGTGTGTAGTTTTGTGACTGGCTGTATGGGTGCGTAACTGGTTGTATTAGTGGCTGTATGGATGAGTGAATTGTGTGAGTAGCTGTATGAGTGAGTGAGTGAGTGAGTGGGTGTGTGAGTGGCTCTATGGAGGAGTGTGTGGGTGTGTGAGTACTGGTATAAGTCTGTGAATCTGTATGTCAGTGGAGCAGCAAATGCTCACGCTTACTGAAAGCATGTCTGTTTCCCTGCCCGCTGTCAAGCGAACAGGGAAACAGAGATTGCTTTGGGATCTAGGGAGATGCATGTTAGCAGCTCCCTGGGTCTCAAAGCAATGCCGGCTCCTGCAGGCGACGGGGATCCGGCCGGGACCGCTGTGGCCTTCAGGCACCCCGTGGTCCCCAACGAAGTGGCCTGGCCCCGGGGGATGGGGTGCCCAGGGCCGAAATAGTGATGTAATCAGTGATGTTACTGACCATGTCATGAGTGATGTAATATGTGAGTTCATAAGCAGTACTTTTGTGGGGGCATGAATTATAGTTAGCTCACTAACTATAATGGCTGAATTTCACCTGCCCAATATTTGCCCCAGGGACCCCATCCCCCGGGGCCTGGCAACATTACTGAATGCCCTGCTCCCACCCAGGGCACCCATTTTATCATGTTGGGGACCGCGGGAGAACTTGAAGGTCCCCGCAGTCCCTGCTGGCTCCCCGTATCATGCTAAACATGGAGCTCCCTCTGTCCAAAAGCAATTCTGCTGCGCTTCATGCAAGAGAGAATTTTGCATGCTCTTGCTTGTACGAAGCGGAGCAGAGTTTTCTATGGCTTTGTAGGAGCAGTGCTCCTGCCAAGCCATAGCAAACTGCAATGTCCCGGGGGCAGGCACCCCGGGGCATTTTAGAAGCCGGCCCTGGGAGGTGGCGGTCCCCAGGGCCATTATAGGCTCCCGGAGGGGGTCACGTGCCCCCCTCCTTTGTTTTGTATTGCCCCTGGGAGGAGGTGGTCCCCGGTGCCGGGGTCTGCGACAGATACCTTTCTTTTTTAAAAAGATTTGCCCTGGGAAGGTGGCAGTCCCCGGGGCTGTGAGAGGCTGCGCAGGCCCCACCGCTTTTTAGTTATTCAATAGCACCCTGGGGAGGTCCCCAGGGCAGCAGGGGGGCCACACGGCCCCCACATTCATTTTATACAAAGCGCGAGGGAGGTGGCAGTCCCCAGGGCTGGGTTGGGGTCTGTGTGGCCCCCCTGCTATCTTTTTAAAATCTGACAGAGGAGGTGGCAGGCCCTGTGGCAACTGATGGGCCACCTGGCTTCCCCGAATATGTTAATTACTGCCCCGGGGAGGTGGCAGTCTCCGGGGCTTCTTTAAGCCCAAGGAGGGGGGTGCCTGGCACCCCCCTTCTCTTTTTAAAGCTGAACTTGCCTCTGAGATTTGACCCACACCGGGGCTAATATTAGACAAAGCGCAGAATCCTATGCCTAATTTTGTTTTTCTGGCAGGAGTTGCGGCTCCTATGCGTCTCCTGACTAAATTTTTTTTAAAAAAAGGCTTTTAAGACCTGCGGGGTCCCAGAGTGACCCCACGAGCAGGTCAAGGGGGTCAGGGTATTCCTACCCTGCCCCATTTTCTTTTTTTATTCATGTTTTCTGGGATTCAGCTTCAAGCTGAGTCCCAAGATGGCTGCCAATGCTTCCTGGTTGAAGTGTTGGCAGCCAATCACAATGCAGCACCGGGACTGTTGGATCCTCGGAGGATCCGCATCCCTATATATCTATCTGTGCTTTTTTTTGTTTAAATCTCTTTTATTAAACTTATACACAACAAGAAAGGAAAATCAACACAGCAGTTACCAGACAATAGTCATCATGAGGCATTACAGAGTGAGCAAAGTATATCATGTACTTCGATGGTTCAGGAGAGGTGGGCCACAAGAGTCACCATACAAGACCCAGCAACAGGATATAATGCAGAAGATCGGGCGTTCATATCGCATCAGGACTTGGTTTAGAAGTGGTAAGTCAGTGCCCTAATTGTAAGAGTGGTCAGGCGCAATACCTCGTGTAAGTGTCTGCGGCTGGATTTGAGCCAGGGTGGCTTCATGACGTAGTTAGGGAGACCTTGTAAAGTTAGGTGCACAGGGTGGGAGCAAGTACACAACACTCAGGAGGCCCTAAGATGCGAGCTTATTAAGTTTGGCAGGGTGACCTGCGGGGCACTACCCATTGTGCCCGCTGGAGCCGCTCAAGTCTCGTGCCAGTCTGGAAACCCGGGTAGAGTGCGGTTCTTTGCTAGGGGGGTGTTTAGGAATAGCATATGCCGACTACACTTGTCTTGCCTAAAGCCATCGATGCATAATGGTGACTGTGGCATCTGCAATTAATGGTCATGGGAAACCTCAGGACTGCTGGTCTACAGAAATCAGAAAAAAGAAAGAGAAAGAATAGAATAACAGAGGGAATAATACTCCACCAATAGTGGACGGGGGGGGGAAGAGTAGGGAGAGAAGATGGAGAGGAGGGAAGGGGAGAGAGCGTAATGTGTCAGCTCCTCGGACCGGTGGGGGCTCGGGAAAGGGGGAAAAGGCCCAGACACTATGAAGCTGTGGCTGTATCATAGTGAGCTACATAAGGGGCATGAATTCCCCACCACCTCAGCCTGTTTCGTCCTCATAGGTTTCCCCTCTTGGCAATAAAGGATCAGCAAAACGTTGAAGGGTTCTCAAGCGTGGGGGAACATATCGAGCGTGTTCCAGTTTAGAGAGATGTGAGACCAGGGGTTGCCAAGTGCGTTCAAATTTAGCGTCAGTACGTGCCAATCTATGGGAAAGGAGTTCCATCGCCATGACATGCCAGAGACGTGTAAGCCAGAGCAAGGGTGGGGAGCGCAAGCTTTTTTCCAATGAAGTGCAATGACCTGTTTTGCAGCAGTGGGCATGTGAAAGATCAAGCGCCAATCCGTGTGCGTCATTGCTTTAAGTGATGTTGGACGGAGCCCCAGAATGACTACCCCTGGGTCATTTGGTAGGGGGAACCCCACCACCTCCTTAATGTGGCTCAGCACCTCGCTCCAGAAAGTGCTGACGAGTGGGCATGTCCACCATACGTGGAGAAAGGAACCCTGGGCTGCCTGACATCGCCATCAGAGAGGGGCGAAACCAGGGTACATCCTCTGGAGTCTAAGGGGGGTGTAGTACCAGCGGGTCATGATTTTATATGCTGACTCCTGCTGCATTATGCTTTTGAGGATGCGTGGGATATCCCTCCATAACTGCTCCCAGTGGTCAGGGAGAATGTCACCCTCGAGGTCTAGTTGCCACTGGCGTTGGTAGGTATGTGGAGGCACTGTGTGTGACTGTTGGAGCACCGTATATGTCCGGGAGATATGCCCTCGGGTCCCATCAAAGACGCGGACCAGGGACTCAAACGGTGTGAGCTGGTGCGTGGCCCCCTCCATGTATGAGGGAGCACGGAGCCAGTGGCGAATCTGGAAGTATTCCAGGCGCGTGGTTTTGGGGAGGTTAAAGTCCTTCCTGCATTGATCAAATGATTTAAAACTTCCTTTCTCAAAGAGTTGCTCTATGATACGGCACTCACCAGTTGACCACGCCAGGAAAGATGCTGGGTGCAATGCCGGCGGAAAGTCCGGGTTAAGCACTAATGATGTATTGGGAGAGGGGAATGAAGTAAGGCCGCGGGGCACTGCGATTCTATCCCAAATCTCCAGTACCGTCTTTGTTGGGGTGGCAATATAAGCACTACGATGTCTAGCGCTTCTCTGTATCCAGGCCAGGTCCCACAGTGGACGGCAGGCCACTGCCCTGTCCATATGGAACCAGTGTTTTTCGCTTTCACGAACCGCCCATTCCGATATGTAGGGTAGATGTGATGCCCAGTAATAGACGAGCAAGTCGGGGCAAGCCAGACCGCCCCGATCGCGCGGCAATAGTAGAACCCTTGTGGAGAAACGCGGTCTTCCTCCTCCCCAAATGAAAGCGGTTATCTCCCGTTGGAGGCCCAGGATATCCCTTTGGGGAATCGGTGTAGGGAGCGCCTGAAAAAGATACAGAACTTTCGGTAGAATTGTCATTTTGACTGCATTAAGGCGACCTAGCCAAGAAATGGGGACCGATTTCCAGCGGCGGAGCTCAGTTCGTATAGAGGTTTTGCAGGCCGGCCAATTCGCCTGCGTCCAGGTGTCTAGAGAGGCCGTCACGTTAATACCGAGGTAGCGGATTAAGTGTGGGGCCCATTGGAAGGGATTAACACCCCCCAGGTCGTCCAATTGCTGGGGAGGGAGGTTGAGGTTGAGTGCCTGCGATTTAGGGAGATTGATCTTTAGGCCCGACACCAATTCAAATTGGGAGAGTATATCCAAGAGTGCGGGGAGGGAGCTCGCAGGGTCTGTGAGTGTCAGGAGAAGATCATCAGCAAAGAGCGTAATCTTATGTTCAACCCCCCCCAATCGAAGTCTTCGGATGTTCGTCAACCGTCGGATGGCAATCGCCAGTGGCTCCACAGCAAGAGCGAAAAGCAGGGGTGAGAGCGGGCACCCTTGGCGAGTGCCCCTGCGGACAGAGAGGGATGGAGTAAGGAGACCATTAACACGAATTCGCGCCGAGGGCGCTGCGTATGGGGCCATGACTGGTGCGATCATAGTCGGCCCAAGACCTATACGATGGAGGACCGCCCGGAGAAAGGACCAGTCAACCCGGTCAAAGGCCTTCTCAGCATCAAGGGAGAGGAGGAAGGCTGGTATTTGGGGGTGTTGGGCCTTTTGCACTAAATGGGCCACGCGGTGAATATTATCGGCTCCCTGATGTTCCCGTATGAAGCCTACTTGGTCAGGCTCGATTAGGCCTGGGAGATGGGGAGCAAGTCGTTGGGCGAGGATTTTAGTATATAGCTTAACATCCACATTTAATAGGGAGATAGGCCTGTATGAAGGGCATATAGTGGGGTTCTTCCCTTGCTTGGGGATGAGTGCAATCTCTGCCTCGGCCATCGTTGGAGTTACAGCCCCATCCTCCGCAAAAGAATTGAAGAGGCGTAGTAAATGGGCCTGGAGCTCCGGAATGAAAAGGTGGTAGAAGGCCAATGTTAGGCCGTCGGGACCCAGTGACTTTCCCACAGGCATGCTTTTCAATGCTTTTTGGAGTTCCGCCACTGTGATGGGCTCCTCCAGCTGTTCCTTAAAGAAGGGGGTTAATGGCGTCCAGGGGCAAGATGCCAGAAAAAGGTCTATCTGATCCACACAAGCATCTCACTGGTTATACAGATTGGAGAAGAAGGTGCTAAATTCCCGCTGCTTTGCTTGTTCTGAAATAGCCCATCCCCCTCCCGGCAAGGCAATTTTAGAGATATGGCCACGGGACACCTGGAGGCGGAGGCGACGTGCCAGCATAGAGCCCACCCTGTTACCCCCCCATAAAATTTTTGTTTTAAGGCCAAGAGGGAATGTTCCGCTTTATTCACTCGGAGGGCTCCAAGCTGGCCTCGAAGCGAGGCAAGCTTCTTTCGCGATAGGAGAGAGTGCGTCCCATGGCTTTGTTGCTCCAGTGTTTTAATGTCGCGGGAGAGGTTATCTTCCACTAAGCGGGATTCCCGCCTGCGGGCTATAGAGATGGAGGTGATAGTGCCGCGGATCGTGGCCTTAAAAGTGTCCCACAAAGTGTGTTCATGAGTCTCCGGGAGATTATTAGTAGCGAAATATGATTGTATGGCCTGTCTTATTTCAGCCACGTCCGCCTGGTCGCGGAGGACATGTGGAGGAAGGCGCCCACCGAGGGACGAAGCTCGGATGCCTACCCACACCGGACAGGGTGATTTCTAAGTGGGCATGATCTGAGATGGATATGTTCGAAATCACCGGAGACTCCAAGGAGCGAATGAGCGATTTGGATATGAAGAAATAATCGATACGAGAGGAAGAGCGGTGGACATGCGAATAGAAAGTATAATCCTGTGTTTCCGGCTCCCGATAGCGACAGGCATCTATGAGGCCTAAAGCTTCTATGTCGCGTTTAAGCACCGCAGACATGGCCCCTGCTCCCTGGAAGGAGGAGGTGGTGCGTCCACACTGGGGTTCCATACAAAATTGAAGTCGCCCCCCAAAATGACTGGGTTAGATTCCCGAGAGAGTGAGTTCCGGAGTAGATCGCGGTGAAAGGCATCTTGTGCTTGATTGGGTGCATATACGTTAAGCAAGGTAAGGGGTTTACCCTGCATTAAGAGCACAAGCTTAAGGAACCGACCTTCCTTGTCTCGTACGGTGCGTGTGATCTGCACAGGAAGGCCTGCTTTTAAAAGAATAGCTACCCTTGCTGTCTTGGTGTGTGCGGAGGCCCAGAATTGTATAGGGAATTTAGGATGAGACATGCGTAGAGTGTCAGTGCGTAAAAGATGGGTTTCTTGGAGAAAGATGATGTCTGGGTCCTGTAATAGGAGGTAGCGCCAAATTTGCCTCCTCTTGTTCGGGGAGTTTAGGCCTTTGACATTAAGGGAAAGAAATTTAAGATGTGCCATAGGGCAGTACAGGTAATGACATGCGTTGGCAGGAATGAAGATCATCACATCTCTCTCTCGCTGGGCTCTGGGTCTGGGGCATAAGCGATAATTGTAGTAGGGTGCGCGGGGAGCTTGGGGGCATGTCCAGGCAAGGAGTAAGATGGGTGTTCCCATTGATGCCCAGAAGTGCCGGCCAGGGAGCTGGGTCGTGTTGTCGAGTGCGGGCTCTCTCCTCACGAGTCCCGGTGGAGAAGGTGAGGAAATGGGAAAGGACAGCAAGGAGACAGACAGAAAGAGAAAGAAGTATCAAACAACGAGAAGGCCAACTGGGCCAAGAAGAACCATTCCAGTCCAGGAGCGGCCCAATGGTAGCCACCAGGGCGGCTCTGAGGAAGTCACTCCTCTTGAGGACTAAGGAAATGGTGGGGTGGGCCATGGAAATTCCACGGGGCAGCCATCGTCCGCCCCCCAGTGGTCGGCGCACAGGACTAGCAATGGGGAGGTACCGGGGCCTTCTCATAGATGTTTTCAAAGTCCCTCTACATGGTATAAAGTGAGCCTTTGAGGGATAAGCGAGGCCGTGAAGTGAGGGGCACCAAACCGTTAGTAGGGGGGAGAAGGACATATGCCGCATGAGAGTCGTGCTAAGTGAGAAGTTTCTATATTAGCATGTGGCAGTTTAAGTATACATCACAGTTAATCAGAGTGGCCTGACGTTATTTCTCCAGAACGGCTATCTGTATACGAAATTGGGAGTAGGTCAACAGGACGAAGACGGTGTTCCCCTTTATGCAAATAAGAGCACATCAGATCGAGGGTCACTCCCCAGCGCCCGAAACAGCAAGAGAGGGGGGCCCGTCCACAGACCCCCCCCCTTCGAGGATTGCGAGGCCTCCATTGCTTTCAGATGGTGGATGATGTCCTGTTTGGCTTGGAGGGCCGCTGTACTGGCGTTGGAGGATTCAGCGTGGGGGGACCGCACCCTCGACCACTCTGGGCAGAGTGAGATCTGGGAGGCCGAGTCGGCATGTGTGGGGAGGAGGGTCGGGATCCGGGCGATATGTGCAGCAATTGGCAGGCTTCCTTAAAGGATCTCAGGGATCTACGCTTTCCCTCCCAGTGGAAGATCAGAGCAAAAGGGTGGCCCCACTGATATTTGACATTGGAGTCCTTTAGTTTAGCAGTCACTGGCTTGAAATCCCTGCGGCGGCGTAGAGTGAGGGGGGATAGATATTGAAATATTTGGACGTTGTGTCCCTCATATACCAACTTCTCCGTTGCCCGGGCTGCCCGGAGGATTGCCTCCTTCTCCGTAAAAAAGTGAACTCTGGTCAGGATGTCAGGGACCAGGTTGGCGTTTCCGCATGGGGGGGCAACCCGGTGGGCGCGATCTAGAGTTGGGGGAGAGGACTCTTCGTCCCCCCTGACTGTTTGGAGGAGGTCTGCAACATAGGTCATTATGTCCTGCCCCTCCGCTCCTATTTTCTAAGTCCTCCTGCTTAATTTGAAGCTCCACATTTTCCTCTCCGAGTGCTAAGACACGATGCCCGAGCTCCTCCTGGTCCTCCGTGCGCGAGTCGAGGGTGTGTTCCAGATCATCTACTCTGGCACCGATTTCAGTGACGTCTCGCCGGATGTCTGTAAGGTAGGTTTTGACCTCCTGCTTGAGGGATGAGATCTCAGATTTTATTTCTTGGAGGAAATTGGACATAAATGCCTGCGTAATGGCTCCTTCATCGGGTGCCGCCATTTTGGAGGCCATCACGAGGCCCTCCTGCATTGGCGCCGGGGTGTGCTTATTCCACAAGTCCGTCACCGATGCGTCCTTAGATGCTGACTGTGCCGCAATTTTCCCCGTTCTGGGTTTAGTCATGGTTCTGGGGAAGGGGGTGCAGTCCCCGCGAGCGTTCGACTGCGTCCAGCCAGGGGGCCCCGCTGCCGTTGAGAGTTCGCTCTGCTAGAGCAGGCCTGTTCGGGGAGGGAGCAAGAAGGAGCAATTCCGGGCATCAGAAACAGCACCCCCCGCCACGCGGGTTGGGATATCCAGCAGGGCAAGATTCATGACCACACCCGAGCCCTTCGTCACTCCAGGCCCAGGTGGGTGCGCAGTCTCGGTAGTCTCCTTCCTGGGGGTCGAAACCCCTCCACGTTCCGGCCTCAGGCGCGTGTGTTGCAAGGCTCCAGCGGGATGGGGCACCATGGGTGCCCGAGCCCCTCATCACCCTGGGCCCAGGCAGAGCCGGCCAGGTCTGTTGCTTGCCAATGCGTCTTCTCCCCCCCACCTCAGAGAGAGGCCATAGAGAGCAGTGTGAGGTCCGGGCCCACACCAGGGCAGGTTCCCGGGTCAGCTCCTCGAGTGGCCCAATCGCAGAGGAGCCGAGGCGAGTTATGGGTGCCGCCGTAACAATGTCAGGGGCCGGACTCTGCAAGCAAGGCCTCGTGTTGCCCAAGAGGAGCATGGCGCGGCAGCCCACGTGTAGCCCGGGCCATTCGTCACTCCAGGCCCAGGCCGAGTGCGCAGGCCGCACTCCAAGGTCACTGTTCCGCCGACAGGAAGGCCCCCAAAAGTACAAGGCCAGTGGCTAGGGGGCGAGGACCTCCATGCCCATCGCCAGTCCAGAGCTCAAGCAGGGGGTGCGGGCTCCGCTCGGCCACGGAGGGAAACAGGCCGTTGTGGCACAGCAAAGCAGGGGTCACAGGCCTAGTCAGGCCTCAGCGCCGGCGGATTCCCCAGAGGCAGCAGTCCGATTTCCCTCCCCCGCGCTATCTCGACTGTCCATGGGGGGGAAAGGATCAATGGAGCGCTACCGGGTGCGATAGGATGCGGTGCCCCGGGGGGGTCCAACGTCATGCATGGCACCAGATTGATGTCTCTCGCCCCCCTAGGGCCGCGTCTCCACCCCAGGGGTCAGCGCCAAGTTCTCCTCACCTCTGTTCTCCCCGATGGGCGGTGTGGGGGTGTCGCTGGTCCCGGGCTGATATCCGGCCCGGGCCCCGCAGATGTCGCCTCGCAGGTCAGCCGCCAGACCCGCAGAGTCACCCAGGGCCCTCAGCACGGCTCGCTAGCAGGAGCGGGGGAGGCGGGGCAGGAAGACGCACACCAGCGCTGTCCGCAGCCCCGTCGCTCAATGTAGGGCTGGTCTCAGGCTCACAGGCTGGCAGGGATCGCTCTCGCGGCCTCCGGCAAGATGGCAGGCGGGATCGCAGCAGTGGATCGCCTCCGTTGTCTCGGGACGGGTTTCAGCTGCAGGGCCCCCGTGTACAGTCTGGAATCTGCAGCGGGCTAAGAGCGGCTGAGGGGGGTCATGGACTGTGCCCCCCATGCATTTATATGCTTAAACAGGGCCCCGGGCTGACCCCGGAGGACGGAGCTCGAGCTGCATCGAGGTCCAGGCCACGCCCCCCCTATATGTGCTTTTTTCTTATATTTCCAAAACTACTGAACAGATTTACACCAAATTACAAAAAAAGCACTTCCTTGGACCAACATCTACCTCCCTGACAAATTTGGTGTAATTCCGTTCAGCAGTTCGGGCTGTAGCTGTGTCTAAAGGTCCTATGGGATTTACAGGTGGAAAACGTGCTTTTAAGCACCCCCTGGTTCTCGGCCCCTGCTTGACGGATCATCTCGAAACTTTCAAGACAGCAGCTGAAGTGAGCGTCATCTCAGTTCCGAAGATTTCATGAAGATTCATCAAACGGCGCCAATGTTATTGCAAAATGAAAACTACCTACTGGTGACTGCTAGTAGGTAACATATATGTATTCACTGAAAAACACAAAGGTTACAAGAACGTTTTAGTTTGTACAAACCAGTGAAGTTCAGCAGTTAGCTTAGCTAGCTATTACATACGCTCCTGCAGTGCACTGCTTATGACATATTACATCATTTATGACATGGTCAGTGACATCACTGATGACATCTCAAATGGCATCACTGATGACATCGAGGATGACATCATCCAGTGAGTGTGAGTGTTTTCTTAAAGATTATGGGGCATATTTACAAGGGTTTATCGCCATAGGAACGGCAATTTTTGTGACTTTCCTGTGGCGATAAACCCCTCTCCTTATTTACAAGGTGGCGTTAAGCCACTTAACGCCACCTTGTAAATAAGACCCTCTTTCATGCTACACTTAGCATGAAAGGGGCAGGCAATGGGTAGTGTGGTCGACGTTTCGCCACAGCACATATTGATCTTGACACTGCCCCCTATTTACAAGGGTGGCGTAAATACGGCACAGCGCCATAATTAAGACCAAAAATAACCTGGTCTTAACATGGCGAAACGAGGAGAAATCATTAATTTCTCCTCGTTTTTGCTGTTTCTATGTGTGCTGCATTGTGCAGCACACATAGAAACAGCAAATCGACATGAATGATTGTTTATGTGCAGGAAAGTGTCCCTTCCTGCACATAAACAATCATTAAAAAAATGACGATTTGCAACTTCTATGTGTGCTGCACAATGCAGTACACTTAGGAGTTACAAATCACCATTATTGATTGTTTATAAGCAGGAAGGGACACCTTCCTGCACATAAACAATCATTCCTTCAACACAGGCACCCTTGCACTGTGGTGCAAGGATGCCTGCGTTGCGTTGAAGCTAGGCAGCTGAATTTAGTGCCAGCGCTAGGGAAAATGCAGGGGTGCACCGTATCATTGTAAATACGGCACATCCCTGCATTTTCAGAATGGCGGAGCAATTTTAGCTTAATACCATGCTCCGCCATTCTATTGTACATATGACCTTATGAGGGGTAAATATACCAATGAGCTACAAGAGTTAAAACAGTATACTTTCTGTATTACTAATCAGTGATACTATTTCTAATATATATAGTGTGAGAGGCTATGTGACTGTGTGTATCTGTGTGTGAGTGGGTGTCTGAGTGCCTGTATGGGTGTGTGAGTGGCTGTATGCGTGTATAAGTAGGTGTGTGAGTAGCTGTGTGGGTGAGTGTATTGGTGAGTGAGTGGGTGTGTCAGTGGCTGTATGAGCGAGTGAGTGGCTGTGTGAGTGGCTTTTGTTGAGATTTCGATACCACAAATCTGGAGAAAAACTCAAGGTACTTGAATGATCTGATTGGCTGGCCACACCAGCCAATCGTTCCCAGAGTCTTGGAAAAAAGTGAGAAAGGACACATAAATGGGAATGATGCCATTTGAGATGTTATCAGTGATGTATTCAATAATGTAATTGAACATGTCATAAGTGAGGTTATAAGCAGCGCACAGCGTGGTACAAGGATCAGTTCATTACACTATAAGTGATAAATTTCAGTGGTTTTTAAACTTTAGCTCTTTTCTCATTTAAACCTTCAACTATAACATCACTTTTACTGATTCTTTTTCAAGTCATCATCATCATCAAATTACTTTATTTCAGTCATAGACCATAAAACTGACAGGATATAAAAACATTTTAACATGATTTAGAAATTAGCAGTACAACCATCACAAATAACACAGTTTAAAAGTATGTTTGCAGGTTCCAAGCCTTATACAAAAGATGATGCCACAGTTAAACAAAATACAAAACAATCAAATATAGGATAGTACTTCCATAAGAGTTATAAAAAAGCTGATGCATAAAAGTGCTTAAAAGAGCAATTGTCTAAAAAAGCAAGAACCAGCCATTTGTCTAACAGGAATGGTTCTATGTAGACAACAAATTATTGCGATTGTAATAATTTGTTATAAGGTGGCACAATTGCATAAACTATAAGACCCAACAGAAACTAACAGATACTTTTTATTTCGATATTTAAATTTAATTAGATCTTATGCACAGAAGAAGCAGCTACTGTCTGTTTGGAGCGGACAGGCCAAGCTGACTGTAGAAATTTGGCAATTGAAAACACAATGCATGATCCGGTATTCGACCTAGACATCCTCAGGGCCAGCTATAGTGGCATATTCCCAAATATCTACACAGAAGCAGGATCCAAGGCCCACGCTGTCTCTCATATCTATGGCAGAAAAAAAGGAGATGGCCATCTGTTTCCTCAGCTTCCCTACAGGCAGGGCAGAGAGCACTGTCCTCTTGCCTGCACCTCCAGTTATTAGTAAAGCATGCTAACAGTAGTGTACTGAGCCTAAATTTTATGTACAGTGACCTAGTGAACGGTGGGTCAATCTCATTCTTCCTGGTTTCCTGTTAATTAATTCCGGAGCGGCAGAGCAGTGCAGTGGAAGACAAGTGGAGCCGCAGGAGCAGGCAGGAGCAGGACACCTTGGGACTAGGAAGAAGCCAAGGTAAGTTTCCTGGCCAGCACTAATGCAGTGCAGGCCTTACACTACGCGGGAGGAGGAGGGCAGGGGGACGGGGGGTTTAGCGGGAGGGAGGGCCGGGGATTTTAGTGGAAGGGCGGGCCAGGGGTTTAGCAGGGGGGGTGCGGAGGGGTACAGGGGGATATGTGACTCCGTCAGCCACGGTACTCTGCGGAAGTTCACGGAGTTTTGTAGTAACTCCGTGAAATTCCACGGAGTACTACTACGCCACCTCTGCCCAGGGTTAGTTCTAACCGTAAGTAGAGATCTTGAAGGAAGCAATCAGTATTATTCCTGTTCTCTCCCCTCCAGGATGTGGGTTTTCTGGTTATATCTGATGGAGTTTGGCCATTGCAGGCTCTCAGACAACATGACAGGGAGAGATCAATCATTTGTAGTGAGGTCTTAGAGTTACTTGCTATGCAGGGGCCTAGTTACTGGAGGATACTCCATTGCTGGTCGTCCTCACTCGCTATGTCCCTAATTAAAGCTGAGGGCTCAAAGCGTGTGTTGAAATTGCCTCCAACTATAATGGCCGTGGATCTGTTGGCCGTCACTAAGTTTTCTCTCAGCTGTGCTAGGACCACTGATTCCACACTTTGTGGGTTTCTCCTACAATAGATATTGTACAGGAAAAGTTTTCTTACCATTCCAGGAACAAAGTTCAACCCCTAGAATGTCATGGGAGTTAGTGTTTAGTTGTTTTGTCTCGCAACATAGTGAGCAGCTAACCCATGTAGCCAGGCCCCCTGAGGGTCTGCCTGCATTCGATCCCAATGCCGGTATCTGGAAAACTTTGAAACCATTCCTCTCAAATGGCACTAGATCCCAGGTCTCATGAAACATGATTATTGTAGCTTATTGATGTAGTCTCTCCAGTCCTCATGAGCCAATTATCTCCTCAGACCCGCTATGTTCCGTGTTATTATTGGTAGGTTAGCAGACCCCAGGGGACCGGCAGCAGCCTGGTCAGCCCGGTCACTATGTGGAAGTGTTGATATTGCTGGTGGGATACAACGAGAAGGGGCAGAAATATGAATAATTCCCTTATCCACAACTATCCTTAAATCAGGGTTGTGGGAATTCGGTGGGCAGGTGTTGGTTGACTCACCCAACCCTTGGTCACCACCCTACATTGATCTTGGTTGGGAATTATCCAAGTCCTGCAGTGTAGTTGGCTCTGGGATGCCACTGCAGCCTGTAGCAAGAAGCCAATCTACCTCAGCTAAAGAGGATAATGGTGCAAAGCCATTGAAGGTTGCGAGCTCCAGTGGCGGACTTCGGTTTTGTCTAGGTAGTTCAGGCCTCACCAGCAGGGCTGCGGTGTTATAAAAGTAAGAGAGTGTCAAAAGTTGAATCGCTTTTGGCTGAAACTGGCCCCTGAGGGCCTGGGATATCAAGACATCCACTTGTTGAAAACACCGAAATTTGGCAACAACACAATCCTCATCAAAACATTTTTGATGTGGCCCCACCCACCCAACCCTGAGGACCATCAAAATATCAGTAACAGGACAAAGTGAGCGTGTTGGTATGTTCAATTTAGTGTTCAATCAATGAGAAACCTTATTACTTAGTTCAGAAGTTGTTTCTTCAGACCCAGAGGGGAGCACCGGGATGTTGTCAATTTATGTTTTTTAAATGTATTTTAAGGCATTATTACCATTTGGACCATTATCCATAACTTTTATCTGACACTACTGAAATGTCCAGTTGTTGCTCAAAACGTGCACTGTTGCTCTCTATCTTGCACTTGCTCTGTGAGTTTCTGGGAAGTTTGAATTGATGCTGCCTCTGTGGTACTTTCTCTGTGTGAAAAGGATGGAATGATTATGCCACATATGTATCTAACCAGCATCTATCCCACTAGCTCAGAAGTGTAAACCAACAGTTCACACCCCATGCCCATTCATACATAGGCCTCCTTGCTGAGTCTGCAAATTATTACAACTCTGCTGAGAAGTTCCTTCAAAAATAGAAGAAGAAGCTCTGGAACTTTCCTTTTCAAAGTGGAACAACTATGCTCGGAAGTCCAGGTTTTGCCTCATTAAAGGCACAGCAGCCTATTTTTGGAACGTGCCACTACTGTCCATTCAAATTATAGCATCCTTACTTACAGCATCATTCCTGCTGAAAAGAGATGTAAATTTCTTAAGATCTAGCAGCCCTGGTATTTTACCGTCTAGAGCAGGTATAGTAATGCACTCTGCTTGAAAGTTCAAGAATCTATCTGCCCTGTCAAGAGATCTGCTATACCTTTGAGTAGACAATGACAACACTATGAGCAGGTGGTCACAGTCTGAATTGAATAGAAGCACTTATCCTCAAGGCTTCTATTCTTTAAATCAGACAGTACAAACAGGTTTTAGCAGGATTGCTGAACTTGCATTGCAACAAAGTGGACAGTTTGCAGCACATCTGTCATGCGATAAATAGGGCAGAACCTGCACTCCCCAGCAGTGATGAAGTAGGTTTTATAGGGAATCACATGCACTGTAAAATATTTCCATATGGTGTGGCTATATGAACACTTGATGAATATGATAAATTTATGTTTGGGCACCAAATATGTACTTACTAAAAATGGAAATGTGTTATTTGAAACTGATACTGATAAGCTATTGCTTGGGTGATGCAAGTGACAAGCTGAGGTTTGAGTCTGAAAATACTGAGGGGTATATTCACAAGAACGTGTGATAACTACCGCAAGAGTAGCGTAACGCAACTTTCAATATCGCAGCCTATCTCAGGAAAATAACCCTGTGTCAACGTGGAATTCACAACACGGCGGTAGCATGCGATAGTTGGCAGACACCGCGGCCAATGTCCGCGATACAACCACCTCGACGGAGATAAAAACACAAACCACAACGCGAAAAAAGCTGCGATGGGCCAAAGCGCGATAAGAAAACAGTGACAACCAGCGCGAGGGCAGCAATACGCACGCGCAATGCGGGAAAAAGCACAAGAACAGTATACAGAAAATGCCACAGAACAAAATACATCAACAGCGGAGTACCACGGATGCACCCTGGCCAACTGCAGAGGACAACATGCACACCACAACATCCACGCACCATGGAAGAACAGACCCTACAGGCACACCACATGAAAGAGACCAGTGGCAGACAAATCTGAGCCGCAGGAGCGACACACCCACCATGCAGCATACGCACATAAGCAGAAGTGCACCCGGACAGTGACAACATCCCGGTACAAACTGCAACACCTCCACAACTGAACACAGGACACAACTGATTCGGAAAATGTGCACAACATGGCAAATCACATCCGAAACCCCAGGGACATGTAACATGACAATGTACAATTCCAACCTGTGACCTGCAAATATGTTTTATTCACACATGCAGTGCATTTGGACATCTACCACTGTCCCATGAATGCCACGGACGGTCACAATGTGACGTGCTCATGAGAAGTAAGTGTCAATGATGGAGTCCCTACAGGCCATTCCTGCCGCAGCTGCAGTGGGATGTGGGCCACCTGCCCCATCACCACCATCATCGTCCGGTACCTCTGGAACTGGGATCCATGGGGCCCTGGTGCGAACACAGATGTTGTGCAACACACAACATGCAACGATCATCTTGCACACGACATCCGGGCTGTACAGGAGCTTCCCACCAGTGCCGTCCAGGCACCTGAAACGTGACTTCAACACGCCAAATGTGCGTTCAACGATGCCCCTGGTGCGTATGTGGGCCGCATTGTACTGCCTCTGGGTGGGTGTGTTCGGGTCTCGGAGGGGTGTCATCATCCAAGGGCAGAGTGCATATCCTTGATAACCTGTGACAATGCAGGGAGAAAAGAGTCAATACTTGGTTCGGCAGGATGTGATGGCAGGCCCACCAATTTAGTGACGCCTGTGCTGGCTGTGTGTGGGGTGAGTGTAAGCCAGCCCTCAGGGAGTAGCTGGTGCTGGCAACTACACCAACAGTCATCACGCACACAGACATGCAATGTCAGAACTACAAGGGGGGATGACTCGAGGCCCACAGGGCTAGTCGCCCCGGATGCACAGCGGCCGACACGGGCCCACCACCACGGGACGCTGACCTGCGGGAGACTGGGGTAGGGTCATGAGGGCAGAGCAGTGCCTCACATGTGTCATGGCTGCATTCCGCATCTCCACACGTTCAGCTGTTGTGTGGCTGTGGTGCCATGTGAAGTCTGTATTGGGTGCAGGGTAGCCCAGGATGACCATGGAGTGGTGTGGTCGTGTCTGGTAGGTGTTCGTGTAGTTCAACATGTCGGATGTGGTTAGGTCACGTGTGCATCCCCACAGTTGTGCCTTGTGCGTTGGTGGCTGTGGGATATGTGGGGTGTTGATTTGGGACTTACCAACGAGCAGTCCCATTCCATATGTGCGATCCTGGAAGCGCTGGTTGATTATGGACTGTCGGAAGATGAAGGAATCATGCACACTGCCTGGGTAGTTGGTGACGACATTGGTGAACATTCCCCGGTGGTCTACTATTGCCTGCACATTGATGGAATGCGTGTGCTGCCTGTTGCGGTAGTGGTGTGCAGTATCCGCAGGGGGCACAAGTGGGACATGTGTGCAGTCGATTGCCCCCAACACGGCCGGGAATCCGGCTATGGCGTAGAAGCCTTGCTTAGTCTCCAGCTGTTCCTGCGCAGTGTTGGGGAAGTGTAGGTACTGGGGTATGAAGCTGATGATGGCATCCAAGACGGGTGTGATGAACTTTGATAGGGCTGGCTGTGAGACCCCTCCGACTCTGGCAGTTGTTGGTTGGAAGGTCCCAGAGGCCAACAGGTGCAGCACTGCCAGCAGCTTTGTCTGCGGTGGGATGTTTGTTCTCCGCTGTGTTGGGACCGTCAGCCTGTGGGTGATGTGGGTCAGGATGCGGAGGATGGTTGTCCTTTGGGCCTGTAGTGGGCAATGACTTCCGCGGGCGTTAGGTCTGTGAGAGTGGTGCGTTTTCGGTAGGTCTGCTGTCTTACTCTACGCTGCCTCTGTGGTGGTCCGGGGGGGAGCGGGTCCGGGTCCTGGGGGTGGTGGCGGTGGTTGTTGTGGCCCTGTTGGGGCTCCGAGCTGCATGTAGAGTAGCTCCATGGCGTCATTTGTTCTTCGGGTATGGCTGTGTGCGGGACTCCGTTGCGTACTGCAGGTAGACGTCCGTCTTTACACCTGCTTGAGGCAGGTGTTAAATACCTGCGGCTAACGCACCTTATCGCCTGTTTTGTGTTCTTATCGCCGATGTGGCTGGTCGTTGTGAATGTTGAGGTGTGATGTTGTCTCGACTTTTCACACGGGAACGCCCACTCTGCATCTCATTAGCGATATTTGCGGGGGTCCTCTGTGGCGATGTTTTTTGAGGCTGCTATTGTGGGTAAACTGGTGCTGTGGGCTGTTTACACCGGCTTGTGAATGGGGAGGTAGATTTATCACGACTTTGGCTGCGATGAAGTGCCGTTAATTCGGCGTTAGCTCCTTGTGAATATGCCCCTGAATTTCCAAATATTTATTTGAAGCAGACACTTGAGTGATAATCAGCACTCCTTTCTGAATCCCTTATCTTTAATAAATCTCTCACCCATCTGCTGTTCAGACTTGTAAGGTCTCTATAACCTGAGACAAAGTACTGCTGTTAGAGGCTATCATATTTGTCTAGCTCAGTATGTACTCCCTGAGATTGCAAGATTTATGGGGTTTTGTGATTTTTCTACTCTGCACTTTCAATAAGACCCTCAATAATAAACTGTGGGGCATATTTATATGTTTTGTGACAAAGGACAGCACAGCAAGTCACCTTGCAGGGCTGCTCTGCGTCACAGGGAAAGGGCAGGAATCCACTTTATTTCAAAAATGGCACATTCCTGTCCTTTCCTCTTCCGCTGGTGCCGTTTTGGCAGCCTATCACCAAGGCAGGCACCCTTGCACCTCCGTTGCATGCAGGATTGCTTTTTTGCAGGAAGGGCTACCTTCCTGCACAAAAGCAATCCTGAGAGGCTTTTCATTGTTCTATGTGTGCTGCAAAATGCAGCACACATAGAAAGTGGAAAAATGAGGAAAAATAAAGATATTTCTCCTCGTTACACCTCACATGTGAAGGCAAATCTTTTTTGGCACGTTCCCAGGTTTGCAAGCTCTTGTAAATCTGGGAATGCATTAAAATCCATGGATGCTGCATGGGAACACCCATGGAAACAGCTCTCTGGCATAGAGCAATGCAACGCAATGGTTTGCACTGCGTTACATTACTCGAGATTTATGAAGCCACGCAGGGTCTTAAGTAGCTTCATAAATCTCATTTATCATTTGCGTAAGAGCGATGCACAGGGGCTCATAAATATGCCCCTCAGAATCTACCTTGATGGGCAGGATAAAAAAGGAAAGGAAATGTGGTATAGATTGATGCTATGGTATTTGATAGGTCACTTGCAATTGCATTTTTTGAATTGTCTGAATCCACCCATGGTTTGATAGACAAAAGTTAAGGTATATTGCAATTATAAATGTACTTCTTTACCATCATCTTCTTAAAATTTATTTAGGACAGGAAAACCTATTACCCCATAAAAGTAGTGGAACAGTTCATGAGCCCTTCGGAGTCCCACGTTATTTTTCACGGACTTTATGCTGTAAAATACACTTTTCAAACTTTTTTCGGGGATGATGGCTCTGGGCCTCAACACCTGGTCGTGCCCCCTCACTTTGCATGCTCAGTCAAATCTACGTCCCAAAATGTTTAAAGGTCAACAGCAGCCACTGGCCAACAGAGAAAATGTAGGACTCTTGATACCAAAGGTGGTGGTGGTGGTGCTTTGGGCAGATGCGGAAAGGAGCCCCACTGCTATTTCTGCAGGTTTACCTACTGCATGTATGTTTTCCTTCCTGTCCACTGGATTGACTTGTTTATCAGTTGTATCTGTGCTTTTTTGTTGGAGGTGAAGTCACTGACACATTGATATATGAATGTTTTTGTGATTTCTTAATTGAGTGAACAATGGAATGAAAATAAACATATTCTGGGGTGTCTAAAACACTGCAGTGAAAAGATTCACAAACTTAAAAAGCCTTTGGAAAGAAGCCAGGTTGGTTTCTAAAACAGAACAGGCAACGTCAGAGTAAAAAATTTAGAGAAAGCTATGGGTATAGTAAGCAGTAACATCTTTCTTGTGATATAGGACTTTATACAATGTATTACTCTTACACCTCTCTTTAAATCTGCTTCTGCCGCTCTCCATATACATTGCTTCCCATGGAAAATAGTCTTGCAGCCAGCACTTGTTTACAAAATGCCTCTGACAAAGGCCCTCCTCCCTAGGGAAACTCTAAACACGGTTTTGCATGCACGTGATTGCGCGAGAGCCTCACTGTACTTGTTCGGCACGTCCCTTTGTTATCTAGGGCACAGCCGCAGACGATACTCGTGTCTACGTGATCAGCACCGGCCTGGAAGAAACACGATCGTTTTCCAGACCTTTTTGTTAGCGTGTAACAAGAGCCAAGCGGAGCACTTGTCGCCCAGGACGAGTCTGGCAAGGGGATGCAGCTACTGGGAGTTCCTTTTCAGAGAGACGAGCTCTTGCACCTGCTGCTGCTGCTGCGTGCGTGTGTGTTCACAAGCAAGCAGTGTTTGACCACGGAGACGGCACATGCTAAAACATTTAAATGTGCTTGTTTGGTTTGATATGCATTGTTATACAGCCAATAAATGTTGTTGTCCTATTTACTGCAATGAATGAATGTCTCGTTTAAACAAACATGCCTATACTACACCTTGGGGCCACACTGCGCAAAAGTGTACTGTCAAGTGACAGATAGAATCTTGTAAGTGAGCAGCAGGTGCCAGCATACGCTGCTGCTACTATTCGCACACAGCTGTGTGACACGTGTTCCTTATGTGCAATGTCATGCTCGGCGCACCATGTTTGAAGCACGCTCTTCCATCCACACTCATGCACGGCGCCATGGATCTAATTCTAATTAAAGTGCAGTGTGGCCTTATCAGCGGTTTGAAGCACTTTATAAATGGTGGCATACAATAAACATACATGATATGTCTGGCACAGATCGATATTGAAAAAGGACTATGGGGCTTATTATCAAGCCCATTTTCGCCGCTTTATCGGCCGTTTTCGGCCGAAAAGCGAGAATTTCACTTTGCACAATTATCAAGGACACGCTAACGCGTGTTTCCTTGAGTAAGCAGCCCAATTAACTCCACTTTGCATGTCAGCGAAGAATATCGCTAATGACATGCAAAGTGGGCGTTCCCTTCCATTCCTCCCTGGAAATCCACGCTGACATGGCAGCGCACTATTACCAAGCCTCGAGCAAACCCGCGATGCGATTGAATTAACCGCGCTAACCGCGGTTATCGCGGGTTTGCAACGCCTGGTTTGAATCCGACTTAGCCATACTTGATATGGCAGGTGGATCGTACGGCTGAGACCCTGGGGCATATTATCAAGGAAACACGATAAATATCGCGTTTCCCGCTTTGCGCGATTCTGTTTCACGCCGCTATCGCAGGATTTAATCGCCGTGGAGATATGCGTTGATAATAACGCGATATCTCGGCAATTAAATCCTGCGATATGCGGCGTTAAACAGAATCGCGCAAAACAGGAAACGCGATATTTATCGTGTTTTCTTGATAATATGCCCCTATGTGTTCCGCCCACAACCAGGCTCTCAGTACATCTCCTTTCTAGTAAAGTGTCAAAGGTCTGATACCTCCACGCATATCAATGTGTAATTTCAAATTTTGAAGGTCCCTGTAGAAACGAGAAACTGCTGCATCCACAGAGTAATTCCGAAAGTACCAGTGACATTTTTGATTTTCATGAAGGTATCACTTCTAGGGCCTGATTCCGATGCGGTTAGGAAATCGTTCCGACCGAATCGGTTTGGGAATGGTTTCTGACCGACTCGGATCAGGAGAGTCTGACCAACTGAGTACGATGCATCCGGATGCTTCCAGATATGATTTGGTTGGACTTACATTGACTTCAATGGGAGCCTATGTTCCGACCGAATGTATAGGCTCCCATTAAAGAAAGGGGTGGCTGGGGAAAATCAGGCACCCTGTAGCAGGCACCCCCGGTTCTTGAGGAGTCAGGACGAGACTGCTCACAATGTCCTCCTGTTCAACTCACATATTTTGGGCCTTATTACAATGTCACAGTTTCGATGTTGGAACCGACCGACCGTAGGTCGGTGGTTTCGACCACCTAATTATAATGCGACTGCACATTGTGCGGACGCAAACTCCCATTTCTCTATGGGAGGTTGTAATGGGGGTGGTTTCCGCCCACAGCACAAGCTCCCATAGAGAATGTCATAGAGCATCTTCATATTAACACACCAGGTGTATACATATTCAGCAGGATACGGCACCTACAGTCTTACGCACCACTGTTCGTGAAGGGGTACTTCACGTATTTATATTTAAGGATTTTGTTTTGCCCCTCACGCCATCTCTAAAACTCTTTCCCCTTCCACATGACAGCATATAAGTTCAATTTACAGTTGATATTTATTAAGTAAAATGGCTCAAAAAAGCCCCGATGTCAGTGCAGAAACGACTGCCACAGAGCTTGAAAAAATCTCTGACGCATAACATTCTATAATCCCACACCGGATGATACATGAATGCTGCTCATCAGAATGTAGCACATGCCACACATTATGTGAGCAGACTTTGAGCAGCTTAGACTTGCCTGTGCCACTTCCACACAGACTGTCATAGAGCATCTGTGTATTAATGCAGCATCTGTATAAATAATCAGCAGGCCATGGCACATACATGCATAATTACCAATGTTTGTGAAGGGGCACTGCACATCTTCATTTCAAATTATTTTTCATCCCTCTCACCATCCCTTTTTTATGTAGATACAGACACACAAAATATATATTACCAAAAACACGCACAAAATGTATATTACTAGTGTGACCCATTACCCATACCTGCTTATATGTTTAATTAGGTAAAAAGGAGGAGGTTTGATGTAGTGATAGGAAGTAATGTCTCAGGTTTTATACTTTGGCCTTAAAGTTTGAAAAAATGGCTCTTCGCTCAGTGAGAAAAGTTTATTGAGCTTACTAATTGTGCTTATCTTTGCTTAAGGAAGAAACCTTCTTGTAATTTATTTTAGTCCTGTTGTAAGTGTTTTAGGTAGTGTTTCCTTCCACAAACGAAAAACATAGCAGACATGTTCTCCCACTCATTGTTTTTGAAACAAAATGCAAACTTTGTGACGTTGACAAACAATTTCAATATTTACCATAAACTTGAAAGGGGTCTTCTCAACTTCGCACACCTTTTTACACACATTGCACACAGTGAAACGTGAGTTTGACACCGTTTCTCTTTTACTCTGATTTTGTAAAACAGAGAAATATATTTTCTTGCCACCATTAAGCAGTAAATATATGTGGTTCGAACAAACACTGTGCTCAGAATAGGTATTGGAAAAAAGATCAGTAGAGCGTGGATTCTTTACTGCTGGCAACCCTGCCTAATGCACTGATGTGATCAATGCTGACAGTTTTGAATGGACTATCACATCACTTACAGTAGCCTGGGATAATTTTCATTTAACATAAGTAGCTCTTATTATAGAAATGGTTGGAAACCTCTGGCCCAGGTATTCAGGTGAATCATATTGGTTGCTGCAGGAGAGGCAAAAAGTTTGTTTGACATCCACTGAAACTTTCTGGATTTACCTTGCAATCCTGGAAATCAAAAAGGTCTAAACCATTCTTTAGGTGATGCCTGCATCTTTCTCCTTGGCCTTCTTTCAGGGATAGAAATTTTGTATGGGGAGGCATGTTGGCCCTTTCCAGTGCAGCAGTGGTCTGCTATGCCTACAAACTCTGACCTGTAAACTGTAAATAAGAATAGCCATAATTCATTACATGTTATGTTATGTTAAGTGATTTGTAAAGCGCATGGCTGTCCCGGCAAAGGGACGTCCCAGTGCTGAAAGCCAGGAAAAGAGGGTGAGAGAGGGAACTACTGATCAGCGGAAAATCCAGGTCTTTACCGCCTTTCTGAAGGGTAGAAGGTTGGGGATGCTTCTGATGAAAAAGGCAACGAATTCCAGAGGGTCGGCAGCAGCAGCTTGAATGAACGCTCTCCTGCTCTGGTTCTATGAAACCGGGGGACACGTGCCAGATGGAGGTCAGCTGAGCGAAGGATACGTGTCGGGATGTAGGGATGGCAAAGATCACTCCGAATCACTGGGCCTGAGCCTGCAAGAATTTTGTGCGCAAAGCAAAGCCCTTTAAAAATGATTCTTTGCTCTATAGGTAGCCAGTGAAGGTGACGCTGAAGGCCGGAGACCGAGCAATGCCTAGGTAGGGCAAACAGTGTGCGGGCTGCAGCATTCAGAGTGCTCTGTAGCCTTTTAGTCACAGACTTATTGAAGCCAAGTAGCAAACCATTACAATAGTCCACCCTGGCCAGAACAGTGGCATGAACAATCAGCTGGCGAGTGTGGGGGTAAAAATTACCAATATGGGTTTAAGACCACGCAGCAAGCCAAAACAGGTACCAGCAACAGACTTGGCATGATCTTCGAAAGTAAGGGCGCTGTCGACCCAAATGCCTAGATCTTTTACGACGTTTTTCGGCAGAGTGGGAGCGCCGAGCTTCGGAGGCCACCAGTTGCTGCCCCAGAGATATGAGTCTTTACCTAGTAGGAGGATCTCAGATTTAGTGGAGTTCAGCTGGAGGCAATTAGCCTCCATCCAATCAGAGATGGCGGTCAAGTCCTCCTGAAATTTAGTGGCATCCTGGCTAGGGTCCTTGGTAAAGGAAAGTATTAGCTGCGTGTCATTCGCATATGACACTAGAGAGATGTTGCGGGCTTTGGCCAGCAAAGCCAGCGGCCGAATGTAAACATTGAACAGGTTCGGACTCAATGCCGAGCCCTGGGGAACACCGCAGCATAGGGAATGCATGTGGGAGTGGAAAGGGGGGCGGTGACTTGAAAGGACATGTTGATCAGAAGCGATGTAAACCAGGCGAGGTCTTGATGTTTCTTCCATATGTTTTAGTTTAGCCTTGTCAAAAAAATGTAATCGAAGGTGTAGAAACACCTTGAACCCCGCAATGTTTTACACTTGTTTTACACTTAGAAATTGAGAAGTAATTTGCGCTTTAGTAAGAAAGATGGCACACATTATCATGGAAAAAATTCTGTCATGTTGATTCATTATTCACAAAAATACACTTTTCAATTTAAAATTGCTTCCAACGCAGTACAACCATTGTATTTCTAGCAAGCATTTCAATTTTAAACTGGAACATGTATTTCAGTAATATATTGTGTGGACTGTTTTTTTGCAATGATAGCAAATAATATGAGTTAATTGTAAATCTGATTCGAGACATTTAATAACATTAATTTTACAAAAACATGAATGCTAATCTAATACTAATCTAAAATGATTATCCATATTTGATCTGTGATCCCCTAAGAGTTACGATAGGCTTGGAATATCCTTGATAATTAATTCATGGTTACAAGAATATCACATTTCTCGGTGGCAAGATAGTGAAAAGATTGCAGTGATATGCATGTCAGAATTTGGATGGACCTTTGTTATTCTTTTGACTGCTATTCACAGTTGAATACCCGTGGCTCTAAAGTGAAGGCCTAGAAGTGAGCTTTTGAGCAACTACTTTTGGATTACCCGCTGCTCTGACTTTGGGTTTGTGGTCTTGAAGTAATTCAACACGCTACAACTGTGGAAAATTTCTATTCACCTAAATGGGATTACTCTATTAAAAACTTCACATGACACAAATTTTTAAGTCAAGAGGTTGACAGGTACACATTTGCAATTGAAAAGATACCATCTGTCTGGTTCTATGGGCAACCATTTGTAGTTTAGTAAATTACACTGCACATATTCCTCAGATGGGCACAATAGCGTACAGCCCTAGAGCTATATTTACAACACCAATATGCACAATGCAGAAAACCCTTCAGGTAGCTTTAAATAGTCACACTCAATATTTATTTCTCTCTGTTGGTTTAACAAGGGATCCCATTGTAATGTCACTGTTCTTATAATCTCCTTGGGATTTGATTTGTGTGCAGTACAACCATGGTCACTGTTGAATCTTCACCCTGAGTGATATTACTCGCAGGCTCACTTATATGAGGGAAAGAGGCATTGTTTCGGCCATGAGCCATGACCCAAAATTTAGGCCATTGGTACCACTCAGGGGAAGGGTTCATACATGATATTTTTGCAAGGTATGGATGCCTAGAGATAGAAAATATGTGATAGCAAGTCATCACTCTTTGACTTTTGTCAACCATAGGCGAAAAAAAATGTTTTTCATATTTTTGACAAATAGCATACAAATTCATTATAATATGTGGAAAAATAAATCTAATTCCACCAGATTAGTAAAATTCATTATTATTTAAAAATTATTATGATTATTAATTGTAATATTAACAATATAGTCCCTAAAATAATAGTAATAAAACGTCATTGTATTCCTCATATATTGATATATATTATATGCATCATTTTCACTAGTAATAGTTGATACATCTTACATAGGAAATGTATGTCATGAGTGAACATAAACACAATTTTATTATTCACATTCATCATCATCTTCTTCTTCTGAATAGGTGTCACCATTATGTGCGTCCGTTAGATTTTCCCAGGCAGCAAGTCTGTACGTGTCAGTGCACTTGAGGTCATTTAGACAGCAGACACATGTTGGCAATATGCAGTTCCTAATGCAGTTGCAAGCTAGTAGATATCACACAGGCTAAGGCTGCCCCTCCATCCAGTCCGCTACCAGTTTCTCTGCTCCATCATGTTTTTCCAACTTCCACCCTCTCCCAATTGGACTAGGTGCCTGTGGATCATTCAGAAAACATCTCTTGCTTATAGCAGCTTGATAATTTGCATGTTCGGCATGTTTCTTCAGACAGTCCCTGCAAGGTGAACGTTGATAACTGTCTATCTCACCCTTCTTTGCGCAGAATAGGTGATATCTCAAGTCATTCACGTGATGAACCAAAGATTTTGGTGCATACAGCAAGCACGACATTTGCTCCAATTTGTTCATTAGTTCTTCAGAGAGCTCCCTTTCATTCACGAGCTGCAAAAATGTTTCCTCTGTATGTCTGTTGGCAGACAGGATTTGATTCCTTCAAATTATCATATATATAATGACAAATGTGTATGTCTTGGTTGCTGTCTCTCTTGATATAACGTTTTAGTAAAATTATGTGCAACATTTTATCATAAACTTAGATTGTTTTTAGACTGTTTTCTAAACATATGAATTTTACATAGTTGCCCAATTGTTTTTATTGATTGTTTCATTAAATGGTTTTTTATAATTGCCTTTTGGGTCCTCTTTTAGACTGATACCAAGGAGTGTGTGATTGTGAACAAAGTGGAGAGTGAGATAACTGATTGTGTCAATGTCTCCAAGAGATCATTTTTGTTGATACATTGACTATCAGGTTGGGCCGATCAATTTCCTTGGTTGTCTAGGAATATGTGGAGGCTGTCAATGAACTCGGAGTCCAATTTGCCTCTAATATGCTTCATGGTTGATTCGTCCATTCTCTGTATTACTCTGCGTGTCATGAGGGTTTCCAGGCTTATAGTGAGGTATCACACGCATTATCTCTTTGTTAGGAATATATTGAAATAGTTTAGCATATGCTTCATTGCTCATATATTTGTAGTTATCACCAGTTTTAATGCATGATCTTCCTACTTTGCTTTAACCCTTGATGCATGATAATAGGCTTCAGCTGCCACTATGTCCCTACCACAAACTGCTAAGATCTTTGAATCACAATTAATGGTTGCACACTCTTGAAGCCTTTTGTCAACTCTAAGCTCCATGGCCTTGATTAATATCTCACGCGTTGATGTTCCCTTTTATCTTTCCACAAAATATGCATTCTTCAGCATACACATTTGACTTTAATGATTTTCTACTCTTTAAGCATTTACTCATGCACTCACTCGTTCCAACATCATCACTGATGCTTGCTTCAGCTTTTCTTCATAGTAACCAGGCTCCTGCACTTCCTGTGGTAAAATACTTGGGGAACCACGCTGCTTTCCATATTTCTTGCAATGTCTAACAGTGTAATGTGATTGCTTACTTGAGCTGCCTCTAACAAAGTTTACCATGATGAGGAGTCCTGTGGGCTTGTCAGCGTAACTCCATGTTTGACGTTTGACCATAAATGAATTATACACTGGGGATCAGAGGGACAGGATGTGCTTGTTTCAGTCTTCTTCATGATGCTGCACGGTCATTCACCACCAGCTCTGGTAAAAGAAATTAATTAAAACATTTATACATTTTACTTGGTGTACTAATTATATTCATAATTACTTTTATAATTATTATCAATTTATATATATCACATTTATTGTAATTGTAATTTCTAATAATAAAATTCACAATCATAAAAATTATAAATACATTTCCATTTACATCATGGAATATTGGGAGTGGAGGTGTAACACACAAAAGGCAAAGAGTTATGACTTTCTATCACATATGTTCCATCTCTAGGCTTCCATTCTTTGCCAATAAATAATATTAGGACACATCCCTCCAAGTGGTACCGATAACATGGTTGGCTCAATGCCTAATATGGGTAAATGAAACAGCTTGTCAATGGGGGTGTTGGGCTGGTTCTCCTAAAGGAATTTTTCCCTGATACTCTGCGGGTCTGACATTTTGCAGAGCAGCTTCAGTAGTGTAACTTAAGACCTCAGAAAGACAGTGAAAAAACTCAGTGTATTTGATCAGACCAGTGGTCCATATTCAGCCCATAAGACATCTACATTTTTTGTTGCTAAAAGCTCTGGCATTTTGAATTGAAGTAGGGCCAGAATTTGCGGCCCGCAGTTCTTTAGCAGTGTGCTGTTTGTCAGCAATACAAAACCTGTGACAGGCCCGAGTTCCACTTACTTCCCATTATGAATCAGGCAGAGTGGAATCACTGCTTAGTGTCATACATTAATTCTTCAGAGCCTGATTAAAATAGTTCCAACCTTTGATAGTAAGATCTGAATATTGAAATTCAATCTGCTACTGTGGATCAGGAGTAAACACCGATAAATTACAAGTGTTGGCATCATCAGTGTGCAGAGAGATTATGGTCAAAATTTATGGGAGATAATGTTGCACATGCAGTCGACACATCTGAAGCACTTCAGACCAACACCAATTTATCAAAGCACCCCATACATTCAGTGATTAAACCACATGTCCTAACAGAAATCAAAGGATGTAAGAGGCCTGAACATAGGAGAATGGACAGATACATCATGATTTTACAACATCCCTCAAATAGCTGTAGGCATATGGGCATTAACGAGCACTTAACAAAAAAATGACAATGTTGTAACAAGACGTCCGCAGCCAAATATACCACACTCCTGGGATCCACAGAAGCATCCCTAATGGTGGGTCAAGTTTGTCTGTTGGAGTGGCACTGAAGATTCTGACAAATATAACTGCTCATAAGATTTATTTAAGTGAGCCCACTCACCCCTTTCCTGGTACTCAGATTATGAACCTCCGCTTTAGCGTGGGACCCCCTAATGGAGTCAAACTCAGTGTGATGCTCTATGGAAAACAGTTTTGAGCTGTAAACTCCATTGTCTGCTTATTAAAATAAAGTCAGTTTTATGCAGCTTGGGTAATGGGTAATAAGCAATTTGATCATATGAATGTATGCAGGCTGAGCTAGAAAGACTGTTCTCTGACTCAGCTTGGTATCTACGGACAGGTTGTATTGTAAAAGAGAGGGCCCGACTTACATCAATATGATTTAATTGAATATGAAAAGGGACCACACCTTCCAATTTTGGGCATTGTGTCACATGTGTAATTTTTCCACTGTTAAATATGGGCTCTCTCCACAGTCATTTTGGACTATGTAAAGTAGTATTACTTTATGTACTGTAAAAATTAAATTCACAAACATCCAACCAGAGATCTCCATCTCTCCTATATTTTCTGTATGGAGATCTTTGATGTGCGTTCAGAGATCGCACCACACACAGTTATAGATTTTAGTGGTAAATCTAGGAAGGACAAAGAATAGTAGTGGAGGAATGGAGAATAATTACTAACAAATGGGTGAAGTTTAAGGATATTAAAGGAGGGATTTAGGGAGAGAAATGCAAATACACAGACATTGGAACAAATGAGTAAGGCAACTTTCATTCCCAAAATACAACCCACTTCTGCTGGCCACTCCAGCCAAGCCCTGCAGTAAAAACACCACATATGGCCAAGCACAGGAACTGCAACACACTCCCATATAAATGAAAGGAAGCAGGGAATAACACTAAAACTAACCACATATTGCAACAAATGCATAATAAGTTAAAATAAATTATATTTTATATAAGATTATTTTTTAAATATGCTCTCCGTTAGAATAATCTATAAAACAGTGTTTTAAAGTTGAATACATATTTTTTTAAATCATCAAATTACTGTTTAGTTTAATATTATTTAAATAGTAACTTAAATTATAATCATATTAATAATAATAATGTAACACATGACATACAGCCAAGCTTGTAATACATTCGGTACACTTGATAAAGTAAGGATATATTTAACTTTTTAATTAATATAATTTATGATTTTTTTTTCCTTTAAAACATAACCTTAATTTTAGACCTGGCCCGCTCTGCAGGGTCACGCCCAAACATTTTGCCTTCACCTCTCCTGTTTTCTGAACCGGTTTTTGTTGACTTTTAGGACTCTGTGCACTTTACCACTGCTAACCAGTGTTAAAGGCTTGTGCTCTCTCCTCTAAGCATGGTAAAATTGGCTTACACCCAATTGGCCTTTTTAATTTACTTGTAAGTCCCTAGTAAATTGGTACTACATGTACCCATGGCCTGTAAATTAAATGCTACAATTAGGCCTGCAGCACATATTGTGCCACCCACTTGCATATCCCTTTAAAACATGTCTCAGCCCTTCCATTGCAGCCTGTTTCAGTTTTAAACTGTCAATTCGACTTGGAAAAAGAAACTTTTGCATGGTGTAAACCTTCCTTTTTAATACATATAAGCAGGGCCACTAGAATTCTGCAATTCTGCGGCATCAGCTCTTAATGCATTATTATGGAGTTGCTGTATTTGCCACATAAACCACCATCTGCTGCATAATCGGAAGATTTTAACAAAAAATATTGTTTCTACCTCAAGCAGATCAAAAGTTACTAAAACGTTGAAACGTGCATGCGCAGTGGAAGGCCCTTTGCAAAGGTTAACTGGTCATCTTTCGACTGCTTATTTCTTTATTTGCTTCTTAACCTGGTGCTAATGAGCTGAAATATTTGTACAGACAGTATTACCCTGTGTAAAAATTGCACAATAATAAAGTAATACTATAAACAAATGTGCTGCATAATTTGCTTTTCTTGCCGCTTAGTTTAGTCAACCCTGTGCATGATTTGATGCTCCCCTGTCGCATAATACCAGTGGCCATTAATATAAGTCACCCCTAGGGTTGACCCTAAATAGCCCATAGGGCAGGGTGCATTGTATTTAAGAAGTTGGATGTGTACTTTTAAGTTTTACATTTCCTGGTAGTGTAAAACGCACACATTTGTTTTTCACTACTGAGAGGCCTACCTCTCCCATAGGATAACATTAGGGTTACCTTGACACATTTAATAAGTGATAACATTTATGTGGGAGCAGGTATAAATGTAATGTTTAGAGTCTAATAAGCTGTAATTTAAAAGCCTCTTTAATGGTAAAATCAAATTTTAATTCATAATTCTGAAAATGGCATTTTTAGAAAGAACTGCTACAGAAGAAGAACTGCCCTGCTGCAAGAAGACTGCTCTGCTGCTTGAGGCCTGACAGCTTTTGTGCCAAGCTACCAGAGGGTTACTCACAAGTTAATTTAGTGACATTTTATGGCTCGCTCAGAGAAGGATTGTGTCTGTTCCTTCAGTTGGGGTCCAACCCCCTCAGCCAACAACCTATTTTCTCACATTTAATATATATTTATATAAAATGTTAGGTTTTGAGCTAGTCTGTTGTGTCTTGTTAATGTGAACAGGAGTTATGGAATGTGTATGTATGCATATTTATGTATATATATATATATATATATATATATATATATATATATATATATATGTATGTATATATAAATATATGTATATATGTATATATAGATGTATGTATGTATATATATATGTAGATATTTAAATGTATTTATGTATATATATGCATATAAAGATGTATGTATATATGTATATCGCAAACAACATAAACTGGGTCCAATTTCGGGCAGTCTCGGCGCTCTTTTCACAGGAGGTGCGTTGCTCGAGGCTGGACCAAGCCACATGACATCACCAAACCCTCTCTGCTAGAGAAAGGAATGAGCCGCACACATTTCGGTAAATTTAAAAGATTTTATTTCGTTTTGCAGCGCTGGCGTTTCCTGATGCATTTCGGTCACCATTGACCTTTTCAAAGGGGAAGCCACGGCATCTCAAAGGCTAAGCAGTACACCAACAATAATTGCTTCTTTTAAAATGTTTGCCCCCTAGTGGGCGCCTCGATAGGCTGACTGTCTCTCAAAGCATGTTGGTTCTCGTAGTGCGCTGTTAGCCCCATAATTTTTCCCTTCAGTGGGCGATGCCGGTATGTTATGCTGCATTCTCTCTTTACCGTAATCCCCTCACATACCACTATCGAGGCGCCCACTAGGGGGCAAACATTTTAAAAGAAGCAATTATTGTTGGTGTACTGCTTAGCCTTTGAGATGCCGTAGCTTCCCCCTTTGAAAAAGGTCAATGGTGACCGAAATGCATCAGGAAACGCCAGCGCTGCAAAACGAAATAAAATCTTTTAAATTTACCGAAATGTGTGCGGCTCATTCCTTTCTCTAGCAGAGAGGGTTTGGTGATGTCATGTGGCTTGGTCCAGCCTCGAGCAACGCACCTCCTGTGAAAAGAGCGCCGAGACTGCCCGAAATTGGACCCTGTTTATGTTGTTTGCGGAAGCATCAAGGGCAGTAGGCAGCCACCAAGGACTGGACCTTGGAAGGACACCAGCAGCCTGAAAAGTGGTATGTGAGGGGATTACGGTAAAGAGAGAATGCAGCATAACATACCGGCATCGCCCACTGAAGGGAAAAATTATGGGGCTAACAGCGCACTACGAGAACCAACATGCTTTGAGAGACAGTCAGCCTATCGAGGCGCCCACTAGGGGGAAAACATTTTAAAAGAAGCAATTATTGTTGGTGTACTGCTTAGCCTTTGAGATGCCGTGGCTTCCCCCTTTGAAAAAGGTCACTGGTGACCGAAATGCATCAGGAAACGCCAGCGCTGCAAAACGAAATAAAATCTTTTAAATTTACCGAAATGTGTGCGGCTCATTCCTTTCTCTAGCAGAGAGGGTTTGGTGATGTCATGTGGCTTGGTCCAGCCTCGAGCAACGCACCTCCTGTGAAAAGAGCGCCGAGACTGCCCGAAATTGGACCCTGTTTATGTTGTTTGCGGAAGCATCAAGGGCAGTAGGCAGCCACCAAGGACTGGACCTTGGAAGGACCCCAGCAGCCTGAAAAGTGGTATGTGAGGGGATTACGGTAAAGAGAGAATGCAGCATAACATACCGGCATCGCCCACTGAAGGGAAAAATTATGGGGCTAACAGCGCACTACGAGAACCAACATGCTTTGAGAGACAGTCAGCCTATCGAGGCGCCCACTAGGGGGAAAACATTTTAAAAGAAGCAATTATTGTTGGTGTACTGCTTAGCCTTTGAGATGCCGTGGCTTCCCCCTTTGAAAAAGGTCAATGGTGACCGAAATGCATCAGGAAACGCCAACGCTGCAAAACGAAATAAAATCTTTTAAATTTACCGAAATGTGTGCGGCTCATTCCTTTCTCTAGCAGAGAGGGTTTGGTGATGTCATGTGGCTTGGTCCAGCCTCGAGCAACGCACCTCCTGTGAAAAGAGCGCCGAGACTGCCCGAAATTGGACCCTGTTTATGTTGTTTGCGGAAGCATCAAGGGCAGTAGGCAGCCACCAAGGACTGGACCTTGGAAGGACCCCAGCAGCCTGAAAAGTGGTATGTGAGGGGATTACGGTAAAGAGAGAATGCAGCATAACATACCGGCATCGCCCACTGAAGGGAAAAATTATGGGGCTAACAGCGCACTACGAGAACCAACATGCTTTGAGAGACAGTCAGCCTATCGAGGCGCCCACTAGGGGGCAAACATTTTAAAAGAAGCAATTATTGTTGGTGTACTGCTTAGCCTTTGAGATGCCGTGGCTTCCCCTTTGAAAAAGGTCAATGGTGACCGAAATGCATCAGGAAACGCCAGCGCTGCAAAACGAAATAAAATCTTTTAAATTTACCGAAATGTGTGCGGCTCATTCCTTTCTCTAGCAGAGAGGGTTTGGTGATGTATATATGTATATATGTATGTATGTATATATATGTATATAAAGATGTATGTATATATGTATATATGTATGTATGTATATATGTATGTATATATATATATATATATTCACTGAAAAAACCATAGGTTTCATGCACGTTATAGTTAGAAATTAGCATTTAAAAAACCTTAGAAATTCACTGAAAAAACCATAGGTTTCAGGGGCGTTATAGTTAGTTGGACATTTCACTCGTACAAAACCATAGAAATTCCCCCGTTATAGTTAGTTCAGCTAACTATAACTCACGCCCCCGCAATGCACTGCTGATGACGTCACATATTACATCACTCATGACATGGTCAGTGACATCACTGATGACATCACTGATGACATCTCAAATGACATCACTGATGACATCATCCAGTGACTGTGTGTTTCTGTAAAGTTTAAATATGTTTAATATATATAGGGAAAGGCGTATTGGAGAATGAGTGGGTGTATAAGTGTCTGAATGGATGATTTAGTAGGTGCGTGACTGAGTCTATAAGTGAGTGATTAAACGTATCTTACTGAATGCATGGGTTAGTGACTAAACTATGTGAATGTCTGTATCCGTCTGTCTGTTGGTGTGTAAGCGGCTGCATGGGTTTGTGAATAGCTAGATGAGTGTCTATATTAGTTATTGATTGGTTGTCTGAGTATCTGTATGGGTGCCTGAGTGTTTGTGTGGGTGGGGTGTGTGTGACTCTGTGCATAGATGTGTGAGTGGGTGATTCACTGGGTGCATGGTTTCTAGAGTGCATCTGTGATGGACTGTATGGGTGGGTGAGTGTGTGTATGGGTGTGTTAGTGAGTGAATGTATATCTCAGTGGTACATGTGTGAGTAACTACATATGTGAAAGGCAGTATATATGTGTGTTAGAGTATATAAATGGCTATAAGTGAGAGTGTGTGATTGTGAGAGTGGCTGTATGGATGAGTGTGTGCTTGTATCAGTGATTGTATAAGAGCGTAAGAATGTACTAGTATTTGTATGAGTAAGTGAGCTGGTGTGTGTATAACTGTATAGGTGAGTAAATGGGAGTGTGATTAATTATTTGCATGACTGACAAGGTGTGTGAGTACCTCTATGGATGAGTGGCGGTGTGTGAGTGTCTATATAGGTGTATGAGTGCATATGATAGTCCTGTACTGAGTGACCGTAAGTATGAGTCACTGTACGGGTGAGTGAGTGGATGTGTGTGTAGACCTAAGAATCAGTGAGTGGGTATGTAGTTATTGGTGTTGGAGTGTCTATGATTTTGAGAATGGCAGTCTGTAATTTAGAGTGGGTGTATCAAAAGTTATATTAGGGTGAGAGAAGATGCATGAAATTATCACATGGATGATGTCATCAGTGATGTCATTTGAGATGTCATCAGTGATGTCGTCAGTGATGTCACTGACCATGTCATGAGTGATGTAATATGTGACGTCATCAGCAGTGCATTGTGGGGGCGCGAGTTATAGTTAGCTGAACTAACTATAACGGGGGAATTTCTATGGTTTTGTACGAGTGAAATGTCCAACTAAGTATAACGCCCCTGAAACCTATGCTTTTTTCAGTGAATTTTTAAGGTTTTTTAAATGCTAATTTCTAACTATAACGTGTCTGAAACCTATGGTTTTTTCAGTAAATTTCAAAGGTTTTTTAAATGCTAATTTCTAACTATAACATGCCTGAAACCAATGGTTTTTTAAGTGAATTTCTAAGGTTTTTTAAATGCTAGTTTCTAACTATGCCGACAGAGGTAGGACATGTGAAGAAAGTAGAAAAAACGCACAGAAAGAAGCAAAAGAAATGCAGAAAGAAGCAACAGAAGTCCACAAAGATGAAGAAAAGTGCAGGAAGAAGCAAGACATGTGCAGAAAGAACCAACAGAGGAACAGAAAGAGGCCTTGTTGCAAAATCATCCTGTGCCCACAACTTTTTCAGACGGGTACTGGTGGTAACTGACTCTGACTAACCAGGCCTAGAGCCAGTGCTATGCTAAAAGACACTTAGAATTAAGCCTGGGCGTAGTTCGCGAAGTAGCGCTACGCGAAGCTACGCAAAGTGCAGTTTGCACTACGCAAGCTACGCGTAGCACTACGCGAACTGCGTAGTGCACTGTTCGCAATGATTGCACAGTGCCGGATGCTTGTCCGCACTGTGCAATCATTGAAAACGGCATCTTGCACAGTGCGAGCTGTCTTTTACTGCCGCTCGAGTAGATTTTTACTCGAGCGGCAGCTTTCTCAACGCAGACTGGTAGTTTCTCATCGCGAGCGGTCGCGAGCATACGTGACCACTCGCAATGAGAAACCTGACCTCCCCGCGTTGAGAATCTCGCCGGGATGTTTATTTTCCACGCTCGCGATCGGCAACTTGATGTTGCTGATCGCGAACGAGGAAAAAGTCTCGCCGGGATGTCATTTTGCTTGCTCGCGGTTGCCAACTTGACGTTGAGGACCGCGAGCAAGCAAAAAATGACCGCTGCACTACGCTACGCTACGCGTGTTTGCACTGTGCTACGTGCAATTCGCGTTGTGTGAAGTAGCGCAAACTTCGCAAACTACGCGAGCGTAGCATAGTGCTTTGCCCAGGGTTACTTAGAATACAGTGAAAACACCTACAAACACTAGGGAACACTATGCGTTGGGGTACCCCTGTGATTAGCATGACCTCCTCTGTAAGGCCCTAGTACATAATAGGGCAGGGGGATTAAAACTACCTCTAAGTGCAGAAATATGCTACTTTAACTAGTAGTTGCGTTTGCAGAGTGGTGGAGAAAGGGTGCTGGGCGTCCAACCAACACTCAGGAATTCTGCTGCGTAGGACTTACAGGAGGTACCAGGAGGGATTCTTGGCCCCCAAGCTCCCTCAGGACTAAATTGGACTTCATCCCCCATCCCGTAGTCTGCCACGAGGCACGTTTGCAGAGTGGTAGAGAAAGGGGGCCATGGCCTCCGAAGACTTCTTAGCAATCCCACTGTGTAGGACTTACTGGAGGTAACAAGAGGGGTAGTTGGCCCCCAAGGACATCCTTGGGGGGCCAACTTCCCAAACTATTACCTCCAGTCAGTCCCACACAGCAGCATTGGTAAGTACTCATACCAGGCCACGCCCACTTTGCCCGCCACTCTACAAATGCGCTCCCTGGCACGATCTTGGATGGGGATTGTAGTCCCCTTCACTGCTGGGGGTCCTTTAGGGCCCAACTAGCCTACCTTTTACCTCCAGTAAGCCCCACGCAGTGGGATTGGTGAGAGGTAGACAAAGGCCATGCCCCCTTTCTCCACCACTCTGCAAACGCGCCCCCTGGCGCGTTGTAAGTTGGGGGATTAAGTCCCCTTGAATCCTGAGGGTCCCTGGGGTCCAACTTGCCCACCAGGTACCTCCAGTAAGCGCCACAGAGCTGTGTTGCAGAGAGGTGTAAAAAGGGGCGTGGCCTGGACCACCTCTCTGCAACGCAGCCCTGTGGCGCTTACTGGAGGTACCTGGTGGGCTAGTTGGCCCCCAGGGGCCCTCAGGATTGAAGGGGAATTAATTCCCCAACTTAAAACGCACCACAGGGGGTGTTTGCACACATGTCACCTCAGGCCCCGCCCCCTCCCTTCACCACTGTGCAAACACGCCCCGTGGCACGTTTTAAGTTGGGGGTTAAATCCCCTTGAATCCTGAGGGTCCCTGGGGTCCAACTAGCCCACCAGGTACCTCCAGTAAGCGCCACAGAGCTGTGTTGCAGAGAGGTGTAAAAAGGGGCGTGGCCTGGACCACCTCTCTGCAATGCAGGTCTGTGGCGCTTACTGGAGGTACCTGGTGGGCTAGTTGGCCCCCAGGGGCTCTCAGGATTGAAGGGGAATTAATTCCCCAACTTAAAACGCGCCACAGGGCGTGTTCGCACACATGTCACCTAAGGCCCGGCCCCCTCCCTTTACCACTGTGCAAATGTGCCCCGTGGCGCGTTTTAAGTTGGGGGATTAAGTCCCCTTGAATCCTGAGGGTCCCTAGGGTCCAACTAGCCCACCAGGTACCTCCAGTAAGTGCCACAGAGCTGCATTGCAGAGAGGTGTAAAAAGGGGCGTGGCCTGGGCCACCTCTCTGCAACGCAGCGCAGTGGCGCTTACTGGAGGTACCTGGTGGGCTAGTTGGCCCCCAGGGACCCTCAGGATTGAAGAGGAATTAATTCCCCAACTTAAAACGCCCCACAGGGCGTGTTTGCACACATGTCACCTCAGGCCCCGCCCCCTCCCTTCACCACTGTGAAAACGCGCCCTGTGGTGCGTTTTAAGTTGGGGGATTAAGTCCCCTTGAATCCTGATGGTCCCTGGGGTCCAACTAGCCCACCAGGTACCTCCAGTAAGCGCCACAGAGCTGCATTGCAGAGAGGTGTAAAAAGGGGTGTGGCCTGGACCACCTCTCTGCAACACAGCCCTGTGGCACCTACTGGAGGTACCTGGTGGACTAGTTGGCCCTCAGAGACCCCCAGTATTGAAGGGGAATTCATTTCCCAATTTAAAACGCGCCACAGGGCGCGTTTGCAGAGTGTTGCTGGGAGGGGGCGGGGCCTCCGGCACGATCGCAGTGTTTTTTTAAATTATTTATTTTAGGAGGGGGGCTGTGTGTCCCCCCTTCTTTTTACTTTTTTTTGGCCCTGGGGACCCCATCCCCCAGGGCCTGACCCCCATTTTAAAAAACAAAAAACAAAATATGAACGGGAAGGGGGCCGCGTGGGCCCCCCTCCCGTGGCCAATTCCGGTCCCGGGGACCCCATCCCCCGGGGCATGGCCACATATATATATTTTTTATGGAGGGGGGCTGCGTGGCCCCCCTCCTGAGGCCTCTATTGGCCCCGGGGACCCCATCCCCCGGGGCCGGCTTTTATTTAGTTATTTATTTTGGGAGAGAGGCCGCGTGGCCCCCCTCCCAGGCCACTTCTAGCCCCGGGGACCCTATCCCCCGGGGCAGGCCCTATCCGTTGAGGACCATGGGGGGAGCCCCAATGCCCCCACGGTCCCGCCGGCTCCCCGCGTCCTGCAGGAGCCGGCATTGCTTTTCCACATGGGGAGCTGCTGACATGCAGCTCCCCTTATGGAAAAGCAATCCTGCTTTGCTTCATTGAAGCGAGAGCAGGTTTCCCTGCTCTCGCTTCAATGAAGCAAAGCAGTTTGCAATGACAGGGCGGGAGCCGCGCAGCTCCCGCCCTGTCATTGCAAACAGCAGTGTCCCGGGGTGGGCACCCCGGGACACTGCAGGAGCCGGCCCTGGGGGGTGGCGGTCCCCAGGCCCATCAAGGGCTCCAGGAGGGGGGCCGCGCGGCCCCCCTCCCACCTATTGCACAGTCCCGGGGAGGTGGTGGTCCCCGGGGCTCGGGGGTCCGTTACGGACCCCCGCATTTGAATATTAGTGCCCCGGGGAGGTGGCAGTCCCCGAGGTGTGTGGGGGGGCTCAAGCCCCCCACACAGGTGTATTTAAAAAAAAAAAAAAACACCCGGGGGGTGGCGATCTCCGGGGCAGCGGGGGCCGTGTGCCCCTGCAAAATAATTAATAAAAGCCCCGGGGGTGGTGGTCCCCGGGGCTTGGGGGGGCCTTGGAGGCCCCCCACACATTAAAAATAAGAAGCCCCGGGGGTGGCGGTCCCCGGTACTGCGGGGGGGCCGTGTGCCCCCCACAAATATTTATGGAAAGCCCCGGGTGGTGGTGGTCCCCAGGGCTGCGGGGGCCCCCGCAATTACATTATTGCATGCCCCCGGGACTTGGCCCACCCGGGGGCTAAATAATAATGAAGCGCGGGAGACCGCGCTTCGTTTTTTTTAAATTTTTGGCTGAAATTCGCGCTGGGTGCGCGAATCTCACCGATTTGTTTTTAAAAAAATGCTTTTTTTGGCCCTGGGGGTCCTTGTGGGACCCCCTGAGCAGGCCTAGGGGGTCAGGGTGTTTCTACCCTGCCCCCTTTTCTTGTTTTTCGCGTTTCTTTTTCTCTTTTCTTGTGACTCAGTTCTACCGAGTCACAAGATGGCTGCCAACACTTCCTGGTTTGGAGTGTTGACAGCCAACTAGAATAAAGCTCGTGGTCGGGAGGGTCCGCGGATCCACCGCGCCTCTATATATCGAAACTTTTATTTTTTGATTTTCTCAGCAACTACTGAATGGATTTATACCATTTAAAAAAAGGGCGCTTTCTGAACCAAGCACTACCTTTTTGCCAAATTTGGTGTCATTCCGTTCAGCAGTTCGAGCTGTAGCCGTGTCTAAAGTTTCCTATGGGAAATTCATTTTTCGCCCTCTTTTTTTTAAAATTTTCAGGAACTACTGAACGGATTTACACCATTTAACAAAAAGAGTTCTTTCTGAAACAAGGGCTACCTTTTTGCCAAATTTGGTGTAATTCCGTTCCGCAGTTCGGGCTGTAGCCGTGTCTAAAGTTTCCTATGGAAAATAACATGGAGAAAACATGTTTTGGGACCCCCCTTTTTTCTTGGCCCCCGCTTACCGAATCACCCCGAAACTTTCCGGATAAGAGCTGACCGGAGCGCCCCACGAGTTTTGAAAATTTCGCGAAGATTCATCATCCGGCGCCAAAGTTATTGGGAAAACAAAAAACACTTTTCCTATGGAAACTAGGTCCTAACTATAACTACCTACTGGCGACCGCCAGTAGGTAATATATATATATATATATATATATATCCAGTCCAATGTTCGCAGGTAACTCTGCCTCTTTGTGGCGGCGGGCTTCAGCGAGGTCGCGAACCTCTAATAATCCCAACAATCCTTCGTGTATACAGTCACAAATGAAGCCGAGCCCAAATCCATATAAGCGTGGTATTTAGAAATTTGTTTCATGTGGCAAAACGCCTGACGCGTTTCGGAGCAGCCACTCCTTGCTCACGGGTCAAATATTGTTTGTAATCACAAAATACAAATAGTGCACAGATCAAAACCAAAATGAAAGCAGGACTACTATATCACATCAGAGGCTTGGCAAAAACGGCATCCATTTTGAAGTGGTGACAAACTCAACTTGTCGGCCTCTTGCCATCAGGTCAAATTCTTTTAAAATTTTGGATTTTACTCCCGGTTGTTCCTCTTGTCCTGTGGTTGCTTTTTCAATTTCCTCATTGCTCACACCTATATTAGGGTCGATGCTTGTCTCATTAACAGCCTCAGTTGCATCCATAGTTTCCACACGTTTGGACAGTTTGTTAATTTCCACCTTATTTTGATTGGCTTCCCTCAAATGATCAAATTTTCTACAAAACGTGAAAATTTGTCCCAGCTCAGTGAATTTCTAAGGTTTTTTACTTTTTATTTCCTAACTATAATGTCCCTGTAACCTTTGCGTGTGTAACTGGCTGTGTGGGTCTGTGAGTGGATGTGGGAGTGACTGTGTGGGTGTGGGTAGTTGTGGGAGTGGCTGTGTGGGTGTGTTAGTGGGTTTGAGGGTCTGTGAGTGGGTGTGTGAATGGCTGGGTGGGTGTGTGAGTGGGTGTGTAAGTGGTTGTGTGGGTGTGTAAGTGGGTGTGTGAGTGGGTGTGTGAAAGCTGTGTGGGTCTGTGAGTGGGTGTATGAGTGGCTCTGAGGGTCTGTGAGTGGGTGTGAGTGGCTGCATGGGTGTGTGACTCATTGTTTGCATGTGTGAGTGGGTTTGTGAGTGTGTGAGTGAGTGTGTAAGTAGGTGTGTGGATCTGTGAGTGTATTTTTCTTTTTAATTTGGGGTCTGGATCTACAAAGCCACCCAAATCCGGAAGGATCAGGGAGGATTTTGGGTAGGATCCAGAAAAAATGCCTTGATCGTTGCATGGTTAAAAAAAAAGGTTTTTGGGACAATTTCTTGCCAATGAGGGGTCCTCCACAGACCCCTCTATTAGTCCCATGGTGTCAGGGCAACTCTACCCTGACCTATTCTATCACTTTTTAACTTTATTTTCCCCGCTGAAAACCGTGTCCTGATAGACAAAATGGCGGCCGCAACTTTCCTCTCAGGTTGCGGCAAGCCAATCACGGCATTGTTGCTGTCGCAAGGATTCACGAATTCAAGGAGAATCTGCGTCCCTAGATAAACAAATTTTGATTTCAATTAATATCTCAAAAACTACTGAAAGGATTTGCACCAAATAGGAAAAAGGTTTCTTTCTGGACCAAGAGCTACCTTTCTGCCAAATTTGTAGTCGTTTCTAAAATCTCTATAGAAATGAACATGGGAAAAACACTTTTTAACTCCCCTTTTCTCACCCCTCCCACTTCATGAATCGCCGCAGAAAAATCCATGTACAACTACAATTACGAGCGCACATTTTTGGGAAACTTTTGTGAAGATTCGTCAAACGGCGTCAAAGATATAGGCAAGTCAAAAACGCTTTTCTTATGGAAACATGGCCCTAACTATAACTACCTACTGGCGACTGCCAGTAGGGAATATATATACTTACAACAGTAAAGTTTGTAGTATTTATACATATATATATATATATATATATATTACCTACTGGCGGTCGCCAGTAGGTAGTTATAGTTAGGACCTAGTTTCCATAAGAAAAGCATTTTTTGATGTGCTTATAAATTTTCAAAAAAGTTCCTCTTTTTAGATCAGCTCCTATCTTGAAAGTTTGGGGGTGATTCGTCAAGGGGGGGTGAGAAAAAAGGGGGGTTCCAAAACGTATTTTTTCTCCATGCAATTTCCATAGGAAACTTTAGACAAGGCTACAGGTCAAACTGCTGAACGGAATTACGCCAAATTTGGCAGGGAGAAAGGTCTTGGTCCAGAAAGCACGCTTTTGTTTAAATGGGGTAAATCCGTTCAGTAGTTTTTGAAAAATATCAAATTTTACAGATATCAATATTTGAGAATTCTGACATCTGATTGGCTGAGGCGTTATGAGCACGAGCTTGCGGCTCATTGGCTGCGAACGGTTGAAACTAGGAAGTGTTGGCAGCCATTTTGTGACTCAGTTGAAAGGAGTAGGGGGAAAAAAAGAGAAAAATTGTATAAGAGGGTATAGTAGGAACACTGTGGACTTATTTTAAGCAGTCTGTACGGTGCACCGACAGGTAGTGTGAATGCTGCGTAGGTCGTGGAAATTACGTCCGCAAAACAACGATGCGCAGTATTGCGGCAATGTTCAGGAGGCTGTTGAAATCATATCGGGAAAACAACAATGCGCCGTATTGCGGCCTTCCTTTAATATAATGCGCAGTAATGTTTACTTATAATGCGGTGTTCACTTTTATCACGGATAGTGTCACTTTGTCAGAGAAAATTTAATATTATGTGGGAGGGCGTGTTCTCTCCCTGTGCGCGGAACAAAATTAACGTTTAATTGGCTGAGGTGTTCCAACAACGAGCTTAATGTTCATTGGCTGCGAACCATTGAAAGTAGAAGTGTTGCCAGCCATTCTCTCCCCCTCCGCGGAGTAGCAAGGACATCTGATTGGCTCACATGTTCCAAGCAGGACCTTCCAGAGCTTAATGTTCATTGGCTGCGAACCATTTAAAGTAGAAGAGTTGCCAGCCATTCCCTCCCCCTGCGCGGAGTAGCAGGGACATCTGATTGGCTGACGTGTTCCAAGCAGGACCTTCCCAAGCTTAATGTTGATTTGCTGTAAACCATTGAAAGTAGAAGTATTGTCAGCGATTCCCTCCCCCTCCACGGAGTATCAGGGACATCTGATTGGGTAACGTGTTCCAAGCAGGACCTTCCGAAGCTTAATGTTCATTGGCTGTGAAGCATTAAAAGTAGAAATGTTGGCAGCCATTCCCTCCCCCTCTGCGGAACACTATGGCCATTTTATTGACTAAAGTGTTCCGAGTACAAGTTTGCTCTTTATTGGGTGGGAACGGCGTACTGTTGTCAGCCATTTTGTGACGCACTTCAAAGGAGTACAGGAAAAAAAAAAGTAGTAGAGGGAAGGGTAGGAACACTATTAACTCTGTACAGTGGTCACAAGGTGGTGGACAGGGACTGTGAAGGTAAAAATAGTTTTTTATATACTTTAAGGGCCATTTATATAATTTGCGTGGGGCCTACAAATTACGGCAGGAAAATAACACAGTGTGTTGCGGTCTTCTTTTATTAAGTCAGCGGGTGGGATACTTCCCAGGAGCAGTATTTACTTATAATGTGGTGTTTACTTTTCTGACGGGAGTGCTACATCTTTGGAGGAAAAATTATAATATGGAAGAGGGGTTGCAAAAAGAAAGCGCGCTGTTGTGGTCTTCATTTAAATAAGGTTCTGAGTAGGCTACTTCTCGGGAGCAATGTTTACTTATATTGTATAGTTATAGTGCGGTGCTTACTTCTGTCGAGGGGAGTGCTACTTCCTTGCAGCAAAATAGTAGGTGTGGTTGCGCTGCAAAAATTTCAGACTAGGTTTGAAACAGTTTTTATTAAGCAATCACAAATATACTTTCTTAGGAAAGTGTAGCTGTATATATCAGAGGGGTGACAAATAAAAACGCAATTCATAAAATATCCCTTAAGCATGGCCACACCCTCCCTTTTTTTGTCGTCTATAGTTTGTAAAAGTGTTGCCCCACATTCTTGTTAATATAAGAGGGCATCAGTTACTTTTAGATAAAGTAGAAAAGAAGTGCTACAAGAAACACTCCCGCACTACATCATCTCAGCTCACAACAACAATAACAAGTAAAAAACAGTTAAACACAAATGACGTCATATTACCTAGAAATGTACGCTTCATCAAAACATTAAATGAAGCACTATGTATATAATTTTTTTTAGGGACTACTATTTTATAAAATATTAGCAGTGTTACAAACTGTGAGGTAGTAAGTTATCAACGGAAATAACTGTAGTATATGTTGTTAATGTCTCGCACAGATAGATCTCCAACCCCTTTGAAGTACTATAAACTCACAGTATTAAAATGTACAGGGTGCGTTTATAGTATTCCACAGGAGAAGAAGAATAAGGAGCACAACAAAAAAATCCAAAATTTTACAATTTCTATTCTGAAGAAGTTGGGAAAGTTTTGTCGTAGTGCTTAGAGGTCGCTCACTGCTCCGCTAACAGATCACGTACTCCTTTAAGAACATATAGGATAGTAGTAATATATACACTACTATTCCTATAAATTCTATAGGGAGAACGAGAATAGGAACCACATCAGAGAAAAAGAGAAATACCAAAATATCATTCAAAAATGTAGGGTTTATCAAAGGCATTCAGTAAGAAAGTGTCTATGCAAACAATCTTTTTAAACTGCAATTTCGAAAAATATTGTCACTGTAAAAATATCTGATCAAGTAAGTTATAAAGGTCAGTAAGCTGTATTTGAGATGGTTTACTCCTCGCAGCGACAAATCTCCAACTCCTGTTGTGTGAAAATATGACACTCTACTACAATATAGAGAGTGACACTGATGCCAAACAAAAAGGAAAAGGAAAATAAAGTCATGAACACAAAACAAGATCAATAACGAAATACTTTCCAGCGGTGAATATGTTCAGAGCTTCTTTTCTCCGGGACTTCGAAATCTTTCATCTTCGCGCCTACGGGTCATAAACTCCTCATAATGACTGTGAATATTACAATATACATATTCACACTATATGATCCCAAGGGGGAAACAGAGTAAGAACCAGAAGCTGCTGACAATACTTATAAATCTTTAGTCTTCGCGCCCACGGGTCACCAACACCTCTCAGGTCAAGTATAGTGTCAATATTATAATATACAAAGTGACACTATATGAGTTCAAATGAGCCAGAAAAGGAATAGTGTTTGCTCTATTTTGTCTGTTTCTGAATACAAGCTGCTGACGTTACATATAAATGGCAAAAACAACCAATAACATTTTTTTCTAAATACAAATCTTTAAATATTCACAAAAAGCTACGTATTATAAATATCTACTATGCCATAATCAAACAACTTACAACTCTGTAATATGTTTTGTTGTCGCAAAAGAAGAATCCGACGCTAGAAAACGGAATCTGCATCACAGAATGGACACGCGTAAATAACTCGCAAAAACGAAACTAATGGAACAACGGGTGTGGTTTATATGCTTTTTGGTTATTGAGTAGTCTATAGAAGGAACATGCGGCTCCGCCCATTTAGATGTCACGTTTTACAGTTGACACATGCTCATGTCATGAATGATGTAATATGTGACGTCATCAGCAGTGCATTGCGGGGGCGCGAGTTATAGTTAGCTGAACTAACTATAACGGTGGAATTTCTATGGTTTTGTACGAGTGAAATGTCCAACTAACTATAACGTGCCTGAAACCTATGGTTTTTTCAGTGAATATATATATATATATATATATATATATATATACACACACACACACACACTACAAACTTTACAGTTGTGATTAGTTTCAATACAAAGATATATATATATATATATATATATATATATATATGTATATATATATATATTACGAACAATCCAGGATCCGCACGCTCTCAGTGAAGCACGACAATGAGCAAAGTTCAAAGTTGTTTATTCACTACGCGTTTCAGAGTAAAAACTCCTTGTTCACGTGAAAAGATGCACAAACACCGGGAACTTAATAAAGTGTTTTAACAATGCGTGAGTGCCAACATAAAAAACGGACTTCCGTGTGAGTGTAAAACGAATTGCCAATAGGCAGACATATTGGAAAGGTCAAACGCCATGGTGATGCAGCAGAAGTAAGACAATTCATATGCTTTAAAATTGTACTGCATTATCAATCACTGACAGATATTGGACATAATGAACAATTCAATATAATGAAACGGACATAATCAAAACAACTGCAATATGTCCTATGTATAACCATACTGTTTCAGCAACCATGACAAATGCAGTAAGTACTACTACTGAACATGTGGCTTCGTGAAATGCCCAAGCCGAAAATACATGTAAGGTAAGTTCATGCAACTCGAGTTAGTAGTATGCAATCTGAAGGCAAGTGCCCATATTTGAAAGCATATGATATAACAGTCCCAAGACCCAGATAAGTCAAAAAGGTACCACATTGATGACAATAAGAGGTCTCCTGTTGGGATGACCTATCCCAAGACACTTGTCTGGAATTACACGGTAAGTCCAAAAAACCGTGTGCATCTTTTCACGTGAACAAGGAGTTTTTACTCTGAAACGCGTAGTGAATAAACAACTTTGAACTTTGCTCGTTGTCGTGCTTCACTGAGAGCGTGCGGATCCTGGATTGTTCGTAATTTGACTACCGGCTTGCTCCGCCGGTATGCACGCCACCCCTCTCGGGTCTGTGTCAGCCAGAAGGAGTGTTTTCGTTGTGTGGTATATATATATATATATATATATATATATATATATATATATTACAACTTAAAGTTTGTAGTAGCAAATGCGTGCTGCCGTAAATAGAATTAACTGTCTCCCAGATGTGATATCAGTTGTCACTTTTTACTATCCACACATTTGTGTTTACATAATAATCTTGTAATGTTGAATATTGTTTTCATGGTAATTTAATAATGGATATATGTTGGGTTTAAAGTACATTTAGAAACATTTGCTTAATGCTTTCTTGCAATTGTTCAAAAAGCTTTAAAAAAATGAAAAGCTTGAACTTAAAAAGTTCGGTCAGAATAAACAAGCTTGTATTTGACAGGCAGCCAAATGTATGTATTTGCAGAAACTAAAAAACACTAAAGGGATAATAGCAGTGTATTTCCAAATGTATGTTTAGTGTTTTTATTTTAGTTCTAATCAGAACTGCAGCTTGTGTCCTAGCCAATATGATCTGCCTTTGTGACAATGAGTAAGTCACATTTACTCACAGAAAAAAAATCTCTGTGAATCGTGCTCTTTGTGGCATCGATTCAGATAGGTGAGGCACCCAGTACCAATCACTTAAATCCAGAAAGTAGTCAACCAAAGAGAAAAACGTATAAGTATTACTTGTAATCTGGTCATAAATATAAACATGAGGATGTCACTTCTGTGCTTAATGCTAATCCCTTTAGGAAGAGCAACTTAAATTAAAATTGGGCTTCAAAAACTGATTTGTAGGTTGCTGGTCTCTGTCTAGAGCGGCGGAACGGGCGAACGATCAGCTGGAACGAGCAATATTCTGTAGCTGAGAATATATATAAACATATCACCCATCACCCTTGTATCTTCCTACGAAACCAAAAACCTGAATTATCATACCGGGTTTGTTTTAAAAAACAAAGGGGCATATTAGCAACGTGATTATCGCCGCTTTAGCGGGACTTTTTCCCGCTAAAGCGGCGATAATTCAATCGCCCTATTAGCAAGCTGTCGCTAACTGCTGTTAGCGACAGCTTTTAGGCGATAGCGACCGGGTTGGGTGCCGCTTTGCATGCCAGCGAAATTTATCGCTAATGGCATGCAAAGTAGGCGTTCCCAACCTAAAAGCGACTGGAAACAGTCGCTAAGGTCGCTATCTCCTATTAGCGAGGCAGGGGAGGTGATTAACGAACCAGCGCTAAACACGTTTAGCGCTTGTTTGTTAACGCCTGGTCCAAACCTGACTTAGCCATGTAATCCAATGGGAGGTGGATTACATGGCTAAATCCCCCTCGCCCTATTACCAAGCTAACACTGGTCACAGTGCGAATATCGCTTGTTTTCAAGAGATATTCACAATGTTCTCCAGGGTTTCTATCGCTTTGGAGATAAGCGTTGCTGATAGCACGCTATCTCCGCGATAGAAACCTGCGATAGCCGGCGATAATTATCCTAGCGCTAACTGCGCTTAGCGATAATTATCGCAGGTTATTGCTAATAGGCCCCAAAATATTTCTTGTCCAGGAACAGCATCACACTAACGATGGCATCTGTAGCAGCCGAGCACTGACAAATTAATGAACATTATCGTTGCAGGATGCTGTCTTTCCTTCTTTTCCCCATTCCCTTATTGGATTTTGTAGGACACTCATTTGTGTGCGTAGAAGTGCCATGTTTGCTTGGCTGTATACATTTCTCTATGGGAATATTTGTAATTGCGACAAACAAAGTAGATTACCAAGCACAGCGGAGTGCTGGGAGAACAAAATAGTCGTCTGGGGAAAACCTCTGCTGTTTAACCTGCAATTAAAATACTGTATGTGGTAGTCTCGATGCATGACTGCATCCACAGGTTTCTGAAAGGGAACTAAAAGCGAGATGGCGCATAGATTTTACGTTAGAAATTGCTGAAAAGGAACAGTGATAGCATTTATCTCAGTGAGTGTTATTTAGATTTTGTAAACCACTTTACCTTTTGTCATTCCGTTTATCCTAATAGAGGTAATTATTTGCATTATTTCTAAGTACACCTCTGTTAAACCTCTGTAAGAAAGTGGGTTACTGGCTGAGGAGCTTGAATATATACTGAAGCAGCAACCAAAATTCTTGTAAGGGTAAAACACAAGCAAGCCCCAAATGAACCTGTTGAGCTCAACCCTCTGGTAGCTTGGCACAAAAGCAGTAAGGCTTAACTTAGAGGCAATGTATAATGGATGTGTGCAGCACACAAACAGTAATAAAGACAAGACAAGAAAAACTCACACCAATTTAGAAAAATAGAGTAAAAGTTAATAAAATATTTGATACCAAAACAACAAAAATACACTTAGTAGAACTGGAGTTTTGACATTTTAAAGGTTTTGTAAAAATCAAGCACTAAGAACCAAAAGGCGTCAACTGTGGTTATTTGGTTGCAGTAAACCGGGTCCAAGTCACAAGTTCAGGCTAACCGCGATGGAGTGCGGTCCTGATATAGAACTGAGTTCAGTCCACTGAATAAGTACCTTGTGGTTCTGGGTGCCGAGATTCAAAGACCTTGTGTTGAGCTGCGCAGTATGGCGTCCAGGAGCCATTGACGAGGAGCTGCAATGCGAGGTTTGGCGTTGAGATGCGTCATCATCAAGGAAGCAGGCGGGGCTTGCGGAGACTTGCACTGAGATGCGTCTGCCAGAGTCAGCTGCAGGCTGCGTTGCACTGCGTTGAGATGCGGGAAGAAGCGTCAAAATCAAAGACACCTGTTATGTCTTTGTGGATTGAACAGGGAACCAGCCAACTAACCCTTGGAGAATTCCTGGAGTTCTGGGTCCACACAGGCAGGCTGGAGTCAGCAGGGCAACTCACAACAGCAGAAGAGTCCTGGTGCATCAACAGCAGGCCTTGGGCAGCAAAGCAGTCATTGGTCAGCAAGCAGGTCAGCTGGGCAGTCCTTCTTTGTGACAGAGTCCACAGGTCCAGAAGTGATCTAAAGAGTTGTGTCTGGGGGTGCCATATTGATACCTGGGGACACTTTGAAGTGGGAGAAGCTTCCAGAGTCAATTCCCTTACAGTGGTGTCTGGAATTTCCTCCTCCCTTCCCTGGCTCCAGCCTGTCTGGGGCACAAAAGACTAGTATGAAACCCTTTGTGAGTGTTCTGAGGCAGAGCCTTTGTGATGTGCAAGTGTGGTAGGTGACAGCTCCTCCGCCTATCAAGTCAGAGACGGCCCATCATGCCCACACCTATTCCCCCTTCGTCTCACTGTCTGTGTGTCCAGATATATCTAGTCACGTGACCCAGGATACAGGCTACAGTCACCAACGGGTTAGGACAAGAAAATGCCAACTTTCTAAAAGTGGCATTTTAGAATTGTGAGTTAAAATCCAACTTTACGGTTAAACACAGTTTTAAATGAGGGAATGGCCAAGAGCTCAATGGCGTAGGACGCACTAGAGTGGAACCGAGCCAGCGCCACCGGTGCAGTGGTGGCAATAGCCGGTTAGGCAAGCACCCGACACAGAGTTTCCAGCGCAGCTTAGTCCCGAAACAGTGACACAACTTGTCCGAGTTGTAAAAAAAAGCTATATCTAGTGTTTTCCAGTTCATACCGAAAAACTAATTTTCGCTTCAGAAGTGTTTTATTGGTTTATGTTATATTTTACAGGTATTAATCATGCTTTTAGTCTCACTATATATTTTTTTCTGCAAGTAGATAAGTTATTTAATAAGGAGTTTGAATTCAATGTAAAGTTATCTACCTCTCAGTCCAACTCGATGTGCTTTTATCTGTGTAGACCATCTTCAAAGCGGCATTGCACCATTTTTAATGTGTGTTTCCTTGCACTTAAAGAAATCAAATGTAAGTCGTGTAGTTAGTGTGGAAAGGGGCTCCAAATATTTCCATTTACTTTGGGGATACAAGGGAAAGTAATTTTCTATGTAGAAATTCCTTCAATACGACAAAATTAACAAAATTCATAAAGTTTCAGGGTGCTAGACCGATTCAGTGGTATTCCTCCTTTTTTGTGAATTGAGTACGTAGATACGAATGGAAACTCTTTTTCAAACTTTCCTACTTATTCATCATGTAACTAATTCATATATGTAGGCGCTTAGATGGAGTCCATGCATATTATGATGTTTTAAACAGGAGAAACGTATTTTCTACATAATAGTGACTGTAGTACATACCAACTAATAGGAAGATGTAGGAGAGGTACAAGCGGAGGAGCAAAGTGCGCAACCTCAGCATGCTTGAACAATGGAATTTGTGTGTTAAGTTAAAATTATATTAAAAGTGATTAAAGTCATACCTCCCTGTCTGGAAGAAACATACCACTACTAGAAAGTCCTATCTGCAGTTCAGAACTTCGCATGTCAGTGGAGTGTGGGACAGAGGGTTGGGGCGAAGTGCCAAGTAACACATGGCTCCAGTGAGCACAATAAGCAGGAAAGGGGTCAGAGTGGTATGACAAACCTTTGCTTTTAATAACTATATGGTACTTTGTCAGCCCCTCACCTGCCCAGCTGTAAGAGACAAACCAACACTAGAAAGTTCGACCATGCAGTCCAGGAACTTTGCAGGTGAGTGAAGTATAGTACTGGGAGGTGAGAGCAAAGAGGAGGTTGTGCATTGTAATTCACTCCGTTAACTTTTAAGTAGGAATGGGGCAGAGCAGTTCAATGGCGGCTCGCAATTTGCATTAAAATCATGTCATCTGGCAGGAAGGATAAGAGAAGAAAGCCAAATATTTTAACACAATTTTGACATTATACTGGGAGATAGCCCATTTTGCCTATTTTGTGCTTTCAAACTCCTTCCAGTTTGTGGTGACAACGGGTACGAAACCCATGGTGGATCCTGGGGAGCTTTACATTTATGACAACTAGATAAAATTCCGAATTCAGCAAGGGGTCATTTGTGTAGCTCCTTCGAGGTTTTACCAAAGAAAGTTTTGAAATAAAAAATATATAAACAATTAATAGGAAAAAGGGCCATTTGTGACAATGTTTTCATCTGTAACTTCTCGTCATGATGGCCTTAAAGGGATAACTAACCAATTTCTGGCCAGTGATCCTGGGGTAATGATAAGGAAATTTTGACTAAGGGTGCATCTATTTTATGTGCCACTTTGGAGTCGATTGGAAAAGTACTATACAATCAATCACATTAACTTGATGTACAGGTGGAGCTTTTACAAATTCTTCTTTTAATTCTCTTATAGACAGCAGATTAGTTGAATATTGCACCTTTGTGTGACTTATTAGGGAATAATCAAGTTTGGCTGCCCCCACGTGTCTCTGATCTCCTCTCATTGACTTTTAATGAAGTCAGGAAACATTAACTTAAACTGGAGGCAAAAAAGCGAGCAAACAAATATGTTTTGCACTCAACCACTTTCAAATAATGCTTATGAGTGTTTCAGGTGATCAGTTGTCTGGCAAAAGTTCACAAATACTCTGTTTTGCTGCCTTAAAAATCTATAAATACTAGCTCCTTCCTCATGAGTGAATGCGGATGATGACTATTCAGAACGCATCATGGTGCACCATGTATCACAGACATTGAATATGAAGGCAAAAGAATTTCTCCTAACAGTTAAGTGAGTCTTTTTGCAGTGCTTAATTTGTTAAAAAAATAATACTGGTGCCAAAAGCTATACAAAGAAGCCGGCGGTCAGTGCAATAAAATGTTGGCACGCCAAATACCAAGGATTGTAGTCTTTAATACACTACCAGACACTCCCATCCCCTTTTTTCACTCTTCCAGGTACCTGCTTCTTCCTTTTTTGACGGTCTTCCTCCATCTTTCTGATATGTATGTTTTTCCCTCTCTTGCACCTGGTAAGAATCTGACATGGGAAATGAGTGTCGGTCTCCAACAATAAGTGCCGGAGGCCCCCACCCGCAACCACCGGCTCAAATTAAGCACTGCTCTTTCAAAGTCCAGACTACAGTGAAGTGCAAGGTTAGCTCACCCAGCAGATGGATGTCCAGCTACATGAATCTGCTCTAAATTATACTTATCTTAACACCAAAGGTTATAGGACCACAGGATATTTTCAATAGGGAGAATCTGCTTAAACTATTGGACTCTGACTCAATGCTATGGCATGGAATCTGTAGAATTTCTGAAAACCTCCGACAATTCTACTTGTGAGGCTACGAAAGTTAGGGGTATATGTACAAGACAATGGCCCAGCACAGTGCTGCGGCAAATATTGCAGTACCGCGCTGCGCCATCTCCAAAACACATGGATGCACCTTATTTAAAAACTACGGCATAGCCCTGTTGAAGGAAGTGGCCCTCTAGAGCCACTCGGGTTTTCTCACAACCACCTGCTATGCCTTCCCAAGAAAGAAGAGTCGGTCAGACAGTAGAGAATGCAAACTTACATTTATTAGTAATGCTCTGCAGAGGAGTCGATCATGACCTGCACCCTAAGATGTCTGCCGAGGGACTGACCCCCCAACAGTCTACAGTGAGTAATCATTCTTCCCCAGGAGCCTCCAACCCCCCCCACCATGGAAAACTACCGGCCTGGGCCGAACATGAACAAAGGAGGCACAGGGAGATGAGCTACCACCTGCCCGATGGGTACATGTTATCAGAGACCCAAGGCCACTGTGCTGGGTCTCAGCGTCTCCTAACATGGGAGCAGAACTACACACTTAGATAGGTATGTGAGAGCAGAATGGTCTCCTCATTAACAAGTCAGGAAACAGCCTTGGACAGAAAGAAAAAATAATAACGAAATACAGTGTTCTGCTGAGGCAAGCATTACGAGCCATGAGGCCTAACTCAGGCACAGTCTAAGCAGCCTAATAAGGATTGCGAAATGCAAAATGGAGTCACACTCGCTAACTGAAGCTTGCACATTACGGGGATAACTCAGTGGGTTGCATAACGTGAATACAACTGGCATCTATTTAGCCACACATTGCTAACCTAATATAACATGAAAAGAGTGCGTTGCAGGGATGGGAATTTGAAACCTAACAGACCCTCCTTTTAGCATGGGTGGCTAAATGCTTTATTTGCTATCCAGTAGGGTCTTTACAATTCTAAGGGAGAGGAAGGAATTACATAGTCACTCAGGTAACAAGGGAAAAACAAGCAACACATGAGCATTGAAATAATTTAATACTCAAAGATGCCCTCATCTATGAGCATCAGGTCCTGAATTTCCTGCATCATCATAACAGAAATTTTGTTATCACTTCTTGGCAATGTAGAGGTAGGGGTAAGTTTACTCATACAATAGGTGCAACAGGCTGGAAGGCAATTAATTCATAAGCAACAACCTTTACAGCCGTTCTGGTGGCGAGGAGAACGATGACAGGCCCCTTCCACCTTGGCTCCAGGTTGCTTTTTCGTTGGAAGTTCTTAATCATCACATAGTCGCCGGGCTGTATGCAATGCCCGGGCCCCTCTGGTACTGGCCGCAATGTGGCTTGTATCTGTTGATGAAGAGAACGAAAATCTTTAGACAATTCATACAGATAGTCTACAAGCAGGGGGTACTCTATCTCGGAAAAGCGCTTGGGTCTGGGGACGCCCCAAACATTAGCAGGGCATCCGAAGACCACCTCATACGGGGACAACCCTGTTCTAGAATGCGCTGTCGCTCTGGTAGACAATAAAGCCAAGGGTAATGCATCTGGCCATCGCAGTCCTGTGCTTTCTTGGATCTCTGCTAGCTTCAGTTTGAGAGTACCATTGTACTTCTCAACCAGACCTGCTAACTGGGGATGATTCGCTGCATGAAACTTCTGCTTAATATGCAAACCTGTGCACACCAATTCAATGACTTTTGCATTGAAGTGACTTCCGTTGCCACTCCAGATCACGCGTGGCAACCCATAGCGTGGGAAGTACTCTTTTAGAAGTGCCTTCGCCATCACCATAGCTGTATTCTCTTTAGTGGGGTAGGCCTCAATCCATTTACTGAATACGCAGATCACTACTAGCACATACTTTAGGTTATTAACTCGTTCCATTTCGATGAAATCCATCTGGAGAACCTCGAAAGGGAAGGAAGGCGGTGCAAAGTTACCAGCGGGTGTAGGGGTACCTTTCCCAGGGCTATGCTTCAGACAAATGATGCAATGCTTCACTAGGGTGCGTGGCTGTCTTAGCGATATTATCATTCTGCCATACTGGGTCCAGAAACTTGCATATTCCTTTGGGACTAATGTGCGCCGGGCCATGGGCCATGGTAACAACAGGGAGCACATATGAATTAGGCAGCAGCCATCGTTGCTTCCCTGACAAGTCAGTCCAACACCCATCCTTATCCAAGCGACCTGTTCTCTCCTCCCACATCTCTAATTCATCCAAAGTCGCCTCACCCTGGATTTCCCTGATATTCTCCAATGTGTCCTCGAACATTCCATTGTCTGGGACCCACCTAGCGGGACCTGCCACCAACATCTTTGTCATCTTTGATCGAGCTGTCTCCTTAGCTGTCTGGTCTGCGAAAGCATTTCCCCTCCCAACATTATCTGCAATAGCCTTATGAGCTCTACATTTCACTATTGCTAACCTGCTGGGAAGCGTCAATGTGGACAGCAATCTATGTATCAATGGCCCATTCTGAATCCACAGTCCGTGTGAAGTCAAGAACCCTCTCTCCGCCCAGAGGCGCCCAAAATTATGGGCCACCCCAATGGCGTACTGGCAGTCGGTGTAGATATTAACAGCCAGTCCCTCACTCTACTCACAAGCCCTAAGGAGGGCAACCAACTCTGCAGCTTGGGCCGATTGGTGTGGGATACAGGATGTCTCAGCTACAGTGTGTTAGGTTGTGTTCGCAAAGGCTGCAGTGGTGGTGCCATCTGGTAATTTGAAACAAGAGCCATCGACATATAGTTCCCCTTGGGGGACAGATAAGGGATTGTCAGTCAGGTCTACCCATCCCTTCGTTTCTTCCTCAGTCCGAAATAAACAATCATGGACATCATTGTCCTTTTCTTCCGCAGGGAGGGGTAGTAACGTGGCTGGATTCAGAGTAGCACATCTTTTGATGGTAATGTGCGGCAAACAGAGTCAGTTCATAGCCAGTTAGACGCGCACTAGTAAGATGTTGCGTCTTTGTCTTATTCAATAGCGTATCCACAGCATGGGGTACCATTACTCAGTCGCGGCTCCTGGAGGGAGTGCTGCGGGGAGGTGGGGCGGGGGAGGGGCAGGGTGGGGTGTAGTAAACTCCGGCATACGGCCGAACGGAGGTAAGTACAAAAATAAATAAATAAAACAAATTACATTGCGCGCGCCGTAATTAGTTTTATTTATTTATTTATGTACTTGCCTCCATTCGGCCGTATGCTGAAGTTTACTACCCCCCACCCGGCCCCTCCCCCGCCCCACCCCACCGTCCCGCAGCACTCCCTCCAGGAGCCGCGACTGCCATTACTGTGAGAGCAGTATCAAGGACGAGCCCTGCGCATTGCCTGATAGAAACTGCCACTGCCGCGGCAGCTCTCAGACAGCTCGGGAGCGCTCTGGCAAAATTATCAAGCATGGCAGAGAAGTAGGCGCAGGGTCTCTGGTTACCACCGAAACCCTGTGTTAGAACAGAAAGCACGCAACCGTCCACCTCATGCACGTAGAGCACAAAAGGCTTCTGGTAATCAGGAGTACCAAGCACAGGAGCCGAACAAAGCACAGTCTTTAATTGTTCAAAAGCTTGCTGGCATGCAGGTATCCAAGGCAGGGGTTCATGCACATCTTTGGTGGTCAGGTAAAGAAGGGGTTTTGTTAGTAGGGAGTAGTTAGGGATCCAATGCCGACAATACGATGTTATCCCTATAAACGCGCGTACCTCGCGTTGGGTTTTAGGGACAGACATGTTAGTAATGGCAGCTATGCGCTCAGGTGTTAGTCTGCGACCCTCCTTTGACAGTAGGTGACCTAAATAGGTGACCTCCTGTTGACAATATTTGAATTTGGAGAGGGACACCTTGTGTCCATGATGCGCCAGATGCAACAATAATTTAACTGTCGCGTCTTTGCAACCATCCTCATTGTCCGAGGCCACCAGGAGGTCGTCAACATACTGCAACAGCACATTACCAGGGGGAAGCTCCAAAGAGTCCAATTGAACTTTCAAGGCTTGGCTATAAATACTAGGACTTTCAGTATAGCCTTGTGGAGCACAGCAGAATCTAAAGCTCCAACCCGCTATTGCGAATCCAAACAGATATCTGCTATCTGAATGGATCGGTATGCTGAAGAAAGCATTTTTTCTGTCAATTACAGAGAAAACGTTTGCTGATGGGGGAATCATTGTTAAGATTGCTGTAATGTCCGGAACCATAGGGTATTGGGGAACTACGATCTTATTAACCGCTCTGAGGTCTATCACAAAGCGGTAAATGTCAGGGTGAGCATCAGAAGAATCCAAGGGTGCCTTTTTAAGAATAGGAAGAATAGTGCTATTACACACATTCGCTGCAGTCTCCTCAACCACACCAGACTCAATCAAATCCTGTATTATTTGCAATAAGGCCCTTTCTCCTGCCTGGGATATCTTGTACTGGGGAATACGTGGCAATTTAGCATTGTCTCTAATTTGTATAGATACTGGCGGGATCTGGAGCAACCCCACATCCGTGTCTCCTGTGGCCCATAATGTGCGCGGTACATCTTTAAACTCAGCTGGAAGGGGGGCATCCTTTGCAAAGCACTGTTTGGCACGAGCTACCTGCGGTCCAATAGTCATGTAAACGCCGTCTGGAGAACAAAAAATTGTCGCATGCAGCCTTTTTAACAAGTCGAGTCCTAACAAATTCTCCCCGCAATTTGACGTCAGTAAAAATGGTGACTCGACCGTAAAGGGGCCAATAGTCAAAGCAAGGGGCTTGGAAATGGGGCTAATGACCGGCAAGCCTGAGAAACCCACCGGCACATTATTTTGGCCAGACAGAGCTGCCCCCGGGACCAGTGAACGGGAAACAGAGCTATTAATAGCCCCTGTATCAACTAAAACATTTTCAGTAGTACCCTGTAAATCAGCAGTGACATAATGTCCGTGCTGATCTATAGGCACAGGAACTGGTCCCTCGCCCTGTCCTCGGCTTTCCTAGCTGTGAGACAACCCTGTCACTTCGTCCATGTTATAATCGTCATGATAGTACTGTCATCCTTGGGGGTCGTCAAAATAATTCCCGCTCTGCCTATTGTGTGTTGTGTCCTCTGACTGCATCCCTCCTCTACCTCCTGTTCCTCGCCCGTGTCCTCGAAAATCTCGACCCCTCAGGGCCTCACCCTTCTGTAACAACTCCGGACACTCATCCCGCCAATGTCCCTCCTGCTTGCAGTACGCACATTGATTGAGCCCGAGGGGCGCATTTGAAGCAAAACCCCTGCCAGACCGGGGCGGCCGTTGGGCCGAACCGAACCTCTACCTCGTCCATTTCCCCTCGCAACTTGCTGCATCAACACACTCATCTTCAAATCCTTTGACTTTTTCTCCACCCTTTCCTTGTCCTCATTCTCTCTATGTTCATAATATTGTGCCATGCTCAATATCACTGATGGGGATGATGTCGTCCAAGTACTTTCCGAAGCCTGCAACCGTGTTACAATCTCGGGAAGCAAGTTAGTGACAAACCTGTTGACACTTAAACGAATACGACCCTCCTGTGACAGGTCCTGTCCACTAAAATCTAAAAACACCCCTTCGAACCTTGTGAAGAAATCTGACACACTCTCATCCTTCTTCTGGCGACACGCAGTCAACTTGTCCCAATCCACTCTCTTTGGCGGGATAAGTGAGTGCATGTATGTGATAATACGCCCTGGCAAAGCGAGGAGCTCCGCTTTCGGCTTGTCGCCGGGCTTACGCTCCTTATCCCAAGCCCTGATCTCATCCCACGTCCCCCCCAACTCCAGTGCAGGATCCTGCGTATGGACCTGCCTCCATATATCCACTGGTACCAACAGGCCGAAAAACAACTCTATGTCACCTAGTGTCATTACTGTGGAGGAGGCCGCCTCCGTCAATTCTTTATAATATGCAGTGGGATTTTTCCGGGGGTCCGGCAGCTGGCCCTTTAAAGGATAGGACCTCATTCCTCTTCCAAGGAGTATAGATCCATTGCTCCTGAAACCGAGCGTCGACCCGTTGTCTAATCACAGCATTGGTGGAATCACACAGTTCTGGAATTTCAGGGTGGTAAATGGGATGAACTTTCCTCATGGGATGCTGTGTCCCAATTGTCGGAATCTTCTGGAGCAATCTACCTCGGTAACCCACTAGTGTCGTTATATTGCTAAAAACCTAATTGGGAGCCATACCTGCAGCATATACCCTATCCCGTATGTCATATATTATTTGTGGTGCAACACTTTGAAAACACTGTTCCCACAACTCAATCAGCATCGCTGACATGTGTTTAAGGGCATGCTGCTGTATAAACAGCTCGTAATCTTTCATCACACTCCACACATCCTCCACGCTATAGATCGGGTGCCGAGCCCACTGAGCTGCTTCATTCGCCACCATTTTCTTCTCCTCATCACCCACTTCAGAACGCACCAACACTTTATCCATTCGATCTCGCGCTGCTGCCCAGTTCACATCATGCACTCCACGCGCAGGAGTTTCGACATTCAACTGTGCCTGGTGTGTCACACTCACGGGGGAGGGAGCAGATGCAGAGACAGGTACCATCATGTAGGGAGACAGGGTGGTAGGGGTGAAAGGGGGAGTAGCAGTCGACACAGAACTGATAGACTGGGAGATAACAGCACCCGCCCCGGTGACTGGTGTGAGTAAAAGAGAAGCAAGAGGGGCTGGGGCGGAAGCGCTAGCACTAGAAACAGGAATGCTAGAAGGGGCGGCACTAGAGGCCAAGGACTGAGAGGTCAGGACTGCCGGGTATATCCGTTCAGGGGCATAAGGAGGAGGAGGACGAGAATCCAATAGCTCTTCGACGAAATCATCACCTTCCTCTCTAGTAACATAACACTTATCTGTCTGTAACCAAAACTTTCTATCTGCACATTCTATACCCTTCTCTATCTTTCCTCTTTCATAAGCTACTGCTTTCTGTGTAATAGTTTGCGTCTGCCTCTTCCGGGCCTCTTTCTCTGCTCTCAATCGTCGCTGCTTTGCTTCTTTCTGCCATACTCTCAGGGAATCAAACATCGGCTGTCTGCTCCTCCTAGCAAACAACTTGTCCTGCAAAAGGTTCAATTTCTGTTCATCAAATGAGCCAGTAAGCGGCCACTGTAACTCAGCATTATCCCTTGTATATTTATGCCAGAATGTGCTAAATATAACAGGGCCAATACCATGTTTAACATATATGTCGAAATTTGGAGAACCCTCCGGAGCAGGGCCGGACTGGCTACCGGGCGTTTTGGCATGCTGCCGAGCTGGGGGCTGATTTCGTTGATGGGGACCTGCGTGTGCTGAACGAAATTCGTTTTGCTTTGTTTATTTCGTAGCACACGCAGGTCTCCATCAACGAAATTAGCCCCCACCGCAGTGACATCAGCCCCCAGCTTGGCAGCATGCCAAAATGCCCGGTAGCCAGTCCGGCCCTGCTCCGGAGGTGCAGACTGGCTCTCTTCCAATCGAGCATCAGTAGAACAACATCGACATCCAAAACACCCGAGTTTGCTGAAACAAGGCATCTTAATATAAGACACATGCACTGTCCCTAACGGACAAGTATAACACCAACAATCGACAAACAAAGACAAGATAAAGTAACCAATATTAATCACGAACCAAACCAAAACGGTCCAGGAACCACTCCCTACAGTCCAGGGACTGTATCAAAATCAGGAAGACAGGCTCCACGCCCAGACCATTTCAAACATTAACCAAATTACCAGTTGGGCAGCCCGGGCCTTTTCAAGCTCGGGCCAAATTTCCAGGCGGTCCGGTGAACTGCTCGCAAACACTCTATGCCTTTTCAAGGGTCCGCAAACCCACCAAGTTCAAGACAAGACGGTCCGGAGACCGTACCAAGACACAGCCCGTCGACTCGTGTCATTCAAGCAAGGCAGTTCAAAAACTGCAGACAAGACAGTCCGGAGACTGTATCAAGACACAGCCTGCAGGCTCGTGCCGTCCAAGAATGGTGCCATTTTTCCAAGAATCAAATCACTCACCTGGTGTACACAGGTCGAGTCAAGTTATTCTCCACTGCCGACTCTTCGGACCAAATGGTCAACTCCAAGGTTTCGCCTTCTCAGGACCCCAGCTGGTGACCACTAGACGAGGGGGGTGCCCGATCAGCCGGGTGGGGCAGCTACGAGAACCAAGCTCGGTCATGTGTGGGGTACCCCGATCCGCCCAACTGACCAAACGCACCCGACCCTACAACCCAATTACGGGCGAGTGGGATCACCTTGCGGGGTCCCTGTTCGGGCACCAACTGAAGGAAGTGGCCCTCTAGGGCCACTCGGGTTTTCTCACAACCACCTGCTATGCCTTCCCAAGAATGAAGAGTCGGTCAGACAGTAGAGAATGCAAACTCACATTTATTAGTAATGCTCTGCAGAGGAGTCCATCATGACCTGCACCCTAAGATGTCTGCCGAGGAACTGACCCCCCAACAGTCTACAGTGAGTAATCATTCTTCCCCAGGAGCCTCCAACCCCGCCCATCATGGAAAACTACCGGCCTGGGCCGAACATGAACAAAGGAGGCACAGGGAGATGAGCTACCACCTGCCAGATGGGTACATGTTATCAGAGACCCAAGGCCACTGTGCTGGGTCTCAGCGTCTCCTAACGTGGGAGCAGAACTACACACTTAGATAGGTATGTGAGAGCAGAATGGTCTCCTCATTAACAAGTCGGGAAACAGACTTGGACAGAAAGAAAAAATAATAACAAAATACAGTGTTCTGCTGAGGCAAGCATTACGAGCCATGAGGCCTAACTCAGGCACATTCTAAGCAGCATAATAAGGATTGCGAAATGCAAAATGGAGTCACACTCGCTAACTGAAGCTTGCACATTACGTGGATAACTCAGTGGGTTGCATAACATGAATACAACTGGCATCTATTTAGCCACACATTGCTAACCTAATATAACGTGAAAGGAGTGCGTTGCAGGGATGGGAATTTGAAACCTAACAATGTGTTTTCCCTAGCGCTGGTGTTAGAAATAGCTGCCTAGCGCCAACACAGCAACCCTTGCGCCATAGTGCATGGGTGCCTACGTTGCAAGGATGATTGTTTATTTGCAGGAAGGTGTCCCTTCCTTCACATAAACAATCAATAATGGCGATTTGCTACTTCTATCTGTGCGCATTTCGCAGCACACATAGAAGGAGCAAATCACCATTATTTAATGATTGTTTTTGTGCAGGAAAGGACACCTTTCTGCACACAAAAAATCATTATTGTTTTTGGCTCTTTCCATGTGTGCTGCAGAATGCAGCATACATAGAAAAAGCAACAACGAGGAGAAATAACAGTATTTCTCCTGGTTGCGCCAAAGCCTGCTTTTGCATGGCATTAGTTTTTGGCGCTGCTTCAGATTTACAGATCCTTGTAAATCCGAGGCAACCTCAAAAAGCAATGGGTGTTGCTGTGGAATGCCCATAGCAACACCCATGGCACGGCCCTTTCATGCAGATACCTGGGTGAAAGGGTAATATATTTACAAAGCGGCTTTAAGCCACAAAAGTGGCTGAATGCCACTTTGTAAATATGAATTAGGGAATTGCAACACCGGAACGTTGGCAAAAGTGATGTTACAGTGGCTCAATCCCCTTGTACATATGCCCCTGATTTGGAAACTAGGGCAGCTGCTGATTATGTGAGGATCATTAGAAATGTATTGTACTCTCAGGATTTACTATGGAGAAAGTTCTACAGGCTAATTTTATCACTAACAGCAGTGGCTGGTGCAGGTAAGCGTGGTGGTGCGGTGGGGCAGGGCGGAGGGGATGTCAACAGATGATGGAATAGGGAAAATTAAATAAATAAATAAATCCTATTCCATCGTCTGTAGACATCCCCCCCTGCTCCACCCTATCGTGCTTACCTTCACTGGCTGCTGCTGATCACTAGCAAGCATTTCCAATCAAGACAGGGGCACTCATCAGTAATGGCAAATCAGCCCCAGCAGGTCTCTGCCTTGAGGAGCAAAGGGGAAGAAACACCAGATAGTTTATCCATGTTGAATTTGAGAGTTAACTGTCACAGGGCTGGGGAAAGTAATTTTAATTGTCTAAAACCATCATCTGGAACATCCCGCCCTAATTAGGAACTGAATGGAGACATTTGATTTCTCCATTAGGGTGATGTCTCCATTATGGCAGAAAATGTGCCCTCTCAGAAACCCCTAAGGAAATGCACAACTTTTTAATTTTTTTCTTGGTATAAAGCAGGGCTGAATTGATTTCTAATAAAGGGTTACAATGTGTGAGAGCTGCTGCTTGCAAGAAACATGGACTCTTGAGTAATACGTCTCAGAGTCAGCAGCAAAAGACAGCACATTTGGAAAACCTACAGGGCAGTTACTCTACTTTAAGAGTTGTATCCGAACAGATGGCCCACTGCTATGTTTATTGTCACCTGCTATGCCTATTTAGATGGAATAGAAAGATTTAGAAGGCTTGGATGTTGACATGTAGCTACATTTACAGGTAATATTTAAAGAAGCCAAATATGTAGCATTTCTTAACTCAGCCATAGAGGTATTCATAAACAATATACACATTTAAACAGTATTGACTGTAGATCCTGGTCTCACTAATAGTAGATTTTGCTGGCTGCAGACTTCTCAATAAGCTGCATGGTGTAAATCCAAGAAAGTTTATTTGGCACACCCCCTCATATGCCCCATACATACATTCCCTTCTTTCGTTGTGATAGTATACCCCTAAATATCAAAGCTAGAATCTCCAAATAAAATATTGAAGGCAAAATATCAAATCCAAAATTATATATTTGTATATTTACATATCTATCTATCTATCTATCTATCTATCTATCTATCTATCTATCTATCTATCTATCTATCTATCTATCTATCTATCTATCCATCCATCTATCTATCTATCTATCTATCTAACTATTTATCCATCTATCTATCGATCTCTCTCTCTCTTTCTCTCTATATATATATATATAAAGGAAGCACCAATATGGCGCATAAACAGGTCGAGAAAGGCAGCGAGACTGCCGAAACGCATCCCTGTGGTGTCCGTATGTGCAGTGTAACCATGCAATAAACGGAAGAATACCCATGATTACGAGTGCCGGTTCTTCAATCACATGGATATTGGGGAATTATTTTGTCCATATATATATATATATATTTATATGTTATCTACTGGCGGTCGCCAGTAGATAGTTATAGTTACAACCTATTATCCATAGGAAATCCGCGACATTCTATTTGAAATAACTCTCTTGCCGGTTGACGTATCTTCGCAAAATGTTCAAACTTTGTGGGGCGCTCCGGTCCGCTCCTACCCTGAAAGTCTCGGGGATTCGTCAAGCGGGGGCCGAGAAAAAGGGGGTCCCAAAACGCGTTTTCCCCATGCAATTTTCCATAGGAAACTTTAGACACGGCTACAGCCCGAACTGCTGAACGGAATTACACCAAATTTGGCAAAGAGGTAGTTCTTGGTTCAGAAAGAACCCTTTTGTTAAATGGTGTAAATCCGTTCAGTAGTTGCTGAGAAAATGAAAAGTAAAAAAGATAGTGATATCTAGGGCCGCGGATCCTCCCGAGCACGAGCTTTATGTTAATTGGCTGTCAACACTCCAAATCAAGAAGTGTTGGCAGCCATTTTGTCCCTCGGTAGAACCGAGGGACAGAAACAAGTGCGCACAGCGCACAAAGGGGGCAGGGTAGAAACACCCTGACCCCCTAGGTCTGCTCAGGGGGTCCCACAAGGACCCCTGGGCAAAAAAAATTGTTTTTTTAAAAAAATCGGCAGGATGCGCTCAGGGAGCGCGAACCCTGCCGAAAAAAAAAAATCGAAGCGCGGTCTCCCGCGTTTGATGTTAACTGGCCCCCGGGTGGGCCAAGTCCCGGGGGCATGCTGGGGGGGTTAATTTTATGTGTGGGGGCCTCTAAGGGCCCCCAAGCCCCGGGGACCACCACCCCCCGGGGCTTTATGTAGAATGGTGCGGGAGGGCTCTGAGCCCTCCCGCAGCCCCGGGACCACCACCTCCCGGGGCTTCTTTTTTTAATTAAAAACCTGTGTGGGGGGCTCCAGCCCCCACACGCCCGAGGACCACCACCTCCCGGGGCACTAAGAAAAATTACAATGGGGGTCCGTTTTGGACCCCCAGAGCCCGGGGACCACCACCTCCCCGGGGCTTTCTCGATGTAGGGAGGGGGGCCGCGCGGCCCCCTCCTGGAGCCCTTGATGGCCCTGGGGACCACCACCCCCAGGGCCGGCTCCTGCAGTGTCCCGGGGTGCCTACCCCGGGACACTGCTGTTTGCAATGACAGGACGGGAGCCTCGCGGCTCCCGTCCTGTCATTGCAAACTTGCTTTGGATATTGGAAGAGAGAGCAGGAAACCTGCTCTCTCTTCCAATATCCAAAGCCGACTGCTTTCCACATGGGGAGCAGCATCTTAGCTGCTCCCCATGTGTAAAGCAATGCCGGCTCCCGTAGGACACGGGAGCCGGCGGGACTGTGGGGGATTGGGGACCCCCACAGTCCCCAACGAGAGGGCCAGCCCCGGGGATGGGGTCCCCGGGGCAAGTAGTGGCCCGGGAGGGGGCCACGCGGCCCCCTCCCCAAAAAAATAAAATAAAAAAATAAATAAAAAACGATCGGGCCCGCAGGCCCCGCCCCTTCCTTCACCACTCTGCAAACGCGCCCCTGGCGCGTTTGCAGAGGGGAACGAATTCCCCTTGAATACTGGGGGTCCCTGGGGCCAACTAGCCCACCAGGAACCTCCAGTATGCGCCAGGGGCTGCCTTGCAGAGAGGTGTACAGAGGCCACGCCCCTTTTACACCTCTCTGCAACGCAGCTCTATGGCGCTTTGGAGGTATATGGTGGGCTAGTTGCACCCCAGGGACCCTCAGGATTCAAGGGGAGTTAATCCCCCGACTTAAAACGCGCCACGGGCGCGTTTGCACAGTGGTGAAGGGAGGGGCGGGGCTTCAGGTGACATGTGTGCAAACAGGCCCCGTGGCGCGTTTTAAGATGGGGAATTAAATCCTCTTCAATCCTGAGGGTCTCTGGGGGCCAACTAGCCCAACAGGTACGTCCAGAAAGCGCCACAGAGCTGCGTTGCAGAGAGGTGTAAAAGGGGTGTGGCCTCTGTACATGTCTCTGCAACGCAGCCCCTGGCGCATACTGGAGGTTCCTGGTGGGCTAGTTGGCCCGTAGGGACCCTCATGATTCAAGGGGACTTAATCCCCCAACTTAAAACGCACCACGGGGCGCGTTTGCACAGATGTCACCTCAGGCCCCGCCCCTCCCTTCACCATTGTGCAAATATTCCTCTAAAATCAGCCGAAATCCGAATTCCGATTTACTCACCTGTTATCAGGAGAGCCCTCAGTGCTGTATCTTTCAGCCCAGTACTGATCCTCAAAAGTAATTTTAACCGTACTTACCAGTAACTTGAATTTCCTTCCATAGGATATCATTGACTGCTTTTTGCTGAAAAAGTTTCTAAGTGTTGATTTTTGAAACATACAAATATTCCTCTAAAATCAGCCGAAATACGAATTCCGATTTACTCACCTGCTATCAGGAGAGACCTCAGTGCTGCATCTTTCAGCCCAGTACTGGTCCTGAAAAGTAATTTTAACCGTACTTACCGGTAACTTGAATTTCCTTCATAGGCTAACATTGACTGGTTTCACTTGGAAATTCTTCTAAGTGTGGAGTTTTGGAACTTTAAAATATTCCTCTAAAATCAGCCGAAATACGAATTCCGATTTACTCACCTGTTATCAGGAGAGACCTCAGTGCTGTATCTTTCAGCCCAGTACTGATCCTCAAAAGTAATTTTAACCGTACTTACCGGTAACTTGAATTTCCTTCATAGGCTAACATTGACTGGTTTCACTTGGAAATTCTTCTAAGTGTGGAGTTTTGGAACTTTAAAATATTCTTCTAAAATCAGCCGAAATACGAATTCCGATTTACTCACCTGTTATCAGGAGAGACCTCAGTGCTGCATCTTTCAGCCCAGTACTGATCCTCAAAAGTAATTTTAACCGTACTTACCGGTAACTTGAATTTCCTTCATAGGCTAACATTGACTGGTTTCACTTGGAAATTCTTCTAAGTGTGGAGTTTTGGAACTTTAAAATATTCTTCTAAAATCAGCCGAAATACGAATTCCGATTTACTCACCTGTTATCAGGAGAGACCTCAGTGCTGCATCTTTCAGCCCAGTACTGATCCTCAAAAGTAATTTTAACCGTACTTCACCGGTAACTTGAATTTCCTTCATAGGCTAACATTGACTGGTTTCACTTGGAAATTCTTCTAAGTGTGGAGTTTTGGAACTTTAAAATATTCATCTAAAATCAGCCGAAATACGAATTCCGATTTACTCATCTGTTATCAGTAGAGACCTCAGTGCTGCATCTTTCAGCCCAGTACTGGTCCTGAAAAGTAATTTTAACCGTACTTACCAGTAACTTGAATTTCCTTCCATAGGCTAACATTGACTGGTTTCACTTGGAAATTCTTCTAAGTGTGGAGTTTTGGAACTTTAAAATATTCCTCTAAAATCAGCCGAAATACGAATTCCGATTTACTCACCTGTTATCAGGAGAGACCTCAGTGCTGCATCTTTCAGCCCAGTACTGATCCTCAAAAGTAATTTTAACCGTACTTACCAGTAACTTGAATTTCCTTCCATAGGATATCATTGCCTGCTTTTTGCTGAAAAAGTTTCTAAGTGTTGATTTTTGAAACATAGAAATATTCCTCTAAAATCAGCCGAAATCCGAATTCTGATTTACTCACCTGTTATCAGGAGAGACCTCAGTGCTGCATCTTTCAGCCCAGTACTGGTCCTGAAAAGTAATTTTAACCGTACTTACCAGTAACTTGAATTTCCTTCCATAGGCTAACATTGACTGGTTTCACTTGGAAATTCTTCTAAGTGTGGAGTTTTGGAACTTTAAAATATTCATCTAAAATCAGCCGAAATACGAATTCCGATTTACTCATCTGTTATCAGGAGAGACCTCAGTGCTGCATCTTTCAGCCCAGTACTGATCCTCAAAAGTAATTTTAACCATACTTACCAGTAACTTGAATTTCCTTCCATAGGATATCATTGCCTGCTTTTTGCTGAAAAAGTTTCTAAGTGTTGATTTTTTAAACATACAAATATTCCTCTAAAATCAGCCGAAATACGAATTCCGATTTACTCACCTGTTATAAGGAGAGACCTCAGTGCTGTATCTTTCAGCTCAGTACTGGTCCTGAAAAGTAATTTTAACCGTACTTACCAGTAACTTATATTTTCTTCCATAGGAATCCATTGTCTGGTTTTCAGCAGAAAAGTTTCAAAGTGTCGATTTTCACAAACTACAAATATTCCTTAAAAATCGCCTGTATGACTTAAACGCATTCTTTCAACTGTTTACAGGAGATGCACCAGTGCTGGATCCAGGATCCAACACTGAGTAAGAAAAAGTAACGATAACAGTTTTTACCTGCTAAGTGAATTTCCTTCCATAGGATAACATTGGTGATTCTATGAGAAAAAGTTTCTAAGTGTCAACTTTTAAAATACAATAATATTCCTTAAAAATCACGACTGTAACCAAAACGCTTTTACTCAACTGTTTACAGGAGATGTACCAGGACTGAATCTAGGATCCAGTCCTGTGGTTAGAAAAGTAATCCATAAAGTAACTAATTGCATTTAACTAGAAATTCACATTGAGCTGAATGTTGCATTGTGTTTGAAAATGTGTTGCCCATTGCAACAACTGTAACTACTGTACTTAAAAGTCTATTGCCTATGTGCAAAGTATTTAAACTAAAGTAATTCATTCTGAGAAAGTATTTTTTGTAATGTAATGTATAATGTAATTACAATGTAATTTAAAAATAAAATATGTAAAAGAAATTGTTTCTAAAAATGTAGTAAATCAGTATGAAAAAATTAATATAAAAATTAATACATTTAAAAATTGTCATTTAAAAAACCTTTGAAATTCACTGAAAAATCCGTAGGTTTCAGGCACGTTATAGTTACAAATTAGCATTTTAAAAACCTTTGAAATTCACTGAAAAAACCATAGGTTTCAGACACGTTATAGTTAGAAATTAGCATTTAAAAAACCTTTGAAATTCACTGAAAAAACCAGAGGTTTTAGGGACAGTTATAGTTAGTTGGACATTGCACTCGTACAAAACCCGTGAAATTCCCCCGTTATAGTTAGTTCAGCTAACTATAACTCGCGTCCCCGCAATGCACTGCTGATGACGTCACATATTACATCACTCATGACATGGTCAGTGACATCACTGATGACATCACTGATGACATCTCAAATGACATCACTGATGACATCATCCACGTGATAATCTGATGCAGCTCCTCACACCCTAATATAACCTTTGATACACCCAATTTAAATTACAGAGTGCCATTCGCAAAACCATAGACACTCCAACACCAATAACTACATACCCACTCACTGATTCTTAGGTCTACACACACACATCCACTCACTCACCCGTACAGTCACTCATACTTATGGTCACTCAGTACAGGACTATCATATGCACTCTTACTCCTATATAGACACTCAAACACCGCCACTCATCCATAGAGGTACTCACACACCTAGTCAGTCATGCAAATAATTAAACACACTGCCATTTACTCACCTATACAGTTATACACACACCAGCTCACTTAATCATACAAATACTAGCACATTGTTACGCTCTTATACAATCACTGATACAAGCACACACTCATCCATACAGCCACTATCACAATCACTCACTCTCGCTTATAGCTATTTATATACTCCAATACACATATATACTGCCTTTCACATATTTAGTTACTCACACATGCACCACTGGGACATACATTCACTCACTAACACACTCTTACACACACTTACCCACCCATACAGTCTATCACAGATGCACTCTTGAAAACATCCACCCAGTGAATCACCCACTCACACATCTATGCACAGTCGCACACACCCCATCCACACAAACACTCAGGCACCCATACAGATACTCATAGAACCAATAAATAACCCATATAGACACTCATGTAGCTATTCGCAAATCCATGCATCCACTTACACACCAACAGACGGATACAGACATTCACACAGTTTAGTCACTAACCCATGCATTCAGTAAGATACGTTTAATCACTCACTTGTAGAGTCAGTCACGCACGTACTAAATCATCCATTCAGACACTTATACACCCACTCATTCTTCAATACGCCTTTCCCTATATATATTAAACATATTTAAACTTTACAGAAACACACAGTCACTGGATGATGTCATCAGTGATGTCATTTGAGATGTCATCAGTGATGTCATCAGTGATGTCACTGACCATGTCATGAGTGATGTAATATGTGACGTCATCAGCAGTGCATTGCGGGGCGCGAGTTATAGTTAGCTGAACTAACTATAACGGGGGAATTTCACGGGTTTTGTACGAGTGCAATGTCCAACTAACTATAACTGTCCCTAAAACCTCTGGTTTTTTCAGTGAATATATATATATATATATACTTTGGATTCCGTCACAAACGTAGATTTCTCCCACAAAACAGGCACGGACCACGATATCTGTGCAAATATTCTTTGTCTATTTAAACAGCCATTACGCGTTTCGGCTCAAACGAGCCTTGTTCACATATATATATATATATATATATATATATACATAAATTCACTGAAAAAAACAAAGGTTACAGGGACGTTATAGTTAGGGTCAGATTTCACTCTTACAAAACCAGAGAGATTCAGCAGTTATAGTTAGCTGAGCAAACAATAACTTACGCCCCCGTAATGCACTGTTTATGACCTCACATATTACATCACTGATGACATGGTCAGTGACATCACTGATGCCATCTCAAATGACATCACTGATGACATCACTGATGACTTCATCCATAGAACAACACACACCCACTCACACCCACTACAACCTCTCATACTTCCACTCACACATCCATACACCCATTTACATACCTATTTATAAACCCATTCAATGACTCACACACACCCACTCTCTCACTCATACAGCCCCCAACATAGCAAAGTCATCCACCCATACAACCACTTACACACCCACTCACTCACCCATACATCCACTCATACAGCCACTCACACTAGCATTCACTCACCCATATAGCCATTCACAGTGCTACTCACTCACTAATACAGCTACTCACACAACCATACATTTACCCACACAGCATCTCACACTAGCATTCACTCACCCATACAGCTACTCACAGAGCTACTCACTTACCCATACAGATACTCACACATCCAGCACTCCAACACTGATACAGACAGACACACAGCCACTCAGATGAAATATATTAAAAACTGTATCACTTATTAGTAGTAGAGAAAGAACAGTAATGTAACTTATGCACTAGATTAGTAAATATCTCTAAGTCTCAGAAATTTTTACAAAACACTTACACTCATTGGAGGATATTATCAGTGATGTCATCAGTGATGTCACTGACCATGCCATGAGTGATGTAATATGTGAGGTCATAAGCAGTGCATTGCGGGGGCGTAAACTGCTGAATTTCCCTGGTTTTGTACGAGTAAAATGTAAGCCTAACTATAATGACCCTGTAATCTTTGTTTTTTTCAGTGAATTTCGCAGGTTATTTCAATTTTATTTCCTAACTATAACATCCCTGTGACCTTTGGTTTTGTCAGTGAATTTCTAAGGCTTTTTGTAAAATTATTTCCTAACTATACCGTCTCTGTAATCTTAGGATTTTAAGTGAATTTCAACGTTTAAAAAAATAATCCTATCTGTAACCTGTTGAGATTTAATTCCTGTGAAAATCGTGTCAGAATGTATCCTGCCCTGCGTATTTATCTAAGAAGAGGCCAAGGTTTTGTGCAACACCTCTTCCCAACTGGAGCACTTTCTACTGGCTAATTTGTAAGTGCTACCCCGTTGGGTGAATGTATAGTGCATTTCCTATACTACAGCTGTGTAAAGAATGCTGAGGAAATCTCTCCAGTGACCTTGTGTGTCTGTAACTTTGCCAATGTGATTTCTGCTTGAGCGTCTTCAACAGATAACTTTACAAGGTGGAACTGCAGAGAAAACACACTTGGGTGATATGTGCTTTACAGAAGTAGGTGCTTCTTTGTTTGGTAGAGATGCTATTGTATTCCTAGGCATCAAGACCCTTCTCCAAAATCAGCGGGAAACATGCTTGGGGGGGCCTTTAAGCTGTCCATCATCCTGGGAAAAGGGCAGAAAGACGTTACATTCAGCTAATGTATATAGGGAGGGACCAAACGGGTGAGACTTCTAGGCAAGTTTACATACTTCTAGTTTTTAAATGTTTGGAACACAATCTCTTGTCTTAGCAGCAAGTAAGGATGCAAAGACCTCCATCACAGATCACAGATAACATTTTGGTGGAAATGCAGTGAAAACACATTTGCTTTGCCTTGGCCATGCGTACAAAGTTAGGATGATTAGTACTTTACAGAAGAGGAGCTTCAACGTGGGCACCTGCTTTGTTTATATATGTAAGTGCTTCCCATTGAGGTTTCATTTCTGTTAAATGAGCATCGTGCCAGAATGCCCTGTGTATTTATCCAAGAAGACGCCACCTTTTTGTGCAACACCTCTACCCAACTGGATGGAGTACTTTCTACTGGCTAATTAGTAGGTGCTACCTTGTTGAGTAAATGCATAGTGCATCTCTTACACCACACCTGCGTAAAGGATGCCGAGGAAATGTCTCCAGTGAACTTGTGTGTCAGTAACTTTGCCTAAGTGATTATTCCTCAAACGTCTTCACTAGATAACTTTCCAAGGTGGAACTGCAGAGAAAACACACTTGAATGTTTTGTACTTTACAGAAGTAAGTGCTTCCTTGTTTTGTGCAGATGTGATTGTATTCCTAGGCATCAAGACCCCATCACTATAATCAGTGGGAAACACTACGGTGAGCCTTTTAGTAAGCTGGCCATCATCCTAGTAAAAGGGCATGAAGACATAGAATACCACTAATGTATATGAGGCGGGGTGAAACAGGTGTGGTTTCTAGGCAAGTTTACTTAGTTCAATTTTTTAAAAGTTCAGAACTCGATGTCTGGTTTCATCACCAGATTACAAGAAAGAACTCCCTTTGGGAGAGGGGGCCGAGGGGCCCTGCATCTCCCCTCCCTGGGCCGATTTCGGCCCCAGGGACCCCATCCCCGGGGCCTGACCTCTTTATACTGAGTGCCCCCAGGGAACACAGTGACCTCTGTTGGGGACTGCAGAGGGAGCCTCAAGGCCCCCGCAGTCCCAGCTGGTTCACCATCTCTATGGGAGCTGGCATTGCTGTGAAAGACAGGGGGCTGCTGAAATGCAGCTCTCTGTCTGTCAGAGCAAATAATTTAATCTGTTTCCGTGTACGCATAATTGCTAACGGTTGTCCCCGGGCCTGCTAGGGGGCAGTGTGGGCCCCATCATTTATTTAAACATTTGCCTCAGGGAGGTTACAGTCCCAGGGACGTGGAGAGTGCCACGCTGGCACCCCTTGCATCGTTATATTTACTGATTACCCCGGGACCTGGCCCACCCAGGGGCTAAAGATTACAGAAGCGCAGGAACCCACGCTTCTTTTGTGTTTATTTTTTCAGTGGGAGCCATGGTTCCAGCATGGCTCTTGGCAGAAATATTTAGAAAAAAAAAGCATTTTTGCCCTGTGGTGTCCCTGCTGCACCCCCTCCCAAGAGGCCTAGGGTCAGGGTATTCATACCCTGCCCCCTTTTCTTTTTTTTAATGTTTTGTTCTGGGACTCTGCTGCAGCTGAGTCCTAAGATGGCTGCCATCACTTCCTGGTTTGAAGCATAGGCAGCCAAACAGATTTGAGCATGTGGACTGTAAGATCCTTAGAGGATCTTCATCCCTATATATACAAATTTTATCAATTTACAAAAATGTCTTTATCTGGAATAACAGCTACCTTTCTGCCAAATTTGGTGTAATTCCGTTCAGCTGTTTGGGCTTTAGTCTTGTCTAAAATGAATATGGGAATTAACATATGAAATGAATGTTTTTTTACCCCACTTTTTCTCCGCCCCCGCTTGATGGATCAGCCTGAATCTTTCCATGCACAACAAGAATCACACGGGCAGTTTTGGGGGAAAATTTCATGAAGATTCGTCCACCGTCGTCAAAGATATTGGCAAGTCAAAAAATGCTTTTCCTATGGAAACATGGTCCTAACTATAACTACCTACTGCCAATCGGCAGTAGGATATATATATATATATATATATATATATATATATATATATATATATATATATATATATGTAAAACAAATTCTCCCCTGTTCGAAGAGCACTCGAAGAACAGATGTAGTGAAGGCAGGCAGCATTCTTTATTCAGAATCATTTGTAAAGCCTAACGCGTTTCGGAGTACAATCTCCTTGCTCACAGGCATCTCAAATGGGCTGCGCAGATTTGAAGAGGTATTGTCCCATCATGTTGTTCTGCTTGCGAAAATCAGCTGGTTCTGAGTGCGTTTTCATTCGAGGACCTTTGGCTTTCAAAATTTATGGCGGCAGTCCAGTTGCGAAAACGCATCGCCCTTGATGTCTGGGGGCCATGGAGACTAACAAACTGTTCAGAGTTTCCTTTTGGAGTACTAGCTGGCTTTAAAAATGCAACAACCTTCATGCTGGAGGCCCACTGGAGGGTTTTAAAGATTGACTGAATAATGTAATGGGACGGAGCCTACTAAGGTAATAATTGTTTTGGAAGGCATTTAAAAAGTTACTGGAACGGAAAATAATCACGGACTTCCTTGTCCAGCATGCAACACTATGTTACACCTACCTGTTGCCGATTGGAGGGCTTAAAAAAGTCACATGCTGTGAAGCGCCTTCTTAAATGAAAGACTTTCCCATTACATGTCAATGCCTGTGATCAAGGGGCTTGCAGCCCCGAAACGCGTAAGGCGAAGCAATATGCTCTGTGCATGAATAAATGTTGTTCTGCTTGCGAAAATCAGCTGGTTCTGAGTGCGTTTTCATTCGAGGACCTTTGGCTTTCAATATATATATATATATATATATATAAATATATATATATATATATATATATATATATATATGTATATACATATATATATATATATGTATATATGTATCTATATATATATATATACATATATATATATATATAAACATATATATATAGGCATAGATGTAGATATATATATGTATGTGTGTGTGTGTGTGTGTATTTAAAAATATATATATATATATATATATTCACTGAAAAAAACACAGGTTTCAGGGACGTTATAGTTAGGAATTAACATTTAAAAACCTTAGATATTCACTGAAAAAACCACAGGTTTCAAGGACGTTGTAGTTAGGCTGACATTTCACTCATACAAAAACAGAGAAATTCCGCTGTTATAGTTAGCTGAGCTAACTATCACTCACAGCCCCGCAATGCATTGCTGATGACATCACATATTATATCACTCATGACATGGTCAGTGACATCACTGGTGACATCACTGATGACGTCTCAAATGACATCACTGATGTGATGGCCCCCTCCTGAGGCCATTTTCGGCCCCAGGGACCCCATCCCCTGGGGCTTGGCCATTTTTTTATTTATTTGTTTTCTAAAGGAGGGGTCCGCGTGGCCCCCTTCCCTGGGCCGATATCGGTCCCGGGAACCCCCTCCCCGGGTCCCAGCCATCCCATTTATTTTTAAATAAAGGGAGAGGGGCCGAGTGGACCCCTCCTGGGCCATTTTTGGTCCCAGGGCATGGCCATGATGTTGGGGACCATGGGGGAGCCCCAATGCCGCCGCAGTCCCTGCCGGCTCCCCGCCTCCTGCGGGAGACAGCATTGCTTTTGGGCAGAGGGAGTTGCTAACATGCCCAAAAGCAATTCTGCTTTGCTTCATTAAGTAGAAGTTTGCTGTGGCAGGGCGGGAGCACTGCTCCCGCCCTGCCATAGCAAACTGCAATGTCACAGGGGTGAGCACCCCGGGACATTGCTGGAGCCGGCCCTGGGGGGGTGACGGTTCCCAGGGCCAAGGAGGACTCCTGGAGGGGGCTGCACAGCTCTCCTCCCATCTTGTAAGTAGACCTGGGGAGGTGGTGGTCCCCAGGGCAGGGGGTCTGCAATGGACCCCCGCATTTACAAAATGTAAGCCCCAGGGAGTTGGCGGTCCCCGGGACAGTGTGTGGGGCAAGAGCACCTTTTATTTTTTTTAAAAAGCCCAGGGGAGGTGACTGTCCCCAGGGCTGCGTCACAGCCCCCCTGCATTTAAAGATTAAAGCCCCAGAGAGGTGGAGGTCCTTGGAGCTGTGGGGGGGCCGCGTGCCCCCCGCATATCATTAACATAGCTCTGGGGAGGTGGCGGTCCCCGGGGCTGCAGGGGCCCCGCGGGCCCCCACATCATATTTTGGCATTACCCCAGGGACCTGGCCCATCTGGGGGCCTAATTAAACATTTTTTAAAAGAATTTCGGCAGGATTCGCAGACCCTACGTGAATCCCGCTGATTTTTTTAAGAAACAAACGCTTTTTTGGGCCCTCTGGATCCCTGTGGAGCCCTCTAAGCACGGCCTAGGGGGTCAGAGTATTTCTATCCAGCCCCCTTTTCTTGTTGTTTTACATTTTTCCTTGTTATTCGGTTCAACCGAGTCACAAGATGGCTGCCAACACTTCCTGGTTGGAACTTTTGTCAGCCAATCAGAGACAAGCTCGAGATCAGGAGGGATCGAGGATCCACTGCAGTCACCAGATATTAATATTTCTAAATATATGGATTTCTCAGGAACTACTGAACGGATTTACATCATTTAACAAAAAGGTCGCTTTCGCGACTTTTTTGCCAAATTCGGTGTAATCCCGTTCAGCAGTTCGGGCTGTAGCCTTGTCTAAAGTTTCCTATGGAAATTAACATGGAGAAAATGCGCTTTGGGACCCCCCTTTTTTCTTGGCCCCTGCTTGAAGAATCACCTTGAAACTTTTAAGACAGGAGCTGACCGGAGCACCCCATTAGTTTTGAAAATTTCACGAAGATTCGTCAAACAGCATTAAAGATATTGGCAAATCAAAAACGCTATGGAAACTAGGCCCTAACTATAATTACCTACTGGCGACCGCCAGTAGGTAATATATATATTTAAGAAATAAACGTACTGTATATAAAAATAGAAAAGAAAGAAAATAAAATGAAAAAAGTGAGCACTAGCACTTTAAGGAATCTATATAGACTATAAACTTAGGCGACTTCTAAGTATGTATGGGTCACCTAGGAATATTTTGCACTACAGTTCAATGTATTGAAATAAGGAAAGTTGTTATATATTTATTTGAACAAGGCTGCGTGTAGATGCCATCACCTTCCTAATAAAGTTTGAGTGAAGAGATCCTTCTTGGAGTGCTGGATTATTGTCCTAGAAACAAGGAGATTTGTACTCAATATATATAAATATATATATATATATATACAGGATTGAGGACGAGTCCACTTGCAGGGTCCATACAGGACAAGATTTGTGTGCTATCCGGACCACATTTCCCACAATGCACAGTCTCATTCGAGCTTCCCATTGGTGGGTGCGCAATATGAAAATGGCGAAGTGGGTTCAGCGTTTGCACACACTGTCTCCGTTCAAGCCTCTGAAGAGAAGCATATGGAGCTTCGAAACGCGTCAGGCATTTCCATTACGGAGCAGCTTCTACAAGCGGATCCTCGTCCCTACCTATCATAAACAAAGCTGCTGATCGAGTATATATATACACACACTATATATATATATATATATATATATATATATATATATATATATATATACATACATATTACCTACTGGCGGTTGCCAGTAGTTAGTTATAGTTAGGACCACGTTTCCATAGGAAAAGCATTTTTTGATGTGCTTATAACTTTGGCGTCGTTTGACGAATCTTTACGAAATTTTCGAAAAAGTTCCTCTTTTCAGGTTAGCTGCTATCCTAAAAGTTTGGGGGGGATTCGTCAAGGGGGGGCAAAGAAAAAAGGGGGGTCCCAAAACGTGTTTTCTCCATGCAATTTCCATAGGAAACTTTAGACAAGGCTACAGGTCAAACTGCTGAACAGAATTATGCCAAATTTGGCACAGAGAAAGGTCTTGGTACAGAAAGCACGCTTTTGTTTAAATCGGATAAATCCGTTCAGTAGTTTTAGAGAAATATCACATTTTCCACATATTGATATTTAAGAATTCTGACATCTGATTGGCTGAAGCGTTACAAGCACGAGCTTGCGGCTGATTGGCTGCGAACTGTTGAAACTAGGAAGTGTTGCCATCCATTTTGTGATTCAGTCCGTCAGCTCACAACTCTCCCTCTACAAGGCATCAGGTCCGTAGTTCTACCTCTGTGAGGCAACACTAAAAATATACCGCAGCTCTGTCTGTGCGAGATACCCCTTTCACGGTCCCTCTCCCCACAACACCAGCTCGTGGCTATGCCTTTAGAAGCGAGTCTGTCGGCTCGCAGCTCTGCAACTGCGAGCTGTGAGCCATTTTGTGACTCAGTCCGTCAGCTCGCATCTCTCCCTCTAAAAGGCATCGGATCCGTAATTCTACCTCTGCGAGGCAATACTGAAAATATCCCGCAGCGTGATACTCCTTTTACGCTCCCTCTCCCCACATCATCAGCTCGCGGCTATGCCTTTAGAAGACAGTACGTCGGCTCGCAGCTCTGTGCCTGCGAGCCGTGGGGCCCGCAGCTCTACCTCTGTGAGCCACCTCGTTAGCTCATAGCTGTGTCTGTGCTAGCAGGCCCGTTACTCTCCCTCTGCGAGTTAGCCCGTCGGGTTGCAGCGCGGAGGGCTCGCAGCTGTACTCTGTCTGTGTGAGATACTCCTTTTACGCTCCCTCTCCCCACATCATCAGCTCACGGCTATGCCTTTAGAAGCCAGTACGTCGGCTCGCAGCTCTGTGTCTGCGAGCCGTGGGGCCTGCAGCTCTACCTCTGTGAGCCACCTCGTTGGCTCGTAGCTGTGTCTGTGCTAGCAGGCCCGTCGGCCCGTTACTCTCCCTCTGCGAGTTAGCCCATCGGGTTGCAGCACGGAGGGCTTGCAGCTGTATCTCTGCGAGCCAGCCCGTTAACTGATAGCTGTGTGTCTGCTAGCAGGCCTGTTGCCCCGTTGGTCTCCCTCTGCGAGTCAGGCCACAGCTCTACCTCTGCGAGCCGGTACGGTGCTGTGCTTTTGCGAGCCAACGGCTCGTAGGTATCCTTCTGCGAGCTGAGCCCACGGGCCGCAGCTCTTCCTCTGCGAGCCTGCCCGACGGCCCGCAGGTGTCCCTCTGCTAGCGGAACTGCAGGTGACACTCTGCGAGCCGAAATTGGGAATATAAGGCGGCTCTAAAAAGAGCTCTTGTGTTTATTAGTTGGAGCTACATGTAAGTGCGAATGCACAGCTTCAGGTTAATCAGGAAAACTCGGTTTCCCTCATCTGTGAAGTGTACTCCATCACTTCTGTAGATATCAGCCATATCAAAACGTATGTTGTTGTTGTAGATCGACCCCATTCTATGGTCTCTGAGGTATGCAGACACAGCTTTGTTGACATTCTTCCTAGATTTTTCAATCTTATGACAAAATTGGTTTGACCATTTCCACTTCTGTCTTTGGCATATATTGGAATATACAAAGACAGTTTGAGGCAAAAGTAACATCAATTTTACATACAAAACGTTAACGGATTGGGAGATGAAATGTATTGTATCCTAAAAAGTAGGGTGTATATTAGTTTTGATGAAAAGCATCTTTGTGATTGGTTAATAAAAAAGCAGTTTATACGTGGAGTACATATTATAGGATGAAATTTGCTCAGCTCAACCACACCTGCTAGTTGTATTTAGAAGGTGCAGTTCAAACTTGAAAGAATGGTGAACTTTTGACCTCCACGTGCCGTTAAATGTTGGAGAAAATGTTGCAAAAAAATATCTGTAGGTTTAAAAAAATGATGAACTTTTAACCTGCAGGTGTCGTAGAATGTTCTAGAAAGTGTTGATACAATACCTTGAACTTTTCACCTGTATGTGTCCTTAACCAAACAGTTTATATGGAAAGTTCAAAAATAAGCAATAAAGAGAGGTTTTGCAATCTAAAAAAAATAAGGAACTATTCTGATTTGTTCTTTACATGGATTTATGTGTGGAGCAACAGGGAAATTGTGCCATTACTGGTTCCATTCTTGATGAAAGCAATGCATTACATGTACTGTGTGACAAGAAAAGAATTGCATGCGTTTGTGACATTTGAAATCTGCATACCAACTAGGAAGGTAAATTAGAAATTAAGAAGGTGTGTTATGTGTTTTGTAGTAGTGGTTAAGTATTTGAGACGAAATTTTTAACTTTGAAAGTATTTTTTATTTCTAAATAACATAGTGTTAGTAAAGTCTGGTGTTTTATTGGTTCTAAAATATGCACAATGTGTAACTAGTTGTTAAACAAGTACTTTATATATGTTTAGGAGTTTTTCACAAAGAAAAAGTGTAAGTTGTCATCTGTAAAAGACTGTGGGCCATATTCTCAAGACCAGCGATAACATTATCGCCGCTTTAGCGGCAGTTTCCTGCCGCTAAGGCGGCGATAATGTTATCGCCATTCTTGTGAATATGGCCCTGTATGGTTTTGAAAATTCGATGTAGCGTTAATTTCCATTTGTAGATCTATTCCGGCGAGATAAACAAAATGTGGCACGTTTGGAAATTATGCTCAGTCTGGAAATATGGGAGAAGGGGTGACAGTAAAAAATTAATGTGTCATTAACTTAACAGAGATGGAATGTGGATCAGTTACAGGCTCAGCTTTCGCATTGCCCATGTCACCTGTGTCCAGCCCTGGTTCCACTGCCAAACATGCACATTGGAGTGTCCCATGGATGTCTGCCTATCCAACACAACTGTTGATGAATTGGACTATGACTTGTGTTTGCGCCCCCTGTTGGATAACGAACAGGAGTGTAACCGAGACAGCCGTGCATGGGATGCGTTGACATACTGCGTATGTATTGGTAGTTGTGCATGGGAGATGGCACAATCTCTCGTGTGCAGTGACCACATTGAGGCGCTCCCCTATTGGGCTGTGTTACGGATCGGTGAGACGGCGTGGGCTGAGCACACCTGCCCGGACCACCTAATGGATTGGCTCACCCTGGTGTTTCTTGAACACGACAACGACGTACTATTGGAACACATTGCACATGAAGCTGCACGGGCATTCATGGACGAGTAAGAAATGTTATGTGCACACTTTGTGGTCTCATTTTTTACACTGAGAGGTAGATTTCAATGTCAATCAAGGCTGGTGTGGTACTGCGAGGCTTTGCATTTGGGTGCTCTTAGGAAATCTAAGTTGTTGGGGAGCAAGGCAAGGTGGGCTGTGAGCGTTGCTATATGTGATAAATCTTTTCCATTTCAGGCCCAACATCATCTGCCCCTCGACATGTACCCATGCTGCGTGTAAGTGTCTTAAGCATGTCCGTGCCTGTTGTGGCCGTTGCCTCGTCCGTACTCACACGCACATGCCAATAAAGCCTATGCCACTCCACTGGTGTCTAACTGGGAGGTGTGTTGTAAAGATTGTCCACTCGTGTGCCACAATGAGCCTCGTCCCAACACAGGGTAGAACTGACTGTTGCATGTGCAACGGGGGTGTATCCCTTTTGCAAGCTCCGCCTCTGTGAGCCAGACATTGTTTTTGCATAGGTGCTGGACGACATCTGATGCAGCCCCATCACCAACGCAGTCTGATGTGTCAGGGGCACACCGCCATGCAGCCATCCCCCCGCCACACACACCGGACACAGAACCCGTATGAGGGGAGTTTTGTACCACATTGCCTTCATTGCTGATGTTCTGTGATTGATATGTGTGTGGGCTGCATTGTGGGGGAATTGCCTGTGCACGGATGGCGATGCACACACACATGTTGGTATGTGGAGCCAGGTGCCCGTGCGGCCCTGCGCTGCTTGTGCTATCTCACTCCGTCTCTCTCCCTCGCTCTCTCCCGCCGTCATAGCAAACTTGTGAAAGCGATGGGTGCGCGGCTCTCAGCGCGGCACTCGAGTACTTCTTAAGTCTTTCAAACACCGAGGGGTATATTCACAAGGACATATTGCCGAGTTAATGGCACTTTATTGCAACCAAAATGGTGATAAATTTAACACACCATTCACAAGCTGGAGCAAACAGCCCATATCAGCAGTTTACCAGCGATAGCAGCCTCAAAAAGCATCGTCACGGATGAGTCCAGCAAATATTGCTAATGAGATGTAGAGTAGGCGTTCTCGTGCAAAAAGCAGTGAACACATCACTTCGCAAGTGTCTCAACCACCAGCAAGATCGTTGAAGAGAGTACAAAACAGGCGATAAGGTGCGTTAGTAGCAGAAAGTTTACACCTGCTCTGAGCTGGTGTAAAGTCGGACTACAACCTGCAATATGAAAGGGAGCCCACCCAGAGCCATACGTGAATGACAACAGATGCAATGGAGCCAACGATCATGCAGCTCGGATACCCAACACTGCTCCGACACCCCCCGCCACCAGCCCCTTGTCCGCCATCCGCCCCTGACCTCCCCCCCCACACAAACAAATGTGACAGCAACGTTAGGAAATCTGGAACGTAACAAATTGGCTGATGTCGCACAATTATAGTAAAGAAGATGCATGTGAGGTTGGACAAATAAGAATCTCAGTCATCTATGGATTTACATATAAAACATTTTATTTAAACAAAACAACAAAATAAAAGTAGGTACAGGTATGGCGTGTCATCCCTCAACAATTTGTGGATCACAGCCTGCAAGACAAAAAGAAAGATAGGATTGTGCGTCATGCGTCCATGAAAGGAGAGAGAAAGAGAGAAAGAGAGAGGAAGAGACAGAGAAAGAAAGAGTGAGACAGAGAGGAAGACAGAGAAAGAGAGAAAGAGTGAGAGAGAGAGAAAGAGAGAAAGAGTGAGATACAAGGAAGTGAGAGAGAAAGAGAGAAACAGTGTGAGAGAGAGGTAGAGAGAGAGAGAAAGAGTGAGACAGAGAGGAAGAGAGAGAGAAAGAAAGAATGAGAGAACGGAAGAGACATAGAAAGAGAGAAAGAGTGTGAGAGAGAGAAAGGAAGAGATACAGACTGAGAGAGAGAGAAAGAGTGTGAGTGACAGAAAGGAAGAGATGGAGAGGGAGAATGAGTGTTGACACTGTGGAGAAAATCCTTACAGCTCACCTTTCTGCCACCGGTGTGTCTCCAACCACGTGCCGGGACATAGTGGAGTCTTCAAGTTTAGTCATCTGAAACATAGTATAGAATCAGTAATGGCAGAGTACATACAACTGCACACGCCTAATTCTCTGTTTCGCCCCTGCGCACCCAGGCTGCTGCACCCCATCGACTCCCGCCGCCCAGAGGTGTCTGCCCACGTCTGCGCACCTATGCTGCTGTATCCCATGCACTCCCACTGCCCAGAGGTGTCTGCCCGCTGCTGTGCACCCAGGCTGGTGCACCCCATCCAGTCCCACTGCCCGGAGGTGACTGCCCGTTCCTGCGCACCCAGAGTGCTGCATCCCATCCACTCCCACTGCCTAGAGGTGTCTGCCGGCTCCTGTGCATCCAGGCTGCTGCACCCCATCCACTTCCACTGCTCAGAGGTGTCTGCCCGCTCTTGTGCACCCAGGGTGCTGCAGACTATCCACTCCCACCGCCCAGAGGTGACTGCTCGCTGCTGCGGAAACAAGGCTCTCTGCTCACCTTCCGCCACCGGCATGTGTCTAAGAGGGTCCACCACGTGCTGAAGCAACCTCTTCAGGCGTTGCGTACACGCGGTCAAGCCGAGCTCACAATTCAGAGTGGGTGTTGATTGCAGGATGGCCACGCATCATCGCAGGCTGCACACGCGCTCAGCTCTGGTGGCACTAACTCAGTGGAACTGAAATCATTGCCTCGTGGCGGGAGGTCCGTGTCGGGGGGGGTCGTCAATCTGTGAATCAGCCTGCTAGACAAAAAGCAAGATAAGATTGTGCGTCATGCGTCCATCAAAGGAGAAAGAGAGAGGAAGAGAGAGAGAAAGAAAGAGTGAGAGGTAGACAGAGAGAAAGAGAGAGAGAAACAGTGAGAGAGAGAAAGAGAGAAACAGTGTGAGAAAGAGGAAGAGAGAAACAGAGGAAGAGTGAGAGAGAGAGAAAGAGAGAGAGTGGTAGAAAGAGAGAAAAAAAAACAGTGTGAGAGAGAGGAAGAGATAGAGTGAGAGAGAGAGGAAGGGAGAGAGAAAGAGTGTGAGGGAGAGAAAGGAAGAGATGGAGAGGGACAGTGAGTGCCGACACTGTGGACAAAACCCTCACAGCTCACCTTTCCATCACCGGTGTGTCTCCAACAAGGTGCCGGGACACAGTGGAGCCCTCAAGCTATCTCATCTGAAACGTAGTATGGAATCAGTAATGGCAGAGTACATACAACTGCACACACCTAATTCTCTGTCCCGCCTTTGTGCATCCAGGCTGCTGCACCCCATCCACTTCCACTGCCCAGAGGTGTCTGCTCGCCGCTGCGCACCCAGGCTGCTGCACCCCATCCACTTCCACTGCCCAGAGGTGTCTGCCAGCTGCTGCGCACCCAGGCTGCTGCACCCCATCCACTCCCACTGCCCGGAGATGACTGTCCGCCGCTGCGCACCCAGGCTGCTGCACCCCATCCAGTCCCACTGCCCGGAGGTGACTGCCCGTTCTTGCGCACCCAGAGTGCTGCATCCCATCCACTCCCACTGCCTAGAGGTGTCTGCCCGCTCCTGTGCACCCAGGCTGCTGCACCCCATCCACTCCCACTGCTCGGAGGTGTCTGCCCGCTCTTGTGCACCCAGGGTGCTGCACACTATCCACTCCCACCGCCCAGAGGTGACTGCTCGCTGCTGTGGAAACAAGGCTCTCTGCTCACCTTCCGCCACCGGCGTGTGTCTAAGAGGGTCCACCACATGCTGAAGCAACCTCCTCACGCGTTGCGTACACGTGGTTAAGCCGAGCTCACAATTCAGTGCGGGTGTTGATTGCAGGATGGCCACATATCATCGCAGGCTGCACACGCGCTCAGCTCTGGTGGCACTAACTCAGTGGAACTGAAGTCATCGCCTCGTGGCGGGAGGTCGATGTCGGGGGGGGTAGTCAATCTGTGAATCACAGCCTGCTAGACAAAAAGCAAGATAAGATTGTGCGTCATGCGTCCATCAAAGGAGAGAGAGAGAGGAAGAGAGAGAGAAAGAAAGAAAGAGTGAGAGGTAGACAGAGAGAAAGAGAGAAAGAGTGAGAGAGAGAGAAACAGTGAGAGAGAGAAAGAGAGAAACAGTGTGAGAAAGAGGAAGAGAGAAACAGAGGAAGAGTGAGAGAGAGAAAGAGAGAGAGAGGTAGAAAGAGAGAAAAAAAAACAGTGTGAGAGAGAGGAAGAGATAGAGTGAGAGAGAGAGGAAGGGAGAGAGAAAGAGTGTGAGGAAGAGAAAGGAAGAGATGGAGAGGGACAGTGAGTGCCGACACTGTGGACAAAACCCTCACAGCTCACCTTTCCATCACCGGTGTGTCTCCAACCACGTGCCGGGACACAGTGGAGCCCTCAAGCTATCTCATCTGAAACGTAGTATGGAATCAGTAATGGCAGAGTACATACAACTGCACATGCCTAATTCTCTGTCCCGCCTTTGTGCATCCAGGCTGATGCATCCCATCCACTTCCGCTGCCCAGAGGTGTCTGCTCGCCACTGCGCACCCAGGCTGCTGCACCCCATCCACTTCCACTGCCCAGAGGTGTCTGCCCGCTGCTGCGCACCCAGGCTGCTGCACCCCATCCACTCCCACTGTCCGGAGATGACTGTCCGCCGCTGTGCACCCAGGCTGCTGCACCCCATCCACTCCCACTGCCTGCTGCTGCGCTAACAAGCCTCTCTGCTCACCTTTCGCAACCTGCGTGTAGAAAAGAGGGCCTACCACGTGCCGCTGCAAGCCCCAAGCCCTGGGCCCGCGGACACCGCACCCTGCATGTCATGCAGACCCGCTCCACAGGCCACCAGGTCTCACATTTGGTGCTGGGTCTTGATTTCGCCATGGCAGAGGACATACCAGTGCACCGGGCTTTTCATCGCAGGCTGCACACCCGCTCAGCCCTTGCGGTGTCACTAACTCTGTGACCAGCGAGGCAATGCCACGTGGCGGTAGGCCTGCGCTGTGTGATGGCTCAGGCCTACACTGCGGTCCAGCAGGGCACACAAAACCTAAGCTGTCCAGACCACCAGGACGGACCATCACCGCAGGCTGCACACCCGCTCAGCAGTTACGGTACCGTACCTCAGTGGACCGAAAGTCACCGTCCCGTGCCGGTGTGCCTTGGCCGGCCAGAGTGTATCCGGTGCGAGCAACTCTGAAATGGCGTCGAGCACGTGCGCCCGGTCTTTTTTATTGGCAGGGTCACGTGTCCTGTGATGCGTGTGCTGGATGGGTATGGTGTGGGTGTATACTAGTCGTGAGGGTTTGGCTGTGGCGTACTGACAACTAGGGTGTGACCAGCAGATCACTGCAATGAAAATCTGGGCCATGTAGCGTTGTTGTCCTTCCCTGTAAGCGTAAGCGGAGTGGGCTGGCCTGGCGTATGCCAGTCCTGCGTGAGGCTGTGAATAATGACTCCGGAGCTATGGGCGTGGCTCCGTCCTGGCCTGTATGAGGAATCAACTGATGCGGGTGTCCCTGTTGTAGTGCTGACATCACCCGGGTCGCAAGCGCCAATGTGTCACTCTGTGAGCCAAGTCCCACAACATGGCCAACATGAAAGGTACGGGGAATCACTGACCCTACATTCATCCATAGTTCCACACATGAAAGATGGTGGACATGACACATCTGTGTGGATATGAATGTTTATTGCACATTCAGTGGAGTGTTGCAGCTATAGCAATACAGGGCCATGGAAAGTTTAAGTTTCAGTTTTTGGCACATGGAGGGCAGCCAATTAGAGCCAAGCTTGTGTTCGGGGTTAGGCTGCGCCAACATATGTACTTATAGAATTACTCCGCCAATCCCCAAGCACTTATAAATTCACTATACACTGTCCTTGCAGTACTCTAATGATCCAGTCTCTACGTACGTACTTGTACAATGACCGAGAGAAAGTTACATAACCAAAGTTTTCCCCACTGCCAGAGGTAACATGGTTGCATACGCTGTCCACAGCACAATGTAATGTGGTAGGGCCCAGGGGCCGCATCTTGCATACATAATGAACACACGGACACAGATAGATAGTGGAACTGGGTACGGGCAAGTGCGCTCGACTCATTTTTATTACCAGGGTCACATGTCCAGTGACGTCTGTGCTGGATGCGTGTGGGGTGAGTGTAAGCCAGCCCTCCGGGAATGGTTGGTGCTGGCAACAAGTACAACAGTAATCATTGGATTAGACACATAGATTCAATCATAAAGGGTCAATGATTTGTGCTGATCTAAGGTAGGGGCAACAGATGTGAAATAATACACACAAGATTGTATCGTAAAGGGTCCATTACTTGTTGTACACTGAGGTAGGGGCAGCAGATGTGAAATTATACACAAAACATTGTATCATAAAGGGTCCATGAGTTGTGCTGCACTGAGATAGGGGCATCAGAAACATTCAGCGTGTGCGCAGCCAGCGATTAAGCGTGGTGCGGGCGAGCCGCACTGGGAGCAATGTCTGTTGCCTACTGGACTGAGTCATCTGCAATCGCGACTCGATGTGAATTGTGAGCCCTGCTATCCGCAGTGTAGATCGAAGGCAGTAGTCAGCACAGACATCGAAGAATGCTTTTAGTCACTTCCTGTTTACAAAATTCGAGGACATAGAGTACAATTCTGTCTGCAATAAATAAATCATGTCTCAATTTAAATGGGAGCTCTGCTAACCGCATTGTAGGTGTATGGAACAAAAGATGAAACATTTATGGAATACACTGTCGAAATATGTAGGTTTCAGGGACGTTATAGTTAGTTGCCTACTGGACTCTGAAATTAATGAATGAAGACTGAATTTGAATTGTGAGCCCTGCTGAGCACAGTGTAGGCCGGAGGCAGCGGTCAGGAAGGGCCTACAGCCACGTGGCGTTGACTTGAGCTGCATACAGTTAGTGGTAGGTGTGGCGCTCAGCGTGTGCGCAGCCAGCGATGATGCAATGTCTCTTGCCTACTGGACTGCGTCATCTGCAATCGCGACTCGATCTGAATTGTGAGCCCTACTGACAGCAGTGTAGATCGAAGGCAGTAGTCAGCACAGACATCAAGGAATGCTTTTTGTCACTTCCTCTTGACAAAATTCGAGGACATAGAGTACAATTCTGTCTGCAATTAATAAATGAAGACTGAATTCAAATTGTGAGCTCTGCTGTCCGCAGTGTAGACTGCCATTCAGTGTTCCTTCGGACTTGCAAGATGAATTTGGTCATTGTACTAAAGCTATAACTGATATAAAACAAGTTCTTGAAGCAAAGATACTAAAAGGATATTATGTAGGTTTTAGGGACTTAATACTTAGTTGCCTACTGGACTTTGCAATTAACGAATCAAGAGTCAATTTTAAATGTGAGCCCTGATGACCTCAGTGTAGGCCAGAGGCAGCAGTCAGCAAGGGCCCACAGCCACGTGGCGTTGAGTTGAGCTGTACAGTTAGTGTCACCTGAAGCAACCAGCGTGTGTGGAGCCTGCGATGATGCGTGGTCCGGGCGGGCCGCACTGGTAGCAATGTCTTTTGCCTAATGAATTCTGTCTTAATAAGTCCACGTGGTGTTGACTTGTGGTGCACTGAGTTAGTGGCACCTGAAGCACTCAGCGTGTGCGCAGCCTGCGATGATGCGTGGTCCGGCCGGGCCACACTGGTAGCAATGTCTTTTGTCTAATGAATTCTGCCTTAATAAGGCTACGTGGCGATGACTTGTGGTGCACTGAGTTAGTGGCACCTGAAGCACTCAGCGTGTGCGCAGCCTGCGATGATGCATGGTCCGGGCCGGCCGCACTGGGAGCAATGTCTCTTGCCTACTGGACTGCGTCATCTGCAATCGGGACTCGATCTGAATTGTGAGCCCTGCTGTCCGCAGTGTAGATTGAAGGCAGTAGTCTGTACAGACATAAGTCTTTGGTGCTCTGCTGCTGGGTTCACAGGGGGCCTTTGTCAAGGAGGCCGGTGGTCACTGCGGAGGCCTCATGGCAGGGTGAGGGCTGCCGCCCTGGCAGACACTTTGGCCTTCCCACAAGTGAACCACGCCCAGAGCCTCAGACTATTTATTCATACTCCTACGCTGGAGTGGGGTACGTTGGACCAGCCCACTCCGCTTCCGCTTCCAGGGGGGGACAACACAGCTACATGACCGAGATCTTCCCCAATGCCTGAGGTAACATGGTTGCGTCTATTGTGTCCACATGGAGAGGTTTGTGCTCTGCATAGTGAGGTCTGTCTACCACATCACCGCTACACTTGGTATTGTGTGCATTTTTATTGATGGGTGACTTGCGTCCTTCACACATACTTGGTTGCCACATCTCCCAACATTCAGCTATTGTGTGGCTGAGGGACCATGCCGTTTTTGGAGGGTCCGCTGTCCTGTTCTGCGCTGCCTCGGTGGTAGTAGGGAGGGGGTGGGATGGGGGAGGTCCTGAGGGTGATGGCAGTGGGTGTTGTGGCCTTCTTGGGTGTCGGAGCTGCATGGTCAGTAGCTCTATGACATGTGTTGGTCTTTAGATGTGGTTATGGGCTGGGCTCCCTTTCACACTGTAGGTAGTCGTCCTGCTTTACACCAGTAAAAGGCAGATGTTAAATTCTTACTGCTAACGCAGCTTATCGCCTGTTTTTGGATCGCACCCCAGATTTGGCTGCTCGTTGAAAATATTGGGAAGTGGTGTTTTAGTGTTATTTTTGCACGGGAACGCCAACTCTGCATATTATTAGCGTTAGTTGTTGCTCTCATTTGTGGCGAATTTTTTGCGGAAGCTATTGCTGGAAAACTGGCGATATCGGCTGTTTTCACTAGGTTGAGAATGGAATGATAATTTAAAATCACTGAAAAAACCATAGGTTTAATGAACATTATAATTAGAAATTAGCATTTAAAAAACGTTTGAAATTCACTGAAAAAACCATAGGTTTCAGGCACGTTATAGTTAGAAATTAGCATTTAAAAAACCTTAGAAATTCACTAAAAAAACCATAGGTTTCAGGGACATTATAGTTAGAAATTAGCATTTAAAAAACCTTTGAAATTCACTGAAAAAAACCATAGGTTTCAGGGACGTTATAGTTAGGTGGACATTTCACTCGTACAAAACCATAGAAATTAAACCGTTATAGTTAGTTCAGTTAACTATAACTCGCACCCCCGACTGCTCATGACGTCACGTATTACATCATTCATGGCATGGTCAGTGACATCACTGATGACATCTCAAATGACATCACTGATGACATCACTGATGACATCATCCACGTGATAATCTGATGCACCTCATCACACCCTAATATAACCTTTAATACACCCACTGTAAAATACACACTACCATTTTCGAAACCATCCACACACCAATACCAGTTACTACATACTCACTCACTGATTCCTAGGTCTGCACACACATCCACTCATTCACCTATACAATCACTTATACATGCAGTCACTTATCATTACAACACCATCATATGCACTCATACACCTATTCAGACACTCACACACCGCTACTCATCCATGGAGTTACTCACACACCTAGTCAGTCATGCAAAGAATCAATCACACTCCCATTTACTCACCTAAACAGTTATACACACACCACCTCACTAATTCATACAGACAGTAACGCATAGTTACTCTCTTATGTAATCACTGAAACAACTACAGACTCATCCATACATGCCACTCTCACAATCACTCAGTCTCCCATATAGTTAATTATATACACCATCACTCACATATACTGCCTTTTACATATGTAGTTACTCACATGTGTACCACTTAGACATCCATTCACTCACCAACACACCCATACACACACTCACCCACCCATACACACACTCACCCACCCATACAGCTGTTTCCACATGCACTCTTGAACCCATACACCCAGTGAATCAATCACTCACACATCTATGCACAGTCACACACCTCCAACCCACCCACACACACACACACTCAGTCCCCCATACAAATACTCAAGCAAACAATAAATAACCCATATAGACACTAATGTAGCTACTGACCAACCCATGTAGCAGCTTACACAACAACAGACAGACTGATACAGACATTCACACAGTTTAGTCACTAACCCATGCATTCAGTAAGACACGTTTAATCAGTCACTTATACAAGCAGTTACATACCTCGTAAATCCTCCATCCAGACACTTATACACCCACTCATTCTTCAATACACCTTGCCATATATATAAAACATATTTAAACTTTACAGAAACACACAGTCACTGGATGATGTCATCAGTGATGTCATTTGAGATGTCATCAGTGATGTCATCAGTGATGTCACTGACCATGCCATGAATGATGTAATATGTGACGTCATGAGCAGTGCATTGCGGGGGCGCGAGTTATAGTTAACTGAACTAACTATAACGGTGGAATTTCTATGGTTTTGTACGAGTGAAATGTCCACCTAACTATAACGTCCCTGAAACCTATGGTTTTTTCAGTGAATTTCAAAATGCTAATTTCTAACTATAACGTCCCTGAAACCTATGGTTTTTTCAGTGAATTTCTAAGGTTTTTTAAATGCTAATTTCTAACTATAACGTGCCTGAAACCTATGGTTTTTTCAGTGAATATATATATATATATATATATATATATATATATATATATATATATATATATATATATATATATATATATATATATATATATATATATGGGATGTTACATACGATAAAATGTGGATTTGCACACGAGTTCTGTGGTATGTTATGCATTCAAGTGGCCCACGGATTCCAGTATGTGTACGACCAAACTAGGGTCATTATGGGACTAGTAGTCCCGTCAGGGCCAGAAATGCTAATTAGGAGGCCGATGGTTTTGCCCACAGAATTCAGACTTTTTGTCTTCAGCCGTCCAGTATGTGTATTAACCCACTATAGTATTGCCCCAATTCGGTAAACGTGTCCATCAGCACAATTTATATGAGCTATTTTCAACACCACTTCTCGCTGTGCAGGAAAAATAAGAACGGAGAGCAAGCCCGGCAGCTATGTCTTCTTCAGATTGTATTATGCCTGGGGGGCATATGTTATTCTTTAAATGTTCCAAATGACACTTGCAACTTGTTTGTATTTATGTCTATTTATGATGTTTTATGTTTATTGGGGTATATATTTCCTGAAGGAGTTAGCGCCATGTTTCGTAGTGCTCATATACATACCACAGTGTTTTTATATAATACGCCCAACCCATAGGCAGATCATATGTTTTTTCCGTGAGATTTACAAAATGCTTGTATGTATCAATATTGGCAATGTGGGCTCACTATGCACTATGCAGTTATTCTTACCATATTATGTTGCACTATAGTTGTGTAAGTTTTCAATAACACAATGTTCCAGCAGCCATGCGATTTACTGCCTTGATACGTGTTTAAGCAGTTTCTGGTGTTCCATTTGTTACACTACTCACGATGAAACTTTCTTTTATGTTTACCATTTTTTCACTGCCTATGAGGGGGAAGGGCTTTAAATGCTTGCATTAACATGGCGCTAGCCAGACTGATAAAGGCTGCTGTGACAGCCAAAACACGTCTCTTCAGTAGCGGGATCGAGGGAGACCCGAGGAAATAAAGACAGCCTTATACCTTCAGCCTCGAGTGCGTGCCTTCTTCTTATGACGACACCCAGCTCATCCTCTCGCTCACGAAGAACCCCGAAGACACCAGACTCTGTTTCCAGGAAGGTATGAAGAACGTGGCAACCTGGATGAAGGACAGCTGCCTGAAGCTAATCTCAGAGAAGACCGAGGTCCTCATCCTCGGTCCCTGCACCTCCGCCTGGGACAACACCTGGTGGCCCTCTGCCCTCGGGAGCCCACCCACCACTACAGACCACGCTCGGAACCTCAGCATCATCCTTGACTCCTCCCTCTCCATGAACCGCCAGATCAACGCCGTCGCCTCCGCCAGTTTCAACTGCTTTCGCATCCTCCGTAAGACCTTCAAGTGGATTCCCCCCCAACTGCAGAAGGACCGTCACCCATGCACTCATTACCAGAAGACTGGACTACGGCAACGCCCTCTACGCCGGAATCAACAGAACTCTTCTGCACAGACTCCAGACCATCCAGAACGCCGCATCCAGACTCGTCCTCGGGACACCGCACCATGAGCACATGACCCAACACCTACGAGGCCTCCACTAGCTCCCCGTCGAGAAGAGGGTCACCTTCAAACTCCTCACCCACACCTACAAATCCTTCCACAACATCGGACCCAAATACCTCAATGAGAGAGTATCCTTCCACGCACCCAAGAGGCACCTCCGCTCCGCCGACCTCGCCCTGGCAGAGGTCCCCCGCATCTGCAGAAACAGAACCGGCGGGAGAGCTTTCTCCTACATCGCAGCCAAAACCTGGAACGAGCTCCCTGTGAACATCAGACGCTCTCCGACCCTGCGCACGTTCAGGAAGGACCTCAAGACCTGGCTTTTCGACTGACCCGGAGCTGCCCCCCCTAGCCCCCCCCACAGCACCTTGAGACCCTCACGGGTGAGTAGGGCGCTATATAAACCCCTGATTGATTGATTATGTGGAGTAGGATTGTTTTGGATATATATATATATATATATATATATGCTGTATAAAGGAACTCCCGCTAAGCTCCCCACTGTGTCCTCTAGCTTCTTTCAATGAGGGGCTGTTTGTGGATATTTTACGCGCTTGCCAGTGCGCGTTTAGAGGACCCGTTCTCAAGTGTCCTGTGTTTTTCTGGCAACGTGGCAAGTTTCTTCCGAGGTATCGGACAACGCAGGACCGCCTCAAGTTCAGGCCAGGCAAGTGGCCGCTGCGAGCAGCAGTCCGTGACTCCACGGAGAAGAGGGATCATTGAATCACCGCTTCACGGCCCGGCTCGACTCTGCAAGTTGGGGCGGAACGTTGGGGACTAAAGGGAGTCCTGAACTTTAATTACGGGGTTTTCGCCACATCATCAAACCCCCACCCTTACCTGATATCACAGCGTCCATTGCAGGACATTACTCGGCTCCACTATCCGCATTTACTGGAACATGGCATTCTGGGAACTGCAGTCCATGACACCAGACTGCAGCTGTAATCACTCAAGGCGGAGCCAGCTGACCTTTCGTTCTTGGGAGGGCCATAGAAATATAAGGGAGGAGGTTGGAGCTACCTCGTCATACGGCGGCATCTGAGGAAGGCTAATCTAAGCTGAAATGCATCATGACACACAAGCTGTATAAAGGAACTCCCGCTAAGCTCCCCGCTGTGTCCTCTAGCTTCTTTCAATGAGGGGCTGTTTGTGGATATATATATATATATATATACATACATACATACATACATATATACACATATATATGTGTATATATATATATATATATAGATATATGCATATGAAAGAAAAACAGTCTCCTATTAATCAAGAGAAGAACAGTTCTCCGGGAGCACTTACAAATATCTATTTTATTCCATTTTGAAGCCGCAAAGATGGTTATCTATGCATTTTGGCTCTTGCACAAGCTTTTATCATGACAACAAGCGCTATATTTAAATGTCATCATATAATGAAATAATCATAGACACAAGACTATTGAGTCCGCTCTCACAAAGAGCATACATTGTTCTTGACAAGAATGTAGTTTCTGGAAATTCAATTACAAATAAATTATGACAGATGTACCAGATTGTTATAAATTTCATCAAAATAGAAAACATCAAAAAAACACTGACTAGAAACAATAATACTACCCCAGAGGGCAATGTACAAAAAAATATATAAATAGATATATATTTAGTTAACTGCATTGAATCTCATCTATTCAATGCGAGTACACTAAATTACATCATCCAACCCAAGTGAGCAAGAAACCAGGGTACAAACTCATTCCTATCACAGGTAAATCTTGAAGGTTACTAGTAATCCAATTTATCAGCATTCAATGTCCAGTATTGATATACTATCTATACTACTGCAGTACTTTAACTTTTGTTAAACAGAAATTCATTGGCTTAGAACTTGTAGGAACAGGAAGTGTATGCCGTTTATACCCATTCAATTTGATATCTTCAAAAGATAAGGTTAGGCTTTTTAGAAAAGGAAACATCTTTTGTTCCAAAACCACCTTGAACATTTTGGAAATCTGCAATGGCTGAAGAAGAGAATTTTGCACTGTTGCAAGAGGAGAAACAAGAGGTGTCGAGGAGGAAGAAATTGAAAGACTCCATTGTTTTGGAATTGTTTTCTTTGCAACCTGTAGGGAAAAAGTTAATTCCAAACTTGTTGCATGCGACCTATGGAACAAAGATATTTCCTATGGGAACATCAAGCAATACTCCTCCGGGAATGAGAAAACACCTGCAGGCAATTCATTCCACCAGGTTGGCTCATGTGGAAATGAGGCATCAGGAGATAGAAGAGGCTGAGGAACGGAGAGCGGCAGCGCCCACTTCTTCGGTTACTGCAAAAAATTGGCTTCTGCTTTATCAGCACCTCCACCACCAGCTACATCTGTCCCTCCAGTAGCACCTTCCACTTCTTGTCTTCCATCAGCACCTTGGCTGACACTCGATGCGTCTGTCCCTTCTGCAGTACCTGCTCCTGGTACCGTGGTGCCAATACATCTTGTGAGACAAAATGGTGAGATAATTGAGCAATATGGCAGTACAACGACATACTCTCTCCTATGCCAAACTGTCATTGCTGCAGGAGGGAGGGATATGACCATCCGCCACGAGCTCTTTATGGCTCATCAGTGTCCTCAGAAACAATCCTAGTTTTTTTCTCTGTTGTCCTCCTGTTTCCTGTTGAGACGTTTGTTTGGCTGTTCATGCTGACCTTGGGAAAAAACACCTTCCAGGAAATATCTTAAAAGATTAAAGAAGGAAAAAAGGTATTTTCAGAACTAATCAAATGTGTCAAAAGATAGAGAGCTTCTACTAATAATAACCATATGTTTTTCAAGTATCAGAAATACTAATTTGTAATATATATTATAAAAATGGTAAGTGTAAGGTAAGTTAAACATGTTCCTTATGGTGGCTTCATAGTAGATGGTAAGTTAATAATAGACTACTACAGTGACATCTGATTGTATTTAATAAACCTAACACAAAGTCGATCCATTATTGTTTTCATGTTTATGTGTTTTCAGGCACAATTTTTGTAACATTACTATATCATAATTTTCAACATTTACAGTTAAACATGATCATATGGTAGTGGTCATCATGAAACATTGCGGAAAAACAAATCAATTGGATTTTGAAAAAACATAGATACTGTGTATGTCCAACTGTTAACAAATCTAATTAAGTAACTTGATATTTGAGAAGGCATCAATGCTCAGAGTATATTTTTACAAATGCCATCATTCCAGGACACACAATGAGATATATCCAGAATTATCTAACTGCCACTCATATGTATCATTTCCTAGAACAGCCATACATATCCATATAGAAATGTACCTGTTTTATGTAGTAATATATAGATGGAAGTGATGAGGTATAATTTTCAATTTCTCTGTAAAATTTCTCTGTTATGTCTTTGAAAAAGAAATAGTTAAGTCCATTTTGTGGTATTAACCAGTCACATAATGCTTTACTTATTAGGTTTATTGTATATCTTGTTTTCTATTCCTTTTCATTACCATGTGACCAGAAATATTTGTTTCGAATGCCTTTATAATACTTGGTAAATATCATTGCTACAGACAAGTCTATTTTCATACCTTATTTTGGGTTTTGAAAGTATTGTGCTGCATTAGCAGCCCAAATATTATTCAAGCAAGTAATTGTCCTTTCAAAATTAAGTTGTTGGTAAGATGCCATTTCATTATGACTAATCATCTAGCTCTTTATAGATTTGTATGTCTACCTCCTTTTTCCTTATTCTTGTATGTCAGTTTTTTTGCTTGATGGTTAGGTTAGGTTGGTTGGACACAGTATCATATTTTTAGCCAGACACCAAGCCAAGAACGTAGGTGTTGAAAATGACTTATGTTTGAAAGGAATTGAACAAACATGGCTAGGTGAATGAAGTTTGAAATGGAATCAGTTGCTCCCTCTACTTCTCTCTGTTAGTAATTGTGACTATCCCAAGTTTATGGTTATCCACTTTGGTGGCACTGATATAGGACATTTAACTGAAGTTAGATTAGAAATTAATATCTATGTTTCCAAACATTATACATGATATACATTTTTGTGTTCTCAAATATTTGTCAGACACAAAAGTGGAAGTGGTCTACTATAAATGCTGCTATGTTTGAAAAGACGTGAAGACATGTGAACAAGACAGTGTCAGAATTCCTTTGTGATCATAAAATGGCTTACATTTATGATTTAAATATAAAATATGGCAATACAGCACTGTATCATCCTGATTTTGTATGTTTTTCAACGTATGTAAATCATATTTTTTATTTCAAACCTAAACCTTGTCTTAACACACATATAGAAATATATTTTGTAAAAAAAAGCCCTTTTAAGAGTCACCATATACTATGTCTAATATTATTTTATCATGATTTTTTTTACATTTCAATAACTACCATACATTTAAAAAAATATATATACATCAATGAAAATACTTATTCCTAACTCTACAGACTTTGCCCAAGTGCCTCATTTCTTCCCATACCTTATATAAAGATTAATAAGCTATATTTGATGTTAAAGTACAAAACAAATACAAAGTGTGGTCTAAGAAATAGTTTTATTTTGCCAGGGCTTTGATCAATCAATAGTACTGTGTTTCATCATCGCCATGTACCACAGAATGCCACGAAGGTACCAAAGTGTACCGCAGCCCACATAGCATTAAGTTTTGTCTATTATTACTTAAAAGCAACTGAACAAACTCAGACCTAATAACAAAACCATAATCTATATTCCTGCCAAATTTCATGTAAATTCGTTCAGCCATTTTGTCACTATGTCTTTTTAAAAAGTCTATGGAAAATGCATTGGTGGGAAAGTTTCATGCATTATCAGTGGGAAAGCAAGATGGCGGCGGCAGCGTAGTCCGCCGCGGTAGCTCCCCTTCCCCAGCCTTGTGTATGCCCCTAGACTAAACCTCCACAGAAACGGCTTACCTCTCGCTCGTAGCGGCTGCCGTCGCGGGCCTGGGTCCGGCGGATGGATCACGCTCTTCGAGCGGCCGCGGAGCTCCAGCTGGGCATCGGGATGTCTGATGAAGCGGCGGGTGGAATTCCCAGGCGAAGGAGGACGGAGGCGGGGCCCGGGCCGGGCTGTGAGCAAGCTGTTGCTGCAAGTTGGAGGCTTAACCCTTTGGCTGCCGGACCTCTGTCATTTTGCGTTACCTGGCAGTTCTGGCTGGAATCTGCTTTAGCATTTGGCAGCAAGCTAGTGGAGAGGTTGGAGAGGGTTCAAAGAGCAGTGCTTGGCTCCAGATACTCTAGATATTCTAGGTACTTTGCCCCCAAAGTCCTCGAGAGCTGGAAAAGAAGCGGTGGGAAGAAATCCTGTGCAATCCCAGTGTTCTAAACCGATGCCCTGACGTAGCCAGGTTGTTAAGCCTAACGAGCCGCGTAGTCTAAAGAAACAAGTAGATAGTGGAGGAGTGGGGAGACGAAAGGTTCCGATTGAATGTCTACAAACTGGGGGACGGAAAACAACTGCTTTAAAGTTGATGGAAGAAGGAGGGACAGCCCTAGATGAGGATGATTTTGCCCCAAATTCTGTACCGCCCCAACCAACTATTACGAGTTTCTTCAAGACGAAGGAAGATATACAAAATGTAAGTACTGCTGGCTATATGGAGAATACAGACCTAGAATCACAGGCTCAGCCTCTTAGTGACCTTCAAGGTGATTCCTCGTGGGAGGGCTTGACGATACAGCCCAGAGCCTTGGAAGAAGATGGGGTCAGTACATCAGGCGTGATGGCACAGGATCCCAGTGTGAATGGTTCTCGTATTATATCTGACCCTTCATCTGGTTTATCTGTCACTGTACAAGAAGATGCTTCTGGGGGTCCAGCATATATTAGAACCTTAGATGTTATAGCGGCAGATGACATCATATTGGATAACGCAGATACGTTTTTTTCACTTGCCGAGGAATCAGTATCAGATCTCTCTGACTCCGACTCCTACCAAATTGAAAGCGAGGATAGCTTCTTGTCTTCGGACTCTAGCACTCTTGAGGCCCCAGAGACTGCCCTAAAACGCAAAAAACAATGAAGGAGTTCTAAGGGACACAAGGGATCCGCTGAGATGCGAAAAAACCCGGGAAGGCGGGTCACTGGCACCGGATTAAAATGGGACTATTCTCATACTAGGATTACTGGTCCTACAGAATCAGCGCTGGGTGAGGCTGCAGGTCCCTCGAAGGAGCAACATAAAGAGACAGCTGATATGAACTCAGCACTAAGTATGATTCTTGAATCAATTAAAGAACATCGTGCAGAGACCAGGGCGGATGGCAAGAAAGCTAGACAAGCTACAAAGAAATTGGAAGGCGCAGTTCGGAAAGTTGGCAAAGCCTGCGCAGAGATTGGGGAACGGATGAACAGCATTGAAGAAAGAACCGAAGTTGTCGAAAGAGAACTGTCGGTGGTAAGGGAAGGCTCTACATCCCAGGAAGCTCAATTAAAAGATGCAATGTGGAAGCTTGAAGATATGGAGAACCGCCAGAGGAGGAATAACCTCCGCTTTCTTGGGATCAAGGAAGGACTTGAGGGGGAGGACATCCGTGCTTTTATGTTGGACTTACTTAAGGAAGCTTTTACAGAGTTAGGGGGCTGGGATTGGGACCGAGAAATTCAGCGGGTACACCAGTTCCCAGCTGTCCTCCGTAGATATTCTGGCAGAGACTCTAACCAGCCGAGGGCGATTTTTGTTTTCTTTGGTAATTACCTGCTTAGACAGGCCATTTTTGAAAAAGCTCGTCCTGAAGCTAGAAGACAGTACAAGGACTCTTCCTTTTTTGTTCGCCCCGATTTCTGCCACATCACGGTGGAACGTAGATGGCGGCTGAGACAAATGATCAAACCGTACCAAGATGCAGGTTTTGAGGCATTTTACTGGCCCCGGCCAGATTGAAGACTATTGTCAGAGGGTCTTTTAAGTTTTTTACCTCTGAAATTCAGGCAAAAGAGTACCTGGAACAAGTTAGTGGGAAATGAGTATTAGATGAGAACTAGATTGGGCTATCTCTTTCTCTCTAAGGGGTTTCAGGAACGACTTTCGGTTTAAATACCAGAGGGGTGCACGGGGGCCTGGGGGGTTGTGGTGTTCTTGCTACCTCCATCACTCGGACCCTATGGGTCCGGCTGCTTTCAAAGGGAGGGTAGGGAGGGGGGTGAGTGAAGGGGAAGGTTGGGGTGGGGGCGGCGGGTGGTCAGGGGGGCACTGGTTAAAATGGTGAAGGGTGAACAACAGCTGAAGGGTATCTCTATGGATTGGTGTGTTTTTTTGGAAGGTATCAAAGACCAGGGACTATTCTTGTTGGATGTCAGGATTAGTGGATTGGACAGGCAATGTATTTTAGATAAAGAAACAAGGTGGCACAGCCTGGGAAGCCTTTTTTTTAAAAAGGTATAATGGCTAAAATACGAATCGCCACTGTAAATATTTGTGGGCTCAATGACAGTGTTAAAAGGCGAAGGGTTCAGGAAGATCTCAAAGTCCTCAAGGCCGATTTATATTGTTTTCAGGAAACTCACATTGCACGGAAAGATTGTAATCTATATAAATCCTTAGGGCTGAAGGTCCTAGCATATACTTCACAAGATGTAAGGACCAAGGGGGTCGCTATCCTTGCGAAAAATAGCTCTTTTACCCTGGGGAAAAAGATGGTGGACAAGCTTGGCCCAGTGCCTAACTCCATGCTGCTCATGGCTAAAGACCATGCACTGAAAAGGGTTGGCTGTCCTCAAGGGGTTAGGTGCACAGCCTAGCCTTAGGCAGAACCGGCGCTCAACCCCACATAGCACACAGTCAAGGGCCAAATGTGGTATTGTATAGTAATGTATGGTAATAAAATATTACTTAATGAGAAAAATGCTAGAAATGTACTGAAAATAACAAGAGCTAAAGTGACATTATAATTAGGCATGGTATTAATACCTTACTTTCCTTTAAAAAAACCTTAGAAATTCACTGAAAAATCAAAGGTTAAAGTGACGATATAGTTAAGTGAAAATGACTGTTAAAATGGAACATTTTAAACAAAAAAAACAACACTGAAATTCACCAGCTATAGTTAATTGAAGAAAATATAACTTGCGCTCTCGCCAATCACTGCTTATGACCTCAAATATTTCAACACTCATGACATGTTCTAACATCACTGATGATAACTGAAATGATATAATTGATGACAATACTGGGCATGGCGGGGTGCGAGTTATAGTTATTTGATGTTGGACTTGACATCCTTGGCGTCGTTTTCCTCAACTTTTTGTCTTCCACTTTCCTGTTTTTCTGCCTTTATACTCTGTGCACTTTACCACTGCTGACTAATGCTAAAGTGCTTGTGCTCTCTCCTTTACACATGGTAACATTGGCTTCCACCCAATTGGCATATTTAATTTACTTGTAAGTCCCAAGTAAAGTGGTACTACCTGTACCCACAGCCTGAAAATTAAATGCTACTAGTGGGCCTGCAGCACTTATTGTGCCCCCACCTAAGTAGCCTTTTAAAATATTGTCTCAGGCTTGCCATTGCAGCCTGTATGTGTAGTTTAATTTGCCGTTTTGGCCTGGCAAAATAAAACTTTTGCCAGGTCTAAGCATTCCTTTGTATTAGGGGCGGCTCCTCCGCTATGGCGGAGGAGCTTCGCCCCTCTGCTTTCTCACAGTGCGAGAAGCAAAAACATAAAATGGTAATAACTTTTAGTTATTACCAGTTTATGGGCTTTTTTGCCGGCGTGTGGGTGGGCGGGGCTGCTCTGCTTACGGAGCAGGGCAGGGGAGTAGTGGTTTGCCCACTCCTGAGTGTGCAATGACTGTTTGGTCAGGCCGCCCAAACCAGTCATGCGCACTCCCCTGTGCTCCATGCAGGCTGCATTACAGCCTGCATGGAGAACATGCCCACCCCTCTAGCCCCTGGCTGAGCGCTGTGTCACGGAGCTCAGACCAATCATAACGCTCCATTGGAGTGTTGTGATTGGCTTAGGGATAGGAGCCTGGCTTCCTGCTTCCTGTTCCGACCTGGAGTCGGACACATGAAAGCAGGAAAGAAGATGCGGAACCCGGCGGAGGCGGCGGCAAGGTAAGTTTTATTTATTCTTATTTTTTTGGTGCAGCCTGCGGCCTCACTCCCCCTGCGCGCCCGCTCACCCACCCTTGAGCCGTGCTGGCCGCCCCTGCTTTGTTATACATATATGTCATCTCTATGGTAGGCCCTAATTCTCCCATAGGGCAGGGTTCAGTGTATTTAAAACGTTGGGCATGCACTTTTTACTTTTACCTCTCCTGGTTGTGAAAAACTCTTATATTTGTTTTTCACTACTTAAAGTCCTGCTTCTCCTATAGGATAACATTGTCTTACCTTATTACATTCAGTCAAAAGAAATGTTGAGTTTAGTCTCTAAAGAATTGTAATTTAAAACCCTCTTTAAAGGCAAAGTTGGATTTTAAGTCACAATTCTGAAAATGACACTATTAGAAAATTGGCATTTTCTTGTCCCAACCATTTGGTGCCTGCAGCCTATCTGCTTGGTCACATAACTAGGTCTAGGCCTTTGTGTATTGCTCCCAGACAGTGAACAAAAGGGGAAATAGGTGCTGGCAGGTTGGGCCATCTCTGACTTGATGGAGGGCGGAGCTGTCACCTACCACACTTGCACATTACAGACTCTGCTTCAGCACTCTAGCAAATGGTTTCCCACTAGTCTTTTGTGCTCTCAGACAGGATAGAGACAGGGACGGGAGGATATTTCAAACACTTCTGGGAGTGGACCCTCTAGAAACTTCTCCTACTTCAAATCTGGCACCAAAGATAAATAGTGGCCCCCTCAGACCCAACTCTTTAGTATACCTTTAGACCTGTGGAAGACTTGGAAGGACTACTGGGCTGCTCTGCTTCAAGAAGGACTGCTACTCTGCTGCCCTACTACTCTGTTGCACTGCTACCTGAGTGAAAAGGACTGGACCTGCATCTTGAACCCAGGACCACCAGAGTGCCACTAAGGACTAGTTGGCTGGCCTCCTGATCAGAGCCTCCATGGCAGAAAAGGCTACAACCACCTTGAACCCTGCACCTAGATTCTACCTGCTGTGAGTCCTACCCCCAAGTGGTGCTACCCCAGTACTGGACCATTGGAAGTGGGCCTGAATGCAATCTGTGAGACCAGCTGTGATCCTGTGCAAAGAATCGATGCAACACGATGCATCTCCTCTCAAGTCTGCATTGAAACCACAGCTGTGTGATGTATCCCCATTACAGGACCCCGCAGTCGAATCCACAATGCAGGACCTTGCATCACAGACCTGCCACTCCTTGAAACCACTGCTGCTTAACGCATCCATGCCACAGGACCTCGCATTGCATCCCTGCAGCTCCTCCATGCCGGTCCTTGCATCACAAACCTATCGCTCAATGGAACCGGCCCTGAGCTATGCATCCTCAAAGCAGGATCTCGAAATGCTCCACAACCAGGATTTAAGTACTTTGTTCAAGCTGGCTTTCTTGTTCCCTATATGGCCCACACTCGATTGTGGCCAGCCTGAACTTGTGACTTTGTTCTGGTTTGGCGCAAACAGATAACAACAGTTGGCGCTTTTTGCTTTTAACCAATATTTTTACCTAAATCTTTAAAATTGAATATCTCTGGTTCTAGTAACTGGGGGCATATCAGCAAGGGCCGGCGATAATTATCGCTAAGCGCACTTAGCGCTAGGATAATTATCGCCGGCTATTGCTGCTTTCTATCGCGGAGATAGCGTGCTATCAGCAACGCTTATCTCCAAAGCGATAGAAATGCAAGCGATAGCTGGAAAACAGTGTGATTATCGCTGGGAAACCAGCGATAATCGCACTGTGACCGGCGATACCTTGCTGATAGGGCAGGGTGGTCTTAGCCATGTAATCCACCTCCCATTGGATTACATGGCTAAGTCAGAATTAAAGCATGCGTAGGGAAAGTAGCGATAACCGTGGTTATCGCTACTTTTCTATTGCTATGCTTGTTAGCGATTCCCTTGATAATAGGAGAAATGTCACATAGCGACATTTCTCCCATTATTCTGGGGAACGCCCACTTTGCATCTCATTAGAGATGCAAAGCTGGGCGATAAGGAAAGGGCGAAGAAGCATGGATTCACGCGTTAGCGTGTCCTTGCTAATAGGGCGTTAAAATTATCGCCGCTTTTCGTCCGAAAACGGACGCTAAAGCGGCGATAATTTTATCGCCAGCCCTTGTAGATATGCGCCCGGATTTTTGCCATTTTGGTGTCAAATACGTTATTACATTTCACTCTATTTTTCTAAAATCTTTTAGGATTTTTGTTGTGTTGTGTTTTCCCTATATTACTGTTTGTGTGCTGCATAAATACTTTACACATTGCCTTTAAGTTAAGCCTGACTGTTTTGTGTCAAGCTGCCAGAGGTTTGAGCACAGGTTAATTTGGGGCTTGTTTGTGTTTCACCCAGACAAGAATTATGGTTGCTGCTTGAGTAAGGTTTGACACCCCTCAATCAGTAACACAATTTCCTACACTTGAGTTACTTGAATATTTTTTAATGTTACATTTCAACTGAAATTTTCACCTAACTATAACCTTTGTTTTTTTCAGTGAAACTATATAAATAGATAGATAAATAGACAGACGACAGACAGACAGATAGATAGATAGATTTAAATACCTTTATAATGCACTGACAGTCAGCATCATTTGGAGGTTTAGTAGCACAAAGTGAAACTACAACGTTGTCACCAGAAGGAACTGTGAAGGGTAGTCACAACTTTCGGAACTCTGGAAGAGATGAGGAGGTCTGTAGATGAAAGGGTAGCTTGTTCATGCCTTCGCTGCTAGGTAGGAGAAGAAGTGGATTCTGCATCTGCTATGTCGGTGTCTAATGGGCTGATGAAAGTTCAGGTGGTAGTTTAAGTAGGCAGGTCCGCAGTTGTGTAGGGCCTTGTATGCATGGGTCAGTAGCTTGAACTGGCATCTTTTTTGTGCAGGGAACCACTAGAGTTCCTTGAGGTAGGGGGTGATGTGGGTTCATCTAGGTAGATCCAGGACGAGTCTGGATTCGGCATTCTGTATGGTCTGTGGTCCTCGGAGGAGGTGAACTGTGATCCCTGCTTACAGAGCATTGTCGTAGTCCAGTCGGCTAGAGATAACGGCCTGGGCGATGGTGCATCTTGAGCTTTGGGGTAGCCATTTGGCTATCTTACCAAGCATGCAGAGGATGAAGAAGCAGGAGGAGGAGACAGAGCTGGCCTGAGTCATCATGGTTAGCTTGTTGTCCAGAATGATGCCTAGGTTCCTAGTGTGGTCAGTGGCGGTAGGAGTAGGTCCAAGTTCTGAGGGCCACTAGGATGCATTCCATGTGGAGCTTTTGTTTCCAAAAATCAGTACCTCTGTCTCTACCTTTTTGAGCTTCAGGCAGTTGTCCTTCATCCACTTGGAGACATCTGTTATATAGATGTGGAAGTTGGTCTTGGTGTTGGTGGTGTCTTCGGAGAGGGAGAGGATGGGTTGTGTGTCATCGGCATAGGATATGATGATGAGTCCGGGGGATTTGGCGATGCTGTCCAGAGGTGTCATATAAGTGCTTAAGAAGGGTGGGGCTTAGCGAGATGATTTCTCTGGGTTCAGAAGTGAAGGCGGACTTTTTGCATTCTTCTAGTGAGGCGGTCCAACTGACAGCCTATGTTGTGCAGCCTTGTGATGAGTGTGTGGTGGGAAACCGTATCGAAGGCTGCTGAGAGGTCTAGGAGGATCAGAGTCGCAGTCTTTCCTTGGTCGAGTATGGTTCAGATGTGTTGGCAGCAACATTGAGGGCTGTCTCAGTGCTGTGTTTGCTGTGGAATCTGGATTGGGAGGAGTTGAGTAGGAGATTCTGTTTCAGATGTGAGGAGAGTTGTTGGTTGATGGCTTTTTCTAATACTTTGGCTGGGATCGGGAGAAGGGAGATCGGACAGTATCTGATGAGTTCGCTGGGGTCTGTTGATGATTTCTTTAGTAGGCGTTCACTTTTGCATTTTTCCAGTCATCAGGGAAGGTGGCCATGGCAATTGAGATGTTGAACATGGTGGTGAGTACATGGCTGATTCTGGCTTCACCTAGGTTGAAGATGTGGTAAGGGCATGGGTCGGTTGTGGCCCCTGAGAGGACCGAGTTGATGATGGAGGTGGTGTCCTGTGGGGAAGCTGGCTCCATTCAGTAAGCCAGACGTCTATGGTGGTAGCAGGGTTGTTGTGTTGCTTGAAGAAGTCATGGCCTTGGGCTGGAATTTGAAGTTTCTGTAGATATTGGCGATCTTGTTGTGGGAAAAGTTTGCAAGGTTGTCGCAGAGTTCATGTGAGGGGTAATGTTGTTTGTTGCAGCTGAGGTTTGGAGAATTCTGTGACGATGTTGAAGAGTTCCTTGCTGTTATTAAAGTTTTATTCGATGCATGAGGCTAAGGCCTTTTTCTTCGATTCTCTCCAAAGTCTGTGGTAAAGGTTGAGAGCTGTCTTGAAGGAGGTCTTGTTGGTCATGTCCTTGCTGGTGCACCGTCTCTTTTCTAGTTGTTTACAGTGTCGTTTAGCGGTTCTGAGGTTTTCAGTGTACCCACCGGCCTGCTTGGTGGACCTTCTGTAAGTGTTGTTGTCTATGGGAGCAACACTGTCGGCGCAGTTGCTTATCTAATTGCTGAATTTTCTGACGTTTTGCTTTAGGTTGTTGGGGATATGGGGTGAGTGGAGTTGAGGGCTTTGATCCATGTGTCCTTGACTTTGCTCCAGCTGTGGTAGGAGGTGTTGGTCGGACTGGGGGCGGAGATCCATGGGCTGGTGTTGTTTAAGTGGAAGATGGAGAAGTAGGTCCAGGTGAGTTCCGTGGTGTGACTGTACCTGATGCGGTCGCTGGAGGTTAACTTTAACTCCTAGGTACTTCTGTTCATATTTTAGGTTGAAGCGTCTTTGTTGAATCATTTTAGATTTAGCTGAGCAAATTTTTCTAGCTAGGAAGAAATTTTTCGGATAAAATGTTACGGGTAATTATTGATTCTATCATGAGACAGTGGAGTGATTTCAATCTCAATTTCATATGCTCTTGTTTCCTGGGGTTGAGAAATAGGGTAACACCCTGATTTCTCTCTCTATGCAATATGTCCATGAGCTTCTTTGGAAAGCCAGAGTTTATCATCTATGCATCATGTGAAAATGGAACTAGTAGCTACCTATTTAAATATCATCATGTGCAAGTAGAACTATGATGGTGATAAAAACAAGCATTATTGTATGCTACTTTTCATCTTACATGTGGATGAAGCCATAAATCCAGTTTGTATTGGTTGGCGGTGATCTGATAGGAAGGATTGTATCCATTTCAAGGCAGTGTCTGTTACGTCCGTCCTATTTTAAATATGTTTTACTAGAGTGGGGTTGTCCATCATACCATATGCTTTTGAGAGATCAAGGAGTATGAAAACAGCTTTTTTCCCTTCATGCAATTTGATGGACGTTCTTGTCATAGGTTAGCAGGAGATGTTTCATTTCGTGTTTTATAACTGAACCAGCACTGCTGATCAGGATGGATGATGTTTTTGGTCACTGTATTCCTGAAGCTGTTTTGTGACAGAGGTCTTTAAAAGTTACAATTGGATTTGTCGTTTGACAGTTAGGAGCATATTTACTAATGTTTCATTCAACACAGGCCAGCAAGCAAAGCTGCTGCTTTGAGTGAAAAGGAGAGAGTAGAAATGCAACATATCTAGCAAAATTTGGTGCTCTTCTGCTCCCTCCTAGCGCTGGTACACGGTGTGATTGCCGTTTACTACAAACACAGGCACTCTTGCACCATGCTGCAAGGGGGCCTGTGTTACAGCCAGGATTGAATTGTTTTTGTGGAGAAGGCATACTTTCCTGCACAAAACAATACTAAGGGCCCGATTACGATGCGGTTCGGAAGGCCTCCTGATGGCATTTGCTCTGTCCGAATCGGATCGGGAATGTGTCTTTCCGACCGAATCGGAAAGGTTTCCGACTGACTGAGTACGATGCGAGTTAGATGTTAGGAATATCCTAATCCGAACCCGACTGCATTTGGAATGATCGAGCCATACAGAGCAGAATCGTACATCTCTATGGGCCACTTTTCCGAATGACCGAGTACGATGCTGGATTCGGACAGCCTTTCCAAATCGTGCTGTCTGACTCAAATCGGCAGTCGGAATCAGACTTTGTAGACCCGTAGCGTGCCCCCCTGCACCCGGAGCCTTCCCAATCGGGCCTGTGGGGGTACCCATGGGACCCCCCTTACCAGCCATGTACAGTGTGGCAGGCACCAAGGGGTGCCCACCACAGGGTGCCCGATTTTCCCCAGCCACCCCTTTCTTCAATGGGAGCCTATTCATTGGGTCGGGACATAGGATCCCTTTGAAGTCAATGGGAGTCCAACCAAATAGTATCGGGAAGCATCCAGATGCATCGTACTCGGTCGGTAGGACTCTCCCGATCCGAGTCGGTCAGAAACCATTCCGAAACCGATTCGGTGGGAATGCTTTCCTAACTGCATCGTAATCGGGCCCTAAGTGTCAATTTAATCTTTCCATGTGTGCTGCAGTTCGCAGCACACATGGAAAGAGGAAATGCAGTGGCGAAACAAACATATTTCTCCATGTTACGCCATGGTCGATGTGGTGTACCATTTTGACACAATCCCATGTTTACTAACTTCAGTAAATTTGGGATTGTGTCCATGGGTGGATGCATGGGATCGACCATGCTCCACTCATGGAATGTCTACCACTATGAAATGTGATGCAGCTCAAATTGCTGAGTTGTGTTACATTTCCTTTAAAAAGTCACGCAAGGCGGTGCAAATTGCCCCTTGTGTGGATTTGTAAATCTTATTGAAGCCTTTGTGAGGAAAAAACAAAGGTTTAGTAATTCTGAGTCAAAATGTAGGTCTGCCGCTGGTTTCTTCAAAAGTACCAATGCACCAAAAGCACCAATCGAATCGTATCTGTTCAGTGCAATGAGTTAATTAGGTTTTTGATATCAGAAGCCAGCTAAGGAAGAAATATTTTTAAACAAGATGCAAATCATAATTTCACTAGCGGATTGCTAACATTTTATTTTATTTTGTGTTTGAGATAAAGGGCATACCCCACATTTATTAGGATTGAGTAGTATTCGATAATTTGTTGGTATGGAGTGATGGGGATATGATGTAATCTCTGTCTCTGGTTTGCAGAGGTTACTTTAGCAGCGCATACCTCAGTTTCAGTGCTTGGTATAAAAAAAGACTGTTGGGAGGAGGGTCATTAGTGAGTTAGTACAAGATAATTGATCCGTTATGAAGCATTCTACAATTGGATGTCGAGAGAAGTGACAGGAGTACAAATTGGTTTAGAGCACGGTATATTTTAAGAACCACAATTTACTAACTGTAAACTATTTGCAGGGGACAGATCCAATGACCCTTCAGAAGAAGTGACCATCCCCACTAGCCACCAGCTTTTAAAGTGCCCACTGTTGCAGAATCAATGCCCATACACTGTTCTTCTGTCCTCTGCGACTCCCAGTGAGCAAGTGCTCCACAAACGGAGGCGGTCTGTGAGGATCTGCCTGTCTGGCAGTCAGAGCCTATAATCCACTAAGTGTATAATTTTCAGTTGCGACCTTATAAATTAAACTGCAGTTGATAGCAAATGCGAACCCGATCTGCTCCCAGAGAAGCATCATTAGAAAAAATCAATTATGTTTTCCGTTCGCCCAACCAGTGCCGAGGTTGAATTGAAAGGAAAAAAAGAGACCTCGTGGCTCTATTGTGCGGGGAAGATAAAACCGCCACTGCAGTATTGAGTAGCCCGCTTAATATGGGTCTGTTACAGCAGGGAGAAAGGAGATACAAGTAGTTAGTGTTACATTTTGTAAATTAATAAATTGTTTATGAGTGACACCGGGGAACAAGCCAGATGCATGTTTCCTTTGGAGTTAACAGTCTACAAATGCATTATTTTTTACGAAAATAAAATGTATTTTTTTGTTTGAGTTCTCTTTGTGCTTTTTTTCATTTTTTGATTTTTTTTCATCAGAATACAAATCCAAAAATAATGTTGTGAGGTTGTACCATATGTGCAACACCAAGTAGCAATATTGCATACATAGGCTTAGATTTGCTAAATGTTGCATGGGTGTTCGAGTGCCAATTTCTCAATTCACAATTTTTATATTGTTAATTTTTTTTATTTCTAGGAAAAAATCCCGTAGAAATACTTAATGAAATTCAAAACATCATATTTGGAGCAATTTTCCAATACCAATTTCTAGTATCACAAAGTTCAAGTATCAGAACATTTGAATTTGTGCACTTTGTAATTTATCAGAATCGTCCTTTGCATCTTAGTACCGTAAAACACTCTTTCCACATTCTGCAGCATAACAAAATTTATGCAAAGGTTATTGGCAAATCACGAATTTATTATGAAAATCAGAATTATGATTACACTACATTTTTCCTGAAAAGTCCCTGTTATCTTTTTTACCGTTTACTGGCATTTTTTGACAAACTTGGAACATTTTGTATAGCCATTGCAATGCAATTATGACATTTATGGAATACTGATCAAAGGGTTCATAGTTCAAAAGGCTATTTCCGAATTCTTATTTTATATCAGGGTCTTAGCATGGGCATAACAAGAGTGAACGAGTGGGTGAAAACAAACATAGTAAAAGGAGGATAGGTTCTAACAAATTAGAAAATGAGGGAAGAGGCACAAAGGCATGGCTAGAGAGAGAGTGCATACCGAGCCGTGATAGCGTAAGCAGAAAACCTGGGCCCTGCTTTACCAAACTTTCACGCAACATAACGCAGCAAAACACCTTCCTGTACTGTGTGAAAGTTAGAGGGTAGAAAAGCACCATATTTAACATTATATGGCGCATTCATGTGCTTTCCTTGCACTGAAGCACAATGTGCTGCCTTGTGCCAATACGAGTTGCAGGCAGGATTGTTTTTGTGCAGGAAAGGGTACCTTGCTCCACAAAAACAATCCCCTGAGGCAGATTCCTCTTTCTACATATGCTGCAGAACACAGCACACGTAGAAAGATGAAAAAACAAGGAGAAATAAAGATATTTCTCCTCATTACACCTCCCCTGAAAAGGCGCTGCATTTTGCTGCATTCCCAGGTCTCCCACTAATGGTAGATCTGGGAATGTGCCAAAATCCATGGGTGGCTGCATGGGAACACCATCGGAGCGCCTCCCTAGGGCAGAGTAATGCAAGGCAGAAACTTGTGCTGTTTTGCATTACTCCAGATTTACCAAGCACTGCACGGCCATGCAAGGGAGCCTTGCGTTGCTTGGTAAATCTGACTTTAGTGTTGTGTTGCCCTTGCATTACCCTGCATGACGCAAGGGCAATGCAACACTATGATAAATCTGGCCCCAGGTATGTGCTGTTCCCGCCCATGGTAAACAGATCCTCATGCATACTGTTAGACAACACCGCCCTGATATTATGCATGAATAAATCCCTTTTTAGTGCACGTTTGCGTTTTGTAAATTTCACAGATGAAATAACACTCAGAAGTAAAGCCATGTGCGCCATGTGCGCCATGTGCGCGTGTAAATATAAATATAAAACAATGTGATCCTTGTAACAGGAATTAGGAGCTCGAGTTTTTTTTTCAAAATAAACTCATTGGGAGAAGCTTTTAATAACCGGCATCTCCAGAGGTTCCCAATTCCTGCTTTATGGTGCACAGTTCATCTTAGTTCCTCCCGATCACTGGAGAATGTTTTACGTGCCTTCACCACAATGAAACTATGCCAAATGGTTGCTTTTTGGCTCAATGAAAAAGAAAATCCACAACTGCAGGTTTCACACGTTATGGGCCCTAACCAACAAAGTGCCGGATCCTAAACCATTTTTTAAATACACGACGTCTACTTCCTGTAACAGGTCTGGTTCTTGTGACAGTGAGTGGTCGTTTCATTTGTCTCAGTTGCTGGCTGGCTGGCTGTCTGCGGTTTTTCCCTGGGGGAGCTGAGGAACACTTTGCTGACCTCGTTGGGTCTCTTGCCGTCACCGCTGTGCCAGTATTTGCCGCATCCACACTCTGGTAGGACTCGGTGTCCCAGAGTGCAACCCTGTCAATCACCCGCAGCTGCTGAGGGCGGAGGCGTTCCCACCGCGCTACAAAGCGCTGCCTCGCGCCCCGCTGCGCGGGACGTGCCGGGCGAAGCCCGGCCGAGACCGGAGGAGGCCGGGCAGGGCCACTCCCCTTGGTTTGTGTAATCTGGCATCGAGGCATACTGGTATTTGTAAAATTGTATTCTATCATAATAGCTCCTCGTTGTGAGGTAATTTGAAACGTTGTATAGGAAATGGGGAAGAGAAAATTGGCAATAAGTAAGGGGAAGCCCGCCGAAAGAATTGTACCCATCACCAATTATCTAAAAAGCGCTATGGGCATTATTAGTAGCGAGATAGTGCAAGTGGAGGAGCAACTGGCTGCCGCTAAAACGGCTTTGGATGCTGCCCAAAAGGAAAGCAACTCTGTCGCGGAAGAGCATGATTGCAGTAACTTTTCTAGCCTCCATACTTTAGCATCGGTTCAGAGTAAAGATATCGACATAGATAACAGTTTAAACAATACTAAAACTGATCATGTGGTCAAGCTAGGCCCCTGTGCATCAACAACTCCTCTTGAAATTTCCATAGCTTCGGATACGTTTGAGTTGGACTCTCCACCAGCGAAAATAAGTAAACAAAACATAGTAAAAAGGAGGACTAGCCCTTCAAAGACTTCCCAAAAATAGGAAAACCTATCAAATTGGGTGTTAATGGACCAGGGTGTAAATCCGTGGAGAAATCAAATGATAAACATGCCATAGATATCCTTTTCAAAAACTGCATGGAAAAATCGATACTATCGAAAGGCGGGTTTTGAGTGAAATAAAAATGGTACAAAATGACATTTCAAGATTATTGGAACTGGTTACAACTTTACGGCCACTTAATGCATCTAATACGTTACAGAATGCTATAACAAATCAGAAATTGGATAAGAATATACATATTGGCTTAACTGACAACATTGATCTGCAAACGGATAATATTTCACAATCACCCGTTATACCAAGAAAGGAAGAACGTGGTCCAACCCGACAAAATCCTGTGGTAACTGTAGCAAATGGTAACAGGAAAATTGAACGCCAGGCACCATATGGGAGGCAGCAAAATGTTTTTTTCAGCCTGCCCCCACAAGCTACACCCTACGTGATTGTTTTAAAAAATGTTCCCAAACTGACTGATAATTATAAAGAAACTTGGGACTCATTGAAAAACAGGGCTGTTTACTGGTTTTCTGTAAATACCTCTTGTAGTATCAGGCTCTTATCTCAGGAAATAATTATGGTAAGAAGAGTGACCTGGGTGGGAAAAACAGAAAAAACGTGCGATGGGGATTGTGTAGCTGTAAACTTTCGCCACCCCCATGTGGTGGGCTCCCTATTAGAAGAAGTTGCAGTAAATCTTGATTGGCAATGCAATAGTAACGATGACATCATCACTGCACTACCCCTTGGATACTTTTATAGACTGAGAATGGAGCAGCCCCATTTATTTGGAAGAGCCCAACCTAGCACCAGTAATCAAAGTAATCAATTTTCTCAAATGATACCTTTTACTTCAAATAGGTTTGCATCTTTAAGGAGTTGTAGTGAGGTGGACTGACTGGGACGTAACAGAGTATATCCGAGAGTAGTCGACCAGGATGCTACTAATTGTATTATATTCCAGCCTAGTACACAGGTAGAAGTAGCACGTGCAGAGCAGGCACACATCCACGAGGGTAACCAAACTATTTCCTTCCCTATTAGCATCGATGCAATTTCTGTAGAAGCCGAGATACAATGTCACAGAAATAAAACCCCCCCGCCTACAAGCCTGGCAGACTGTACTCTTATCAGCCGTACATTGCAGGATTCACTACATATTATGACATGGAACGTCGCAGGAGTTAGGAACAAATTGCATGACATAACCTGGCTTGCAAGCATCCAAAACTGTGATCTAGTTTTAATACAAGAGACATGGCTTAAAGAAGCTTTTTTTATTAATGGTTTTAGGACAATTTTTACTAAAGCTAATCCATCAAAGGCTGGGAGAGCAAGTGGAGGCTTAGCAGCATTAATATCAGTATCTTCCCCTTGACTCTAAAGAGGACACTTATTAAAGCACAGCACTTCCAGTTCTTACTTTTTTCAGTTAAAGGTAAGCAGGATATCATAGTGATTAACTTCTACAACAATATTTTTGATTCCTCAAGACGTGAGATTATCTCATCAATGGAGGAAGAGCTGGTAAACTTTCTGAAGAGTGCAGAGGCTGATTATATTTTTATTTGGGCGGGGGATTTCAATATTGAACCATGTAAACTGGCACCAGGGGCTCAATGCGGCCACGAGGACGAACTAGGTGATAATCCTTCACATTTTCCACACAATAATTATGGCGAAATTATCAACCATGTTATGTATAAACATAACTTGGAAATTATGGAGCTGGATGCTCGGGAGGGAACGTGTGTTAACTACACATTTGAGGGACCTAGGTCATCTTCATGCATTGACCATTTTTTAATTTCAAGGAACTGTAGGCCCCTTGTATACAATTGTAGTGTACAGCCGAGTCTACTTAGCGACCATCATCCATTGCTGCTAATATTAAACTCCAATATATTTCGCATAGTAAAAGCAAGTGTACACGCTGTCGACATAAAAACACAGGGTGAAAATGGGATTTCTATAAAATGGACAGGTGTAGATCCTACGGTCTTCTCAGAAAGGATAGTCCAAAAACTAATCATCATATAATAACAAGTCTAGATAACTCTTCTAGTAGTAATGACATTGTTAAGGCCTTTTTAAACATCTCAGCCGAAATCTCTAATGATCTGAAACGCAAGATTAGGATAAATAGGGAATACTGCCCAAGATGGTTTAACCACCAGTGTTCTAGATTAAATAGGGATTTAAAGGAAGCATTAAAAGCAATCCCTAGAAATAGGGAGGACATTAGCACCCTACGGAAACGATACAAACAAGCAATAAAACAAAGGAAATTGGAAATTAGAGATAATGCATGGGATAGTTTGATCAAAGCAGCCGAGACTAAAGACTCAATCCTATTTTGGAAAACCATGGATCAGCCATTATTTAAAGATACCCAATCCGCTAAAGTCGATACACTAGTGACGCCCGACGACTGGATAAGTCATTTTGAAGCTATTTTTAATCCTACACAGCAGAATATTAATAGAGTTGATAATAGTAATATTATTTTATTAAATAATATTAAACTAGAAACTATTTCCCACGATGAGATTAAAACCGCCCTTAAGAACAGTGCTAGCGGGAAGGCTGCTGGTCCAGATGGGGTCCCTATCGATGTTTTTAAGCATAACATTGAGTTCTGGATACCTATCCTATATAATTTTTTTAACGCAAACATCAATGGGGTGATACCTGCCACCTGGGTCGAGAGTGTGATTGTCCCTATTTTTAAAAAAGGTGACCGAAGCAGCGCGAACTGCTATCGTCCAATATCCCTTCTCGACTCAACATCTAAAGTAATGGGCAGAATGATGTTGGCCAGATTGGAACGCTGGGTAAAGGAAAAAAATATTCTGTCGGTAGCCCAGTATGGCTTTAGAAGGGGTATTGGAACGATCGAGCAGTGTGTAAATCTTGAGCTGCTCATAGGGAAATACACCATCGCCAGGGAAGGTTCCCTTTACCTTTGTTTTGTTGATTTGTCCAGTGCGTTTGATTTGGTAAATCATTCTAAGTTATGGCAGACTCTTGAAGGGATGGGTGCCCCACACAATATTATTAACTTCTTATCGCAAATATATGCTCATCTAATCTCAAAGATACGTTTCGGCGAGAGTGGGGAATGTACAAAGCATATTAGAATTACTCGTGGGATTAGACAAGGCTGTACCCTTGCCCCCCTTTTATTCTCGCTTTATATTAATGGTGTTGACTCGTTATTACAGAGCCTGAGAGCGATACTCCTAAAGTTGGCAAGCGCATTACCCCAGTTTTACAATACGCCGATGATGCCGTCCTAATTTCTAGGACATCAAATGGCCTTCAACTCCTGATGGATAGCTTCACAACTTTCATGACTGAAAAAAATTTGAAAATTAAGTTGAGTAAAACTTTAGTCATGACGTGTGGGAAAAAGAAAACCAAGAACAGAACACACTATATTGATGGAGTATCTATAGAGAGGACTCTTACTTTTTCTTATCTGGGGTTACTTTTTAATAGCAAAGGTATATGGAGTTCACATATCAATTTATGTAAATTAAAATTTCTTAGATCTGTAGAAGCTATTTTTAGATTTTCACATAAAATCGGCAACAAACCAGTATGGGAAATTTTAAAATTGTATGGGTCGAAGTGTATTACTGGGGTTTGTTATGGAGGAGCTTTGTGGGGTATGGCAGACACCTCCCCATTACAAACTCTGGAAAACCAATTTCTAAAAAGGTTATTATCGGTACCAAATTCTACAGCCACTTTTATAGTTCATAGGGAGACAGACACACCGTATATAAATGATTTGATTAGTATAGCCGACTTAACATTGTGGCACCGAATCTGGTCCAGGGATGAGACACATTTTACGAGGGATATAATCTTGGATTGCCTCACTTTGGATCATTGTAAGAAAATAACATGGCTAAATTATATTTGTGGTCTTTTAACTGAATGTAATTTGGATGTGAATTTTAAGAACCCGGAGGATATTCAAAATTTTAGTAAAAAGAACTAAAAAGAGAACGCTTAACGCTAGGGCATCATTGAGGGAAGTTGCCCTGAGTACTAAATCATGTACAAGTCTGTACCTGGAAGGACCACTTTCATTGGGTATTAAGCCGTATCTTATTTTTATAACTAATATACAACACAGATTTTACTTAACCAGATTAAGGCTGAATATGCTCCACTACCAGGTTGCATTTCCAAAGATGGGTAAGTGGAACTCTAGTTTACCGAAATGCCCGTGCGATGATAGATCTCCTCAGACTACCCTCCATTTTTTACTTTTTTGTAATTTTTATAGAGACATTAGAAAATCTATGCTACGACCCCTTTTTATTGCTAATAGTCTGTACTCTTTTAAAGCTGATTTTAATCAAATTCGCAATCTGGGAAATGTATTAACTTGTAATGCGGTAATTTGTTTTATATTGAAGGCCATCAAACGAAGAAAGTACCTTGCTTATCTGGAAAACTTGAACTATGAAACTGAAAAGATTTTTATCCTGCTAAATTGTATTTTTTAATCTCTATGAGCATCGTCTTGGATTATTTGTACATACATGTATTAGTGAATGATGTATTGCTTTTTAATATAGTATGCTTTTATGGTCATTTTCTGTGAACCGAATAAAGCTTGTTTTGATTTGATTTGAGTGCATTCATTGAAATATCCACTTTAAATAAGTAACCTGACACCTGTGATGAAGTTGGAGTCTTAATACATGAATAGTTTAAACAGTTTTGATGTGACAAAATTCCACTTTTAAATGAAATACTCTTACAAGTGTAAAGAATGAAGAGATAAAAGCGCAGTGCATACCAAAAAGAAATGGTGTCGTCAAACACAACCTGTAAATTAATTCTTTCACTAATGTAGTGTAAGCAGCTGACATCTTTGAAAACTAAACATTCTACAAACATATTCCAAGATAAAGATTCTACAAACGATGTAGTACAAATGCATGGTTAAGAATTCTTGAATAATTATAACAGGCTCACCCTTCTTACAAGAATATTCAAGTGAATCGGATGCAAATAGGGACAATAATGTAACCAAATCAACAGTTTGAGAGGAAATTAAGTATATTGCAATATAGAAGATAACTAAATGCATTGTAAGAAACGATTAAAATGCAAACACTTGATGAGTTAAATGTAAAAGTATCTCCACTTACTTGGTTTCCTCACGGAGCCAACAAGAAGATCACATTTGACAGCAGCAATTCATTCTTTCCCAGTTGATCCTGACATCCTAAACAGCTTTCAATCCCCTCATCCTCATACAGGCATTCAACAGTGTTGCTGAGCTAAGCTGAGAACCACTCTATCCTTCACCATTTAACAAGGCGCTGTGCTTCTTCTCACAGAAGCAGTCTTCAAGGGCTCAGAATAAAAAAGACAGTTCACGACTATTAGAGAATTCTCCACATATGAATTTGTTTTTTTTTCATAACCCATTTTTTTATTTAATTTAAACAAGGCAGAACACATCCATCTTTTCCACCCGCCATCCACCTCTCTCTCCCCTCCTCACTGAGCAGTCCCTTACGGATCTTCCAGTACATGCACAAAAGAATCGACATTGCTTGTCAGCCCAGAGTATTCCCACCACTTCCCCTACACACGGCTGTGTTTCCTAGGGCAACCTCTGGCCTTGTGAATCGATTCTTCCTACTTCACGCTCCAGTCCATTGCTAATTGCCATTCTGCAATCGTAGGTGGGTTTGGGGATTTCCATTTACTCAATGTCTTGTTTGACCAGCACCTTTGCCACACACATCCGTATGCGTTCCACTCTTTTCCCTCCTATATCAATCAAGATCCCCCATAGCACAACTCTGGGGTTAAGTCTACTTGTCTGCCCAACACCCTCGAGAGTAGTCTAGCAGCCAGGTTCAGTATGGCGCGATGCTGGGGCATGAACAAGTCATAAGAAAAAGATTTGCATTCGGGTGAGCACAACAAAAAAACACCGGGGTGTGAGGAGCTTACCGGCATGCCAGAAGCAGCATGGTGTGAGGTATGTTGGGTACAAATAATGCAGTTTGATGAGTCATATCCTAAAGGATATCACAATTTCCGAGGGGGCCATATGTGCCTTCTTCCAGTCCGAGTCGTCAAGGGTACCTACCCATTCTTCCCATTTCTGCTTTAGGGACCCAAACTTATTTGGCGAATTGTTTATGAGAGACCAATATATCTTGGACACTCCCTCACAGCCTAGGCTGCCCATCAACAGCTGTGCATCCAGCGGGCTTCTGCCATATAAGAGAGTACAGAGAAGTGTCTGGCCAGTGAATTCCTTATTTGCAGGTACTTGCAGAAATGGGTTAGTTTGTAGTTCAGGGAAAGGTTTTATATGTGCTCTGCTCCACACATCCCCAAGGGTCATGATCTCGGGCGTATTCCAGTGATCGAATCCCTCTAACTGAGACGTATGACTCAGTTAGCGGTCATTCCATAGCGGTGTTTGCTGCGTCAACCTCTTGTCCCACCCTGCAAATCAAAGTGTGGCACGCAAACACAAGTATACCACCTTTGTAATCTTTGTAAAGTGGGGGCAAGGATGGTACATTTTCCATACCCAGTAGGCCCAGCTCTGTACAATAGGCTGATTCACTCCAGTCATCCAATTATTGACGACCAGTAGCTGTAGGGCCCAGTAATATAACTGCACTTCCGCCAACCCTCAATCAGAAGTCAAATATGAGCATTTATCCCAAGCAATGCGAAGGGAATCAACCTCCCAAGATGAAAGCACAAATTAGTGCGTTGATTTAGGTAAACTACACATTGAGGATTGGGAGCTGGACGTTTTGCAGTGTGTATAAGTGTCTTGGCTGTACCATCATTTTAAATCCGGCTACCCTTTCCAATATGTTTAGCGGAAGTTTGGCCCAGTTCTGTAAATCCTTTTTTGCATCTGTGAGCAGGGGAGTGAGGTTAAAGCTAAGAGTGAGTTCCGGCATATTCGATATAAGGAGCCCCAGATATTTAAAGCTTAAATGCTAGGTCGGGGTAGTGTTCTGCCAATTCACTGCTTCCATGTCACCTTTCAGTGTAACAAAGAGAGAGCCACAATGCTTCGCATGGAGGCCAGAGACCTGTAGAATATGCAAGACCCGGAGACCCGACGTTTGCGGGTGAACTAGAAAAAAGTGTCATCAGAATATAAGGCTATCCTGTCCTCAATTCCCTCCTGCTATTGGCAACCTTGCACCTGAGCATCGCAGAAATTCTGTCTGGCCAGGGGTTTGATTGCCAGCAAGCAGAGGAGGACGTAGAGTAGGCAGCCCTGTTTTGCTCCCCTTTGGACCAGAGTTGGGGCTAGAGAGTGCTCCTTTGACTAGGACTTGGGAAGAGGGCTTCCAATATAAGAGTTGAACATATCAGCGGTAGGTAGGGGCAAATCCCATGCAATGAAGGGCTTGGTCTAGGTAAGATAAATCCACTGTGTCAAACGTTTTCTTGAAGTCAACTAAGGGAAGCGCACAAGGATCAGTCATGTCCCAATGGCGAGGCAATGCCACATTAACACGTCTGATACAATGGTGAGTATAACAGTTGAGCATAAAGCCACATTCATCTGTGTGGATAAGAGCCTCTAGAACTCACTGAAACCTTTTTAACAGGTACTTGGCAAAAATCTTTAGCTTTGTGTTAATCATTGAAATGGACCTGTAGAAGGTGCTGTTAGCTGCAACCTGTCCCATTTTGGGAAGAACCACTATGATGACCACATCCCTCTGTGGGGAAGGAGCCCATTTGTGCTGCTTCAAAGTAGAGGTTCAACAGGTGACGTGTAAGCGTGCTTTGACAGTTGCAATATTGTTCTAGTGGAAACCCATCAGATCCTGGGGTCTCACATTCAGGTCTTGTATGGGCTTCCTATTTCATCCGCCATGATGAAATTTTCAAGGTCAGTTCTTTGGAGGTTTGTGAGCTGAGGTAAGGGTATTTCCATGAGGAGGGGGCTGACTCGTTCTCTTCTAACCGGGGGCGAGAATCGTATAGCTCCTGATGATAAGTGGCAAATGATTCTGATATTTCCTCAGCAGTGGTGACATAGCACCCTGCCAAATTTGTGATGCCAGGTGTTATCTGGACCTCAAGTAGCTATCCAGTAGAGGAGCGTCCCATTTTTATCCCCATGCTCGTGTACACATTTTGTGGAAGCTCTCCAACACTGGTGGGCCTCGTCTAGTGCTAAGTGTTATAGCGAGGCTCTGTCTACCTCAAGTTGTCAAGGCAGCTGCTGAGGAGTCCCTGTAGGGCACTGTTTCTCTAGCCTTGGTATTTGAGTTTCCAGTTTAGTGATCTGACTATATTTGGTCTTCTCTGCCTGTTGGAGGTATGACTTGGCAATTACCCTTTTCATGGCCTTGCTAGCTGCCACAAGTCAGCCTTCTGAAGTGATCGAGCGGGAGTTCATCTCGAAGTGCAATTGGAGTTCTCTATGGATGTGTTCCATGAATTGTATGTCCATGGTTCACCATGCATTAAGCTTTCATATCGGACACCTAGATAGATTGACTGCCCAAAGATGGAGGGCCACCGGGAATGATCAGGAATACCTCTTGGGAGTATGCTAACCACTATTGTATGTGCATATTGTTAGCTGGTAGGAGCATTAGATCTATGCATGAGAGGGTCTCGGCTGATGCAGAAATGTGTGTGTATTAACTGCCCTCCATGTATCGCACAGGCCCAGGGAGTCCATCAAGGACTCAAGATGCTGTGCTCCCTGCAGCCGGTGTCCTGTAGGGGGGGACTGAAAAGTCCACCTCAGGATGAGGTGATGCATTAATGTTCCTTCCTATGATTGTGGTCACACGAGGGAAGCCCATAAGAATGCCTGTGAGCACTCCAAGAATTTGTGTGAGTAGGTGAGGCAGTAAAGATTAGACACTCAGGAGATTGAGTTATTTCACCTCCATCATGCCCTCGATCACCACATAGCAGCCCTAGGGATCCAGGCAACTCTTTGTTACCACTAGGGGGCATTATTATGCAAAAGGATAGCTACCCCTCTAGATCCTCTGGTGTATCCCAAGTGGAAGGCTCAGTAATAGCCACATCTTCCCAGGGTTCCCAGTACATGAATCTCTTGCAATAATAATACAACCAGGCGAGTTTCCTTGGCATAGCGGAGAATTGCTATTTCCTTGATCCAGTCCAGAAGGCCGTTGACATTCCATGTCATTGCCTAAAAGCTTGCCCTTAGGGTCTGGGTCGGGTGTGTGTCAGAAGCCTCGGTGGGGAGCAGTGAAGCCGCCCAGTGTTGCAGACATGACTGCAGTGTGACTGTGGAAGAGTGTACAGCCTAATGTGTATAGAGACATGGACAAAACAAGAACAACAAACCATTTCATTTAGCTCAACTACCCCCTTTCCCATTCCACGCCAAAAGCATCATTTGCCCCAAAATACCCAAGTGAACATAACTGACACTCTAGATCAGGCATTGGATGTAGACCTCAACCTAGTTAGGATCATCTGCCAAGATTTCCAATGGCACCGCCCTCAGAAACGCCAGTGAGCATCTCCATTCGCTGCCCGCTGGAATCTTATCCCCCCAGAAAGGTGTTTATGTGAACAGCCATGTCCATTCACAGTAACACTTAACCAGGACCGCCTCATCTCTCTTTCTGTCCTGGGAGGCTGCCTGGAAGTCCCCCTGATGTCACCACCACTCTGGGGAGCCCCACACTCCATTCCAGATGAGTCAGGAGATTTTCTGCATCTACCCCTATGTCTACGGGAGATCAGCATTTTCTTGGAGGTGGTCGATCAGAGTTGCTTGGGCACCGGGGTTTGCTGATCCTCTCACCGGAAGGTTGGGCTTGTGACTTTGGAGGACCCTTCTCTCAGCAGCCCACTCCCATGCTTTTACAGGGCTTCCAAAGAAGTGGGGCGTGGAGTTGTAGGCCACTTTCAATTTCCCCAAATATAGCAGCATATATAGCAGGAACATTTCTTGCAGTTTCAGTTTGACTGTGTCAAAAGATTTTTGCTGTTTCTGTACCAGCTTGGTGTAGTCCAAGAATATTATGATAAGAGTCAATTGAAAATGCAGACTTTCCTTTTTTATGTGCTTCTCTCAGGAAGGTGCTCCAGTTCTGATGATTGAGTATGAGAGCAATCATGGGTCTTGGAGGTGCCCCAGATGGAGCCACATGTCTAAGGACAGTTCTGTGGTTGTAGTTTCAGCCCCTTCTGTGGTGCAAGACCTCTGACCTTCTGGCCTGAAATCCGCTCTCTACCCCCACAGCTCCGCTGGTATGCCGCTGCTGCCTGGTGAGAGCAGGGTTCGAGACCCCTCTCGGCCCGCTCTCTGCCTTCCCCTGGTCTCCCGCTGCCGGTATTGTTGTGCCCTTATTGTTGTGCCCTTAATGTTGTGCCCCTATATGCTGTTATTCACAACTGGGAGCCAAGGGGGTGAAAAAGAACAGGTCGCCCCCCACTCACAAAGTTCAATACACAAAATGGACCTGTTCTATCAACTGTCTGGACTACTGTGGGCGTCCACCATATGTTTTCTCAGGCACACAATATTGTATGACGTGGCAGTGGATCGATATCTCCCATCTGCCCTGGAGTGACTAAAATCACTACTTTTGAAACCTCGTGTTCCGTACTGTATCTACTGGTGTAGCCCCCCTACAAGCATAACAAGGAGGAGGGGTGAAAAAAGTGGGAACAAAGAAGGCAGTGCCTCACGGGAGTAACACCATGGGAGTTTACAGACTGGTACTCGCCTGTATCCTCAGGTTCTCATCATTAGCAACTGCCAACTTGTAATTCAAAATAAAGAGTGAGGAAAAAGAAAAAGAACAAAAACTGTGTGTGTTCAGTGCAAAATACGTAAACCCTATAAAGGAAACCGGGTTCTAACATAGTTGGCAGTTGCTAATGATGAGAACCTGAGGATACACCTACAAAGACGCCATGACAGAATACCACCAACACATCAGAACCACCAAAAGAACATTCATCCACAACAAAATCTTTCGCCAACGCCAGCAACTCCAAGGAGATCTTCAGCGTCATCCAGGAATTCACCAAACCCCCCAGCGAAACTACGGACATCACCCCCTCCCAGGACCTCTGTGACAAGCGTGGATCATACTTCCACCTGAAAATCAAGAACCTCTACGACAACTTCAACGACCAAACACCTGACTCCGCAACCACCACGCACCACAGCAACACCAGGTAGCCCATCATCGCCTCCTGGACACCGGTCACGACCAAAGAGACCGCCTCCACCATGAAAGGCATCCACTCGGGGGCCCCCACATACCCCTGCTCACCGCACATCTACCACAGAGCCGCCACCGCAATTGCACCAGAACTACGACACACCATCAACGCCACCTTCATGACCGGCACCTTCCCTGAAGACTGGAAATGCGAAGAAGTCTGACCCCTGCTGAAGAAACCCTCAGCAGACCCCTCGGACCTCAAAAACTACTGGTCCACCTCTCTCCTCCTTCACGGCGAAAGTTGCGGAGAAGACCATCAACGCACAGCTAACAAAGTTCATTGAAGACAACTCCATCCTAGACCCCTCCCGATCCGGATTCTGCAGCAACCACAGCACCAAGACTGCCCTACTCGCCGCCGCAGATGACATCCGCATCCTCCTCGACCAAGGCCACACAGCAGCCCTGATCCTACTCGACCTATCAGTGGCTTTCGACACTGTCTCCCACCGCACACTCGTCGCCAGACTACACGACACTGGCATACAAGGAACCGCCCTCGACTGGATCCGCTCGTTCCTCGCTGGCAGAAGCCAAAGAATAAGACTTCCACCCTAACTCTCCGAACCCACGAAAATCTGCGGAGTACCCCAGGGCTCATCACTCAGCCCAACCCTCTTCAACATCTACATGGCCCACCTCGCCACCATCGTCAGACAGCACGGCCTCAGCATAGTATCCTAGGCCGACGACACCCAGCTCATCTTCTCCCTCACCAAGGACCCCACCACTGCCAGACACAACTTCCAGGAAGGAATGCAGGACCTCGCATCCTGGATGAGCAACAGCTGCCTGAAGCTCAACTCGGAGAAGACAGAAGTCCTCATGCTCTGAACCACCCCATCAGCATGGAACAACACCTGGTGGCCCACCGCACTCGGCAGCCCTCTGACCCCCAAGGACCATGCCAGAAACCTCTGCATCATACTCGATACCTCCCTCTCCATGAACAAGCAGGTCAACGCAGTCGCATCCAGCTGCTTCAACACCCTCCACATCCTCCGAAAGACCTTCAAATGGAACCCCCCGAGTCAGGGAAGAGAGTCACCCACGCACTCATAACCAGCAGATTGGACTACGGAAAAGTCCTCTACGCCGGCATCAACAAGTCTCTACTTCGCAAGCTCCAGACGATACAGTACACCACAGCCAGACTCGTCCTTGGCATTCCCCGACACAAGCACATCAGCCAACACCTACGGAACCTCCACTGGCTGCTCGTCAAGAAGAGAATCACATTCAAGATACTCACCCACGCGTACAAATGCCTCCACAACACAGGACCTCCATACCTCAACGAGAGAATCACCTTCCACGTACCCAAACGTAACCTCCGCTCCACCAACCTCGCCCTCGCCATAACCCCGTGCATCTGCAGAGCCAGAACAGGGGGAAGGGCCTTCTCCTACATCACAGCCAAGACCTGGAACGAGCTCCCTATCAACATCAGACGCGCCCCCTCCCTGAACACCTTCAGGACGGCACTCAAGACCTGGCTCTTCGACTGAACGGAACTGCTGCCTTTTTTTCCTCCCCCCACCCCAGCGCCTTGAGACCCTCATGGGTGAGTAGTGTGCTTATAATTCCCTGATTGATTGATTGATTTATTTATTCTGGGAACCCCACAAAACATACATTTTTCAGACGAGACCGGTTTTCAGCATCTTCTGCTCTAGCTTTGAGAATGTGGGTAGTTGCAGTCAGCTTGGCGACCATTTTTTTGATGTCCGTTACTTCATCCACCAACTGGGATATTCTACTTTCAGCCTCTGTCATCCTTACCATGATGTTCCACAGGTCCTGCCAAAGAAGGGCTACACTCATCCCCACTTCCCGTCTGGATGGCCTGCAGGGTGGTAACAACGTCAGTGGCCTTCAGGTGTTGTGGCCTCATGGCCTCACCAAGCAGCCTAGACTGTTCCAGAGTGGGAGTGGTGAGTTTGTCAATGTGTGGCTGGGCATGCAGCTGTGCCCCTTTGTCTTTCACTGTCCTGTCCAAAGGTCCGGGGCCCTTGTGGCATGAGAAAGGTTGCAGAGCCGTCTGGCGGGTCTATGGCCCTGCTCAGTAGCTGATGCCACTGTATGATCAGTGACAGGTGATTCGTCTGGCATGCTCAAGATGAGCCTCTCCCTCAAGTGCTTTCACACTTGCCTTTCAGTGGGTCTCAGCTTTGCCATGCCACCAGCCTGTGGAAATTAGCCTCCCAGCCCATTTGCCTCACTGTCCAACCAGAGTTCTGCTACTTCTGGGTCTACCAAATGGCTGTCTTAACCAGTGTCTGTCCTGGGTTACTTGGCATGCCCACCCTCACACTATTGACAGCATCAGCCCTTTAATGGTTTCTGGAGAGGAGGCTTTACCATAATTCAGGGCCCCTCCCACAAACTCCCTCTCCAGTGACAGCCAGGCGAGCCGGGGATAGTCAGCAGGCTGAGGTACACCAAGCCCGCTTACCCCAATTACTTCCTTTGAGGCAGGATGGGCAGCGGGGCTTTACATCGCGTTGCTCCTCCAGGCTTCTGTTTGCCACCTTAGCCCCAGCTCCAGCCACACTCAGTGAGAGGCCCAGTCTGTCTCCCTCCCAGCCCAGCGAACGTGGCAGCACGAGCGGCCAAGAACTCGCGCCAATTTTCAGAGGGCCTGGAGTCAGGAGCTCGCTTCACCACCCGAGGCATCAGTAAGGGCCTACCAAACAGCTGCACTACTAGTCATTCTACTTCCATGGGGAGCCAGCAGGCAGATGCCACTGCAGCACAGGCCAAGATCCCCTATCCAGAGTTCACCTGACAAGTACGACAGGACACCCAGCAATCGGCCTGGGCCATCCAAGCAGGCTGCTGCCATCTTGGGCGCTCACTGAGTCCCGGGACAGCCATCCTACGCCAGTACACTCTCGGGGCACTGTTCCACCCCCAGTGTTCTCCAGCAGGTCCAAGGGAATATCATAGCGTACAGTGGCCCCAGATGGTGCTTTTGGGCCGCAGTATGGTTCTGGATGTTGGAGGACGTCTGGAATGCTTCTAAAATTCACCTACCATGTTGGGCTCCCTGGCCACACCCCTGTGTGATCTTTTGATCAAATTTATGCTTGTGCTTCATCTGTTAACTCTGCAACCTAAAGGCAACCCTTTCACTTTTCTCTCGATCCATTTCTTGCAACCATTCAGATGACAGTTCAGTGGATGCTGGCCTTCTTCTCAAACATTTAAATGGTGATCTACCCAGACAGTGCCTATGAGCCCTGATCAAATCCTTTACTACCTTACAGACATTTTTCTTGCACTATTAGCCATCTGCACACCCCCTTCCAACACCCTGTTCATTCTTTCTAACAACCTGTTTGCATGTGGTGATTAGAATGCTGTCCTGTGAGGTGTAACATTCAAACTTCACTGCCAGCCATCAACACTTCTGGTACGCTTTCACCCAAAAAATCCTCTTTCAAAACTGTGTGCTCACTACACTGACACTTACTCAAATCCCATTTAGAAGTGTAGTTTATCTGATCCAAAATATACATTTCATTCACAAGAATATTCGCAAAAGGTTCCTATGTATCAAATTGCAATTTAGTCCCAGAGCAATTTGAACCAGAGCAGGTGGAAGAGCCTTCTCCTACGTCGCAGTAAAGACCTGGAAGAGCTCCCAGTCAACATCAGACGCTCCCCCACACTGCACACCTTCAGGAAGAGTCTCAATACCTGGCTCTTCGACTGATCCGGAACTGCACCCCCCCCCCAGCGCCTTGAGACCCTCACGGGTGAGTAGCGCGCTTTACAAACCCCTAATTGATTGAGTCCAATGGTTTTCTAGGATACTGACAGCTGACAAAGCTGTTTTTGGACAATCTTTGATTTATCACTGGCGACATAAAGGAGGCAAAGCCTCATTACTTTCTCCACCTAGTGATTCAGAGAGGGCCACCATTACATCCCCCTGATTCTTCCCTTAGTTAAGCTCCCACCAAAGTGACTCTCATGGGCTTAAGTGGGCAATTTGTCCCCAACACCCACCAATGGGACTATTTTCTCCCCTATCTGCAATTTTAAGCACAATTTTAAATACAATTAAATTCCTCCCTTTCATGCTGAAAACCTTTGACCTCTTCTTCAATACAGCTTTTGCCTGGCCACCATTTGAGTACATATCAACTTTACTTGAAACATTGTGAGTGCCTTTAGCAAGATTCAGACCATTCTGGCTACTCGCCTCTTACAGAATTCACATAACAGTAGGCTCCAAAAACAATTCCTTAAAGCCGGGAGACACACGCGACAATCAGGTGCCTTTTTCCTCAGCTAAAGCAGATTCTCAGTTGATAATTTAAAATCACACATGCCTACTAACTACCTTGAGATATTAGGGAGCACTCTTTCAAAACTCCTGAAAGAAATAAAAGCTTGTGATCTGTTCTGACCTTTTTATTTTTAAACCTTTATTTATCATTTTTTCCAACAAAGAACAAACAACATTGATCCGTTGTGACCTTAAATTGTATGCTTTTTAAAAATTGAAGTGCATCATCATCCAACAGCAATATAGGAATTCTCTTTCAACCACTAAATATTATGTTCCACTTCTCTCAAAGCCCTAGAGTAAAGACTATAGACACTTATTTGTCATCACAATTTGAGACAAAACTGCTCCTAACCCATTAAAACACAGCTTTCCAAACTTTTCATGTTGGTGACACACTTTTTGGAGATGCATCATTTTGGGACACAGTAAGGCAGTGTAGCGAGCGAGCGTAGCGAGCGAGCATAGCGAGCCTGAACCACTTAAGGGGGTTCAGGGGGGTTCTCCCCCAGGAAAAAAATTTTGAAATAAAAGTGGGCAAATGGTGCATTTTCAAGCAAATTTGAGACCATGAGGTTGAACACAGGCCCTTGCAGCGGATGCCTTCGTCCACTGAGCCACCAGACCCGGCATACACACATCTTTCTCTCTCTCTCTCTCTCTCTGTCTCCCTCCCTCTCTCCCTGTCTCCCTCTGTCTCCCTCTGTCTCACTCACTCTGTCTGTCTCCCTCTCTCTCTCTCTCTCTCTCTCTCTCTAACTGTCTCCCTCTCTCTGTCTCCCTCCCTCTCCCTCCCTCTGTCTCCCTCGCTCTCCCTCCCTCTCTCTCCCTCTGTCTCCCTCCCTCTCTCTCCCTCGGTCTCCCTCCCTCTCTCTCCCTCTGTCTGTCTCCCTCCCTCTGTCTCCCTCTGTCTGTCTACCTCCCTCTGTTTCCCTCTATCTGTCTCGCTCCCTCTGTTGCCCTCCTCCCTCTGTCTGTCTCCCTCTGTCTCCCTCTGTCTGTCTCCCTCTGTCTCCCTCTGTCTCCCTCTGTCTGTCTCCCTCTGTCTCCCTCTGTCTGTCTCCCTCTGTCTGTCTCCCTCTGTCCGTCTCCCTCTGTCTCCCTCTCTCTGTCTCCCTCTGTTTCTATCCCTCTGTCTCCCTCCCTCTGTCTCCATCCTCTGTCTCCCTCCCTCTGTCTCCCTCCCTCTGTCTCCCTACCTCTCCCTCTCTCTCTCTCCCTCTCTCTCTCTCTCTCTCTCCCTCTGTCTCCCTCTCGCTCTCCCTCTGTCTCTCTCCCTCTGTCTCCCTCCCTCTGTCTCCCTCTCTCTGTCTCCCTCTCTCTGTCTCCCTCTGTCTGTCTCCCTCTGTCTGTCTCCCTCTGTCTGTCTCTCCTTCCCTCTGTCTCCCCCTGACTCCCTCCCTCTGTCTCCCTCTGCCTCCCTCCGTATCCCCCTCTCTCTCTGTCTCCCTCTGTCTCCCTCTCTCTCTGTCTCCCTCCATCTGTCACCCTCTGTCTCCCTCTCTCTCTCTCCCTCTGTCTCCCTCTCCATCTCCCTCTCTGTCTCTCTGCCTCTCTGTCTCTGTCTGTCTCTGCCTCTATCTGTCTGTCCCTGTCCCTGTCTCTGCCTCTATCTGTCTGTCTGTCCCTGTCCCTGTATGTCCCTGTCTTCCTCCCTCTGTCTCCCTCTCCATCTCTCTGTCTCTGTCTGTCTCTGCCTCTATCTGTCTGCCCCTGTCCCTGCCTCTATCTGTCTCTGTCTCTATCTCCCTCCCTCTCTCTGTCTCTCTCTCTGTCTCCCTCCCCCTCTCTCTCTGTCTCCCTCCCTCTGTCTCTCTCCCTCTCTCTCTCAGTCTCCCTCCCTCTGTCACCCTCTGTCTCCCTCTCTCTCTCTCCCTCTGTCTCCCTCGCCGTCTCTCTGTCTCTGTCTGTCTCTGCCTCTATCTATCTGCCCCTGTCCCTGTCTCTGCCTCTATCTGTCTGCCTCTGTCTGTCTCTGTCTCCCTCCCTCTGTCTCTCTCTCCCTCCCTCTGTCTCTCTCTCTGTCTCCCTCCCCCTCTCTCTCTGTCTCCCTCCCTCTCTCTGTCTCTCTCTCCCTCTCTCTCTCTCTCTCTCTCTGTCTCCCTCACTCTGTCACCCTCTGTCTCCCTCTCTCTCTCTCTCTCTGTCTCCCTCTGTCTCCCTCTCCCTCTCTGTCTCTCTGCCTCTCTGTCTGTCTCAGTCTCTGCCTCTATCTGTCTGTCTCTGTCCCTGTCTGCCTCTGTCTGTCTATCTGTCCCTGTATGTCCCTGTCTCCCTCCCTCTGTCTCCCTCTCTGTCTCTCTGTCTTTGTTTGTCTCTATCTGTCTGCCCCTGTCCCTGTCTCTGCCTCTCTGTCTCTGTCTCTATCTCTGTCTGTCTCTGTCTCCTTCCCTCTCTCTCTGTCTCCCTCCCCCTCTCTCTCTGTCTCCCTCTCTCTATCTCCCTCTCTCTCTCTCTCCCCCTCTCTCTCTCCCTCTCTCTCTCTCCCTCTGTCTCCCTCTGACTCCCTCCCTCGCTCTCCCTCTGTCTCCCTCCCTCTCTCTCCCTCTGTCTCCCTCCCTCTCTCTCCCTCTGTCTCCCTCTGTCTGTCTCAGTCTGTCTCCCTCTTGTCTGTCTCCCTCTTGTCTGTCTCCCTCTTGTCTGTCTCCCTCCATCTGTCTCCCTCCATCTGTCTCCCTCCATCTGTCTCCCTCCCTCTGTCTCCCTCCCTCTGTCTCCCTCCCTCTGTCTCTCTCCCTCTGTCTCCCTCTCTCTCTCTCTCCCTCTCTCTCTCTCTCTCTCTCTCTCTCTCTCTCTCTCTCCCTCTCCCTCTCTCTCTCTCCCTCTGTCTCCCTCTCTCTCGGTCTCCCTCTCTCTCGGTCTCCCTCTCTCTCTGTCTCCCTCTCTCTCTGTCTCCCTCTCTCTCTGTCTCCCTCTCCCTCTGTCTCCCTCCCTCTCTCTGTCTCCCTCTATCTGTCTCCCTCTCTCTGTCTCCTTCTCTCTGTCTCCCTCCCTCTGTCTCCCTCTCTCTCTCTCTCTCCCTCTGTCTCCCTCTGTATGTCTCCCTCTGTATGTCTCCCTCTCTCTCGGTCTCCCTCTCCCTCTGTCTCCCTCTCCCTCTCTCTCCCTCTCCCTCTGTCTCCCTCCCTCTGTCTCCCTCCCTCTGTCTCCCTCCCTCTGTCTCCCTCTCCCTCTGTCTCCCTCCCTCTGTCTCCCTCTCCCTCTGTCTCCCTCTCCCTCTGTCTCCCTCCCTCTCTCTGTCTCCCTCTATCTGTCTCCCTCTCTCTGTCTCTGTCTCCTTCTCTCTGTCTCCCTCCCTCTGTCTCCCTCTCTCTCTCTCTCTCCCTCTGTCTCCCTCTGTATGTCTCCCTCTGTATGTCTCTCTCTGTATGTCTCCCTCTGTCTCCCTCTCTCTCGGTCTCCCTCTCCCTCTGTCTCCCTCTCCCTCTGTCTCCCTCCCTCTGTCTCCCTCCCTCTGTCTCCCTCCCTCTGTCTCCCTCTCCCTCTGTCTCCCTCTCCCTCTCTCCCTCTGTCTCCCTCTCTCTCTGTCGCCCTCTCCCTCTGTCTCCCTCCCTCTCTCTGTCTCCCTCTATCTGTCTCCCTCTCTCTGTCTCCCTCTCTCTGTCTCCCTCCCTCTGTCTCCCTCCCTCTGTCTCCCTCTCTCTCTCTCTCTCTCTCTCCCTCTGTCTCCCTCTGTCTGTCTCCCTCTGTCTCCCTCTGTCTCCCTCTCTCTCTGTCTCCCTCTCTCTCTGTCTCCCTCTCTCTCTGTCTCCCTCTCTCTGTGTCTCCCTCTCCCTCTGTCTCCCTCTCCCTCTGTCTCCCTCGCTCTGTCTCCCTCTCTCTGTCTCCCTCCCTCTGTCTACCCCGGACTCCCTCCCTCTGTCTCCCTCCCTCTGTCTCCCTCCCTCTGTCTCCTTCTCTCTGTGTCTCCCACGGTTTCCCTCTCTCTCTGTCTCCCTCCCTCTGTCTGTCTCCCTCTGTCTGTCTCCCTCCCTCTGTCTCCCTCCCTCTGTCTCCCTCCCTCCCTCTGTCGCCCTCCTCCCTCTGTCGCCCTCTGTCTCCCTCTCTGTCTCCCTCTGTCTCCGTCCCTCTGTCTCCCTCCCTCTCTCCCTCCCTCCCTCTCTGTCTCCCTCCCTCTGTCTCCCTCTCTCTCTGTCTCCCTCTCTCTCTGTCTCGCTCTGTCTTCCTCCCTCTATCTCCCTCTGTCTTCCTCCCTCTGTCGGTCACCCTCTGTCACCTCACCCCAGCTTCCCGGGCACACACACAGCCGCACCCGAGTACTTCCCAGGTCTTTAAAAGACCATTTACTGGGAGACGTTATGCAATAGATGAGGCACAGTGAGAACAAAGCTTTCAAAGGAATGCCTCTTAATTAGCAGCAGTTATGTGCCAAGTGCCCGTTAATACCGGTGTCATCCCGCGACACACCCACCATTTGCAGGCGACACAGTACTTTGTCGGGACACACAGTTTGGAAAGCTCTGCATTAAAACTTGTATCAGCAGACCTGCGCTTTTACAGTTGTGTCTACCAAATCAATTTTGAGTTTGATTCTTTCTCCACAAATGATATGGCTCAGAAAATTCACATTCCCAACTCCGAACTGGCATGCCTCTTTCTTCAGTTTGTTTAACTCCCTCCAGAGTGTGAGCAAGATCTTCCAGATAATTTATATGGACCAATATGTAATTTTGGAAGAACATCATAATTTGCATTCACCTGAAAACAGTCCTAATTACTCTACAAAGCACCACCAGAGCCAAAACAGGCCCAAACAGACTGCAGACAAACGATGAAGTCAAACTCCAAGAGCTCATGTAGGTTTCCCTGATGCAAAGCAGGCAAAATGTCAATAGCACAGAACACTTTGCATTGTATTAGAAGGCTAACTCTTCAGCAACACTGGTCGGGGGTTCACAGTTTACCCATGTGTACTTAGTAAGGACCCTGAGATCCACACACATGTGGACCCTGTTCCTGCTTGCTTTGGGTGCAAAGACGCTAGGCAAACTACCCAGAAGATTCTATTTGTTTGACAACATCATTCTTCAAAAACATATCTAGTTCTGCTTCTAAAGAGCCCTCATACTATTTAGGACATGTCTGACTTTGTGCAGCACCAATAGTGCCCCTTTCTAACTTTCAAGACGTTATCAAATTGTCTGACAATATGAACTTAACTAATAGATCGTAATACTAGCCTGAGCTGTTCCACAGCATTGGGTCCAGTCTCCTACCCAATTCTCTCTTGTTTCTCCATTCCAATAAGTTTTCCTTAACCTTCACTACAAATATGTTCCCCATTTCATTTCCCTCTTTAAACTGTATTCCATGGGTGACATGCCAATTAAATAATTATTTTTTCTTCCTTTACCTAATGGGATTAATGAAAGCCTGTTTGCAACAAAGAGGTTATACTGTTCCTATGGAACGAGAGACAATACACAGGGGATTCTGAACCGACTGATTTAGTAGAATCAGAGTAAGGAATCCATTATGTTGGATTAGAATGCCCTCACACACCCTGTCGGGTGTCATGCTTCATCATTGGGCGGCTCCTCGTAGGGTCGGCGGTGCAATACCCGACGGGCTCCCTATAATAGGGGCACTTTATCGGAGATCTTTTTCCAAGCGCCGTCAGGTGAAGTGCGGGTGGGGGCCTCGTATGTGTAGACGTGTGTGAATAGTGATAGTGAATGTAAAATAGAGTAGGGGTACCTATGAAAACAACTTTAATCAGGGGGTCTCCTACCCTAGATAAAAACAAAAACTAAGGCGTGAAGCTGAGATAATATCTCAGTTTATGACGCTCTTATGAGTGATCGGTCAACATGTTTCTCGCCAAGAATGAATATTCAACAGGCGATTCGTCAGGACCAGGAGAATAACTATCTACAACTAAAAAATCAATTGAAGTTGTGGCAACATACTCACAACAACCATACGACTAAAAGGTCGAGTACCTGGTAGTGCAGGAACTTCCTAAGAAGAGAGAATGCATCACAAGAATCAATGTAATGTGATAATGACTGACTTCTCAACAAATAGTCTGTGTTAAACTGTCTCTCGGTACATTAAAATGAGCATGAATCATTAAAACGCTGTGAAACCATTACATGTCACGGTGTCAAACGGTAAAAACATCAGGTGAACAAGCATCAAATTACACCCAATGTGACACACGTGGAGGTAACAGAACGAGCAGAAAAGAGGGTCTTACCCGCAAAAATGGACTAACCAGGCATCACAGTACCCGGTAGGTTGTACACATGAGGGGTTCCTCATGTACTGAAAACAAGCATGGAGAAGGAAGAAGAAGAAACAACTAGCATGTCAACAAGGTATATAATTAAATAAACAATGGCACACTCGCTCGTGTACACACACATGACCTCCTGAGACCTGTCAAGTATGGTGATGAAACGACATCAGCTATCAATGTAGCGGTTAGGTGTGGGTCCACAAACTAAGAATATATATATTATTATGGTACAAAGTATTTATAAGTATACACCTCAAAGGGCGTGGTGATTTGCCAAGTTCATGCTATACATTAATATGACTGCGCTGTCACCCTCGTCAGCGTGCCTCCAATAAGGATCAGCGATACAGCTGAAAGTAAATTCTATCTGTTGTATCGAGGCACCGAAAAAAACAGTATCGGCCTGACTAAACTCGATTTACTCTCATGCTAAAGTTACCCCCTACATCCTTAGAGCGTCACTGGAAGTACTCACATTGGTGCTGTTCGCACGAGGGCTGCAGACCTACCCACTCCTACCGGGTCCGGGTGGTAGAGTGGTGTGGGTCTATTGTGTATTTAAGTATTTCCCTCGTTTCCGGGAGGCAGGAAGTGAGTGTAGCAGATATGAGTGCATCGAACGCTAACCTCAATGGTGGCAATTTTGGAAAGAGGTAATTCATGATAGAGATTAGATGACTATGGCAGACATCTTAGAACAGTATCAATAGATGTAAGACTGTACATAGACAACATTAAGGGATGTGGATCTGTCGTAATGAAAGCCGTCACACGTTCTTGTTTCTCTCCTCACAGAGTTCACAATAATCAAACTAAACAGTGAGCCCCAATCAGCTAATAATATTACTTTCACGCTACCCAAAACAGCTCACATTCCCGCTTCTGAATAGTCTTGTCATCAGCATCCTCAATCTTTACTTTCAAATTTACTTTTGTTTATGACTCTTCACTCACATCTTCAGCTAGTTCATATTTAGTACCTGTGGCCATAACATACTAAGCATCCACAATTCCTACAGTTCGCATAACATTTAATCCTACTGAAGTGTGACCACTATTGTTACATTTATAACATCTTAGTATCCTTCCAGTGTGGATTTTTTCTTCTCCTAATCACAGTTCGCACACTTTAAAAATCCTTACTTTTCCTTCAATATACTACCATCATTATTTGCCCACTTACCACACATTTCTTTGACACAGACAGCAGTGTGCTTTACTATCACTTCATGTTCCATCAGACTGGGGTTCTTCACTGATTTTTCTCAGAAAGTTTGGTTGGTAGTGTTTCTTACAATTCTTTCTTTATAAGAGATTTGCTTAAATCTCCTAACTAACATATTTTCACTGTGATCCTGAAAAACGCAACATAATTCTACATTTCTAACTTTCATTATGCTGTGGCAAAAAATGTGTGATGCTCTCAACTTACCTTAATTCTGGGTACAAAATCAGATTCTGACATTTTCACATATATTTCATAGACGGTTCTAAAATCAACAAACCTGAAAAAATAATTCTTATTTTAACATTTTCTCCAGCTTTAGAATAAACATAGCATTGTGAACGCTGCTTTAGGTCTATGAACTCACTGTAAAGAATTGCTTCTAAAAGTGACTTTTTCCCTGGTCTCAGGTAGAGCATCGAGTGTAGACAGATCTTCAAACTTAAATTCCCTGGTTCAAAGTCACCTTAATTTCAACAAGAGGACACATATTTGGGGGTTGATCACAACATTGTTCACAATGTTTATCTGTTTTTTACTTGGTCTATTATTTCATAATGAACCAGCTATGAAAAATCACATTTCAAAATAAATTGTCATTAATTCTTCTAAAAATCAGGTACCTGCAAGAGCATGTGTTCTATCCAATTTACCTAGTTGCACTCTGTAATCAATGCATTACTGGTAAGCTGACAACAACATTCCAAGGAGAAAAAGAGGTTCGAAAGAAACAGTCAGGTTGTTGGAAAAGGATAGTAAAAGTGGGCAAAACAGGGCATAAATACAGAAAAAGAGAAGCTTCTTAAATGCTCTCTAAACCTTTTCTGTATGATGTTTCAATGAATTCAGTGTACTTTAAATGAACGTTGTAAGAAATTGGTTTGATTGTTGACTGGGGTGAGAGCCCTGGTCAAGCAGCAACAACAATCATTGTCTTGGTGAGGCACAAGGCAACCCTAAAATGAACCTGTTGTCAACCCTCTGGTAGCTTGACCTAGACCAGTCAGGCTAAACTTGGAGGTAATGTGTAAAGTATTTGTGCAACAATTGAAACAGTAATAAAGTGCAAAACACCACACAAAAATAATCCCACACCTATTTAGAAAAAATATTTTTAATAAATAAAACAAGACCAAAATAACAAAAACCCATCACTAGAACCATGAAATATGCAATTTTAAAAGATTTCAGTGCAAAAAGAGCCATAAAACACAAAGTGCCAATTGTGGATATCTGGACACGCCAGACCTGGACAAAGCCACAAGTTCCAGCTGACCACAATTGTGCATGGGCCAGCTACAGGGACCCAGTTAGATCTGCTGAAGAAAGTACCCTAAATCCTGGTTTGTGGAGTATTGCGAGGAAACATTTCAAAGATGTGTTGTGCAGCCGAAGCAATGCACCGGTTCTGAGTAGAGGCAAGGCTGCAATGCGAGGTCCTGAGTCATCGTCGGAGATCCCATAGGTGGGGGCTTATGATGCGAGTCCGGCGTTGAGGATGCGGCGTGCTGTTGGGGCGATGCGTCGTCAGTACAGAGGACCTGAGAGACTGTGATGCAGAGTCTGGGTTCGTCATTGAGGCTGGCATTGAAGAGGGTTGTGAGAGCTTGCACCGAGGATGTGTCATGCAGTGGCAGTTCTGAACAGGTTGCGGGCTACAGCGGCGATGCTGGTCTTTGGGACGGGTCAAATCCATGCAGCAGCGGCAATGCGTCGGTTCTGCTCGGGTTGCGCTGAGCAGCAGAAGATGATGTGTTGATTCTCCTGGATCCACAGCAGTCAGCAGAGCACCTTAAGCCCACTTTCAAGGGTCCAGGACTTGGGTGGCACAACTTGGCAGGATAGACTCGCAGATGGCAGAGTCCAGGTGCAGGTGCAAGGTTGTTGGAAGCCTGTTGTGTCCCTAAGGCTTCAAAATAGGAGGCCAGCTAACTAGACTTGGAGTCACTGTAGGGGTTCTGATTTCAGAGATGTAGGTCCAGTCCTTCTCACCAGGCAAGAGGGCAGCAGGTCAGCACAGCAGGGCAGCAGTTCAGCAGAGTGGCTGTTATTTCAGCAGCACAGCAGTCCTTCTTCCTGTCAGAGTATCCACAGGTCCAGAAGTGTACAGAAGAGTTGGTGTCTGAGGTCCAATATTTATACCCAGTTGTGCCTTTGAAGTAGGGTGAAGCTCCTAGAGGTTTCCACCCCTGAGGTGTCAGGCATCCCTTTTCCCTAAGGCTTCAAAATAGGAGGCCAGCCAACTAGACTTGGAGTCACTGTAGGGGTTCTGATTTCAGAGATGTAGGTCCAGTCCTTCTCACCAGGCAAGAGGGCAGCAGGTCAGCACAGCAGGGCAGCAGTCCAGCAGAGTGGCTGTTATTTCAGCAGCACAGCAGTCCTTCTTCCTGTCAGAGTATCCACAGGTCCAGAAGTGTACAGAAGAGTTGGTGTCTGAGGTCCAATATTTATACCCAGTTGTGCCTTTGAAGTAGGGTGAAGCTCCTAGAGGTTTCCACCCCTGAGGTGTCAGGCATCCCTTTCCTCCCTGTCCTGGCCCTAGCTTGTCTGCGCTCACAATAGCCTAGTAACAAGCCCTGTGTGAGAGCGCTGAGATCTTTGTGATATGCAAGTGTGGTAGGTGACAGCTCCCCCCCTTGTTAACTCAGAGTGGCCCATCCTGCCAACACCTATCTTCTTTTTGTCTCACTGTCTAGGAGCAATACACAAAGACAAAATGCCAGCTTTACCTAGTCATGTGACTCAGGATCAGGCTGCAGGCACCTAATGGTTAGGACAAGAAAATGGCAACTTTCTAAAAGTGGCATTTTCAGAACTGTGATTAAAAATCAGACTTTACCATTAAAAAGGGCTTTTAATTAAAATTCTTTAGATAACAAGCTCGACCTGGCTACCTGGTCCCAATTTGAAGTTACAGCTTATTAAATGCAATAAGGTAACTCCAATGTTATCCTATGGGAGAGGCAGGCCTTGAAATAGTGCAAAATGAATGTAAGAGTTCTTCACTACCAGGACAATTAAAGCTTTAAACCTTAAAAGTACATGTCCAACTTTTTAAATGCATAGCATCTTGCCCTGTGGGCTGTTTAGGGCCTACCCTCGGGGTGACCTATATGTATTTAAAAAAAAGGTTTGTGCCTGGTAAAAAGGATTATTTTGCCAGGTCGAAATGGCAGGTTAAATTGCACACACAGGCTGCAATGGCAGGCCTGAGGCATGTTTAAAAGTGCTACTTAAGTTGGTGGTGCAACTAGTGCTGCAGGCCCACTAATAGCATTTTATTCACAAGCCCAAAAGAGCAGTTTTTCCATGCAACTCCTAATCCTGATTTGACCCGATATTACAAACTACTATTTGATGTTGTAATGGGGGTTGTTCTAGTTATTGAAGTGTGCTTACCAGTTTATTCATAATACCTCATCTGTATAATGTAAATCTTGGAACATGTTTGTAGACTGTTTTGTTTTAAGCCTACTCTAATCTCCTGGGTGCCACTTGCTATCAGGTTGCCACTTTGACAGAGTAGTTTTTAAGGTGGTCATGCAAACTTAAATAAACTGAGTTCTTCCCAAAATATCATAGAACTTGGTTATGCATTACTACAATGATGACAAGTAACTCGCACATCAACCTTGTATGCAGTGCAGGTGACAGCAGTGCTGCATCAACCCATGTTTGAACATGGCCATATTATTAAAGGAAAAAGACATTTTAAAGGTACTGTGTTTTTCTGAGTTATTTACATCCCTGTGGATACTGGCTCATGCACTGTCCATTATTTGATAGGAGCAGCCTTCTCATTCTGCTTATCAACAAGAGGTGTGTGTGTGTGTGTAGTAAAGCCTTGCATGAGGTTATTTGCTTTCAATCTGCAGAAGTTTCAATGGCCTTATGGTTATTGTCCTATGACTTGAGAGGCACAGTGTATCCGCCACTTGACACACAGAGCCTGATTCACAAAGGTTCTCGTATTTGTGGCAGAGGCCCCACAGTCATAGGGGAGCCTCCAGACTCGGGGTGGAAGCCCTGTAGTTGTGGGGGAGTCTCCGCACTCGGGGCGGAAAGAATCTGACCCAAGTGCCGATAGTCCCCCACAACTGCAGGGTAGGTGTGGGAGGAGTTCACGGAGTTGCAATACACGGAATTCTGCGGAGTTACATAAAAAGTCTGTGGATTTCCACAGAGTTCTGCTCTATCCTATTTTGTGATATGAAAAGGACGCATTGGCTGTAATTTCACATTTTGAACTAATCTATCAGTGAATAATCCTGCCACACAGTGGAGCCTTCTATGAAGAATTTAGAACTGTGAAAGGGCTTCAATTTCAAGAGTACTGTGAGAAGTGGTGGATTTTAAATCTCCACTTATAAGCACTGCATGTTTACTGCACCCAAAGATGTGTGAATTAGGTATTAGTGGCTATTACGCATCTTGTGCAGGAGGCCTTCAAACCTACACAGCAAGATTGTGTCAAAGCACTATGCACCCTGCATATGCCACTCTGAGTGGAGATCAGGTGAACTTTGTTGGGCCCAGACTATAAACTCCCTTACAAACTCACATCCACAGTTTATCCTAGCACCTACATTTTCCACAGCATGCACACTCTGATGAAATTATAGCCCTTCACCTCACAGCGCAACCAGCGCCACCCTGTCCCTCACAGTCACTGTACTGAACGCACCCCTGCACCAGTCTCCCGTTCCCCAGGCCTCTTCCCCATGCCATGAAGGTGAGGCTGTCAGGCCAGTACTGTGCTCTCGAGAGCTGGGTATCGATTATCCCCTGTACGGATGAGGAATTATGGCCTGGTATTGCCGAGTCCCCTCCCACGGTTGATTTGTGACCCCCCAACACTCCCCTCTAGACGGGGATCCATAACAACTCATCCAACACAGAACTTTGGATTAGGGGTCGGATAACCCCAGCTTATTTTTATTAAAATTAATAAATCATAATTAAAAATTCATATCACAATTTTTATACGCAGAAAACCAAAACATATTCGATAACATTTCAAATACACATATTTACACGTCTTTTATGGCTAACCTTAACATGAGTCTAATACATAGCCATACCTAACCTAAAACTGGAATATGTACACTTTGTTTTCTGCGTATCCCGAATGAGCCTATGTGCAAGGTCATGACTGTTCCCAACTACTTGCCAAGTCCCCCTTTAACGGAGTGACCTTGCGCAGGAGGCCCGTTTGCCCATCAGATTCCTTTCTGCGGGTACCCCCTACGCCCTTCCATCCCACCTCCCAGGGACTGATGTTATGCCACGTTGGTGCCCATGCGCCTGCGCACGGGTTTGCCCAAGGGGCCTGCCGGAAGTGGAACTTCCTACCCCCGCACCCTTCAGCCTACCAGCCGTAAGCTTCCCTGGAGTGTGATGAGGGACCGCTGTCCCCCCCCAGGCGTCCCCCTTAAACAATGGGATGCCTACTAAGAGATGTAAAATTTGACCTAGCAATCATGACCTTACCACAGACCAAGGATACTCAGACATAAAATACGACAAGCAAAATGACATCACCCTGTGAAGTAAAACATAACCATATGGCATTATTCAGTAAATGAAAACATTACAAACGTCGACCTGTAAAGTAAAACCATTGAACACACGCCTGAACATAACTATTTCCTAAAAACCTGCTGCCTCAGGGGATGGTGGGTGGGGAAAAGACAAACCGGGGCTTCCAGAAGTCCTCCGGCGTGTGGGGATGGCGAAGGTGCTGTTCTCAGGAGTGGAGCGGCGAGGAAAAGACTTTGTCACCGCTCCGCTGCTCTTTTAAAGAGCCCCTTGCCCCCAAAAACTGGCTAAAACAGGTCCCGGCAAGATCCGGGACCCGTTTAGCCTACATTGCCCCGGAAGTGCTTTAACTGCTTCCAGGGAATTCCTGACTGACCTATGGCTGCAGGCGGGAGGCGGGCGCCGTGCGGGTCACCAAGCGCTGGCCCCGCCCCCCGCCGAGGAAGTGTCCCGGGGACCAGCACAACCGCCATATTGGCGGCGTGACTGAGTTCCGGGTGTCGCCTTGGAATTTGGCCTGGTATTGCCGAGTCCCCTCCCATGGTTGATTTGTGTCCCCCCCCAACACTCCCCTCTAGATGGGGATCCATAATAACTCATCCAACACAGAACTTTGGATTAGGGGTCGGATAGCGCCGGCCATATTTTTATTAAAATTAATAAATCATAATTAAAAATTCATATCACAATTTTTATACGCAGAAAACTAAAACATATTCGATAACATTCCAAATACACATATTTACACATCCTTTATGGCTAACCTTAACATTAGTCTAATACATAGCCATACCTAACCTAAAACTGGAATATGTACACTTTGTTTTCTGCATATCCCGAATGAGCCTACGGGCAAGATCATGACTGTTCCCAACTACTTGCAAAACACACAAGATGATGGACGGAATGCTGCACATTGGCAAACATTCACCCCCAGTCACAGATCTGGGTTTAATCCATCGTTATTTTGCTTCACCACGCCACCCCAGTTCAGACATAGCGATATGCAAATCAGTCTTGACCCTGTGCCTCATGGGAACAGTCCAGACCGAACTGCCAAGCCATGTCTTCCCTGGACCGGAATCAAGCATCCTAGGACCGGTTTCAGGCTATCAGCCTTCATCAGCCAGGATAGCTTGACTCCAGTGGCGTAGTGAGCACGGGACCCACGTCTGGGCATACCCTTCCCACTTAGGGCGAAATGCAAAACACACAAGATGATGGACGGAATGCTGCACATTGGCAAACATTCACCCCCAGTCACAGATCTGGGTTTAATCCATCGTTATTTTGCTTCACCACGCCACCCCAGTTCAGACATAGCCATATGCAAATCAGTCTTGACCCTGTGCCTCATGGGAACAGTCCAGACCGAACTGCCAAACCATGTCTTCCCTGGACCGGAATCAAGCATCCTAGGACCAGTTTCAGGCTATCAGCCTTCATCAGCCAGGATAGCTTGACTCCAGTGGCGTAGTGAGCACGGGACCCACGTCTGGGCATACCCTTCCCACTTAGGGCGAAATGCAAAACACACAAGATGATGGACGGAATGCTGCACATTGGCAAACATTCACCCCCAGTCACAGATCTGGGTTTAATCCATCGTTATTTTGCTTCACCACGCCACCCCAGTTCAGACATAGCCATATGCAAATCAGTCTTGACCCTGTGCTTCATGGGAACAGTCCAGACCGAACTGCCAATCCATGTCTTCCCTGGACCGGAATCAAGCATCCTAGGACCGGTTTCAGGCTATCAGCCTTCATCAGCCAGGATAGCTTGACTCCAGTGGCGTAGTGAGCACGGGACCCACGTCTGGGCATACCCTTCCCACTTAGGGCGAAATGCAAAACACACAAGATGATGGACGGAATGCTGCACATTGGCAAACATTCACCCCCCGTCACAGATCTGGGTTTAATCCATCGTTTAATCCATCGTTACCGGTCCTAGGATGCTTGATTCCGGTCCAGGGAAGACATGGCTTGGCAGTTCGGTCTGGACTGTTCCCATGAGGCACAGGGTCAAGACTGATTTGCATATGGCTATGTCTGAACTGGGGTGGCGTGGTGAAGCAAAATAACGATGGATTAAACCCAGATATGTGACTGGGGGTGAATGTTTGCCAATGTGCAACATTCCGTCCATCATCTTGTGTGTTTTGCATTTCGCCCTAAGTGAGAAGGGTATGCCCAGACGTGGGTCCCGTGCTCACTACGCCACTGGAGCAAGCTATCCTGGCTGATGAGGGCTGAAAGCCCGAAACCGGTCCTAGGATGCTTGATTCCGGTCCAGGGAAGACATGGCTTGGCAGTTCGGTCTGGACTGTTCCCATGAGGCACAGGGTCAAGACTGATTTGCATATGGCTATGTCTGAACTGGGGTGGCGTGGTGAAGCAAAATAACAATGGATTAAACCCAGATCTGTGACTGGGGGTGAATGTTTGCCAATGTGCAACATTCCGTCCATCATCTTGTGTGTTTTGCGTTCCCAACTACTTGCCAGGTCCCCCTTTAACAGAGTGACCTTGCGCAGGTGGCCCGTTTGCCCATCAGTTTCCTTTCCACGGGCACCCCCTACGCCCTTCCATCCTACCTCCGAGGGACTGATGTTATGCCACGTTGGCACCCATGCGCCTGTGCAGGGGTTGGCCCAAGGGGCCTGCCGGACGCGGAACTTCCTACCCCCGCACCATTCAGCCTACTGGCCGTAAGTGCCCCTGGAGTGTGATGAGAGACCACTGTCCCCCCCCAGGCGTCCCCCTTAAATAATGGGATGCCTACTAAGAGATGTAAAATTTGATCTAGCAATCATGACCTTACCGCCACAGGCCAGTATAGTTGACCGACTTTCTGGCCCCCCATCCGCTGCTCACACAAAGGTCATGCCCTGTTTGCTGCCCCTAACATCCAGACTAGAACATTTTTCTTTCTTTTTTTTTGGGAGGAAAAAAAAAATCATTGCCCAGTTTGGAAAGGTGAACCCCGTCCTGCAGAAACAACTGCTCCCCCCCGGAGGCAGCCATGCGCAATGGTCTGCAGTTTGGGAGGCCGGACAAGCTTATCGATCCTGTTATTAATCCTCTTTTCGGAGTGATTCAAAGCCCACACAGACTCGCCCCCGCCATTGGAACCTCGGGATCCTGTGAGACCATACCAATTCTGCCTGTGGGCACTGCTTGGCCAACCAACCATTCGGTGACTATTGCCTCTACCACTCCCTTCCTGCCCATGTGTACCAAGTCATTACCTCCCAGATGTATTATACCGCAGCGGGTGTCGCCGGGGACCTAATGAGCAAAGCCCCCACCACATTACAGAACTGACTCAGTCGCAATCCCCTTTGACCTTGTAATGACACCTTAAAAACCCACCTGGCGGGCCCTGTCCGCGAAATTTCCTGAAAAAGGTCTGTTTGAACCTGCTCACATATGACTGGCCTATGATCCAGATTTCTCTGTGGCCTCGCCTCCATGGGCGAGGCTCAGTTGACTGGTGGACGACGGCTAGCTCCCCTCCTGCGGGACAGGACGTGGAAACTGCAAAGAAGTGAAACAAGACCTAGTCCAGTACCCTCTTGTACTTGGGTGGGTCCCTCCTTTCGTGAGGACCCAACACACCAACCATACCGGGAGTGCTTGTGCAGGGGGCTCGTCCGTCTGCCTGCTAGGATACCTCCCTCGGGCACCCCCATACACCCATCTTCCTCCCTTCCGGTGTTTAGCTTGCGCCCAATGCGCATGGGTGGGAGGGTGTGAGGCCCGCAGCCCTGCACCTGCACCTCTGTAACCCCTTCTGTGTCCACAGAAAGTGACAAAAAGAAAAGATCCAGCTGATATTCCAACAACTCCTTGCATCTTTTACCTTGGCAATGCCTCACGTGTGAGTGGCCCTCGCCCAGGACCCTTTGGAAACCGCTTCCGCGTTCATAGAGGACAACGAGGTACCCAGTTGCTGTTTCAAATCCTCCCGCTTTTTACTTGCGCCGACCGTAGGATGCAAAAGAGAGAAAGGAGTTAGAGGCAAACCTAACAATGGTATTAAGCTCACATATTATCTGCCACTGTCAGATTCCACTACGCCAGGTATTTGCACTCCTGGCCCAGCTAGTCCATCATTGCCGCCTCAGTGGCACCCTAAATCAAGAGTGGGAGCCCTAGCATGGCGGCACCTTCCTTCCGCCTCAGACCTGACCTGTATGATCGACCGGAAAAATTTAGCAACCCTGGGAAATTATACGAATAGCAGGATTCATCTACCCCACTTTCCTGAACACCAGATGGTCCGCCCTGGCTGTGACAAAGCAACCTCCCCCTCCCCCTGGAGGGTCCCCGATAAGCCTACCCGAGACTACAATTCAATTAACCCCAGATGTGGCTGGACCACAAGTTTATTCGGTGCCCCGGGAACCCCAACCGGGCTGCAGTGACCTTTGCGTAAGTACATGAGAAGCGTTGCGCTCCAGCTTTGCTGCGTGCAACCACAAGTTTTAATCGGTGCCCCGGGTACCCCCACAGGGCTGCAATGACATTTGCTTAAGTACATGAGAAGCGGTGCACTCCAGCTTTGCTGAGTTATGTGAAATCAAACTACCTTGGCACTAATAACTGTACTGCAGCCTCATCCAGGCAGTGAAGCCTGACGGCATTCCTTGCCGAGATTCTCCCCCACTGGCGAGGGCACTGCCATACTCCGCCGCCGCATCCAGGCCCGGCAAATACAGGCACAGCTTTCTGACCACATGAAATGCTGCACATTCCCCAAGAGTTTGAGTTGGGACCTCCAAAGGCCCAGACGTGAAAGAGGCTTAAATTCAGATGGACCATAATTCTGGAAGGTAACCCCAGGTTAAGAGCATCTCGGCTAGTTAAATGCCCATATACTACCCTCCGAGACAAGCCAATTGCGTTCGCCAGTTTCAGGGCAACGAAGATTTTGGCGGCTAGTGAGAACATACGCCGATAGCCGCACAGGCACCGCTAGCACGGGGTATTGCCAAACTATATATGGGCCGAACCATTGGTGACCAAACACTGAGTTATCTGAAGCCAGTTCTATAATTCTTTTAGAGCTGACCACTGATTGAAAGGATATAATTCCCTAAACGTAACCCTTTATGCGGACCCCGTTGTGCTTATAATGGCTCAGGCAATGACAAATACTTTTTCCCCGGCAATAGTAAATGGCAACTCACCTCATGAGTTTGGGTTGGAAAATGCAAGTGGGCAAGAGACCTATCACTCCCTACTACTGTGCCCATTACCACACACCTAGATACTTGTTCTCCTAGCTGTTGCTATCCATGACCTACAACTGGCCTAACCTGTGTAAACGTACAGTGCACGTTCACCATAAAGGGTATCCTGGTCTTGAAATAATATATATACTTATTGCTACCCAATTCACTGCCACTCGCCCCCAGAAGGATGAAAAGCTGAACGAACCCGCCTCACATTGACACGTGTGGCCATGGGGTCAAACACAGGTCCTATAGTTGGAGCTTAAGCCCACTAAGGCCACCAGACCTGATTTGCTAAGGGGCAATGGCCCATACTTATCGCAAAAGGAAAACTGGTTATTGGGATCAGTCCCCAGCGCTGGTGAAACACCTCCACTTTTATCTTTTGAGATAGCATTTGCTTCAGTGGGCACCAGGGAAACCACCTGCACGCTGCCCGTCTGGCTGGTCCCCAAAACTTGCATATAGTAGGTGGTTGAAAGGTCAAATGCATATTAATCATAGTCACATAATAAACTTAACAGAATCACTAGCTTAGCGATTGCTCATCAACTAGATCGGTCATCTTCCCCCCAAGATGTTCCCCCAGGGCCTGCTATGCGTTTCTAAGAAATACACACCAGCATGTGACAATGGCACATAGATGCACCTTTTCCTGTTGAAATAGGAATGCCACTTGTGCGCTGCCAGTCTAGCAGGCCCCCAAACCTGCCTAATATTTGGTGGATGGGTCAAATGATTAGTAATCCTAGTCACATAATAACATTAAAAAGAATCACTAGCTGTGCGATTGCTCATCTGCTAGATTGGACTGACCACCAATCTAGCCCCCTTGTTGATTGCAATCAGCACCTTCTGCTCTTTTGCAGTACTTTCCTCTGCTCGCAACATAATTTGAGTTCATCTGTAAAATGGAACCCAGAACAAACTGCCCGAATTACACAATTAAAACACGTATGCTTTCTAAGTGCCGTAGTGACACGTGCATTGAGTGCGATAGGCAATAGAAACACACTGGCGTGATCTATTTCAACACAATTCCCCCCAAAATTCCTGTTGTTTTTTGGGTGCACCCTTAGGCTAATGCTCTTCAGGGATTAGCCCGAAATCCCACGGAGTCTTGGTCAAGCACATAGCTGTTATTAGCCCACATCTCCCTTCTGTAAGTTAGACGTTAAGGTAAGGCACCAGACTACATTTCCCGGCATTGTTAGATGATAACATCCTGGCTGTGGGGGGTGGTGGGGGTGTACCGCCAGCGCTCGGAGGGTATACCACTTGTAAGCCTCCCCCCCCATCCAAACAAGCCAGTGCCACCCACGATCCAACCAACGGACAAAGGATTTGAACATGCCATCTACAGAATGCCTGATGTCCTATATAAGGTGTAGAGAAACATGCCACCAGTGATACAGGCATATCCAAGGCCTATTAGGAAATACCCAAGCATGTACCCCGTTTTTCATATCACAGTAATTCAATACTACTAATTCCCTGATATGCCGAAAAGCGGACACCGCATGGATGGAAAGCGCTGTGGGAATGGTGCTGGTCTTGTGCACGAACAATCAAATCGCTTAAAAACTTTACATGTAAATATCAGGCACATAGCCAGAGCAGCAGCTGACAACGGAGAATAAGGACAAAATGGAGCGGCGAGGGAAAACCCCGTCCTGCCGCTCCTCAGGCCCCTTCAAAAGGGGGGGGCTGTGGGCTACCCCTGACCGGCAGGATCCGAGTTGACCCGCCAGGTGCCGCTTTGCACCATGCTCCCACCACACAGTTCCGTTTCAATACATTCATTTGTGGGATCACCAACCATCTCTAAACCCATAACAGCAAACAGGACGGCTAAATCGTCACAATAGGACACCAATTCCTCCCATCTACTGGCATTGTTAAATATATATTATTTTTTTCTACCAGTATTTCGCCTTCGTCCGCAGCACAAAAAATGCACAGCCTCTGTGAAGGAGCGTAACACCCCGCAAGTGAGGAGTGTGCGCCGCGGTAAATAAATTACAAAAGCGCATACTTGGATCTCAGCCAACCAACGGCAAAAGCAGCGCTACACACATAATTCCAAACCCTTAGTAGAGTAACAGCCTCAGGCCAGGGTTGAACTGCTGTACCTAGAGGTGACAGGCTCATGACTAGCGCTCTTCTGCACTGAGCTCTGCGGCCTCTAAAGACATTAAGAAGTCAGCAGATCCCCAGACACAAACTAACAGCGGACACTGCAACATCTACCCGAGCCCAGAGCCAGCCCCCCGTGCCCCCTTACCTCCACAGCCCAGCGTGCCACCGGGGTCGCCACCTAGCAAAGAGTGTAGTATGGAAATCAAGGTCCGCAAGACCCAATTCAAAACCAACGGCGCCCGGAGGCAACCACTGGGCCGTGGCTGCGGAGCTGAATCCAATTCAACAGAATCCTGCTGCATGCGATGCGGTCTCTGTCCTGGAGACCGTCTCCTGAAATCCGGCAACCTGCAGAAAAAGAAAAGAAAAACTGGGCTTTCAGAAGTCCTCCAGCGTGTGGGGATGGCGAAGGTGTTGTTCTCAGGAGTGGAGCGGTGAGGAAATGACTTTGCCGCCGCTCCGCTGCTCTTTTAAAGAGCCCCTTGCCCCCAAAAACTGGCTAAAACAGGTCCCCGCAAGATCTGGGACCCGTTTAGCCTACGTTGCCCCGGAAGTGGTTTAACTGCTTCCGGGGCATTCCTGAGTGACCTATGGCTGCAGGCGGGAGGCGGGCGCTGTGCGCGTCACCAAGCGCTGGCCCCGCCCCCCGCAGAGGAAGCATCCCGGGACCGGCACAACCGCCATATTGGCGGCGTGACCGAGTTCCCGGTGTCGCCTTGGAAGGCACCAGGCCTAGCACGCTCACCGACTCCTATTTGAGAGATGATAGCGCTGCACCTGCACCGCTAAAGGCCTCCCTTTAGAGATTTTATGGCCTTCCATCAATCACAATTTCATGATTCAAAGAGGGAAAATATCAGTCACGCCAACAGATTCGGTGTCTGCATCTTTTATGTACAAATCATGGAACATCGGGGAGAGAGGAGGATTAAGGGAGGGAGAAGAAGGAGAAAACAATAGGTGAAGATGGGATTAAAGAGCGAGTGTGGGAAGGCAAGGCATGTGAAGGTAGAGAGGAAAGGCAAAGAACGAGCAAAGAAGGGAGAAAAAGGAAGGGCAGGCGTAAGAAGGAGGCACACTAGGAAAAGCTAGTGAAAAGTGGGAAGTGTAGGAGAGTAGGATCTGCTTCACAGGGGTACCCCCACTTTTTGCTGATACTTCACTGGTTTTCGACATTAGTCTGGCTGGGGCCCTGCTATTCAGAACCCCAGCCTAGCTGTTTCCTCTTTAAAAGGGTCTCCATGTGCCTTAGGCACATCACTGATTGGGATCTGGAGTGCCCTTGTAAGTCCCTAGTATATGGTATACTATGTACCAAGGGCATAGGTACCTCAGAGGCCTGCCAGGGGCTGCAGCATATATTATGCCACCCCTGGTAGGCCATCCAAACTGACACCACAGGTCTGCTACTGCAGCCTGGGTAAGGTGGTGCATGCACCCCTTGCTGTGGTATAGGTTACCTATATCACTAAATGCATACACACATATAAACCTATAAGTCACTCCTAAGGCAGGCCTTATCAATCCTAAAGGCAGAGTGCATGGTTCCTATGTGAGAGGGTGCCCCTGCCTGAGCAGGGCCCCTCTGCAGCATTCGGAGACCATCTCTGATGCTGTTTGTAGTGCAGCCTGACCATATACTCTTAAACGCATTATATCCTCGCGGTAAAATGCTAACTATGGAATGGCTGCACTGAAACATGTCGTGTTTGGTGTCAAACATCTTGGAATACTACCCCCCGCCAATTCTGGCGGCGGGGGTAGCATTCCACCCTTCTAGAGGGAAAGGCATGTTAACTCTGACGAGTCCGGTAACTTCTTTCCAGAGCCCTGGCATCACAAAATGGATGCTGCTGCCACAGACACGAGTCTGGCCTCCTGCTGCTGGACGAAACTCCGGCAGGGGAGGCCTGGACAATAGGTTTCCTGTCCCAGGGAGGTGTGACCACCTCCCCAGACAGGACAATGTGTATTGGGGCTGGGCGGGAGCACTTTCGGGTGCTTTGAAGTCCTGCACTGGGGGCACATTTGGTGTCCCTAGTGCATACCCCAGTTCAAACCGGATCAGGGGCTTGCAGCCCCTGCTTTGGCGCGAACTGGACAAAGGGAAAGGGGTGTAGCCACCCCTCTGCCCTGACCCACCCATAGGTGGGGCCACAGAGTAGTCCATCCCCTATTTTTAGAATAAAGGTAGGAACCCAGTCCTTAGGACTTTAGATTATACCTGGACGAAACTCTGAAACAGAATCCTGGACCTTCGACGCTCTACTCACGATTAGAGGACTGAAGAATCTCCCTTGGGGTCAAGGAGTGACTCCCCTGCTTGGCAGGCACCAAAGAAGTATCTGTCCGGTTCGCATCACTGAAGCTCCTGTCGGACGCCGAAGTCATCGCATCACCAGAGGTGGATTCTCAGACTTCCCGAGGCTACCCTGAGTCCCCAGCAAAGCTGAGGCCCGTGGCTATCGTGGGTAACGTGAGACCGTGACCCCTGGACACCGAGCACACTTGCAAGTGCACCATCTTCTGGGTCTCCCAAGAAGTCGTGCTTTGGGCTCCGAGTAGCCCTAGCCTCCAGCACCACCTGCACCGAAGATCACTGGCCCCCACTCCACGAGTATCCTGTAAGCCAGCTCCACGTGTGGCGTCACGAGGCTCCTTCGCGGTCGCTAGCCCGTTGGCTAGTAGCCCTTAACGAAGGCCAATCTTTTCTTTACTTGGCAGTCTGGTTGCTCCAGGCCTGCCCTCACTTACCCTCGCTGGGTGAGTTCCCCAGACCTTGCTGGTCTGCATCATCGACGATCTACATCTTACTTGAGACTTGCCGTTGCCAAGGCTTGTTGGGTCCAATCTGGTCGCCGACACCTCTGCACTCGACAGACATCAAGCAACAGCCCGAATCCTGCTCCTGGTTGCCGACAACGCCTCCCGGACCTCGTGGCTGAAGAGTCAAGACGACCGTCAACGAACTTGAAGCACTCGACATCGGTGGGCATCTGTCCATCGCCCTCCTGGTCACTGGCTAGTGACCCAGACTCTGTCCCCTCTGCTTTCAGGTTCTTCAGAACTCCGATCCACTCTTGGATCCACCCGGACACTTTTCTCCTGGTCGCCAGCAGCACTTTGCAGCAGATCGCCATAAGAACCGACGACGAAACCCGACCCCGAAAGGCACCTATGCACCCGGCTTCCCTGGGTGAGGTAACACGAGTACTCCGGTGCTCCCGTGGGTAGAGACTCTTCAAAGTCCTAGATCTCAAAGGGTTTTGTCCTAGTCCTCTTCTAAGTGTCCCTTTCCTCTATTTTCCCGATCCCGACTTTCTCAATAGAAGTTAACGGCGTATCGCGGTTGTGTATTTACACTGCACGCGCTCTCCCGTGGGTCCCCTGTGTCACTACCTTGGGTGGTTCCTTGTGGTCCAAGCACTTCTAGAGGCTCTAGGCCTAGTGTCTAGTTCAGTCGTGGTTTGCATACCACTTTATTGGTATATGGTTTGGTACGCCCCTAGGGCCCAAACGTGTATTTGTGCTATTACTGTGATTTAAGATCTTATAACCTATGTATTTCGAACTCTAGCCTCATAAAGAGACTAGAGGGGTGTGTTTAGTAATAAATACATATATTTTGAATATATACCTGGTGTGGTGCTCTTTCATTTGGTCACTCAAGAGATTATAGACTGGTAAAACAAGCTGCTTTACATTCCTTCAAGACTTAGCCTGAAGGCTGCTCTCCACAGCTACCACTAGGATAGCTTTCAATAAGGTTGTCTTTAACCTACCTACCATAAGAGTCGATTTGGACTGGTGCAAGGTGCCCACTATAATTAGTGGACAGCATATGCCAGGCCAACTTCTCACATTGGTGTGCAGCGTGTGGGATTCCAGCTTGCTATTGTTTTACCAGATAATCTCAATTGAATTGATCAACTGAAAACCACTAAAGGTACCTAAGGTACATATAATTTAAGCTTAGAATATCAGTAAGTTCTACTGAACTTAGAGTTGTGTGTTAAGGGATAGCACAACCCTTTCTACAACTCAAGAGAGTTTAGTAGGCCACACTAGAGTAGGTAGTGCATACACCACACCACACTAGTAATGTCTTTAAAAGCAGGATCCAAAGATGCCCTGCAGGAAGCCATTGAGCTTCCCCTCCAAGTATGACACACTCCCATTCTTGGAACTGAGAGCTTTGTGTAACGTGAGGAAATTAAGGACAGGCCAAAGTCCCACCACCCAACACCTCCAGGAGTTGTTGGTGGCTTATGATCTTAGTAAGTCCTCAGAGACTGAAGGGGTAGGAGCAGAGGGTGGGCCAGCAGATGAGGAAGGGGCCAGGGGTACCACTACCCCCAGCCCCCTCTGAAACTGACCAGGAGGGTGACAATGACCCTGACCTGGAAAACCTAATCCCTTCTGGGGAAGATGAAGATGAGGATCTAGAGAACCACACCTTTGTCCCCCAGGAAGGATTATGAGTGTGCTCAGAAAGTCTAGGTCTCCTTCTCAGGAGTCTAACCACTCTGGCACCTCAATAGGGAGCTCTGTTTCTTCTCACAGGAGGGAATCCTCTCATGAGAGAAGAAAGAGACTGGTCCAGTATGAGGAAACTCAACTGGAGATCAGGAAGAAGCAATTGGCTTTAGATAGAGAATCCCTAGATCTCCTTAAAGAGAGAAGAAAGTTGGGACTAGAGTCCCATGGTGGCAGCCATATCCCTAGAGATAGGGAAAGGTCCTATGACCATAGGAACCTGAGCAAGATTGTCCCTCCCTACCAGAGTGGGGATGATATCCACAAATGGATAACTGCTTTAGAGAGGGCCTGTAAAGTACAGAAGGTCCCTCAGGAGCAGTGGGCAGCAATCTTGTGGCTCTCCTTTGCTGACAAAGGTAGAGACAAGCTCCTCACTGTTAGAGAGGAGGATGCTGACAATTACAAGGTCTTGAAGAGTGCTCTTATTGATGGGTTTGGCCTAACCACTGAACAGTACAGGTTGAAGTTCAGAGACACCCAAAAGCACAGACTCAAGACTGGGTAGACTATGTGGATTGTTCTGCCAAGGCTCTGGAAGGCTGGTTGATGGGCAGTAAGGTGTGTGACTTCTCAGGATTGTATAATCTGATAATGAGGGAGCAGATTCTTAATAACTGTCAAAACCAGCTGTTGCATCAGTACCTGGTTGACTCTGATCTGACCTCTCCCCAAGAATTGGGAAAGAAGGCAGACAAATGGGTCAGAACCAGGGTGAAGCAGAAGGTACAGAACCAAGGTGGGGAAACCAAGAAGCAAGATGCTAAGAACTCTGACAAGGGTGGGGAGAAGGGTAAAGATCAAAAGTCTTCATCAGGCCCCCAAAAATCTTCTTCTGGTGGGGATTCCCAGTCTACCAAGGGTAAAGGCCAAAGAAAACCATGGTGCAAGGTCTGTAAGCAAAAGACCCACTGGACCAGTGATTGCACCAAGTCCAAAGACTCCAGTCCAGCCTCCACCAATGCCCCTAAGGCACCTGTTCCCCCTAGTACAGTTGGTGGAAGTGCTCCAGCTAAGGGTTTAGTAGGGTTCACCCTGGGAACTGAGTTGGGCTCTGACTTAGTCAGGGAACTGACTCAGGCTGTGTTAGTCTGTGATGGAGGCATGGATGTGACCTCCACTGTGAGTCCCAGTAATCTGGGCAAGTACAGACAACAGCCTTTAATCAATGGACGAGAGGCTTTGGCATTTAGGGACACAGGGGCAAGTGTCACAATGGTGACACAAGACCTTGTGCTACCTGGGCAAGTTATACTTGGTGAGATGTACCAAGTGACCAATGCTAGCAATGTCAGAACAGACCATACTCTGGCAGTTGTTAACTTCTCCTGGGGAGGGGTAACTGGCCTTAAGAAGGTTGTGGTAAGTGCAAACCTACCAGTCGAATGCATGCTTGGCAATGACTTAGAAACTTCTGCTTGGGCAGAAGTGGAGCTCAGGACCCATGCAGAAATGCTGGGGATCCCTGCAGATGTGTTTGCTGTGACCAGGTCACAAGCTAAACTGTCTAAAACTGAACAGGCCTTGGATTCTGGAAGAATGGACCAAGTGCCTTCCAAGAGGAGGAGTAGTAGGGTTAAGGCAGTGCCTTCCCCTTGGCTCAGGAGGAAGATCAGTCCCTTGAGGGGATGATCTCAGCCCTGAAGAAGGAACTGTCCCAGAGGAACTTGAACCTGAACAGGTTGAGTTCTTGGGGACAGGGGGACCTTCTAGGGCAGATCTGAGCCAGGAGCAGCAGAGCTGCCCCTCCTTGAACCCCTCAGACAGCAAGCTGCTGCTGAGGCTGCTGGGAAAGCTAGTGGTCCCCATACAGTGTATTGGGATGATGGACTCCTGTACTCAGAGAGTAGAGACCCCAAGCCTGGTGCTACCAGGAGGTTGGTAGTACCTTTGAAGTTCAGGGGCTTCCTATTGACCCTAGCCCATGATATTCCCTTAGCAGGACACCTGGGCCAGAACAAGACTTGGGACAGAATTGCCCCTCACTTTCACTGGCCCCACATGTCTGAAGACAGTAAGGAGTTTTGTCGCTCCTGTGTAACCTGCCAAGCCAGTGGCAAAGCAGGTGGCACTACAAAGGCCCCCTGATACCACTACCTGTGGTGGGGGTGCCCTTTGAGAGGGTAGGGATTGACATTGTTGGTCCCATGGATCCCCAAACAGCCTCTGGGCACAGGTTTATCCTGGTAGTAGTGGATCATGCCACCAGGTACCCAGAAGCTATTCCCCTTAGGACCACTACAGCACCTGTGGTGGCAAGGGCCCTCCTGGGAATTTTCTCAAGAGTGGGCTTTCCTAAGGAGGTGGTATCAGACAGGGGTGCAAACTTCATGTCTGGGTACTTAAAGGCAATGTGGAAGGAGTGTGGAGTTACTTATAAGTTCACCACACCCTATCACCCACAATGCAATGGTTTAGTTGAGAGATTCAACAAAACCTTGAAGGGCATGATTAAAGGGCTCCCAGAAAAGCTTAGGCGTAGATGGGACATACTCTTGCCCTGCCTTTTATTCGCATATAGGGAGGTGCCTCAGAAGGGGTTGGTTACAGCCCTTTTGAACTTCTGTTTGGCCACCCTGTGAGGGGTCCACTGTGCTTGGTGAAGGAAGGATGGGAGTTACCTCTCAAGCCCCCAAAGCAAGATATAGTGGACTATGTACTTGGTCTCCGCTCCAGGATGGCTGAGTACATGAAAAAGGCAACCAAAAACCTTGAGGCTAGCCTGGAACTTCAAAAGGCCTGGCATGACCAAAAGGCTGTTCTGACTGTTTACCAGCCAGGACAGAAGGTGTGGGTGTTGGAGCCAGTGGCCCCAGCAGCTCTCCAAGACAAATGGAGTGGACCCCACACTATTGTTGAGCAGAAGGGTGAGGTCACTTACTTAGTAGACCTGGGAACACCCAGGAGTCCCCAAAGGGTTCTCCATGTCAACAGACTTAAGCCATATGTGGACAGGGCAGACATGGGCTTGCTCATGGCTACTGATGAAGGGCAGGAGGAAGAGAGTGACCCACTCCCTGACCTGCTCTCACAGAACCCTGACGATGGGTCAGTTGATGGTGTAGCCTTGTCAGGCAGCCTCACTACCCAGCAACAAACTGTTTGCAGGCAAGTCCTCAATCAGTTTAGACATATGTTTTCACTGACACCCAGTCAGACCACCTGGTGCACTCATGAAGTGGACACTGGGGACAGTCTGACTATTAAAAACAAGATTTATAGGCAACCTGACCATGTCAGGGACTGTATCAGGACTGAAGTCCAGAAGATGTTGGAATTGGGAGTGATTGAGCCCTCAGATAGCCCTTGGGCTAGTCCAGTAGTCCTAGTACCTAAACCTCACACCAGTGGTGGGAAAAGAGAGATGAGGTTTTGTGTAGACTACAGGGGCCTCAATGCAGTCACTAGGACTGATGCCCATCCAATACCAAGGGCAGATGAGCTCATAGATACTTTGGCCTCTGCCAAATATCTCAGCACATTTGACCTAACAGCTGGCTACTGGCAGATCAGACTAGCTGATGCTGCAAAGCCCAAAACAGCATTTTCAACCCCTAGTGGGCATTATCAATTTGTGGTGATGCCCTTTGGTCTAAAAATGCACCTGCCACTTTCCAGAGGTTGGTGAACACAGTTCTCACAGGACTGAAGCCTATAGTGCAGCTTATCTAGATGATATTGCTGTCTTTAGCTCCACCTGGGAGGATCACCTGGTCCACCTCAGGAATGTTTTACAGGCCCTGCAAAAGGCAGGCCTGACTATCAAGGCCACTAAGTGCCAGATAGGGCAGAGTCAGGTTGTGTACCTGGGCCACCTTGTGGGTGGAGGCCAGGTTCAACCTTTGCAGAGCAAGATCCAGACCATCATGGACTGGACTGCTCCCACTACCCAGACTCAGGTGAGAGCCTTCTTAGGCCTGACTGGGTACTATAGGAGATTTGTCAAGGGGTATGGATCAATAGTGACACCCTTGAATGACTTAACTTCTAAGAAAATGCCCAAAAGGTTCAGTGGACAGTTAGCTGTCAAAAGGCATTTGATGACCTCAAGCAGGCCATGTGCACTGCTCCAATTCTGCAGAGTCCTGATTACTCCAAGAAGTTCATTGTTCAAACAGATGCATCTGAATTGGGGGTAGGGGCTGTACTGTCACAATTGAATGAAGAAGGTCAGGATCAGCCAGTAGCTTTTATTAGCAGAAGGCTGACCCCTAGAGAGAAACGTTGGTCAGCCATAGAGAGGGAGGCCTTTGCTGTGGTCTGGGCTCTGAAGAAGTTGAGGCCATACTTGTTTGGTACACACTTCCTGGTTCAGACAGACCATAAGCCCCTCTTATGGCTAAAACAAATGAAGGGTGAAAACCCCAAACTGCTTAGGTGGTCCATTTCCCTACAGGGGATGGACTTTACAGTGGAACATAGGCCTGGGAGTAACCATGCGAATGCAGATGGACTCTCTAGGTATTTCCACTTAGAACATGAAGACTTAACTGGGCAAGGTTAGTTTAATGTCCCTACGTTTGGGGGGTTGTGTAGGAGAGTAGGATCTGCTTCACAGGGGTACCCCCACTTTTTGCTGATACTTCACTGGTTTTCGACATTAGTCTGGCTGGGGCCCTGCTATTCAGAACCCCAGCCTAGCTGTTTCCTCTTTAAAAGGGTCTCCATGTGCCTTAGGCACATCACTGATTGGGATCTGGAGTGCCCTTGTAAGTCCCTAGTATATGGTATACTATGTACCAAGGGCATAGGTACCTCAGAGGCCTGCCAGGGGCTGCAGCATATATTATGCCACCCCTGGTAGGCCATCCAAACTGACACCACAGGTCTGCTACTGCAGCCTGGGTAAGGTGGTGCATGCACCCCTTGCTGTGGTATAGGTTACCTATATCACTAAATGCATACACACATATAAACCTATAAGTCACTCCTAAGGCAGGCCTTATCAATCCTAAAGGCAGAGTGCATGGTTCCTATGTGAGAGGGTGCCCCTGCCTGAGCAGGGCCCCTCTGCAGCGTTCGGAGACCATCTCTGATGCTGTTTGTAGTGCAGACTGACCATATACTCTTAAACGCATTATATCCTCGCGGTAAAATGCTAACTATGGAATGGCTGCACCGAAACATGTCGTGTTTGGTGTCAAACATCTTGGAATACTACCCCCCACCAATTCTGGCGGCGGGGGTAGCATTCCACCCTTCTAGAGGGAAAGGCATGTTAACTCTGACGAGTCCGGTAACTTCTTTCCAGAGCCCTGGCATCACAAAATGGATGCTGCTGCCACAGACACGCAGTCTGGCCTCCTGCTGCTGGACGAAACTCCGGCAGGGGAGGCCTGGACAATAGGTTTCCTGTCCCAGGGAGGTGTGACCACCTCCCCAGACAGGACAATGTGTATTGGGGCTGGGCGGGAGCACTTTCGGGTGCTTTGAAGTCCTGCACTGGGGGCACATTTGGTGTCCCTGTGCATACCCCAGTTCAAACCGGATCAGGGGCTTGCAGCCCCTGCTTTGGCGCAAACTGGACAAAGGGAAAGGGGTGTAGCCACCCTCTGCCCTGACCCACCCATAGGTGGGGCCACAGAGTAGTCCATCCCCTATTTTTAGAATAAAGGTAGGAACCCAGTCCTTAGGACTTTAGATTATACCTGGACGAAACTCTGAAACAGAATCCTGGACCTTCGACGCTCTACTCACGATTAGAGGACTGAAGAATCTCCCTTGGGGTCAAGGAGTGACTCCCCTGCTTGGCAGGCACCAAAGAAGCATCTGTCCGGTTCGCATCACTGAAGCTCCCGTCGGACGCCGAAGTCATCGCATCACCAGAGGTGGATTCTCAGACTTCCCCGAGGCTACCCTGAGTCCCCAGCAAAGCTGAGGCCCGTGGCTATCGTGGGTAATGTGAGACCATGACCCCTGGACACCGAGCACACTTGCAAGTGCACCATAATAATAATAATAATAATAATAATAATAAAAACCATCTTCTGGGTCTCCCAAGAAGTCGTGCTTTGGGCTCCGAGTAGCCCTAGCCTCCAGCACCACCTGCACCGAAGATCACTGGCCCCCACTCCACGAGTGTCCTGTAAGCCAGCTCCACGTGCGGCGTCACGAGGCTCCTTCGCGGTCGCTAGCCCGTTGGCTAGTTACCCTTAACGAAGGCCAATCTTTTCTTTACTTGGCAGTCTGGTTGCTCCAGGCCTGCCCTCACTTACCCTTGCTGGGTGAGTTCCCCAGACCTTGCTGGTCTGCATCATCGACGATCTACATCTTACTCGAGACTTGCCGTTGCCAAGGCTTGTTGGGTCCAATCTGGTCGCCGACACCTCTGCACTCGACAGACATCGAGCAGCAGCCTGAATCCTGCTCCTGGTCGCCGACAACGCCTCCCGGACCTCGTGGCTGAAGAGTCAAGATGACCGTCAACGAACTTGAAGCACTCGACATCGGTGGGCATCTGTCCATCGCCCTCCTGGTCACTGGCTAGTGACCCAGACTCTGTCCCCTCTGCTTTCAGGTTCTTCAGAACTCCGATCCACTCTTGGATCCACCCGGACACTTTTCTCCTGGTCGCCAGCAGCACTTTGCAGCAGATCGCCATAAGAACCGACGACGAAACCCGACCCCGAAAGGCACCTATGCACCCGGCTTCCTGGGTGAGGTAACACGAGTACTCCGGTGCTCCCGTGGGTAGAGACTCTTCAAAGTCCTAGATCTCAAAGGGTTTTGTCCTAGTCCTCTTCTAAGTGTCCCTTTCCTCTATTTTCCCGATCCCGACTTTCTCAATAGAAGTTAACGGCGTATCGCGGTTGTGTATTTACACTGCACGCGTCTCCCGTGGGTCCCCTGTTTCACTACCTTGGGTGGTTCCTTGTGGTCCAAGCACTTCTAGAGGCTCTAGGCCTAGTGTCTAGTTCAGTCGTGGTTCGCATACCACTTTATTGGTATATGGTTTGGTACGCCCCTAGGGCCCAAACGTGTATTTGTGCTATTACTGTGATTTAAGATCTTATAACCTATGTACTTCGAACTCTAGCCTCATAAAGAGACTAGAGGGGTGTGTTTAGTAATAAATACATATATTTTGAATATATACCTGGTGTGGTGCTCTTTCATTTGGTCACTCAAGAGATTATAGACTGGTAAAACAAGCTGCTTTACATTCCTTCAAGACTTAGCCTGAAGGCTGCTCTCCACAGCTACCACTAGGATAGCTTTCAATAAGGTTGTCTTTAACCTACCTACCATAAGAGTCGATTTGGACTGGTGCAAGGTGCCCACTATAATTAGTGGACAGCATATGCCAGGCCAACTTCTCACAGGAAGGATGGATTAAGTAGGATGGAATATTGAAAGGAACAAGCGAAGAGGCATCAGGGCAAAGGGAGGTAAGATGATGAGGAAAGGAATGCAGGTAAAAGAAAAGAATGAAAAAAGGAATATCAGTAAGGGAGAAAGAAAGAATTTAAGGAAAGTTTTAGAAGTTAGTGAGCAGTCAGAATTGGGTGATTTGCTTAGCCTTTGCCAAAACTTATGCATCTTGTTCTAAGAACTTCAGAGCACAGAAGCTGCCTGAACACATAGGGGCACATGCATCAAAGGTTTTTGCGATCGCAAACGGTGCGATTCGCAAAAATCGGCCGTTTGCGATCGCAAATTGGCCTTTGGAGATGCATGAAAGTGTTTCTATGCGCAATTTAAGAATTCGCAATTATTTGCGAATTCCTAAATTATGATTGCATTTAAGGAATCGCAATTTGCGATTCCTTAAATGCAATGCTAGAAGCACTTTCAAATAGCGATTTCGCTATTTGGGACCATAAATTACAGACAAATCAAACTTGTCTGTAATTTGCAAAAACTTTGAAAAATGCACTAAAATGTATTTTTTTAAGTTTTAGGTTACACACACACATGCCCTTGGGGCATGTGTGTGCACAACATGGGTGCACATCGCAATTTCAGGGGTGCAACAGGGTGTCATTTTGACACCCTTGCACCCTTGAAATTGGTACTCGCAAATTGCGCATGCAATCTCCAATTCATTCCTATGGGCCTGTAGGCCCATAGGAATGAATGGGACGGCATTCCTTAATTGCGAGTCGCAATTTGCGAGTCGCAATTAAGGAATGTTTAGGAATTGCTATTTTTATAGCGATTCCTACATGCATAGGCTTTTGCGATTCCTTAATTGCGATTCCTTAATAATCGCAATTAAGGAATCGCAAAAGCCTACCTTGATGCATGTGCCCCATAGAGTGTGACGGTAGGACGGATGGATGGGCTGTATTTTCAAGTGGTCCCACTAGGCCCTTGGTGTGCCTAGACTCACAGATGCTCAGGGCCAGGATTCCCTTCCAGGTGACAGTGCGCTGTACAAATCTGAATAACAAAGCGGAATGGAAGGATGAACTAGCGCCATGTTTACTAAAGCATATACAGTCGGAGATGAGAAGCACAGTTTTGTATGTTTATGTTTTGTACTTGAATAGCTCTTACAACTGAATAAATAATTAGGCCGTAATTCTTAAAATGTTAATACCACAGTTCAATCAAAATTGCTTATGATATGCATAAGTATAGTTGGCACGTTGTTTGTTTGATGCATTATTGACTATAAGGCGCTGGTGTAAAGAAATGCCTCATCAAATACAACATACGTTTACCATAAATAGCGCATGCTTGTAAAAATTTTGTGACAGACTTCTTCTGAGTCACATGGTTCCACCATCCCTGTACCCATGTGCCAGGTTGTAGATAAGCGTCTGTGCTGGGGGGGAGGGAACCCTTGGGTGGTCCTTCTCACTGAAGGTCTTCCTGAGCACTCCTGAGCTTTGGACAGGCAATTAATAAAGGGTGCACTGCTTACCTCTTATCAAGACTGGAGGACCTAATCAATGAGCACCAGAAGCTTCACACAGCTTGTGTACACAATCCTGCAGCTCAGCAAAAGTCCGCCGCCGCAGCCACGGGCCGGGATCCCACAAGTTTCTAATGGTCTCGCATTCGCATGCTGCTCCTTAAATGGAGCTGAGGAGTGATGTCACGCGCTGGGGGTCCAGGCAGGAAGTGCAAGATATCGCCGTACCCTTAGTAAAAGACTAGAACGTTCAGGGACAATGTGTAGGGTGACCAACCGTCTGTAAATTTCACGGACTGCCTGTAATTTGGGCCTCTTGTCCTTTGTCCGTGAAGAATTCTTTCACGGATGCCTTTTGTCCGTAATTTCAGCCATTCCAGAGATCTGCCCCCTGAGCAGCCTGTAACTCTCACTGCAAGGGCCAGCTCGCTCTCCTGCTGTGATAAGTGACCTGCAGCAGCCCCTCCCCGACCTGGCACAGGCTGCAATCGGCCCATTATCATTCTGTATGTCTGGCCTAATTATCACATACAGAATGATAATGGGCCAGTGACAGCATTTGCTGGGCCTCCTCTTACACTCACTGCTCTTTGCACAGGATCGATCGAGAGTGCAGCAGTATTGCTCAGTGGGTGTCACCAGCTGCCACTGAGATACCACTTTCATTTTAAGGGGGTCCATTAATGGCTTCTGTTAAACAAGGGTCAGTGAAGCTTTATATAGTCCTGTTTATGCTGTACCTCCTACAGGCCCGGTTTAGTTAGTCCTTGAGAAGTGTAGTGAAACTACTGCTCAGCGGACGACCGGCAGAGCAGAGGTATGAATGAAAACTGAAAGTGTTACCTTGGATTTTGCCACTAAAGCTACATACACTCTTTCAGGCTGATGCGGGGCTTTCCTGTTTCTGTTATTAAACGTCCTGCTTTCATATCTGCTGTGTTGTTGGGCACTACTGCTTAGGGAACAGCTTTGGGCTGCAGAAACAGGACTCCTGAGACCACACACATTGACTTTTGCACAGATTCAATACTAGGTGGGAGCACAGTCCTTATAAGTGGATAACGGGAATGACATTGAGTTCCATAACAATAAATAACTGTTATTTGTCAAGAACGCCAAGAGGCAGCCTCGAGGGTGAGCATGCAGTACACAGATAAAGGTAATATTGTGTTAACAATATATAAAAGACAATGATAACTATCAGGTGCCTGTGATGGCAGAATTAACCCTCTCAACTATTCTATGTGAACGAATCTTTATCATTTACAAGTGATTTTATCATCTAAACATTTGTTAAGTAAGAGCTTCACAGTTCTCATTTTTTTGTAGAAACAAACAGTGTTAGTTATCTCCTATACACTCTCCTGTTAAGTCTTAACTAATGTATGCAGCTATTTGCTTGATAAGTTGCAACAACTCCAAAATGCAGCCGCTCACATAATTTCTTCCAGTAAGCAACAGCTATTATTAAAGGAACACACACAATTAAATCACTCTGTATGGTACACATTGCCATCTGGGCTCAATTGTTTCCTTTTTTCCACGTTTTAAAATGTATAAACCTAGAAAGCACTGCAGACAGCAAAAAACACATGTTGCCCTGTGTGTCAAGATTCAGACCAACTAGGCAGAGTGGACATACATTTTCATTTTCTGTGGCCTGGAATGGAATGCTTTTCTGCTGCCTATTAGGGATCTTGGAGTTCTGACTGTGTTGAAAGGTAGGCTCAAAAGCCAGCTCTTTGAGCAAGCATTTCACCTTACTTAATTCTTGTAATACACTGCACCTGTTTAATATCACTGGTCAAGGAATCATGAGGTCAGTCTCTGAAGTAAGTGCGCTTTATAAGAATCCATGGAGTAACACATTGCAGAAAAGAATAAATAAACTCTAAAAAAGTAGAAAAAATATTCCTGGCTCAGGTAATAATCTTTAAAGCTCATGCTGAAAACCAAGAAAACTTGAGACAGAACAAAGTGATACCGGCAACTGGATCAATAACATGACCCCAGCTACCTGCAAGTGCTTGCCATCTCACTACCATCTTATAAAAGTGCCACTTATGGATAGCAAGTTTTGAATCTGCTGCAGATGTAACCATCTCTGTGGTATTGTTAGAGTAAAATATTTAGAAAGGTAATTAGGCGTCATGCAGTGCTTTCCATACAATGCATAGTACCATCATCTTAGTCTTGGACGTCACTAATAGCAAAGACAAAGGCAGTGGCGGCTGGTGACATTTGAAAGTGGTAGCCTTAAACGAACAGGTTCAACAAAATTTGCTTTTGTTAACCGGATTAATGATATGTTGTTATATAGCTTGCACCACATATGGAATTGTGTCATGAGCTTTGCGCAATATAGCTTATATTACCCCACTGATAGTCATTTTATGATCCATGAAAGGGTGAAACGCTGAAAGGCACCATCAAAGTGTCTGAAGTATTACTTGCAGGTTATTATGTAAATCATGCAGCATGTGCTCAGCTATCTTACCGAATAGAAGTAACACTGTAGAGAATGTTTATGTTGGCATGCGTAATGGGAAGCTAGAGTACTCACTGCCTTGTTTCCTTAATTATGTTGCTTTTACTTATTTTACTCTTCTTTATATTTTGATGTTGTTGTTGCCTACCATTCTGTTGCCTTCCTTTGTGTGGCTACATGAAGAAGACAGACTAACATAAGGAGTGATGTAAGGTAGTCTATCCCACAGTGCATCTTGCGTATCCCACTAGCAAAAGGTGTGTAAAGGCCTCACGTACAAGACATTTTTGCGAACGCAAACCCTGCGAAAAACAAAATTGAATGCCTGTGTGGAGTAAGGGAGTTGTGAACATAGAATTTTAAGGATAATGTGGATCAATTATGACACTGTAGGAATGGTTCTGCAGGTTTGTCGGACAGTTCTCTGGATAGTTCTTTGCATGTACAAGAGTTGGTGTGCGTTTGTTGTGAACAGAGTATTTTGGAATGATCTGGAGAATTCACTTACCCTAATGTTCGGGATCTGAGATTTGAGATTGCAGGAGGCTGGGAGTGCAGTGAAGGAGAGAGCACAGGGAGGAGGGATTGCAGGACTAAAACACTGGAGTCGAAGGATACCACAGGAGGATGATGGTCCACAGAGAGAGCATCAGGGAGAGAGGGAGCATACGAGCAATATAAAGGTGTCAAACAATAGCAGAGGAGACTTCTAGCACACAAACAATGTGCTGGAACCGAGGGAACACAGGCAGCACAAGGGGTTGACTGCCTGGGAACTAGGTGGAGATAAGGGAGAGCACAAAAACAGTAGGGCCTGGCAGGAGGGAAGATGGAGGCTGGGGCTCGAGAGGAGCCAGGGCAGAGAGAGATGGGCAGCCATGTCAGACAGACTAACAGCTATGTGGTTATACTGAATAAGCAGCTCCCTACGTCATTATCATATGAAATCTCTTTATTGATGCAGTAACTACACTTTCACAATTGCTTTATTAACCTTCTTGCTTTCTCAAATACTCCTGAAAAGGCACCATTTGCCCACTCTTTTTTCTAACTTTTCTCGGGCGAGAAACCCCTCCCCCTCCCGAGCCCCCTAATGACGTTCAGGCTCGCTCGCTGCGCTCGCCACTGGGCACTCATCCCGAAGTTTTACGCCCACCACTTTCAAATGTCACCAGCCACCACTGCTCCTAACAGAGCCCAGGGCATGGCAAACTGTTTTTGTTTATGGGCTCCTGTCACCTCACCAGGGGCCAAGCTCTGGGGGGGTGGAGGTTTCATTTTGGCTCATGTTACCCAGGTGCATCCAATATGCAAACGCAGGTATTTAAGTTTCACTCCGGCACACAACAGATGCAGTGCAAGTTTCTCTCAACCTAATATAAACTTATTTTGACTTGTGCTTGTGTTGGTTGTCTATTTACTTATGTAATATTGTGCGACCTCCTCTGATGTGTCTGTAAAATGTACCTTTTGTCCCAAATTTTTGTCCTGAATTCTGACCTTTTGTCCTGAATTTTTGTCCTGAATGTTGACCCTTTGTCCTGAATTTTTACACTCACTGTCCTGAATTTGCACCCATGCCAGTTGGTCACCCTAGACATGAGTATGACACGTACTACCTACGTCGGTATACTAAGTATATAACATGGGGACTGAGCACTGAGTGAGCAACGGTAATCTTAGTCAGCAGCCCTGAGCACCGATAAAGTCCGCCACGTGGCATAGGCAGAGTTTTTGCCAAACTTTGTGCTCCAAGCAGAGCGCGAAGTGGCTTAAACTCCGTGACCTTCATCCGCGGAGCAGAGTTTACCACCCAGGGCTAGCCAGGGCCTCCGCCATGAGTGCGAAGAACCTTAGTGAATCAGGCCCACAGTGTCAGTATATAGTAACAGCAACATGAGTCAACCTAGAACAGGAATTCAACTATAGATATGCCTTCTTTTGCCACCCATCTTGTTAATCTCCCGCAAAGTCTAAATGGCACTGGACTTAGGTGCACAGACATTTGTGCAACAATGACAAAAAAAATGCCATTCATCACTTTTGAAGGCGGCATGCACATCAAGAAAGGCAATTTCCAGGAGACAGCACTAGGAATGGACACTCTTGATTGACAGAAACAGTGGTTTTCCATAATGGTATAAAGTCGTGTAGTTTTGGCAGCACTCTAATAATCTGCCAGCAGTGAAATAAGATTATTGTCAAAGATTTTAAAATTGATCTTTACATCACAAACTCGGTTGAAAGACTCACACTGAATATGTCCCTATACTATTTTGGTAAATAAAACAATAATTGTCTTTTTTTCGAGAATGTGAGATGTGGTAGTTTACCAGGCAATGCTGTTCACTAAGAAAGAAGAAAAGGGAAGAATAATAGCATAGAGCAACTTGTAAACTTGAGAGTCGATGCCATTCTTGTCACAAATGCATATTTTGGGGGAACTAGTTAATTGCATTCCATCCTTCATCCAAGTGGATGGGGGTAAACAGGATCTCTTGCTTTACAGAGTAGAGCACTGAGCAATGAAAATTCTCCGTATTCTCCTCCAGAGATTCTTCTTTTAGCAAGAAAGTGCTGCAAAAGAGAAAGCAACCATGTTCTGTCTTGGCACCAGTCCAGCAGAAGATTATTTTTGTCATGGGATCCAGGTTCACAAAGCGTGGGCTTTGCGCCTCATTAGAGACTCTCAACTATTTTAACAGGGGCAACGTCAACATTTGGATAGCCTAAGCTGTGATGTACAGTGCACGCCTTCTCAAATCCTTTTAATATGTTACATGCATTTGTCTATGTGAGTGACAGAGAGTGAGAGTCTCAAAGTGCATGTGAAAAAGAGACAAAATGTGATAGAGAGAAGGCTAGGTACGAGAGAAAAGGGTTTGTGAGAAGAAGAACAAAAACTTTGTATGAGAAAAGGACGAGTAAGCAGATAGTTTTAAAGGGAAAGCAAGATGTGATGGGACGGAGTGAGTAAATGAATGAATGAGAGTACTTGTATAGTGCAATGGCTACCCACAAGCTCATTGCGGCACTGAGTAAGGAGGGGAGAGCACAAAAATATATATCAGGCAGATCTAAAGTGGCATGTTTTCAATTGTTAGTAATAGGTGAGGATGTCTTGGAGGGCGTTAAGAGCTTGTAAGTTAGAAGTAAAAGGAGCGAGAATGATAAAGACATAAGAGGAGTTAAAGAGAGATGGTGGTTTTGATAGACATAATTGCTGGGACATATTTGTGGAAGGAAATACTAGGAACATATCTATGGCACCGTTAGCAGGAAATCTCATAGTACACCAACAAGCATATATGTAGTACCATTGCCAGATTGGATGGAAGAGAAATATGCCTTTTTGCATAGGTTAACAAAAATAGTACAACCTGCTGTGAAGTTGTAAAGGGGGTTGTAGCATCCTCCTTTCCTCATTTTGGAACATAATATAAGCTATTCTTTAAGTCATAATTGTAGTCATAATATAGGGCCTGATTTAGAGTTCGACTGATGTTTTTTTCTCTCACAAACATGATGGATATCCCATTTGCCTTATTACAAGTTCTATAGGATATGATGCACAGACAGGATAGCCACACCTTTGTGACAGAGTAGCCAGTCCGGCAAACTCTAAATCAGGCCCATAGTCTCTTTATTGGTACTAACTAATGTTCTGTTTCAGTTCACCACTGCTTACGTGAGCTTTACATTAAATCTTACCTATGACTTGTACAGAGCTACTTAATTTCACTGGTGAACAGCTGGTGTTTCTCCAGTCATTGACCCAACATGGTATACTGTAACAATCTCATCAAATGTGGTGCTTTCTTAGGAAGCAAAGCCAACTAGACCTTCGAGTCACTTGGATCAGGGACACAATATCAAAAACAACAATATTATGATACAAAAATATACTGTAAAAAATATTGATTACAAAAATATTGATTCCTAAACTTATAATGGTAAATACAAAAATACTGAGAAAAACATATATAGATGTATATATATTTTCACTGATGAAACCAAAGGCTACAGGGATGTTAGAGTTACAAAATAGAAATAAAACAACCTTGGGAATTCACTAAAAAAGGGAATTTATACTTAGCCTCAGATTTCACACATAGAAATTCAGCAGTTATAGTTACCACACCCACTCACTCTCCAACACAAGCCACTTACAGAGCCATTCACTCAACCATACAGCTACTCAGACACCCACTAACACATCCATACAGCCACTCACACACCCACTCACAAGTCCATACAACCACTCAGACACCAACACAAACGTTGATACCCAGTCACACAGCCACTCAGATAAAATATATTAGAAATAGTATGACTAATAACTAGTACAGACACAATAGTAATTTTACTTATGCAGTAGCTTAGCATATATCTTTAACTTTTAAAAGCTTTTATGAAACACTAACACTCACTGTATGATGTCATTATTGATGTTACCAGTGATGTCATTGACCAGTTCATGAGTGATGTAATATATGAGGTCATAAGCAGTGCATTGCGTGGCATAAGTTATAGTTAGCTCGAGTAACTATAACTGCTGAATTTCTATGGTTTTGTTTGTGTGAAATCAGAGCCTAACTATAATATCCTGGTAACCTTTGTTTTTTTGGGGAATTTCTAAGGTTTTTTAAAAGTTCTATTTCATAGCTATAACATCCATGTAACCTTTAGTTTTTTTCCAGTGAATTTCTATGGTTTGCCTTTAACCTTTCATTTTTTCAGTGAATATATATATATATATATATATATATATATATATATATATATACATATGTATAGTTAAGGTTAATATATGTGTAGTTAGGTATAGAAAATGTATTCACACTTATGTGTTTGACCGCCCTTTTTTCTCGGGCCTGGCTTGACAGATTACCTTGAAACTTTCCGTGCAGAACTGGACATACCGTGCCACTTTTTCATGAAGATTTGTCAAACTGTGCTAAAGTTATAAGCAATACCAAAAAATACTTTCCCTATGCAAGCTAGGTCCTAACTACACCTACATACTGGCAACAGCCGGTAGGTAATATCTATCTATCTATCTATCTATATATCTATATATATATATATATATATATATATATATATATATATATATATATATATATATATATATATATATATATATATATATAAATATGCGGCATACTTCACCATACACTTCCCTTGCCCAGAAAGTGAAGCACGGACCCAAGTAGTGCAGTTTCAATGATTTATTCGGCTCTCGTAACAACCACAGCAGCCATGACGCGTTTCGACACTCCCTTGTGTGTATATATTTTCAAACACCAAAGTATCCAAAAGGATTCACCGCACACCAGGAGAATGTTCAATTTTAGACTTTTATTTGCAAACGTGCAAATTACACCACTTCCACTACCAACGTGTTTCAACCCACCACGGGTCTTGCTCACGGTACCGTGAGCAAGACCCGTGGTGGGTTGAAATGTGTTGGTGGTGGAAGTGGTGTAATTTGCACATTTGCAAATGAAAGTCTAAAATTGAACATTCTCCTGGTGTGCTGTGAATCCTTTTGGATACTTACGTGGTTGAATAATTACATGAAGGCCAGTCCACCCTCGACACCGGCACCCACTGTGTAATAGAGCACGCTACCACGGACTGATTGGTGGCTCATTTGTATATATATATATATATTATCTACTGGCGGTCGCCAGTAGATAGTTATAGTTAGGACCTATTTTCCATAGGAAATCGGCAACATTCTATTTGAAATAACTCTTGCGTCGGTTGACGAATCTTTGCGAAATTTTCAAACTTTATGGCCCGCTCCGGTCCGCTCCTACTCTGAAAGTTTCGGGGTGATTCGTCAAGCGGGGGCCGAGAAAAAAGGGGGGTCCCAAACCGTGTTTTCCCCATTCATTTTCCCATAGGAAACTTTAGCCACGGCTACAGCCCGAACTGCTGAACGGAATTACACAAAATTTGGCAAAGAGGTAGTTCTTGGTTCAGAAAGAACCCTTTTTGTTAAATGGTGTAAATCCGTTCAGTAGTTGCGGAGAAATTAAAAGAATAAGAGTCAAAAAATCAATTTCCCATAGGAAACTTTATGCAAGGCTACAGCCCGAACTGCTGAACGGAATTACACCAAATTTGGCAAAGAGGTAGTTCTTGGTTCAGAAAGAACCCTTTTTGTTAAATGGTGTAAATCCGTTCAGTAGTTGCTGAGAAAATCAAAAGTAAAAACACATATATATCTGGGCGGAGCCTAACCACACATGTCACCGTGAGATCTGATTGGCTGTCAGCACTTCATCCTGGAATTGCTGGCAGCCATCTTGGGACCAATATAAATGATAGTACCCCATTGAAATGCATTGTAGTGAATCGAAGATTTTGAGGGTTACCAAAAGGAGAACTATAAAGGGTGATAACAGACTTTAGTTACATTAGAATTCATTTGTTGATGGTACCATACTAATTTCAGGAATTGTGGTGTGTTCTAAGGTGATTTTACCCTGTGAAAAACCTTCTGCTGGGATATCATGAATCATGTTTGAGAGAAAACTATTTTCACATGCTTGTCCCATACAGTTTTGGAAGGTGCTCCAGAAGCTAAAATGAGAGCATATTTTCTGTAAATTCACATTATCTTTCTCAGTCATGTGAGAATGAAGTCTGACATTCTCAGTAAAACATGTACATCCAACAAGGGCAGAGACTGTCAGTTGATTCCTTTGTGTTCTACTGCAGCTTCCCAGAGTGTTCTAAAGAACAACTAGAGCGCTAACAGTCTTACTTATGACAAAAGTATGGCACACCTGAAGCCATCTTGATTGGAATAAACTGGTAACACTTAAAACATTTAATTTAAAAAGGAACAAAATGAGGGGTTCATTTTGCCATAGAAATTATGGTTAGTGCTGCAAAAAGAAAATTTAGTGCATGTTTTTAAGTGAGATCTCAAATCCTCTTCTATTTCATTAGAAAATTCTGACATGCAGACTGAAACAATCACTTTCAATACCAGCAGTAGACTTCCAGTTAACTCCTTGGTGAGCAGTAGCTTTACTACAGTGATCTAATGAACAACTAGAGTGCTAACATTCTGAATTTATGGCAAATATGTGATACATCTGAATGCCTTCTTGATGGAAGCAAAGTAAAAAACTGAAAGCATTTCCTACTGAGGAGACTGCAGTAAATGAGGAAATTAGGAAACTTCATAACAAAGAAGTCTTCCAAGATGGCCACCAGTGAAAAAAGAGCCCAAATGTAGCACAAATATTACCCAGATGTAGCCCACATATAGCCCAATGACAAAAGTGCAGACTGAAACAATCACTTTCAATACCAGCAGTAGACTTCCAGTTAACTCCTTGGTGAGCAGTAGCTTTACTACAGTGATCTAATGAACAACTAGAGTGCTAACATTCTGAATTTATGGCAAATGTGTGACACATCTGAATGCCTTCTTGATGGAATCAAAGTAAAAACTGAAAGCATTTCCTACTGAGGAGACTGCAGTAAATGAGGAAATTAGGAAACTTCATAACAAAGAAGTCTTCCAAGATGGCCACCAGTGAAAAAAGAGCCCAAATGTAGCACAAATATTACCCAGATGTAGCCCACATATAGCCCAATGACAAAAGTGTGCAAAACACTTTTTATTTTTAGTTTTTTTGCAGTTTTATGTAGTGCAGACTGGTCAGGTATTGGAGCGTTGCATCTTAAAACATGACCCCCTACACTACAAAAACACCACTGCACTACCCTAAACCCTAAAACACTACCCCAGCATGACCCCCTACACTACACAAGCACCACTGCACTATCCTAAACCCTAAAACACTACCCCCAGCATGACCCCCTACACTACACAAACACCACTGCACTACCCTAAACCCTAAAACACTACCCCAACACCACTGCACTAACCTAAATCCTAAAACACTACCCCCAGCATGACCCCCTACACTACCTAAACACCACTGCACTACCCTAAAACATGACCCCCTACACTACACAAACACCACTGCACTACCCTAAACCCTAAAACACTACCCCCAGCACGAGCCCCTACACTACACAAGCACCACTGCACTACCCTAAACCCTAAAACACTACCCCCAGCACGACCCCCTACACTACACAAACACCACTGCACTACCTTAAACCCTAAAACACTACCCCCAGCACGACCCCCTACACTACCCAAACACCACTGCACTAACCTAAATCCTAAAACACTACCCCCAGCACGACCCCCTACACTACCCAAACACCACTGCACTACCCTAAAACATGACCCCCTACACTACACAAACACCACTGCACTACCCTAAACCCTAAAACACTATCCCCAGCATGACCCCTACACTACACAAGCACCACTGCACTACCCTAAACCCTAAAACACTACCCCCAGCATGACCCCCTACACTGCCCGAACACCACTGCACTGCCCTAAACCCTGAAACACCAGCCCCTGCACGACCCCTACACTGCCCGAACACCACTGCACTGCCCTAAACCCTGAAACACCAACCCTAGCACGACCCCCTACACTGCCCGAACACCACTGCACTCCCCTAAACCCTGAAACACCACCCCCTTCACGACCCCCTTCACTGCCCAAACACCACTGCACTGCCCTAAACCCTGAAACACCACCCCCAGCACGCCCCCTACACTGCCCGAACACCACTGCACTGCCCTAAACCCTGAAACACTACCCCCAGCAAGACCTCCTACACTGCCCGAACACCACTGCACTGCCCTAAACCCTGAAACATCACTACCCAGCAAGACCCCTACACTGCCCGAACACCACTGCCCTAAACCCTGATACACCACCCCTGCACGACCCCCTACACTGCCCGAACACCACTGCACTGCCCTAAACCCTGAACACCACCCACTGCACGACCCCCTACAATGCCCGAACACTACTGCACTGCCCTAAACCCTGAAACACCATCCCCAGCACGACCCCCTACACTGCACGAACACCACTGCACTGCCCTAAACCCTGAAACACTACCACCAGCAAGACCCCCTACACTGCCCGAACACCACTGCACTGCCCTAAACCCTGAAACATCACCCCCAGCAAGACCCCCTACACTGCCCGAACACCACTGCCCTAAACCCTGAAACACCACCCCCAGCAAGACCCCCTACACTGCCCGAACACCACTGCACTGCCCTAAACCCTGAAACACCAGCCCTAGCACGACCCCTACACTGCCCGAACACCACTGCACTGCCCTAAACCCTGAAACACCACCCCCAGCACGACCCCCTACACTGCCTGAACACCACTGCACTGCCCTAAACCATGAAACACCAGCCCCAGCACGACCCCCTACACTGCCCAAACACCACTGCACTGCCCTAAACCCTAAAACACCACCCCCAGCACGACCCCCTACACTGCCCGAACACCACTGCACTGCCCTAAACCCTGAAACACGAGCCCCAGCACGACCCCGTACACTGCCCGAACACCACTGCACGGCCCTAAACCCTGAAACACCAGCCCCAGCACGACCGCCTACACTGCCCGAAAACCACTGCACTGCCATAAACCCTGAAACATCAGCCCCAGCATGACCCCCTACACTGCCCGAACACCACTGCACTACCCTAAACCCTCAAACACCAGCCCCAGCACGACCCCCTACACTGCCTGAACACCACTGCACTGCCCTAAACCCTGAAACACCAGCCCCAGCAAGACCCCCTACACTGCCCGAACACCACTGCACTGCCCTAAACCCTGAAACACCACCCCCAGCAAGACCCCCTACACTGCCCGAACACCACAGCACTAAAGCCTGAAACACCACCCCCAGCAAGACCACCTACACTGGCCGAACATCACTGCACTGCCCTAAACCCTGAAACACCACCCCCTGCACGACCCCCTACACTGACCAAACACCACTGCACTGCCCTAAACCCTGAAACACCACCCCCTGCACGACCCCCTACACTGCCCGAACACCACTGCACTGCCCTAAACCCTGAAACACCACCCCTCAGCACGACACCCTACACTGCCCGAACACCACTGCACTGCCCTAAACCCTGAAACACCACCCCCAGCACAACCTCCTACACTGCCGGAACACCACTGCACTGCCCTAAACCCTGAAACACCACCCCCAGCACAACCCCCTACACTGCCCTAAACCCTGAAACATCAACGCCAGCAAGACCCCCTACACTGCCTGAACACCACTGCCCTAAACCCTGAAACACCACCCCCTACACTGCACGAACACCACTGCACTGCCCTAAACCCTGAAACACCAGCCCCAGCAAGACCCCCTACACTGCCCGAACACCACTGCACTGCCCTAAACCCTGAAACACCAGCCCCAGCATGACCCCCTACACTGCCCGAACACCACTGCACTGCCCTAAAGCCTGAAACACCAGCCCCAGCACGACCACCTACACTGCCCGAACACCACTGCACTGCCCTAAACCCTGAAACACCAGCCCCAGCACAACCCCCTACACTGCCCAAACACCACTGCACTGCCATAAACCCTGAAACACCAGCCCCAGCTCGACCCCTACACTGCCCGAACACCACTGCACTGCCCTAAACCCTGAAACACCACCCCTGCATGACCCCCTACACTGCCCGAACACCACTGCACTGCCCTAAACCCTGAAACACCACCCCCTGCACCACCCCCTACACTGCCCGAACACCACTGCACTGCCCTAAACCCTGAAACACAACCCCTGCACCGCCCCCTACACTGCCCGAACACCACTGCACTGCCCTAAACCCTGAAACACCACCCCTAGCACGACCCCCTTTACTGCTCGAACACCACTGCACTGCCCTAAACCCTGAAACACCACCCCCAGCACGACCCCCTACACTGCCCGAACACCACTGCCCTAAACCCTGAAACACCACCCCCTGCACGACCCCCTACACTGCCCGAACACCACTGCACTGCCCTAAACCCTGAAACACCACCCCTACACTGCCCGAACACCACTGCACTGCCCTAAACCCTGCAAACACCACCCCCAGCACAACCCCCTACACTGCCCGAACACCACTGCACTGCCCTAAACCCTAAAATACCACCCCCAGCATTACCCCCTACACTGCCCAAACACCACTGCACTGCCCTAAACCCTAGAACACTACCCCCAGCACGACCCCCTACACTACCCGAACACCACTGCACTACCCTAAACCCTAAAATACTACCCCCAGCACAACCCCCTACACTACCCGAACACGACTGCACTGCCCTAAACCCTCAAACACTCCCCCAGCACGACCCCCTACACTACCCGAACACCACTGCACTGCCCTAAACCCTAAAACACTCCCCCAGCACGACCCCCTACACTACCCGAACACCACTGCACTGCCCTAAACCCTAAAACACTCCCCCAGCACGACCCCCTACACTACCCAAACACCACTGCACTGCCCTAAACCCTAAAACACTACCCCCGCATGACCCCTACACTACCCAAACACCAATGCACTACCCTAATCCCTAAAACACTACCCCCGCATGACCCCCTACACTACCCTAAACTCTAAAACACTACCCCCCGCACGACTCCCTACACTACTCAAAGACCACTGCACTACCCTAAACCCTAAAACACGACCTCCTACACTACACAAACACCACTGCACTACCCTAAACCCTAAAACACTACCCCCTACACTACACAAACCCCACTGCACTACCCTAAACGCTAAAACACTACCCCCGCACGACTCCCTACACTACCCAAAGACCACTGCACTACCCTAAACCCTAAAACACGACCTCCTACACTACACAAACACCACTGCACTACCCTAAACCCTAAAACACTACCCCTACACTACACAAACACCACTGCACTACCCTAAACCCTAAAAACTACCCCCAGCACGAACCACTACACTACCCAAACACCACTGCACTACCCTAAACCCTAAAAACTACCCCAGCAGTACCCCTACACTACCCAAACACCACTGCACTACCCTAAACCCTAAAACACTACCCCCAGCAGTACCCCCTACACTACCCAAACACCACTGCACTACCCTAAATCACTACCCCCAGCACGACCCCCTACACTACCCAAACACCACTGCACTACCCTAAACCCTAAAACACTACCCCCAGCACGACCCCCTACACTACCCAAACACCACTGCACTACCCTAAACCCTAAAACACTCCCCCAGCACGACTCCCTACACTACCCAAACACCACTGCACTACCCTAAACCCTAAATCTACCCCCAGCATGACCCCCTACACTACACAAACACCACTGCACTACCCTAAACCCTAAAACACTACCCCCAGCATGACCCTCTTCACTACCTAAACACAACTGCACAATTTGTTACAGGCATTGCAACGCAGGCCTGTGGTGCTTACTGGAAGTACCTAGTGGGCTAGTTGGGCCCCAGGGACCCTCAGGATTCAAGGTGACCTAATCCCCCAACTTAAAACGCACCACGGGGTGCGTTTGCACAGTGGTGAAGGGAGGGGGCGGGGCCTCAGGTGACATGTGCGCAAACACGCCCTGTGGTGCGTTTTAAGTTGGGGAATTAATTCCCTTTGAATCCTGAGGGACCTTGGGGGCCAACTAGCCCACCAGGTACCTTCAGTAAGCACAACAGAGTTGCGTTGCAGAGAGGTGAAAAAGGTGCGTGGCCTCGGAACGCCTCTCTGCAACTCAGCTCTGTGGTCCTAACTGTAGGTACCTGGGGGCTAGTTGGGCCTCAGGGACCCTCAGAATTCAAGGGGACTTAATCCCACAACTTAAAATGTGCCACGGGGTGCGTTTGCACACATGTCACCTCAGGCCCCCCCTCCCTTCACCACTGTGCAAACGCGCCCTGTAGCACGTTTTAAGAGGTAGTTTTAATCCCCTGCCCTATTATGTACTAGGGACTTGCAGAGGCGGTCATGCTAATCACAGGGGTACCCCAACGCATAGTGTTCCCTAGTGTATGTAGGTGTTTTCACTGTATTCTAAGTGTCTTTTAGCATAGCACTGGCTCTGGTTAGTCAGAGTCAGTTACCACCAGTACCCGCCTGAAAAAGTTGTGGGCACAGGATGATTTTGCAACAAGGCCTCTTTCTGCTCCTCTGTTGGTTCTTTCTGCACATCTTTTGCTTCTTTCTGTGCGTTTTTTCTTCTTTCTTCACATGTCCTACCTCTGTAGGCATAGTTAGAAACTAGCATTTAAAAAAACCTTTGAAATTCACTTAAAAATCATAGGTTTCAGGCACGTTATAGTTAGAAATTAGCATTTAAAAAACCTTTGAAATTCACTGAAAAAACCATAGGTTTCAGACACGTTATAGTTAGAAATTAGCATTTAAAAAACCTTTGAAATTCACTGAAAAAACCATAGGTTTTAGGGACAGTTATAGTTAGTTGGACATTTCACTCGTACAAAACCATAGAAATTCCCCCGTTATAGTTAGTTCAGCTAACTATAACTCGCGCCTCGCAATGCACTGCTGATTACGTCACATATTACATCACTCATGACATGGTCAGTGACATCACTGATGACATCACTGATGACATCTCAAATGACATCACTGATGACATCATCCATGTGATAATTTCATGCATCTTCTCACACCCTAATATAACTTTTGATACACACACTCTAAATTACAGACTGCCATTCTCAAAACCATAGACACTCCAACACCAAAAACTACATACCCATTCACTGATTCTTAGGTCTACACACACATCCACTCACTCACCCGTACAGTCACTCATACTTAGTCACTCAGTACAGGACTATCATATGCACTCATACACCTATATAAACACTCACACACCGCCACTCATCCATAGAGGTACTCACACACCTAGTCAGCCATGCAAAAAACTTAATCACACACCAATTTACTCACCTATACAGTTATACACACACCAGCTCACTTACTCATACAAATACTAGCACATTCTTACGCTCTTATACAATCACTGATACAAGTACACACTCATCCATACAGCCACTCTCACAATCACACACTCTCACTTATAGCCATTTATATACTCCAACACACATATATACTGCCTTTCACATATGTAGTTACTCACACATGTACCACTGAGATATACATTCAATCAATAACACACCCATACACACACTCACCCACCCATACAGTCCATCACAGATGCACTCTTGAAACCATGCACCCAGTGAATCACCAACTCACACATCTATGCACAGTCACACACACCCCACCCACACAAACACTCAGGCACCCATACAGATACTCAGACAATGAATCAATAACCCATGTAGACACTCATGTAGCTATTCAGAAAGCCATGCAGCCACTTACAAACCAACAGACAGACAGATACAGACATTCACACAGTTTAGTCACTAACCCATGCATTCAGTAAGATACATTTAATCACTCACTTGTAGAGTCAGTCACTCACGTACTAAATCATCCATTCAGACACTTATACACCCACTCATTCTTCAATACGCCTTTCCCTATATATATTAAACATATTTAAACTTTACAGAAACACACAGTCACTGGATGATGTCATCAGTGATGTCATCAGTGATGTCATTTGAGATGTCATCAGTGATGTCATCAGTGATGTCACTGACCATGTCATGAGTGATGTAATATGTGACGTCATCAGCAGTGCATTGCGGGTGCGCGAGTTATAGTTAGCTGAACTAACTATAACGGGGGAATTTCTATGGTTTTGTACGAGTGAAATGTCCAACTAACTATAACTGTCCCTAAAACCTATGGTTTTTCAGTGAATATATATGTATATATATATTCACTGAAAAAACCATAGGTTTCAGGCACGTTATAGTTAGAAATTACATTTAAAAAGCAGACAGAGAGGCAACACAATATTAAAAAAATTAATATTGTGTTGCCTCTCTGTGTGCTTTTTAAATGTATTAGATTTGTATGGTCCCAAGGCAGTGGACCAGGGAGGTGGGCAACCTGAATCTTGAAGTATATCTACTATTTGTGTATAGTAAGGTGGTGCAGTTTTTTATCCCGGACTGTGATGTCATCAGTGATGTCACTGACCATGTCATGAGTGATGTAATATGTGACGTCATCAGCAGTGCATTGCGGGGGCGCGAGTTATAGTTAGCTGAACTAACTATAACGGGGGAATTTCACGGGTTTTGTACGAGTGAAATGTCCAACTAACTATAACTGTCCCTAAAACCTATGGTTTTTCAGTGAATTGCTAAGGTTTTTAAATGCTAATTTCTAACTATAACGTGCCTGAAACCTTTGGTTTTTTCAGTGAATATATATATACATATATATATATATATATATATAGCTCCGCTTGTGAATTCCCTGGATTTGGATGAACGGACATGTACTCCTATTGACTTGTGCTAGTAGTTTATTTTCAATAATCCGCCATGATGTGTTTCGGCCCGAGCTGGCCTTGATCACATGACGCGGCTGAGGTGGGATACACAATATTTAAAGTGCCAGGTACGTAAAACATGCTATAAACAGTATAGACAGACTACTAATCTGCCGTAGCCATATGATATGAACTAATTGTACTTGAACAGCTGCTTTTAGGTATCAATTCGCAGATAGGCAAAAAATTATATCAATCTGTTAATTCATTTTGATCATGTTAAAAAACATGATAAAAATGACTTTACAGTGCTGTATGGATCTTCGCAGTCAAAAGCAATATACATGAAGCAAATGCATGAATATAAATAGAAGCATAAATACATATAAATAATAAGCAGTATCAATGCTAAACATACATTAAGATCATCAGTCTAGTGACCACCAATTATATTCACGTAAATATTTGTGCTGATGTATCATGTAATGGAACATTCATGTCACATTTTATGATTTGTGACTGCTGTTTGATATCATCACTGCCAATTACTAAGGACCGGCCTACACACTAAAGCCCATGTGGGCCTAGTCCTACCATGTCGCTACTATTGCAGACTATTCAAAGTGCTAAAGTGCAAAGAAGTGCAAAGTGCCGTTATATCAGATGTTTACAGAAACAATAAAACTCTAGAAAGTGTTAAAGTGCAAAGGGTAGCAGCAGATTGTATTTGAATACATGTTGTAAATATCCTTATTACCTAATATCATCCCCATCTTTTGAGTTGTAATCGAAAAGTTCTAAAGATGTGCACTAGCTTAAAATGTTATCTAATTGGACATCAAGAGCAGGATAAAAAACCTCAGAGTTTACTATGTCACGTGGCCGGTGGGGGCATTGTCGACATCACTAAGTTAGCATGAGCCCTTCAGCCATGATTCAGCTTTGCACACATTACTAGCTGCTTTTATTTTGCAATGACTCTGTCCGTACTTTTCACATGGGAAATGTTCCCTGTGTTTCAAGTTTCAAGTTTAATTTATTTGATTTGATTTAGTTCTCTTCTGAGAACAACAAATTTCAAGCAAGACGTTTGTTATAACAATAGACGTAAAAACATTCAATACAAATTTAAAAAAGTTTAAAAAAATTTAAACAGGTTATGGCACACAAATTCATCTGGAGGAGATTTAAAAAGCGAGATCAGACTCTGCACAGATGCACTGTTATATCTAAATTGAATTATTTTTAAGTAGCGCCTTCTAGACTCAACCAATGTCGAGTTCGGGCATACAGTCAGAACATGCTTCAGATCTTGCACTCCTCCATTGCAAAGGTTGCATAAACTGGCAGCGTTTTCTTTATGGATCCATTTAAAAGTCAATGAATTAAAATTATACATCGCCGGATTCCATGCCTTAAGGAAAAACGGATATATTGTTGAACCTGTATAAACAGAATTCAATTGATTCTGCATAGGGTTCATAATGATGCAATTTAGAGCAGTGCAAAGAGTCCAGTTCGTAGCTGATCCTCGGCGTCAGATGTTTTAGGAAAAGCTTCAATTGGGCTGGAGTCCATGATTTTAAAAGTACACTTGTGCATTTTGATAATTTAAAAGCAATATTCAGGTTTTGGCTAAAAATATATTTTGTGGATTCGGGCTCGAATGTCTCCATTTTTAGTAAAAATCTTAAGGTGCCTTGATCTGCGTGTAAAAGGTTGTAGGCCCATCTTAAAATATTGGTGATGGCTCTGGCAAAGGAGCTGACTAGAGAAAATTCCAAACGCAGTGCTTGAACAGAAACAGCTTGTTGGACCTTAACCAATTTACGAAGGATTTTCCCTTCTTTTGTTTGTATTTGATGCCACTGGGTAGTTGGAATATATTCCAAAGCGTACGATAAGATAGGGGGAATCTTAGAACTGTAGACCTGTAGTAAGGAAAAGAAGTGCCTTTGCCCAGAAGAGAAATATAATCGTTGGAGCGCCCCTACGTGAACATCTGCTTTATGACTCAGGTGCTGCAGGTGCGGGGAGTTTTGTAATGATTGAGTGAATATTCGCCCCAAATAAGTATATTCTTTTACCAATTCTATCGATTCTCCTCCCAATATCCAATTGAATTTTGTATAATGGTTTTTTCCTCTGAATGGGACTACTTTTGTTATATTTGGAACCAAAAAGTTTTCTTTTGTATATCTTGTTAGCACATCTAAGTTCCTTTGTAATCCGAATGGGGTAAGATCAAGTATTACCACGTAATCGGCGGACATCATTATGTGAATTTTACATGATGAGATCTTCGGAGGGAAATTAACAACCTGCAAAAGACTGACCGGAAGGTCACTAAGGTATAATGAAAAGAGGAGGGGAGCCAGCAGGCAACATTGCCTAAGACCGTTTGGTGTGGCTATTGGGTTAGTAAGTCCCTTTTCTTTTCCCATTTGTACTTGGCACCAAGTTTCTGAATGTAATGAAATGATTAGATGTAGAAGAGTTTCCGGAATTCCCAGACTTCTGAGTTTGTTCCAGAGTGTAGGTCTGTCCACTCTATAGAACGCAGTTGAAAAATCGACAAAGACGGCGTAAACAACCTGCGAGTTTGAGACCACGTATTTGTCGATAATTGTCTGCAATACTGCTATGTTATCCGTTACCGAATGTTTCTGACGGAACCCGGCCTGATTAAAAGGGATCGCTCTGGTAGAAAAGGCCCAGTCTTTAAGGTGGTCCAGGACACTTGCCGCGAAGATCTTCCCTATTGCGTCCAGCAACGCGATCTGTCGATAGTTACCTGGTTGCAACCGAGATCCCTTCTTGTGAATTGGGATCACAATACTCCCCTTCCATGATTTTGGGATTTTCCCGGTAAAGTAGCAATGAGAGTAAAGTGGTGCTAGAAACTTACTCCATTCCTCAGGATTACTTTGAAGTACCTTCATCGGGATTTGGTTAGGGTCCATTGCAGCGGGCGATCTTGCTTTCTTTATATGGTGCTCTATTTGGCGGGCCGCAGGGGGAGAATTGTTTTGAATATTTTCCCAGTGAATACTTGGCTGTTGACTCCATTTTTCTTTGGTTTGTATAGATTGCGCAGATATTTTTCCCATTCAATTGGGGGAACTGGTGACGCTTGCAGAGATTTCTTAGAACCTGTTTGTTCAGTTCCAATATGCCTGAGTATTATTTTGCTTTGCTGCAATTTGGATTTCAACCCAATTTTGATCCTGTTGCAATTTTCGAATTTTTTCTTTTTCCCTCTTCCGGCATTTTTTTAGATGTTTGATTTCTTGATCTCTTATGTCTGAAAACTGTAAGAATTGCAGACGAACTAGTTTGTTTAACGCAGTAGCTCTTTTATCTGGCTTCTTTCTTTTGTGAGTTTTTGCTCGAGAGTCCCGCTGTTTTAGTGACGCCTGTAGAACTTGCATTATTTTATTAAGCGCTAATTCAAAGTTGACTATTGGGTCCAAGGAATAAATGAATTGTAATACTTGTGCCTTATCGATTTTGTAATTGATTTTGTTAAAGGCGGTGGATGCCCATATTAATCGCCCTTGGGCCTGAATCACAAGTACAGAACTATGTAAGTGCATAATGGGCCCCGGAGAGGTGAGATGCAATGTTATTTCAGTTTCGAGTCTTAATATTGCATGATCACTTCCTGTTGCAATTTGATACTTAGTTTTGCAACTCTGCCAAACAGAGCTAGACTGCAAATCATATAACCTAAAATTGAAGAGCCGAAGATGCCTTTTCTTGTGAAGGTTGCTGGTATGGCTCCTTCAGTGCATCCATTTAGAATGACACCGTTTATTATAGGGAGAGAAGATAATAAGATTTTCCCTCGTTTATCTGCCTTGATCCCTGGGTGGAATAGTGGAGTAGGGATTGTTAGAGCTCCCTCTTGTTCTCCGTATTCCCATTTTTCTAGGAGATCATTGGAGACTTTCCCATTGAAGTCTCCTAATAGGAAAACAGGATGGAATCCTCTTTCTTCCACCACCTTTTCTATTTCTTCAAATGCTTTAATCATAAGAACATCGTTCGAGGGACCTGGTGGAATATAAGCGTTGAAAATTATTAGATCAGATGAAGTGTCCACTGAGACATGCCGGCATTTAACTTTTAGGCATTGGATATTTTTTTGTTGCATGGGGATCACTTCCTGATCCCAAAAGTAGTCCGCATGCAACAATATTGCTAGTCCTCCTTTGGCGTGACCCCGGGTCACCGGTTCTGCGGCTTTGTCGTATACGAAATAATCATTTAGATCAAAAGGCTTTGTTGACCAGGTTTCTTGTAGTGTGACCATCGCCGGGGAACCCTCCAGAATTAGCGCCAGTTTCTCCTTATTATTTCCTGCTATGTTCCAGGATGCAATGGTCAGCCTGCTGTTAAAAAGGGAGTTTGGTTTCCCTTCCCTGTTTGTGGCTGCTTAGGGTTTCCGGTATCCAGAACCAATGATATTCCTTTGGGGAGCTCACCTTCTTAACTTTGTTTTTGTTCCAGATCACTCTCTCTCCATTTTCTATCGAGATGATTAGATTTTCATTAGGAATACCGACGGGATTTTTGATGCCACTGATTTTTTCGTCTAAAGGCTGTATTTTCATACTGTACTTTTCCTCGGATTTCCCCTTTATTCGATTTCCTTTATTATTTGCGACTGCGACATCATATTCGTTTTTATAAAGGATCTCACTTTCTTTTAAAATTATTGATGGTATGACACACGACCTGAATTCCACAATAGCCACCGTGGTTTTAGACTTTGGGGCCGATTCCGATCTCGGCCGGTAGGGCTCCGAATCGGATTCGGCTTAACCGGATCCGATTCGGAGCCCTATTTCCCGACCGATCCGTACGCGCGTCCGGACGAGCGAGTACGATGCGAAATCGCCGACCGACTCGTTCGGGCGTCCCAACCGCTCCGACCGACTCGTTCCCGGGTCGAACCGCACCGACCGACTCGCTCGGACACGACTCGCACCGCGCAATGGAGACGTTCCCCGGCCGGGTAAGTACGATGCGCGCCGCGAGCAGTCCGACCGACACGCGCCGTCCGGCTCGAAAGAGCAGTCGGAGCCGTACTTTGGGGGTCTGTGTCGGACCCCCCTGTACGCGTAGCCGCGCGAGTCGCACACAGGGGGGACCCATGGGTCCCCCCTACCTGTGCGTGTACGGCGTGAGTCGCTTTGCCGCGTACCCGCTGTAGGGGCGCCCTTGTTCGCCTCGCACCCATTGAGGCAATGGGAGCCCGCGTACGCGTTGTACGACCGGCTCCCATTAACTTCAATGGGAGTCCGACTGACTCGAGTACGATAGCATACGGACGCATCGTACTCGTTCGGTCGGGCTGCACGGGTCCGATTCGGCCGGAAATCTCTCCAGATTTAATAGAGGTGGAGCTTCGATTGATGGATTATCTTCTGGAATGTCCAATATTCCTACCACCTCTCCTTTGCCTTTCATTAGTAAGACTTGCTGATCCATTTGCTGATGTTTCTTTTTCTTGTTGACTAGGTATTGGAGCATTCCTATTTGAGTGTCCAACATCTGATCAGAGTTTTCCATTATGTTCCCTAAGAGATGTAGTACTGACTCCAAGATATTTTGAGGGGTCAATAATGATTCAGACACTGGAGTTTGGGCGTTGGTTGATAGCATGTTATTTAAAAATGGAAGTTCCGAGAGATGAGAATAATTCCCTTCCAGGGCAGATGTTTTCTGTGGAGTGCTATTTAAAGGTGCTGGGATCTCCGCTGTTGCTTTATCTACCTTTCGGAAAAATGATTCGTTGATTTTTATATCCGGTAAAGTAAAGTCTGTTTCTGAGATTTGACGAATCTTATGATCGTTTAGACTAGAAAATAGATCAGAACAACCTTGATGTACATTGTCTTTCACAGATGTGAGGTTGTAATTTCATTTATCAGGTCTCCGTCGCAGGCTTTATTATTTTGTGTAGGTGTACTGCCTTTCTCCACTTTGTCAATTCCGTTGTCCTGGAGTTTACCCTGTTCAATTTGCTCAATTTGAGAGGACCCTTGAACAGGTTTAAATAATTTTGTGAAAATTTTTGAAATTTCAGCATTGCCTGACAGGAATCTGATATGGGCCGCCTTGCCTGGGCGTTTTCGTGATGTTTGCTGTGAGCCCAATCTTTTCATATGTATTGTACGTGAACGCAATTTTTTATAAGCCATTATGAGGGAAATGACAGATGACAAATGACAGATAACAGATGACAAGTAGTAGAAGTAGAACTGGTTAGACTCTACTATTACTTCGATTTTCACTTGACAACGAATTACCAGATTAGTGCCCGTTGTAAGCCGATGTGTTCCGTTCTAGCTTAACTAGGAATAGTTAGTAGGGTTTTAAAGAAGATTGGTAGATTCTATTATAGGAGTTCCAGGCGTTTGAAAGAGGCTACCGGTCACAGTCTCTTGTTGCCGTCTCCCTTCCTTTGATATTTATCATAAAATATCGTTACCCCCCACCCCCCTTACCCCACCCTAGACCTCTCCCTGCTGCTGGATTGCGCCGGTCAAGCAGGAACAAAGATCAGGTTCTTAGGAGGAGGAGGGGGAAAAGGGGGGAAAGAAGCAGTGTGGCTAGAGAGCCAAGCCGGTTTACCTCTAATGCCACTGTAGTTCGGTGTAGGTCGCTGTGAGGTCCTCCGCGGTTGGCTCCTGGTGCTGGCTCCTGCTGCTATTACACTGCCTGCAGGTAACTCTCTTTTCCTACTCCTGCTCCTACGGCAGTGTGATGTAATGTGACCAAAAGTGAGTGGGGCTCGACAGGCTGGCGCAGGCTGCACCCTGGACTGACCGGACCGCCTCTGCGCCTGCCTGGGGCGCACTCTCTGCTTCCGCCGTCTAATGGCGTCAGCACTCGCTCTGAACGTCGGCCACCCTGCAAGTATTATACATTTTTGCGGGGGCTGCTGGAGTTGCGGGAGTTGCGGGTGTGGTCGGGGGGGCAGAGAGTCTCTTTCCGCTGTTCTGCGGCCCCCCTGCTCCCGAGTCGACTCTCTGCTCTCTTCTGCTCTGCCGCTGTGGCACAATGCACAACGCGCAACGCGCAACGCCAAGACCGCTGTGGTGCGGCTGGCACTGACACAGACACAAGCTTGATGACAAGATGCAGGGGCTGCTCGGGGGATGCTCGGGGGCCTTGGTAGTGCAGGCTCCCCCGCCCCGTCTCCCATCTCCCTCTCGAGCGGCTGCAGCACCTCCGGCGTCTGGTGTCCGACCTCTCTGGCTCTCAATGGGAGTCCGTCCTCGCTCTCCATGCCTGCCAATCCCTGTGTTCGTTCTCTGCCTGTTACTGGAGTTTAGTCTGAACATTGTGAGCAAGGTCGATAAACAATGCCCCTTGTTGTTCTGTTCTGGTCAGGCCCTAGCACTTAGACACAACATGCCAATGCAGCTGGTGGGACTCTAGCATTTTGATATTATGGGGATGCACACATGGAAAAAAAAACACACTTGGAGAGGGACCTTTCCAGAGAGACGAGCAATGCGGTTCCTGTGATGTAGTTTGACTATCTAGGCACTAAGGTATGGGGTCTGCTGACAAAACCCAGAGGTCTTCTGTTATATAATAATACCAATTCCTAGCAGGGGGAGGTTAGGCTGAACTGTCTACTCTCTATTGTCTTTTCATTATGACATCTTCCTTCATGATATATGGCCTTGTTGTTATGCTGACAATATTTGTATTATGCATTTTTCTGCTTGTTGTGGCATGTATACTGCATTATAGAGCACGATAGTTCAAATAAATATTCTAAACTATTTCGTGTCTCTGTCAGACTTTATTGTGGACATAAACAAGAGTGCTAGCGGAAGGGCTTTGCCTCGTTACCGCGATTCCTGAGAGAGTCGGGAGTGTTGTGTTCTGGGGTGTCTAATCATTTGCTTCTCTGTGAGTGTGTAGGAGAGCGAGTGAGACACTATAGCTAGTTGTTCCTGGGCTCGTGGCACTAAGGTGGTGGGAAGGCTTAGCCCCTATATACCGAGGTCCCATAATCCTTCGCATAGTTCTGTGTATGTGCAGAATCCCTGCAACATGGCGCCCAACGTTTGGTCTGGTTCTTAATCGCGAGGCACCTGAGTAGCGCTTGTGCTTGTCCATAATACCCTCTCACCATTTACGGAGAGGTCCGTGGTGTGCAAGTTTGGCCTCCTATATTAGAGTTTTATAGGTTTTTCAAGCTTGAAGTTTAAAAGGTTTTGTCGTTCTCATCTGAACCCAATTTTGCACTACCGTTTTTCTGGTTTCTTCTATACTGTTTTAGTAATGGCAGTAGCTATTGCGGCACATAATCGAGTGCCGGTCACAGCACATTTGACTCAGCATGGAGTCCCCAATGGGGGGGCTGATTTTATATTTGTAGTCAAGGCGGATCCAGCATACCGCTTCGAGGTTTTTTACTCATGGGTTACATTTCCGGCAGTAGATCGAAATGATAATTTATTTCATGAATATACTTGAGCCCCGATTCCGCAACAGTATCGTCCTTATCGTTTACTTGAAGTTCCGTTGTCAGCTTGGGAGCATACCAACTGGTTTAATGGTGCCCTTCCTCCCCCTGTATCTGTGGTCCGTTTAGGCCCTTTATCGGTTGATGGGACCACATGGCCCGTTTTGGCGGGATTTACACCTCATCCTAATTATCTTGGTGTTACACTCGCAGAGCTTAGACAATTGCATACACCTCTGATTCACATACACAGAAGGTTATGCAATATTTGTCTCATAATTTACAAGTGGCCCCGGCTGGAGCTGCTCCACAACCACCAGGACATGGTGGTGGTCTAGTCATTAGTCCAGTCATGGTTAATTCTGTGATGGGCAAGCGTCCTCAAAATAGGGATGATTTACCATTTTGGTTAGCAGAACAATTTGAGCAACTTGAGGCTGTTTTTCCACACACTACCCCTTTTGAATAACACAGGATCCTGACGATAAGTTTACCGAAAGGTATAACACCTGATGTAACTGATTGCACCACCTGGGGAACGGTGTTTGATGCCTTTTATTCGCTGTGCTCTGGCACCTCCTCCATGACAGTTCTACCGACCGTTCTAAAGAAGGTTCAGGATGAGCACGGTGCTGGGTCAGCCCTTGAGTTAGTGATGAGATTAGTGGGTATGTTCCCTATAGTCTCAGATATGATTCTTGCCAATGTCAAAGGTGAAGCAATTAGCTTACAGGTCCGTTAATGCCTGTCGGCAGTGGCGGACGTAGACAAGCAGCGGGAGTTGCCGCTTATTATTGCAGATGTATATAAATCATTGGGCCGCAATAGTTTGGGAGTTCAACCTTTTACACAGCCTCCTCAAAATAAGCCTCCTACTGAGAAGGAGGGACATCCGTTCTTTCCAAAGAAGGCTTGGAATTTAAATCAGCGTGAGCAACAACAGAAGCAAGAGTCACGTGCTGGTTCACGTGCGGGTTTCCTGTCATCTACAACTTCTGAGCATAGATATGATTTGCGTGACCGCTCTACTATTAAAACACCCGAGAGGTTTCAGGTTCCTGATCCTCATTCTTCTTGTTCCTTTCAGTAAACATCGGATCAACAATTCGGTGGCGGAGAGCAACAGGATCGCAGACAAGGCGAGACCACGCCACAGCGATGTGATCCACAGCACCAGTTTGACGTGAAAGCCAAATAAGAGTGACCACCTCCGTATCGAGCCCCATTTCAGAAGAAAAAAGTTGCAGCGTTAACAGCAAAGTATGCCTCGGACGGTGAGAACCCTGCTCCTCAATTGGACATGGGTGGTAACACTCCTAGACAGCGCGGCGGAAGTCACTATGGTGCGGGAGGCACTCCACCAATGTCTGGAGGCGAAAGCAACGGACACGTTCATAACAGTGGAAACAGCGGACACGCGAGTTGCCCCCCCTGATAGGCTTTATGAGATAGGCCTGCAAATTGAAGGTGATAATAAGCACACAATTAAGGCAGTCTTTTGGGACAACCTTACATCTTCTTATGGCATTTTGTTGGTAGAGGCTGATTGGCCTCCACCATTTGTCTTAGCTTCTTCTCGAGGTGAGGACGTAATCCTCCCAAGCTTTTCCTGTTATGTCCCAGAAGAGGCTAAACAAGCTTATGTGGCGGAATGGGCGTTAGCCCTTGCGCCGGCTGTGTATCGTAATCAGGTAGGCTGGGATAAGGATTAACCAGAACATGAAATCCCTTTACGATCTATGCCACAACCCCAACAACAATACCCGATCAAGCGTGACACGAAAGCGTCCATGAGTGAAATATTGACCCAGTTGGAATATCAGGGTGTCATTGAACCCTGTGTTTCATCCATGAATAATCCTCTTTTTCGATAAAGAAACCGGATGGTTCATATCGTATAGTTTTGGATTGCAGATATTTAAACAGTCACGTTTGTACGATTGCAGTTCAGAACACAACACACACAGCTCTGCGTTAGTGAATAACATTGTTCGCAAAAAATACAAAACAACACTGGATATTTCCAATGGTTTTTATAGTCACAATTTGGCTCCTAAAAGCCGTAACTGGACAGCGTTCACCGCTGTCGGCAATCAAAAAAGAGTTACGCGCTTGCCTATGGGCTATAAGAATAGTCCCGGTGCTTTTGCGGTGCATATTGTGTCGCTTTTGCATGACATTGATCCTGATGCTTTCTCATACGTCGATGATATCTATTTGACGGATGATGAATTAAAACCGCATGTTGTGCGCGTGGATCGCATCATACTGAGTTTTGCCGACTTCGGTTACAAATTCAACTTTGCAAAATCCCATATCGCCTGCTTGGTGGTCCTTTTTCTGGGATACGAACTGAATAATGAAGGTCGGGGTTGGCCCCCCACTTCCTGAAAAAATTTGCTCAATTGCAACCTCCATCTACATTGAAAAAATTGCAATCCTTGCTGGGATTTTTAAATTTCAGGAGGATATACATTCCTGATTATGCCCAGTGTATCAAACCACTTTACGAGTTGATACAACCCACTTTCTCGTCTTCCAGCTGGCGTCCGGAACATACTGAAATTCTTCTGTCTTTGCAGTCTGATAGCTTGGGACCAACTTCTTGTTAACATGTGACAATTCTACGAACTGGGTCATAAGAATTGAGCCAGGCCGGTAGGTTTCACTTATTTGACGTTCAATGAAGGTGACACATTACCAATAGCTTACAAATCGCATTTGTACACGTCAGCGGAAATGCGCTTTTCCACAGTTGAATTTTTTTTTACAGCTGTACAGATGGTGATTCTGAAAGAATGCTCTCTGCCGCAGGGAAAAAGCAATCTTATGGTCTCGCCTGTACCTGCTTTGGAAGCAGTGACAAAGGCGAGTGTGCCGAATTCTAAAGCTTTACATCCCCATTGGATACAATGGGCAAGTTTCTTGACATCGGCTGATGTCACTTTTATCTTTGATCCCTCTTTGCAGACACAGGAGTTTTTACAATATGAACACTTTCATCCTCCTCCATTGTCTTTGCTTCCTCTTGATCAGTACAAATGTATTATATATCCCGACGGTTCTGCTCAGTCAGCCGTTGGGTCTAAGCATGCTTATTCGGCGGCCTGCGCTATAGTGGCATGCTCAATTGTTGATGGTGAGTTTAAATCTTCCATAGTGCACACACACTCACTTGGTGACTGTACGGCTCAATTGGCAGAGCTACGTGCTTTGATTTTAGTTCTAGAATTCACTGATCCTGATGTACCCACTCTTGTTGTGTGCGATTCCTTCTACTGTGTACAGGCTTTCAACGACAATTTATTCTTTTGGTCTCAGAATGATTATCGGGTCTCTTAAGGTAGTGCAATAAAGCATAAAACACTTTGGGTTCGAGTGGCCGAACTAAAGGAACGTTTGCCACTTACACATGTTATTCATACTCTTGGCCATCAGCGTGTGGGAGAACATGCTGTTGGTAATTCTTTGACTGATGAGGCAGCCTAATCTGCAGTTGCCACATGTTCAGTAGCAGCAGTTACTAGGTCCATGACTAAAATTGATAGTGATATTCTTGCGGCTATTGCTGCAACGAAGGACGGAACGGAGTTCCCACAAGGTTTTCCTTCACGATAGTCATATCACTTATCTCCTGATCAAGTTCCATTTTCAACTATTCTGTCCGTTGGGGATCGGCTGATTCCCAACGAGGACCGCAGACTTCCTTTAATCATTGCTGCATATGAAGGCATGGCTTCTGCACATACCGGAGTCTCTGCGACAGTTACCTTTTACAGCAGCGTTTTTGGTGGCGTTGCTTATACAGACAGACTCGTAATTATGTACTTTCTTGCGACATTTGTCAACAAATTAAGCCCTCTACGGTTACACGTCAACCTCATATGCAACTTTACATTTCAAATCAACCGTTTAGTTGTATTTATCTTGATCACTGCGGTCCTTTGATGTCTGACACTGCATATAAACATATTTTGGTTGCAGTGGATTTGTGCACTAGATTACTTTGGGTTTCGCCACAACGTAGTGCTGACGCTTGAAATGTCATTAGAGATTTGCTTGTCTTTGTAGGGACATTTGCCTGTGGCACCTTCCATTTTGACCAAGGACCAGCGTTTGCCTCTAAGGCTTACAAGGATGCAATGAAGTCTCTGCGGGTGCTGGTGCAGTTTTCGTCTCCATACAGGGCTGAGGGCAATTCAGTAGTGGAGTGAATGAACCGTGACTTAAAGCAATCTTTGACAGCTAGAGTCTTAGGTACTGGCAGGAGTTGGCTAACTAATTTGTACGGAGTCCAACATGCACTTAATAATCTCCCTAGAAGATCTCTGGGTGGACGAAATGCTCTTTTGCATCAAAATGTTTGTGCCAGACCTTGATGGTCTAGATGTTGTGGCGGCTGCCGCAACATTTGATGTAGGTAACCATTCTACTATGTTACAGGAACTACAAAAGACCCGTGACACACTGGCTAAAGATCATACATAAGCCCTCATCCACTGAAGCAGCAGTGCAGATTCCTGTTACTGGCTGGCTTGCTAAAGTTGGTGATCTGGTCTGAGAAAAGCTGGAGAACAAAAAATAATTTTGTCCCTCTTATCGTGCACCTGTCCCAGTTCTTGGATTAAAGGGTACTTGTACAGTGATTTTGCCTCCTTTGCCTGGCCACAAGGAAAACAGATTTATTTCTATTGAAAATGTGAAGCTACACCATATGGCTGATTCTGAATAGTGGGTCTACAACCATAATTCGTCGGGATGTTTCTTTGAGTCTGATGTCTTTGCCTGCTTCACCGCCAATTACACAGCTGAAAAGTGATGTGAAGACTCAGGTCAATTTGGTGTCTGTACCTCCATCAGCTTCATTCACGCATGAATATGCCTCTCCACCTGTTGAGCTTACAGTTGAACTGCCTAGTACTGAAATCCGTTCCTCTTCTAATACAGAACAGCCCCCGTTGTTTCACCTGGGTGCCAGTGGTTATTATATGGACAGACAAAGCTTTTCCACAACTTTTACTTCATCTTCAGCTTCCACTGAAAAAGAGCCCCCAACTCGGATCTGCATTTTCATTTCCTGGTTTTGTAGAACTTATCTGGTTCCTCCTTGGACGTACATCTGGCTGGTGCTAAAGATGGTGTTTCTCTTTATGTGAAATGGTTTTATGAGACGAAGTGTGTGGGGACAAAACTCCATCTACCAGATGGGCTGCAAAACGTTCAGGTAAGTAATGGGCATTTATTAGAAGAAAAAAGACTTTTTTTCTTCTAATAAATGTCCATTACTTACCTGAACGCTCTGCAGCCCTTCTGGTAGATGGAGTTTTGGCCCCACACACTTCGTCTCATAAAATGAAACGGGATCGAACATTTGTCAATATTTCGGCATTTCCAGTTAGTGATGGTATCGTTTGGGACAGAATTCCATTCGAAATATATGGTCTGACTGAGATAATTCAAAATCCATATGTGTTTCGTGTTTCTTTAGGTGATCTCATCACACCAGGAATACATTCAGACGATTGGGATGTCAACACAGTCCATTCCTTGTTTTCAGATTTGAAATATTATACAGCTTTTAAGACTGAAGATTTGTATTTAAATTCTGCAGACTATACTGACTTATTCTGTTTCCAACATTATGGTCATCATTATTTACACAAAACAAATACTGTCAGACCTGTAGTGAATTATACACAATGGGAACATTGTCCAACACCGTTTAAAGGGAGTTCACCGACACAGAAAAATAGGTTTGTATATTTTTCTGAATATAATCTTTCTGACCCGACGTTGTTTTATTACAAACTGAATACACAAACATGTTCAAAACTTATGTTGACCCAAACTAAATTGATATATTCTTCTTCGTTCATAACGGACCTGTCCCTGAAGGGGTATGATTCCTGGAAGGACACCATTGATTTGAAATCGATATGGGGTATCAATATTTGGCAGGTACAGGGTACTGAGTCGTTACATTGTGCACGTTTAGTTCCGACCCAGTTGATATTTTTAAATGACAAGGTACAACAGACTACTTGTTTTGGTTTGGTTACCACTAAAAATGTTAATGCTCCATCTCTTCCGCAGTTGTCTGCCTATGGCAAATGGCCACAATTCAAAAATTATTCTGTGACCGAACTATATGACATGGTTCTAAATGGTACTATTAACTCCTCCGACAGTAATCAATGCGGCTGGTTGATGTGGCCAATGAGTACCAATGTATGTCAATTACGCTTCTCTAATGCTTCCACCGGGTTTACGCTCAGTAGATCTGACCCTCGCTTCCCTCAGTCACATTCCGTTACAACGTACTCAGTGGGTAAATTATGCCAGCAATGGTTGGGACATTCCACATTGTCATCGGTCAAACAACATTTGTCTCTTTTAAATGGGGACATTGATTTGCTTGACTTCCTTTTAGGGCCAAAATCCCCTCGTAAGAAACGATTTATGTATGCTGCATATGATGAATTTTGGAAATTGTCCCAAACGGACGCTGCTTTCCACTTGCGACAGCTTGATCAAGATAATTTACACAAAGTTCTTGATGTGGTTGATAATAGCATTAACACATTGTCTTCTCGTATTTACACACTGGATAATATTGTCTCTTCTGTGATTGATATCGTACAAAATTATGTATCTGTGCTATTCCATGGTCAAAATCAGTTACGGTCTGTAATGCAGTTTGGTTGGACATTGCAAATGTTGAAAAGTGAAAAAGTTCCATGGGATTACTTGAATGACTTAGACTTATATTTACCATTCAATCTGACAGATAAACAGAAGCTTATGTCTTTGAAAGACACAACATATACTATGTAACACATTGAACAGTTAGATCAGTTACCTTTCACTATAGCTGGGACCGAATCTTCGGTCTGGTTAAGGCATGGGGTTGTATCATTACCTATTTTCCTGTTCCAATTCACAGCATGCATGAAGCATTATCTGATTGGAAGGTACGAACTGCTTGGTAGTACTTTTCTCCATGAGTTATGGTCATTACCCTTTCAATTCCGTTGTCAACCGGAGGAGAAGAAAGTATTCCTTACTGGGGAGGACTGTGATTCTACCGTGGGACATTCCTTAGTATGTAAACAAGTTAAATTGCACAGCGCTTGCAATGTGTCGGCCCCTAATTTGGCCTGTTTTTTTAAAAGGGACTCCAGTATCTGTGATATTTCCCATGCTAACTTTACTCTCTAACGGTAGTTATCTTATCCTGAATAACCATAATTGCTGCGGCTTACGGGCAGGCATCCCGTATATAGTAATTGTTTCACAACGTGTTACATGTTACAGCAATGTGGCCTTCAATTCCAACTTTGAAGACAGACTTCAACAAGTTAAGCAGACTCAAAGCGCTATTGTTTCAACAAGAAGTCGCTCTCTCATCGGCCAGAGAGACCTTCGAATTGCAGGTGGCTGGAACATCAAGTGAGATTCAGTCACTGCTGAATACAAATCTCCCACTCCATTTTGGGGAGTCAATACACCAAATATTTAATGCGTCTGACACCGAAGGACTGGCTCATTTTTTTAAACTTGTGGGATCCGGCCTGGTGTCATCATTTCAGACTATAGTTGGTGTTATACCTGCTTTTATTCATTCTATTTTTTCCACTGCTTTCGGTGGGTTTCCCTTGGTGCTCTTGCTGGTTGGCGGTTGTTGGACTTGGCCCTTTTTACAGGGTCATCCCTAAACCTTTTGCCTTTCTCCTAGCCTTTTTTCTGACATGGTGTTGGTGGTTTTAGGACTCTGGGCACTTTAGCACTGCTGTTCAGTGTAAAGTGCGTGTGCTCTCTATGTTAAAGATGGTAAGATTGGTCTACACCTGTTTGGCCTATTTAATTTACCTGTCAGTCCCTTGTAAAGTGGTATCTCATATACCCAGGGCTGGTAAATTAAATGCTACTGGTGGGCTTGCAGCGCTGATTGCACCACCCACCAAAGTAGCCTTGCAAACCTATCTCAGGCGTCTGCCATTGTAGGGCCTGTGCGCGCAGTGTTACTGCCGCTGTGACGTGGCACCTAAAGTGTGTGCCATGTCTGTGACACCCCTTTTACTGCATGACAGTCACCCCTAAGGTAGGCCCTAGATAGCCCTATGGGCAGGGTGCATTGTAGGTAAAAGATAGGACATGTACCTTAAGTGTGTGACATGTCCTGGTAGTGACAAACAGCCATTTTGGTTTCGCACTACTGTGGGGCTGCCCTCCCATAGGAATGCATTGGGGATTCCCTGATAAGTGTTTCAGTGGTAATTTCTGATATGAGAGGAGCAGCGTGGTCAAGTTTAGTATATTTGGAATTGTCATAATAAATGCTGCGCAATGGTGTGCACAGATTTATTATAACTATTTTAGAAATGCCACTTTTAGAAGTTGGCATTGCTGTGTGCTATGTGTCTGCCTGCCTGATGTGAATTGCATGTCTGGCTTTTGAATGACGGGCTGGTGAGGTGTGTGTGGCTCCAGGAGGGGCAGGATGAGTCAGCACTAGGCTGAATGGGACATCTACATTGGGAGTAGTGGGAGGAGTAATCCCCTGACCCTGAATAGGTCTGTGCCTAGCCTGTACAATGCCGGCTCCGCCCCCTGTGGTGTGTCTGATGACGAGCCGCCACCTGACAAAGGGGAAGAGGAGCCTGGTAAACAGAGTGCTCCAAATCCCCCCTGAACCAGTTGCATCTGGTTCCCCCAAAGCCCTGTACTACAGACAAAGGAAGATGCCATATAAATATAGGGGCTGTGACCCTATGATGGTGGTGCTGTTCCTGAATTTGCTGGGGCTTGCTGCTGCTGGGGGCCCAGGAGGAACCGCCACGAGGGCTTGCCTCCCTGCTGGAGGGCCCTGTGTGCTGGCCTCCCTGGGCCCAGCTTTGCCCCCTTCCCCTCTAAGGACTTTTGTGGCGGAGCTGCAGCCCTGTTAGAGGGAATCCTGAGGTGGGGATTCCCCCGCATTGTGGTGCCTTTAGAGCGGGTGCCCACCCCGCTTTATGCTTTTATTGGGAGGCGGGAGCCCACCCCGTGTTTCTGCAGTCTAAAGGAGCGGGTGCCCAACCCGCGTGGTTGTGTATTACTGGCGGGAGCCCACCCCACACTTTGAAGATCCCCAAGAGAAACAGGAGCCGCCGCGATCGCCAGCGTGACCCGGAAGCCAGGCAGGCTGCCTGACTGTGGGCGGGGCTCCCATGTGCCGGTGGGAGCCCCGCGTGTTGCCTAGGGAGTGCCAGAGTCTCACCGTGGTAGCATGAGGCCAAGCGGGAGCCCACCCCGCAATTGCTGAAGGGAAGCCGAGATCAGCCCGGGAAGAAGCCAGGCAGCTCGTGCCTGAAAGAAGGCGGGGCCCCCGTGTGCCCGTGGAGGCCCCGCATCGTGCAGAGGACTGGCCTCCAAGGTGAAGAAGCGGAGGGGACTCACTAACAGAGACTGCGCTCCGTGTCCCGCTACCGCCGTGTCCTGCCTTCAACCTGAGACCGGGCGAAGCCTGAGAGAGGTCCCAAGAGCGTGACCTGGTGGGTCACATTGTCGGTGCCGGGGGATCGGTCGGTGCAGACCGAAGGAATCCAGAAGAGCCCCGGTGAGTGGGGCTAAGTTGTGAGCTTGGTGGGGGGGTGTGTCGAGGCACATTGTCGGTGCCTTCCCCCGTGGTCGCTCCCAAAGCCCAGAGGGGCCCGTGCCCCGGTTCTTCCTCACAGCTGCGCCGCCGCTGCGGGCAGCTGCAGCGAGGGGGCAATTTGTGGTGACAGAGTTCCAGTGGGGCTCTCAGGGCACCGTGAGTGCCCGTGCTAATTCCCACAGCTGCCCCACCTGACAGTGGGCAGCTGCAATGTTTGGGGACCAGTTCTTTGAGGTCAAGAGGAGGTGAGTGTACCCCATGCCCCAGCGCATGTGCGCATTGTGTGTTTGCTGCTGAGGCAGCCAGGGGGCCCTTTGAGAGATCCCCCTTAGAGCCCTGACATTTCTGGACAGAGGGCATTTTGAGCCCTATGAGGAAGGCCAGTTGGCCTGGGGGTCATTTCAGGGTATGCTAAGGTGCTGCGTGCACTTTATCTGTGTTACAGTGGTGCGCTGCCAAATGTGATGTAGGCACCATGATTATTGCATAATGTGTTTATGCCTATGATGGTTTATGCTGGTGAGGCCTAATGCGTAATGTGTTTATGCTAATGAGGTTTGGGCCTAATGTGATTTATTGCTTAATCTCATGCTATGATATTTTAGGAGGGTGTCTAATGCTAATGTGTTAATGCTTAGGTCACTATGGTACCAGTAGGTACTGGTTGTGTTTTATATTTACTTACCTGTCCTGTATATAATCCCCTGTGAATATTGCCTAGTGCCAGTTGGCACAGTGTAAATGTGTGATTATGTTTCTAATGTGTTTATGATAATACAAAGGCTATTTTTATATAACCTTGTGTGGAGTTCCTTTTGTGGTGTGCCTAGTGTGTTGCTGCTGTGTGAGTGTGTTGCGCAAACGCTTTACACATTGCCTCTGGGATAAGCCTGACTGCTCGTGCCAAGCTACCAAGGGGGTGAGCAGGGGTTATCTTCAGCGTGTAACTCCCTTGCCCTGACTAGAATGGTGGTTTCTGCCTGGCTTAGGGGCAAGCCCTAGCCAACCAGAAATCCCAATTCTAACAGCGGTGCATTGCTTTTTTTCTGCCTGCTACGTAATGCTGCTCATCCTGTGGTTCAGCCTAGCCCCCCACAATTATGGCTGTTCCGTGAACGAATGCAGCAGCTTTTTGGATGCTTATCGTTAGCCACTTTGGGCATCAGTTATCGGCTCAACTTCGCCAAATGCCTACTTCCCCTGCGTGTAACCTGTGCTCTACAGTCGCCGGTGCCCCTTCAATTGGGCCCTGGAAATATGCCTCTCCAGTACATCTCTCGTTGACCTGGATTATGAACTGTTGGTGGGTCCGTTGTTGGCCCACGATCAGGACTCTTCCGTGGACGACCGTTTGATGTATGCAGCTACTCTTGGAGTTCTAGCTGGTTTGAGTACCTGTGCTTCTGCGCAGCGCGTCTTACAGCAGAGTGTCATCAAGTTTCACGCAGGTTGCCGTCTAATGCTCCTCGACGCACAGGATTATGAGGAGCACGTCTGTTCATTCGCGTTGCTTGACTGGATGGCAACCCTCTTTGGAGGAAGGGGTGCGGATGCAGTTTTGGAACTGATCGCCTTCTGCAGTACAGGTGATCCTTTCGCTTTTGTTGGACAGTCATAGTCTGACTTGGGGCACCACCTACAAGGCGGTCTTTTGCTATTTTTAGCCGCAACTTCTGAAAGCTTTTCCATACATTTTTTCTTTTTATTCTAAAAAAATAAAAATAAATATTTTTGATTTTTAATTTGGGTTTGTGGCAAATAGCTTTGGCTCTGCTTACCAACATGTTCTCCTAGCATCAGTGCTACTGACCTGGCCAAGGGGAGGGTGTCACGTGGCCGGTGGGGGCATTGTCGACATCACTAAGTTAGAATGAGCCCTTCAGCCATGATTCAGCTTTGCACACGTTACTAGCTGCTTTTATTTTGCAACGACTCTGTCCTTGCTTTTCACATCGGAACTGTTCGCTGTGTTCTTTCTCTGCCTGTTCCTGGAGTTTAGTCTGAACATTGTGAGCAAGGTCGATAAATAATGCCCCTTGTTGTTCATTTCTTGTCAGGCCCTAGCACTTAGACACAACATACCAATGCAGCTGGTGGGAGACTAGCATTTTGATATTACGGGGATGTACGCATGAAAAACACACACTTGGAGAGGGACCTTTCCAGGGAGATGAGCAATGTGGTTCCTGCGATGTAGATATACCATCTAGGCACTAAGGTATGGGGTCTGCTGATAAAACCCAGAGATCTTTTGTCATATGATAATACCAATTCCTAGCAAGGGGAGGGAGGTTAATCTGAACTTTTCTTCCTCTCTATTGTCTTTTCATTATGACATCTCCCTTCATGATATATGGCCTTGTTGCTATGTTGACAATATTTGTATTATGCATTTTTCTACTTGTTGTGGCACGTATACTGCATTATAGAGCACGATAGTTCAAATAAATATTCCAAACTATTTCGTGTCTCTGTCAGACTTTATTGTGGACATAAACAAGAGTGCGTGCAAAACGGTTTTGCCACGTTACCGTGATTCCTGAGAGAGTCGGGAGTGTTGTGTTCTGGGATGTCTAATCATTTGCTTCTCTGTGAGTGTGTAGGAGAGTGAGTGAGACACTATAGCTAGTCGGTCCTGCGCTTGTGGGCACGAAGGTGGTGGGAAGGCTTAGCCCCTATACAGCGAGGTCCCATAATCCTGTGCATAGTTCTGTGTATGTGCAGAATCCCTGCAACAACTAAAAGAATGTCATTTTGGGTATCAATATACATATATATATTGTTATATGTTATTCAATTGGACATCAAGAGCAGATTGTTATATGTTATTCAATTGGACATCAAGAGCAGATTGCTCTTGATGTCCAATTGAATAACATATAACAATATATATATATGTAAATTGATACACAAAATGACATTCTTTTAGTTGTTGCAGGGATTCTGCACATACACAGAACTATGCGCAGGATTATGGGACCTCGCTGTATAGGGGCTAAGCCTTCCCACCACCTTAGTGCCCACAAGCCCAGGACCGACTAGCTATAGTGTCTCACTCGCTCTCCTACACACTCACAGAGAAGCAAATGATTAGACACCCCAGAACACAACACTCCCGACTCTCTCAGGAATCACGGTAACGAGGCAAAACCCTTTCGCACGCACTCTTGTTTATGTCCACAATAAAGTCTGACAGAGACACAAAATAGACTATTGTGCTCTATAATGCAATATATGTGCCACAACAAGCAGAAATATATATATATTCATTGAAAAAAACCATAGGTTTCAGGGACGTTATAGTTAGGGCTGACATTTCACTCGTACAAAATCAGAGAAATTCGGCCGTTATAACTCGCGCCCCTGCAATGCACTGCTGATAACGTCACATATTACATCACTCATGACATGGTCAGTGACATCACTGATGACATCTCAAATGACATCACTGATGACATCATCCAGTGACAGAGTGTTTCTAAATAGTTTAAGAATGTTATGTATATATACGCCAAGGTGTATTGAAGAATGAGTGGGTGTATAAGTGTCTGAATGGATGATTTAGTAGGTGCGTGACTGACTGTATAAGTGAGTGATTAAACGTGTCTTAGTGAATGCATGGGAGAATGACTAATCTGTGTGAATGTCTGTATCAGTCTGTCAGTTGGTATGTAAGTGGCAGCATGAGTGCTTTGTGGCTGCATGAGTGTGTATATGGGTTAATGATTGGTTGTCTGAGTACCTGTATGGGTGTCTGAGTGTGTGTGTGGGTGGGTGGGGTGTGTGACTCCCTGCAAGGATGTGTGAGTAGGTGTTTCAGTGAGTGTATGGGTTCATTAGTGCGTGTGTGAGGGGCTGTATGGGTTCATGAGTGCATCTGCAAGAGGCTGTATAGGTGAGTGAGTGTACATATGGCTGTGTCGGTGAGTGAGTGGATGACTCAGTGGTATATATGAGTAACTAAATACGTGAAAGGCAGTATATGTGAGTGTTGGAGTATATAAGTGACTATATGTGAGAGTGACTGATTGTGAGAGTGGCTGTATGGACAAGTGTGTACTTGTGTGAATGATTGTATAAGAGAGTAACTATGCGTTAGTATCTGTATGAATAAGTGAGGTGGTGTGTGTATAACTGTATAGGTGAGTAAATGGCAATGTGATTGATTCTTTGCGTGACTGAGTAGGTGTGTGAGTAACTCTATGGGTGAGTGGCGGTGTGTGAGTGTCTGTATGGGTATATGATAGCATATATCAGTGGCTGTTTGGATGAGTGATTGCGTGAATGAGTAACTGCATGGGTTAGTGAGTGGATGTGTGTGTAGACCTATGAATGAGTAAGTGGGTATCTACTAATTAGTATTGGTGTGTCTATGGTATTGAGATTGGTTGTCTGTATTTTAGAGTGGGTGTATGAAAGGTTATATTAGGGTGTGACGAGGTGCATCAGAGATTAAGTGGATGATGTCATCAGTAATGTCATCAGTGATGTCATTTGAGATGTCATCAGTGATGTCATCAGTGATGTCACTGACCATGTCATGAGTGATGTAATATGTGACATCATCAGCAGTGCATTGCGGGGGCGCGAGTTATAGTTAGCTCAGCTAACTATAACGGCCGAATTTCTCTGGTTTTGTACGAGTGAAATGTCAGACTAACTATAACGTCCCTGAAACCTATGGTTTTTTCAATGAATTTCCAAGGTTTTTTTAAATGCTAATCCCTACCTATAACGTCCCTGATACCTGTGGTTTTTTCAGTGAATTTCTAAGGTTTTTTAAATGCTAATCCCTAACTATAATGTCCCTGAAACCTGTGGTTTTTTCAGTGAATTTCTAAGGTTTTTAAATGCCAAACTATAACTTCCTTGAAACCTCTGTTTTTTTCAGTGAATTTCTAAGGTTTTTAAATGCTAATTTCTCACTTTGCTTACATAGGTAGGACATGTGCATAAAGAGGATGCAAGGCGCAGAAAGAAGCAAGAGAAGTGCAGAAAGAGGCAAGAAAGGTGCAGAAAGAGGAAGAAAGGTGCAGAAAGAAGCAAGAGATGTGCAGAAAGAACCCACAGAGGTGCAGAAAGAGGTCTACTTTGACTGTACCTTACAACAGACTCATACAAAGAAGCCTAATCACTAATCAGTCTCCCAAGATGTCTTAAAGCTCACTTTTCTCTTGAAGGTTCAATTTTAATCGACTGCTCAGAATGTTAGGCCTACCTAATATAAAACAGCAATCCTAAGCATATCACTGTTGTTAGTCTGACCAAGTTTGTGAAGGTATGCATGCGTGTCTATGCTTTTACCTAGTGACATGTTAAATAAAAATAAACATACAAATGCTTAAATACCTGTGTTTCAAACAGTATACTCTGTAAATTTGTGTACAAAAAGGTGTATGCATTTCTTTCTGCTTACAATACAGGGCACATGGGTATTCAATAGTATATTTGAGGGGCTCTATAACACATATATACATAAGACATGTCTGCCTGTGCAACCGAATGACAGAGGAGAACTGAGAAGATTTGACCACCTATAGGAGAAGTTACCCACTTTTTAAGCTACCATCTTCAGATGCATAACACATGTAAGAATACATATACAAGTAGACATATACCTCAGTCACGAGAGCACGCAGACTTTTAAACTTGACAGCTTGCACTTCCAATTTGAGTACAAAAAGAGGTGAGAAAAGTACAGAAAGAAGCAAGAGAGTTGCAGAAACAGGCAAAAGAGGTGCAGAAAGTGGGAACAGGGGTGCAGACAGAGGCAAGAGAGGTGTAGAAAGAGGGTTACAGAAAGAGGCAAGAGGGGTGCAGAAAGTTGCAAGAGAGGTGCAGAAAGAAGCAAGAGCAGTGCAGTAAGAACCAACAGAGGTACAGAAAGAGGTAAGAGGGGTACAGGAAGAGGCAACAGAAGTGCAGAAAGAAGCAAAAGAGGTGGAGAAAGAGGCAAGAGGGGTGGAAACAGAGGCAAGAGAGGTGCAGAAAGAGGGAAGAGGGGTACAGAAAGAGGCAAGAGGGGTGCAAAAATTTGCAAGAGAGGTACAGAAAGAAGCAAGAGCAGTGCAGAAAGAACCAACAGAGTTGCAGAAGTAGACAAGAGGGGTGCAGCAAGAGGCAAGAGAAGTGCAGAAAGAAGCAACAGAGGTGTAGAAGGAGGCAAGAGATCTGCAGAAAGAGGCAAGAGAGTTGCAGAAACAGGCAAAAGAGGTGCAGAAAAAGGTAACAGAGATGCCGAAAGAGGCAAGAGAGGTGCAGAAAGAGGGAAGAGGGGTGCAGAAAGAGGCAAGAGGGGTTCAGAAAGAAACAAGAGAGGTGCATATAGAAGCAAGAGAAGTGCAGAAAGAAGCAACATAGGTGCAGAAAGAGGCAAGAGGGGTGCAGCAACAGAAGTGCGGAAAGAAGCAACAGAGGTGCAAAAGGAGGCATGAGAAGCACAGAAACAGGCAAGAGAGTTGCAGAAACTGGCAAAAGAGGTGCAGAAAGAAGCAAGAGCACTGCAGAAAGAACCAACAGAGGTGCAGAAGGAGGCAAGAGGGGTGCAGAAAGAGGCAAGAGGGGTGCAGAAATTTGCAAGAAAGGTGCAGAAAGAAGCAAGAGCAGTGCAGAAAGAACCAACAGAGGTACAGCAATAGACAAGAGGGGTGCAGAAAGAGGCAAGAGAAGTGCAGAAAGAAGCAACAGATGTGCAGAAGGAGGCAAGATAAGTGTAGAAAGAGGCAAGAGAGGTACAGAAAGAGGCAAGAAGAGTGCAGAAAGAAGCAACAGAGTTGCAGAAAGAGGCAAGAGGGGCGCAGAAAGAGGCAAGAGAAGTGCAGAAATAAGCAACAGAGGTGCAGAAGGAGGCAAGAGAAGTGCAGAAAGAAGCAATAGAGGTGCAGAAAGAGGCAAGAGGGGTGCAGCAAGAAAAGTGCAGAAAGAAGCAACAGAGTTGCAGAAAGAGGCAAGAGGGACGCAGAAAGAGGCAAGAGAAGTGCAGAAATAAGCAACAGAGGTGCAGAAGGAGGCAAGAGAAGTGCAGAAAGAAGCAACAGAGGTGCAGAAAAAAGCAAGAGGGGTGCAAACAGAGGCAAGAGAGGTACAGAAAGAGGGAAGAGGGGTGCAGAAATTTGCAAGACAGGTGCAGAAAGAAACAAGAGCAGTACAGAAACAACCAAGAGTGGTGCAGAAAGAAGCAACAGATGTGCAGAAAGAGGCAAGCGGGGTACAGAAAGAGGCAAGAGAAGTGCAGAAGGAAGCAACAGAGGTGCAGAAAGAGGCAAGAAAAGTGCAGAAAGAGGCAAGAGAGTTGCAGAAACAGGCAAAAGAGTTGCAGAAACAGGCAAAAGAGGCGCAGAAAGAAGCAAGAGCAGTGCAGAAAGAACCAAAAGAGGTGTAGAAGCAGGCAAGAGGGGGCAGAAATAGGCAAGAGGGGTACAGAAATTTACAAGAGATGTACAGAAAGAAGCCAGAGCTTGCAGAAAGAAACAACAGAGGTGCAGAAGGAGGCAAGAGGGCTACAGAAAGAGGCAAAAGAAGTGCAGAAGCAAGCAAAAGAGGGGCAGAAAGAAGCAAGAGGGGTGCAGAAAGAGGGAAGAAGGGTGCAGAAAGAGGCAAGAGGGGTGCAGAAAGAAGCAAGAGAGGTGTAGAAAGAAGCAAGAGAAGTGCATAAAGAAGCAACAGAGGTGCCGAAAGAGGCAAGAGGCATTCAGAAAGAGGCAATAGAAGTGGAGAAGGAAGCAGCAGAGGTGCAGAAAGAGGCAAGAAAAGTGCAGAAAGAGGCAAGAGAGTTTCAGAAACAAGCAAAAGAGGTGCAGAAAGAGGGAACAGGGGTGCACACAGAAGCAAGAGAAGTGCCGAAAGAGGCAAGAGGCATGCAGAAAGAGGCAATAGAAGTGGAGAAGGAAGCAGCAGAGGTGCAGAAAGAGGCAAGAAAAGTGCAGAAAGAGGCAAGAGAGTTTCAGAAACAAGCAAAAGAGGTGCAGAAAGAGGGAACAGGGGTGCACACAGAGGCAAGAGAAGTGCAGAAAGAGGCAGGAGGGGTGCAGAAAGAGGCACGAGAGGAGCAGAAAGAGGCAAGAAAGGTGCACACAGAGGCACAAGGGGTGCAGAAATTTGCAAGAGAGGTGCAGAAAAAAGCAAGAGAAGTGCAGAAGGAAGCAACAGAGATGCAGAAAGAGGCAAGAGGGGTGCATAAAGAGTCAAGAGAAATGCAGAAATAAGCAACAGAGGTGCAGAAAGAGGCAAGAGAAGTGCAGAAAGAAGCAACAGAGGTGCAGAAAGAGGCAAGAAGGGTGCAGACAGAGGCAAGAGAGGTGCAGAAAGAGGGAAGAGGGGTGCAGACATTTGCAAGACAGGTGCAGAAAGAAACAAGAGCAGTGCAGAAACAACCAAGGGAGGTGCAGAAAGAGACAAGAGAGGTGCAGAAAGAGGGAAGAGGGGTGCAGAAAGAGGCAAGAGGGGTGCAGAAAGAAGCAACAGAGGTGCAGAAAGAGGCAAGAGAGGTGCAGAAAGAGGCAAGTGAAGTGCAGAAAGAGGCAAGAGAAGTGCTGAAAGAAGCAACAAAGGTGCAGAAAGAAGCAAGAGAAGTGATGAAACAGACAAGAGAGTTGCAGAAAGAAAAGAGAGGTGCAGAAAAAAAGCAAGAGAAGCGCAGAAAGAGGCAAGAGAAGTGCAGAAAAAGGAAGAAAGGTACAGAAAGAAGCAAGATAAATGCAGAAAGAGGCAAGAGAGGTGCAGAAACAAGCAAGAGTGGTTTGCACACCATTAGTACCGACATTTAGCAATATGTAAGAGGTGACCATTCTAGGTTTGCAAAGGGCCTTCCACCACGCTATACCACTTGTCGCTGCATTTTTGGTAGCGTTTGAGCCGTTTGAGCTAGAAACAAGGTTTTTTTTGTTCAAATCTGCAGATTATGCAGCAGATGATGGATTTTGTGGCAAATGCGGAAAATGTATAATAGTGCGCATGTTGGTGCAGCCAAACAGTCGCATAATTCCAGTGGCCCTGCTCATACCTCTGACTAGGTCCAGAAGTGCTCGTCAGTGGTTCCTTCTTTTTTTTGTCTGATTGAGTTTATAGTTTAGCTTCTATGGAAACGAGGAAGACTAAACCTGAGGTTACCACTCCACAACACAGACTACAATACCACATAATTACTCTCCATAACTCATAATCCCACTCTACATAATTCCTATACACTAAATACCACATACTTTCTATCCACATAATTTCAATACACACAACATACATCCACTCCACTCCAAAAAACATTAGTAAAAAACTTTTACATTTACAATGCCAAGAGCTCTAACTCTCGCAAATGCGAGACCTATTACATTGCAAATGCTTCTTTAACTAGTAGTCGCATTTGCAGAGTGGTGGAGAAAGAGGGCTGGGCCTCTGACCAGCGCTCAGGAATTCCACTGCATAGGACTTACACGAGGTACTAGGAGGGCTTCTTGGCCTCCAAAGTACCTCAGGAGTAAAGTGGACTTCATCCCCCAACCAGTACTTTGCCAGGAGGTGCATTTGCAGAGTAGTGGAGAAAGAGGATCGTGGTCTCCAAAGACCTCTTAGCAATCCCACTGTGTGGGACTTACTGGAGGTAACAGGATGGGTAGTTGGCTCCCAAGGACAACCTTGGGGGCCAACTACCCCTCCTATTACCTCCAGTAAGTCCCACACAGCAGCATTGGTAAGTTCTCAAAGCAGGCCACGCCCCCTTTGCCCACCAGTCTGCAAATGCGCTCCCTGGCGTGCTCTTGGATGGGGATTAAAGTCCCCTTTGCTGCTGGGGGTCGTTAGGGGCCCACTAGCTTACCTGACACCTCCAGTAAGCCCCAGATAGTAGGATTGCTGAGACTCGACACAGGCTATGCCCCCTTTCTCCACCACTCTGCAAACGCACCTCCTGGCATGCTCTTGGTTGGGAGATGAAGTCCCCTTGCCTCCTGAGGGTCCCTGGGGGCCAACTAGCCCTCCTCCTATCTCTAGTGAGCCCCACACAGATTGATTTCTGAGAGTGGTCCGAGGCCACACTCCCTTTTTACACCACTCTGCAAATGCGCCTCCGGGCGCACTGCTGCTTGATGGACGAAGTACACTTTAGTCCTGCGGTCCTCAGGACACAAGAGGACCTCATTGCACCACCAGCAGTGCGCTAAGAGGCGTGTTTGCAGAGTGATGTAAAAAGGGGCGTGACCTCTAACCACCTCTCAGTAATCCCACTGTGTGGGCTTACTGGAGGTAAGAGATGGGCTTGTTGGCCCCTAAGGACCATCAGTAGGGAAGGGGACTTCATCCCCTAACATAGAATGTGCCAGGAGACGCGTTTGCAGAGTAGTAGTGAAAGGGGCGGGGCTTCCACGAGTTGCGTTGCTTCGTTTTTTTTCATTTTGGGAAGGGAGGCCATCCCCTGGGGCCAGACCCACTTTTCATTTTTTTTTAAAACATACAAAGGGAGGGGGGCGTGGGCCCCCCTCCCAAGGCCTATTCTGGCCCAGGGGACCCCATCCCTCGGGGCTAGGTCTTTCCTTATATGTTTTTTTAAGGGGAGGTGGGCCGTGTGGCCCCCTCTCCAGGCTGATTTCGGCCCCAGGGACCCCATCCCCGGGGCCTAGCCCAAACTTTTTTTTATGCTGCCCCCCTTCCCTGGGCCTCTTTTGGCCTTGGGGACCCCATCCCCTGAAGGCCTGCCCTGCTTTTTATATTAATAGTTTTGGAGGGGGGCTGTGTGGCCCCCCTCCTGTGGCCAATTTTGGCCCCGGGGACCCCATCCCCGGGGCCCGGCCTTATTTAAAAAAAAATAATAATAATTAAAAGAGGGAGGGGGGCCAAGTGGCACCCTCCTGGGCCATATTTGGTCCCGGAGACACCATTCCCAGGGGCTAGGTCTTTCCTTATGTTTTTTTTAAGGGGAGGGGGGCAGTGTGGCCCCCTCCCCAGGCCGATTTTGGCCCCGGGGGATGGGGTCCTAGCCCAAACTTTTTTTCTGCTGCCACCCTTCCCTGGGCCTCTTTTGGCCTCGGGGACCCCATCCCCCGAGGCCTGCCCTGCTTTTTATATTAATAGTTTTGGAGGGGGCTGCGTGGCCCCACTCCTGTGGCCAGTTTTGGCCGCGGGGACCCCATCCCCGGGGGCCCGGCATTATTTAAAAAAAAAAATTAAAAGAGGGAGTGGGGCAAAGTGGCCACCCTCCTGGGCCATATTTGGCCCCAGGGACCCTGTCTCCTGGGGCCTAGCCTCAGCATTGTGGCCCACGGGGGAGCCCCAATGCCCCCACGGTCCCTGCCGGCTCAAACCCTCCCTGTTGCATTGTGGGATATGTAGTCAAATATTTAAACTAAAAGTGAGAACATTTATAATTACCCCTATTATTAATAAAAAAATACCTTAAAATCACCCTATTTGTGTGTATTACATCAACTAATCTTGAAAAAATATCTAATATTTACAAATCACATATGGAGATTTGTAAATATTAGATATTTTTTGGTGATATAGGATATATTCAAATCGTTTCCCTTTGAAGTTGTGAATAAACAAATTGCTTAAAACGTAAGGATGGTTTATTAGAGTAGATAGCAGTTAGTCATTTAAATGTATGTAAAGGCACTGAATAAATCTTATATATAAAAAAATATAGATATATATATAAAAAAGTAGAATAATAATTTTGTAAGATTAGTTGATGTAATACACACAAATAGGGTGATTTTAAGGTATTTTTTTATTAATAATAGGGGTAATTATAAATGTTCTCACTTTTAGTTTAAATATTTGACTACATATCCCACAATGCAACAGGGAGGGTTTGATTGAAAATGATGATGTCAGAGATCACATGTTGTTGGGAAAGCGTATTAATTGGAGGATTCAAAAGTAACATGTTAACCGTGATCAAGTAAACTGTGTTTACGAAACGCGTCGGTTGTTCCTCTAACTGGATACTTTGTGGAAAATAAACTAATTGGAGAAGACGATACTTTGTGAGTGCGGTTTCTGTAATCCGGAAGGATTAATGTGGATGTAATTAATACGGCGGGGCTCTGCCTTGGAACTTGCACCGGATTGAGAGCGCCAGGGGTCCGTACGAACTCGAGCCAGGAGGGAGTAATATATATATATATATATATATATCCAAAACAAAGGTTAGCCCTCAAGAAAAGAAGCCGCAGGCAGAACAATGTTTCATCTGTTTAATGGAGCCAACTTGCCAGCAGACTGCGACATGAACACAGGCATCAAGTTCATGAGCCGCCAGACGCTTTTCGGGAACTCCGGTTCCCTTTCTCAATGGCTGTGCAACTGCTTAACTACAGATGGCTTTCCCCGCACATAAATCCTTTCCAGGGCCCTGCCCCTGTGGGCGTGGCCAACAGGCCTTCTGGTACCTGTAGTGCGGTGGCAGTATTCTCGAGTGAGTCCATCTGTGGTGGCAGAAATAAAATGTTAATAAAACCCAAGTGGGCGATGCCAAGTCCAATAAACACTCTGCCTTGCTTTTCAGTTGACAACAATGAAAACTGCCTCCATACACTGGCACCAGCATGACGCCAGTATCGGTCCGCTTCCATGCGGTGGGCTTCTCTTCGCGGCTGGGCTCAGCCGCTCAATATCCAAAACAAAGGTTAGCCCTCAAGAAAAGAAGCCGCAGGCAGAACAATGTTTCATCTGTTTAATGGAGCCAACTTGCCAGCAGACTGCGACATGAACACAGGCATCAAGTTCGTGAGCCGCCAGACGCGTTTCGGGAACTCCGGTTCCTTTTCTCAATGGCTGTGCAACTGCTTAACTACAGATGGCTTTCCCCGCACATAAATCCTTTCCAGGGCCCTGCCCCTGTGGGCGTGGCCAACAGGCCTTCTGGTACCTGTAGTGCGGTGGCAGTATTCTCGAGTGAGTCCATCTGTGGTGGCAGAAATAAAATGTTAATAAAACCCAAGTGGGGCGATGCCAAGTCCAATAAACACTCTGCCTTGCTTTTCAGTTGACAACAATGAAAACTGCCTCCATACACTGGCACCAGCATGACGCCAGTATCGGTCCGCTTCCATGCGGCGGGCTTCTCTTCGCGGCTGGGCTCAGCCGCTCAATATCCAAAACAAAGGTTAGCCCTCAAGAAAAGAAGCCGCAGGCAGAACAATGTTTCATCTGTTTAATGGAGCCAACTTGCCAGCAGACTGCGACATGAACACAGGCATCAAGTTCGTGAGCCGCCAGACGCGTTTCGGGAACTCCGGTTCCCTTTCTCAATGGCTGTGCAACTGCTTAACTACAGATGGCTTTCCCCGCACATAAATCCTTTCCAGGGCCCTGCCCCTGTGGGCGTGGCCAACAGGCCTTCTGGTACCTGTAGTGCGGTGGCAGTATTCTCGAGTGAGTCCATCTGTGGTGGCAGAAATAAAATGTTAATAAAACCCAAGTGGGGCGATGCCAAGTCCAATAAACACTCTGCCTTGCTTTTCAGTTGACAACAATGAAAACTGCCTCCATACACTGGCACCAGCATGACGCCAGTATCGGTCCGCTTCCATGCGGCGGGCTTCTCTTCGCGGCTGGGCTCAGCCGCTCAATATCCAAAACAAAGGTTAGCCCTCAAGAAAAGAAGCCGCAGGCAGAACAATGTTTCATCTGTTTAATGGAGCCAACTTGCCAGCAGACTGCGACATGAACACAGGCATCAAGTTCGTGAGCCGCCAGACGCGTTTCGGGAACTCCGGTTCCCTTTCTCAATGGCTGTGCAACTGCTTAACTACAGATGGCTTTCCCCGCACATAAATCCTTTCCAGGGCCCTGCCCCTGTGGGCGTGGCCAACAGGCCTTCTGGTACCTGTAGTGCGGTGGCAGTATTCTCGAGTGAGTCCATCTGTGGTGGCAGAAATAAAATGTTAATAAAACCCAAGTGGGGCGATGCCAAGTCCAATAAACACTCTGCCTTGCTTTTCAGTTGACAACAATGAAAACTGCCTCCATACACTGGCACCAGCATGACGCCAGTATCGGTCCGCTTCCATGCGGCGGGCTTCTCTTCGCGGCTGGGCTCAGCCGCTCAATATCCAAAACAAAGGTTAGCCCTCAAGAAAAGAAGCCGCAGGCAGAACAATGTTTCATCTGTTTAATGGAGCCAACTTGCCAGCAGACTGCGACATGAACACAGGCATCAAGTTCGTGAGCCGCCAGACGCGTTTCGGGAACTCCGGTTCCCTTTCTCAATGGCTGTGCAACTGCTTAACTACAGATGGCTTTCCCGCACATAAATCCTTTCCAGGGCCCTGCCCCTGTGGGCGTGGCCAACAGGCCTTCTGGTACCTGTAGTGCGGTGGCAGTATTCTCGAGTGAGTCCATCTGTGGTGGCAGAAATAAAATGTTAATAAAACCCAAGTGGGGCGATGCCAAGTCCAATAAACACTCTGCCTTGCTTTTCAGTTGACAACAATGAAAACTGCCTCCATACACTGGCACCAGCATGACGCCAGTATCGGTCCGCTTCCATGCGGCGGGCTTCTCTTCGCGGCTGGGCTCAGCCGTTCAATATCCAAAACAAAGGTTAGCCCTCAAGAAAAGAAGCCGCAGGCAGAACAATGTTTCATCTGTTTAATGGAGCCAACTTGCCAGCAGACTGCGACATGAACACAGGCATCAAGTTCGTGAGCCGCCAGATGCGTTTCGGGAACTCCGGTTCCCTTTCTCAATGGCTGTGCAACTGCTTAACTACAGATGGCTTTCCCCGCACATAAATCCTTTCCAGGGCCCTGCCCCTGTGGGCGTGGCCAACAGGCCTTCTGGTACCTGTAGTGCGGTGGCAGTATTATATATATATATATATTATCTACTGGCGGTCGCCAGTAGATAGTTATAGTTAGGACCTATTTTCCATAGGAAATCCGCAACATTCTATTTGAAATAACTCTTGCGTCGGTTGACGAATCTTCGCGAAATTTTCAAACTTTATGGCCCGCTCCGGTCCGCTCCTACCCTGAAAGTTTCGGCGTGCTTCGTCAAGCGGGGGCCGAGAAAAAAGGGGGGTCCCAAAACGTGTTTTCCCCATTCATTTTCCCATAGGAAACTTTAGCCACGGCTACAGCCCGAACTGCTGAACGGAATTACACAAAATTTGGCAAAGAGGTAGTTCTTGGTTCAGAAAGAACCCTTTTGTTAAATGGTGTAAATCCGTTCAGTAGTTGCTGAGAAAATCAAAAGTAAAAACACATATATATCTGGGCGGAGCCTAACCACACATGTCATCGTGAGATCTGATTGGCTGTCAGCACTTCTTCCTGGAATTGCTGGCAGCCATCTTGGGACCAATATAAATGATAGTACCCCATTGAAATGCATTGTAGTGAATCGAAGATTTTGAGGGTTACCAAAAGGAGAACTATAAAGGGTGATAACAGACTTTAGTTACATTAGAATTCATTTGTTGATGGTACCATACTAATTTCAGGAATTGTGGTGTGTTCTAAGGTGATTTTACCCTGTGAAAAACCTTCTGCTGGGATAGCATGAATCATGTTTGAGAGAAAACTATTTTCACATGCTTGTCCCATACAGTTTTGGAAGGTGCTCCAGAAGCTAAAATGAGAGCATATTTTCTGTAAATTCACATTATCTTTCTCAGTCATGTGAGAATGAAGTCTGACATTCTCAGTAAAATATGTACATCCAACAATGGCAGAGACTGTCAGTTGATTCCTTTGTGTTCTACTGCAGCTTCCCAGAATGTTCTAAAGAACAACTAGAGTGCTAACAGCCTTACTTATGACAAAAGTATGGCACACCTGAAGCCATCTTGATTGGAATAAACTGGTAACACTTAAAACATTTAATTTAAAAAGGAACAAAATGATGGGGTTCATTTTGTCATAGAAATTATGGTTAGTGCTGTAGAAAGAAAAATTAGGACATGTTTCAAGTGTGATCTCAAATATCTTCCTGTTATATTTCAACAGGAGCAGCCTGTCAGTTGCTGCCTTTGTGTTCTACTGCAGCTTCCCAGAGTGTTCTAAAGAACAACTAGAGCGCAAACAGTCTTACTTATGACAAAAGTATGGCACACCTGAAGCCATCTTGATTGGAATAAACTGGTAACACTTAAAACATTTAATTTAAAAAGGAACAAAATGAGGGGGTTCATTTTGCCATAGAAATTATGGTTAGTGCTGTAGAAAGAAAAATTAGGACATGTTTTAAGTGAGATCTCAAATATCTTCCTGTTATATTTCAACAGGAGCAGCCTGTCAGTTGATGCCTTTGTGTTCTACTGCAGCTTCCCAGAGTGTTCTAAAGAACAACTAGAGTGCTAACAGCCTTACTTATGACAAAAGTATGGCACACCTGAAGCCATCTTGATTGGAATAAACTGGTAACACTTAAAACATTTAATTTAAAAAGGAACAAAATGAGGGGGTTCATTTTGCCATAGAAATTATGGTTAGTGCTGCAAAAAGAAAATTTAGGGCATGTTTTAAGTGAGATCTCAAATCCTCTTCTATTTCATTAGAAAATTCTGACATGCAGACTGAAACAATCACTTTCAATACCAGCAGTAGACTTCCAGTTAACTCCTTGGTGAGCAGTAGCTTTACTACAGTGATCTAATGAACAACTAGAGTGGTAACATTCTGAATTTATGGCAAATGTGTGACACATCTGAATGCCTTCTTGATGGAATCAAAGTAAAAAACTGAAAGCATTTCCTACTGAGGAGACTGTAGTAAATGAGGAAATTAGGAAACTTCATAACAAATAAGTCTCCCAAGATGGCCACCAGAGAAAAAAGAGCCCAAATGTAGCACAAATATCACCCAGAGGTAGCCCACGTATAGCCCAATGACAGAAGTGTCCAAAACACTTTTTATTTTTTGTTTTTTTCCAGTTTTATATAGTGCAGACTGGTCAGGTATTGGAGTGCTTTACATGAGCATTGGTTACATCACACAAGGACAAATTCATGTTGGTTGACCCCTACACTATCCAAACACCACTGCACTACCCTAAACCCTAAAACACTACCCCCAGCACGACCCCCTTCACTACCCAAACACAACTGCACTACCCTAAACTCAAAAACACTACCCCCAGCAGGACCCCCTACACTACCCAAACACCACTGCACTACCCTAAACCCTAAATCTACCCCCTATGCTACACAAATACCACTGCACTACCCTAAACCCTAAACCACTAGAACCCAGCATGACCCCCTACAGTACACAAACACCACTGCACTACCCTAAACCCTAAAACACTACCCCTACACTACACAAACACCATTGCACTACCCTAAACCCTAAAACACTACCCACAGCATGACCCCTACACTACACAAACACCACTGCACTACCCTAAACCCTAAAACACTACCCCAACACGACCCCCTACACTACCCAAACACCACTGCACTACCCTAAACCCTAAAACACTACCCCCAGCACGACTCCCAACACTACACAAACACCACTGGACTACCCTAAACCCTAAAACACTACCCCCAGCACGACTCCCTACACTACCTAAACACCACTGCGCTACACTAAACCCTAAATCTACCCCCAGCATGACCTCCCACACTACACAAACACCACTGCACTACCCTAAAACACTACCCCCAGCACGACCCCCTACACTACCCAAACACAACTGCACTACCCTAAACCCTAAAACACTACCCACAGCATGACCCCTACACTACACAAACACCACTGCACTACCCTAAACCCTAAAACACTACCCCCTACACTACACAAACACCACTGCCCTACCCTAAACCCTAAAACACAACCCCCAGCATGACCCCCTACACTACACAAACACCACTGCACTACCCTAAACCCCCCTACACTATACAAACACCACTGCCATACCCTAAACCCTAAAACACTACCCCCAGCATGAACCCCTACACTACCCAAACACCACTGCACTACCCTAAACCTTAAAACACTACCCCCAGCACTACCCCTACACTACACAAACACCACTGCACTACCCTAAACCCTAAAACACTACCCCCTACACTACTCAAACACCACTGCACTAACATAAACCCTAACACACTACCCCCAGCACAACCCCGTACACTACACAAACACCACTGCACTACCCTAAACCCTAAAACACTACCCCCAGCACGACTCCCTACACTACCCAAACACCACTGCACTACCCTAAACCCTAAATCTACCCCCAGCACGACCCCCTACACTACCCAAACACCACTGCACTACCCTAAACCATAAAACACTACCCCCAGCATGACACCCTACACTACACAAACACCACTGCACTACCCTAAACCCTAAAACACTACCACCAGCATGACCCCCTACACTACTCAAACACCACTGCACTACCCTAAACCCTAAAACACTAACCCAGCATGACCCCCTACACTACCCATACACCACTGCACTACCCTAAAGCCTAAAACACTACCCCCAGCACGACCCCCTACACTACTGCACTACCCTAAACCCTAAAACACTACCCCAGCACGACCCCCTACACTACCCAAACACCACTGCACTACCCTAAACCCTAAAACACTACCCCCAGCACGACCCCCTACACCACCCAAACACCACTGCACTACCCTAAACCCTAGAAAAGAAACCCCCACCCCATGCCCAATCCCCTTACCTCTCACTCCTCGTGGTTCCTCTCTCCTCGTGGTTTCTGCTTCACGTCGTCTCTGAGGGGCGGTGCACGTCGTTGTGAGGAAACGGAACAGCCTCTGTTTCCTTACAACGACATGGATCGTCTACATGTTTTTAGAACGCATGGTCATTTACCATACATACCTTTACAACAAAATTCGTTGTAAAGGCATGCGTGGTAAATGACCATGCGTTCTAAAAATGCGTAGTAATGACTTCGTGATGTACAACGCATGCGTGGTAATGCATGCGTTGTAATGGTATCGCAAAGTAAAAAGTCGTTGTAACGACTGTTTACCGATCGAAGCTGGCCCCTGTTCTTCAGTGAGACGTTTATTTGATTAATTAGGAGGAAGGAATGTGTTTTTTTACCGAAAAGTGCATTCCCGGCTGTTGTATTGTGAAAGTGTCCGCGTGGCCTGGTTTCACTTCCGGTGAGAGAGTGGAAGAGTCTGTTTGGATCTAAAGGAGTTCTGTTGTTGGACGGGGCCGGCGCAACATGTCATCAGAAAACATAGCTAATGGAAAGCGTCCTCCCTGAAGTGTGGAGCAGTGCCATGAGAGGTCAACGAGTGTGCGTCCCACCGCAGTATGACCGTACCGCGTGACCCATGTGCCACCTCCAGAGTACGGGAGGCAGAAGCGGCATCGCAGGTCCTCTTGAAGACCGTTGTAGCGCTAATTCTACATTTTGGTACTAGGGCATTTTAACTTCGTTGTTCCTGCCAGATACAAAGAGAAGATCCTGTGTTATTCAGTGCCCTTGTTACCTTTTTTGTGGGTTGTGGTGCTTGTCACTTCGCTGCCCCGCCGGTGCACACGACTGGGCACCCCACCTCGTGTGCCATCTGCAGGGCCTCTGCCCTCGGATCACTGGTTTCGGTTTCTGGAGTGGCAACACAAACAGTTGCTCCCAAAGGACTAGCCTGAACACTTAGGTGAATATCCCCTGCACCAGCATTCCACGGAAATTCTTTCCTAGCTCTCCCACGTCAACGAGGACGTCATAATAGCACGGCTCCACTCGCGACACCGTATGATGTCATCGGAGCCATAAGAGAACCTCGTTGGCGTGCTGACGTCAGTTCCACCCATTTTTTCCGTGCCACCGAGGCAAACAGGGGACCGAGACATTTTCACATGTATACATAGTATAATAAATATATATATATTCACTGAAAAAACCAAAGGTTTCAGGCACGTTATAGTTAGAAATTAGCATTTAAAAAACCTTAGAAATTCACTGAAAAAACCATAGGTTTCAAGGGCGTTATAGTTAGTTGGACATTTCACTCGTACAAAACCATAGAAATTCCCCTGTTATAGTTAGTTCAGCTAACTATAACTCGCGCGCCCGCAATGCACTGCTGATGACGTCACATATTACATCACTCATGACATGGTCAGTGACATCACTCATGACATCACTGATGACATCTCAAATGACATCACTGATGACATCATCCAGTGAATGTGTGTTTTTCTGAAAATGAAATATGTTTTATATATGTATATCTCAAGGTCGATGGAAGAATAAATGGGTATATAAGTGTCTAAATGGATGATTTTGTTTTGTAAAATTGATTGTATAACTGACTAAGTGTATCTTAGTGAATACATGGGTTAGTGAGTAATGTTTAAATATGAAAATATCTGTATCAGTCTCTCACTTTGTGTATAAGTGGCTGCATGGGTTGGTGAGTAGCTACATGAGTGTCTATATGGGTTATTAGTTGGTTTTTTGAGTATCAGTATGAGTGTCTGAGTGTCTGTATGGTTCGGTGGGGGGTATTACTTAGTGCATAGATGCATGAATGAGTGACTCACTGTTTGTATGTGTTGAAGACAGCATGTGTGCAGGACTGTATAGGTGGATGAGTATGTGTATGGGTGTGTTAGTGAGTGAATGACTGTCTCAATAGTGTCTTTATGAGTAACTACATATGTTTTAAACTAGTATATGTGAGTATTGGTATATATAAGTGAGTATATGTGAGAGTGAGAGATTGGAAGAGTTCCTGTACAAATAAGTAGGTGTTTCTATAAGCGATTGTTTAAGAGAGTAAGTATGTGTAAGTTTCTGTAGAAGTAAGTGTGGTAGTGTGTGTATAACTGTATATGCAAGTAAATGGATGTTTGATACTTTGTTTGTATGTGTGACTATGTGTGTGAGTAACTCTATGGATGAGTGGCGGTGTGTAACAGGATGTATAGGTGTATGAGTACATATGATGAGTGAGTACATGTATGAGTGACTGTATAGGGACTGTTGGTGAATGAGTGGATGTGTGTGTAGATCTTGGAATTACTGAATAGGTGTGTTGTAACTGGTATTGGTATGTCCATTGTTTTGAAAATGTTAGTTTGTATTTTTGAGTGTGTGTATCAAAGGTTATATTAGGGTGAGAGGAGGTCTGCCACTCTATCACAAGGATGATGTCATCAGTGATGTCATCAGTGATGTCATTTGAGATGTCATCAGTGATGTCATGAGTGATGTCACTGACCATGTCATGAGTGATGTAATATGTGACGTCATCAGCAGTGCATTGCGAGCGCGCGAGTTATAGTTAGCTGAACTAACTATAACGGGGGAATTTCTATGGTTTTGTACGAGTGAAATGTCCAACTAACGATAACGCCCCTGAAACCTATGGTTTTTTCAGTGAATATATATATATATATATATATATATATATATACCTATGTTGCCAGTAGGTAGTTATAGTTAGGACCTAGTTTCCATGGACAAATATTTTTTTCATTGCTAATAATCTTGGCACTGTTTGATGAATCTTAACAAAATTTTCAAAACTAGTTTGCCACTCACTTCAGCTGCTGTCTTGAAAGTTTTCCATTAAACATTAAGCGGGGGCCGAGAAAAAGGGGGGGTCCCAAAATGTGTTTTCCCCCATGCAATTTCCTAATGGGATTTTAGACACAACTGCAGCCCGAACTGCTGGACAGAGTTGCACTAAATTTGGTAGAAAGTGACCCCTTCTTCAAAAAGAGCACTTTTGTGATTTGGTGTAAATTCGTTCAGTAGTTTTGGAGTTAAAAAGAGAAAACAAATGTGTATATCTAGGGATGTGAATCCTCCACAGATCTGACAGATTTCACGCTGAGATCTAATTGCTGACAACACTTCAACCAGGAAAGTGTTGGACTTCAGAGGGGTAAGATTTACTATTCCCACTCCAGTGTGTGCAACAGTAGGGAAAGTGTTGGACTTTGGAGCAATTAAATTTACTATTCCCACTCCAGTCTGTGCAACAGTGGAGAAAGCGTTGGACATCAGAAGGGTAAGATTTACTATTCCCACTCCAGTCTGGGCACCAGTAGGGTAATTAATGGGCTTTGGAGGGCTAAGATTTACTATTCCCACTCCCGTCCGTGCAACAGTAGGGAAAGTGTTGAGCTTTGGAGTGGCAAGATTTACTATTCCCACTCCAGACTGTGCAACGGTAGGGAAAGCTTTGGACTTTGGAGGGATCAAATTTACTATTCCCACTCCAGTCTGGGCAACAGTAGGGAAAGCATTGGATTTCAGAAGGGTAAGATTTACTATTCCCACTTCAGTCTATGCAGCAGTAGGGAAAGCGTTGGACTTTGAAGGGGTTAAACTTACTCTTCCCACTCCAGTCTACAACTAGGGATAGAACTTTCCTTCGAACACATTATATATTTGAACAACCCTATTAATTTAGAACAAATATAAAACTCTTAATATGAACATTAATAATTAACCAGAAAAATAATTTTATATGTATATATAAAAATAAAAGTAAACAATTTACATGATTATTAAACAATTTAAAAAATAATTATCAATTTAAAAATGTATTTATTTCGTCATTGCTTATTTAACTTCCCACACTATACTCCCAAACACCTAGAACACTTAAAATATAACTAAAATAAATAAGTGTAACACAAATTACATAATTGATAATCAATTAACTAACAAATATTTGTTAATTAATTATTACCTAATTAACATCCCACCCTATACTTCTACAAACCTAGCAATCTGCAACTAAAATCTGACTAAAATAAATCAATATTACATAATGTAAATAATAAATCATCAATTCAATAAGTAAATAATTAATAATTGTTGATTAATTAACTTCCCATCCTGTATCCCTACAAAACAAACAGTTCACACCTAAAATATTACTAATATATAAAGTTATTATGCAATTTACATAATTAATAATCAATTAAACAATTGATAACAAATAAAAAATGAATTGCTAAATAATTATTGCTTAATTAACTTTCCATCCTATACCCCTACAAACCTGGCAACCCACTAAGACACTATAAATTATTATTAGCAATTGAATTAAAAATGATAACTCACTTAAAATTACAAATTATATTTAAAAATATTATTACGAATATACAAACAATAATAACACATAAAATTAATATATGAACTGAAACACCTTAGGAAAATTTAAGAACAATATTTTTTACAATTATATTATTGAAAACGATATTAACAATAACAATATTCTTGACAATTAAATTACTTACCTGTAAAAAATCGATGTTCTTGATAACGATATTTCTGCATCATGATATTTTTGTATCATGATATTTTTCCGATATGTCTGTATCCCAATATTTACAACTTGATATATTGTCCAAATACTGAGTCATTCAGTTGTCCTGGGTTCAACAGATGCAGGTCCAGTCCTTCTCACCTTGTCAAGAGGAGAGCAGGCAGCAGGTCAGCACAGCATGGCAATAGTCCTTCAGCGCAGCAGTTCAGCAGAGTGGCACTCTTTTCAGAAGCACAGCAGTCCTTCTTCCTGGTCCAGAAGTGTACTGAGGAGTTAGTGTCAGAGGTCCAATATTGATACCCAGTTGTGCCTTTGAAGTGGGAGAAGCTTCTTGAGGTTTCCCTTTGAAGTCCACAAGATTCCTGCTTTCCCTGCCCTGGCTCAAGAGTAACTACAGAGGGAATGTAGCCATTTGTTTTAAAGGCAGAACACAGCCTATTCAAGAGCAAGTAGGACTGTGCCCAGCGCCTCCCTCCCATCCTGCCAGAGCCCAACTGTCAGCTACACCCAGTCATGTGACCCAGTGACAGGCTTTAGGTGCTAAATGGCTAAAGCAGAAAGATGCCAACTTTTGAAAAGTGGCATTTAAAAACAATTGTAATTTAAAATACAACTTTATCATAAGAGAGCATTTTTCATTGCAATTCCAAAGACACCAAACATGAACTAATTACCTGTTCCCATTTGTAAGTTAAGGCTTATTCAATGTTAAATGTAATAAGGTAACTCCAATGTTATCCTATGGAAGAGGTAGGCCTTTCAGTAGTGAAGAACAAGAGTTTTTCATTACCAGAACATGTAAAGCTTAGAAGTACATGTCCTGCAAAACACCCTACCCTCTGGGCTGTCCAGGGCCTACCCTAATGGTGACTTATGTGTAGTAAAAAGAATGGTTTTGGCCTGGCAAAAGATTTATTTTGCTAGGTCAAAATGGCAGTTTAAAACTGTGCACACAGGCTACAGTCAGTGTCAGGCCTGAGAGAAATTTAAAGATCTACTTTAGTGGGTGCCCAATCAGTGCTATAGGTCCACCAGTAAGATTTAAGTTACAGGCCCTCAATACACGCAGTACCACTTTACTCAGGACTTAAAAGTGAACTAAATATGCCAACTGGGATTAAGGCAATGTTGAGGATAAGCCAAACACCATGTTTTAAGGAGTGAGCACATGCACTTTAGCACTGGCTAACAGTGGTAAGGTGCATAGAGTCCTAAGGCCAGTAAAAACGAGATCTGCAAAAGTGGAGGAGGAGGGCAAGAGATTTTGACGAAGCCTACGCTAAGGCTGACAAGTCTAACTATTAGTATGTTTTGTCTGGTGGTCCCAGGGATGATGCATTTTAACTATATTATGCTTCATTTTTTACATTGATTACTGTCTAATTTAGATGTTAATTACTGCATTACAATGTGATGCCAGACACATTCACCTCATTGTGTGGAATTTATGAAATTCAGTATAGTTTTTGCTATTTATAAATATGCCATTTGTTAGGGTAAAGAATATATGTGTGGTGGATAGCTGAATTCTTCTACTGAGTATTTTGTACATAGTGTGTTTGCTGTCTAGGACTAGGTTTTATTCTGGGTTTGATCTGACTTCATCCCACTATCAAATTTGGTTATGAGTAGTTTTCTTTGAAAGATAACTCATTTTTAAGATGATATCGTAATACACGGTGATAGTAAAGAAAGGTGTGATGAGAGTCTGAGGAAGGAGTTTCATGTACTAAGGGAGATATGTTCAACAGTGAAGTTGTCCAAATGCAAAAAGGCAAAATTTGGAAGAGAGAAACTACTGTGTTTGGGTCATTAGATAACTGAGTAAAACTGTGTGATGTCTATTTAGTAGAAAAGAAGGATGAACTAATTATTTTCCTTGAAATGATAGTATGTTAAGCAAACTTTCTCAAGGATTTCACCAGTAAGAATGATTGTATGAGAGAATTGTGACAGAAAATATGTTTTGTTGACAGATGAGTATAGGAGAAATTTAAAGGCATAAAGAAAGAGATGTGAATTTCTAATGCTTTCACCTAAAGGTAGGAATTGCATAATCACTTATGCCAATTTTAAGGGTTCGAGGATATTCCTTTTTTAAGAGGTTTGGTGGTTCTGATAGAACAATAAACTTTTCATCAAGGGCTCTCAGTCAATCCAAGAAAAAAAGGGGTCTGTCATTGTTGATTTGGAAGATCTGGTAAGACTTTTTAGAATATGGAAGTTGGAATTGTTTGCTTGAGAATTGAACGTTGTGGACCTGATAAATAATAGATCCCTGAAAATGATTTGTGGTAAGGAAAGTGTGGATGCCAATTTGCCTATGATTAACAAGTGACTGTAGTGTTGCAGGAAGGGAGCAAAATAGGACAGATGATAAGAGGAGGTGCTTGGTGAATTATGAGGTGGAGGATGGCGCAAAGTTGAAATGAGAGGAAAATGTTAAGATTAGCTTGGCTTTTGAGGGTGAGATTTCAAAAGAAGACTATATAACATAAATTGAGAAGAATGAGGTATAACAGAGGGTTTACAAGTAAATTCATAATGATTTGGAAGACTACAAACATATAGATCAAATCTCAAGTTGAAAGATGAATTGCAGATGAGTGATGATTATTGTTCAGCGGTACACGGTTAATACCCAATCTCTTACTGTCGACACATTAAGAGGTTTGTAGGAAAAATAAATAACTGAAGAGTGGCCGGGTTTTAACTCTAGAATTTTTGGGGGAATCAAGGGCAAGTAGCGATTGTCTTACTTGAAACTGAGTGATAAAGTATGTAAAGTGCGGACCCCACGAATGACATGTAGAAAGCTTTCTAAGAAACCTTGGAGGTAACTAGTTGTAAAGTTTGTGGGAGCAATTCAAGTGAAAGTGATGTCCCAATATATTCTACTTCTTATTGATATATTCTTGAGGTGGCCAGTGAGCAAGACTGTAAATAGTATTTTGAAAGTTCTTTAAGAGATTTTGTAGATGTACAGTTTTAGAGAAAGCGCTTCCAGGATGTAATACTTACTGAAAAAAAGGACCAGCTCAACTGTAATGAGTTGGATACTTTTCAGGTGAAAAAGGGAATCACTCATTATAAACATGTATTATAATAAACCCTAATGCACCAGTATGGATGAGAAAGTCCATAAAACCTTGAAGGTAGGGTTTAAAGTGGCTAGAACTGCTGGTAGGAGTTAAAAGAATTCAATAAATACCAAGGTGAAAGCATATACCTAGATAACTGAGTAAAACTTTGTGATGTCTATTTAGTAGAAAAGAAGGATGAACTAATTACTTTCCTTGGAATGATTGTTTGTTAAGCAAACTTTCTCAAGGATTTCACCAGTAAGATTGATTGTTTTAGAGAGTTGTTACAGAAAATATGTTTTTGTTGACAGATGAGTATAGGAGAAATTTAAAGGCATAAAGAAAGAGATGTGAATTTCTAATGCTTTCACCTAAAGGTAGGAATTGCATAATCACTTATGCCAATCTTAAGGGTCCGAGGATAGTCCTTTTTCAGAGGTTTGGTGGTTCTGATAGAACAATATACTTTGCATCAAGGGCTCTCGGTAAATCCAAGAAAAAAAGGGGTCTGTCATTGTTGAGGTGGAAGATCTGGTAAGACATTTTAGAATTTGGAAGTTGGAATTGTTTGCTTGAGAATTGGATGTTGTGGACCTGATAAATAATAGATCCTTGAAAATGTTTTTTGGTAAGGAAAGTGTGGATGTCAATTTGCCTAGGATTAACAAGTGACTGTACTCTTGCAGGAGGGGAGCAAAATAGGACATATGATAAGAGGAGGTGCTTGGTGAATTTTGAGGTGGAGGATGGTGCAAAGTTGAAATGGGAGGAAAATGTTAAGATTTGCTTGGCTTTTGAGGGTGAGATTTCAAAAGAAGACTGTATAACACAAATTGAGAAGAATGGGGCATAACAGAGGGTTTACAAGTAAATTCATTATGATTTGGAAGACTTCTAACAAATAGACCAAATCTCAAGTTGATAGATGAATTGCAGATGAGTGATGATTATTGTTCAGAGGTACACTGTTAACCCCCAATCTCACTGTCGACACACTAAGAGGTTGTAGGAAAAAGAAATAACTGAAGAGTGGCCTGGTTTTAACTCTACAATTTTTATGGCAATTAAGGGCAAGTTGGGATTGTCTTACTTGAAACTGAGTGATAAAGTATGTAAAGTGCGGACCCCACGAATGACATGTAGAAATCTTTCTAAGCAACCTTGGAGGTAACTATTTGTAAAGTTTGTGGGAGCAATTCAAGTGAAAAGGATGTCCCAATATATTCTACTTCTTATTGATATATTCTTGAGGTGGCCAGTGAACAAGACTGTAAATAGTATTTTGAAAGTTCTTTAAAAGATTTTGTAGATGTACAGTTTTAGAGAAAGCGCTTCCAGGATGTAATACTTACTGAAAAAAGGACCAGCTCAACTGTAAAGAGTTGGATACTTTTCAGGTCAAAAAGGGAATCACTCATTATAAACATGTATTATAATAAACCCTAATGCAATTTCATGGAAGAGAAATTCCATCAAACCTTGAAGGTAGGATTTAAAGTGGCTAGAACTGCTGGTAGGAGTTAAAAGAATTCAATAAATACCAAGGTGAAAGCATATAGAATCATCTACATGCCACAAAAGGATGACTTCTGTTGGTTTGATTTGGAAGAAGAAAATCTAACTTCTGTGTAGCCCTTGGTTGGGTCAAATGGGTGAAAAAAGGAATGGTGTACGTTGGGATGATGAACAAATGAAAAAATTAGAGAAGGAAGCAAGTAGTTTGAGAGTGATTTCTATAAGGAAGTGGGTGCGACCAAAATGTTTGTTAATTATATGAATGAGGTGAAAGTACTGCTGGACAGTCAGATTAATTTCAAATTCTCTAAACCTTTTCTCAAGTGTGCTGTCAACACAGAGGATGGGAGAACTTAAATTGGCTAACAATGTGTGGAACCGGTAGTGAGGAAGACTATTTAGCCGATATTCCTCTGGTGTTATTGTATGAAACTGATTTTCAACAAGACATTTGAAGCTAGGAGCCCCCTATTCCCTGAACTTACCAAGTACACTTTGACAGCTCCTGGAGGAATTAATGCTGTGTTTTGATGACTCTCTGGCTCATTGTATCTACAGATTCCATAAAATTACTGGCATAGCAGTAGGAGAGGGTGTTTGCTGTTACTCCTGGTGACGGGTTAACTAGGTACTATTATTTCATATTGCTTCATCAGATACTAATGCCTAATATTGCACTAGTACCAATTTTATTATGCAATATGTTTGAGAATATTTATGCATTTTCTTATTTCTGTTCTCTAATGTTTGTTTTATAGTGATGGGGTTGTGTAGCATTCCTGCCTTCCTCAGTTTGGTGCATTATGTATGTCAATGTTTAGGTCATCATTTGCTCTCTCTATATTAGTAATTGTAGTAAATCTGCCTTTTCTGTGTGGCCATCCTGTTTTTATGCCCTTTTCTTGATGCTATATTTTTGCTGGCTTTACAACTCGGTGCACTTTACCCCTGCTAACCAGTAGTAATGTACTTACTCTCCCTTTAAACATGGTTAAATTGGCATACTAGTAATTGGTATGTTTAACTTGTCTATATGCCCCTAATATAGGTACAAAGTGTACCCAGGAGCTGAAAGGTAAATGCCACTAGTGGACTGCAGCACCTATTTCTCCATTCACAACAGTGGCAGTGTAAACATGGCTTCAAGCCTACCTTTGTAGTCTGAATGTATCAGTGTACAAAATGTAATTTAGAATTGTCAAAATAAACCCATTTGACAGGCCTAAACAAGGCCTGGATAGAATTTCATTACACTGGATTAATCAGAATAATTTTGGTAATTCTGTGTTACTCTTTAACTGGGAACAACGCGATTACACCCACTCGAGTATTTAGGAGTAATTTGGTGGAAAACTTCATACCAGGAGAGCACATTTAGTGAGCACGAGCGCCTTCTTGCACTGCTGTTTATGTTCTGTTGCATCTGTGCGGTAGGAAACCAGTGCTAAATGCTGGAAGTAAGTTGGGGGAAAATCTCACCCAAAATGCACATTTAGCCTATTTCTTAGCACACAATGCATCCTCGTACACAGTTTGGACACAAGGCTGCATTTCTGCACTAGAAAACTAGTGCTAAATGCAAAATGACTCTTCTTGCGTAATTCTGCATGCTGTCGCAGAATGTTTGTGTAATTCTGTGTGATTATGCTATAGGTATTTATGAGAGTTACACCCAGCCCTAATCAAAACCTTTCAGATAAATATTAATAAGTCATCATTATGTAGGCCTTGCATCCCACAAGGCAGGGTGCATAGCATTAAAAGTAGGATATGTAGAAATTTTATGTTAACATGGCTTACAGTGATTAGCAGCACCCCAAATCTATTTTTCCTGTGGCAGGCCTAGCTGTCATATGTAGAAGGCGCGATGTTGGAAAGGGATCTTTCTGCAGGGTTACCCCCAAACTTTTTGCCTTCCTCCTCCCATTTTGATGAATTGATTTTTGTTGGCTTTAGGATTCTGGGCACTTTACCACTGCTAATCTGTGCTAAAGTGCATATGCTCTGTACTCAAAACATGGTAACAATGGCTTATTCACAATCAGCATATTTAATTTACTTGTAAGCCCCCCTTAAAGGGCGCTATATATGTTGAGGACCTGTAAAGTAAATGCAACTAGTGGGCATGCAGCACTTAAAATGCCACCCACTTCAGTAGCCTTAAAACATATCTCAGGCCTGCCACTGAAGAGCCTGTGTGTGCAATTTAAACTGCCATTTCGACCTGGCAAGCTAACCTACTTGCCAGACCCAAACCTCCCCTTTTATTACATATAAGTAGGCCTGGGTGGTGTCGCCGAGTTCTACTCCCCGGAACTCTGAGAAGTGCCAAAAAAACTCTGCAGAACTCCCTGGAGTTCCGCGAGGGGCAGAGTGTGGTAAGTTGCACTGCTCGCACTGATTTTTAGTGCCAAGAGATTGTCCCATGATCAAAAAATCACTACAAACTGCACTATGCATCGCACCAGAGGGCACTGCTTCTTTGTGCCACTCAAGTAGATATACTACTCAAGCGGTAGCTTCCTCAACGCGAGTGGCAGCTTTCTCAACATGACCGGTGGCTGTAAGGAGGTCTAGTGTGTGATTTTTCTCACTCGCGCTTGCCAACGTACTGTTGGCAAGCCACACGAGAGAAAATCGCTTCTCCACATCACTTCGAGGAGCTTTGCGGAACTTCGTGCTCTGCTCGAAGTGGGCAAAACTCCACGAACTCTGCCAGAGGAGCGGAATTCTTCACCCACCCCTATATATAAGTCACCCTAGGGTAGGCCCTAGTCAGCCCTAAGGGCAGGGTGCAGGGTCTCAAAAGTTAGGACATGTACGTCTGACTTAATCTTGTCCTGGTAGTAAAACAACTGCTAAATTAGTTTTTCACTACTGCAAGGCCTATCTCTCCCATAGGTTATCAATGAGATTGCCTTAAACCATCTTTTTAAGTGTCATTTCCAATTAGGAAAAGAAAGAAATTTGGAGTTTGGTGTTTTTAGACTCACAATTTGAAATCATAACTTATGGTGAAGTCGGATTTTAAATTGTAAGTTTGAAAATGCCACTTTTAGAAAGATGGCATTTCCTTATTTAACCATTCTGTGCCTCTGCCTGTCTCTGAATACATGTCTAGGTTTGGTGACAGCTGGGCTTTGTGCATTCCACCTAGACAGTCACACAAAGGGAGCTGGGGTGTGACATTTGCATTGTGATGGCTCATCAGCAGGTTGATGGGCCTTCCTGAGGTAGTTTGGGGGGAGGAGCTGGTGCATGCACCTAAATAGGGCTGTGCCAGCCCCCACACAAAGAGCTGCACATCCCCCTATAGTGAGTCTGGAGCCAGGTCAGGAAAAGTAGGGACCTTGATCTTCAAAGGCCTCTTTAAAGTCTCTTCCACTTCAAAGGCACATTTGGGTATAAGTACTGGACCCCTGACACCATCAAATCAGAACTTTGCTGGAATCAAGGACATTCTGCCTGGAAGAAGAGCTGCTGTGCTGTAGGAGGGACTGCCACTTTACGAACGGTATTGCTGTGTCGGCCTGCTGCCCGCTGATTGCTGTACTGTAGGAGGGACTGCCACTTTGCTACCTGCTCTGCTGTGATGGCCTCCTTCTTGCCTGGGAGTGAGAAGGACTGGGCCTGTTTTCTACATCCTTTAACCAAAGATCCTCCAAGAGCTTGATGGCTTGTCTCCTCTTTTCTGAAGTCTCAGGGTCATAAAAGTCTTCTTGCAATTCTGCTGGTGCTGCTGGACTCTGCCATCTGCTAGCCCTTGCCTGAATTGCCCCCTCCTCTCTTTGACCTCAGAAGTGGGTTCCGAAGTTGTTTTGTTCTAAAATTGATGCATCGTCACCACTGCACCTATCAAAATTGAAGCAGTGCCCTTCGATGTTGATGCAGTGCTGATCTGAGGACATCCCTATATGGCTCAACGATGATGCAGGACCCGACTCTGAGGTTCAGCGACGATGCAGAGCCAAACCTTGGTCCCGACCACAAGGTTTGATGATGACATAGCACTGATCCCAAGATACCGCTACGAGGCTCACTTTTGATGCATCGACCTGACTGCTTGAATTGGAACCTATACATCGAGTCTTCCACACTGACGCTTGCTCCATCCAAGGTACTTTTTCAGTGGGCCGTGCATGGGCCCTGTAGCCGGCCTGCCCTCCACTGCGGTCAGCCTGGAACTTTGATTTTACCCCGGTCTAGCGTGATCTCAAGTAACCTTTTAGCGCTATTGACTTCTAAGCACTGTTTTAGGGTTTAATCTTTAAAAATTCATAACTCACGCTTTATTATTGGATCTTTGTTGTTATGGTCTTATTTTACTCAGATAAATATTTTCTAAGTTTCTAAACAAGTGTGGAGACTTTTTCTGGTGTTTTCACTGTGTTACTCAAATACGTTACACATTGCCTCTTAAGTTAAACCTGACGGCTGTGTGCCAAGCTACCAGAGGGTGAGCACAGGTTAATTTAGGTTGTGTATCTGACTTACCCTGACTAGGATTGTTGTCTCTTTTTGGACAGGGTGCAAACCTCTGCTAGCTAGAGACCCAATTTCTAACACAAAGTACAAATTAAAATACTAATACTGTATCTCAGGGATGGGAGCAGCAAGAAAAATGATTAAACCACTGATTACAATATCTATTAAAACTCCATGGTGAAGTTGGATTTTTAATAAATATTGGGGGAAAGTAACTCTTACAAAGTTACCTTTTCCTAGCCTGAAGGCTAATTTGTATTTGCTCTCTAGCTTCTCCCAGCCAATATTTAGGGACTAATTATGATGTCGGGCGGACTTAAGTCCGCCCGACACCGTCTCAGTCTTGGTACCGACCGACCTCCGGTCGGCAGTCCCGACCGCTTAATTAGGGTGCAACCGAACACTGTTCGGTCGCATTCCTACATTTCCCTATGGGAGCATGCATTACGGCTGTAAACCAGCCATAATACATGCTCCCATAGGGAAATGGGAGGTGCTGTTCATCACTGCACCCCGTGGCAGGCACCTCAAGGTGCCTGCCACGGGGTGCAGGGATCAACAGGGGGGCACCATAGGTGCCCCCTCGGCCCCCATCTGGAGGCCGCTCACAGAAAGGGGCCCTGCTGAGGGCCCCCAGACACGCTTTCCAACATGGTTACCATGTCGGACAGGCCGGCATGGGAACCATGCCAGATACCGTGCATTGTAATCCCAAGGGCAGAAAGGCCCACCCTTTGGGATCGCGAGCCGGTTCTGACTACCCGACAGGGTCAATCGGAAGCCAGCCGGAATGACTGGCTGGTTTCAATCACGACCGACTGATACATAATCAGCCGGTCGGAATTAAAACCGACAATGGGGGTCGGAAATTGACCCCTTAGTATTGAATAGGTGTGAATAGGTGTGAAATGCCTCCCAGGAGCTACACAATAGAAGTCTGACCTGAATGGGCAGATATGACTTCTCTGAACCTCATAGAATATGCAGGGTGGGGAATGTGGCCATGCTTTTTTTACACTTCAGTGTCAAATCCTGCTTGAGTGTCAAAAACTGCTTGACAGGTCTGTTGAATATAGAAACTTTGGAAATCACTTGAAAGGCTCTGCTTTTGTTCTACCAGATGTCTGTCTCTGGGTATGTTGAAGAGAACAGTACCTGCTCCAAAAAGGATTTTTATTGTTAGATGTGGGAGGACACTATGGATTACCATAGTACACTCCCCACACACACTCCAGCCCTCAGAGCCCATGTTTAGTGTGACCGAAGACTTTCACCATCCTGAAAATACCCAAAGTGGGTAGGGCTGACCCTGAGGACATTTACGCTATTGGTGTGGGTGGGCGCAGGAGTCATTCACACCCATTAGCTGGTGTCAGGCATAAATGTTGCACCTCCAAGTAACCACTCCAGAACACTTTCTGGGCATGAATAGGGACAGAAGAAGGCTAGACCTGCTGCCAGTTATCTAACAGGAGCCTTGAAGGGCTAGACCTACTCCCATTTGCACCCAGGACAAAGACATGAGCTCTAAGGGCCATAAGACTGATCTCTTGGTCAAGTTATAGGAATGCAACAAGATACAAGAGGGATTTTCCTGGAAATCCTCAGCTGACCAGTGGCAACTGGACATGAACTGAACCCTATTGTTGGCTTCTGCCTGACACCCTCTGAATCTCTAGGTGCCTCCCCTGAACCCCTAGAGGGTTTAGATATGTACTCCTGTGGTAGATTTGGACTTAAAAGATTAAGGGCCTGATTTGACATGATAAATCCATCATATCCTTTGGCACTTGTAATATGGTGGATGAGATATCCGTCATGTTAAAAACAATTATATAATTGACTTATTACGTTTGAGAAGGAGTATCCCATCTGCCATACTCTAAATCAGGCCCCAAGTCAGAAGGTAAAATCTTTGACCAGTACAAACCTGGTTTTCGTATCCAGCCTTTGCTCCACTGCGGTCAGCCTGAAATAGCACCTAAGTCCTGACTATAATTAGTGCTTTGTGCTTTCGGTGCTATTGTTATGTAAAACTTTAAAAAGTCATATATTTGGGTCTCTGTATTAATTTTTTTATCATTATAGTATTATTTTTGTTTATTACATGTTACTCTATTTTTTCAATTCGGTTTGGGATTTTTATTGTTTTGTAGTTTGACTTTATTACTGTTTTGGTACTGCTTAAATACTTACATATTGCCCTAAGTTACACCTGTTTGTTCTGTGCCATAGCTACCGGCGGTTGGGCTCAGCTTAATTTAGTGACTTTGAGGGATCACCCTGACAAGGGTTGTGGTTATTTGCTTGAGGTGGGTAGTCACTCAACCCAAATAATAATCCAATTTCTTACAGTAATGTTCTGTTTGAGCAGTAAAAGGTCACCGCTGCTGACTTTGTAAACTCTGGATGTACATTACATCTGTGTTCCTTACATTTCACTTAATTTCAGGAGTGCACAGGTTCTATTTCCCCAGTCACACAGACTCTATATTTTCTTGCAGAGGAAGATGTGGGAATTTACATGCAGCCTAGATGATTTTACAGGGCATGTCTCCATATGAAGAACATTGATTAGAGTCCCATTATTTTAGCTGTGCCACTACTCCCCATACTGGTGTGTAAAAATCTGTCCAGGCCCTGTCCTAATAATGTGATGAATAACCCAATTAATGCTGCTCCAGGAAAAACCTTGCCCTGTGCCTTTTAAGTTGAGCTTCCCTCATAAGGCTGTGTAGAGCATTCCTCCACCCACTTGATCACTTCATTCTTTTGTGGTTGCAGCAGTAGGAATGACTGGCCCAGAACAGAATGACAGCATTATGTGTGATGGGTAGACATAGCAGCCGCACTGTCATGGCATATTATGAGCATGAGTTACAACTCTGATAGGAGCGCTCACAGTGACAAAGGGAATGTATGACAGTTCTGCATTAGAAGCTCACACTGCTGTTGCTTGATGTGTAACTGTTCTAAGAAGGAGGAAAGCTTCCACTATTAGTGTTCTATCAGTTATCTGCATGTCACAGACTCTCACACTGTTGCTGCTGCTCTTGTGTTACAAGAACATGTACTTCTGCCTTCCTGCTATAGTTATTGTGTTTAGTCAAATATTTTCACTGTTTGAAAGTCAAAGCAAATGGTGTCGTCATTGCTTATTTTCAGAGATGGTGTAAATAAAATAGTTTTCTTCCATATAGTAGGTCGACTTTGTTCATATTTGATTTTACATGCAAAAGAAGTACTACAAGAGGACTGGAGCATTTTGTAGAATTGAGAAACATTTGTGATTCTTTGCATTTTTAGCCAGCAACACTTTGCAAGTTTGGATTTTCAGCCATTTCTTATAATACCCTGTTCTCTGAAGAGCCACTGGACAACAGGGAAAATGTGTTTAAAAAAATAATCTTTAAGTTTGTGATATTCTGCCGCTATTCTTGAAGGCAATCAATGGTCATTCAAATGCGTGGTGCCAATCTTATTGCTCACCACAATGAGATCCCATTGGGGTGTTGGTCCTAACAAATACACTACTTCTGCATCCACCATCTCTTTTGTGGTCATGCTATCATGCTGTCCAGCAACAGCAGTTAAAGCAGTAGAAAGTGTTGCGAGAAGGGGAAAAGAAAACCTCTGAGCTAGCCCATCTATTCCAAGCAGAGCCCTGACTTTGTTACACTTTCATGTGCCACCAGTGTTACCTCTGCAAACGTAGAGCCTTTCAGGTGAAATATTGTTACAGCCCGAGCCTCACAGCGCCACAAAAGTTGGCAACCATGCTTCTTGCAAGGAAGAAGAATCTCAGAGCCCATTTTGACATGTGGCACTTAGAATCAGTGGGCCCAATTAAAAAACAAAACGAGTATAAGTGCTTGTGGAGATTTACATCTCCGGTTGAACATAGTTTTTGAATTTTTTTGTAATTCAAAAACATTCACAGTAGCCCACCTCTAAATCTGTGCCAAGGGCAGGTTTCGAGGCAATTTACTGGGAATTTCAAGTGACATATTCCTGGCTCTCCCACTTTCCACATTCATGATCACACATAGTGTACTGTTACACATTGGAATGCAGACTGATTGTGCAAATGCACACTTTTTTTATGTCCTCTCCCACTACATCCCCTTCTAGTTTGGAGGAGATCCTTTCCAGTTCTCACCCTGGAAGGAAAATTAATTCAGCCCTTGGTAAAACTACTATTTCTGGGGGTGAGAAAGGATTGAATCACATTTTGTACATGGCCACAAACTTAAATGGCTGACCAGACCTTTTTCGGCTCACTCCTCACCTCTTGCATGGGTTTACTGCTGTGTAATGTTTCTCACATGTGGCAGAGAATCACCCTGTAGTAAAACCATGTATGCCAGTCAGGAACCCTTCCTTGAATTCACGACATGTGTGGCTGACTACATTTTAACGCATAAACATAAGTCTACAGCCAAAACGCCAATGTAAATCGGGTCCAGTGTACCTTAAACGCTCATGTGCAGATCGCTGTCCATAGTCCTGAATATGCTGTCTGATGCAACGCTGTTTGCCTACAAAGACTCAGAATAGAGTTTAGCTAACGTCCTGTACCCAGTCAATGGTTCTCATGGTTATCAACATCTGTTCAGCTCACTGTCACAACACTTTTAATTTACTTTTCTTTTGCCAAACTTAGTAAGAAGTGGCAAAAAATGACGAACGTTGTTGTTGGAAACCACAAAAGTGCAAATAACTTGGAAGTGCTGGCCTTAACATACCTATTTAGGCCCACGATGCAAGGTTGTCTTCATCTCAGATGGTGTCGGTAACATGAGTTACTGGCTCCATTGGCATTCTGAGATTTATGGAAAAACGGGGGACCCAGAAATTCTCATCTGGGTAGTCCAGCTGCTAGAAGAAACTGAAAGCTCTGGGTAAACTGCAAGGAGAATGGGAAATAATACCCCCGTTATCATTTACTCCGGGGTTTCCGAATTACCACCCCCAACACCAGGCCACTCTTAATGAGGGCTTCAGTGTGTTCATGTCTAATGTGGATCATTGGAGGAATATAGCCATACTATGCTTCATTATCACTATCTTTGGATTCTTTTCGACAATGTAGAAAGTAGAGGTGGGTTAATTTACAACTTTGTTCCCATGCAAATTTGCAGTTATTTCCATGCGAAATATGTGTTTTACATGTGTTATTGGTAAGACTAGCGTGCAAAAGTCATGCAAGATGCTAGCTCAATATATTGACCATTCAGTTTGTAAAGTTACAGGATGGGCTTTGTTGGCACAACTCAGGCTACTGTGGCACACATGCAATTTCACAGAAATTAAATGAACAGCGTCAGCAAAAGAAATTACCCAAACTATGGAGCCCTGTAATAGATTTGCTCAAGATTACACTTGCATAATGAACAAAATTGCATAGCCTTATTAGTGGCATAGATTACTGCCCAATAGGCCACTAGCAGTTATAGGAGATGTGAGTTAGTGACTGGTCCTGGAGGGCTTGGGTTCCGATCCTATCTTTTGCACCTGACCGGAACATCGTGTGATTTAATATGACCCCAAAATTGTAAATCTGTGTAATGCAATAATGTATAAAGGCTGTGCATAGTTCAGTCTAGTAATGTCAAATGGCATGTTCCAGCCTCTCCTCTCCATCAAATTCTATTTTTGTGTAATGCAGTCTCAATGAATCCCAAGGTGAGTGATGCTTGTGTACAGTATGCTTTGTTCAAAGTGCTGCTGCTATATTAAAATGTTTTCTGTGAAGCTGCTTACCGTTCTTCAGAGATATATAAGCTTGTGGTACGTATTTCACACAAGAAAAAGCAGGTAACTTGTATATGCAATTTGCTACAGGAAGATAGGTTGGCACTGTGCTATTAAAATAATGGTATGCATTACAGCAGTGCAATCGATAACAGCTTTTTGGATGTAATCTGCAGCTTTCTGAACTCGAAACGATTTTAACTGATGTTCTGAATTCCTAAATCCTCTCTTAACCTATCACCCATGACGTCTATATGTGTAAGGCTTTTTTGCCTAAAAGCTTTCGTACAATTCTTTGGTTTGCTGATTATTTTGATAGATTTTTGCCTCGCTCAAAAGATAACGTAGATTTTCGCTAAAAGTAGCTTCTTTTAAGTCATTCGAAGTGATCTGTATGATCTGTAGATGAACTGCTTTAAGGTCCAAAATCCCCGCACATCCGGCAGCTCTGATATGCAAGCCATGTTTTCCCTTTTAGCAACAATGTGTGTTGTTCCTGATCATGAAGATCCCCAAAACTGCAAAGTGGTGTTCCTGGGGTCAGGTGAAATCTGAGAGAGGAGACCCTCTATGCTTAATTTGTAATGGTGGTTGGAGGGGGTGGACACAGCACTCATTTTTGGTGCCCAGAACATATTGTTTTTCACCAGACGTTGACCCAGGTCGAACAGGAGAAAGGTAGAAAAGGAAGAAAGAAGGAGAAAGATAGGAAAAGTAGTGGCAAAACAAGAATGTGGGGCTGAAGAAGAACCTGTTATAGTAAAATAAAGAAACAGAATTTGGAATTTATAGGTTAGTGTAAGAAAAAGGTAAGAGATTAAATTAAGACTTGGAAGCCTTGATGTTCTTCAACTCCCGATATTCAGGAGAAGAAGCAGTGAGTCCCAAGAAAAACCTTGCACCCTTGCACTTATTTTTATATATTTTTTTACATACGAAACACTAGAAAACCTAAATTGGTCTCCCCTCTGTACAATATCAAGGGTGTTACCCTTGTTTCTGGGATTCTTTGTGGCAGACAGGGGAGTTGCCTACAGTCCTCCCCATGTAATTTAAGTTCAGAGGCTTGGATCAAACAAAGACCCCTTTGTGATAAATGTTTATGAGCCAATTGAAAAGCCAATTGAACAGTACATGCAGGAATGCTTCTGCAAACTTCGTGACCATTAGAGCACGTGTAAATCGCAAATGCTTATCGAAGGCAACAGGTGCACCTATCACTAATGTTAGCATTTGTGAACATATATGTAAAGGAAAGAATGTCCTTTGCAAGATGGAAAATACGCGCTCACCACAAAAAGCAATCTATCCCACTTTTCTTGGACCCTATCTTTGTTTGTATTAGGGTCTGTTGAAGGGAATCAACTCAGTCTCCCCCCCCACAACAGCGGAATGAAAGAAGTATCCACATGTCTCGAATTAGCACCTTTCTGGGCAGCCAGGCAGTCAGCTTCAGAGAAACCTTTGCAATCTGGTTTGAGCTCTATGGGGCATATTTACAAGCCCCTATCGCCACCAGAGTGTCACTTTTTTGGATGCTCCGGTAGCATAGCACCATTCTCCATATTCACAAGATGGCACCAAGCCACTTAGTGTGGCTTAACACCACCTTGTAAATGTGCCACTTTCCCCCCCAGTCCTCTTCTGCAAAGGGGCATGCAATGGGTGTTGCAGCGGACGTTCCACCGCAACATCCATTGCTTTTTGACGCTGCTCCAGATTTACAAGGCTGGGCCAGCGCCAAAAACTAAGGCCAGGGAATCCATGGTCTTAGAATGGCAATACGAGGATAAATTATTAATTTATCCTAGTTTTTTGCTCTTTCTATCTGTCCTGCATTCTTCTGTGCTGCATTCTGCAGCACTCATAGAAAGAGAAAATCGCCATTATTGACTATGCGCATTAAGGTTTCCCTTCCTGCACATAAACAAATCGCCCCTGCAGTGCAGGCACCCTTGCAACATGGCGGCAGGGTGCCTGCATTGGCACTAGGCAGCTTTTTTTTAGCACTAGGGGAAACACAGGGGTGAGCCGTATTATTGAAAATGTCAGAGCGCCGTGTCCGGGATTTTCTTGTACATATGTCTCTTTGTGTCTTTGAGTTTGCGTCCCCTTTGTCTACCTTAACCTTAAACCAGGTTGTTGGTGTGGCAAACTGCCTTCCATACACACACGCAAACCCAAAGACATTGCTTCCTTCCTTTGCGGACACCAGGTACATTGTACAATGGTTTCTGTTGCTTTTACTTGTTTCTTTGTTGTTACGAGGCTCACAGACCTTTAGTTTTGAACCTAAGGATTAGAAACTTGCAACAAATTAACTATTTTCGTTGGAAGGTTACATTGTTGTGTGTGCTTCAATCGTTGTTTAACAACATTAGTTGTTTCAAACATTGTGGGGCAATATTGCAGTTTCTGTAGTGCAGTGCATTGATTCTGTGTCACACTGTTCCAGGCGTAGGCTTTGCATTGGAATTACTGCTACTTCGTAAAAAGTATGATGTTGAAAAATGTAATGCAGATTATATGGCCAGGGGCCACAGTTTTCATTGCTGTATTCACTTAGTATTATTTGCATATTGTGTAATGTCTTCTTTGGTATCTACTGTTTAGTAACGTTAACATGTTATTAACGTATTGTGTTATCACACAGATCTCCCCGGGCATTCAAATCCTTATTGCAAATGTGAGCTGGGGCTTGACTGTAAAAAGTACTTCCTTCACGCAGTAGTGAAGTATGCAATCACAGTTTACTAAACAAGTGATAGATACTACACCCGTAAGGGAACAGTCAGCAATCACCACTCACCCACCACATTTCAGTCCCTCTGACTGTATCCCAAACCACCTTTCGGCATTCTATATTCCTTGCCTTTACACTAACACAAAACACTACACACCGCTTGGCCACAATTACCTGGAGAGTTAAAGATGCTAAGGATGTCCAAAAACCCACTGCGGGTACAGTAATTGAAGCACTGGTTGCTAGGGATCATTAGCCTTCTCACGTTTGGAGGGCCTAGGAGCCCCTTTATATATGTATCCTGGAGACTAATTTTGACAGCAACAAAATCTTGCTGAAGACATAGAATCTGATAGTCATAGCCGATGGACTCTGAATCCAGTGATCTAATAATCAAACATTTTAGCATTTAAATGCATTCATTCCGTTCTTAGAATTTGAACGATCACAAAGTATATTGCCAAATCTGTCTGGTCTCTCCAGATCCCACGTTCTAATCAATATCCAGCTAGCACCAAAAAGGTCTGTGTGGCTATCAATGATTGGTTGATTTATATACCTTAGTTACTTATAAAGCACTGTCAACCAATACAAGATTACTGGAACTGCCAGCGTCATCTATTGCATGATCACCATTTGAAAACTCTAGCCACTAGAGCCACTGGTTCCACCGGAGGTGCATGGGGGTGGGACGTTGTAATGATATGCCCTAGGACGGAAAGTGATACAATACGTGGAGGTGGAGCAGGTTAAACATAATTTTACATTTATATTAAAGCAGAAGGTACTGAAAATGTGGAAGTAGTGGTCAATTAAGAATGTGGCTTAACCTGTGAGTGCCGAAAGAGGGGCTGTGGACAGGTATCATGAGAAGGGCGTGGTTGCCATGGACACACTGTAAAAGGGGTGAGAAAGATGTTTCTAATGTTTTATATAACCACTAACCACTTTATTTCGATTTTTTGTGTTCCAGTTTTGACATGTATGACAATGATACACAATCGCTGGTCCCCAGGAAAAACAATGTGCGCATAATGGCAACCCAACTTAAGCTAATATTCTAGAATTTGGGGAAAGGACGGAGGCATTATCTTAAGCCCAAGGTAAGGGTGTTCAACAAACCTTAAGGAAATGAAACCTGGCATTTCTACTTAATGTGGGCCTTGCCCCTGTTCAGTGTGTCAATTTCAGAACCTATGTATCTTTATCTATGCTTGCTTATGTAATTCAATCTTTTCTGACTTATCTTGGCCTAATCATGACCAAACTGGCATAGAGTGGCCACTACTGGCAAAAATGATATTTATGCTTGAACTAATTGTTATATCATCACATTTTCAATGGATAAACTCTATTATATAGAGCGCATGAGACGTATCTTTCTAACTACCAAACTACAATACAGAGTAAATCTCTCCAATTTACAGTTGAATGAAGCCACTTACTTATGATAAAGAAACATAAAAAATTGATTAGCCCGGCACTCATTCCACACAACAATGGATAGCTTGTCAGTCTTCAGAATAATATAGTACATAGAATAAGAATACAATTAATGTAATTGAATAATCATTATTAAACAAAAAAATCATGAATGACTAAATGAAGGAAAATTATATTTATAAACCTATACACAGACTAAGACATTTTACAAATTAAAACTGGATTAAAAATTACAGCCCTCAGCCTTGATTGCTTTCTTTTAGCTGGCATGACATTTTATTATTTGAGACCTTAAGTACAACTGATTTACATGTTGTTAGACCTGAAACTCCTGAGATATAGTTTCCCTAAATGTTTTGCTTTTTTTGTCATGGGTTTTGCTGATTCTCTTTTAGTGGCCTTAGGGCTCTCAGCAGTTTCCCACTGTAAATGCAGTGTGAAAGTGCATGCACCCTTCCTACACACATTAAGAAGTGGTGCTTACCTGATGTTTTTAAACGTGTCTCAAGCCTGCAATTGAAGGCCTGTGGGTGCGCACTTGCACCTATGAGGTTTTTAAATATGTGTCGAGCCTGCCATTGCAGGCCTGTGTGTGCGCAATTGCACTTATGCTCAGGTTGGCCTTTCTAAACCACTGGCCAAGCCTGAGGAGAGCTTTCACTACCAGCAGGGCACCCCTGGGGTAAGACTTAAGCAGTGAAGCAAGTGGTAGGTGAAAGGCAGGGCAGGTACACGTGTGTTCCCTGCCCAGGTAGTGAAGAATACCCATGTGTGTTTTCACTACCTATGAGGTTTGCTCTTCCCAAAAGTTAACATGGGGGAATGGTTGAAATTACTTCAAGCTTCATGTGGAGCAGCCTCATAATGTTACCCATCATTAGACTCACAATGACAAACCCTCTCCTGTGTTAAAGAGGGATTTGTCATTAATAGACTAGAAATACCACTTCTAGAAGGTCGGCTTTTCTCTGTTCTAAAACTCTTTGGGGCCGATTATGATGTCGGGCGGACGTAACACCATCTCGTAAACGGGACCGACGACCTCCGGTCGGTGATCCCGACCATCTGATTAGGATGCGACTGAACACTGTTCGGTCACATTCTGACATTTTCCTATGGGAGCATGCGTTACGGCCATAAACCGGCCATAGTACATGCTCCCATAGGGAAATGGGAGGTGGTGTTAATCCCCGTACCCTGTGCCCCTTCAGCCCCTAATTGGAGGCCGCACACACAAGCGGGCACTGCAAGGGGCCCCCAAACATGCTTTCTGACAGGGTTGCCATGTCGGAAAGGCCGGCATGGAAACCCTGCCAGAAACTGTGCATCATAATCCCAAAGACAGAAAGGCAGCCCTTTGGGATTACGGGCCAGCCTCCGACTGGCCGACGGGCTTCTTGAGCCCATCGGAAGCCAGCCGGAATGACCAGCCAGTTTCAATTCCAAACGGCTGATTCACAATCAGCTGGTTGTAATTGAAACCGACGATGGCGGCCGGAAAGCCTCTGACCATAGGTCGGAGGCTTTCCGACCGCCATCGAAATAAGCCCCATTGTGTGCATTTTAGTTTGACTCCAGTCCATATTGGAGGCTGGGGGATCACATCAGTGCATTCCCCAGATACAGCTATAAACATTGGGGATGCAACTGGAACAACAGACCTCTGCCATTTGAGTGCCTGGCTGGACAGATTGGAGGGAGGGGTTTTAACACTTGGCCTCTGGAGAGCCAGATCATGGCCCCACTTAAGATTAAGATCTGCATTGCACAGCCCCATGGCAGACAGGATTGAAATTTAGGGGAGACATCTGTGGTCCAAAGGGAAGCCCTCTGAACCAACCCTACTTCAAAGGCACACTACAGTATAACTACTGGTTCCATACTTCAGAAAGGAGGGATACACTTTTGGGGTTGTGGTACCAGAGATCCTGGAACTGCGTGGTGCACACTGCACATTAATCTGTTGTGCACAAGGATGATTACTGCCATTGAAAGGGACTGTGCATGCTTCCTGAATAGTGACTGGCCTGGGCTGGCTAACTGCTGCCGTGTGGCACCCTGAGGTCTGCTCTCCAAGAGCTTGTTGGCTTGCCCCCTGTTCTCTTTTGGAGGCCTCAGGGACATCAAAGACCTCCCACAAGGGACCCACACCATCTACTAGGGAAACCTGGAGAGAGGTACCCTCTTAAGTGCCCACATCGTCTGCTGGATCCCAACTGGTAGCGCGGCATGAGCGTGGAACTAAGGATTGTGCCTGTCGACCAGATTGCCTTCTGTGGAACCCCACATGTACTCAAGTCAAATGGGCGCAACTGCTCCTGAAAGAAAGAGACAAGAGAGGGATAGCTAGGTTCTAGATAGGACACTAAGGGCAGTCTTGAGGACTGTCTCTTGTTGCCCTCACGCACCCCTAGGGATGTCATGCTTCATCATTGTGCGGGTGCTCCTCATCGGGCCGGTGCTGCAATACACTACAGATCCCTCGAAAGGTCACTTTAGGAGAGATCTTTTATTTTTACCACCGTCTGATGAGTGCAAGGGTGTCCATGTGGGGTGGCTGTGGTATGTGAGATGAAGTAAGTTAAAACTGACCTGGGGATGTCAAATCAGCCTTTAATATATAGACTCCCCTGCCAGGTTAAAAACCAGGATAGGTTAATGCTACTTAGGGGTTATGATGTAACCAAGTAGCACAGTCTTTGTAAGTGAAGTAAAATTTGGGTCAACATATTTTGTGCCTCTGTGTTCTCTGAATGATCCATGGTGCTTCTTCAGGAACAGAAGGCTAATAGGCCTACCCCACACTTAAATCATAAGGTCATCCAACTCAGTGAATGGATTGGGTAATGCCTCAATGGTCAGGGCAGATGTTGCACACAGCTGCAGGGTTTTAGGTGTGCATCCAGTACGACAGACCTATCCTCCTCTGCTTGCCTGGGTCTGCCACAAAAGTACTGCCCACATCTAAGGAGTGTGGCCCCTGCATCATGGGGCCTCAATACACATAAGTGCCTTGGTGGTGGTGTGTGGATTTACCGGTTGCGGAAGAGCACGTGGCCCGCTTCATTAATCATGCCTCATCTCTCTCATGCGACACACCAACTGCACTTGTTCATTGGGTTGTGGCCCTCGGAGGTCATGGTGTACCCATAGTAGCGCCTAATTCTACTTCATGCTGCGCTGCTGAACTTGCACCTATGTGTGCGACCGGAATTGTCTGGTGCAACCTGTATCAACGTGCACCATTTCCAGGGAGGTATGGAATTCGCAACTCTTCGTTGTGTGTGACCGGAATTTTCTGGTGCGACTCAGATCAACATCCACCAGATGCTGTGCCTCATTTCCCTGAAGGTACTGACTGTGCAACTCTTCATTCTGTGTGACTGGAACTGTCTGGTGTGACTCATATCAACGTGCTCCAGACATTGTGCCTCATTTCCAGGGAGGTGCAGAGGAGTGCATTCATGTTCTGTTGTGCCCGATTGCCTGGGTGCTACTTTGATCAACGTGTGTCTGACAGGGTGCCTCCTTCTTCCAAAAGGCTCCCCTGCTTCATCCCCCATTTATCGATTATTCCTTTTGTGCCCTCAGTGCGGCAAACCAATTGCCCTCTCCTCTCTTGGCCCTTACGACTTTGTGTTGCCAGACCCCCATTTCTTGACTGCCGCCTAATTATCCCTGCTACATACCCCGACCTTCTTCCTTGGGACCCTGACTAAGTGTGACTCTGGCCGCGATAGGGGGGAAGATTTCCTTTATCTCCAGCCTATGGGTGTAGGGTAGTTAGGGTTAGCTGAATAGTGGAGGAGGGCTTGGGCCACAGGATCGGCATGTACACTATCAACTGATCTGCCAGATATCTGTTGCACTGCATTACGGAGCTGTGTGCGTGTGCGTGCGACTGCGCTCCATACGGACCTGCCTAATATCCATGGCACCGTATATTGCTGATGAATGAGCGAGTGGGAGTGACTGCCTGTTACTAATTACACTGCATGGTGGCGTTGTTTTACATGTTGATTCCCTGCCAAAAGACATTGGATTTTGCCCGTGCGGCCTTGGCCCATGGTGATGTTTAAAAGTATTGTAATTATCTGTGTGTACACATTTCTGATATCGTTGTGATCTGGGGTGCACCCTATAACTGTGTGGTATTGAATTATAATATTTGCCATGGTGGGCCTCATTCTGACAAAGTTTTGTACCGCATAAGAGTGCTGGAGGGTAAAGTAGGATCTTTCCCAAGTGTGCATATTACTGATGTAATTTTAACACTGTTGGGCCTAGTACTGCTAGTGATATTTCTAAATGTGATTTATGCCCAGAAACACATGATGTTTATGTTGTGTTAATTAATGTGTGTGTTGAATACAAACTTTATTTACATACACCACGTGTGAAGTCTTTTTTGTGACGCTCAGTGCATTTATTGTGTGAGAGTGCTGTGCAAATGATTTACACATTGCCTCTGCGATAAGCTGACTGCTTAGTGCCAAGCTACCCAAGAGTGAGTGCAGGTTATACAGTGAGTGTAATCACCCACCCCTAACAGGAATGGTAGGTTCTGCCTGGCTAGGGCCTCGCCTCAGCCGACAAGAACGTGCAAGTTCCAACACATTTCCTATAATGAGCATGCTCTTTTGATGTGTGACTTGAATGGTGGTCTAGAGTTAAGATTTTGCTAAATGAGTGCATTTTATCAGACTCAATGAATAATTAATTTCTACTTACAAACCTAGCCAAATGGTCTCATTGATCTGTCTGACCTTCAACATCCTAAAAACTGGTTTTTCATGGTTTCCTGTATTAGTTCTGTACTGATGCATATCAGATGACAGGTTGTTTCTTGTCTCACCCCTCAGAGACACCAACATTGACAGTTTTGTAGAAAATCATTCATTCATCCACCTCTGATTTCAGCTACATAGTGTAATAAAAGCACTCGGAATCTCAAAAATGTAGCTCTATTTTTTGGGGGGATTGAGGTTCTCACAAAGACAACTGTAGGACAAGTGATGTATATGTACTTATGTGACAAAAGGGTATTCTAACCCCTTGGCTGCTAGGCCCCACCCCCCGTGCTAAGCCTTTTTTTGGCTGTTTGGGGAAGTTTGCGCTTAGGCCCCTCATAACATTTTGTCCGCATAAGGTATCCATGCCAAATTTGCATCCTTTTTTTCCAACATCCGGGGGATTCTAAAGGTAACCAAGGTTTGTGGATTCCCCTGGAGGGGACCGAGAAATTAGCCAAAATACACCTACATTTTGGTTTTTTGGGGAAACAAGTGCTGCAGAATAAAGTGTCTGTTTTTTTCCCTTGCAAATGGCATCAACAAAGGGTTTGAAGTGCTAAAATCATCATCCTCCCAGTTTTCAGGAACAAGCGGACTTGAAATACAAAACTAAAATTTTAAACACTGTTTTGGTATTTTACTGAGACATAGCCCATTTTTCCTAATTTTTGTGCTTTCAACCTCCTTCCAGTTAGTGGTAGAAGTGGGTTTGAAACTCATGGTGGGTCCCAGAAAGCTATACATTTCAAGTAGACAAAATTCTAAATTCACAAGGGGTCATATGTGTAGATCCTTCAAGGTTTTCCCTATAAAAAGTAACAGTTGAAATAAACAAATATTGAAATTTAGTTGAAAAAACCAACCATTTGTGTCTACGTTTTCATTTGTAACTTCTTCTAACTATGGCAGATTTTCTAAAGCAATATACCATTATGTCCTCTGGACCCTTCCCGTTGGGGGATATAGTGCTTATACCTTCTCCAAGAACCAGAGGAACCCAGAGCCAATACCTGAGCGCACCTTGCAATGTTTTTTTCATTGTGTACCAGGTATAAAGCAATTCATTTGATAAAATATAAAAAGTAAAAAATTGGCATCAAGGAAAACTATGTATTTCCGAAATGGGCAAAAGAGATAGAGTTTATTCGAGTTACTCAACCTGCAGGTCTAATAGAATTTTTAGGATTTTTCGAGGCCTTTAGAGGACAGGTCCCTGAGCGGGAGTGCCCGCCCAGAGATTCTGAACCCAGCCATGCAAGGGAAGCCTCCCCGGGGACGTGGGACCCCGTCCCGGATGCTTGGACATGTGGCGGGCTGCAGGATGGGGGCTCCCAAACCATGGCCTGCCGGAGCCCTGGTCCAGGGCCTGGTCTGTGGTTCTGAACCCAGTCAAGTAGGGAAAGCCTCCCGGGCCCGCTGGACCCCTGTCTTGGGTCCCTTGCAACGTGGCAGGCTAGAGGATGGAGCCCTAGACCGGGATACCCACCCCATGGCCCAGCGGGGTCCCCGTTCATATCTCCTGAACCCGGCCACTCAGGGGCAGCATCCCCTTTATGACACCGCAAGCCGGGGAAGGGAGCCCAGGGCCTGAGTGGGCTTGCAGACCCAGGCCTTCTGGCTCCTTGACCCTGCAGATCCCCTTCCTAGCCTCCCTGTGGCTCAGAAGCCCTGACCAGGGCCACAGTCAGGTGTTTCCTACCAAGCAGCCCACAGTCTCCAAATAGACCCAACTATGCCTGATCGACCAGAGTCTGGTCTGGACTGTCCCCGGGCAGGCCACCCTGTCCGCGACCCTGGATCCCATTTCCCCCTGTTGCGTGTTTTTGTGGCACGGAGGGCTGGCGCATGGAGTCCGGGTCCCGCCGGATCTCTGACTGAGAGCGCAACCATGGCCTCCTTCCCTGCCAGCGAAGGGGGAGAGGGCTTCCTGGGCCTGCCGCTTTCCCTTTGCCAGGCCCGTTCATTCTTAGGAGAATGATAAGCCTTGTGCCAGGCCTGCCGACCGTACTTCCTGGGTGTTGAGAGACATCATCGACAGTCGATGTCATTCGAGACTGGCCCCAAGCATCTGCTGAGGGCTTCTCTGGGCACTCACAGACTTGTGTTCTGGCTCGGCGCCCTGGATGGCAGGGTCTTCATGCAGGGCTGGTCTCTGCTCTTTACCCCAAACCCAGTGGGGGGGCAAGAGAGCCACTGTGCCCTGGATAGTGACTGTCACCACCATACCATGGGCTCAGGGTGCTGCCTACGGTGTGTGCCTTCCTGGAGTCCGGGCCTGGGAAGACAAGTAGGGATAAGCCCTGCCCACCCCATGCTCTCTCCCCACGGGCCTGCCTGGGAAGCCCATTTTGCTTGACTATTAACTCCCCATGAAGAGGGGGCTTATGGAACTCTGGGGAGGACAAAAGTCAGAGTTAGCCTCACAGGCCAACCCACAGGCCATCTGGTTGTCCAACCCACCAGGCCATCTGGTCAGCCAGCCCAGTGACTAGATGGCCCAGAACAACCCAGCAACCAGATAGCCCAAGATGACCAGAAAAACCTGGTCCCCATGCCCCAGACACACGGCAGTCTGCTGATGACAAGAGTGGCCGTGCACTCTGAGGCCAACTCCAGCCATCTGGTTGCTCTGCTGACCTGCAAGGGATTGTGCCCTGACCCTGCACCCGGCAAGCATGGTGGGAGGGAGAGGACCCTGTGCTGGGTGGTGCTTGGTGGAGGCGGCCTCCCACGGGCCTACAAACCCTCCATGTTCCTCCTGCCGGCCTGGCAGCAGAGGGACCCCCAGGTGTGGTGGGGCAGCAGGCACCCAAGGAAAGAGACAAAAGCTTTGCTCTTGACTGTCGATAGATCGCAGCAAGGTAGCTACTCTGCTGCTTATGAAACCCTGACCCAGAATCAGGTTGGCTAGTAATGATTTAGCACCAGGTGCCTCATGAACTTGGGGTGCACTAAAGGCGATGGAGGCGGCACCCTTACATCCGCGCTTCTGTCCCCAAGCAAGCTGCTTTACACACAGGCCCAAAAGGCTGGCTATCCAAAGCCAACCGAGGCTCCACAGCACTGCGGTATCGTTTCAGTTTAGGGGAATTCTGTGTTAGAGGCATCCACCAAATCTGCCACTGTGCTCGACGCCTGCCGCTTTTGGAGCCTCCAGCTTGTGCGGCAGCCTGAGCCATGCCGGTAGGCTAGGGGGTAGCCAACCCCCTGACCTGGTCGGAGGTGCCGGTGAGGAAAGAGCCCAGTGGCTCCCACATGCCTCCGCCAAGAGTAGCCACGGGTCCCCTTGTGGCCCTTGTTCCTTCTCATCCAGACTGCCCTGCCGCATGAGAGGGGCCTCTCCTGCACCGCCCGATACCAGGTCGGGCCGAGATTGGGCTCAAGAGAGCCTGGGGTGGCAGGGCCTTTGGGTTGGTCCCAGCCCAGGGAGGCACTGCCATTTGGTTACCCCGCGTGAGATGCTGGGAGAGCATGAGTTCCATCTTGGGGGGGCTTTCCATCATGCCACTCTCGGAGGGACCGGGGCTGCCTCTGTTCGCATGCATGGGTCGGGTCCTCGTGGGTGGAGGAGCCCGCCCCACACCTGGTCCTCGCCTAAGCGCCCCAGAGGGCGCAGATGATTGAGTTTGAGGAGAGACCGAGCCCTGTGCCTACAGTGTGTTTTCCATGGGGAGGTGGCTGAGGGTTTCGGGCTGGCACTGCCAGTTGCTCGGACTGCTCCGCCGTTAATGATCCTTCTGCAGGTTCACCTATGGAATCCTTGTTACGACTTTTACTTCCTCTAGATATTCAAGTTTGGTTGTCTTTGCGGTGCTCCACCAGGGCCATTGCCAACCCTGGCAGAGTCGATCTGAGGACCTCACAAAAAAATCCAATCAGTAGTAGTGACGGGTGTTGTGTACAAAGGGCAGGGACTTAATCAGCGTGAGCGTATAACCTGCACTTACTGGAGACTCCTCCTTCATGGGAAATAATTGCAATCCCCAATCCCTATTATGAACCGGGTTCAGCGGGTTAACTGCACCTGTCAGCGAAGGGTAGACATACGCTGATCTGTTCAGTGTAGCATGCATGCAGCACCGGTCATCTAAGGGCATCACAGACCTGTTATTGCTCAATCTCGTGTGACTGAACGCCACTTGTCCCTCGAAGAAGTTGGACGCTGACTGCTGGCGGTTGAGTAGCTAGTTAGCATGGAGGAGTCTCTTTCGTTATCGAAATTAACTAGACAAATTGCTCCACCATCTAAGAACGGCCATGCACCACCACCCACAGAATCAAGAAAGAGCTATCAATCTGTCAATGCTTTCCGTGTCCTGGCCGGGTGAGGTTTCCTCTGTTGAGTCAAATTAAGCAGCGGACTCTACTCCTGGTGGTGTTCTTCCTTCAATTGCTTTAAGGTTCAGCTTTGCAACCATACTCCCCATAAACCCAAAGACTTTGGTTTCTTGGAAGTTGCTCAGCAGATAATTGATTTTTTATTTCAAATAGTTTTTATTGAGAATATTAGGGGAATACAACACAAAAAGGGGAAGTAAAAGAAGAAAAAGACAGGTACTCATGATACATAATGTTCTCATTTAACAGATGCGGTGTCAAGTATTACATATCATTGAACAAATACAATGTCAAGTATAACATATTCTGTATGAACTGCTGGGTCTTCTATTGAGTAATCCATTGATTAAATGGGTAACATATATACGAATGGTGCGGCTGCTAGTCTCAACTTGTATTAGAGATTTATCTTTTTGTGTAGTAGCCTATGCACTACATAAGATGTAGGACGTCAGAAGTAAGAGACTAATCCCTGTATTAACTAAAAATCATAAGAAAACCAAGGGTTCGCAACGTCGGTCAGAGGGCGCGCATAGAAGGCGTCTGTGGTGGGTTCTCAAGGCAAGTAGTGTCTGGTGTTACGAATTTGGGGTGATATAGTTAGAAATATTTGAATTCAATCAGGGCGTCTTGAAGGTATATGAGGAGGAGTCCAAAGTGCCCCACATCTTCCTATGAGTTGGACGCCAGGGAGAGAGTTGTAGAGCTATGATGTCTGTACCTCTCAGAAAGATTAGCCATTCCTGCCACATTTTCAATGAGATCAGTTTGAAATTCTTCCAGTTGCCCAGAATTATTTTGCATGCTAGTGTGAACATTAAGTCAAGTAGGTCTAGGTCATTGTCATTTTGTATTTGGGGGTCCAGGAAACCTAGGATAATATATGAGAATTCTCTGGTTGGGTTAATATGTAGATTGTGTGTTATATATAACCCTGGGCAAAGCACTACGCTATGCTCGCGTAGTTTGCGAAGTTTGCGCTACTTCGCACAACGCGAATTGCACGTAGCACAGTGCAAACACGCGTAGCGTAGTGCAGCGGTCATTTTTTGCTTGCTCGCGGTCCTCAACGTCAAGTTGGCGACCGCGAGCAAGCAAAATGACATCCCGGCGAGATTCTCAACGCGGGGAGGTCAGGTTTCTCATTGCGAGTGGTCGCGTATGCTCGCGACCGCTCGCGATGAGAAACTACCAGTCCGCGTTGAGAAAGCTGCCGCTCGAGTAAAAATCTACTCGAGCGGCAGTAAAAGACAGCTCGCACTGTGCAAGATGCCGTTTTCAATGATTGCACAGTGCGGACAAGCATCCAGCACTGTGCAATCATTGCGAACAGTGCACTACGCAGTTCGTGTAGTGCTACGCGTAGCTCGCGTAGTGCGAACTGCACTTTGCGTAGCTTCGCGTAGCGCTACTTCGCGAACTACGCCCAGGCTTAGTTATATATTCGAAGATCCTATCCCAGTAAGGTTGCAAGAGTGGGCAGTAAAATAGCATATGTGGTAGGTCTCCCACTTGAGAGTTGCAGTTCCAGCACTGGGGTGATTGAGTGAGGTTAAGTTTGTGAAGCTTGGCTGGTGTCCAATAGGCTCTGTTTATAATCATGTATTTCTTCTGGGAGAGCGATGGCGAGATTTTATTCCTAAATGGTGTCATATGTATGCGTTTCCAGTCAAACTTGATAGATTTAGTGTTGGTTTCTGATTCCCACTTCCTTTCATTGGCTGTCTGGCATTTACCTGGTTTAGACATGAGTATTTTATATATCCTAGACACCCGCTTTGGTTAATTGAGTCAGTTTGAGGGGGCGAGAAGGATATAACGGCTTTATGGGTTGTTTAGAGATCTGAACTTTAAGCTTCAGAAATTTATACAAGCCTATGTTAGTCAAGTTCTTTTCTAGCTGCAGGTCAGCAAAGGTTTTAGGAAAGGTATCGTTATACAAATCTTTTATCAAGTTAATACCTTTCTGTGACGAGTCCTGCCAGAAAATTAGGTTACAATCTATTCTCAGTTTAGGGTTATTCCAGATTGCAGCCAAGTTGGATTTATCTAGCTTAATGTCAGAGTGTATTTCTAAGCGTGAGAGGGCCTGTTTTGGGGTTTGGATAATGTATTTAGAGTGTGGTAGGATCGATGAATGCATAGTCATAATGGCGGGCAGGGGGATGCCTTTAATTAGGTTTGCTTCAACTTCCAACCACGGGGGGTGGTACTGTGGGTTTTCTACAAACCAGGCTGGCCCTTATTTGCAGAGGAAAGCAGTTTGGTAGTTTCTAAAGTTGGGCAGTCCAACTCCTCCTTTGGTTTTGGCTTGTTTGAGTTTTACCAGCAATATTCTGGGCTTCTTCCCTTGCCATAAAAAATTGTTATGGGCCTTGTTGATTTTCTTTAAGAAGTCTTCTGATAATATCATAGGAAGCATACTGATAAGGTAGTTAATGAGTGGCGTAATCATCATCTTGATCGTTTCCACTCTTCCCCACCACGATGGAAATTTTGGTGACCATCCGTTCAGTAGTTCAGTGATTTTCTTAAATGTAGTGTTTTCATTCTACTGTAGTGTAGTGATGAGGTCATTAGTAAATAATAGACCCATGTATTTAATTGGCTCTGTCTGGTTGCCATGTCAGGCCCGTGTCTCCCAGAATGTCTTTACCGACTAAAGAATTAAGGAGCTTGACCTCAGTCTTGTCTTTATTGCGTGTGCATCCTGAGACTTCTGTGAATTCATGTATCGCTTTCATTAGAGCAGGGATAGCCGTCTCAGCGTCCCTCGACACTATCAGGACATCGTCCGCAGAGGCGGCAACTTTGAAGATTGTACTGCCAAACTCCATAGCAGGTATGTCTACATTTTATCTTAGGTGCTGGAGAAACGGCTCTATGTCTAATAAGAAAAGTGATGAGGAAACAGGGCATCCTTGCCTGTTCCCTTGTCGAAGTTTGAGAGAGGAGGAAACGGCACCCGCTCTAACTTTTGCTTTGGGCTCATGGTATAATGCCATAATCATTCGTGTTAGTGAGTCTCCAAAGTTGAACCTTTCTAAGATCATACGAAGATATACCCAGTCAACCTTGTCAAATGCTTTTTCTGCATCTAGGGTGATGGCGACAGTCGGGGAATTGATTAATTTGGCTTTTTCATTTGCATGGCAGAAAATCCTAGTATTGTCACTAGAGAACCTTTGTTTTAGGAATCCTACTTGCGAAGGGTGGATAAGTTTGGCAATATATTTTTGTACCCCATCAGTCAGGATCATAGCATATATTTTACAGTCAGGGTTAATTAGGGAGATTTGTCTATAAATTTTTGTGAGAAATGGGCCTTCTTTTGGAATGACTGTAATGATGGCCTCTGCTGGGGTGCCTGAGACTTTGGCCTGTGGGTGCCAACTGTTGATATAGGTTTAGAAGGGGTTGTGTTGAATGGGTATTGAATGTCTTACAGAAAGTAGCATTATATCCATCATGGCCTGGGGCTTTGCCAGATTTTAGTTTTTTAATAGCGGTTTTGACTTCTTCCGAAGTGATAGGACCGTTGATGGAGCTCATCTCTTGGTCTGATAGGGTATTAAGTCTTATTCCATCCAAGTATTTCTTATTATTCATGTGGTTCAGTTTAGTGTTAGTGTCATATAGTCTTTGATAAAATTCCTGAAATGTGTCTGCAATTTTATTAGGATTAGTATGGATGGTTCCTGTTTCATCATTAATAGCATTGATAGCATTTTTCTGTATTTTGAATTTTAGGTATGCAGCCAGTGATTTCCCTGCTTTGTCGGCTTCACAAATCCTCATACTTTTCTGCTTATTAATCCAACCCCCTGCTCTAGTGCTGATTGTTTTATTGTATTCATATTTTTAATTTAGCATATTGTTTAATATCTGTGGATCATTCCTAAGTATGTGAAATTTCTCTAGCTCAGATATTTCCTTCTCTAAGGTCTGAAGTTTCTCGTTTGCCTCTCTGTTCATATTTGATTTTATTTTTATTACTACACCCCTGACTGTACTTTTCAGTGCCTCCCATCTAGTGAGAAGTGACGTCTCATTGACCTTATTTTCGGATAAGTAGTTTTTAATCATCTCTTCAAGAAGGTTCTTGTTCTGTAATGTGGAAAGGACATCGTCATTAAACCTCCAGAGTGTTTTTTTTAGTGGAGGAGTTGAGTCTGTAATTGTTAGGGTGATGCAGGAGTGGTTTGATACAACTCTAGGTTCTATTGTTGTTTGATCTATCCTGCTGGTTGAATTCCCTGAGATCAGTAGGTAGTCGATGCGAGAGTAAGATTTATGTGTGTAGGAATAAAATGTGTAATCTCTTTCTGAGGGGTTTTGTAGTCTCCATGTGTCTATCATATTAAATTTGCTACAAAGATTCTTGAGAGCTTTGTGCACCTTGTTCGGCCTGAAGTGGCAAGTAGAGCTCCTCTCTAAGTCAGGGTCCAGTGGAAGGTTAAAGTCTCTGCCCAGTATGAGTGTGGCCGTGTCACGGATCAGCTTAATTTGTTCAGCGAGGTCATTCCAAAACTCTGGTTCATTATTAGTGGGTGCATAAATGTTGGCTATGTAAAATTCTGAGTTTTGTTTATTTAATTTTGCTATAACCCATCTCCTTTGTTTGTCAGCAGTGTACCGGATTAGATCTGTTCGAGAACTCTTGGAGATCATTGTCAAGACTCCGTTTTTCTTGCCAGCTGTGGCTGAACACACTACATCTGTGAATAGGTGGCCTTTAAGAGAGTTAGCTATGGTGGTGTCCAGTTTTGTCTCTTGCAGGCGGATAAAGTCCGCCCTTTGTTTGTGGATGTGGTCAAGAATCTTCCTTCTTTTGACTGGGTGGTTAAGTCCCTTAACATTCAAGGATATTTCTTTCATATTTTGTTGAGTTTGGGATGTCATCTTGTCATTAAGCAAGATTTACGATCAACGATAACCTCGGTTGGATATCTTTGGAGTGTGGGTCATCTTTGGAGTGTGGATGGGATATCACATGTTCTGAATTGGAAGTTACAGACACTTTCAGATCGCCTAATTCTCAGTATCGCCTGAGAGATTTGTATGATTGGAGATACAGGTTGCGCAGCCTAGGGAGTGGTGATACAATAGTTTCCATAGTGCGACCATTTTGTGTGTGTACATTTGCAGTAAGGCACCCTTGGTTGAAGGGGAAAAAAAGGAAATACATATGAAAACAAAAACAAAAAATAAAGCAAAAACATCATGAAAAAGAGAAGAAAAATACTAACCCTCCCCTCCCCTTCTCTTCCCTTGTACCTCCCCCCCTCCCCCCAAAAGAAGCTATAGGCATGGCGATAGCCGGGAGACACTTACTTCTTAGAGGCGCTGCTATGAGTGGACAGTATTAAATCAGCTACAAAGCTAAACTATTAATGTTCCTAAGTAATAAACCATAAGTACAGAGCGCGCATCAACTCTAATCTACCGGTTCGGTATGTATTAGCGCATTAGAGCATATACAAAAAGTATAGTGACTAAAATGGACTTTCGTGACTAGTTCGAGCAACTAGTACAGTAATGTATCTAGTATAATGGGATTAACCAGCATAGTGTAGTATGATCAACCAGATCCTAGTAGCTATTATAGTAAAGTAGGTAGAAAAATGAGTTTAACCAGCATGACTTAGTAAGGACAGCCAGATCCTAGTAACTAATATAATAATGTGAGTAGTATAATAAGCTTAACCAGCATAGTATAGTAAGAGCAACCAGATACTGAGACCTTGAATACAGACAAATGTCAACAGTGGTGCGTGCATATTATATCTAAGAGATATAAGCAAATTTAACCAGAAACGATCTGTTAAAGACCTAACTAATAAAGACCAAAAGAGAGCTTTATTATCTTCCTCATGCTACTCAAATTGGCTTCTTGGAGATCAACGTTTAGGATTTACTGCCAAGTCTCTCTGTGTGGAAGTGTCCATTGTATGGTCCTCATTGTCATCAAGAAATTTCTTCAGAGATTCGTACTCCGAGAAGAAGTGGGGCTTGCCCTGTATCACAACATAATACCTTGCCGGGCACGCAAAGGAGAATTGGTATCCTAAGGACCTCAGCCTGGGCGGAGAGCAAGAAAGCCTTTTCTTGTGTCCACTGTTGCCTTGGAGTAGTCCTGTGCTATAAAGATTGTGCTGTTGTTCCAGAGAATGTGTTGGTTCTTCCTCATGAAGGATAAGATAAGTTCAACGTGTTGGTATCTTAATTGTTTACATACAATGGGTCTAGGGTGCGTTTGATTTGGCAGCCTTCTTGAGGGGACCCTGTGTGCTCTGTCAAACTCCAAAGGCTTCCTGAAGGGCAGCCTGGTGACTTGTCGCAACCATTTATCAAGGGAGGCGATGCATGAGCCTGCCTCGTCTTCACTCTTCTGTTTCTGTCCTCTAATTCTGATATCTGCTTGGCAAGAACTTGTGTAGTGGAGTCGAGTTTTGCCACTGTCGCTGTTGATTTGGATACCCCATCTTCTATTTGGCTAATTCTGCTCTCTGCCTCTTCAATTCTGTTGCTGGTCTCTCTGATGTCTCTTCGGATTGCGGAGATCTCGTTCTGCATGATTTCAGTGTTCTCCTTCGTAGATTTTGCTAGGTCATGAACCTCTGCTAGTTTATTCAGTATTGTTTCCTTCGTGGTGCTGATATCTTGCTTATTTTTGGTCTTACTCTCTTTCTCAGCCATCTTTGTGGTCAGTACGCATAAACCTGAATCTTGTTGGTCGAGAGAGGTTAATAAGCCTGCAAGATGTTGTTTTATACAAGCGTGTGGGATCAGTAAGAGGCCAGTGGTCTTCAGTGTTTCAGCGTTTTAGATCCACCAGGGTAGTGTTTGCCGCTGTTCTTTACTATTCAATGGTCTTCCTATTTGGTGGTTCTATTGGGGGAGCTCCTAAGGGTTATCTGACAGACAGTCATGCCGTTGTGATATTGGTTGAGGAAGCTCTGAGTCTGGGTTAGCGAAATTTCGGGGAGCTTCTCTGTGCATGCTGAGACCCCTAGGCGGTATAGTGCGTCTCTTTATGTCTGTTACAGCTTTTCATGAGGCATGAGAAGAAAGAGACTTCAGATTCACTCTTAGTTCTGATTCAAACAAGCAAAATTTCAAAGCATCAAACACTTTAGTGAGATTCCCTATTCACACTTTGTCCCATTGGAGACCTTTGTGTATCTATATAGGCATGCATTCCAACTTTACCATTGTGGTGGTGGGCAATAAAGATGCAATCTTGGAGACTTGGGGTAATATGACATCAGAGCTTCTTTGGTACTGAATCAATTAAGTATGTTCAGAGCAAAAGCATTGGTGAGATCCCCATATTCTGAGTTTACCCTTTCATTTTCTCATTTAAAGCATTGCACGTCTCTTCAGGCGCTCATTACAGAGTCAGGCAGGTCACATCGTGTTTCAGCCACTTGCTGTAATCCTTGAAACAGTGTGTTTGCATTCACACTAGAGGTCACACTAGGGGTCTAACAGTAGCTCTTTGATCCCACTTCTAGGCACAATTGTGGCTTCTATGTGCGGATACGGAGAAGCAATCTCACAGACACGAGCTCAACTGCCATCTTGAGATCAGGCACACCATGCGGTCACGATCGGGGGCTTGAGTAAATAGACTCCACACGAATGAAGGTGAGACTTTTACTTGTTTTTCTGTGGCATGTGAGTAAGCGCATTTCTCACGCTTCCACTTTGATTTTCTGCCACGGGCTCTGATCGTGTTACACTAGTTGAGGCTCACACGTAGCCCCGCTTGTCGGCTGGCGTGCAGCAGAGGTCCGACTGCGAGCCTTAGAGGCCCTGGAAGCCGCCCAGATATAACGGTAGGCAGCCGTTTCTGACAGATCCTATGCGCGCATCGTCGTTAGCAATGACTTAAGTTTACGAGCTGTCTGTATGACCCGTCTTGGTGATCCGAAGCCGGAGAAATACTTGAAAGCGCGTTCCTCTAAGACGGAGCCACAGGCTCACACGGCCAACTTCCTGCGCTCCAAGCCACGTCCCCGCTCAGCAGATAATTGGAATAACACCGCCAGATCGCTAGTCAGCATAGTTTATGGTCGGAATTACGATAGTATCTGATCATCTGCGAACCTTCGACTTTCGTTCGATGATTAATGAAAACATTCTTGGAAAACGCTTAAGCTTTGGTTCGTCTTGTGCTGGTCCAAGAATTTCTCCTCTAGAGGCTCAATAAAAATGCCTCCAGCTGTCTCTCTTAATTAGGATCCCAGTGCCGAAAGTCAACAAAATAGAACCAGAGTCCTATTCCATTATTCCTAGCTGAAGTATTCAGGTGGGCAGCCTGCTTTGAACATTCTAATTTTTTCAACGTAAATGCACGGCCAAAAGCATCAAGCGGGCATCGAGGAGCAGGGGTTAGGGTGGTAACTCCCCTCACGGTGGACCGCTAGCTCAATCCCAAGATCCAAATACGAGCTTTTTAACTGCAGCCACTTTAATATATACACTATTGGAGCTGCAATTACCACAGCTGCTGGAAACAGATTTGTCCTCCATTGGATCCTCGTTAAAGGATTTAAAGTGTACTCATTCCAATTACAGGGCCTCAAAAGAGTCCTGTATTGTTATTTTTGTCACTACCTCAAAGAGTCGGGAGTGGGTAATTTGCATGCCTGCTGCCTTCCTTGGATGTGGTAGCCATTTTTCAGCATCCCTCTCCAGAATTGAACCCTCAATCCACGTTACCCGTGGTCACCATGGTAGGTACAGAAAGTACCATCGAATTTTGTTAGGGCAGACATCCGAATGTATCGTCACTGTCACGGGGATGTGCCATCGGCTCAAGTTATCTAGAGTCACCAAAGCAGCAGGGTGAGCCCAGATTGGTCTTGGTCTGATAAATGCATGCATCCCAGGAGGCAAGGCATGTTTTAGCTCCAGAATTGCCACAGTTATCCAAGTAATGGATTGAGTGATCAAAGGAACCATAACTGATTTAATGAGCAATTTGCAGTTTCACTGTACTGGCTGTGTGTACTAACATGAGCATGGCTTAATCTTTAAGACAAGCAAATGCTACTGTCAGGACCAACCAGGTAGTTGCACCTCCTGGCCGGGTTGCCTTGGAGCCGTGTGCCCGTCCCAGACTGCCCTTCACGACCCTCAGGAGCCTGCTGGGGAAGCCCACAGACCTGAGAGGTGGGGGGCTTGCAGGAGGTAACAGGTGCGGTCGCACGGGCACCGGGCGGCCCCATCTCCACAGAAGGGAGAGGCTGGCCTGGGTGAGATGCAGGGGTGCCGGCCTGCGCAGTGGGGACACTCCACAGAACATTGTTCCATGCTGCTGCGAATATGCGCTAGGCAGAGAAGGGCGACAACGTGGTGCACGGGGCTCAGACTGCCGGGGAGCATCTGGGACCTGGCACCACCCAACCCCTTCCACTCTGGTCAGACCACTGGGAGGCGCAAGCTGCCAAGGCAGCTTGGCCTTCACTTTGCTGGGTATGGGAAGAGCCTCCACGAGCATCAGGCCCTCGAGTGAGATGGTCCCTGGAGGGGTGGAAGCTCTTTGCTTGAAACAACAGCCAAGGCTGGCCAAGCAGTCCATCTCTAAATGGACCCACAGTGCCCAACCGATCAGAATATACGGTGCTCCGGACCCTCCCCAGGCAGACCTCCCTGCGCGGGGATGTCGCTTCACATCCCTGCCAGCTCTTGGTGAAGGCAGGCACAAAGTGAAGATCCATCAGGCAGGGCTGGGAGGCAGATGTGGACCCGGGCCTTTGGGGGCCCTGACGGGACAACCCGCAACCGGGCAGCACCTGGCTGAAAACCGCTGGGCCACAAGGGAGTCCAGAGTACCTTGTCTCTAATAATCCAGAGGAAGGATACCCCCCTTTCTTGCAATCTGTGCACACTGAGTGACAGAGGGGACCACCGGCGCTAATGCACACAACCTCCTGGAGCCCTGCGTGGGCTTGAGAAAGCAAATGAGCCCTCCTCGGGACTTCCAGGTCAACTCAGCCATCTGGTCACTCCCTGGAAAGCATGGCGTGCGACCAGATGGCTGGTCTCTGAGGACGGTCAGCTGGTTGTGCTGTATTTTAATGAAAGGGTTTCCGCTTGTCCTTGGAGGGGACGTGGACCCTGCGTTCCTGGTTCTTGGAGCCTCAGCTGGGCCTCAGGCATTGGGCTGTGAGGGGGGGCCCTGACCCTGTCCTGGGGGATTGGCCATGCGGCAGACTGAAGGATCGAGCCTAGGATGGTGGATCCCATCCTAGGGCCAGCCAGTCAGAGCTTCTGAACCCAGCCAAGCAGGGGAAGCCTCCCCAGGCCCGATGGATAACCATCCTCTGGCAGCAGGGTAAGCTTTTCCCCTGCTCCCAAGGCTGAAAAATAAAGAAGGAAATCCTTCTCCTGTAAACAGAAGAGGGATTTCCTGGACGTGTACAGAGGACAGAACGGTTCCATCCTCCACACACGCCCACCGTGGCGGAGGACAGAACCATTCCATCCTTTACACAGAAGGGGTTAAGAGTCCTAAACTTTTATCTCTTATATGTTTTTTAAAAGTGCTGGTGGTAATAACATGGTTCCACATTGGGGTAAATTAACAGTGCACAATTATACCATTCAAGAATGAGTGCCAGGGTTTCACCTGGGCTCCTACTATCTCTCACCAAAGTAGAGATTTTACGGAGCCTGTCTTGGCCTTCCTTTTGGGATAGCAATATTTTATGAATTGTGAGTTAAATGCAGGCCTCAAACTCACTCACTCGAACTCTAGACAAAGTTAAGCCAGAAAGTAGGAGGGAGACACACACTTCAAACCCCTGACCATGACTTTATCCAATCATATAGCTAATTTATATCAAAACGCTATGGCCACATATGTCAGAGATGGAATAGTTTTAGCCTTAATAACCTGCAATATCAATCAATCAATCAATCAGTCATAGCATTTGTAGAGCGCACTACATACCCGTGAGGGTCTCAAGGCGCTGAGGGGGGGGGGGCAGGGGTGCTGCTACTGCTCGAAGAGCCAGGTCTTCAGGAGTCTTCTGAAGGTCAGCAGGTCTTGGGTCTGCCGTAGACGGATGGGGAGGGTGTTCCAGGTTTTGGCGGCGAGGTGGGAGAAGGATCTGCCGCCGGAGGTCGCTCTTCGGATGCGGGGTATTATATCAAAATAAAATTGCTGATTTTAAAAGCTTCAAGGGCAGTGTTCTAAGCAAACACTGGAGGAAGCATACTTTTGATTTTCAAGTATTGAAATTAGCCTTCTACCCTGCTTGTTTATCTTTGTGTACTCCAAAATATTTGTAGGAGCCACAATGTTAAATTTTCATACCCCCTTATGACCAGCTAAACTGATTCATTATTTCACTATACAAAATCAAGTTGGTTTTGTCAACATTGACCATTAATGCAATTGTGATCAGAGATGGCAAATAATAAACAATATAGCCCATTGGTGTATTGTCCAAAATCGCAGCACCATCAACATATCAAGGATGTGGGAAGTTTCTACCTTTTACGATCGTAAAGACTGCAATGACTGTATATGAATTGAATAACTGTTGGGCAATCACACACCACCCTCAAATGTTGGTTGATTGGAATTGTTTTGGTTACACTTCAGCCATCACCGCCTTTGATGCACATCCATTTCTTCCAATATAACTGCTGAAAAATGCTTTTCAATAAAGGAGCATGAATGTTCCATTTTAATAACGGAGGACTTCAAAAGGTGCAAAGCTGCGCGTTTCTATCCTTAACTATGAAATGCTGACATCACGTTATCAGGAAGTGTCAGTGCATTTACTTGTATGGTTCAGTTATGATTTCATTCCCTTTTTAGGTCGAGTCTACAGCGCTTGGGCTGTCTGCAAGATCTGATGTAATCAATAATATCACTTCTTTCCCGCCTCCTACTTACCATTGGTTTAATCCAGTGTACATTTTGTTTGCTGCTTCCTAACTTGGTCGCTGTGCGGAAACGTCACTTCCCTGCAATGCCGAGGAGCACTGGCCAAGTACTGATTCCCTACGCGGACATTCCTTATCTGTCCTCTGGGAGAACTCTTTCTTTTGTATTTAAAATATTGCTTTCTGCCGGTCGCACACTTCAATCGGCACCGCCACCCCCTCTTCTTTTTATTTGTTACTTTACCGCAGCTGCACAGAAGAGCCTCTCATTTTCCCCTTTGACTTTATTTTGTTGACTTTTGTACCCCCACCCCCTCGGAGGCTATCAGACCGGTGGCTCGAACCCGATTCCCCAGCATCAAAGTGCTGCTCCAGCCATTATACCATATCCTCTTCAGAACTTTCTTTTTTAAAGTATTGCTTTCTGCTGGTTGCAGACTTAAATCGGCACCACCACCCCCTCTTCTTTTTATTTGTTACTCTTCCGCAGCTGCATAGAAGAGCCTCGCATTTTCCCCATTAACCTTTTTTGTTGACTTTTGTACAACCCGAAGCTAGCAGACTGCTGGCTCGAACCCGGTTCCCCAGCATCAAAGTGCAGCTCCAGCCATTACACCATATCGTCTTCATTCCTCTTTCTGCCTCCTCCCTCCTTCCCTGCACCAATCACAGGCACTTTTCAAAATAGCGAAAAATGCCATCTTGGAGACTACTGGGAGCACCGAGCCTCGGGAGCGACTTTCACATTATCAAAATCGTGAATATTTTTCTACAGAGCATTCATTTTTCCTTATATTAAGGTTGACATTTCAATGTTAACATTGTTTTTCTGTGCATTACTTATTATATTTTCAGATTACATGTACACAACATTCCATGGTATTTTATTGTTTAACATTGTTTCACAAAATTGTTTAATTTGGATATGAGATAGGCAAAAACGTGTGTTAAACTTTCACGTAGTTGCATGTGAGCACTGTAGGTTGTACGGGGGTTGTTCAGTATTCTTTAATGTTTATTCAGGATTAGCTTTTACAGTTCACAGTCATGTGTTGTTAAACTGCAGGGGGTGTTTAAATGGATTGGTTTCACCTAGCTAGTGAGAGTGGGTTTATAAACGACCAATGGGTCTAGAGGACAATCTGTTGGCTTCATTGTGATTAAGTATACGTGGCTGTGCTGCCGATTTCAACGTGAAAGATGTAAAAGTTTGCGAGCGCCATAAGTCTATTTATTTTTATTTTGCCCATCTTTAGTTTACGTTTGGTCTACGTTTGGTCTATGTCTATGCACAATTGGGGCATGCACATGGTGGCATTCAGCATGCTGCTTATTGTTTACATGGGGTTAAAGTATGTATATTTCCGCACTAAATTTTTGAATACAGTTTAGGTTTAAAACATCATTTGCAATTCTTTGGTGAAGGCACACTTTTTTGAGGTGTAAGTATTAGCAGCATCTCTCCCCTTTTCGTTTATCCTCCTCTTTTTTCATTCTTTCCTGACTTTGTCTCTCACTTTAACTCTATCCTGTTCTGTTTTTCTCTCTCTTGGTCTCTCTATTCTTCTCTATTTTTCCCACTTTCTTTCTCCCTAGTTATGACCAGGGCAGATCCTGTGTTTTTTTTTTTCAACACCTTAATAACAATAACACTGGGCTTTAACGTACAAAAGTGGGGTGCTTCATCTAGGGCATATGATAACTCTGAATGGCTTTTCACAATGTGGCCTTTCCTGCCTCATAACTCCAGTGGCCCTGACTGTAGCGAATTTAAAACAGCCATGCTCTATAGCCATCAGCCAGGACCTTTTCCAACCATCTGCATTGGGCCCGAGTCTGAGGGGGAGAATAGGCCATGCATACATTTGGGATTAATGCATAGGCGTGAAGGAGAAGGTGAGTTGAGACTTTCCCCATGCAGCATGTTGTGGTGCAAGGCCGGCTTTAGCAGTAGTGGCGCCCGTGCGACAATCTTTCTTGTCACCCTCCCAATTATCTCTTTCTCAACAGATTCTCTCTACCACCCTCGAATAGTGCCCCTCATCTCTCCTTAGCTTCTCTCTCACATGCATTTCATTTGTTTAATAGCGCTGCTTCTCATGCCAGTGTATGGTGTTAAAGCACTTTACACCACACACACATTAAACAGACACAATTAATCTTGTGTGTGTAAATCAGTCTAAAGGAAATGAGGATTTCAAGGAGTAGGAATCACGTTATGCATACTAGTAGGCAGTATATTTTAAAAGTATTTGGTCTGCAGAAGCTAGTAACAAGAGGATCTCTGACAAAAACAGTAAACCAGTGAGCTATTCAAATAAAATACAGCTCTTGGATCTGCATGGTACACAATATTTGCTAGACAAATCTCATCTCTCTCCAGCTTGAACATTAATCACAGGAGGTATCTTGACATTTGTATTGTTTTTCTGAAAACTGCTGGAGACACAAGGGACTCTGCAGCAGGTGCTTTTAAACCCATATGGTATTTCTAAGCACAGTACCCATTCCCCGCCCTCTGAGCTCAGCGCCTCCCTAAAGCCTGCCCTGTTGTGGTGCCCGATATGAGGATATGGCTTAAGCATATTTCGCCAAGTAGAGTTTCCAGAACTAGGTCAGTCCTCACTCTCCATCTTGCATTTATCCAATTTCGTTACTTTAGAATGTAGTATTTGAGGCAATTGTTTCAAAACGTTTTTGAGGAAGAGCCCCTATAAACCTCCTTCCATGCAGGCAGTATTGGGTGTCATTCTTGAAAGTGACTAGTGCCAGTGGTAGATGTCTTTGGTGGCCTCGTAGGAAAACTCTTGTGAGCACTTAGCTTTTAACAAATTGACCATGAGTTGCTGCATGGTTTGTGCTCCTGATCTTGTCAATATGTAGTTAATAAATATGATTAGTTGCTTCTTGTAGTATGAGTCCAAGAACACCTTGCTGAAAACATTTTCTCAGACCATTCTCATTTCTCTCCATCACTCTATTCAGATTTGACATGGTCTCCAGCATTGCATTCTCAAAACTATTTCCACCTTCTTTCACTGAGTTTAAAAAAAAATGATTTCTTGTTTTGTTAGTGTCTTGGTTCTCTCACTATACACCATTGTGTGCAGATGTTGCTGCTTTTAAATGATTTAGCTTCCTGTAGTTGTTAGTTGCTGGCCTGTGTTCTGAAGAAATCGCACAAACTAGCCCCAGAAAGTGAATTTAAAGATATTGAGCTATTGTTTTTGAGAGGATGACTTTAACAAGTTGACTTGCTTTAAGTGATCTGCTCAGTATGTCAGTGGCGGAAGGCGTTTTCTAGTTGAGGGTCCTGAAATTACTTTTTGATTTCAAATCTCCACTTCTAGCAGAGAAACTCAACAAAGTACTTGAATGGATACGACTCTATGTAAGTAGAGTGTATTGCACCCTGCAAAACAGATCAAACATGCCAACATTTTAGAACAGGAGGAAAGCGGGAAGTTTTGGGACTACATTTTCCCCATTGACTTCTATTGAAACAGTCAATTTAAGACAGGTGACAGGTAAAATAAAGCCATTTTTGGCTTATCCAAAATCGAGTCTATTGGCATGTATGAACAGATGTAGACAGATTGCTGCTATTAGTTGTGCTTTTCATGGTGCAAGCATACCACAGTCATGCATTCATGCTCACACACCTACAGACATACATAATTGATACCACTGACAGACATGCACACACCCTACTGACTGAAACGCACACCACATACATCAATTCATATACCACAAACAGAACACAATCTCACATTTCTAAACACCCATCTCATACAGATAGCATAAATGCACATACCCAAAGGCACACTCACATATACATATGGACACATACCTCACATAAACACGCCCACCTACACCACAAACATGTTCATCCACATACACCACAAACAGAAACAGCAAATGACAATGCAAGGCTCCCAATGCCATTTTCTAGTTCATGATCTGATTTTACTTTGTGTTGATGGCCACGCAATAGGTGCTCCCCGTGTCTTACTGAAGCAAGACAAAACATTAGCACTAAACCTTCGTCTAAATAATTGTCATTTTCAATGCTTCTTTGTTTTATGACTGCTCTAGATCAGGCGAAAGTACAGAGCCTCAGACATGAGCCATATTTGTGCAGAAAGTCTATTTTTCAATTGAGTATGCAAGTCTGCTGTTGGTACATCGCCTTTTCGTTGCTTGCAGAAGTTTTTAGCACAGCCATCCACTAACAGGGGGAATGTTGCTTTTTTATGGTCTTAATATCACTTTTTTATTAAGGCCATAAAATAAAGCAACATTCCCCCTGTTGGTGGATGGCTGTGTCCGCATTCCTTCTTCGATAAACCAATTTTTGGTGTTTAGTTAGTACCAATCTGTTTTTAAGTTTAAGTTTATTAAGGAAAACTGAATAAACACAAAAAAACTTCATAGGTAACGTAATACAAACATAGTAAGATGATAATCATTAACAAATAACAATTTATAGTTGAGGGAAAAAGGGAAAGGAAAGAAGGGGGAAGGGATCAGGAAGAATATATGTCTTTATATTTCACTTGCATATACTCTTATGGTTACTCCTTTCATTGTATTGCTTATTACAGTTATTTTGTATATTTTAAATACCTTCCTTATGATTATAGAGATCGAGTTCAGGTGTTACTTCACCCTTTAATGTCATAATATCATATTGTATATTCCTCCCCTTGTTCTTCCTTTCTACCAATCTGTTTTTAACACACTTGTATAGCCTAAGTTTCCTCAAAGATACAGCTTTGAAGTGCTGCTTTAGCATAAACTTGAAAAGGACCCTAAAGGTGCAGGGAAAGAAGGCCTAAGAAAATGGCCACCTTCCAAAGGTTTGCTTGAAGAGTAGTGTTCTGTGGTCTGGTATGTCCCACCCATTGGGGGAAGGAAGGAGAGGGGAGTTCTGGATATCTAGGACTGACTGATTGGTCAATTGGAAGAAACTGTAGCTGTCGGCTTGAGGTGCTGATGAGGTGCTCAGTTGTCACATTCGTATGCCTGGTTTTGGGGATTTTAGGCAGAGCACTTTATAAGCAATTTTGTATTGCACAGGCCATTCGCACAGCTATTAAGATTGGGGCAATGTGGGGTTTGTTGTTGGCCTTGAAGGCAACTGGTCAAAATTGAATTTTAAAATACTTTTCTGTGAGAAGGGGAACTATCCAATCTCACCTTTTATGGTCTGACTTGACAGCACAGCTGTTACAAGACAATGATGTGAGAATAATCAGGAGAGAGGCTTTGGTTCCGCCCAAATGTTGAGACTCAGGAGTACATATTTTGATTGGACGGAAGTTGTGTGCTTTTGCAAAAAAGTGATTTCCTTCCACACAGCTGCTATCATTTTGTTTATCCAGCTGCCTAAACTTGAACTTTCAGTGGAACACACATGACATTGTAATGCTACTAAAGTGTCTTAGAAAACTAGATAATTTATGTTGTTTTTCTCTGGCAGTAGCACAGATGGGAGGAAGCTAGTCATTACCCTACATGGATTTTTAGGTTGAGCCTGGGCAGCGCATGCGCTGCTGCGCGGCATGCAGTAGTGGAGTATGGCTATGAAGCCCTGTCCATTTTCTGCCCATATTTTTAATTGGCTTGTGTCATTGTCCTTTGTGAACACTGGCTTCCAGGTCCTTATTAGGTGTGTTAGTCCCTCCTTGGTACCGCCTTGTCTGCATATGTAACCTCCCATGGCGACTGGATCTTTTACTGGTGTTGCTACACGGTATGTCTTGTTTAGTCTGCAAGCACTATTTTCTTTAATGAATTTCTCCTAATGAAGGGAGGACATGCTTTCCTCGCCATGCGCGCTTTCATTTTCAAGCAGCCCTTGAAAATGTCGGCCACTTCTTTGAAGTGAAATAGGTCTTGCATTTACAAGAATTTGAGCTATTGCCATTGTAAATGACAATAGCTTAAACTCTCGTAAATGCGAGACCTATTGCATTGCAAATGCTTGTTAATTTTCTTGTAATCTTTTTGGGAGGTGGCTTACACCTACTGGGCTACTCCATCAGACTCCCCATGAGACTTCTTTTTTTACTTTTACGGTTTGATTTTAACACTTTCGTTTTCATTATAATATTTTCCTTGGTAGGGGGTTACGGCAGAGAGATTTGGCCTCATCCATGGGATCAGCCCTTTCTGTCCTGACTTGTGTGCCCTCAGACAGTTAGTGCTCTAGTCCTATTGGCCACACCCTCTGCCAGGGCAGAGGACTTTTAAATGGGCAAAGCTGCGTGTCCATGCAGTGGGCACGTCGCTGGCGTGCCAAAGGGCACCAAAGGCAAGTCTGCCAGTGCCTGGAAGCGCCCATCGCCACTCTCCTGGGCAGATGATGTCTGATACCTGTTAATACAGCAGAGAGGACCTCTGTGTCCGGGGTATGTGTATCCCATTGCATTTAGACATTGTCAACGGTATGCAAACTGTGTGCAGGATGCAGGATGCAGCACACATAGAAAGAGGAAAAAATAAGGAGAAATAAACATATTCTCTGGGAAGGTGTAGCATTTTGACTCATTCCCAGGTATTTCATTGTTGATCAATCTGGGAATGTGCCAAAATCCATGGGTGGATGCCTGAGAACAACCACACTCACATAATGGAAAACATTCCTGGGGCAGAGTAATGCATCACAGTGATTTGCGCTGCATTGCATTACTCTGGATTAATCAAGCTATGCATGTCCACGCAAGGTGGCCTTGTATGGCTTGATAAATCCAACTTAGGTTTATGCATCACCCTTGCACCCCTTTGCATGGTGCAAGAGTGGCATAAAGCCTTCATAAATATGCCCCTCAATTTTTACCAACCTTGATGATCTGCACTGTGAAACCTCACTACCTCTTATTTCGTCACATCACTTTGCTATCCCATTTGCCATATCCGAACCTGGGATGACACTAAAACACACCAATGCTTTTACAGTGGAAATATCTTGGCATCTCGTTGCACAGCCAGAATTCAGCCAGGTGCCTGCTAGTCCCCATTCTCGATTCTCAGGAAATATTGACGAGGATATCAATATCTATCACAATTGGATTTCATTAACACTTGACGAACCCGCCATATTCAAAAACACTAAAGTCTTGCAGCATGGCAAACAGGCTCTGTGGATTTCTGAGGAATTGCTAGCCCAAAAACGCCTATGTTACTAACTGGAAAGGAAATGAAGATGTTCTTAAAGTTCTTCACATAAACAAATGCTATCACTTGGCTAGAAGAATGTATCCCAAAGAAATCAACTTGGCCAAAATTAAATTTGATGGCACTAAGATTGAGTCAGCAAGAAAAATCTCCCAAAAAGTTTTCTTCACCATTGTGAAACCCATGACCCTTCCCACAGCAGCTAATCAGAACATCGACCATTCCCAAGTCTTGTGTGATTGCACTAGGGATGGATAGCATAATTTCAATTATGACACGCCACCAATGTGCTCGGCAAGCTACCATAATGCCAAGAGATGAATTTCTTGATGGACAAAATTTATAATATATATAGGACCTTCATCCACCACCCTGTCAAAGCTGTTTCCAAGCAGTCTGTCTCCACTCCTGTCCATCATTATTCTTCTAACTTCTGCTCTTCTGCTGGTCTGCTGTTCTGCCCTCCGTCTTTCTTCTCTTGTTAGAATTGAACTGTTTTCCCCCGTCTTCCATGATATATGCTGTGCCGGGTTAGCATTCATGTAGCTATGTCATATAATCGTGATTTCTATTGTGCATGTGCCCTTGCTACTGTAGAGTAGTGTAGGCCTAAGTTAGCATCTGAGACGCCAATTTCTCTCATTTACACCGGCCCTGTTGTGCTGTGAACAATCCCCGGTCTTTGTGCCCCCGCTCTCTCAGTCTCGGCAGAAGCTGCTGTTCTGAAAGGTTCTCATATCTCATCCAAGGTCGGAACCCAGAGGTACGAAGAGAATAGTTTATTCAGCCCTGCATTCCTATCATCGGACATAGCTATGCTCCCACACTAGAGAGAGCTGAGATCGAGTAAGACAGCCTTGGAAGTCTGATAACATGTACCCATACTGCAGGTGTTAGCTCATCTCTCAGTGCCTCCTTTGTTAGCCTCTGTGTCCAAGCAGTACTTTTCCATGAGGGGCCGGGGTTTTTGAGATGTGTTGGAAGGTTTATTATACGATACCAAATGTTTGGAAGTCAGTCCCTCGGTAGCATCTTAGGAGGCTAGTCAGACTGGACTCCGCTGCAGAGCAATTTACAATAAAGAACTTTGGTTTGTATTCTCTACTGCGTTAACGACTCTTCATTTCTTGGAAGGCTGAGAGGAGGTTGTGAGTGACCCGGGTGGCCCTAATCGGGTCACTTCCTTCAGTTGGCGCCCGAACAGGGACTCCACCAGGTGACCCATCTCACCCGTAGTCGGGTTGTGGAGGTCGGGGTTGCATCCGGTCGGATGGGCGGATCGGGGATCCCCACACGACCAAGCTTGGTTCTCGCGGCTGCCCCGCCTGTCTGATCGGGCGGCTCCTCGTCTAGTGGTCATCTCGGCTGGGGTCCTGAAACAGCAAAACCCTTGGATCTGACCGTTTGGTCCAAAGAGTCGGCAGTGGAGAATAACTTTGCTTGACCTGTGTGCCCCAGGTGAGTTTGTCTTGTCTCTTGGTATTTTGAATATTGTCTGAAGACCATTCTTGACTTGTTCGAACTTGGTGGGTCTGTGGACCCTTGAGGTACAGAGTGTTGCGAATGCTCTGCCGGGCCACCTGCTGAATTTGGTTTACTATTGAAAAGGCCTGGGGCTAGAGCCTGCCTTCTTGTTTTGGTACAGTCTTCGGACTGCCTTGTTTTGGTACAGTCTTCGGACTGTCTTGTTTTGGTACAGTCTTTGGACTGTCTTGTTTTGGTACAGTCTTCGGACTGTCTTGTTTTGGTACAGTCTTTGGACTGTCTTGTTTTGGTACAGTCTTTGGACTGTCTTGTTTTGGTACAGTCTACAGACTGTCTGGTTTTGTCTTGCCCTTGTTTGGTGTATCGTTCAGTTTGTGCGAGTGGTGTATGTGTCTGTTGTTAAGATGCCTTGTCTAAATAAATTGTGGTGTGTGGGGTGCCGCTGTTGCTCGGCGGAGGTTCGGTTGGAGGAGAGGCAACCTGCGCCTCCGGAAGGCACCCCGAATTTTGATATGTATGTGAAGCACGGCCTTGGCCCTATTATGTTTAGTACATTATGGCACAAATATGCGAGGGACAATGCCGAGCTTCAGTGGCCACCAACAGGTACTTTTGATGAACAGAAATTGAATTAGCCGCAAGATAAATTATTTGCCAGGAGAAGTAGACAGTCGATGTTTGATTCTCTTCAGGTATGGCAAAAGGAAGCTAGTCAGCGATGTATGCGGGCGGAGAAGGAGGCCCGGAGAGTGAAAATGCAAACAATCACTCAGAAAGCGGTAGCCTATGATAGGGAAAAGTAGCAAAAGGTATAGAGTGTGCTGATAGGAAGTTACGACTACAATGTGATAAGTCCTATGTTGCCTGGGAGGAGGGGGATGCATTTGTGGATGAACTATTGGATGCTAGGCCCCCGCCTCCCAATGCCCCGCAAAGGATATGCCCTGTTGTTCCAGCATCTCAGCCTACTGCTCCTCTTGTTTCTCTATCTGGCTCTGCTGCCTCTGATCCAGCTGCTACCGCCCCGCCTGTTTCCCCTTTGGTTTTGCAAGCTCCGAGTGCAGTAGCTGTGGACCCTCCTGCTGTATCTGCTGTCCCCGCTCCTGTTTCTCCCCCTTCTCTCACACCTTCAACGCAGTCTTTACTCACATTGGTGCCTGCTCCTTCATCTACTGTGTCTTTCCCGGACATCTCATCCCCGGCATCGTTAGGAGCTGGGACACTGGTGCGTGGAATGGATGGGGGGAATTGGGCTGCGGCACGGGAACGGATGGGGCGAGTGCTGATTCGATCTGATGTGGGGAATGAGGAAAAGCAGATGGTCGCTAATCAGGCTGCGCAGTGGGCGCGGAATCCAATCTACAGTGTAGAGGATGTGTGGGGTGTGTTGAAGGATTTTGAGCCGTTTGTGCAGGAGCATGCCCTCAAGCACATGTCGGCTACATTGATAGGGTTGTGGGAGCAGTGTTTTGGTGGTGTAGCACCCCAGATAATTTATGACATTCGAGATCGTGTATATGCTGCTGATATGGCCCCTAACAATGTCTTCAGCAATGTGGCGACGATGATTGGGTACAGGTGCAGGTTGCACCAGAAAACGCCAACGGCGGTGTCCCAATTCCCCATGAGGGAGGTCCATCCTATTTTTCATCCCGAGATTCCAGAATGGCGTAATGCGAAGGATATTATAGTTCAGCCGCGGGTGGAGGCTCGCTTTCAGAAGCAATGGGTTTACACTCCATGGAAAAGGAGTGAGGTACTTGCCCTTAAAAGTCAGCTACCGGACCCTAGGAAAAATCCCACAGCATATTATAAAGAATTAACAGAGGCCGCTTCATCGACGGTGATGACACTGGCCGATGTTGAGATGTTTTTTGGGTTGTTGGTACCGGTGGATATATGGTGGCAGGTACACACGCAGGATCATGTTGCGGAGTTAGGTGGTACTTGGAATGCGGTTAGGGTGTGGGATAATGAGCGGAAGCCCGGCGAAAAACCTAGAGTTGAGATATTGGCTTTGCCGGGTCTTATCATTACTTACATGCATTCTCTCATCCCACCCAGACGAGTAGATTGGGAAAAGTTAGCGGCATGTCGACAGAAGAAGGATGAAAGTGTGTCAGATTTTTTCACTCGGTTTGAAGGGGTGTTTTGGGATTTTAGTGGACAGGATTTGTCAGTGGAGGGCGGCGTCAGGTTGTTTGTTAACAGATTTGTAACCGATTTGCTTCCCGAGATAGCTGCTCGGTTGCAGGCCTCTAAAAGCACCTGGACTACCTCCTCCCCTTCAGTGATATTGAGTATGGCCCAGTACTACAAGCATAGGGAGAATGAGGAGAAGGAGAAGGTAGAGAAGAAGAATACGGAGTTGAAGACCAAAGTACTAATGCAACAGGCAGCCAGAGGGTCCGGTAGAGGATGTGGTAGTGGTCCGGCTCAGCGATCACGTGGTGCAGGCAGAGGAAGTGGTCCCGTGGGGCCGAATCAGTGCACGTATTGTAAGAGAGAGGGACACTGGCAGAGTTAGTGTCCAGACTTGTTGCAGAAGGTCGCCGCCCCCAGGGGTCGGGTTGCCGGTGGACGGGGATGTGGTGAAGGCAGTCGTGATGAGACACAGGGTGGGGTATCCTCGGGGGGTCGCTCTGACCAGAATTATTTTGATGATCCTCGGGGAAGGCAGTACTGTCACGATGATTATGATTTGGACGAGGTGTCAGGGATGTCCTATAACTAGGACAGCCAGGGACAGGGTGAGGGACCAGTTTATATCCCTGTAGATCAGCGTGGTCCTTATGTCACGGCGGATCTGCATGGTTCGGCTAAGAAGTTTTTGGTGGACACAGCTGCAATGAATAGCTCTGTTTCTCATTCACTGGTCCCCGGGGCAGCTCTGTCTGGCCATAACAATGTTTCGGTAGGGTTTTCAGGCATACCGGTTGTGAGACCCATCTCTGAACCTCTTGCTTTAACTATTGGCCCTTTCACTGTGGACTCGCCTTTTCTGTTGACTGCGAATTGTGGCAAAAATCTCATGGGAATAGATTTGCTGAAGAAGTTGCATACTAAGATTTCATGTTCTCCGGATGGTGTTTATATGACAATAGGACCCGATGTGGCCAGTACGAAACAGTGTTTTCGAAAGACGCACCGCTTCCTGCTGAATTCGAAGATGTACCGCCCACGTTGTGGGCAACAGGAGATACGGATGTGGGGTTGTTGCTGATACCGCCGATATCTATTACAATAAAAGACAATGCCGTGCTACCTCGTATTCCCCAGTACAAAATACCGCAGGCGGGAGAATGGGCTTTGTTGCGGATTGTACAGGATTTGATCAAATCAGGGGTGGTTGAAGATACAGTTGCGAATGTGTGTGACAGCCCTATTCTTCCCATCCTCAAAAAGACACCTTCTGACTCAGCTGATGCGTATCCTGATGTCTATCTTTTTGTAATTGATTTGCGGGAGGTTAACAAAATAGTCGTCCCTCAGTTCCCGGTGGTCCCCGATATCACTGCTCTTTTGACAATGATTCCTTCCACGGCCACATTTTTCTCTGTGATTGATTTGAAAAATGCTTTCTTTAGCATTCTATAGCAATTGAGGTCCACATCAGTAGTTATAGTTCAAGATGGTTTATTGTAGATGGATACAGGATATGTAGATCAGTTGGTACAGACCCAACCAGGAGCAGCCAGCATGCTGCTCAGCCCACTCTAAACTGTCACATTTGCTCACAGAGTCCCAACATTCCTAATGACATCACCACTACAACATTCTAGTGGCTGGGCAAGTGGAGGAAAGGATATGTCAATAACATGGACAAGATACTAGGATACAACATATCTCCTTTTCTTATAACAAAACAAATAAGAGAACCATAAATGAGGAAAAGAAAAGAGAAACACAGAAACAGCATGAAGAAAACCAAGAAGTGAACTCCAAGAATGAACAGAAGAAACGAGGGAGTAGGAAGAACAACAGATGATAGGAAGATAGGCAGATATAAAAGAACACAGATAAATATAACACAAAGAACAACAGATGAAAAAGAACACAGATAAATATAACACATCCTCCCTTCTAAATATAACAACATATGAAAATGACCCATTCTCCCTTCTATAAAAAACAAAAGAAGGAGAAAAAAAACATAGCATGAAAGCACTAATGACTAACCCTGGGCGTAGTTTGCATAGTAGCACTTCACGTAGCTACGTGAAGTACATTTTGAACTACACGTAGCTATGCAAATTGCATAGTTGTGTGCTTGACTGCACTGTACAATAATTGCCAAATGCATCTTGCACAGTGCAAGTTAAGATAAAATAAGTATCTCTGTCTTTATATGCTAAAATGCATACAGCATTTCACAAAAGTGAAATCAATAAATTAACAAGCAGTGAGAGAGGTGATGATTTTGGTATCCTGCCTAACCTAGGGAGAGAACCAAGCAGATGCCTTGAAAACAAAAAGCACATCTTTTGAACGATTCAGTGGTGGTCCCATCCTCTTAGGACCACCCCAAGCACAGTTATTGGCAAAAATACAATCCCAACCAAAGGCCCTGCAAAGCATTATGGGACGAGATTAGCAGTGGGCAGTGAATATTATAGTATCCAATATCAAAATAATTCTACAAAGAGCTGCAGTTCCACTAGTCGTTACTAGATGTCCCTCACGAGTCAAATGCAAAAGCTTCATGAAAGGGTTTCAATGCTTTTGCATTTGACTCGTGAGGGACATCTAGTAACGACTAGTGGAACTGCAGCTTGATGTATTAATAATTTCAATGCTTTTGCATTTGACTCGTGAGGGACATCTAGTAACGACTAGTTGAACTGCAGCTCTTTGTAGAATTATTTTGATATTGGACACTATAATATTCACTGCCCACTGCTAATCTCGTCCCATAATGCTTTGCAGGGCCTTTGGTTGGGATTGTATTTTTGCCCATAACTGTGCTTGGGGTGGTCCTAGGAGGAAGGGACCACCACTGAATCGTTCACATGATATGCTTTTTGTGTTCAAGGCATCTGCTTGGTTCTCCCCCTAGGTTAGGGGGGAACCCAAAATCATCACCTCTCTCATTGCTTGATATTTTCATTGTCAAAGTTCATTTTTGTGAATTTGTTATATGCTTATTAGCATCGAAAATTGCTTTAACAAAGCATTTGTATGTGTTTAATATACTGCTGCTACGTCGATTAGCAGAGTTTTTTACTCTGCTACGTGCAATGTGCGTAGTAACACAAACTTTGCATGCTCCGTGAGCGTAGCAAAGTATTATGCCCAGGGTTACTAATGACTACTTTCCCAGACACACCAACTGGCCAGGAAGGCGCTCGAGAAGGCAAGGCATAGCACAAAAGTTGGAGAAAGAAGAGAAACTACAAACGCAAGACAAAACAAAACAAAACCACTACCATAAGAAAAAGACAGAAGACCAAAATGACACGAAAACAAGACATCACGAGGAAAACTAACACCAACTGGCCAGGAAGGCGAGCGAGAAGGCAAGGCATAGCACAAAAGTTGGAGAAAGAAGAGAAACTACAAACGCAAGGAAAAACAAAACAAAACCACTACGATAAGAAACAGACAGAAGACCAAAATGACACGAAGACAAGACATCACGAGGACAACTAAACACGCGAAAAAGAAAACAGGGAAGTTGAGAGGAAAAATACAATACGATCCCTCACCCAAACCCCATTTCCATATTAACAAAATAATTTAATATGAACAAAGCATTTATTGAAAAATAGAAAATGTAATATAAAGTACACAAATGGAACTGCGACCCATGACACACCCTGAATAAGAGTAAAAATGTAACAAACATAAATGTGAAAATGGGAGGACAAAAACCCATATCCAACCCCTACCGCTAGGAAAAGGGTCAAAACTAATATGAAAGGGACACAAACCCTAGAAAAGATAGCCCTAGTAAAACAACAAAATGTAGAAGACACATGACGAGAAGTGTAGCAATGGGACTGAAACCCAAAGAACCCAAGTACAAGAACAAGGGACTGAGACCTGACCTGCCCTAAAACGAAAGGAAGGAAAGAAAATGTTAACTAATGTAAAACCTATAACCAATTCCTAAGACAAGAAATGATTAAATAATGCATAAGGACTAACACCCATGCATAGATGCCCTGAAAAAGGGTAGACGCTGTGAATAACCCAGAAGGCAAGAGTAATGTGAGCAAATGGGACTGAGACCCATTGCGAGCGAATGGGACTGAGACCCATTGCGAGCGAATGGGACTGAAACCCATTGCGAGCGAATGGGACTGTAACCCATTTCGATCCAAGAGAAGGGAAGACTAAAAAAATCTAGCATGCAAGTAAACTGAAATAATGGACTCAAGACGGTGAGTACCTAGGGTCCATGAACGTACTATGTTGATCCAACTGAACTCATTGTACAATCCTATGAAGGATAAATGTGGAGAGAAAGAGAAACATCATGAGATGTACTACAAGCAAAAACATAGATGCATGTGGTAAAACACAACCACACGATAACCGGCTTAAATAAGAAACTACAATAATTTGTGTCCATTGTAACATGGTAGATGGAACGAATAACCCACCTTAACACCCCTAATGTAAAGAACAAAAACTGGGACTTGCATGACTAAGAAGAACCGTGACCAATACGTGGTCACGTAATGCATTGCATCGTAAAGGGACTGTGGATACCACCCTGAGACCCACTCCCATCCCTTAGGAAGGGATACAATGTCAGCAAAAAAATAAAATGTGATAGAGCCAATGCCAACAAAACATGAACGTGAGAAATGCAAAATAACAAAGTTGGCATAAAGCTATAACATGTCACTGTAAACACATAAGTTTCTTTTTACTTTGAAAGAAGACATTCTAGTGTTAGATACTCTAGACAAGAACCACAAACTATGATAACAAAAATGTCAATGGTGTGTCTGTCACCGCGATTTTGTAAGACAGGCAGTCGAAGTAACCAACAGCAGAGAAAATGGCTCCAAGAAACATGAGGCAGAAGAGTTCCAAGATGCACAGAAGACGCCCACTGAAGGTCGAAGAGCACTGGGGCTTGTAAGGAAATAAGGACTCACCACTCAAATTCCCGGCAAGGTCCAGTATCCTCTGAACTCTAAACAAAGTCCAAACATAGAGTCTGCCAGGAAGTCAGTTCCGGCCAGGACGACGGTTGCCTTGCTGAGATAACCAAGATTCAAGAAACGATCTTGAATCCGCGCCGATGGTGCTGAGTTTGAACAATCGCTTAACTTTATTTCACGAACAGACGTGGTTGGCAAGGAACATGAGTGGAGCACACTTCCGTCCATATCATTCTGTGTAAACTGCCTGGAGCCTCCAACTCAAAGATGGCGGCACGCTGAGCACGCCAGCACGGGGTGGCTAACGGAGTGTGTGTGCGCACAAAGATGCAGTGCAGTGAGGCCTGAACGTCACGAAGATAACAATGGAAGGCCCGTCACAGAAGAAGATATCCAGACGTGGAGGAGGTAAGAGCGCGCGCATAGGCAACGACACACGCTTCATTTTTAACTCACAACATGGCGGTTGAACTGCCAAAAGTCAATGGACCTCCCGAGAGCAAATTTAATTAAAATGTGTATACTCACAAAAAGTCCCGCAACAGCCAACGTAGATGGGTAGGTCTCGCACAGACACCCATAAAGACTTGACAAATGTACACCCAGCAACGTGAAGTTGTAGACCTTCCGCAGATCCAATGCTGACAGAGGCATTGTCAGAAGCAATATCCAGTGTCTATGAAGATGACACTGTGAAAGGCAGTTGAACCAGGAACGCCCATAAAGCGAATTGTAATGCGATAGGCAAATTCTCTTGAGCCAGAAATAACACAGGATGGTTGTTACTGTAAGATCCATTAAATCTGAAGTTGTAGAGTGTAGCACGCCTGGGCTGGCGCACACATGCAGAGAACAGTGACAGCAAACAGTAGAAAGGCTGTTGTTCCTTACTTTTCTTAAATTTGCAGTTTCAGTAGAGACATGAGAAATAGGACAGCACGCTTGGGCTGGGCCTGTCCGGTGTATGGACACTGGTGGGGATACGAGGCGTGCTGTTCCAGTGACTTTTCTCTTGAGTTTCTTGTTGCTTCTTTCCAACATCTTGACTACTATGACAATATCTTCTTTTTTTGAGGACGTAGAACGAGGGTAAGTCAACAGATCGTTGCCATAAATTTGTAGTAATCGAGGTCCACACGAGTAGTTATAGTTCAAGATGGTTTATTGTAGATGGTTACAGGATATGTAGATCAGTTGGTACAGACCCCACCAGGAGCAGCCAGCATGCTGCTCAGCCCACTCTAAACTGTCACATTTGCTCACAGAGTCCCAACATTCCTAATGACATCACCACTACAACATTCTAGTGGCTGGGCAAGTGGAGGAAACGATATGTCAATAACATGGACAAGATACTAGGATACAACACATTCCAATTCACCCTAATAGCCGGTACCTTTTTGGATTTAACATAGCGGGCCAGAGTTTTCAATTCTGCCGTGCTCCTCAGGGGTATACTGAAAGTCCTAGCATATATAGTCAAGCCCTGAAAGGTCAGTTGGATTCCCTCTCTCTTCCTCCAGGTAACGTATTGTTACAGTATGTGGACGACCTGTTGGTAGCATCCGATACTGAAGAGGGTTGCAAAGAAGCCACAGTCAAATTGCTGTTACATTTGGCACAGCATGGACATAAAGTGTCCCTTTCCAAATTTCAATATAGTCGACAAGAGGTCACCTATCTCGGTCACCTACTGTTAAAGGAGGGTAGGAGGCTAACACCTGAACGAGTTGATGCCATTGTTAGGATGCCCATCCCCAAGACTCAGAGAGACGTGCGAGCTTTCATAGGCATCACCTCGTATTGTCGCCACTGGATTCCCGGTTACTCCTTATTAACGAAACCCATCCTTCATCTAACAACTAAAGATGTGCATGAGGCTTTACCTTGGACGCATGAATGCCAGCAAGCTTTTGAGCAATTAAAGGTTGCGCTTTGCTCTGCGCCTATGCTTGGTACGCCTGACTATTAGAAGCCTTTCGTGCTGTATGTACACGAGACAGCTGGGTGTGTGCTTTTGGTGTTAACACAGGCCTTTGGAGGTAAGCAGAGGCCATGTGCTTATTTCTCTGCTTTTCTTGACGCTGTTGCCAGAGCCCTCCCGAGCTGTTTAAGAGCTGCCGTGGCCGTGGCTGTCTCTATTCGACAATTGGCAGGGCTCGTCCTCAATACTGACCTCACAGTAATGGTACCCCATGCTGTGGACACGCTTTTGAATAAGACAAAGACACAGCACCTCACCAGTGCTCGTCTGACTGGTTATGAATTAACATTGTTTGCACCACACATTACAATCAAACGATGTGCCACTCTGAACCCGGCCACGTTACTACTTCTCCCTTTGGATAATGGGGACACAGATGTCCATGATTGTCTATACCGGACAGAAGAAGAGATGAAGGGATGGGTAGACCTGACTGACGTTCCCATATCTGACCCACAAGGGGAACTATCTGTCGATGGCTCTTGTTTCCAACTGTCAGATGGCACCACCACTGCAGCATATGCTATTACTACGCTGCGCACTGTAGTTGAGACATCACATGTTCCTTACCAATTGGCCCAAGCTGCGGAGCTTGTTTCCCTCTTGCGAGCGTGTGTGCTAAGTGAGGGATTGACTGTCAATATTTATACTGACAGTCAATATGCGTTTGGAGTCGCCCATAATTTTGGGCGGCTCTGAGCGGAGAGGGGATTCTGACCTCACACGGCGCAAGGATACAGCATGGCCCTCTGATACATAGGCTCCTGTCAGCCCTAGCGCTTCCCAAAAGACTGGCGATAGTGAAGTGTAGTGCCCATAAAGCGATCACTGATGATGTGGGGAGGGGAAATGCGTTTGCAGACCAAACAGCTGAAGAGACAGCTAGGTCCAAGATGCAGAGGATGTTTGTGGCAGGGCCAGCTCGGTGGGTACCTGAGGGTGGGATGTTTGAGGACACATTAGAAAATGTGAAGGAGATTCAGAGTGAGGCAACAGTTGAGGAGCTGTCAACCTGGCAGGAGAGTACGGGGCGCCTAGATGAGGAAGGGTGCTGGACCGATAAATCGGAAAAGCAGAGATGGATGTTACCAGATGCATACATATTACCTGTAGTTACGATGGCTCATGGTCCAACTCACATTAGTGCAAGGGGGATATGTAAGCTATTGGACCCCGTATGGCAAAATGAAAACATCCCTAAGGTAGCGGCTGATCTAGTGAAGAATTGCATGGTTTGCCTGATACATAATCCAGGGAAAGGCACCTCTACACCTCCTTGTAATTTTACACCCCCCTCTTTCCCTTTCGAGGTTCTCCAGATGAATTACATCAAAATGGAACGGGTTAACAACTTGAAGTACGTGCTGGTGGTCGTTTGTGCATTCAGTAAATGGATTGAGGCTTACCCCACTAAAGAGAACACAGCCATGGCGACGGCGAAAGTCCTATTGAAGGAGTTCTTCCCGCGCTTCTGCTTGCCCCGTTTGATTTGGAGTGACAACGGAAGTCACTTTAATGCAAAAGTGATCCAGCTGGTATGCGACGGCCTGCATATTAAGCAAAAGTTCCATGCAGCAAATCACTCCCAGTCGGCTGGTTTAGTTGAGAAGTATAATGGTACTCTCAAGTTGAAGATGGCTAAGATCAGGGAGAGCACAGGGTTGCAATGGCCGGATGCACTACCCCTTGCCCTATTATCAACTAGAGTGACAGCGCATTCCAGAACGGGGTTATCCCCACAGGAGGTGGTCTTTGGCCGCCCTGCGAATGTGTGGGGTGAACCCCGCCTGCATCATTTCTCGGATATTGACTACCCGTTGCTTGTGGATTACCTTTATGAGCTAACTAAAAATCTGCGTTCTATTCATCAATTGGTCCATGAGGCACTGCCACCAATACCTGAGGGGCCAGGGCACGGGATCCAGCCCGGAACGTATGTGCTGGTCCAAAATTTCCAGAGGCGAGGGTGCTTGGAGCCACGGTGGAGGGGACCTCTGCTGGTCCTCCTCGCAACAAGGACAGCAGTGAAGGTGAAGGGACAGAAGAACTGGATTCATACCTCTCACTGTAAGCGGGTCCCACTCCCTCTTCCCTACGACAAGTGGGTCCGCGAGGGGATTGGGTACCACGAGACGGAGAAGGTCCCTTGCTTTATCCCCTTTTCTGATGCCCGGCTGACCTGGGCACAGACGGAAGAGGAGAATGATGCTGCTTTAAACGAGGCGGTGCCTCCGGAAATAAAGGCTGCCCAGGTCTCTCCTCCATCTCGTCCACAGGAACAGGAGTCTCAGTCCATTGACTCCCCTGAGATTAAGGTCCTTTTCCGAGATGAGTCAGTGCCAGGAGTGGCTTGATAACATTTGCGTCCCAGGCGGAGGGACAGTGCACCCGAGGGACAGTCAGGTTAGTAGGGATGGACTTCTGGATGAAGAATAGTGCTTGTGTACTCTGCCTATGGTACCAACAATAGTTTAGGGACAGAGAGATTGGTGCCTGGTCTGAGACATTTGACAGGATAAGTGGGGGGTGCTTTCCAAAGAGGGAAGTCACCCTATCCTGAGCGGAGAGACAGCAAGGGTTGTGATTGTGCAGCCCCATCGCGACGTGCTCATTAGCACCACCGTTGGAAGACTCAGAGAGACTATTTTTCTTTTTTTTTCCTGAAGTGCTCATTAGTACCACCGATAATAGACATTAAGAGACTATTTTTCTTTTTCCCCTGTATACCTGGCTCCATAGCACGGACTCTCCTCTGGTAGTTTTATAGGTGAAAATGTACCCCTTTGATCGTATAGTTATGGAAGAGGAACAGCTGTTAGAGGGGCATCGTCCTGACCAACATGGCCCCACTTGGTCGAGCTGGCCTACTAAGACTAAGATAGTGTCCCTAGTAATAGTTTTTATAGCTTTGGTGGCAGTGTTAGGCATCCTATGGTTTTTAGAAGAAAGACATCCTGTACACACCCTGATTGCAACAACTACAGCTCCCCCTGAGCATGTCTTTGTCACACTAGCCACACATAAGGAAAGACAAAGGCAGACCTATGTAGATAATGTTTTTCTCCAAATGCTTCACCAGGCCCACCATACCACCAATGTCACTGATTGTTGGGTTTGTGGTTTACTCCCCGCAGAAGTGCACAAAAATGATCTGTTGTTGTCTTTGCCCCTCTCCTATCTAGCCAGCTGCGAAGCCTGGTTCCAGTTGTTCACTATGGTATATATCCATTATCATTCAGATGCGATGAATATGACGTACCATGATTATGAGACTGTACTGGGTTATATAGCAACACACCAAGGATATACTCCGGGGAAGAATGGGGCAGCTGACACACTTTATCCAGCAGCATGCATGAATGTGTATGAAATGAAGAAAAATGTAACATGGCTTCTAGAAGAGATGGCCGATTTTCAAGATTTTAATGTCACTGAATATTTTCGGTCCTTCCAGTTACGCAATATTACTCAAGATAAGGCTATGCCGGTGCCAGTGATTAACACCATCACCAGTCTTTGTGTCCGAGGGTTTGGGAAGGTCCTGGTGAGAGAGAGTATCTGCAATTACACTTATGATTTGAACACCACCAGTAGTCCACCATTGCTTCCGCCCCATAATGTGTATTTCGTCTACGGGTCCCAGGCTTACATATGGCTTCCTAGGGGGTGGTCTGGTGTATGCTATGTGTCCTTCCTCCTGCCCCCTGTGTATATTGTACCTTCCAATTACCATAGAGACCACAGATTACAGCGCAGGAGTGTGTACTTGACTCGAGTAAAGAGAGTTCTTGACACACAGGATATTGATCAGACCGACACTACCTTGCAGCAATTTACAGATGCCATGAAGGGTATCCTGCCCTTTTGGGGCCCCATGCACAACAGCCAAAGCATACGCCGACTCACAAGGGTGGTAGAGGGAGTCATTAACACTACTGCAGGAATACTGACCAACATCACAGCTAAGCTTCAGGCCACGAGACTCGTTGCCCTTCAAAACAGGATGGTGTTAGATGTTATCCTTGCTGATCGGGGTGAGGCCTGTCGCGTCATTGGTAGTAGCTGCTGTGCATACATGCCAGATCACGCCCCGAATGTATATGCAGCTATACAAAAGTTACATAGATTAGCATTTGACATCCATCAGGAGAATGGTACATGGTCCTTATCTGGGTGGTTTTGGGGTCTGTTAACGACATGGGGCTGGAAAATACTCCTATTTTTAGTGGCCATTGCCGGTGTGATATTCACCTGTTGCCTGTGCATCCATTGTCTTCCTGCCTGTTGCTCTTATTGTATGCAGAAGCTAACACCCAAGCCTGGAGTTCAAGGACAAAAGGAAAAGAATTCTGTCATGATGGTACAGGCTGTTCAAGATTTAATGTCAATTGACAAAGGCATTTTTGAATATTGATATATGTATCTGTTCTATATTACTAATGATTGCCCCAACAACTCACTGTTATATGTGTGCCATTCTGCCTTCCCTTCCATTAGCATTGTAAAGACCCTGACCTGATAGCACCAATAAAGACTTAGCAATGAATGCTAAAAGGAGGGTCTGTTAGAATTGAACTGTTTTCCCCCGTCTTCCATGATATATGCTGTGCTGGGTTAGCATTCATGTAGCTATGTCATATAATCGCGATTTCTATTGTGCATGTGGCCGGCTACTGTAGAGTACTGTAGGCCTAAGTTAGCATCTGAGATGCCATTTTCTCTCACTTACACCGGCCCTGTTGTGCTATGAACAATCCCCGGTCTCTGTGCACCCGCTCTCTCAGTCTCTGCAGAAGCTGCTGTTCCGAAATGTTCTCATATCTCATCCAAGGTCGGAACCCAGATGTACGAAGAGAATAGTTTATTCAGCCCTGCATTCCTATCATCGGACATAGCTATGCTCCCTCACTAGAGAGAGCTGAGATCGAGTAAGACGGCCTTGGAAGTCTGATAACATGTACCCATACTGCAGGTGTTAGCTCATCTCTCTGTGCCTCCTTTGTTAGCCTCTGTGCCCAAGCAGTTCTTTTCCATGAGGAGCGGAGTTTTCGAGAGGTGTTGGAAGGTTTATTATACGATACCAAATGTTTGGAAGTCAGTCCCTCTGTAGCATCTTAGGAGGCTAGTCAGACTGGACTCCGCTGCAGCGCAATTTACAATAAAGAACTTTGGTTTGTATTCTCTACTGCATTACCGACTCTTCATTTCTTGGAAGGCTGAGAGGAGGTCGTGAGTGACCCGGGTGGCCCTAATCGGGTCACTTCCTTCACTCTGCCTTTTTTTCCTTTTTCCTTTTCTCCTTCTCTGTGCCTTTTTTCTGTTTTTGCCTGCTTGCGTGTGTTTCTGTTTTTCCTTTTTTCCTGTTTCCTTTTTCTGTGCCCCCTTTTTTTTCCCCGTACCTCCTTCGGCCATTTCCTGCCGCTGCTGCCCCTGTGGTGTTCCTGCTCCCTGCTTCCCGCTTCCCAACTGACCCACCCTCCCCCTACTTAATGGTGGCCACTGTGCGGGTGCGCCAAAGGCGCGCCAAAGGTGCACCAAATGCAAGCCCATCTGTGCCCTTCCGCACCCCGACCGTGCCCAGCGCCAGGAACCCTGACCTCCTGAACTGCCTCCACTATGACTCCAGCAGCTTCCACAATCTCAACCCCGGATGCAACAACAACTGCCAGCTCTCAATGCCAAGAAACACCCATGGCCCTCTCGACAGCCTTCACTGCTGCTGCACCTTCACCCACCTCCGTACCCCAGCTCCATCACCCAACGAACCGACCCTCACTGCAGCCAAACCACTCAACTGCATCCTCCTCAACATACGATCCCTCTATAAACACGCCACAGAGATTTGAAACTTCCTTGCCGCTGCCTCACCAGACGTCAGCTTCCTTACGGAACCCTGGACAAACACCAGCTCAGCACCAGACATCGCCATCCCCGATGGCTACAAGATTATCAGGAAGGACGGCCCCAACTGGCCAGAAGGAGGCATTGCCATCATCCACAAAAGCACCATCCACCTGACCAGCCACCCAGACGACCCCACAACTGTCAGAGAGCACCTGCACTTCCAGATCCACACCAACCCGAAAACCACCCTCCATGGCACCCTCATCTACAGAGCACCCGGCCCCCGCACTCCATTCACTGACGCCATCATCGACCTCATCACACCCCAGGCCCTCACATCCACTGACTACATCCTACTCAGAGACCTTAACATCCACCTGGACAACCACAACAATCCGAACACCTCCTCCCTCCTAGAGAACTTCTCCTACGTAGGACTGAAACAGCTAGTCACCGCCCCAATGCACAAAGCAGGGCACACACTCGATCCTGTCTTCGCCGCAGGAAACAGCATCTCCTACAGCCACACCACAGAACTTCTCTGGGTGGACCACCACTGTATCCACTTCTCCTTCAACAAACCCAATGCACCCAAGCATGCCCACCATTTCCCCAGAAGAAGAAGGTCACCGAGGAACAGCTCACCACCGCCCTCAACAGCACCTCACCACTGTCAACCTCCGACGCCAACACCGCAGCACACAACCTTCACCAATGGATCTCAAACTGCGCTAACACCCTTTCCCCCCTCAAGAAAGTCACCGGCAAACACATCAAGAAAGAAAGCTGGTTCCCGCCTGACCTCCAAGAATCTAGACGCTCCTGCAGATGACTCGAAACGATATGGAGGAACCACAAAACCCTGGAAGCTCACACTGCCTTCAAACTAAGCAGCCCCAACTGCACAACACCTCATCAAAAACACAAGGAAGAAGGCCCTCCAGGACAGAATCAACACCAATGCACCATCATCAAGGAATTCGTCAAACCCAACAGCGAAACCACAGATGTCCCACCCTCCAAAGACCTCTGCAACAGACTTGGCACCTTTTTCCACCACAAGATCAAGATGATCTACGATAACTTCGACAACCAGGACCTCTCCACCTCTCCACTGCACCAGCAACCTCCTCAACTGACGCCCCCTGACAGACCCTGCTCAGTGGGCCAAACTCACCACGGACGACACCCTAAAGCCCATGAAAAACATCTACTCCACAGCACCATCGGACCCCTGCCCACACTGCATCTTCCAAAGAGCCACCCCCGCCATCACACCCGAGCCATGCCGAACCATCAACGGCCCCTCGAGACCGCCTCCTTCCCCGATGACTGGAAACATGCTGAAATCAACCCACTCCTGAAGAAACCCTCCGCTGACCCGACAGACCTTAAGAACTTCAGACCCATCTCCCTGCTCCCCTTCCCAACCAAAGTCATTGAAAAAGCCATCGACAACCAACTTGCCGACTTCATCGAAACAAATAACATCCTGGACATCTCCCAATCCAGTTTCCAAAGCAGTCACAGCACAGAGACCACCCTCCTCGTTGCCACAGACGACATCCACTCTCTCCTCGACCAGGGCGAAACCGCAGCCCTCATTCTCCTGGACCACTCGGCAGCATTCAACACCACCTCCCACCGCACCCTAACCACTAGACTCCACGACACCAGCATCCGTGACAAGGCCCTCGACTGGATCCGATCAGGCAGAACACAACAGGTCAGACTTCCGCCATACCTCTTGGAACTGACAAAGACCAACTGCGGAGTGCCCCAGGGCTCCTCTCTCAGCCCCACCCTCTTCAACATCTACATGGCCCCCCTCGCATCCATCGTCAGGAACCACAGACTCAACATCATCTCCTATGCTGACGACACACAGCTAATTCTCTACTTCACCAACGAACCCAATGTCACTAGGCACAACTTCCAAGAAGGGACAAAAGCCGTCACCACCTGGATGAAGAACAGCTGCCTTAGGCTCCATTCAGACAAGACAGAAGTCCTCATCCTGGGATCCACCCCCTCCGCATGGAATGATACCTGGTGGCCCTCTGTGCTAGGAACTCCCTCCACCCCTACGGACCTCGCACGAAACCTCAGCATCATACTAGGCGCATTGCTCACTATGGACCACCAGATCAACTCAGTATCCTCGGCGTGTTTCAATACCCTCCGCCTGCTGCGAAAGACCCACAGATTGATCCCCACTGAATCCAGAAAGACTGTCACTCACGCACTCATCAGCAGCAGACTCGACTACGGCAACACACTCTACGCCGGCGTTACCCAGAAAAACCTCTGTCCAGAATTCCGCAGCCAGACTGGTCTTTGACCTCCCCCGGCATAACCACATCACTCAACACCTCTGTGAACTCCACTGGCTCCTGGCAGACAAAAGAATAACATTCAAACTCCTCACCCACGCTTACAAGGCCCTTCCCAATGCTGTACCAGCATACCTGAACAGCCGCCTCTCCTTCCAAGCACCCAAAAGACACCTCTGCTCCGCCCAGCTCGCCCTGGCCACCGTCCCATGGATCTGCAAGACCAGAACCGAAGGAAAGTCCTTCTCCTTCCTTGCTGCTTCACAATTTATCGGCTTTTTGGAACTCCAGAAGGCCCCTACGGTAAAACCGTGAGTTTACCCACTACATCCCCCACAGGTTAGGGTGCGCTTTAGTGTGCGCATACCGCCGTGGAGGATCGGTCCTGACGAATGCTTCGCAAATTGCACATCTGAAGTAGAAACATGTTGACCACCATTCACACTTAGTTTAAATTGGATGTGCCTGGTCAATTTAGCCAGTTAATAAACATCCACATCACTTGTTTTTAATGATACCTGGTTTTCCACCATTAAAATTCTTCTGGGAATAAACCAAGGCATCTTTTAACTCGCACTACTTCACTGTTGCACTGACACCACATCACGAATACCCGCTCCGCTGTAATTAAGGCGTCGTAGCACACCAGGGAGGCATTCGGCCTCTCTGGTGGGAACCCAATGAAGAAGCATGTCACCAACTGGGTTGGTGAGTGAGGGTTCTTTTAAATAAGAGTGATTCCTCGTACTGATACCCTTTTGACTCCTCACTCTTTCGTTGTTATTGATATATCTATTTTATATCAGATGCTAAATACCTCTATGAATACATCTATCATTCCATCGGTTTTAAAATAAGCCGAAGTGACTCTATCCCTAAAAAAGTCAATGGCGGACCCTGCAAACTTTGACAACTATCATCCAATATCCTTGCTTCCAGCTCTGGTGAAGATGCTGGAGAAGCATATGTTAGCAATTATCTCACTATTTAGAAATTAACAATATTCTACAACCCTCACAATTTGCCTTTCGGGCTGAGTATAACACAGAATCCATTCTGCACACAGTGTCTGACCTTCTCAAATCCATCTTGGATTCGAGAGGTACCACTGCCCTTATCCTACTTGATTTGTCAGAAGCATTCCACACCATCTCATATTCAATCTTAACCTGTAGACTTCATGAGATCAGGGTGAAAGGTTCAGCCTCATTTTGGATTTCCAACTTCTTTGAAATCAAATCTCAGTTTATTAGGCTTCCACTCTTGTCTTCTGAAGCAGTGCTGCTAGTTTATGGTGTACCCCAAGGGTCTTCATTCAGCCCTACATTTTTTAACATTCATATGAATCTGCTAGCGGCACTGATCTAAAGCTTTAGTTTTGAGATTCGGTCTTAAGCATACGACACACAAATCATTTATCTTTGACCAACAAAAATAATTCTACCCAAGATAGAGTTAGGCAATGCCTTCTCTGAGTCTCCATTTGAATGAATATCAAAAGCCTAAAACGTAACTCTGGTTAGACTGAGGTAAATGAGTTTTGGAAAAAAAAGACCCAATTCTGCTTTGACAATTGGTAGCCCACAGAACTTGATCCACTCCATGTTCCTTCTGACTTCATGAAGAATCTGGTCGAGGATGATTTTCTATGATGAGAGGCTGATTTTGCTATAAAAAACATACGGCAGGGAGCCAATATGACTGCATTACAACAACTTTGCGCTGAATACACTAGCTGCCCATTGTGTTATGAATCCTTTTTAAGGGTATGTCTAGCCTACAGAGGTCATTAGTTTAAAAGACGTTTCTCCAAGACAGACTCACTCAGTGTTTCCATCTGAATAACTGACACATTTCTTCTTCCACAAAATGTTTACATTTCGCAAGTGAGGGAATTAGTTTTTATCATTCGCTGCAAAGCACTGGCTCTCTCTTCCAGTGAGCGATTGAAGGATATCTTCAGCTCAGGAATGCCCTTATCACTTTGTTATTTCCTTCTTCGATAATTTTTATCTTCTGTACCCCTGTGTTACCACAATAATGTCTCCTGGTGACTGATAGTTCTAAAAATCATATTAGTACAGAACAACTGTGATAAAAACAGGGTTTAGAAGCCCGAGAGTAGTCAGAAGTTACTGGGACCCAAGTGTGTCAAGAAGCATCTGCCAGCTCTGGTGTCTCTTGGTTTTCATTCCCCATACCTTCAAATTGGGGACCAAGTACCTCTTTTGGTGCTTGAATTTTAAGGTAGCAACGCAGGGCAGGCCGAGGCTGACTCGAGGAGATGCTGAGGGTTAGAAGGTAAGATCTCAGCAATTCAAACAATAACACTCAGTAAACCAATGTCCAGCCAGTGTTTTTTGTTTTTTTTTAAAAACGGAAACATACTTTAATGGACACACAACTATATACTATGCACCAAATTACAAATCTACACATGATTTAAGGTGGAATTCTAGACTAGAACCCTGCCAAGATAAGCCAAACAGATTATCATGGATGCAAATTGCATACCTTCAAACCCTATCACTGGGACAGGTAACCTTGGATATCTAGTCTGTTTCCGTTATTTGCGAGAAGTTGTGCACCAGCAACCCCTCCATGTAAAACCAGCAATATCCCTAAAAAGTCCTATTGCAACACATATGTAGTACTTCCTATTACTAAAATTTAAGCCGAATTGATTTGTTAGGTGACATCACAATATCACAATTTAGGTCAAAAGACCTCCAACAACACATTTCACAATTGAAAATTCCAGCCAATTGGTTTTATAATTAGAATAAGGTCACCACAGAATAAGCCCTAAAAACCATTTGGGAAAACCTAAAATGAAGAATTCCAATTACACCTCCCTCTGAAGACATGAATACTAGGGGGCATATTCTCAAGGACTTATCGCCGAGTTAGCGGCACTTTATCGCAGCCAAAGTGGTGATAAATACATTGCACCATTCACAAGCTGGTGCTAACAGCCGATATCACCAGTATTCCTGCGAGATCAGCCGCAAAAAACATTGCCACTGATGACACCGGCAACTAACGCTAATGAGATGCAGAGTAGGCGTTCCCTTGCAAAAACCCGTGGAAACACCACTTCGCAACATTCACAACGACCAGCCAGATCGGAGATAAGACCACAAAACATGCGATAAGGCGCGTTAGCAGCAGGGATTTAACCCCTGCTCCTACCTGGTGTTAAGTCGGACGACAACCTGCACCACAAAAGGGAGCCAAGCCCACAGCCACACCAGAAGAACAACAGATGCCATGGAGCTACTGACCATGCAGCTTGGAGCCCCAAGAGAGCCACAACACCCACCGCCACCCACCCCAGGCCTGCCCCCCCAGGACTCCCCCCCGTGGCCCTACCCCGGGCCCCCCCGGACAAAGATATCTCACATCTACGTCACAAATTCATGAACACAACAATTCGCCTGATGTCGCACAAGTACAGCAACCAACATCCATGTGTGGTTCGAAAAAGGAAAAACATACATACATCGCAGAATTCCAAAAATAATCAATTTATTCAAATTCCAATCAACAGCAATAGTTGGAAGAGTCATGGCGGGTCTTCTCTGGACAAACCGTAAGTCACAGCCTGCAAGACAAAATTGAAGATAAGAAGGTGTGTCATGCGCACAACAAAGGACAGAGAGAGAGAGAAAGAGAGAGAGAAAGAAAGGGAGAGAGAGAGAGAGAGTGAAAGAGAGGGAGAGAGAGAAAGAGAGAGAGAGAAAGGGGGAGAAGGAGAGAGAGAGAGAAACAGAGGAAGAGAGAGAGAGACAGCGAAAGGAAGAGAGGGAGAGAGAGAAAGAAAGAGAAAGATAGAGAAAGAGAGGGAGAGAGAGACAGTGCTGACACTGCGCACCCAGGCAGCTGCACCCCAGCCCCCCGCTGCCCAGCGGTGTTTGCCCGCCCCTGCGCACCCAGGCCTCACTGCTCACCTGCTGCCACCGGTGTGTCTCCAACCATGTGCCGGTTCACACTGCAGGTCACCAGGTCCCCAATCTGAAACAGAGTCCAGATACATGAATGGCAGAGTTCATATCATTGCACACGCCATCATCGCTTGGCCGCCCCTGCGCACACAGACTGCTGCACCCCAGCCCCCCCGCCGCCCAGCGGTGTTTGCCCGCCCCTGTGCACCCAGGCCTCACTGCTCACCTGCTGCCACCGGTGTGTCTCCAACCACGTGCCTGTTCACACTGCAGGCCACCAGGTCCCCAATCTGAAACAGAGTCCAGATACATGAATGGCAGAGTACACGTCATTGCACACGGCAACATCGCATGGCCGCCCCTGCGCACCCAGGCCGCTGCACCCCAGCCCCTCCCGCCACCCAGGGTGGATTGCCCACCCCTGCGCACCCAGGCCACACTGCTCACCTTCCGCCACCGGCGTGTCTCCAAGAGAGCACACCACGTCCCGGTGCAAGCTCCGAGCCCGGGGCACGCGACCTTGGCAGCCTCCACATCACACATCCCCGCAGCGTGGGCCACCAGGCACACACTTGACTCTGGGTCTTGATTTTGCAATGGCAGAGATCACATCAGTGCACACGTCATCATCTCAGGCTGCACACCCGCTCAGCTCTCTAGGTGCCACTAACTCTGTGAAATGCGAGGCAACGCCACATGGCGGTAGGTCTGCGCCGCCCGCTGGCTCAGGCCTACATTGCGGTCAACCAGGTGCACACTTGACTCTGGGTCTTGATATAGCAATGGCAGAGACCATATCAGTGCACACGTCATCATCGCAGGCTGCACACCCGCTCAGCACTTTAGGTGCCCCTACCTCAGTGCACAGTAAGTCACCGTCCCATGGCGGTAGGCCCGTGCTGGCCGCAGTGCAACCGGTGCCACCGACTCTGTGCAACGCAAGTCATGGACCCTATATGATTGAGCCTCGTCGTAGGCCCGGCGGACGCAGCCATGTCACCTCAGGTAGTGGGGAAGAACTGGGACACGTAGCGTTGTCGTACCCCCCGCTATACGTACGCTGAGTGGGCTGGGTCAGCGTATGCCAGGCCAGCGTAGGGGTGTGAACAATTATCCCTGGCCCCTGGGCGTGGTTCATTTCTGGGCTGCACAGGAAATCAACTGATGCGTGTGTCTCTGTTGCAGTGTCTGCGCCACACGGCCCGCAATCGACAATGTTGCAATGTTGCATGCAGCCAGAGGGCGTCCGCGCATGAAGGGACTGCACAAGGAGCGCAAGGCCCCTCAGGGTCTTGGCTCATACATGGCAACTGGTGTGTGTGTTCATCGCTTTTGGTGCACCATAAGCCCAAGGCCTAGCCTCAATTGCAGTGCGATGGCCACATCACATACCCAGGATACAAGCAGTGTTCTGACTAACATTAGGGATGAAAGCCCCCTTGTTTCAATACAGAAGGCAGAAGGACATCTGTACCCCCGACCTTGGAAAAGCTTGCGGCAGGCACCCCCTAAGAGAGATACCATGGCAGACGAAGACGACTCCCACACTACACACGGCACCAATGAAAGATCAACGTATCCACACCCCACACACAGAAGTCCTTGCCCGAGGTACTACTGCATGGAACGGCCTTGTTACTCATGTACAGGACAACCCATACGTACAAACTCTGCACACTCATACGATTCATTGCTCCGAGCTGTGTCATATCATCCACATAACAGCCGCAGGTCAGAAGAGTGCCGGTTCTACGAGTGCGAACAACGCAATGTCAGAACATTCTAGGCACATGCACAACCCCTGTCATGTGGAACTGTACAGTGACCGAATGCTGCATTTGTTGGGGGCACTGCCACTGGCAGTGTTGCGCATCAGTTACCGTCTGAGCTTCCGTCTTGCGTACGTCACCTGTGTCCAGCCCTGGTTCCACTGCCGATCATGCATATTCGAGTGGCCCATGGATGTCTGCCTATCCAACACAACGGTAGCTGAACTGGATTATGACATGTGTGTGCGCCCCCTGTTGGACCACGACCAGGAGTGTAACCGTGATACCCGTTCATGGGATGCCTTGGAATTGGGCGTATGTGCTGGCAGTTGGGCATGTGAGATCGCACAATTCCTCGTGTGCAGTGACCACATCGAAGCGCTCCCCTATTGGGCTGTGTTGCGGATTGGTGAAACGGCGTGGACGGAGCACATCTGTCCGGACCAGCTAATGGATTGGCTCGCCCCCGTGTTCGTTGAAGTCGACAACGACGTACTCTTGGAACTGATTGCCCATGAAGCTGCGCTTGCTTTCATGGACGAGTAACTACGTTCCTGCAGCCACAAAAGATTGTAACCCATGGCACAGGTCCCAACCCCCTTTTGCATCTTGGGGAAATGGACACATATCCCACCATGACAGTGGACATGTCTGCATTTGCCTGGACTCAGAATGCATGTGCATGCAGGACTGCGGATTGACACACACCTGTGCAAGGTGAGTGGACAGCGGCGCCTGGCAACTTTCCTCAACCTGACACACCGCTGGAGGGAGAGTACACACATGGCAATGTAGTACCACATGTGACCTTGTTGGACTCCTTCACCTGCTCACTGTCAGCAGAGCAGGCAGTCAGCGCTGTCCGGTGGTACAGGACTATGCAGATCCCATGGGCTGTGAGTGGTGTCCCCTGACACGGTGCAATGAGCATTCGCCAAACACCACATGACTCATCCAGCAGGGCAAGGTGGGCTGAGACCGTCGGCATCCGTCATAGTTGGTGTTCATTTGTGCCTCCCCATGTCTTGCACCTCTACATGTTCCTTGGCTGCCTGTTAGTGTATGATGCATTGGCCTGCATGTTGTGGCCCTTGTCTTGCCCGTACTGACACCCACATGCTAATAAAGTCTACGCAGCTTCACTAGTGTACAACTGTGATGAGTGTTGATTTGCATGCCAAATCGTGTGCCCCAATGAGCATTGTACGTACACAGGGAGGGACTGACTGACGGATTTCACTTAGGGGTGAGTCCCTATTGCCAGCTCCACCTCTTTGAGCCAGACATTGTGTTCGGGAGAGTTGCTGGTCGACCTGTGCGCTTACGTATCTTCAGCAATGTGAGTATGGTGTCCAACTTCTTGCCATGTGGACCAATGTGTTCCATCAAACCAGGCTGTGTCCACACAGTTGAGTGTGTGTAGGTATGCGAAGAGATGTTCTGTTGTCACATGTGATGTGGGACACTACTTTAGGCCTCCTACCGACTCTGACATATTTACACACAGCCCTATTTAATACATGGACGTGGGGCTACGTTGGGGGTTGCGAGATTGTTGTTCATGATCAATGAGGCCACAGCTAGTTCACACCTCCACAGTCATGTAATTGGCCATGTGTGTCACGGTCAAACATGCGCATTGATGTCATTTCCCAGGGTGTACCTTTTTGTGCAATCAATGTCCCTACAGTCATCCATACTGTCATACTTGATTGGACATAGACATGACACATCTGTGTGATTAGGAATGTTTTATTCACATCCTGTGGAGTGTCAGAGCTGGAGCAGTACATGGCCATGCACACCCCACATTACATGGTTGCCCAGTGGAGGGCCAAACAGAGTCCTTTAGACAAGTTAATCGGTAGAGGAAGAGTTGAGTCCGCAGCCTGTTTGCTGTGTCATTGGTAACCAGAGCAGATATGGCAATCCCTGTCAGGGTCCAGGTGAATGTCGCAGGGTGTTCGGGGGACAGTGGAAGGTGTTGTACCAGGGCATGATGCAGAGGGCTGTACGAAGCAGAAACAGGCCATATGGCGGGGGATGAATGCTACAACCTCCTTTTTGACACAGAGTCATTACCGTCCACATCTTCGTCCTCTGATACGTCTTCTGTGTCAGGTGTGTCAGGTGTGTGTGGTGGTGTTATGGCTGCATCACTGTGTGCCACAGACTCATCAGGGTGCGGAGGTGGTATGGCTGCATCACTGTGTGCCACTGACACATCAGGGGGCGGAGATGTGTGTGTCGAAGTTCCTGCAGCAGTCATCTGGAACAGGCTCTGTGGCAGCAATGGCAAGATGAGGATCTGCAGGGCATGGTAGATCCCAGCTACATCTCGCTGGTGTTCAGCCGTGGCAGCCATCCTTCCTGCCTGCATCCGCTCCATGTTCTCCATTGTCCTCCGCATCTGTGCCAACTCTGTGCTGTCGTCGCTGGAGCCTCTCTGCCTAGACAGTTCTTGTATCCGAGTAATGGATCCAGCGAGGTCAGCCAAGGATTGTTGTAGGGCATGGAGTCGACTGTGGGTGTCCGTTAGGGACTGTAAGTGGTCACTGATGGGACTGAGACACCCACATATGGCATCTAGTTTGGCTGCCATGAGGTCGAAACCCACCCGCACCTGTTCAGCCAGCCCCCTCTGGCAGTCTGACACATGGCTTTGGGATGCCATGTGTTCTTGGGTGAGGTGCTGGGAGCCAGTCATGGTGGTGGGTGCTTCCTGCTGTGTGGTCTGTGCAGGGGGTGGTATCACCTCGATGCAGCTGGGCTGCCCTGCTCCTGGAGGTTGGGTGCGGAGGCTGTCCACGAGCAGTTGGAGGGTGTTGGAGCAGATGGCCAGGGGTTCCTCCTCCTCATCACTGAAGAGATGTCTGGTCTGCTCTGCAGGAGGTGTTGATTGTCCCTCTGCAATGTGAAGGGGAGATGCAGGTTAACAGTGTGTTCCATGTATGTGCACGCATTGTACATGTTTACATACTGACTGCATGTCAATGTACATTGTGACTGTTTTGGAGGAGCTGGGTATTTGATGGGGGACAGTGGACATTTCGACTACATGAAGGATGTGAGGTTGTACTCGTACATTATCATCTGACAGTTTCCTGCTATGCCTGATGTGATTGGCCTTTTTCTATGCACATGCAGCACCAATTGTGTCCTCTGTTCTGTGGTGTTGGTGTGGCACTTTGTACCACATTGTCGTCAATGTTGATGTGCTGTGATTGTTATGTGTGTGTGCTGCATTGTGGGAGAGTCACCCCTGCAGCTCAGATTTAGCGGCCCATTGTCCCTTTGAGGCGGTGTGCCTTTGGTTTCTGTGCTTTTACGGTGCTGAGATGTTGGCGACTTGGGTCATTTGTGCTCTTGGACGGATTTGGTACTCTTGTGCATTGTTTGTCTGCAGATGTGTTGTTGACGTCAGGAGTTGTATATGCACGTGGATGTGTCAGAGTGTGACCTGCTCCTTTGAGGATGTTATCCACACTGGGCCACCTCAGTGTCGTGTTGTGCACCATGTCATGTATTTTGACTGCAGCCATGCTATTGGTCATACAGTGTCACTTGCATTGTCAGTGTGGCTCACAGAGCCGCTGCTTTGCTGGGTTCAGCACATGTGCATGGGTAGGTTGTGGGATTGGTGAGGGGGGCATTTGTGCACATGGTGGACGGGGGCCTACTTGGTGTGCCAAGGCCATCAGGGACAGGTTCCACAGTCATTGTGGGTGTGCAGTGTGCTATTCTTGATTGTGCATTTGTGCCATTGTGCCCGTCTCCCCCGTCCCCCCAGTCCCTGGTTGTTACTCACCCTGTTGCTGTTGGGTCAGGGCATTTCGGGCAGTGTCCGGACCCCCAACTCCTTGCACCGTCTCCGCACTGATGACTGTGGCCACCATTTCCTCCAGCTCATCCAGCTCCTCCTGTGGCGCAGGACTCTCACCTCCAGTGGCCGTTGCTGCCTTCAGGTTGGCAGCGAGTTTCTGCTTGGTTTGGCTTTTGACGTCATGCCAGCGCCTCTTGACCTCCTCCATTGACCTCCTCGACACTCCGACTGCATTCACGTTGTTCACGATGGACTGCCATATTTCCGTTTGTGTTGCCGAGGACACAGTGGAGGTGACATACAGTTGTTGGTAGTGTTTGGTCACCTCCGTGACGACGATCCGGTTTTCCTGCGGACTGAACCCCGTCTTCCTCTTCCTCTTCTCTTTGCCCTTCTTCAGCCCCGGGGTTCCTGGCTGGTCGTCTGTGGGGCTTGCGGGGTTCGCGTTGTCCTCTGCACTGGGTACAGGTGCGTCCATGTTGCTACGCAGTTGCATTTATTTGTCTTTTTCTTTTCTCTGCTTTTATAGTGCATTCTCACGCATGGCGCGTGGGAATCGCAGGCCTGTCGCTGGTTTTCGCTGATTTTTGTATCGCCATTGGGGTCATAGCACCTTTTTTCACGTTGGGGTTTCGCATTTTTTCGGCGTCGCCTTGATTTTAACGCAGGCATTTGTCTCGTTATCTTGGGGCTATCGCATGGTGCCGCCGGGTTGTGAATGCTGCGTTAACACGGTGTTATTTTCCTGCAATGGACTGCGATGTGCAAAGTTGCGTTAAGCGGATTTTGCGATGATTATCACTCGTTCTTGAGAATATCCCCCTAGGTGTATTCAAAAACATTCATCACATTCCAATAGGTCTCTCTGCCTCAGGTGACAGCAAAAATCTTGAGCCTAACTCATTTTTCAGAAGGATGATCTTCTGAGAACTGAATGGAATCCTGGGGCCGTATACTGTCAGTGTACCCCCTGATAGCAGCCCTCTGGAGGCGGGCCAGGACATCCCCTTGCAGGCGGGTGCTTTCACTCACTGTACCCGCCTGCACAGTGAAACATGGAGGGGCTGCTTCAAAGCCACTCCGTATTTCACTTGAATGCGCTGCCCCCAGGGCAGCACGACTTTGTGGCCACCCTGGGGGCAGTGCATTCAATATAATACAGCGCACTTTCCTTGTTTGCGCAGGGCACACCTTTTCAAAGGCGTGCTGGGCGCAAACAAAGTGAGCACACCACATTGTGTCATATGGGCCCTGGTTGCCTAGCAATTAGAAACCATTGATACTTTGCACAGGAAATCACAAATAAAAAAATCACATTATTTAGTTTTAAATATCATCCAGAATAAATGCTGTAACCAGAAAATGAACTATGAGCATATTGTGAATAAAAGTATATATAGGTAGGTATATATTTGCTATTCTTAACTCCACATCAACGTATCTTGACTAAATATGTATGGGGGTATGAACTGCGGCAATATATCTACCCATAGTTCATTTGAATGCAGTGATAGAGGTCTGCTATCCTACACAGGGCTCTACCTCTGCATTCACAGCCATTTGCAGGGAGTTGCAAAAGGATGCATGCTTCATAATGCTCGATAAGCAAGAGTTTTTTTGTAATTTCCCGTAAATTAACCTCTTGTGCTGAAACTGATTAGTGCACCAGAGGCAGCAATTCGATGGGGTCGCACAAAAATGTGCAAATACAAGAAATACTTAGTGACCTCGTCTTAGTACATAAAGCTTAATACTTTTCCTTTTACTAATCCTGTCAATTTTTGTTCTTTCCCTTTTCTCTTGGGAATTTGTAACCACCGAAATCCAGTCTTCCACTTTTTTAAATTTTTTAATTTAAGTTCCAAAGGGAGTTCTACTCCGCATTCTCTTACCTACTTTGCACCTGCCTCACTTACACTTCACCTTGCATTTAATTTCTTGTTTTTTTGCTTACGATTTTTCTAATTTTGATTCATAACCCCATTAGACTGCTGTCCCTGAGATTTTAGACATATATTAACCACGGTCTTTCTAAGACCATTTGTTTTCATCCCTTTGCCAAATTAGACCACTCAATTTCCCTATCTCTAAATGGTAAATGGACACATTGAAAAATTAAATTAGAAATATTTAATTGTACATCTCACTGCTGTAGCATCGCCATCTCCTCTATGATCGCCTATGATTGTAGCGAAGTGAATTTTTATTTCTGTTGTGTGTGCGAAGTTCTTAGTTTCAAGGTGTATCAAACTATATAGATTTCACAGTAGTTTGCCAAGGGGGGCAGTCACATTTTATTGTAGGAAAAAGCGCATAGACAGTAGGTTTGATATATTTTTCTCAAGCAAAGGTCACTTTTTATGGCGCACTCACTACTATAACCAAAAATGTCACCTTGATGAAGTTCCTGACAATGGTGAAGATATGGAAAAAAATCCTCCTTAAGTTGGTGTAGGTGAAGAATGCCAACTTCAACCATCCTCACCTTTGACGTCCTGCAAACTTCATTAAGCACAATGAAAGGCTGCCGTTTAACTCATTTTCACTTTAAAATAGCAGCTAAGGTGCTTATCTTTCAAATAAATTTACAATTTTAGGAAAAGTTGTAAATGTTTAATTTTTGTGTCTTTCCTGCAAGGACGTCAGTTTGATAAGGGTGGTCATTGTCCTGTCATGGTGACAATCATTGGGATCATTGAGAGGATAGATAAGGAGGCAATCAGGTGATCCAGAGGGTTACTAGCAACGAGCATTCATACACAAAATACTCACTTGGGCCCATACATTCATACTACGCTAGCAATTTTCCGCTGGTGGGTCAGTTGGTACTCTTTATCAAAATCCCTGCTACCACTTACTTTTCCTTTGAAGAGTAATGACTTACCAATGAATCCTTTGCTAATTGGGAAGTTTAAAATGAGTGACCTTCATTACAATTCATAATCCTGAAATAATCACTGAGTCAGGAAGTTTTAAAATGTTTATCTAAAGATTTAGCAGAGTAAAATACAGAACCACACGATACTTAATCGCATATCAAGGATGAAGCATAATAATCAATTATCGATCAATGACGGTCCCTTTAGGAAAGGAGAAGATAGAGACAGCAGCGCAACTAAGGTTTGCATTTATATTTACCTAATGTGCGAGGACCAAACCCCTTGGCCAAGGAGTTGGATAAGATAGGACCCTGGAAGGATGAAGAGCAAAGACCTCCTCCCGGATCAGGACAGGACCGGTGACCTCTCTATCAACGACGCCTGCGTCGTTCCCCTCTCTGGTACTTCGCTTCTCCTCGATTTCTCCTGTGTCTTCCTTCTAAGGTACTCCGCCGCCCCCACCTCAGGACCTCTCTGGACAGCGGTTCAGTCTGCAATCGATCAGCTTGAACGTCTGGAGCTTCTGCCTCTGCCTTCTAGTCCGTGTGCTGCGCTATTGCTAATGCCAACTAATTAGCTAATTCTATATCTATTATACTCTTCTACGCCCATGTACCTCCCCTTAATGTTGCAGAATTATGGGGCCACTACTTCTGATTGGACAGGGACAGGGGGTTGATCCTCACACCATATTGATTTAATTCATTTTTCTTAAAGCCCTCTGTTTTAAAATACCGCCCATCATTTTTAATACATTTGCTTTATTTCCCACCTGTCTCACGACAAAGTTTATACATTCTTCAGGTACATTGTTGCATATTAGTGGGGACATTCATGGGTACAGCAATATTGGCCATCAGGTCACGGCCTTGGACGACGTCCAGGTTGACTTCATCCTTTTCTCTCTCTGGGCAGCCTTCAGGGAGCATGCGCAGAACCATTGTCACATGAGTTTTCAGTTCACCAACCCCAGGCCCAATTTACGAACTAATAAAAGTCAAAGAAGAAAATCTTAAAATCACAAAATAAAATGTTTCACTGAATACCCACTCTTTCTACTCTATTCCCATTTATTTATAAATTCTATCCCGCATTAGTAGCGTTAGAATACCACAGTTTAATTATAACACAAGAGCAAGCTGTAGCACGTGAAAACATAAAGCAGCCATTTTAATGCACACTGCGCAGAAGCAAGAGTTTCCCAAGCAAAGAAAGACGTCCCACCACCTGATATGGTTGAGACATGCGCAGTAAAGTTCCCGCGTTTTAGCGGCCAGTTTAGAATAGACAAGCGTTACTTGTTAGTTTAAACACATAAGCAAGCTTTCTTGCACTTATATTTGTGTGTGCAGTTATTAGTATATACAAGTTTAATACATTAATACTTTTGAGAAGATTGCATCCGAGCAAGTCTCATTTGTGAGTCCTTGCTCCATCAATCCCTCTCTGATGGCGTTTCAGAGCCATCAATTACTACCCACAACCAGATGCCAACTTTTTAGCATAATATAGTTTCATTTTCATTTTTACACTTTCTATTTTTCACATCTCCTTTCAGTTTCTTGTATAATTCACTTCTTAAATCTTCAAGTTCGATTTCATCAAACTTTCTCTTCTTTCCTTTTCCTGTCATATTGTACGATTCATTCTTTCTACAACATTTGCACCATATTGTTATTGACAGCACTATTATTGCTATCCCTGCTAAGGGTACTAATATTTGACCTATAAGTCCTTTTCCTACATTAGCAAACCATGTACCAATTGACCTAATACTATTGGTCAATCTTTCCCATACACTATCAACTTCCAGTGGTTTCAGTTCCTTCTCAAGTTTAGTTATATTTTGTATATACGTTCCAATTTCTGCACTTTTATCAGGTATGTAAGTGCAAAAGTGTTTCGTCTTCAATAATTTACAGACTCTGCCCTCTTTTGCCAATATGATATCAAAAGCAAGACGATTTTGCATTACCATAGATCTAATCGCAACTATCTCCGCATTAATCATTAGAAATCCTCCAGCAGTGTCAGTTGATAAACGATCAACCACTGTAGATAGTTTACATATTTTCCTTGAGTTCAGAATTATTCCCACTGAAGGTATCAATGCACCAAATATATCACCTACAATTTCTGAAAAACTAGCTCTTTTTCTACGTGTTAATTCACTAGTATTTTCATTGCTGCCAGTGTTTCTTTTTACGTGGTATATTTTTGGAAATACTATTCCAAAATAACAACTTCCATACCACCGTGCAGGAAGCCTAAAGTAAGCCTTATTCCCACACACCTAATAGATTCCAGGAAAAACTGAATCTGTTCCTCCTTTGAGTCCCCAACCTCCAAGAATTAAGAAATTGTGTTCACATTCACTGGTACTGATGAAAACATTGTTATAATCAGTCTTTAACCTATGTAGACACATTTTCCCTGTCTTTACAAAGTCTAGAGCACTAGCAGCTTGAGCCTTGCCAGGTGTGTAACTACCTTCCTTCTCAGCCCAAGGTGGCAAATGAGCCTTATGCTCAGAAGCTTTCTTTTGAAAATCTTGTCTTCTATTTTCCACTAAGTTCAAAAATATCTTTTCTTCTTCATGTAATGAACATGTTAAATTGCTTCTATGTGCATGTGTTATGTCTATTGATTTCATTGTTAAGAAAAATTCTCCCATAAACTTTGCATCTTTACTACTAAGCACTGGATTCATATTCTTTCGAATCGGAACCTCAGAAAATATCACATCTATATTTGAATAATAATACTGAAGTCGCCCTGTTCTATAAAATAAACTAGTCAGTACACTACATGATATGCCATAGGTTAATGGCAAGTGATGGTTTTCTGCTACAGATTCAGGTAGTTTCATACAGACATAACAATTACTAACTTCCATGGTATCTACATACTGAAACAATAATTTTGTGAAAACATTCAGACTAGTGTCATTATCTGTTACTACATGATGAAATTCTGGTTCGTCTTCTGCCTTTAGTTCTACTCTATTACCTTTCAAGTTATCTGTCCTCTCCTTTGTTTCATTGTTAATCTTTTTATCTATTATCATAAGGTAAGGAATTGCTACGATCACAACTAACCATACTATAAGCATCATTACCAGATTGCATATGCATATAGCACAGCATCTTTTACAACCTTTCTGCTTTGGTCTCCCAGTAACTCTATCGTCAGGCATTTTGACAAGGAAGATTGCTCTTCTTATCGTTTTCTTCAAGTTTCTTTATATTCTCAAGGTGGTTCTATTTCTTTTTCATAAGTCAGTTCTGCACTGGTTCCTTCGTCACCACTTTCACTTGATTCTGAGCTTTCGTAATCTTCGAGAATAATATAAGTCCAATCAGGACCTTTAAATTTGTTGCTCACAAGTTTCAGCCTTTTTTTTCTTCGTTTTTCGGTTTTACTTTTCTGTCCCGTTTGGCTTGTTACTTCGTTTACTTGTTCTGGATCTTCACTTCTGGTTGTTATGTGGTATTTTACTCTTTTAATAACACTTGGCCAATGATCATCTTTATTTGTTTTCTCTGTTTGCACTTTCTCTTTATTTTCTTCTTCAGAAATTCTTTTATTTTCAGGTTGTGTTACAGTTTCTTTTTCTTCAATTTCAGTTTCTTTTGCTATTTGTTCCTTTTCAGGTCTTATTTGTTTCTCTTCAGCTGCTCCACTGTGAGTCTCTAGTAACTGATCTGGTTCTTGATTTATGTTTTTATGTTCGAGATTCTCGGGATCTTCTTCTTGAATGAATTTTTCTGGATCTAACTGATTCTGATCAGGGCTTATTGCACCTTGTACTTCTGCAGCCTGACCGCGTTCTTCTAGACCTGTCTGTCCCTGCTCAAAATTTGTTGGTTCTTTGTTATTTTGAGCCCAGTTTCCTCTCCCTATCTGGTCCTGCTCAGGTTCTCTTATTGTGTCTTCTTCTTCTTCCTGAGCTGCTTCTTCTTCACCTATCTGATCTTCTTCAATTTCTTCCAAATTTGCTTGACTTCTTGTTCTGTGGTAAATTTCAGGAATTTCCACCACCGGTATCCAGTCCTGACTTGTGCTCGGTTGTTCTTCTTCAGCTTCCCTCGAATCTTGTTCCTGAGATTCTTCAGCTGGGCAACCTTCAGCTTCCTCAGTAATCGATACTGTCTGAGTATTTTCTTCTTCAGGATCTGGTACTCTTTTGGTGTGGCTTACATGAATCCAATTAGGAAATCCTGCACACTTGACTGCTGTGTTTGTGACCAGTATGACCTGACAAGGTTCACCCCACCTAGGTGATAGACACGTTTCTCTGGTGTGATTCTTCACTACCACCCAGTCTCCGGGACTCAGATCATGTTCTTGTTCAGGCTGCCTGGAAACTGCGTCTTCTCCAACCTGGTGAGAGACAGAACGCACTAGGTCAGCCAATCCTTTGCAATACTCCAGAACCATATCATCAGATATATTCAGCAGTTTATTTGTGGGAACATGGGCTTGTCTCATTGCTCTTCCCATCATTATCTCGTGCGGACTCAATCCGGTATTTCTATCAGGAATGCTTCTGAGTCCCATTAAAACAAGAGGCAATGCATCTGGCCAATCTAATGATGTTGATGCACACATTTTTCCCAGTCTGGATTTTATTGTGCCATTCATTTGTTCAACCCCTCCAGAAGCCTCTGGACGATATGCACAGTGCAATTTTTGCTCAATTTGGAATGCTTCACAGATTATCTTAATCACTTCACTGTTAAAATGCTTTCCTCTATCTGATTCCAAAGTTACTGGAAAACCAAATCTCGGAATGAGTTCTCGTAACAACAACTTTGCGACTGTAATACTGTCATTCCTCCTGGTAGGGTAAGCCTCCACCCACTTTGAAAACAGACACACTATGACAATGAATGAATGAATGAAAGGGGATTTATAGAGCGCGTGGTTACCCGGGAGCATCCCAGCGCTAGACGGCGTCAGAGTGATAGACATGAAGGGTTATGGGAATAGCCACGTCTTCAGCTGTTTGCGGAAGCTGAGGTGGTTCACTTCACTTCGGAGATAGAGTGGAAGGGTATTCCACAACCTGGAGGCGTTGTATGAGAAAAGCCTACCTCCACTTCTCGCTTTCTTAATTCTCGGAATCTTAGCTAAATGGACAAGTACATATTTCAGCCCTCTACATGGTGGTAACTGGATGAAATCAAGTTGTAATCTCATAAATGGACTGTAGGAGAGTAGGATCTGCTTCACATGGGTACCCCCACTTTTTGCTGATGCTTCACTGGTTTTCGACATTAGTCTGGCTGGGGCCCTGCTATTCAGAACCCCAGCCTAGCTGGTTCCTCTTTAAAAGGGTCTCCATGTGCCTTAGGCACATCACTGATTGGGATCTGGAGTGCCCTTATAAGTCCCTAGTATATGGTATACTATGTACCAAGGGCATAGGTACCTCAGAGGCCTGCCAGGGGCTGCAGCAAATATTATGCCACCCCTGGGAGGCCATCCAAACTGACACCACAGGTCTGCTACTGCAGCCTGGGTAAGGTGGTGCATGCACCCCTTACTGTGGTATAGGTTACCTATATCACTAAAAGCATACACACATATAAACCTATAAGTCACTCCTAAGGCAGGCCTTATCAATCCTAAAGGCAGAGTGCATGGTTCCTATGTGAGAGGGTGCCCCTGCATGAGCAGGGCCCCTCTGCAGCGTTCGGAGACCATCTCTGATGCTGTTTGTAGTGCAGCCTGACCATATACTCTTAAGCGCATTATATCCTCGCGGTAAAATGCTAACTTTGGAATGGCTGCACCTAAACATGTCGTGTTTGGTGTCAAACATCTTGGAATACTACCCCCCGCCAATCCTGGCGGCGGGGGTAGCATTCCACCCTTCTAGAGGGAAAGGCATGTTAACTCTGACGAGTCCGGTAACTTCTTTCCAGAGCCCTGGCATCACAAAATGGATGCTGCTGCCACAGACACGAGTCTGGCCTCCTGCTGCTGGACGAAACTCCGGCAGGGGAGGCCTGGACAATAGGTTTCCTGTCCCAGGGAGGTGTGACCACCTCCCCAGACAGGACAATGTGTATTGGGGCTGGGCGGGAGCACTTTCGGGTGCTTTGAAGTCCTGCACTGGGGGCACATTTGGTGTCCCTGTGCATACCCCAGTTCAAATCGGATCAGGGGCTCGCAGCCCCTGCTTTGGCGCGAACTGGACAAAGGGAAAGGGGTGTAGCCACCCTCTGCCCTGACCCACCCATAGGTGGGGCCACAGAGTAGTCCATCCCCTATTTTTATAATAAAGGTAGGAACCCAGTCCTTAGGACTTTAGATTATACCTGGACGAAACTCTGACACTGAATCCTGGACCTTCGACGCTCTACGACAAGATTAGAGGACTGAAGAATCTCCCTTGGGGTCAAGGAGTGACTCCCCTGCTTGGCAGGCACCAAAGAAGCATCTGTCCGGTTCGCATCACTGAAGCTCCCGTCGGACGCCGAAGTCATCGCATCACCAGAGGTGGATTTTCAGACTTCCCCGAGGCTACCCTGAGTCCCCAGCAAAGCTGAGGCCCGTGGCTATCGTGGGTGACTTGAGACCGTGACCCCTGGACACCGAGCACACCTGCAAGTGCACCATCTTCTGGGTCTCCCAAGAAGTCGTGCTTTGGGCTCCGAGTAGCCCTAGCCTCCAGCACCACCTGCACCGAAGATCACTGGCCCCCACTCCACGAGTGTCCTGTAAGCCAGCTCCACGTGCGGCGTCACGAGGCTCCTTCGCGGTCGCTAGCCCGTTGGCTAGTAGCCCTGACGAAGGCCAATCTTTTCTTTACTTGGCATCCTGGTTGCTCCAGGCCTGCCCTCACTTACCCTCACTGAGTGAGTTCCCCAGACCTTGCTGGTCTGCATCATCGACGATCTACATCTTACTCGAGACTTGCCGTTGCCAAGGCTTGTTGGGTCCAATCCGGTCGCCGACACCTCAGCACTCGACAGACATCGAGCACCAGCCCGAATCCTGCTCCTGGTCGCCGACAACGCCTCTCGGATCTCGTGACTGAAGAGTCAAGACGACCGTCACCGCACCTGAAGCACTCGACATCGGTGGGCATCTGTCCATCGCCTTCCTGGTCACTGGCTAGTGACCCAGACTCTGTCCCCTCTGCTTTCAGGTTCTTCAGAACTCCGATCCACTCTTGGATCCACCCGGACACTTTTCTCCTGGTCGCCAGCAGCACTTTGCAGCAGATCGCCATACGAAACGACGACGAAACCCGACCCCGAAAGGCACCTATGCACCCGGCTTCCCTGGGTGAGGTAACACGAGTACTCCGGTGCTCCCGTGGGTAGAGACTCTTCAAAGTCCTAGATCTCAAAGGGTTTTGTCCTAGTCCTATTTTAAGTGTCCCTTTCCTCTATTTTCCCGATCCCGACTTTCTCCATAGAAGTTAACGGCGTATCGCGGTTGTGTATTTACACTGCACGCGTCTCCCGTGGGTCCCCTGTGTCACTACCTTGGGTGGTTCCTTGCGGTCCAAGCACTTCTAGAGGCTCTAGGCCTAGTGTCTAGTTCAGTCGTGGTTCGCATACCACTTTATTGGTATATGGTTTGGTACGCCCCTAGGGCCCAAACGTGTATTTGTGCTATTACTGTGATTTAAGATCTTATAACCTATGTACTTCGAACTCTAGCCTCATAAAGAGACTAGAGGGGTGTGTTTAGTAATAAATACATATATTTTGAATATATACCTGGTGTGGTGCTCTTTCATTTGGTCACTCAAGAGATTATAGACTGGTAAAACAAGCTGCTTTACATTCCTTCAAGACTTAGCCTGAAGGCTGCTCTCCATAGCTACCACTAGGATAGCTTTCAATAAGGTTGTCTTTAACCTACCTACCATAAGAGTCGATTTGGACTGGTGCAAGGTGCCCACTATAATTAGTGGACAGCATATGCCAGGCCAACTTCTCACATGGACCCTCCGCCTTTCCAATTGTTCCAAACCCAATTATTGTTTTCCTTCCTGGATTATGCATTTGGCAAGTTAAACATCTCTGGCAAAGACTCTCTGCTACCGCCCTAAACCTTGGATTGTACCAATTTTGTCTGAAGAGCCTAATCATTGCATCTCTCCCTACGTGTGTGTCTCCATGATACATCCTGGCCATTTGTGAAAGCAGACAGTCAGGCATGACTGGTCTGCCATCGGCACAAATCCATACATCATCGTCTGCCCTCTGAGAACATCCCACTTTAATCCATGTACTTCTTTCACTCTCATCTGCATCATCTTGCAATCGTTTCACATCATTCCATGTTTCAGGAGGTGCATACAGCATAAGTTGGCAGCTGATTCCCATCCTTTCAACCCTTTTATTAACTGACAGTCTGTTTTTGGCACAATGTTGAGCCACAAGATCTGCATATCTGTTGCCGACTACCACCCAGTCATCTCCTGACTGGTGTGCGGCACATTTCACCACAGCCAATTCTTTTGGTGATTGTATTGCCTCTAGTAGTTCTTTTACAAACTGTCCATTTTTAATGGGGGATCCTGAAGAAGTCATGAAATCCCTCTGCATCCATAGTTGGCCAAAATCATGCACAACCCCGTAACCATATTGGCTATCTGTAAATATAGTTACTTTTTGATTCCTTCCAATTTTGCAAGCCTTTATTAATGCGATCAATTCAGCTATTTGTGCAGACTTGACTCCCGGTAAATAAGATGCTTCGACTATTCCAGTTAGTTCACACACTGCATATGCTGCAGTTAGTTTTCCATCTTCATGCCTTTGGCATGAACCATCAACAAACAGCTCCCTGTCTGGCTTCCTGAGGGGTAGTTCCTGAATATCAGGACGTGGTTTCGTGCACAACTCTGTGACTTGTAAACAATCATGTTCTTCTTCATCATCTTTAACTTCTTCATGATAGGGGTCTGGTAGTAAGGTAGCTGGATTTACTATTGTGCACCTTAGAATGGTCACATTTTCAGCACCCAGTATTATTCTTTCATATTTAGTCAGCCGACTAGGAGTAAGATGCTGAGTTCGGGTTCTTGTCAACAAAATCACAACCGCATGTGGAACAAACACTTTTACAGGGTGTCCCATTACAATTGACTCACTTTGTTCAATGCTCAAACAGGTAGCCGCTACTGCTTTTAAGCAGCCTGGCAATGCGGCTGCCACTGGGTCCAATGTAGCAGAAAAATATGCTATAGGACGTCTGTCTAAACCATGTCTCTGGGTTAAGACTGAAAGAGCACAATTCTCTCTTTCATGACAGAATAATGCGAATTTTCTTTTATAATCAGGCATGCCTAGGGCAGGTGCTGCACACAAAGCATTTCTTAATTTTACAAAAGCTCCTACACTCTCATCATCCCACTCAACTGGGTCCTTTGCCTTCTTCTTCGTCATTTGAGTTAAGGGCTTTGCTAATAGTGAAAATCCTAGTATCCATTGTCGACAATAACCTACTATTCCAAGAAACATTCTCACTTCTCGTTGAGAGACAGGCATTTGCATTTTCTTTATTAATTTTATTCTTTCAGCTGTTATTCTACTTTTGCCCCTCTCAATCTGGTGTCCTAGATACTTAACTGCTGTTGTACAGAACTGCAATTTTTCAGGTGAAACTTTATACCCTTCTTCAGCTAAATGATTTAATAATGCAATGGTGTCAACAACACAGTCCTCTCTGGTATTAGATGCCACCAGTAAGTTGTCTATATACTGCACTAAGACTGAGCTTCCTGGCATCACTAGTTTCTCTAGACACTTTTTCAATATCTGATTGAAGATGGAAGGACTTTCCGTGTACCCCTGAGGAACACAATTCCATACATAGTCTTTGTTCTCGAATTTAAATGAAAAAAGATACTGGCTATCTGGGTGCAATGGTATTGAAAAGAATGCTTGACATAAATCAATCACAGTAAACCATCCTGCACTCCAAGGAATCTGGTATAGAATCACTGCAGGATTTGGCACTATAGGACAACAGGGTTCCACGATCTTATTTATTTTGCGCAGGTCTTGAACAATCCTATACTTTCCCCTAGGTTTCTTCAAACCCATGATTGGTGAGTTACAAGGGCTACTCATTACCTCTTTTAATATTCCCTGTTTTACCATTCTGTTTATTTCTTCAATGACTCCTGCTTTTACTTCTGCACTCATTTTGTACTGTCTAGTGTTTGGGAAAATTGCACCTTCCTTTACAGTGATCTTAACTGGGTCTATTTTGGCTATAAGTCCTACTTCCTTCCCTGTGAAATCCCATACCATAGAATTCACTGTAGTTTTCAGTTCTTCTGGTAACTCGTCTTTTGTTATCAAAGAAAACATCTCATCTACTTCTGTACCTTGCTTTGCAATCATACATTTATATACATGGTCTTCATCTGGGGTCTGAACTGCCACACCATCCGGCGGGCAGAAAATTGTGCAATTCATTTTGCATAACAAATCCCGGCCCAATAATTTACTGGACTGGAATCACATACTACAAATTGATGCATTTCTCTAAAGTTTCCAATTTTTACTTCCATTGGTTCGGTAAGAGGTGTTCTAATCTTTTGATTAGCCACCCCCACAACTTGGATAGCTTCTCCAGAGAGAGGAAGGTCTGGGATGTCTGCTGTTCTTACAGTAGACCTGGTAGCACCAGTGTCCAAAAGGAAAGTAATATCATTACCTTTCACATTTCCTTCAACATATGGACCTGACTGATCTACCGGTAAGGATGCACCAAGTATGCACTCCTTCTCCCCTCTCCTAGGCACTGTCATTGGCTATAGGTACAAAAGTCGTCCTGTAAAAGAAATTGTGATGTTACATAATCATTCTTACCACTTCCTCCTTGATATCCGACGTCTGTACCGTGCTTTGCTCTGCTTACATTACCCTGTATAGGTGCAGGTGGCAACTGATTCTGAGGATTTACACCCTGCTGTGAGTCATTCTGCGTCTGTGGATTTAAATGTTGATTTGGGCCATTATTATTCCGAATCTTTTTACATTCATCCTTCCAATGCCCCAATTTTCCGCACCCGTGACAAGGAAACTTCTTTTTAGCCTCTTCTCTGCTCATTCGTCCTCTCACTTTTCCTCCATTCCCAGAGTCACCATTCGTTCCAGAATCTTTTCCCTGATTATCACTTGGATTATCCAAATTAATTCCCTGTTTCTCAGCCATTTTCACCTGAGCCCACATTACTTTCTCCTGTAGTTTCTTGTGCCTATCCTCGATGTCATCTCCACAATATTTTGCATATTTCAAGATCTCGTCTATTGGCTTCCCCTGCCAACATATCATGTGCTGCTTAATCATCTGACAAATCTCTGGCTTCAGACCGTAAACAAATCGGTAGACAAACTGACTCATGTTTTTATCTCCAATGTCCTCAAATCCACTATACTGCTTAAATACCTGCAATAAACGTTCATAGTAGGCGTGTACCGATTCACTGGCTTCTTGAGTAGTTCTATCTATTTTCACCCAGTCTGTTTCTTTTGGTGGTATTTTCCCTTTCAGGTAAGTTATCACCTGCTGATACTTTTTCATGCCATCGCTTGACGGGGCACCTGTCTTTGGATCTCTAGGATATTCTTCACTGGGCCAATCAACTGTGATTTTGCAATCTGTCCACAAATCGGCAGGTACCACTACGTCGAACAAACCATCCAAATCTTTCAACAATACCTTTGACACCTTCACAAACCTCTCAACCTGCTTGTACCATTCAATTGGCTTTTCCCTCAACTTTGGAAAATCATTCGTAAATAACAAAATATCCTGTCTGCTCCATGGGACATGTACATATCCCCCTCCTGGAACTTCTCGCATCGGGTACATTTGATCTCCTTTCCCTGTTTCCTTCATTAAATATTCAGAAGTTGTTCTACTATATCGTGCTTCTTCCTTTTTCTTTGTCCATCTAACCTTCCATTTATCTAGTTCTCCCCATTTCTGCAAGACTGTCATTAATTCCTTTACTTGTAATTTTCTTCCAGAGGCATTCATGTTTTCCAAATCTTTATCTGAAAAATCTGCTCTATAGGGTTTTTGTAATACCTTTGACTTCCCTATTTCAATTCCCATCTGTTGAGCTAAATCTGATAATTTCTCATGAAATATTTTTACATTTCTTGTGATGCTTCTGCATACAAACAATAATTCTTCTTCATCGTAAGTATTTAGGCGATCTACCCCTACATTTCCTGCTATCATTTCTTCTAACTCAACTTTTAATTTATAAATGTCCATGATCTTTGGGGGTGAACTCTGTCTGATCCTTGTGCCCACCTTTCTAAATCTTCAGGTTTAACTACTGTGGCACTTTTCGTTCCTGCTGAGGTTACTATGTTTACATCTCTTGAGCAACCAGGTGTAACTCTTCTGGGGGTACTATTTACAGAATCTCGAATGGGCAAGTCCATTAATGAAATCATAGACTCGCAATCACTAAAGTGATCCTCAACCATTACTACTGCTTCAGGTTTAGGAACATTTACAGGTGTAGGCATAACTAGAGGTTTGGGATAAGTTACTTTGTCACCGTACAAGGGAACCACTGGACCAATTGTTACAGGTATGGTCAATGAATCAGGATGAATACTCAATTGTATTACTTTCTGAATTAATTCTGCTCTGTTTTTATCTATTGCTTCCTTTTCTTTATCGAGAAGTACTCTACTAACTGGCGAATCATGCAATACTTGTGGTACCAAAGGTGTCCTTAACAAGGGTGCACTTGGGGTGCATCCACTTGTCCCTTCCTGATATGGTGGTGAATTCTTTAATATATCTTCCATAAATTCATCTTCGGAATCTCCAAATCTAGTTAAGCGCTTTGTCTTTTCTGTGCATTTACTCCCTAATGATTCTTCCGCCATTAATATCGGATACAGACCCTCTGTAAGCATTGCTCTTCTCCACTGTTTCATCTGACCGTCCCTCGACTCATTTTGGTATCTGGGAAAAAATCCCCGATAACCCCTATTACTTCTGGATCGGTCACGTTCAAATGCCTCGGTTTCCCATTCCTCTAAGGCTTCGTATTGAGTTAATCTAGGTCTGGGTTCTAGATCATTCATTCTTAATCTCAAATTTTGAAGAATTCTCCCATTGAAAGTACCATTCTCGGGAAATGCTAGTATTCCATCATTTTTGGTATATTCCATCCAATTTTCTATCCATACACAAGTATGATAACCTCTCTCCATCATCATGAATGAAGCGGGTGTTTTAGCCGGTGGAATGATAATTCCTTCCCTAGTTTTGATTGGTTTATCCTTTTTAAAATAATTCTTAATCTTTTGTAGAACTGACATTTTCCTCTTCTCTCCGTACATTTTGGGCAAATTCCGGTGTACAAAATTATATTCTACAAAGCCTAGGAATCTCCTATCCGGACGAACTCCTATTAAAGTCGGATCACGTTTTAACATACAATCTCCACTATCCACTAGGATTTCAGCTTCTATGGTAACAACCAATCAGATTCCAGCTAACTTTTTGTCTCTAAACCAATCCTAGCGCGGCCTTTTAGTGACGTCTTTTCTGCCAACCCCTCCTTTACAATCTGCGTTTCTCTGTCCCTCGCTGTTTCAACCAATCCCAGCACGGTGCCTGTGACGTCAGTACTACTCCTGACTACTGACCCGTCCTTTACAAGAGTCTTGCTACGCCCGCTGTTTCAACCAATCCCAGCGCGGCGTTTTGTGACGTCAGCTTCCTCTCCGGTAGTTGACCCTCCCTTTACAAAATCGTACGCAAAACTTTATTTTCTCTACGCTTCTTATTAAAATTCAGTAACAACATAAAACATTCGCTATCGTGCCAGTTTCTCTAAAATTGAAAAGGATAGTTTCTCTCACACTTAGTAAAACCTTTCCGTTTACTATACATATACTACGAGTAAAACCCTTCCGTTTACTCTTCACGCAAGCTTCAGAAATACCTGCTACTTCTTCAATGTTACCCTTTCTAGGTAATATAACATCAAATTTTCACTAACATATTCCTTGGCTGTCACTCACACGCATAGAGTCCCTAACAAGTACTGATAGCCCTACTTAACTTTTCAGTACTATTTCTGCCTGACAGATAACCTCACTGCAGTATGGCTTCCATTTACCATCCGCTATTCAATTTTCCCTGGGGATTCTGGACAACATAAAACAAACTTTAAACAATAACTGATGTTAGTTCATAAAAATACCATTCTCATTACTCAATTAACAAAGCACAACCATCCTCTGATAACCAGAAAACTGATCCAGCGGGTTACTAGCAACGAGCATTCATACACAAAATACTCACTTGGGCCCATACATTCATACTACGCTAGCAATTTTCCGCTGGTGGGTCAGTTGGTACTTTTTATCAAAATCCCTGCTACCACTTACTTTTCCTTTGAAGAGTAATGACTTACCAATGAATCCTTTGCTAATTGGGAAGTTTAAAATGAGTGACGTTCATTACAATTCATAATCCTGAAATAATCACTGAGTCAGGAAGTTTTAAAATGTTTATCTAAAGATTTAGCAGAGTAAAATACAGAACCACACAATACTTAATCGCATATCAAGGATGAAGCATAATAATCAATTATCGATCAATGACGGTCCCTTTAGGAAAGGAGAAGATAGAGACAGCAGCGCAACTAAGGTTTGCATTTATATTTACCTAATGTGCGAGGACCAAACCCCTTGGCCAAGGAGTTGGATAAGATAGGACCCTGGAAGGATGAAGAGCAAAGACCTCCTCCCGGATCAGGACAGGACCGGTGACCTCTCTATCAACGACGCCTGCGTCGTTCCCCTCTCTGGTACTTCGCTTCTCCTCGATTTCTCCCGTGTCTTCCTTCTAAAGTACTCTGCCGCCCCCACCTCAGGACCTCTCTGGACAGCGGTTCAGTCTGCAATCGATCAGCTTGAACGTCTGGAGCTTCTGCCTCTGCCTTCTAGTCCGTGTGCTGCGCTATTGCTAATGCCAACTAATTAGCTAATTCTATATCTATTATACCCTTCTACGCCCATGTACCTCCCCTTAATGTTGCAGAATTATGGGGCCACTACTTCTGATTGGACAGGGACAGGGGGTTGATCCTCACACCATATTGATTTAATTCATTTTTCTTAAAGCCCTTTGTTTTAAAATACCGCCCATCATTTTTAATACATTTGCTTTATTTCCCACCTGTCTCACGACAAAGTTTATACATTCTTCAGGTACATTGTTGCATATTAGTGGGGACATTCATGGGTATAGCAATATTGGCCATCAGGTCACGGCCTTGGACGACGTCCAGGTTGACTTCATCCTTTTCTCTCTCTGGGCAGCCTTCAGGGAGCATGCGCAGAACCATTGTCACACGAGTTTTCAGTTCACCAACCCCAGGCCCAATTTACGAACTAATAAAAGTCAAAGAAAAAAATATTAAAATCACAAAATAAAATGTTTCACTGAATACCCACTCTTTCTACACTATTCCCATTTATTTATAAATTCTATCCCGCATTAGTAGCGTTAGAATACCACAGTTTAATTATAACACAAGAGCAAGCTGTAGCACGTGAAAACATAAAGCAGCCATTTTAATGCACACTGCGCAGAAGCAAGAGTTTCCCACCAAGCAAAGAAAGACGTCACACCACCTAATATGGTTGAGACATGCGCAGTAAAGTTCCCGCGTTTTAGCGGCCAGTTTAGAATAGACAAGCGTTACTTGTTAGTTTAAACACATAAGCAAGCTTCCTTGCTACTTATATTTGTGTGTGCAGTTATTAGTATATACAAGTTTAATACATTAATAATTTTGAGAAGATTGCATCCGAGCAAGTCTCATTTGTGAGTCCTTGCTCCATCACAGGTTTGGCCCCATGCATGATCGAAATAGGTAGCCCTTTAGGAAGAGTGGGCATAGACAGGTGTCCATAGTTGCAAACGAAAAGTATCTTTGAGGCACCAGCTGAGGGTCAACAATCTTCCTCTTCTGTTTTCCCCGTAAGACCCAACCTTGCATCCATCATACTCTGATAGGGGTATCCAGGCAAAGACATGCAGGCTCATCCCGTTTTTGTTGTTCTATATTTGGTAGCTAATGTGTAAATAGTGTTTGAGAATGCAGGGGTTTATCAGAGGTAGTTCATAGTCACAAAGGTTAATGTCTGCATTATGATATGAGCAATCTGCACATCAAACCTAAAAGTTTCACATCCCTCAGCTGGGTGTGTGAGAAGTTGGCCTGGCATATGCTGTCCACTAATTATAGTGGGCACCTTGCACCAGTCCAAATCGACTCTTATGGTAGATAGGTTAAAGACAACCTTATTGAAAGCTATCCTAGTGGTAGCTATGGAGAGCAGCCTTCAGGCTAAGTCTTGAAGGAATGTAAAGCAGCTTGTTTTACCAGTCTATAATCTCTTGAGTGACCAAATGAAAGAGCACCACACCAGGTATATATTCAAAATATATGTATTTATTGCTAAACACACCCCTCTAGTCTCTTTATGAGGCTAGAGTTCGAAGTACATAGGTTATAAGATCTTAAATCACAATAATAGCACAAATACACGTTTGGGCCCTAGGGGCGTACCAAACCATATACCAATAAAGTGGTATGCGAACCACGACTGAACTAGACACTAGGCCTAGAGCCTCTAGAAGTGCTTGGACCACAAGGAACCACCCAAGGTAGTGACACAGGGGACCCACGGGAGACGCGTGCAGTGTAAATACACAACCGCGATACGCCGTTAACTTCTATGGAGAAAGTCGGGATCGGAAAAATAGAGGAAAGGGACACTTAAAAGAGGACTAGGACAAAACCCTTTGAGATCTAGGACTTTGAAGAGTCTCTACCCACGGGAGCACCGGAGTACTCGTGTTACCTCACCCAGGGAAGCCGGGTGCATAGGTGCCTTTCGGGGTCGGGTTTCGTCGTCGTTTCGTATGGCGATCTGCTGCAAAGTGCTGCTGGCGACCAGGAGAAAAGTGTCCGGGCGGATCCAAGAGTGGATTGGAGTTCTGAAGAACCTGAAAGCAGAGGGGACAGAGTCTGGGTCACTAGCCAGTGACCAGGAAGGCGATGGACAGATGCCCACCGATGTCGAGTGCTTCAGGTCCGGTGACGGTCGTCTTGACTCTTCAGCCACGAGGTCCGGGAGGCGTTGTCGGCGACCAGGAGCAGGATTCGGGCTGGTGCTTGATGTCTGTCAAGTGCTGAGGTGTCGGCGACCGGATTGGACCCAACAAGCCTTGGCAACGGCAAGTCTTGAGTAAGATGTAGATCGTCGATGGTGCAGACCAGCAAGGTCTGGGAAACTCACCCAGTGAGGGTAAGTGAGGGCAGGCCTGGAGCAACCAGGATGCCAAGTAAAGAAAAGATTGGCCTTCGTTAAGGGCTACTAGCCAACGGGCTAGCGACCGCGAAGGAGCCTCGTGACGCCGCACGTGGAGCTGGCTTACAAGACACTCGTGGAGTGGGGGCCAGTGATCTTCGGTGCAGGTGGTGCTGGAGGCTAGGCTACTCGGAGCCCAAAGCACGACTTCTTGGGAGACCCAGAAGATGGTGCACTTGCAAGTGTGCTCGGTGTCCAGGGGTCACGGTCTCAAGTCACCCACGATAGCCACGGGCCTCAGCTTTGCTGGGGACTCAGGGTAGCCTCGGGAAGTCTGAGTATCCACCTCTGGTGATGCGATGACTTCGGCGTCCGACGGGAGCTTCAGTGATGCGAACCAGACAGATGCTTCTTTGGTGCCTGCCAAGCAGGGGAGTCACTCCTTGACCCCAAGGGAGATTCTTCAGTCCTCTAATCTTGTCGTAGAGCGTCGAAGGTCCAGGATTCAGTGTCAGAGTTTCGTCCAGGTATAATCTCAAGTCCTAAGGACTGGGTTCCTACCTTTATTCCAAAAATAGGGGTTGGACTACTCTGTGGCCCCACCTATGGGTGGGTCAGGGCAGAGGGGTGGCTACACCCCTTTCCCTTTGTCCAGTTCACGCCAAAGCAGGGGCTGCAAGCCCCTGATCCGGTTTGAACTGGGGTATGCACAGGGACACCAAATGTGCCCCCAGTGCAGGACTTCAAAGCACCCGAAAGTGCTCCCGCCCAGCCCCAATACACATTATCCTGTCTGGGGAGGTGGTCACACCTCCCTGGGACAGGAAACCTATTGTCCAGGCCTCCCCTGCCGGAGTTTCGTCCAGCAGCAGGAGGCCAGACTCGTGTCTGTGGCAGCAGCATCCATTTTGTGATGCCAGGGCTCTGGAAAGAAGTTACCGGACTCGTCAGAGTTAACATGTCTTTCCCTCTAGAAGGGTGGAATGCTACCCCCGCTGCCAGGATTGGCGGGGGGTAGTATTCCAAGATGTTTGACACCAAACACGACATGTTTAGGTGCAGCCATTCCAAAGTTAGCATTTTACCGCGAGGATATAATGCGCTTAAGAGTATATGGTCAGGCTGCACTACAAACAGCATCAGAGATGGTCTCCGAACGCTGCAGAGGGGCCCTGCTCATGCAGGGGCACCCTCTCACATAGGAACCATGCACTCTGCCTTTAGGATTGATAAGGCCTGCCTTAGGAGTGACTTATAGGTTTATATGTGTGTATGTATTTCGTGATATAGGTATCCTATATCACAGTAAGGGGTGCATGCACCACCTTACCCAGGCTGCAGTAGCAGACCTGTGGTGTCAGTTTGGATGGCCTTCCAGGGGTGGCATAATACATGCTGCAGCCCCTGGTAGGCCTCTGAGGTACCTATGCCCTTGGTACATAGTATACCATATACTAGGGACTTATAAGGGCACTCCAGATTCCAATCAGAGATGTGCCTAAGGCACATGGAAACCTTTTACAGAGAAAGCAGATGGACTGGGGCCCTGAATAGCAGGATCCCAGTCCAACTAAGTCATAAACCAGCAAAACACCATAAATAAAGTGGGGGCAACCATATAGTCAGATTCCACCTTCCTACATAACCCCCCCAAACGAAAGGAGATAAGGCTAACCTTGGCCAGTTGAGCCTTCATTGACTAAGTGGTCATATAAGGAAGCACCTGCACTAGCATGGTTGCCCCCTGTCTTATGGTCCACTAAGCAATCCCTCACCCTAAGGGTATGAGAGGGTCTCCACCATGGGGAATCACTACCTGTGGTGTGCTTAGGTAAAGTACAAGGCTGGTGAGGTGTCTGAGTAGGGAAGTGAGGCCCTAGGAATGTTGGCCTCAGCTTCCTCAGATCACTGGTCACCATGTACGCCTGTCTTTCCATGACTGAGTTGCACTTTGCTCTAAGGGTCAACCTTTGGCTGCCTACAGCTGGGGGTTGGGTCCCTTTGGATGGACTACTGGAGGGACAGGGCAGGTTTGGAACCTTCAGGTCCCAGGTTTGCCCTTGCCTACCAGAGTCCTTCTGGGGGAGGTCCCTACATAAAGGCATGGGGGATCCCTCAGTGTGTAGAGGAGTTTTCACCTGGCTAGGGCTACTAGACTGGGTGCCCCTAATCTGCTGATGGGGGTTCCTCTGGACAGGGGGCCCTGGGGGTCCACTGACCTCCCTGACCTCTGCAGCCCTGGGCTGGCTGAGGCAGGGTAGAGAGGGGCAGGTTACCTGCTCCAGACTGGGTACCACCTTGGAAGGGTCCTCTGCCATCAGGGGTGTGGCCAGGCCAGGCCTGACTACCTCTGGGGCAGTTCCTTCACTAGGGGTAGGGTCAGTTCCCTGAGGAGGCTGACCCTTACCTACTGTCTGGAGGGAAGAAGACTTTTCTTCAACCCTTGTGCTCTCTTTTGGGGAGAGTGGGCCATTCTTTCAGGCTCCATCTCTCCAAATTCTTGGGCTGGGGCTGCGGCCATCACAGCCCCACTAACCTTTACGGGGACGCCCAACATCCTAAGATGGGTTTGGTGTTCAACTTCAGCCCAGGCTGAAATTTCCAAATCATTGCCCATCAGGCAATCTACAGGTAAGGTGGGGGACACTGCCACTCTCTTTGGGCCTGTGACCCCCTCCCAGCTGAGATTGACTATGGCCATGGGGTGATCTGTTCTGACACCATCAATGTTGGTCACCTGGTATTTAAACTCCGGTAAAAGCTGGTGAGGGGGTACTAGTTTCCCTGCCACCATGGTGACACTAGCCCCTGTGTCCCTAAATGCCACAGCTTTCTGACCATTAATCATTGGCTCCAATCTGTACCTGCCCAATGCTATGGTACCCATGGTAAAGGTGGCAAATCCTATACCACCATCAGAGTCAGAGGAGTCTGTTGAGGGGTCCCTGTCTAAACTAGGGCCCACCTCTGTTCCTCTTGCAAAAGCACCTAACTTTTTGGATGCACTACTCCCAACTGGAGGATTACTACTGGTAGTACCAGGAGGGGTGGTAGTAGTTGTGGGAGGAACATTTTCTTTATTGCCAATCCTGGGGCAACTGGGATCAGTTTTCCAGTGCCCAGGCTTTTTACAGACATGGCAATATGGTTTCTTTTCAGGAGAGGAAGGAGTTTGGGACCCACCCCCAGAAGAGGAATTTTGGGGCCCTGTAGGGGACTTATCCTTAGATTTATCCCCACCTTTCTCTTGGGACTTAGTAGAATCTTTCTTCTGGTCACCACCCTGATTTCTAGTTTTTACTCTGGTTCTGACCCATTTGTCTGCCTTCTTTCCCAATTCTTGGGGAGAGGTCAGATCAGAGTCCACCAGATACTGGTGCAAAAGCTGGTTTTGACAATTATTAAGGATCTGCTCCCTCATAATCAAATTGTACAATCCTAAAAAGTCATGCACTTTGTTGCCATGTATCCAACCTTCCAGAGCCTTTGTAGCACAATCTACAAAATCAACCCAGTCTTGAGTCTGAGCTTTTGGGTGTCTCTGAACTTCAACCTATACTGTTCAGTGGTTAGGCCAAACCCATCTATCAGAGCACTCTTCAAGACTGTGTAATTGTCAGCATCCTCTTCTCTTACAGTGAGGAGCTTGTCTCTACCTTTGTCTGCAAAGGAGAGCCACAAGATTGCTGCCCACTGCCTCTGGGGGACCTTCTGAACTGTACAGGCCCTCTCCAGTGCAGTTATCCATTTGTGGATGTCATCCCCACTCTGGTAGGGAGGGACAATCTTGTTTAGGTTTCTATGGTCATAAGACCTTTCCCTATCTCTAGGGATATTGCTGCCACCATGGGACTCTAGTCCCAACTTTCTTCTCTCTCTAAGGAGATCTAGGGATTCCCTATCTAAAGCCAATTGCTTTTTTCTGAGTTCCAGCTGAGTTTCCTCATACTGGACTAGCCTCTTTCTTCTCTCATGAGAGGATTCTCTCCTATGAGATGAGACAGAGCTCCCTATAGAGGTGCCAGAGTGGTTAGACTCCTGAGAAGGAGACCTAGACCTTCTGGGCACACTCTTAATCCTTCCTGGGGGACAAAGAGGGCATCATTCTGATCATCCTCATCATCATCCACAGGAGGGATTGGGTTTTCCAGGTCAGGGTCATTGTCACCCTCCTGGCCAGTTTCAGAGGGGGCTGGGGGTATTGGTACCCCTGGCCTCCTCCTCTTCTTCTGCCCCACCCTCAGCTCCTACCCCTTCAGTCCCTACAGGCTTACTAAGGTCATAAGCCACCAACAACTCCTTGAGGTGTTGGGTGGTGGGGCTTTGGCCTGTCCTTATTTTTCTCAAGTTGCATAAAGCTCTCAATTCCAAGAATGGGAGTGTATCATACTTGGAGGGTGGAAGCTCAATGGCTTCCTGCAAGGATTCTTTAGATCCTACCCTTAAAGACATTACTAGTGTGGTGTGGTGTATGCACTACCTACTCTAGTGTGGCCTACTAAACTCTCTTGAGTTGTAGAAAGGGTTGTGCTATCCCTTAACACACAACTCTAAGTTCAGTAGAACTTACTGTTATTCTAAGCTTAAATTATATGTACCTTAGGTACCTTTAGTGGTTTTCAGTTGATCAATTCAATTGAGATTATCTGGTAAAACAATAGCAAGCTGGAATCCCACACGCTGCACACCAATGTGAGAAGTTGGCCTGGCATATGCTGTCCACTAATTATAGTGGGCACCTTGCACCAGTCCAAATCGACTCTTATGGTAGATAGGTTAAAGACAACCTTATTGAAAGCTATCCTAGTGGTAGCTATGGAGAGCAGCCTTCAGGCTAAGTCTTGAAGGAATGTAAAGCAGCTTGTTTTACCAGTCTATAATCTCTTGAGTGACCAAATGAAAGAGCACCACACCAGGTATATATTCAAAATATATGTATTTATTGCTAAACACACCCCTCTAGTCTCTTTATGAGGCTAGAGTTCGAAGTACATAGGTTATAAGATCTTAAATCACAATAATAGCACAAATACACGTTTGGGCCCTAGGGGCGTACCAAACCATATACCAATAAAGTGGTATGCGAACCACGACTGAACTAGACACTAGGCCTAGAGCCTCTAGAAGTGCTTGGACCACAAGGAACCACCCAAGGTAGTGACACAGGGGACCCACGGGAGACGCGTGCAGTGTAAATACACAACCGCGATACGCCGTTAACTTCTATGGAGAAAGTCGGGATCGGAAAAATAGAGGAAAGGGACACTTAAAAGAGGACTAGGACAAAACCCTTTGAGATCTAGGACTTTGAAGAGTCTCTACCCACGGGAGCACCGGAGTACTCGTGTTACCTCACCCAGGTAAGCCGGGTGCATAGGTGCCTTTCGGGGTCGGGTTTCGTCGTCGTTTCGTATGGCGATCTGCTGCAAAGTGCTGCTGGCGACCAGGAGAAAAGTGTCCGGGCGGATCCAAGAGTGGATCAGAGTTCTGAAGAACCTGAAAGCAGAGGGGACAGAGTCTGGGTCACTAGCCAGTGACCAGGAAGGCGATGGACAGATGCCCACCGATGTCGAGTGCTTCAGGTCCGGTGACTGTCGTCTTGACTCTTCAGCCACGAGGTCCGGGAGGCGTTGTCGGCGACCAGGAGCAGGATTCGGGCTGGTGCTCGATGTCTGTCGAGTGCTGAGGTGTCGGCGACCGGATTGGACCCAACAAGCCTTGGCAACGGCAAGTCTCGAGTAAGATGTAGATCGTCGATGGTGCAGACCAGCAAGGTCTGGGGAACTCACCCAGCGAGGGTAAGTGAGGGCAGGCCTGGAGCAACCAGCATGCCAAGTAAAGAAAAGATTGGCCTTCGTTAAGGGCTACTAGCCAACGGGCTAGCGACCGCGAAGGAGCCTCGTGACGCCACACGTGGAGCTGGCTTACAGGACACTCGTGGAGTGGGGGCCAGTGATCTTCGGTGCAGGTGGTGCTGGAGGCTAGGGCTACTCGGAGCCCCAAGCACGACTTCTTGGGAGACCCAGAAGATGGTGCACTTGCAAGTGTGCTCGGTGTCCAGGGGTCACGGTCTCAAGTCACCCACGATAGCCACGGGCCTCAGCTTTGCTGGGGACTCAGGGTAGCCTCGGGGAAGTCTGAGAATCCACCTCTGGTGATGCGATGACTTCGGCGTCCGACGGGAGCTTCAGTGATGCGAACCGGACAGATGCTTCTTTGGTGCCTGCCAAGCAGGGGAGTCACTCCTTGACCCCAAGGGAGATTCTTCAGTCCTCTAATCTTGTCGTAGAGCGTCGAAGGTCCAGGATTCAGTGTCAGAGTTTCGTCCAGGTATAATCTCAAGTCCTAAGGACTGGGTTCCTACCTTTATTCTAAAAATAGGGGTTGGACTACTCTGTGGCCCCACCTATGGGTGGGTCAGGGCAGAGGGGTGGCTACACCCCTTTCCCTTTGTCCAGTTCGCGCCAAAGCAGGGGCTGCAAGCCCCTGATCCGGTTTGAACTGGGGTATGCACAGGGACACCAAATGTGCCCCCAGTGCAGGACTTCAAAGCACCCGAAAGTGCTCCCGCCCAGCCCCAATACACATTATCCTGTCTGGGGAGGTGGTCACACCTCCCTGGGACAGGAAACCTATTGTCCAGGCCTCCCCTGCCGGAGTTTCGTCCAGCAGCAGGAGGCCAGACTCGTGTCTGTGGCAGCAGCATCCATTTTGTGATGCCAGGGCTCTGGAAAGAAGTTACCGGACTCGTCAGAGTTAACATGTCTTTCCCTCTAGAAGGGTGGAATGCTACCCCCGCTGCCAGGATTGGCGGGGGGTAGTATTCCAAGATGTTTGACACCAAACACGACATGTTTAGGTGCAGCCATTCCAAAGTTAGCATTTTACCGCGAGGATATAATGCGCTTAAGAGTATATGGTCAGGCTGCACTACAAACAGCATCAGAGATGGTCTCCGAATGCTGCAGAGGGGCCCTGCTCATGCAGGGGCACCCTCTCACATAGGAACCATGCACTCTGCCTTTAGGATTGATAAGGCCTGCCTTAGGAGTGACTTATAGGTTTATATGTGTGTATGTATTTCGTGATATAGGTAACCTATATCACAGTAAGGGGTGCATGCACCACCTTACCCAGGCTGCAGTAGCAGACCTGTGGTGTCAGTTTGGATGGCCTTCCAGGGGTGGCATAATACATGCTGCAGCCCCTGGTAGGCCTCTGAGGTACCTATGCCCTTGGTACATAGTATACCATATACTAGGGACTTATAAGGGCACTCCAGATTCCAATCAGAGATGTGCCTAAGGCACATGGAAACCTTTTTACAGAGAAAGCAGATAGACTGGGGCCCTGAATAGCAGGATCCCAGTCCAACTAAGTCATAAACCAGCAAAACACCATAAAAAAAGTGGGGGCAACCATATAGTCAGATTCCACCTTCCTACAGGGTGGCCCAAAGACTCCTGTCCCCATAGAGATTAGCCCTAGACTAAACCTCTGAATGACACTCTTGATTTTTCTGTTTAACCTTTGTGATGTTATCTACTCAAAGCAGACAAGACTATTTGAACAGACGTCTGTATCTAGTCCATCCTTTACACTATTAATTTCATTGTACTACTGAATATTGACCCACAGAACATCGTCATCTAAGAATACCGAGGGGCAAAATATCGAAAGGGGAGTGCAAATAGGGAGGTATTGATTTACTATTCCTAATTCCACATCTACTTACCTTAAAGATATTTGTACAGAGCAGGTACATTTATGTGGAGTTAGTTACGGAAATTTAGACTTGCTCACCTGTCGATTTTTTTTTATTTTTTATATTCTGTCCTTGATATTCTTACTTCTCGATATTCAGGGGTCGATATTCAGGGTGCACACGTATTAATTACTTAAGTCAAATCAAGAAAGATATCTTGAGTTATATTTTTCCATTTTGAAACTTGTAGTAGTGCATGTGTAATGGAGAAATAAAGTAGAATCACCAGAAAGCAAAGAAACATAAAACAGGATGGATTAGTCACATCTGATACAGAATTGTTCGTGGGGTAGATTGCATTGTGGCGTTGTGTTTAACTGTTGTCTGCACTATGGATGATGAAGACATATAGATCTAAAGACACCACCATTTAAGTATGGAAGCTAATCTATTTCTTATGCTGACAGTTCTGCTATTTAGAGAATTAGAAAGGGAAATGCAAGGAAGAGTGCAAAGAAACGAACAGGACAAAGTACATTTATCCTGCTGCTCTGTGCACTGTACCTGCCATGTCTAAATGAAGTATTGATACCCAGTCTGATGCTAGAGAAGCTTGCACTGCTGTATCTGTACTATGTATGAGAAAAACCCCGTGAATGGCATACGATTATCCTTTAAGAAAAATGCTGTTGTCGTTGCTGAGACAGTAAACATCTTTTAAAGTGTATTATTAACATTATAACAATAATGCTCAGTTTTCTTTTAATGTGGAGACATAGGAATGACACTCATGTGCAACTACAAACATTTGATCTCTACTGAGAATTTTTGATAGGTCAGTTTATAAACATAGCAGCCATGCCCAGAAGTCCTGATAATCTCTCCATTAGATCTGTAGCATTCCTGTTGAAAAATGGCAGTTTTATTCAAATTAGGTAGTATGCCAGAATATTCTCTACAGAAATATTTTCTGACATAAATGTTGCCCTAAATATTGTTTACATAAAGTATCATCCAACTGGATGCAGATTTTCCAGCATAGGAGCAACATTTTTGTAAATTATATTTAGGACACAATATTTATGTCAGACCACATTCTGACAACGACATACCTTCGACCTATATAAGCTCTATTGTATGGTGTTGTTAATTATAGAAGTCTTCGCTATATGGTCTGAAACTGCCCTTATTAATCTAGAGTTTCATGGTCGGAAGAGTTATACCTGTCTGAGTGAAGGTATAACAGTGCTGCTGTGAAATCAGGTACTGCCACAATAAATGCATAGCAGCTCCACAGAGAAGTGCTGGGACTATCCCTCTTAGCCATGCTAATAGCCATGCTCCACATTAACCTCTAACAACTCTCCTGAGAAATGCTAGTTCAGTCTGATTCAGACAGAGCATGGAAACTCTGCTCTTAATAGCTTCTAAGTAGCATAGGTAGTGTCAGATATTCTGCTTAACAGTAATGCTGGGGAAGGCATGGTTCCATCCAATTCACAGCATGGAATCCTTGCTGAGTGTGTGGTAACAGTCTTGATGAAAGCATAGAAACTCTACTAAGAAAAGAAGGTAGCTGCTTGCACTTTGAAGTAGTGTGAACTTTACCTGTACAGGCAGACAACCTGGGGCCGTATCATGGATATTGCCACGGGGGGGGCGGTGCAACGAGCTTGTGCGCCCACTTTGTGCACCCCTGGGGCACTTTGGTATTGCAGAAAGGGCCACAGCTGCTTGTGCGGGCCTTTCTGTAGTACAGATAGCGCTGGCGCACATATAGCACCAGCGATATCACCAGAGGGTGTTCCATGATTTTCATGGGGGCAAGGACCTATGCAAATGAGGGGATCTCTTTCCCTTTACGCCAGCGATGTAATATAGGTGACAAACACAGAAGTTGGAAGACGTGGCCAGATCGCCGAAACAGCCGGACATGTGCGGCGAAGTGCGAGCACTCGGAACTGGATACCGGGCTCCAAGCTACGACAAAGATATCAAATACGCGCAAAAGTGAAATTCGTACCGCCCAGCGGAGAAATGACATTCGGATCCCTATTGAGAGATTGTCCCGACTGATAATAGTATCCTACACTGAAGTACCCAGCCCTGAGGAAGACCTTCCCTGAATCCTCTTGGTCCCCACACGAAGGTTGAAACGCGTCGGCACACCCCTCACTCACCCCTTCACTTCACGAGGCCAAGAGCATCGCTATACCAAATCGCAAAGACTATGGACTTTTTTAGTTTAGCCAACAGATTGTGGTTTAAACTGACATAAAATGTACTAAGGCGCTCTCTGACCTCTTCACTATTTGGACCGCCCATTGAATATGGAGGATAAGTAGGTCACAATATCCCGATACATGTTTATAATGAAGTAGGACCTCTTTGATTTATGACACTGTTCGTGAATACTTGTAAAGATTTTTCTGTATTTTGTCTCCCACGCACTGTATATAGAGTATTTATTGTACCACAATCATGTACTAATATGTATAGCATTATCGAAATGAAAACATATGTGTTCTAATTTTGAATCTAAAAAAAGAAAAAAGAAAAGTATGAAGTAAACTCGTATTGATGAAATATCAAATATTGCGGATTAAGTATTTTTAAATGTTTATATGTTTGCTTGTTTACCCACGATTTCAAGTTGAAACAAGAAACTCAGTTCATTTATTGAACAGATACGGAGGTAAAGAGTATCGACCAACGTATTGAATAGGATTAGTGAATTCATGGTCCAAGAGGCATCATTTCATTTCATTGTTTAATAGATTCCAGCCTCTATAGTCCTTAACTGAATCAGTCCCCTTCTTTTTGTAAAAAGTAATATAGATGTCGGCACAGAGACAAAGAAGCTGCCGGGAAGTGCACTGTCAGAGCCCCCCCCGATGGCAGCCCTCTGAAGAGGGCTGTATTATAGAATGCAATGCATTTTCCTTTGTTAGCACCAGTCGCACCTTTCAAAAGATGCGCTTTGCCCTAACATGGAGAGTGTGCCATATTATATCGAATGCACGGCCCCCAAGGCAGCCGCGAAGTCGTGCTGTGCTTTGAAGCTTCTTTGCCTTTACGCCTGCATCTATGATACGGCGTGGGCTCAGAAGCAAAGGGATTCCCTCATTTGCATGGGGCCACACCCCCTGGTGATAGCGATGGCGCTATATGTGCGCAAGCGCTATCTGTATTACAGAAAGGACCACACAAGCGTCTGCAGCCCTTTCTGTAATACCAAAGTGCCCCAGGGGCACGCAAAGCAGGCACAAGTGCCCGTTTCACCCCCGGGCACTTTGTATAATATAGCCCCTGGAGTTCACACACAGGAGGTCACTCCATTGCACACACTGTTAAAGAATGCCAGGTTTAAGGAGCTGCTGCTGAAATACAGGGTTACAAAGTTTGACAAGTAGCACCTCTTCATAATCAGCCCACCAAAGCCTGTCATTGCAAAAATCCAGCCAATTAGCTTTGTCGATGCAGGTTAATGAATGAGCCTGCACACCCAAAGCATTTAATCCATGTATTGGGTCAAATTAAAATATTGCATTAAAAATTGTAAATAGTGCCTATGGAAAAAAGCTCGATAAGCAAATCAAATTATTGTTGACGTGTTAGCCTTGTGAATCATTAGGTTTCAGTGACATAAAGAACTATTTGCTAAATGCAAGATGGGACTTGGGAGGGGTGACGTTTAGGAGGGGTGGAGCCTATGTTCATAGGTGGCACTAATCTTTGTTCCACCATGGGCGCTGTTGAACCACAGGCCAGTAGTAGTAGAGGCAGGTAAATGTGGTTGGGACGACATGATGACGTGAGCCAATTTTAATAATGATTAATAATGTTATGTGTTGGACGGAATGGAAAGTTCCAGGTGGGAGATAAGGAAACTAGTGAGAATGGCACTGCAGTTGCTAAGGCGAGGCATAGTCTTTTCTCAGCCATCTGTCCATTTATGTAAATTTCATCGGTGGTGGTGCAATGCAGTGACTCATTCTTACACGTGAGCAAATGCATAAGCAAAAACACGAGGTGCAAATAGACCCTGGAGAGGTTAAAAGGGTTATTAAATTAACATCTACCTCTGTCGTTTCAGCTAATGGCACTACATGTTCCAGCTTCCATCAGAAAGTACAATTAATGTTTGCTTCTCGTGCAATACCAAAGCGTTGTATTAACAGGCTTAATATCGTCTCACTCATGAGTAATAATGAATTTAAGGACCATTCGCTGAACCGATCGCAAACACACTATCATCCGATTTCCCATAAAAAAAAAGCTATCATGCCTCGCGCTCCGATTAGCCATTGCAAAATCATATTTATGTCTTGGAAATAGTCATAAAATCGTGGCACCGACGCCCACAAGGAAGCATGTGAATGAAGAGCTGATGCTATCCTGACGATATTTGTTTTCCCGTAACAGATTTACAAATTTCGAATGCACACTCTGATGTAGTTAGTGGCGGTACATTATGTTCTGTTTTGGGAGTATATTTTTAGTATTTCTCTCAAGGCGAGTGTTCATTCCTCCTGAAGATGTTAGCATAATTAAGATGAAGAAATGAATCATTCCCCGATTAGGCAACAAAGGAAGGGACAGATAAAGAGGCATTGGGAGTTCTGAGGAACTGCCTGGGAAATCATGAAAGGGTAAATCTTTGAGATGTAGGACCAAAACAATTAAGCAATGTGAGAGCAGGTTTCTACACGGACCGTCACTAAAAAGTCCTCTAAGGAACATGTTGTATGCGTGAGTTCCTCGTAGGCTGAAAGACACTGTGTGCCAAGTGGTGCCAGTAATATTGAATCACAGTCGCTTCTTGATACTTTGCATGCAGAGTTTCCACCAGGCAGTAGTAATTACCTATACCTTGTTATCTTGGCCAAGCGGCCTATACATGATATATTAGTATGCTAATCTTGCTGGACTTTACACCAATTTTGCCAGTGTCAAAAAAGTACCTTTCTTGACGGCCTGGCAGAAGGGGGTTTTCTTAAGTCTACTTTTAAGTGCATAACGTCTCTCATCAAAGATTTTCGTCAATCATTTTGATCCCTTTTTCCCAAAGTATCCAATCTGCATTCTATAATCAATTTATTTATTTATTTGGGTGATTGCTGATTTGTGAAGCCCCGCAGATCGCCTTTGAGTTCCTTTACATCTATGGCACTACAGAATACATTAACTCAATGCAGAACAAGTGCAGTAGATTGCATTCACAGGAGAGAGGGCGTTTCCTCCTTGACATTCCCATGTCATTGCAGGGGAGCAGAACCCTGAATAGGAAGAACACCTGTTCCGAGAGAAAATGTGGCCCATTGACTAGAACTGCCAAATTTGCAACATAGGAAGCCAGATCTGAATCCAGGCTTTGGCACAGCATCCTGTGATTATGGGCAAATCACTTAATCTCTCTGTGTCTAAAGAAAGAAAAATATATAACAGTCTGGTTATCATGTAAGGTGCTCTAATGCCCTTGCATTATATATTGCGATATAAAAAACTGCAAAAAAATATCTAAGTTCAGGTTGTTCAGTCCTACCTCCAGAGGTGAACTGCACTCCAGCTTTCTCTGGACACCAGCCCAAACATACCAGCAGCATTCCAGAAGTCATTGAGAACTTCACCAGTTGGACCACCACATTTACTGACACCCTGGCTGCCCTTAAGTGCAACACAATGGCCAGAGCCCAACCACAACCCAGCTGGTAGATAGAGGATCACAGGCTGATGAAATTACACTTCAAGCAACTGGATTGCAAATGGAGTCAAGATAAAACTGAGAAAGGCATCTATAGATCTGCCCTAAGATGCCTACTGCCAACAGATCAGGAACACCAAGCACACAGCCAATGCAGACCACATCGATGGTTGCACTAAGAGTAGCAATGGAATATTTGCCATTGTCAAAGACTTAACCTCACCTGCAACAAACTCTCAGAAGTTTTCAGTGACAAGCTTACTTTCATATACTTCGACCCCTAACCAGACCCCATCTCCTGGCACCACAACCACCCACCACATCTGAAGAACGGGCCCTCAAGATGTGGCCAACAATCACTATGACAGAACATCCACTCCAGAGCCCCTTCGGACCCCTGGCTCCACCACACCTTCTTCAAGGAAATCCTACCTATCAGCAAAGCTTTCACACCCATCCTCAATGCCTCCATTGACTCAGCCACCTTCCTGGATGCCTCAAAACACGTCACGGTCATGCCACTGCTCATGAAACCCTCTGCAGACTCAGTCATGCTCGCCAACTACAGATCAATCTCCCTTCTACCTTACCTGGAGAAGGTCCTAGTGAAGATCATCCACTGATGTCTGAATGGCCTCCCCAGTAACCACTAGCTCCTTGATGCCACACAGTCAGCACTCATCGCTGCCTCAGATGACATTTGCATGATCCTGGAGAGAGGAGACTCAGCAGCCCTCATTCACCTGATCCTCTCTGTAGCATTCAACATGGTCTCACAACCCATCCTCATCAGTTTACTCTACGAGATCTGTGTCCAAGGACACTTTGCTCCTCAGGACCTGCTCCTTCTAGACAGACTGAACACAAACTGTCAGCATGAGACCATGCTCCTGGGAAGACCACAAACTCATCTGTGGAGTGACATAAGGTTCGTAACTCAGTCGTATCCTCTTCAATGCATACATGACCCCTGTGGACAATGCCATCCATGTATGCAACATCATCATCCTCACCTATGTCGATGACTCACAACTCGTACTCTCCCTCTTGGACAAGATCTCTCACACAATGAACAAGTTCATTGCCTGTATAACTGAAGTCACCAACCAGATGAAATCCGACTGTCTGAAACCCAACACCGAATAAACATAAGGAGAAGGAGAAGCGTAGACCTGTTCGCTTTCCCAGCCAATCAATACATTCAGCAAAATCAGAACGAGTCTTCTACCTATTTAACTTATGTTCAAAAAGACCACTTTCTCATCGTCTTCAGAGTGTCAGTGACTTGGAACCCACAGGGTGTTTTAAAAAAAACGTCACTCACGTCCCTAGTAGGTGACATTCTTCATCATTGGGTTTCCACCCTGTTTGCAGAATGCTCCAATGGTGTGCTGCGAGACCTGAATATAGCGGAGCTGGTTTTTTTCAGGAGGTAATCTTGTGACTGTGTGTGTATCAGTGTGAAGTGATGATATAAAATTGGCTTGAGGTTCCCTCTCACAGGCCGTGAACTTATTTGTGGGAGTCACGGTCAATGTTAAAAGCAATGACGGATAAGTGTGGGATAATTAGTTGCTTCCACTTATTCTTGGTGTGGTCTACATGTTTCAGCCATCTTCATGTGCCTCTCAGGGTCAGTGTGGCTTTCATCAGGATCAAATTCAGATGACTCGCATGTGTACTATGGCATGCAAGAAAGGGATGTCTGTTGTTAGTACTGTCAAACCCCAAAGTTTTTGATGATGATACCTCTTGTATCGTATCCTGTAAAACATAATATTGCGAAAAAGTAGAATTATTGACATATAGGTAATTTTCTTGTGGAGCCAGATAAGTTACTTTCTTAAGGGTGCTCCTCATCCCGAAGTTGCATAGCATATATAGCATTTTAGTATCATGCACTGTGAAACAGATCTTTTGGGTGAAAGCGGTTCACATTCATTTTGAACATGTGAATGTTATTGACAGACAAGACAAACGTAGGACAATTTTTAGACATATCGTTTTTTTAACTATAGAGTTCATAGTCACATAGCTTTATTCGATCTTTATATACAGACCATAAAAGCACATAGCATCAATATTAAAAACATCATATCAAATATATATAAAGCCTATATAAAATGTTAATAAAGAATTAAACAGTTTTGCCATGATCCAGATCCCCATTAAATAAACTTTACAAATCCAGTAAAATATCTTAAAATCAAATCAATCGTTGTTATTAAAAAATTATCCCGCCAGTTTCCTTTTTCTATAACATGCCCATAAAAATGAGGCTACCGCATAGCATACAAATGGATTCGATAAAGCCTTTAAAAAATACATTGCCACCTGATACTGTTTAAAATTATGATACCTCAAAATCGGAATTATAAATGTTTTCCTTTCTTCTGAATAATTTTTACAAAACAGTAATATATGATGGTCTGACTGTACAGCAAAATTATTACACGGACAAGAAGACAAATCTGCCAATTTATATCTCTTAGCCGGGTATCCCAAAAGTAGCGGGATCATATTCATTCGAAAACGCAGTAAAATAAATCTATGCTGAATATTATGTACACGTGATAGGTAATAAAAACCCTCCCCAGGTCTTGGGGGAACCAAATCGTAAACAATGGTGGAATGGTAACGTAATTTCTTTCCCCTTCTCTCAAAATTTGCTCTCTAGTTAAATAACTCAGTTAACGTTTTCTTTGTGATCCTTTTACAAGAATCAGGGTCTTTAAATAGTTCTCCCAGCCCTAGGGCGTTCAGTTGGACCTCTACATAGTTTAACCACCCAATTCTTTTGTAGTAGTCCAACTTACAACAATCCCTAATAATAGTTTGTGTCAAATCCACCGTTGTCCTCCTCCAAATCGAGAGCCACAACAATAATGGTGCTAGTCTAATACAATCACTAATGTAAGGAAGGCCTAACTCAAGATGTAAGATATAATTTGGGGCTGATTGCGGTAAAGACACCCTATTTTTAAAAAAACTATCTTCTGCTTGCTGGAGCTGCTCAACATTTGCCAGCCCCCATACTCCTGCTCCATATGTTGCAGCAGACTTTGTTTTTGCAGAATAAATGTTTTTTATTATATCCAAAGGGCTCCCTCCCAACTTTTTAGCAAATCTTTTTACTGCATTGAGGGTCCTTTGCATACCCTGAGCTCTCACTGCCACTAATCTGGACCATGTATGGTCCTTATCGAAAAGAACTCCCAGGTAAGAAAATGAATTGACAACCTCTTGTGGAGCCAGATAAGTTACTTTCTTAAGGGTGCTCCTCATCCCGAAGTTGCATAGCATATATAGCATTTTAGTATCATGCACTGTGAAACAGATCTTTTGGGTGAAAGCGGTTCACATTCATTTTGAACATGTGAATGTTATTGACAGACAAGACAAACGTAGGACAATTTTTAGACATATCGTTTTTTTAACTATAGAGTTATAGATAACTATAACTGCTGAATTTCTATGGTTTGGTGTGTGTAAAATCTGAATCTAACTATAAAGTCCCTGTAACCTTTGTTTTTTCAGTGAATTTCTAAGGTTTTTTAAATTTTATTTCCTAACTATAACGGCCCTGTAACCTTTGTTTTTTTTCAGTGAATTTCTATGTTTTGTTAATGCTATTTCCTAATTATAATGCCCCTTCAACCTGGGTGAGTGAGGGTGTGTGAGTGGGTGTGCAAATTGGTGTGTGGGTGTGTAAGTGGGTGTGTGTGGTGGGTGTGTGAGTGCATGTGTGACTGGCTGTGTGGGTATGTGAGTGGGTGTGTGTGTGTGAGTGGTTTTGAGGGTCTGTCAGTGGGTGTGTGAGTGGCTATATGGGTGTGTGAGTGGATGTGTGAGTTGTGTGGGTGCATAAGTGTTTGTGTGAATAAGCTCTGTGGGTCTGTGAGTGGGTGTGTGAGTGGTTTTGAGGGTTTGTGAGTGGATGTGTGAGTGGCTGCATGAGTGTGTGAATGGGTATGTGAGTGGGTGTGCAAGTGGGTATGTGAATGTGTAAGTGGGTGTGTGAGTGTGTGAGAAGGTGTGTGGATCTGTGAGTGAGTATATGTTTTTTTTAAATTGGGGTCTGGATCCGCGTACCCACCCGAATCTGGGAGTATCAAGGGAAGATCCGCGGATCCTCGTATGGTAAAATAAAACGTTTTTGGGACAATATCTTGCCCATGAGGGGTCCCTCACAGACCCTTCCATTAGTCCCATGGGGTCAGAGTACCTCTACCCTGACCCTGTCTATCACTTTTAAACTTTATTTTCCCTGCTGGGAACAGAGTCCCGAATAACAAAACAGCAGCTGCACATTCCCTATAAGGTTGCTGCCAGCCAATCATGGCATTGCTGTTAGCGTGTGGATTTGCAAACCCAAGGAGATCCCTAGATATACAAATTTGAATTTCTTTTTATAAGTTAAAAACTACTGAACAGAATTACACTAAATTACAAAAGGGCTCCTTCTGGACCAAGATCTACCTTTCTGCCAGTAGTTCGGGCTGTAGTCGTGTCTAAAATCTCTAGGTAAATTAACAAGGGAAAAACACTTTTTCTCGGCCCCCGCTTGACTGATCGCCAAGAAACGTTCTCTTGCACAACTAGAATCAATGGCTCACATTTTTTGGAAAATTTAGTGAAGATTCCTCAAACAAGGCAAAGATTTAGGCAAGTCAAAAAAAGATTTTCTTATGGAAATCTGGTCCTAACTATAACTACCTAGTGGTGACCACCAGTAGGTAATATATATATATTTATATATATATATCGATATATATAGAGATAAATAGATATAGATATAGATATAGATTTATATATATACCATAACGAAATGCAGAAATGCAGAAGCATTATAAAATCGTATGTGACATCCTGGCACATTATAGACTACTTGCAATTAAAATGAGAAATGTCGATATTTATATTCTGCGCAAAGTTGCCACTTGAAAATGTACCATTGCTGAACACACAGGAACCAAGACCAAAGAAGAGGCAGCGACATACCCGTCTTCTCTCCCTTACTCGACTTATGCGATGAAAAATACCAGGAAAATCCCTTATGTCATACAAAGGAAAGCGGATCGTACCCCCACATTTCATGACCAACCAGCAAACAAGTCATCATTTAAGGGGGCCCTGGACCCTACAGGGTGACTCCAACTGACAGGAATGGAGCACCTGTTAATCAATCCAAACAAACAGGTGTCAGAACCATGTTGCAAGGTTCCACAGCATTTTATTAAGCAGATCACAGTGGCAAAATGCATCTCCATTAAATTCCTTTCCTGATGCTTTTCGGCTCCATCCACAAGCCTTGTTCACAGGTGTAGCTGGTTACCAGAGTGAAATAACCACTCAATTTAAATGCGGGTTAGAATACGCCCCTTTGTAGTCCTTTTGAGAAATACAACTATCAGCATGCACTGGTAGTGAAATACATAGGTCTCCATGCATTTAGCCAGCCCTCTTCATCCATTGGTGTGTTGTGCCATTCACATTTTTCTTCTGCCCAGTATAGCATATATCATAGGGCAGTGGGTTAAAGTAATTCCTGTATGTGGTGGGGGTATTTATGTCATTGTGTGCTTTTGGAGACCAAAAAATTATTTTTGCTTTCAGCCATTGTTTTTTTATTGACACGAGCCAGGTAAGTCCCTCAATAACAAAGTTTCACAAAAACCATTACAAAATAATATACAATCAATTACAAAGCCAAAAGGGTAATAACCAATGTGAACCTTACTGACTTTTGCAATGGTTCTTAATTGTATCTGCCCTGTAAACTGATTACATCTTTTGCCTTTTTTCTATGTAGAATATAAGAGGGCCTTTTCTGGCTTACAGACAATTCAGAGCAAACTACTAAACAACTCTATTCTTGCTTTACTGCTTTAGGTCGCTGGATGAAGAGAAATATTTCTAACCTAACAGAGACATCGCTGAAGTTTTATCTCTGCTGATCATACATTTGTCCAAATCTCCTAGACACTTGTTCAATTATGGCAAAGTTTATCATTTATTAGCCGTCTTGGCTGATACCAATCGGACCCGGATGGTAGGAAATTGGGTTATTGGTTGAGGCAGGTGGAATGCCCACTCAAGCAACAATCACAATCCTTGTCAAGATGAATCATAAAAAAGCTACCAGATGGTTAAGCACAGGTTAATTTGGTGACTTTTGTGGTTCACCCTGACACGGATTGTGGTTGTCACCTGAGTGAGGGTTCCATCCTCCTCAACCAATAAACCAATTTCTTACATTGGTGTTCAGCGCGAGGATCAAATACCTGTGCTTGTGCAGTACCACTCAGTGATGTTGTGTAACACTATAATCCCATGTAAATAATTTGATTTTGGATTCAGTTTCTTTTCAATTCTCCTTGATTGGCCTCTTGTTTTTTCCAAATTCACTTCCAATCCACCTGACTTTGTTCACCTGTATCTCTGTCTGCAAGCATGGAGTTTGAGCTCAACAACCTGGAGAGCTTCACCGTAGCTGAGCTCAAGGGATTCTGCAGGGACAGTGGACTTCCAGCAACCGAGACCTCTAAGAGGCAGGAGCTCCAGAAGGTCCTCAGGGTCCATAAGGAGTCCCACCAATTAAAATATACAGCAAAGGAGTAAGAGGAGCATAGATATCATTTGAGGGTCACCCGAGGTCGCAGTTGTTACCCCCAGGTTAGATCCTTGCTACCCCTGACACTGCGCTTGCAACCCCTGGCCACAGGCTGCAAAAGCAGCAACACATCCCATCCATGTTAGAAAATAAAAAAAAACAGCTTTCAGATGTTTCTTTTTGTAAAACAGTAGCTACCCCAGGCTGCTTGGGACAAATACACAGTTGAAACATTACATTGTTTCAGTTTCTCCCATCAAGTCAGGTGTTGTTTGGCAAAAATTCCCTTTAATGCCTCCTATGGCGCAGGCTCCGCCAAGCACAGCTTCGCTTGTCTCACAGGCTGTGGGATCTGATCTGTTTCACCGGACTGGACTCAGTCTAGAGTGGTGACATTTTTCACAGAATAATACTGGATATTTGTTCATGTGTTTTTTATTATTTAAAAAAGCCAAAAGCTGGTACTTCAATAAGATGTTGTGTAACATTCTTAATATATTTTATAACATGGTAATTCTACTTCTGTCTACTTTAACAATCAAATAGGGTTAATTTAGAGACCGTTAACATACTTTGCAGGGAACTCCTCTTATATTTGCTGTTTTAAGATTTCAAAGTGGAAAAAGGACCAGCTGATTTTTACATTTTTTGACTTGCATTGGCAATATAATACCAGGCTTGTTGGTAAAATACCTGCAATGTGGCAGCCCCAACTGCATCAAAGAAAGAAGGGATAACTTTCTGTGGCTAAATCCAAGCCAAACATCAAATGGTGCCAATTTCTTTGATGTCATCAAGGCTAAAGCCCATATGATGTTCCATTCTGTGAGGTCAGAGGATCAAAGGGCATATGATGTCACTACGGCTACTCCAGGCATTTTAGTGAATCGATATCCATGAAGAGGAGGATGAGGATATGGACAACCAGGGGTAGGAAATAGAGGGGAAGGATGACAACTCCCTGATCATGGCCTGGGAGGAGAAGGGGGGCACAGGAGAAGGGCCCAAGGCAGGAAGCAGTGTATCTTCCCACAATCTGTTCCCTGAGGAAATGGAGGACAGAAGGACTGAAAGGAAGTTCAGGCTGCATCTGGACAAACTCAAAATAGAGGAGTCAGTCACGAAAAGGCATGCTTTCAAGGAGGAAGCAGCAGCAAAAAGGGAGAAGATAGCTGTCCAGAGTGCCTAGGAGGAAAATAAACTTAAAATAGATAAGGAAGTGAGTCTTAAAGAGCTGGACATAAAAAACAACCAGCACCCAGCATCCAGCAGTAATGGTGGCAGCAAAAATTCAGCGTCCAGCGGAGAGAGGAGTGTCCACATCCCCACGGATCTGGTGCCTAACTTTGTTGTGAGGGATGATATAGAAAAGTGGTTTGAGGCTTATAAGGTTGCCCTAGAGATGCACAGGGTCCCTGAGGAGGATTGGGGAGCAAGCCTCTGGAGGCACATTCCCAAAAGGGGCAGAGATTCATTACTGGCCCTAAGGAAGAGGGACGGGATGCAGTATCTCCCATGAAGGAAGCACTTGTCCAGAAATATGGTCTTAGCCCTGAAAAGTATCGAATGAAGTTTAGGGACAGCCAGAAGCTGTCAGGTCAGTCCTGGGAGGATTTCATGGATTTCTCAAAGAATGCACTGGAGAGCGGGCTGAAGGGCAGCAGTGTTGGTAATTATGATGAGCTGGTCAATCTTATTCTAAGAGAGCACATGTTCAGTCGTTGTTTTGCAGAGCAGCACCAACACCTTTTTGATTCTAAGCTCACTGTCTACAGTGAACTTGCTAAGGAAGCGGACCTATGTCTCAGCACCAGGGTCCACAAGAAGGTATCTGGGGGGGGGTCACCAAAAGCGTGGACAGGCCCCCATCAGAAGAAAGAGGGGGGAGACAAAAATTAAAAAGGCCCCCCAAAAAGTTCTCAGAGGAAGGATTCCAGCCCAAACCTGACCAAAAGAAGAGTGGTTTTCCTGAGAAAATATTCTCAAGGAAGCTGTCCCCTAAATGCTATGCTACAAGTGCTACAGGTATGAGCACATCAAGGGGGATGCCAAATGCCCTAAGAGGGCTCAGACCCCTACTGGTGGCAGACACTTGTGTTGGCTAGTGTTAGAACTGGGGGTCTCTAGTTGGCAGAGGTAGGTACCTTTGTCCAAATAGGGCCCCTTTCTTCTAGTCAGGGTAAGGGGGTACACTCCTGAAATAACCCCTGCTCACCCCCTTGGTAGCTTGGCACGAGCAGACAGGCTTAGTTCAGAGGCAGTGTGTAAAGCATTTGTGAACACATACAGTAATCCAGTGACAACACTACAAATGGACAACACAGAGGTTGTATTATAAAAATAAGTATCTTTTATATAGATTTACCACAAGACCATAAACGACAAAAATAATCCACAATACTGTACTTTAAAGATGGTAGAATTAGCTTGAGTCTCTTAAAATGGAAATGCGACACTTTGAGTTCAATGTACCTTAAGATGCGTAACGCAAGGCAACGAAAGTGTTGCAGGGAAGGTGAGGCGGTAGTCCCTTACACGCGAGGTCGGTGATGCGTTGAAGATCTGGTGCAAAGAAACAAAGTGGCGTCTTTTTGATGTTGCGACAACGAAGGGGTGATGCGTGCACGCCGGACGGCCGTGCGGCGATTTTGATTAATCTTTGGAGCCGAGACAGGCCCTGCGACACGCTTCCCTGGCGATGCAACGGCGTCTGATGCGAGGTCGACGATCTTCTCCTGGGATGCGGGGCGCCTCGTGTTGCGATGCGTCGGCGTCTTATGCGAGGTCGATGCTCTGCCCCGGGGATGCGACGGCGTCTGCTCGACGGTGACACTTTTCTCCGGTGCTGCGAGGCGCTTCGAAGGATGCGAGGGTGTCAGCGGCGCGCTTCTTCGGGGATGCGCCTGCGTCTGCTGCGACGTCGACAATCTTCTCCGGCGATGCGAGAAGCAGCGGCTGCGGTGACACGCTTCTTCGTCTTGAGTCGCGCTTCCAGCTCCCAGCGACACGCAAGTGTGTCAGAAGGTCCAAATTCCCAGCAAGGGAATACAGGGGAGCTGGTGGGTGAAGTCTGTTGTCCCTGAGACTTCAGCAGGAGGCAAGCTCTGAAATAAAGCCCTTGGAGATCCTTCACAAGTTGATGAAAGTACACACAAAGTTCCCTTCTCCTTTCTTTGGCAGTCAGGCAACCACTGCAGGCAGATCCCTCTAGCTTAGGGATAGTCTTCTCCTCAGTTTCTTCTTGGTTCCGCTCCTCAGCAAAGGTTTCTTCTTGTTTCCCAAAAGTGATCTAATTTCCTAGGGGTCTGGGTCCCCTTTTTATACACCTTTTCTCTTTGTTCTCTGAAGGCAGAGAGGCCTTTGCCTAGTCCAAAACCAGTTCTGGTCAGTTCTGGAGCACTTTGTTTACAGGACTCCTTCTTTCCTTTCACAGAGTAGGCCAGGGACATCAGACACACCACATGAGGTGGAGCCAGCATTGTGGAGGGAAGGCACAGCCCTATTCAGGTCTCAGGTGCAACTCCTCCCACCTATCTCCATGCAGATCTCTCTATTCAGCCCTGTGCTGACTCACCCTGTCTCCTGGGGTCCCCCAGCCCCTGTCACTCAAACTCCAGACAAGGAATACACAACCTAGCAGAGGCAGGCTTGGAAGGTTAGGCAAGAAAATACCTACTTTCTAAAAGTGGTACTTTCAAACACAGAATGTTAAAATCAACTTCACTAAAAGATGTATTTTATCATTCTGAGTTCAGGCATACTAAATTAGTTTTTCTACCATGTTCCCTGGGTCAGTTAGGATTATAAGGTGTAATAATCAAACTGCCCAGTCTGGCCTATGGGTAACAGGTAGCCTTGCAATAGTGAAAAACGAAAATGGCTGTAATTCACTATTAGGACATGCCACACACACCAGGGCATGTCCTACCTTATACTTACAATGCACCCTGCCCTAGGGCCTACTTTAGGGGTGACCAACATGCAGTAAAGAGAAGGTTTAGGGACTGGTAAGTGGGTGCACTCACCAAGTCGACATGGCAGCCCTAGGCTGCACACAGGCTCTGCAATATCAGGCCTGAGACGCACTTTACAAGCTGCTTCTGTGGGTGGCACAACCAGTGCTGCAAGCCCACCAGCAGCATTGGATTTACCAGCCCTGGGCACACTCAGTGCACTGTACTAGGGACTGACAAGTAAACCAATCATCCAATCATGGAGTCACTAATACATAACACGATTTACAATAGGGAGAGCATATGCACTTTAGCACTGATCAGCAGTGGTGAAGTGCCCAGAGTCATAAAACAGCCAACAACAGGTCAGACAATATATAGGAGGAAGGCAAAAAGTTTAGGGATGACCCTGCAAAAAGGGCCAAGTCCAACACAACCCCCTTCCAGCCAAAAACGCAGGGGAGACCAATCACTACCCTGATGGGCTTCTCTGCATTGGGCGATAGAACATGGACCCTGGCCCGCAACAGCAGGGGCATATTCCAGTTCTACGCCAATCTGAACCTATTTGGATCCCTCTGCCCATACTCTCAGGGCCCACCAAGCTAACCCATGGGGAACCCTTCTCCTCACCTGTGGACACCATCTGTGCAGCACCTAACCTTAACTTGCTCACAGGTGTGTCCCAACAGACAGACAGCAAGCCACAGTGGCCACTGACAGTGGTCAGGGATGAGACCCAGGCCTTATGCCTCTCAGGGCTCTCAAACCTCTGTGGCGTCAGAGAGCGGGGGGCAGTAGCCCCAGGTGCTTGGCACCCTTTGTCCACTCTCCCTCCTGTCAGGTCAGGTATGACAGCCTGACACTGACCTACCAGCCCCGGGCCTGTACCCGGTGGCTGGACTGGAGACTGGGGTGGGCTTTCCCACACCCGGTCCTCCTCCTCCTTGTTGGGGCTCTGTACCCTCCCACCTGGAGTGGTACCCCCTTCTAGAATTGTCAGGGCACCTGTGGCAGGTGTCCTGCACAATTCGCCCACCAGTTCCGGGGTTCTATCCTGCAACTGGGTGTCCAGGTCAGGGGGGACACCCTGAACCTGGTCCTCCAATCTAGGGTCTAAACCCTCCAGTTGAACCGGGGTCAGAGGCGAGGACTCCCTCCCTATGCACCCCCTTCCAGATTACTGCCCCCTCCCATCAGGAGTGGTACCCCCAGAAGACAAACCGGTCAGGACACTGTTTACAGTTGTCCCACCCTCCAGGTCAGACAACACCTGAACCTGGCTTCCCAACCCAGGGTCTGTACCCTTAGGCTGGACCTGTGCCTGGCAACCCAGGACTTCCGGGAGGGTACACCAACCCCCCCAAGGGAAACACACTCCTCTAGAGTTGTGTAAGAATCTGCCTGGTGCACCAGGACTTCCTGGGGAGCACGCATGCCCCCCCAGAGGGTAACACATCTCTCATGTGTTGTGTGAGAGTCTGCCTGGCGCAGATCGCCCAACCCCTGTCCATCTGACAGTGTGTGAAGATCCCCCAGGACAGAAGTGGTGTCACCATGGTCATTCACTGGTGACTCAGCCCTTCTGGCTGGTCCCTGACCCACTGGTTCTTCCACTGGGGACTCTCTCCCCCTCTCACCCCTCACTCTGGACTTCTGCACCCTCCCAAGTGGAGCGGCACCGCCAGACACCAGAAACACTGGAGCTCCATTTACGGATGCTCCAGGTTCTCTAGACACTAGGAGATCCTCCTCAACAGGCGGCCCATCAGGACAGCCTAGGCTCCCTACCTGGTGTTCCCTTAAAGAACCATCCAGGCTCTGCGACTGGGTTTCGGGTACCTTGGGACACGCAGCCCCACACTCACTGCTTCTCCACTGAGACAGGACATGAGTCCCTACACCCCTCCCTCTACCACGGGACCTAGCTGGGCTACACTGAGCCTCTCCCACCACTCTGGGTTGGAAGACACCTGAGCCACTCCTCTTAGGGTCACTCCCAATGCCTCTCCAGACCCCCTGGAATCCACCAAAAGGTCTGCCTCCAATGTGAGCTCCCTGGGGTCAGAGAACTCACTCTCCAACAGGTGTTGGCATAGCTCTGGAAAACAGGGACTTACAATATGCTCTCCCACAATTGGATCACACAGCCCCCTACAGGGGTTAACCAAACTATCCTTCACCTCACCATCCAGTGCCTTGCACACGTACTCCACACCACTCTCCTGAGATTGGCAAGACAGTATCTGACTGTCTCTGTCATTCAACCCACACTCTTCTGGGTGGTCTCCACACTCACACATCAGGACTTCAACCATGGGGGAACCCCTCTCCCTGCACCTCTCATCTAGAGTCAGTAGAGTGTCCCTCCCACCTCTAGGACTATGAACCCCTGTGCCAGTTCCCCAATCCACCTCAGGGACACTGCGCACCACTAGAGCTACCTCATATCCTGGAACCTCCAGGTGTATATTAACCCCCTCCTTCAAGTCAGGTGCCACATCTCTGGGTGTGTGTACTACTCCCTCACCACTAGATAACATAATTTTGCTGCCACCATCTGAGCTGGACTCCCCCTCCAACTCAGCAAAGCTCACTCTCTGAGCTACACACATTTCTTGTTGCTGGGCTGAGACACTCATGGCCTCCAGCCTCTCGAGCTTTAAATTGAGCTCCCTCATTCTCAACTCATGCTCCTGATCCATTCTTTTCTCTTCTAAGGCCAACTTTCTAGATTGCAATTCACATTCCAACTGCCCCTCTAACTTGAGCTTGGTCAGCTCCATCTCATGCATCCTACTCTTTTCTCTGTCCTCCAGCTCCTCTGGGGAAAGACCTTGGGCAGAAACTCTGCTACCTGCTGGGGAAGTTACTCTCCTCCCCCAATCACAATCAACAGATGCTATGGAGGCTGCTGTATCCATGGTGATTAAACTTGGCAGTTTTTAGCAAAAATAGAAAGTCCCAGAAAAGAATATCTACCAAAAGTATGTGGTTGCGTTTTGGTCTGCACTCACTAGGTAGTGTTCACCAATCACTGTACATGCGTCACAAATGCAAGTCCAGAATCCCCACCGCTGACCACCAATGTTAGAACTGGGGTCTCTAGTTTGCAGAGGTAGGTACCTTTGTCCAAATAGGGCCCCTTAGTCAGGGTAAGGGGGTACACTCCTGAAATAACCCCTGCTCACCCCCTTGGTAGCTTGGCACGAGCAGACAAGCTTAGTTCAGAGGCAGTGTGTAAAGCATTTGTGAACACATACAGTAATCCAGTGACAACATTACAAATGGACACCACACAGGTTGTATTATAAAAATAAGTATCTTTTATATAGATTTACCACAAGACCATAAACGACAAAAATAATCCACAATACTGTACTTTAAAGATGGTAGAATTAGCTTGAGTCTCTTAAAATGGAAATGCGACACTTTGAGTTCAATGTACCTTAAGATGCGTAACGCAAGGCAACGAAAGTGTTGCAGGGAAGGTGAGGCGGTAGTCCCTTACACGCAAGGACGGTGATGCGTTGAAGATCTGGTGCAAAGAAACAAAGTGGCGTCTTCTTGATGTTGCGACAACGAAGGGGTGATGCGTGCACGCCCGACGGCCGTGCGGCGATTTTGATTAATCTTTGGAGCCGCGACAGGCCCTGCGACACGCTTCCCTGGCGATGCAACGGCGTCTGATGCGAGGTCGACGATCTTCTCCTGGGATGCGGGGTGCCTCGTGTTGCGATGCGTCGGCGTCTGATGCGAGGTCGATGCTCTGCCCCGGGGATGCGATGGTGTCTGCTGCAACGGCGACACTTTTCTCCGGTGCTGCGAGTCGCTTCGAAGGATGCGAGGGTGTCAGCGGCGCGCTTCTTCGGGGATGCGCCGGCGTCTGCTGCGACGTCGACACTCTTCTCCGGCGATGCGAGAAGCAGCGGCTGCGGCGACACGCTTCTTCGTCTTGAGTCACGCTTCCAGCTCCCAGCGACATGCAAGTGTGTCAGAAGGTCCAAATTCCCAGCAATGGAATACAGGGGAGCTGGTGGGTGAAGTCTGTTGTCCCTGAGACTTCAGCAGGAGGCAAGCTCTGAAATCAAGCCCTTGGAGATCCTTCACAAGTTGATGAAAGTACACACAAAGTTCCCTTTTCCTTTCTTTGGCAGTCAGGCAACCACTGCAGGCAGATCCCTCTAGCTTAGGGATAGTCTTCTCCTCAGTTTCTTCTTGGTTCCGCTCCTCAGCAAAGGTTTCTTCTTGTTTCCCAAAAGTGATCTAATTTCCTAGGGGTCTGGGTCCCCTTTTTATACACCTTTTCTCTTTGTTCTCTGAAGGCAGAGAGGCCTTTGCCTAGTCCAAAACCAGTTCTGGTCAGTCCTGGAGCACTTTGTTTACAGGACTCCTTCTTTCCTTTCACAGAGTAGGCCAGGGACATCAGTCACACCACAGGAGGTGGAGCCAGCATTGTGGAGGGAAGGCACAGCCCTATTCAGGTCCCAGGTGCAACTCCTCCCACCTATCTCCATGCAGATCTCTCTATTCAGCCCTGTGCTGACTCACCCTGTCTCCTGGAGTCCCCCAGCCCCTGTCACTCAAACTCCAGACAAGGAATACACAACCTAGCAGAGGCAGGCTTGGAAGGTTAGGCAAGAAAATACCTACTTTCTAAAAGTGGTATTTTCAAACACAGAATGTTAAAATCAACTTCACTAAAAGATGTATTTTATCATTCTGAGTTCAGGCATACTAAATTCGTTTTTCTACCATGTTCCCTGGGTCAGTTAGGATTATAAGGTGTAATAATCAAACTGCCCAGTCTGGCCTATGGGGAACAGGTAGCCTTCCAATAGTGAAAAACGAAAATGGCTGTAATTCACTATTAGGACATGCCACACACACCAGGGTATGTCCTACCTTATACTTACAATGCACCCTGCCCTAGGGCCTACTTTAGGGGTGACCAACATGCAGTAAAGGGAAGGTTTAGGGACTGGTAAGTGGGTGCACTCATCAAGTCGACATGGCAGCCCTAGGCTGCACACAGGCTCTGCAATGGCAGGCCTGAGACACACTTTACAATCTGCTTCTGTGGGTGGCACAACCAGTGCTGCAAGCCCACCAGCAGCATTGGATTTACCAGCCCTGGGCACACTCAGTGCACTGTACTAGGGACTGACAAGTAAACCAATCATCCAATCATGGAGTCACTAATACATAACACAATTTACAATAGGGAGAGCATATGCACTTTAGCACTGATCAGCAGTGGTGAAGTGCCCAGAGTCATAAAACAGCCAACAACAGGTCAGAAAAAATATAGGAGGAAGGCAAAAAGTTTAGGGATGACCCTGCAAAAAGGGCCAAGTCCAACACCTAGTATAGTGTTTGCGCAGGAGGCTGTCCCAGATAGCATGGGGGGAAGTGCAGAGGTTACCCTACTGTCCTTAGGTGACAGAGAGATGGTAACTAAGGTTCAAATGCTTAGTAACTCTAAAAGGTATAGGCGATGGGTTCCTATCAATGTGCAATGGGTGGAGGCTCTGAGAGACACAGGAGCCAGTATGACTGCTGTCAGGTGTGATCTGGTGTCCTCAGAGCAATTAATCCCTAATATATTCCAGCAAGTTGTAGTAGCGGACAACAATGAGAGTCACTATCCCATGGCTCTGGTTCCCTTTTAATTATGGGGAGGGGCTCAGGCTCCTTAAGGGTATCTGTGAGTTCAGCCATGCCTGTGTATTGTCTGCTCAGTAACGATATGGAGCATACCATCTGGAAAGAGGTGGAGTTCCAGTCCTACCTGGAGATGTAAGGGTTGCCAGAGTGGGTATGTCTGACTGCATGGTCCATGGCTGCCCGAGAGGGAAGCCAAGAGGACCTGGAGCCTGGAAAAATGGCCCAGGTATCTGCCAAAAGAAGGGAAGGCAGGGGGCATGTGAAACCCACTCCTGGGATAAGGCTGAACCTGAGGATGATGCCCCCGGAACCTACAGGGGAGGACATCACTGCCCTAGGGACCTACGCAAGCTGGCCAGCTGGCAAGCTGAAGGGGAGCCCACTAGGGAGGAATTCTATAAAGCCCAGAAAGAGTGCCCTACTTTGGAGGGCCTATGCCTGCAGGCCAAAGTCCAGACAACTGTCTACACCTTTAGTGATCACCCGATTTACTGGGAGAATGATTTCCTGTATAGTGAGTCTTAGGTTCCTGAACCTGGTGCAATCTGTGTGTGGGTGGTTCCCCAGTTCTAGAGGGCCTTCCTCCTGGATCTGGCTCATGATGTACCTGGCAGGACATCTGGGTCAAGATAAGACCTTTGCAAGGCTTGTCACCCACTTGTATTGGCGCCAGATGAGAATGACCTCAGATGTATTCTGCAGGTCTGTCCTACATGCTAGGCTTGTGGAAAGTCAGAGGGAAAGCAGAAGGCTCCTCAGGTTCCCCTTCCATTCATAAGCACCCCTTTAAGAGGGTGGACATCAACATTGTTGGGTCCCTGGACTAGCCGAGGCAACAAGTTCATCGCAGTCTTGGTGGACCATGCCACCTGGTATCCAGAGGCTATACCCCTTAGAACAGTGACTGCACCCACAGTGGCCAGGGCACTGATGGGGATATTTACCAGAGTGGGTTTCCCCAAAGAGGTAGTTTTTGATCGGGATACCCTCTTCATAGCAGCATATATAATGTCTATGTGGTACAAGTGTCAATTCAGTTTTCCACAGCCTATCATCCTCAGACCAATGGGCTTGTTGAGAGATTCAACAAGACCTTTAAAGGCATGATTATGGGCTTGTCAGAGCTCTTGAGGTGAAAGTGGGATGTCCTCTTACCATGCCTGTGGTCGCCTACAGGGAGGTGCCACAGAAAGGAGTTGGGTTCAGCCCCCTCAAACCTCTGTATGGTCACCTGTCAGAGAACTTCTCAGCCTTTTGAAGGAGGGGTGGGGCCAAACTCCCCAAAAAGCCCCCTAAGATATAGTCAGCTACATGTTGGTACTCTGAACTCAGATGAAGTATTTTTGGAGAAAAACCACTGAGAACTTGGGGACCTTCAGGAAGTTATGAAACTCTGGCATGATCGGAAGACCACTTTATTTTTTTCAGTTTGGTCAAACAGTGTGGGTGATGGAGCAAGTGGAACTCCAGGCCTTTCAGGACCAGTGGTTCAGGCTCTCTGAGGTGAAGCAGCACAAGAGGGAGATCACCTACCTTTTGGATCTCAACATCCCCAGGAACCCTTTGAGTGTCCTACATCTCAATTGCCTCAATCTCCATTTCAAGAGGTCTGAGGCAACCATTCTCGTGGTGACAGATGATGGGGTGGAGGAGGAGTGTGAACCTCGACCCGACCTCGTATCTTCCAAGGAGCAGGATGGGTCAGTGGAAGGTGTTGTCCTCTCTTCCACCCTGACCCCAGAGTAACAGCGGGTCTGTCAACACTTGCTTGGGCAGTTTGTATCTCTTTTCTCTCTAATCCCAGGGCTCACCACTTGCTGTACCCATGATATTGACATTGGTGACAGTATGCCTGTAAAGAATAAGATCTACAGGCTATATGACAAGGTGAGGGCCAGCATCAAGATTGAGGTATCATCTTTGATTCATACTAAGACCTGCAATGTTCATTAACAAGTTATGTATTATTACACTTCTATGTACCCTATGTCTATTTTGGGTTGCTGCCGCTCCTTTTCACTGCTAAAGAACTGCCTGAACAAATGGAGTCCATTCAAACACTGCCACAGCACTTGTGCAGGGATCTTTACCATGTCACTAATAATTATACCAAACCAAACACCAGCATCCCACATGTACTACACAGCACCCTCTTGCACAACATTTGGTTTCAGCACATGACCACAGTGAGCTCCCAGACATCAGCCAGGTCATGTTCACTGATACCACATGCAGTAGGTTGCAGGCAGCCTTTACTTATCCCAAGAGCTAGCCCCCGTAAAAGCTAAATGCCTTCTTCACTTATACCTATGCAGAATTAGGGCCAAAATCCAACCCAACAAAGTAGAACCCCACAGGGTAGTAGTGAGTCTATACGAAACCATCCCAATGGCTCTATACCTTTTCACTGAGCCTTGTGATATTCAAACTGAGCTGGACAGGATACACAGAAAGGCCACAATAAGGGAGGACACTACCTAGCAACTTCCCAGAGTAAAGATTCTTGGAGGTAGCGAAACCCACAACTGAGATAAATCCACCTCATGGTGATGCAGTATCGATATGTGTTAGACCTAATGGCCTCAATGGAGGGAGGGGGTGTGCCAAAATTGGTGCGTCCTTCTGCATGTTTATCCCAGGGAGCAACATGGACAATGGGACATTTACTCTTGCCACCCAAGCAGTTCACCAATTACAAAGAGACATGCATGTGGAGGGAGGAGCCCTTGAGCATGAGTGGTTCTCGAATTGGTTCTATGACTCCCCCAGTGGATCTCCGAACTGTGCACATCATTGTTGTCGGTTTTCATTGTGTTCTTGTTTTTGTGTGGATCCGTATACTTGGGGATTTCCTGCTGTAAAAACGCAGTCCTCAAGCTGGGTAGAATGCAAATAACTAGGAATGGAGTAATTGTCCAGCTTGAAGAACATCAGGTCCCCAATGAAGTAATTGTCACAAGGTATGGGTTAGATAGTGTAGTTGAAAATTCAACTAGAGGGGGGAATGCTGATATTGAAACAGTCTATGTTAATATGAAGAACGATACATTTATGTATAAAAACGAGATCACATCTTTATTAGCAAATGCACCCGTTGTGAGCTCCATGTCAACCCCGACTCAGAAATACGTAGTCCGGCAGGCTCTGAGACCTTGGCCTAAGGTCACTGGTTGACATGTCACAGGTGGAGCAACACATAGCCGGCAGGAAATCCCAGATCAATCCCAGAGATAGGCACAGCGACACCACAATGGTCCAGGGAGATTGGCCCCAATAAAGCACACATGGCTGGAGGGGTACACGTGCTCCCAAAACCACCGTAAAGTCAGATGCCACATAAGTTAGGAACATATAGCCAATCAGGACACAGCACATACAGTGCACGCAGTGATCAGGCGCTCCCCATGCCGGACATCTGGACACATTATGCACTGGCCGCTTTGTGTCCACACAAGGTGGAGGCCCATCTTGATTTCCCATTGAATAAATTAATTTATGACTCCTAAGGCAGTGGTTCACATTCCTTACCAACCCCAGTGAGGGCTGTTCAAGCTGCGCAGCCACATATGGCCACACCTGTAACTTGTCCAGTGATGATTAATGCAATTTTGTGTAAGGTTCCCACCAGACTGGAGGAAATTCCATTCTGGATTGCACAAAAAACGAGCGAGCTTGAAGTAATATTTCCCTATACAGGACCGCAAGATAAACATAGAATTCTCACAATGATCCTAACACTAGGGATGGTTCCTCTGGTAGATGAATGTGCCACAAGAAGCACCGTTTTTGGAGACTCACCCCCAGTCACAGATCTTGGTTGAATCCATCATTGTTCTTTAGCTCACTTTGCCACCCCAGTTCAGACACAGCCATATGCAAATCAGTCTAGACCCTGTTCCTCATGGAAACAGTCCAGCCCGAACTATCAAGCCAGGTCTTCCCTGGACTGGAAACAAGCTTCCTGGGACCGGTTTCAGGGTAACACCACTCATCAGCCAGGCTAGCTTGAATCCAGTGGCAAAGTGAGCAAGGGACCCACGTCTGGGCATACCCTACCAACTTAGGGCAAAAAAGCAAACACATGGAGATGATCGACCAAGTGCTGAAACTTTTCAGACACTCACCCCTAGTCACAGATCTGGGTTTAATCCATCATCGTTCTTTAGCTCACTTCGCCACCCCAGGTCATAGTATAACACACGGTACACCATGAATAGCTATTTTGCCTGAAGTGCTAAAATAGATTCAAAATGAATATGGGGCTGCCCCTGCCCTGGATTTGGGGATGAAACTGATTGGCAACTATGCCACAGTTACCTCAATGATTTTGAGTAAGATTAAAAGGGAAGCAGCAGCATTGGCAGTATGCCAACACCTCGCTCAGGTTCCTTTTGTGCACAAGGAGCGTGAATTACCCAAAATTATTGCTGAAACCTATGCACCTGTATCTCGAGATAATTTGAGAGCCATACCAAATAAACCACAACTTAAGGGTAATTCTGAAAGAATAACTTGAAACAGGCACCAGAGTCTTCTAAAAATCACTGGGATAAACAAAAAGGTAATGAAAAAAACAAAGACACGGGGTGGATCTCCCCTACAGGAGTCCACTGAAAAGCAGTATAATCAGTGAAACCATGAATCACTTAAACAGCCTGATAGGTATCAGTATAATAATAGACGTCCTTCTTGTTCCATTCAGAACATGTTAGAAATGGGGTTTCTGGTTGGCTAAGGTATACAACAAAGCCAGGCAGAACCCACCACTGTAGTCAGGGTAAGTTAGATACACCATGAAGATAACCTATGCTCACCCTCTGGTTTAAATAAGACCAAAATGACAGAAATCCAATTAGTGCTTGACAAGATATATGCGCTTAAAAAAAACAGGTATACAAATCAGCGCCTGTGCACTTCTATACTGCAGTGTACGTTCCCACCGGGGACTTGGTCACATTCCCAGCAATTGATGAATACCACGTGGTAAGTCCCGGTGCACTTCTGATCAGGAGTTTTTGGTCCAGTTGGGGACAGGGCAAAGACCTGAGCCCTCGGGGAGTGGACTGTGGTTCCTGCAGGGATCATATCCTCAGATTCCTGAGGTAAAAATAGTATTCTTCAAAAGAGGTAACAAAGAGCAGCCTGACCTACTTGTTATGGGAGGCTGCAAAAATCACCTTGGGCAGGTTGCCCTCGAGTGCAGATATGCGGTAGAGACCCCGTAGATCTCAGGGTCACAATACTGTCCATTGATGCTGCTGATCTTGGGGTTGAATCCCAGGGTGGTGCTGAGCCCTGCATATATCAGGCACAGTGACCTGAATCACAAGGGGGAGGGCAGACGTGGTCTCTTCCCTTAGTCAACAGGCTTTGTGATTTTTGGTGCAATACACCACACTGGTGCATAAGATCTGTCCTGCATGTTGAGGGTGGGTTGCATGGAGCCACGCCGGATAGTTTTCGGCAGGCATCTTCAGTTGGCTAGGGGATGCGCTGGGCAGCAATCAGGCCGGTCAGCATGGGGATTCCTGGGCATCACGCAGTGCCGGTGCAAATAGTAGAGGGCAGAAGCATGGCTGCAGGTGCTCTGCACGAACTGTAGCTCTCGTTGAGATGAACCAAGCAGAGTGTGTCTTGAGGTCGGCAGAGGCCTGCAGCAAGCGTTGTGTGCAAGAAGACTTTGATGGCCCTAAGACTTCTAAGAAGAGGCGGCAAGCCAAAAAGCCCTTGGAGTTCTTGGGTTTAGGGGTTGTAGAGGGTAGTTTCAATCCATCCTCACTGCAAGAGGTAGCAGGCCAACACAGCACAGGAAGTTACAAAGTGGTAGTCCCTCCTGGCAGCTCAGCACTCAGCAGGCTGCAGGCCAACTCAGCAAAGCAAGTAGCAAAGTGGCAGTTCCTCCTGACAGCACAGCGCCTTTTCATTGCAGAGCCTCCTCAGGACCCCAAAGTAAACTGCATTGGAGGTGTCAGGAGTCTAGTACTTGTACCCAAATGTGCCTTTTAAGTGGGGAAGACATCAAAGAGGCCTTTAAACCTCACATAGTCCCTTCCCTTCTTTCCCTGGCTCCAGAAGCACTACAGGGGAGTATGCAGCTCTTTGTGTGGGGACACGCACAGCCCTATTCAGGTGCAGGTGTTTGCTCTTCCTTCCTAATCTACCTCAGGAAGGCCCATCAGCCTGTGATGGCCCATCAGGATGCAAATGTCACACTGCAGCTCCCTTGGTGTGACTGTCTAGAGGAAATACACAAAGCCCAGCTGTCACCCTACATGTATACAGAGACAGGCAGAGGCACAGAATGGTTAAATTAAGAAAATGCCAACTTTCTTAAAGTGAACCAAAAGGCACGAGGCTTGCGCACCCCTCTGTCGCACTGCTAGATGCAGGAAACATTTCCTCACCATAGTCCACTCCATGCTGAATAATCCATATTAGACCAGTGAAACCAGATTTAAACAATTCCTCATTTCACATTTAATCCATTACTTTTGCTGAAAATCACTGCGGAGACAGCGTGATGTCACCATGATTCTTTTATTGAACATTTTCAAATGCCTCCTGCTCGCCCATCCAGGCTTTTAACAGTGACACGTGGGAAGAATCATTGATACGAGTAGGCTCATATAATTTAATTTCACCCAATGCATTTCGAGCCGAGTGGCTCTTCATCAGGGGTTTGCTGAAACAAATAAAAGAGATAGCTTCACCAACTGCCCTAAACAGACTTTCTGTGTCCAATGAAAATCATAATATGACTGCCCCTGAGCCACCACCCTCATCAACCCTCACTCCCTGCAATTACCCAACTGTGAAAAAACCCACATGTTGCACAACAAAGATGTTACACCCTTCACTGCTAAGTGCGAAACCCCCAGATTCAGAATTACAAATGTCAAAAATAATGCTATACATAAAATCGCTACATACATTGTACCAAACTAATAAAACTCGCAACCTTTTAATCAAACCCTCTAAACCTTCTTATAATATCCCCAAAATACCTCACTACATCTTAATACTGAATCTCCCCGCGCGCTAAATAATCTATATTTAAACTTTTACCTCCGGAGCCACAGCCAGCAGCCTCATCTTTCCCTGCGTTTTCACTCGATACTAACGAAAGAATAAGCTTTCTCCACCTCTCAAGCCATTAATATTAAAGGCTCGCCCATGTGTGAACAATTGGTGTTTGAAATCTAATGGTTGTCTTTAACCCCGTGACCTGACACTGTTGAAACTCCGTTTCTTAAAGAGATATTTAGTGAAAAACCAGCGCCCTATCCAATACCCATGCAAACATAAAAATGAAAATTCACTATAGGGCTGTAAAAAAGTGCATTTCTTTTGTGATTTTCATTTTTATGTTTGCATGGGTATTGGATAGGACGCTAGTTTTTCACTAAATATCTCTTTAAGAAACGGAGTTTCAACAGTGTCAGGTCACGGGGTTAAAGACAACCATTAGATTTCAAACACCAATTGTTCACACATGGGCGAGCCTTAATATTAACGGCTTGAGAGGTGGAGAAAGCTTATTCTTTCGTTAGTATCGAGTGAAAACGCACGGAAAGATGAGGCTGCTGGCTGTGGCTCCGGAGGTAAAAGTTTAAATATAGATTATTTAGCGCAAGGAGATTCAGTATTAAGATGTAGTGAGGTATTTTGGGGATATTATAAGAAGGTTTAGAGGGTTTGATTAAAAGGTTGCGAGTTTTATTAGTTTGGTACAATGTATGTAGCGATTTTATGTATAGCATTATTTTTGACATTTGTAATTCTGAATCTGGAGGTTTCGCACTTAGCAGTGAAGGTGTAACATCTTTGTTGTGCAACATGTGGGTTTTCACAGTTGGGTAATTGCAGGAGTGAGGGTGATGAGGGTGGTGGCTCAGGAGGCAGTCAAATTATGATTTTCATTGGACACAGAAAGTCTGTTTAGAGCAGTTGGTGAAGCTATCTCTTTATTTGTTTCAGCAAACCCTGATGAAGAGCCACTGCTCGAAATGCATTGGGTGAAATTAAATTATATGAGCCTACTCGTATCAATGATTCTTCCCACGTGTCACAGTTAAAAGCCTGGATGGGCGAGCAGGAGGCATTTGAAAATGTTCAATAAAAGAATCATGGTGACATCACGCTGTCTCCGCAGTGATTTTCAGCAAAAGTAATGGATTAAATGTGAAATGAGGAATTGTTTAAATCTGGTTTCACTGGTCTAATATGGATTATTCAGCATGGAGTGGACTATGGTGAGGAAAAGTTTCCTGCATCTAGCAGTGCGACAGAGAGTGTGCAAGCCTCGTGCCTTTGGTTCATTTCAATGGAGCTGTGATTTTGGGGACGGTTCAAAGCATCTGTTTGCACGCAATTATTTGGTTTTATATTCTAAAGAAGTCAATACATTTTTAAGGGAAGGAGTGCAACCGCACATTTTCTGTCTTGCATTGCAACTTTCTTAAAGTGGCATTATCAGACCTGCAATTCAAAAATCAACTTTACTAAAAGATATGTTTTAAATTGTGAGTCCAGAGACACCAAACTCCAATTTTCTATCTGTTCCCAATGGGAAATTACACTTAAAACATGTTTTAAGGCAATCACTATGTTAACCTATAGGAGAAATCGGCCTTGAAGTAATGAAAACGAATTTGGCAGTTATTCACTACCAGGACATATTTAACTCAAAAGTGCATGCCCAACATTTTAAATACACTGCACCCTGCCCCTGGGGCTACCTAGGGCCTACCTTAGGGGTGACGTGTACGGAATAAAAAAGAAAGGATCGGGCTTGGCAAGTAGGTTAGCCTTCCAGGTCGAAATGGCAGTTTAAAACTGCACACACAGGCTCTGCAATGGCAGGCCTGAGGCATGTTTAAAGGGCTACTGATCGGGTAGCACAATTAGTGCTGCAGACCCACTAGTAGCATTTAATTTACAGGCCCTGGGCACATATAGAGCACTTTATTAAGGATTTACAGGTAAATTAAATATGCCGATTGCAGATAAGCCAATGTTACCATGTTTAGAGTACAGAGCATATGAACTTTGGCACTGGTTAGCAATGGTAAATTGCCCAGAGTCCTAGAGCGAACAAAAACAAGGTCATTAAAAAGGGAGGAGGAAGGCAAAAGGTTTGAGGCTGGCACTGCAGAAAGGGCCAGGTCCAACAGGATACATCCAAATAGCTCTCAGAGAGCACTGATCAGAAGAGTACGTGAAATCAAGAAAGGACTCACAATGCTTGTCTGACATCATCATAAAAAAGGAAGCGAAACTTCCACAACAAAAGCCTAAATTGAAAAAGAATAAAGTGGCATGTATTGTAGGTAAAAATGCCACACATATTAATTGTGCTGCTTTGCAAAAAGGTGTGGGTGCTGATACTACTAGACAGTGCTGCAGAGGTCACGATTAAGGGTGGGTAGTAATCTCCGCTCCGCCGCCTGAGTTCGTGGAGTTTTGCCGCTCCGCGCTCCACTTGGAGTTCAGAGTTTGGCAAAAAATCTGACTCCGCTGCGTGGTGGAGTTTAACGGCTCCAAGAGATCTTGGATCTGTAATATTATCGTTACGACTCCCTTGAATAAACAGATTAGATCAAAATTACTGTTTGGGTTGCATTTATATTCAAATGCTGAAATATGTTTTGCACCTACAGAAAATATACTGATGGCAGTACAGACAGCTGTTATTAACAAAAGATCTTTGGCTCAGGGGAAACGCATATTGGTAACTCATGTCTTAGCCCTAGAGTCTGTCACAAAGGCTAGTGTTCCTTATGCGAAAGCCTTACATGGATACCTTGGGCCACCTCCTTAACAGCTACTGATGTAGACTGAGTCTTTGACCCTATACTTCAAACACAAGAATTCCTCCAATATGAAAAAGAATACCCTGTGCCCAATGACGTTTTGCCTCTTGACTAGTATGGCTTCATTATCTATAATGATGGGTCAGCCCAGCCCGCTGTTGGAACTAAACAGCAATACTCCATCGCTTGTGCAGTAGTATGTACAGTGATGAGGAATGGAGAATTCCACTCTCAAAAAACCTTTACACAATCTATGGGGGTTGTACTGCCCAGCTGGCTGAACTTAAAGCTCTAATTCTGGCACTAGAAAATACTGATCCTGAATTCCCATACACTTATAGTGTGTTATGCGTATTATTTGGTTCAGACCTTTAATGAGCATCAACATTATTGGCCCTTGAATGAATTCAGAGACTCCAAAGAGAATGCTATCAAGCATAAATTGCTTTGCAGAAAGGTGGCACAACTAAAAGAATGTTTACCACAGGCTCATGTAATTTACACATTGAGTCACCAAAGTGTTGGAATACCCATTGCTGGGAATTCACTGGCTGATGAATCAGCAAAGGCAGCAGTCTAGACATCACGGTATCTGTCAATGCTTCACACACTGGCACACCATTACCTAAAAATGTCCAGCAAAATACGTCTACCTACTGAGTGCCCAAAACATACCTTTTGCCCGTGTTCCCGGAGTGGGGGATTGAGTGATACCAAATTCACACCGCAGGCTAGAATTAATCATAGCTACTCATGAGGGGTTACCATCTGCCCATGCAGGTGTGGCGGCTACAGTTTCACTACTACAGCAACGCTATTAGTGACATGATCTTTCCAAACAGACTAAACATATGTCCTTAGTTGTGACATTCGTCAAGAAATAAAAGCTTTCACCACAGGTTGCCCACTGCAGACATCTCTCCTAGTCTCAAACAAACCTTTGGCTTGTGTATATTTTGACCACTGCCGACCTCAAATCTCAGACGGTTCCTTGAAATTTATTCTTCTGGCAGGTGATTCATGTTCTAGATTCCTATAGACATGGCCACAGTGATTGGCTGATGCTCAAACTGTTATAAAAAGTCAGCAAGTCTTCTTTGGGACAAATGCGGTAGCTGCATTTCACTTGGACCAGGGACCAGCGTTTGTCGCTAAGGCTTACCTGGACACCATGGGCACCATGGGTGTGGCTATGCATTATTCCTCACCCTGTCGTCCTGAGGGAAATTCGATAGCGGAAAGGAAAAACTGTGACTTAAAGTAGTCTTTAACAGCTAGAGTGTTAGGTTTCGGTCATAGTTGGATCCATCATCTTCATGGATTCCAGAGAGCTTTAAATAATCTGCCTAGATGATCTTTGGGCTGTCAGACTCCTTAAGAAGTCCTGTTCAGCATGCAGATGTTCGTTTCAGACCTTGATAATCCAGGCACAGTGGTAGCAGATATTCCTTTTGACATCAATGAACATTTCAATGTCTTACACAAACTACAAGAATTTCAAGATGAGTGCTCAAACATTATAACTAAACGTTCTGCTACTGAATAAGTGAAATTGCAACCAGCGGCTCGTGTCTGGATTCCAAAGATTGAGGATATAGTTCAAGAAAAGATTGCAGGCAAAAAGGAGTTTGGTCCATCATACAGAGCACCCGTGCCGGTTCCAGAAGTTCAAGGTACCAGAACAGTACTTTTGCCACCTCTTGCTCGATGTAAAAATAAATGATTTGTCTCAAAAGACCTCGTCAAACCACATCATGAGGCCAGTCTTACACAGTAGGCCATGAGGACTCCTGAGTAGTTATCTGTCTGCTCTCACAACCATATCGGAAATCTCACTACAAGCATTAAATAATACAGTAATTGTTGCTTCCTGGCAGGGAACATCTGATACTGAAATTCTACTAGTTTCAGTTACAACTACTAACAGCGCAAATGCACCATGTGTGAATTCACAGTCTTCGACTACTACACTTACCAACTGAGTTGTTTATTATCAACCACCTTTGGAGGTAACAACAAGCTCAACTTTACCCCGTGAGGTCCCTGTTTTTGCACAGACTACCTCGGGCTATTTTGCTAACATTGATGACTTTTCTTCAGATTCATCACACACACCATTACATGGAATTTGTGCATTTATTTTTTAGCTAAAACACATTTACCTGATTCCAACTTGGATATATATTTGGATTGTCATTTCATTGCTCTTCCTCTTCATTTGGATTGGGTTTGTCATAGTTTTCTACTCATTTCTAAATAGACATTATCTCCCAGAACGCTCTGCTGTTGAACTGGTAACTGAGGTTTTGAAGCCTCATTCTTCTTCCCATAAAATGAAAAGAGACCTGTCCCTTGTGAATATTTCTGCATTTTCCTTCCTGAATGGAATCATTTGGGATAAGGTCCCTTTTGATATTTTTGGTCCTACAGACGATTACAGATCCCTTACATGTTTAAGATAATCATGGATGATGTTATTACTCCTGTAAGTATGTCTGAAGAATGGCTGTGACCCAGTGAAATCAATGCTTTCAGAACTAGAGTCTTATACAGCATTTGATGCTGATTATATTTATCAGAATTCTTCTAATTATGCTAAAATGTTTTGTTATCATAATGCACACCATTATTAACACAGCGCTAGTGCTCTATGTGCAGTTTTTAAATATACACAATGGGAACATTGCCTGACATCAGCATTGGACAGTTCAAAAACATACCTGCAAAAGTTAGCATGTTTTTCTGACAACAACCCCATAGACCCAGTGTCTTTTTATTTAAAACTTTACCCTTCCCCAGCGAAGAAAAATATGCTGACTGAAAGAAAATTGGTTTATTCAGCTTCCTTTATTTCCCAACTGTCCAAACAAGGTTATGAATTTTGGAAAGACAACATTGATTTGAAAATCAATTTGGGGAACAAGAAATTTGGAAGTTCAGGGTAATGAGGCTTGGTTTAGAGCTTGCCTGATGCCAAGACAAATTATTTTCCTGAACAAAACAGTACAGCAAACAACCTGCCTGGGTTTGGCTAAAACTAAAGACAATAATACTCCAAACATTCCCTCCATTGCATGTTTTGACAGTTGGCAGCATTTTGTAAATTACACAGAGGAACAACTCAATAACATAATACAGAAGGGTACGAATATTTCTTTACTTTTGGGTTCAGAAGAATGGTTAGTGTGGCCACTAGGCACAAATGGTTGTCATGCAATTTTTGTAAACACCACAAAGGGTTTCAAAGCATGAAGACCAGACCCACAATGGGTGCAGACTCAACACTCAGGAGTAGGTATGACCTACAGTGTGGGGAAGTTATGCCAGCAGTGGTTACAACATTCAACCTTCTCTGCAGATAAGGAACGAATGTCTCTCCTCTCTGATGACATGGATTTACAAGATTCCCTTTCAGGTCTTGGATCACCATGGTTTAAGTGCTTTCTATACACCATATATAATAAACTTTGGAAAGTTTCTCAGCAGGAAGCTGCTGAAATTATACGTGAAATTGACAGGGCTAATTTGGAAAAGGCTTTGGCTGTTGTAGACAACAGCATGACAATATTGTCCACTCGCATTTATTCTCTGAATAATATTGTGTCATTTGCCTTCGATATAATACAAAGTGACAAGTCTCTCTTACACCATGGGTAAAGTCAGCGTAGAACGATTGCGCAATAGAGTTGGACGTTACAAATCTTAAAATCGAATCACGTGCCTTGGAAATACCTGAACATGTCTAATTTATTTTTGCCTTATAATTTAACATGCTCTCAGAAAATAATGGTGAAAAAAGATGCAACTTACACAATGTTAAGCATTAAACATTTATAGAAATTGCACTTTACAGTAGCTGAAACACCATCTGCTGTGTGGTTAATACATGTATTTATTTCACTACCAATTTCTACGTTTCATTGCACATCTTCTCTGAAACATTTTCAAATGAGTTAATATGAGACTTTAGGGGAGAAAGTTGTGCATGAAACAGGGGTCCTGCCTTTCAATTACAGAAGTTAGAATGGATAAGCTGAGGTCTTTCTTAGCTGAAGTGAATGTGAAACTTTGCTTGCCCATTCATTAATCTGTAAAGAGGTCACACTTCATGGCGTGTGTAATGCGTGCATGGCCAACTTGGCATGTTATCTGAAAGGTGCCCCAGCTGCCTTTGTTCGGACAGTCTTTAAATTGCTTTCAAATGGGAGTTATTTGATTCTGAACCACTAAAGTTGTTGTGGTATGAAACCAGGATTACCATATGTGGTAATGGTTTCTATGGTCGTTACCTGCTGCAACAATGTATTGTTTCCCCCTGTACACATAGTCAGAGAAATTACAGTATGGCCTTCAATACGTATTTTAATGTGTACTTTGATAGGTTAAGCAGACTGAAAGCCTTATTGTTTCAGAAGGCCGTCATGTTCACATCTGCTAGAGAGATGTTTGATCTCCTAGTAGGAAGGTCTTCCTCTGAAATACAATCGCTACTAAACACAAACCTCCCTCAGCATTTTGGTGAGCTGGTGCACTGCATATTTAATGCCTCAAATACTGAGGGAGTTGTACATTTTTTCACAGTGATTGGGTCTGGCTTTGTCAGCATTTTCCAGACTGCACTTGGAGCGATTCCATCCTTTATACACTCTCTGTTTTCCAACGTATTTGGAGGCATACCATTAGTGTTATTCCTGATTGTTGAGATTTTGGTCTTATTTCTGTTGCTCCGCAATGGATGTTCCACCTCGAACCCAAATGTTGATGGAATTGCCACACGTCCTGCTGTGTCGTGAATGAATGATACAATACTTTGACGTGTCTTTGCTACAGGAACTGAACAACAACTGGTCTTTGTCCTTTTGACCTGTATGGTTAGGTTACAGTATGTACAATCTGTATTCCACTGTCTGCTGTGCACTTTCGAGTGTGCACTGGATCTATGTCTTGGAATACAATTGTTTCGATCTATGGATATGGATCTGCAAGTGTGTCCATTGAGGATTCATCTTCAGCTGTGTCCTATGAGACTACCTTTGCTACTGGATGGCCACTACAAGCCTTTCCTGGATGCTTCAGCTCTTTGATTAGTCGATCCTGGCTCCTCCTCTGCGGGTACTCTGCCGGCTGGAACATCATTAGCGGCTGCTGATTAGGTAGGATACGACCATGTTTGATCTTTGGAACTTGCAGCTCTGGCCACAGTGGAAACATTGTGTGCAGTAACTGGTGTCTTTATGTATCTTAATGACTATCCGAAAATGGGGAACATTTCGGAAGCCTGCTGAATTTTAATTCAGCATTTTTGTTTTGATTTTTAAATTGCTTTTTATTCATGTTAATCATTGCGTATTTTTAATTCACATTTTTTAATGCATTTTGGCTTTCATTTGCCTTTTTATTAAAGTGCATTATTATATTAATTTTATAATTTTAGGCTTACATATATATTTTAGGTTTAAATTTAGAATATGCTTTTAAGTTAGGTTTGAAGTAAGGGTCTCCCTCCAAACAAGGAGTTGGTGTTGTGGGATTCAACAGGCCGTGAACAAAAGCTTCTATTTTGGAATACATGTTTAAACTTGACATCTTTTTAGACAGTGGCCTTTTACATCTTTTTCGCTTACATGATAATGTACTTAGAAAGTTCTGCTTGCAGCACATTTCTTCATAAGCATTTATCATGACCATTGTACACTTTGCCCAAGGTTAAGGAACACTGAACATGTTGCCCTTTCTTTTTGCTGTCTGGTTGGAAACAGCTCTGAATCGGAAAGATAAGCACTCACATCAGCATTGCACCTCTGACACAGTGCGAATTGAACCAGACTTTGATTATATAAACTGCCCTTGAGCTAAGTTCCTCAAAGGAGCACTTCTGTGGATTATCCTGGGATGCTTTGCCTGTGACTGAGACACAGCCCTGCTGATTTCAATCTATATCCTGCAAAGTACGGCAGCCTGTTCAACACTAGACTGGCTACCTGGCACATCATACACAGGGTTGGGGAGTTGGGTTGTCCCAAGAGATCTGGCAGACAGAACTCTCACTATGCTCTCAATAGTGTAGGTAGGATTAGGAGTATTCATATATACATTTTCATATAGTCATATAATTACGCAATATTGTCATAATGATTTAACTGTTTATTTTTTTCACCAATCTTGGCATGCTGGCAACAATCCTTTGTTTCCTCCTGCTAATTGCAGCTGATGTCTTCTACACAAGAATACAATCGCTTCAATAAATGTTTGAAACACCACTTTGTATATTTCTTGTGTCTCCCTCTGGGCATGCCTAAGTAACAACAAAAGGGTAGATCTGTTTCCATGAATTTCTTGAGGGAATTAGAGTTGTCATGTTCTGAGGTTGCAGACACCATCCAGTGCCCTGTAATGTTAGGGGCTCAGATGGTGCACTGTGAGCAAGACAAGAATTGGGGAAACATACTCTGATGGTATGGATGGACTCAGCCCCCAAACTATGATGTTTAGGTTGTCCAGATACACAGTCCTACTTAATTCGTAGGAACCATACAACAACTTTGGGAAGGTAACGTTTTCACTGAGACTAACCTGGCCCCAGTATCCAGCTGGTGCTCCATCATGGTCGGCCTGAACTTATGACTTTCCCATGGTCTAGAATGACCAGATAACAAGTAGCGCTTTGTGCTTTTAAGCCGTATACATAACAAACATTTTAAATTCAATATCCCTGGTTCTACTGGTTGGGTTTTTGTTGTTCAAGTATCATTTAAATGGAATTTTTCTTGTTTTGTGTTTTCACTTTACTATTACTGTTTGTGTGCTGCATCAATACTTTACACTTTGCCTCTAAATTAAGCCTGACTACTTTTGTGCCAAGCTGCTAGGGGGTTATGTGCAGGTTGATTTAGTAAGTTTGTGGTTCACCCTGACAAGGATTGTGGTTGTTAACTGAGTGGCGATTTCACCCCCTTAACAAATAACCCAATTTCTTACACTGATCAATCAAATTAAGATTGTCACATGATTTTGTATTTCCAATTAAAGAAAACCCCTCAGGAGGTTATTTTCTAACATTGTAATTCCACAAAGACCAAATGTATTCTTAGATGATGTCCGCTAGCAGCACAATTACTGAAATGTGGCATGTATTGCCATCCTAAAATATCTGTGCCATGCCCATCTGAAACTTAGCAGTGAGACTAGCCCCCAGTATGCTCCAGGTTTTGCATATTAATCTAACCCTGGTCAATGTATATTGGCACACAGATTGATGCTATGTAAGGACCATTACAAAACCAGTCCAACTTTCCCAACCAATTATCTGGAATGATACACCCAATCTAGCTCTCTTACCTCAATGTAGATGTATGTCTCCAGCAATGTTTCTGGCAATCTGCTTGGGCTTTCAGGTGCTGGTAGGCCTGTTCGCTGCCTGAAGCACTGGTATTTTTTGCATTTTTCCTGTGCTGATTTACCTCCCCTATTCTCTTGAATTTCCAGGATATTATTGAGGGCTCACATGGGTCAGGTGAAGGCTATAGTAATCAACCCATTCTGAGTGCACATGTGGTGGTGTCCTTTATTTCACTAACTAGCATTTTCAACAAGATGCGTTCATCCATGTCCCTAAGTCCCCTAAAGTGTCCAATTATGCTGCTCCTTTCACTCAAACAATTGAAGCTGTTAGTGGGGAGCTTTAGGGAGCTGCAATCCACAAGTTATATCAGTCCACGGATGTAGCTCTTTTCGTCCAGGTTTCCAATCATATTCCCACTAGGTGCTTGTGTCACCAAGGTTGTCATCAATGGGGATTAGCGTATTTGACGGTTGAAAAAAAGATATATTTCAGTTTCAGTAATACAGCTTTGACCTAGCCACTCCATATCCTATATGCAGGGTCTGTGGCCAAAGTTTAGACCCTTCATTTAAGGGGCAGGGTTTATTTCTTCTAGGACCTATGGTGTACTGCCTTGGTATAGGCCATTGTCTTCTTGGTGGGGTGGTGGCAAGGGGAGGGTCTGTTTTAAAGCTGGTTACTAGACTTGCACTTATATGGTGTCTATAACAAATCAGCTGATAGATCCTTGGTAGGGGATTTTGTTAACTTTTTTTACTTCAAATGTTTTTTCTTGAGGGCCCCAAATATGCTACATAGCTCAAAATGTATTAACTTCTTATAGAAAGCTTCCTGATTTCAGTTTTTGCACGCATGCTGGTGCATCTGCTGTGAGAGAGAATTCTCCCCAAGGTGCCATCAGTTGAGTGTAGAAGAGTATAATGCCTTGTTCTTATTAAAACATGAAAATCTAAAATCTGGATGTTAAATTGGTAGTTGGGATTTAGATGTGGACAGCTTGACATCTGTACAACAGTTTATTTTAGAATTTTTTCATCGCATGTATGGGAAAGGAAGTCTTCAATCTTGACTTGTAAGTAGGTAAAGATGATTTTTCCCTTACCTATGAAGAAGTTGATTGTTAGACCATGTTCCAGTAAGCAAATAATTGTCTATAAGTCACTTTGGGAGGTCCACCAAGAATATCACCGGACAGTCCCAAGCTTTCAATCTATCCTTGTGGCTCTGTGTTCTTGAGAGTCCGTTAAGGTCCAGTACTTTGCACCTCCTGAAAATTCCTTCCTTGAGGGGCATCTGTTGTGGAGGCAAAACATTTTTTTGTCCTTTGTTCGAAACTCTGGTATGTCCTGCCTTTTTATCTCTGATGTGTCTCTATAATGCAATAGTTTGTCAAGCACTAAAGACATGTATGTTCCTACTCTTCATTTATCTTAATTGTTTGACCAATTCTTGGCACCTTATCCTGCAAAACAGGACTATTTAAACTTTCACCCAAAACACAATAGGGGGTGATAAGAGGAAGAAACCTCAAGGTATTCAAAGGTAGCGGCAAGAATCATTTTGTTTCTATTTTAAATCAATTGATGAATAGTAGTTGGGTCATCCATTTGCATGTTAACGATGAAGCGAGTATGTGGCCGTTAGCCTTCAAGGATTGGGAGACGCATGTCTCATAATTTGGGCTTGATTACAATGTCGGGTGGAAAACCTCCGAGCAGATGTCGGAGCTTACCCCCGACATGGTAGGTTTAAAGTCAGATCGCCGTATTAGAATGACAGCGGTCAAAGTTTAAACCTGCGGGAGATTCTGACGTTGTTCTGACAGGTTCAAAGAGCCCATAGGTCCGTTGGAAAGTCTGCATAATCCCTTAATGATGGCGGCTCCGCCGTCGGGATTATGATGTTGGTTCCCGACAGCCATCCATGCCGGCCTTTCCAACATGTAAAGGTTGTCGGAAAGTAACATTGGGGGCCCCTAGCAGGGCCCCCTTCCCCCCTGGTCCTCCACATTTGGGCATGGGTGCCCCCCTAAATATCCATTTTACAATGGGAGCTTGTGCTGCAGGCCTTTTCCACCCACAGGCACAAGCTTCCATTGTGAAATGGATGTTTGCAACCGCCCTATAGACGGTCACATCGTAATTGTGCGGTTGGAACTGCTGACCTACGGTCGGGCGGTTCATTTCCTCAATGGTGTCGAGCGGACAAAAGTCCATCCAACATCGTAATAAGGCCCTAAGGGGCACATTACGATGGCGGGCGGAAGCACCACCGCCGTGCTGGCGGATGCAAAAACCACCAGTTACCGCCGGCACGCAGCAGTCCACACGCCCGCCCAATTACGATGCGAAAAGTAGGCCAAACACCGCCGGCAAGCCAGCAACACCGTCCGCCATCAAAGTGCGCCCGTACATGTAGCGGCGCAGCCCAGCTGACACACACCGTCCGGCGAAACACGTCCCGCCCGGCGCATAAATTACGATGCCGCAAACAAACGGCTCCCACGGCCAAGAGATACCGTACGACAAACCGAAGCGGTAACACGGATGCCGAGCACGGACAACGAAGAAGCGGCTCCCGAGCATGAATCCAGCACTGCAGGCACTCCCCATGCTTCTGCTGATGCACCATCAAGGACGCAACGTACCGCGGAGACGCAGGTAGGCACACACACAACAAGTGCACGCAAACAGCGCACACAGTGCAAGGGCGGAAAAGCGGACAACCCCCACCAGCGCGTGTACACTACACATCCACCATCGCATCCACATATGACACAGAGGCCAAATCGTAACATCGCAGAACACATGTGTACACACCACCTGGGACTAGGAACCAACCACCCCGTCACGGCCCCAAAGCGCCGATGACGCCGCCACACATGCGCACAACGCAGAGGCCAACCGCAGCGCCATGCATGCGTCGCACACAGACACAGGGACACAACCAAGCAGCACACACATCAGCCCCACTCCGAACGCACATGACACGTGACAGGCCGGCCACAGACATGTCCCCAACGCCCAATTCACGGACAACACCCAACGCCACACAACCGATGCACACATGTCAGTGAAGACATGCAACAGCAGGACACACCCCAGTGTAACAAACATGGCGTAGCACACAGCGGCGGCAACACCAACTAGGAGAAGCAGGGCCCCTTCGGGAAGAGGAACGCCAGTACCACACAGAAACACCCATACCACCCTGCACATATGAACAACACATATAAAACGGAACACCAAAGAGCCCGGGGACCGACAACAGGTGGCCCAAGAATAACATTCACACACAAGGCCCAACGCAGAGCGGAAAGGCAGCCTGCCGCCCACACAAGGGAGAGCAGACAGCACTGAATGACCTTCCATTCCAACTCCGAAACCACAGCCCTACGACAGAAGCCGGTGAATACAGCCATTGTCCAAGAATAGACCAACACAGGCATGCCGAGGAGACCGACCACAGGGCAGATAGCGCATATCACAGAAGCACACAACGGACGGGGAAGAAAGAAGAAAACACTCCCCCATGTCGGCCACATGCAAGTTAATTGGAAGGAGTCACACATCACTGACCTTGAACTGTCTGAGAAGCATGTGGGAAGAGGGCCCGTGTCCTCCAAACAAGCCAACAGAACACAAGTCCTGTCTCCCTACGACTACACAGAGCTCACAGCAACCCCGGAGCGTGCACATTGCAGACTGCACACACAGCCGGAGCACGCCACCTCAACGAACCGCTGCGAAATGGCAACCGCAACACACCTACCCAACTACGCCGAACAGCTCAAGCTGTACAAAACCAACCTGTTCCATACATTGGGATGCGATCTCCTGTCCCTGCTGAACGTAAGTTACCGACTGACTTACCGCATCACATTGTTCAGCTGCGTCATGCCCGTCTTCTACTGTCGGAGGTGTCCCTACCAGCATCCCGTCGAGATATGCCTCTCCAACCCGGCATGTCTGAAGGCGGACCTGCTACCACTACTCCTCCCTCTGGACGCACACGACAGGGCCTGCTCTGCCTATGGGGGCATGGCGTATGTGGCCAACATCGCACCCGCACTGAAATGGGACCACTGTGCCTCCACACGACGGATCATCGAGAACAGCTACATCGAATGTCACCCAGCATGCCCCATCATGGTCCTCCAAGGGACAACTTACGAACAACACCTTGACAGCCACCATCCGCTACATTGGCTGGCAAACATGTACACCACCAATGACATGGAAGCCCTGCTGGACGGCATCGCATACCTGACAACCTGTAAATACGTCGGACCACAACGCAGGTTCCCCGAGGAATATCATCAGCCCCAGTTATCCGAGGACTCGGATACAGGGAACTACTTGGCTACATAAACATAATAAAGGGTCTTTTAGATGTGGAAACTGTAGCATGTGCAGAATGACTATTCATGGCATACAAGAATTTAGTTATAATGGATCTAGAACACAATATATTTCCACACATATTGATTGTAATTCAACTTATGTGATTTATGCCATAATCTGTAAATGCAACAAGATCTACATAGGTAGTACAATTAGAAAACTCAAAGAACGGATATCAGAACACTTCAGGGCTCTGAAGAACAGGGACAACAGATATCCAATTGCCTTACATGCATTAGAATGTACAGCACAGGGTTTACATCTTACCTTCTCCTTTCATGGGATTGAAACTGTAAGGCCGGATGTTAGAGGGGGCAATCGTGAGCTCAAATTACGACAGAAAGAAGCCCGTTGGATTTTGCAGTTACGGGCGGTAGACCTAGGTTTAAACTTTGATAATGAGCTACAGTATTTTCTTGGAAACTGAGCTCGATCTTAAGTTATTACCGTTTCTGATATAACCTGGCTTCTCTCGAATTTGCTTAATACTCGATGAAGTGGCATGTAATACACATGGTACCAATGTATATTGTCTGTGTGCTTATTCTGAATGACAAGATTCTTTTTGCATTTGAGAACTGACATGATGTATTCTTCCATATAATATACCTATTATGTCCTCTGTACAATATGCGTAGCGATTACTGGATTTTATGAGTGAGTTTATCATGATAGGTTGAATTTCAGTACATGCCAATATGTCGTTGATGAATGTGATTTGTAGATGATATTCTGATTTAATGTCTTGTAACTTTGTAACTCAAAATTGTAACGTAATAGGGTGTCTTGTCCTTTAAGCTCAGGATGATTGTCATCTGTGGTGTACACTCACACTACTTATGCCTCTTTTTACTTTCTTTCCCCTTCCCCCTTTTTCGTTTTCTCTTCTCCCCTTTTTTCAGTTTATTTTTGGTTGTGTTTATATTTAGTTTTTTGGCCTTGGTGTGTGACTATGAATACAAACACAGTGTTTGTTCAGTGGATTCCGTTTGCATATATGATCTTTAAAGATGGCGACCGTTCTTTTGAACTTAGGAGGTCTTTTGTTGTTTGTAGTCCTACTTTTGTCTCTATACAACGCGTTAACTCTGGTTGCGGTGATGGCGATTCAGCTAGACGCCACGCGTGAGAGCAGGTTGCTGTTTGGTCGGTTGTGTGCCCAACTCAGGTAATTTTTACGTACCGTTTTGGATAAGGGATATGTACTTATTAGCTTATCGCCATGCCGGTACGTACGCTGGATTTATTAACTATAATGGGAGCCTTGTGACTGTGACTATTGATGAAGTTCATATAAGTGATGTGTATGTTTGTATGTATTTCATGTGAGTCTGGAGTAAGGAATTAGTTTAGAATCGATACAGAGCAGACTTAAATGCCCAGTTTTTGATAAGTATTCTTAAAGTATTTGTATTGAAGAACGTACTCGCTTTTCCTTGCTTTTTTGTAAATAAGATGCGGTTACCTTTGCTCTTTAATATAGAGCATGTCTTGTGAGATTTGCTTGATTTAGGTCTTATTTTAAATTATGACTTGTATATTCTTATTGTGTGATATAATTTTATACTAGGAACACAAACTTGGATCTGGACGCAGATCTTCTACTGACTACTGTCTCTATTTTTGACCACTTTGTCGACGTTGATGTGAGTATGATTGGGTGTCCTTTTAAACTAGGCCTATGATTCATTTCGAAACTGGTAGGATGATATTTGAGGGGAATATGGCTTATGTAATATGGTTTCTTTGTATTTTTCAGAATTTGTCCTTTGGTGTTTATATGTTGCCAATTATACTTTGAAAATTTTTATTGGTACTCCTCATCCAGTTGTACTTTACTTGGGGTGAGTTTTTCAGTTCGGCAAATTGTTATTATAGGTTTATTAAGGGTGCTGGTGTGTTCTTTTAGGCTCCCTTTTTACGCATTTTGGATGCTTATTATTCAATTTTACTTAGTAAAATTTGTGGTTTGGGTCTCTCTTTTTCTCTTCTCTCCCCTTTTTTTGGTTTTGCACAATAGGGTTGATGGTGTACTAAGCAGATCTTAGAATGTACTTATTCTATGATGTTTTAATGTTTTTATATTCTTATGGATTGATGATACACACATGAGGTGTTTTATAATAGGTCCATTCCCTTGTGCTGTATCTATGGGCTTTTGGCTTTTTATTCTTTTTGGTGATTGGTCCTTTGCTTTGGTGTCTTCTGCGCACTAAATTAATTTTATTAGCTGTTGTGTTCTTTGATGTAGTTATGTGGTGAATCATAACAGGGTACTGTTTGTATTCAATGTTTTAGCCCTGAAGAAGTCAGCGGTTACTCCGTGTGACGAAACACGTGTTGGCTCGGCTAGTACCTGGCTCTTACCTATGTTGAAGCAATACATAAATGGAATAAAGAAGAACATTTACAGAATAAGAAGAACATTTTCTGATCTTTGACTTGATGGACATTATGAATTATTGTGAATTTGATTTGCTCAGGATATAATTTTGTTGTTTGGGTTTATATGTGTGGGCATTGTCCGCATATTTGGTGTTGGTGAATGGCCTTCATCTATATCCTTTGAGCATTATAATTGATCTTGTACAGCGATACATAACATAGCGCGACATTTTCCCAACCATTCCTTGTTTATTTGTGTTCTATGTATATTGGGGTTGCGGCTAGTTGTGTTTGACCACTTGGTCTTTTGATATTTTCTAATATGTGCTCAAGAATCGACAGGGATAAGGTCGCGGAAGACCTATTTAAGAACCTACACGCAGGGGTGTCAATTAATAAAGCAGTGACGCAAGGGAATGCAAGGACCAATGAAGGACTTAGAGCCAAATTTATTAGGCTAGAGAGACTTAAAAGAACAGAAATCAGTAAATGGTGGGATGGAACCACTTTAAAGGAATATTTACGCCTAGAGAGGGTACCCAGGGGTCTCCGTTCACAACTATTCCCTACTTATGATGATCTGGAAGAAGACTTGATGCTACTCTGGGAGAAAGAACTTACTGGTAACTCTATGAGACTTATGAATCTCTTAATAGAGAATTCAGAAAGGATAGTGACTAAGACTATACAAGAGGTTGACATCTTAGAAAAGGAGATTTCAGAACTTAAGTTAATGGAAGGGACTAAAAAGAATTATGAGATCCTAGCTGGTGTTCTTGAGAAATTTGAAGAAGATATAAAACAGAGGAAAGCGCGTAAATTGAAACGTGATGAACAAGACTATGCTAATGGCAGAGTATTTACATTTGCTAAACGATTTGATGGCCTTATTAAACAAGATGTGATAAGAAGCAATAGAAATATAGCCTCTACTAGTGGCTTCAGTACCTCATCATCTAGTAATATTTCCAGCAGTGGGGATGAAAGTGCTGCTGCTGATGGAGTCACTGAACAGACAGGTAATCACTCTTTTTTAAAGGAGGTCTTGAGAATTCGTATGGGAAACAAAGATTTCAATCTGAGACAAAGGGATCAGAGGGAAGATATGAGAGGAGGACAAAGAGAGGGAAAAGGGGAGGACACAAATCAAGGCGAAAGGGAGGGCATGCATACACGCTCTTGGGGCAAAACCAATCAGAAGAGATAGAGACCAATAATGAGATTGAGGTAATTAATTTATCCAGTAAGGGCCTTACAGATGATATGGTCTCAGCCCTTAGCAAGGGCATGAATTTTTGTCCTACCTTAATCTGTGATGTAAATGATATTAAAATTGATCTTTACAAATTTGTAAGACAACTTAAACTCAAAAAGTTCTTTGCCACTAGTAATGTTAACAATAAAACATCAGAACCAGTTGCAATTTGTAGTGATCTGTCAATACAAGATATATATGATACTAAACTGTTGCTCTCTATAACTGAGAATGAGGATGACCCTATTACACTTCATCAGGTTTTACAAGATCTTGAGTGTTGCACTAATAGGAGTATAGATAGCGGCCTTAAAAACAAGTCCAAGTGGACACCGCAATTGTCAAGTGGGAACAACATTGATGCATTCTATAAAAGTGTTATGGGGGAACTTGACAGATGGGAAGATAGAAGTAAAGATAGGAGACAATCACACTATGGGAATAATCTGACACCTAAAGAATGTGCGGCCCTCAAAGTATTAAGTAATGATGGTACTCTTATCATTAAAGAAGCGGATAAAGGGGGCAACATTGTGGTGATGGACAAGATACACTATGACACTGAAATTATGGGACAACTGGGCAATACTGAATGGTATGAAACATTGAGTCGCAACCCTATATTGGATATTTCAAAGATCATTAATAAACACCTTAAGGAGTGGCATTCGGTAGGCATCATTAATGATGATGAATATAAATATCTCACAGTAGATCGACCGCGTTACCCTTGCCTCTATGCCTTACCCAAAATCCACAAAAGCCTGATTGCACCACCAGGTCGACCTATTGTGTCCGGGATCGGTGGGCCCACAGAAAGAATCGCGGAATTTGTGGATGTGTTTTTGCGACCCTATGTAGGTAATTTGCCATCCAACATTAGAGACACTAAACACATCTTAAATGTTCTTAATGACTATGTATGGGAGGAAGAAATGTTGTTGGTGACTATGGATGTTGTTTCATTATATACTAATATCATGCACCATCATGGGTTGAATGCACTACAATACTTTTTACATAGAAGACCTGTGGAAATGTTGGAACATACAGAGATGCTTATCATTATGTCCAAACTTGTCTTGGAACACAACGTTTTTTTATTTAATGATTGTTGGTATAAGCAAGTGTGTGGGGTTGCCATGGGTTCCAGATTTGCGCCGTCCTTTGCCTGCCTCTTTATGGGGTGGTTCGAGGCGACGCATCTCTGGGGCCCAGGGGGCTCTAGTTGGCATGATTACATCTGCTATTATGGAAGATATATTGACGATTGCTTCTTAATTTGGACAGGTGGGGAAACAGAATTGTTAAAAATTTTGACTATATGAACACCAATCTGTTTAATATGACCTTTACAATTGCCTACAGCAAAAAAGTATTGTGTTTCTTGATGTGGAATTATACATTGAACGAGGTAAAATCTGTAGCAGAATGCATAGAAAGGCCACTTCGTGTAATGCAGTACTGCATGCAGATAGTGCTCATCCCAGGTCCCAAGTTGACTCAATCCCCTATGGAGAACTATATAGGGCCCGTCGCAATTGTAGTGAGGATTCTGAGTATATATTATGTGCGAATAATATTGAACACAGATTCTTGGCTAGGGGATATAATAGAGATATCATTGGTAAAGCTAAAAAAGAGCATCTAAGTTAGTAAGAAACCTAACACTTCAGCCTAAGAAGAAACTAATGGATGGGTCAACTACCCCTGTAAGACTAATCACCAGTTTTCATCCACATTCATCTAAGGTCTACCAAATTTAAAAAATATTGGTTTTTACTGGAATCTGACCCTTGTCTTAAACCTTATGTTAGGCGCAATCCCACTATTACGTATCGTAAGGGTAAGACGATTAGGAATATCATCAGCCCCAGTTATCCGAGGACTCGGATACAGGGAACTACTTGGCTACATAAACATAATAAAGGGTCTTTTAGATGTGGAAACTGTAGCATGTGCAGAATGACTATTCATGGCATACAAGAATTTAGTTATAATGGATCTAGAACACAATATATTTCCACACATATTGATTGTAATTCAACTTATGTGATTTATGCCATAATCTGTAAATGCAACAAGATCTACATAGGTAGTACAATTAGAAAACTCAAAGAACGGATATCAGAACACTTCAGGGCTCTGAAGAACAGGGACAACAGATATCCAATTGCCTTACATGCATTAGAATGTACAGCACAGGGTTTACATCTTACCTTCTCCTTTCATGGGATTGAAACTGTAAGGCCGGATGTTAGAGGGGGCAATCGTGAGCTCAAATTACGACAGAAAGAAGCCCGTTGGATTTTGCAGTTACGGGCGGTAGACCTAGGTTTAAACTTTGATAATGAGCTACAGTATTTTCTTGGAAACTGAGCTCGATCTTAAGTTATTACCGTTTCTGATATAACCTGGCTTCTCTCGAATTTGCTTAATACTCGATGAAGTGGCATGTAATACACATGGTACCAATGTATATTGTCTGTGTGCTTATTCTGAATGACAAGATTCTTTTTGCATTTGAGAACTGACATGATGTATTCTTCCATATAATATACCTATTATGTCCTCTGTACAATATGCGTAGCGATTACTGGATTTTATGAGTGAGTTTATCATGATAGGTTGAATTTCAGTACATGCCAATATGTCGTTGATGAATGTGATTTGTAGATGATATTCTGATTTAATGTCTTGTAACTTTGTAACTCAAAATTGTAACGTAATAGGGTGTCTTGTCCTTTAAGCTCAGGATGATTGTCATCTGTGGTGTACACTCACACTACTTATGCCTCTTTTTACTTTCTTTCCCCTTCCCCCTTTTTTCGTTTTCTCTTCTCCCCTTTTTTCAGTTTATTTTTGGTTGTGTTTATATTTAGTTTTTTGGCCTTGGTGTGTGACTATGAATACAAACACAGTGTTTGTTCAGTGGATTCCGTTTGCATATATGATCTTTAAAGATGGCGACCGTTCTTTTGAACTTAGGAGGTCTTTTGTTGTTTGTAGTCCTACTTTTGTCTCTATACAACGCGTTAACTCTGGTTGCGGTGATGGCGATTCAGCTAGACGCCACGCGTGAGAGCAGGTTGCTGTTTGGTCGGTTGTGTGCCCTACTCAGGTAATTTTTACGTACCGTTTTGGATAAGGGATATGTACTTATTAGCTTATCGCCATGCCGGTACGTACGCTGGATTTATTAACTATAATGGGAGCCTTGTGACTGTGACTATTGATGAAGTTCATATAAGTGATGTGTATGTTTGTATGTATTTCATGTGAGTCTGGAGTAAGGAATTAGTTTAGAATCGATACAGAGCAGACTTAAATGCCCAGTTTTTGATAAGTATTCTTAAAGTATTTGTATTGAAGAACGTACTCGTTTTTCCTTGCTTTTTTGTAAATAAGATGCGGTTACCTTTGCTCTTTAATATAGAGCATGTCTTGTGAGATTTGCTTGATTTAGGTCTTATTTTAAATTATGACTTGTATATTCTTATTGTGTGATATAATTTTATACTAGGAACACAAACTTGGATCTGGACGCAGATCGTCTACTGACTACTGTCTCTATTTTTGACCACTTTGTCGACGTTGATGTGAGTATGATTGGGTGTCCTTTTAAACTAGGCCTATGATTCATTTCGAAACTGGTAGGATGATATTTGAGGGGAATATGGCTTATGTAATATGGTTTCTTTGTATTTTTCAGAATTTGTCCTTTGGTGTTTATATGTTGCCAATTATACTTTGAAAATTTTTATTGGTACTCCTCATCCAGTTGTACTTTACTTGGGGTGAGTTTTTCAGTTCGGCAAATTGTTATTATAGGTTTATTAAGGGTGCTGGTGTGTTCTTTTAGGCTCCCTTTTTACGCATTTTGGATGCTTATTATTCAATTTTACTTAGTAAAATTTGTGGTTTGGGTCTCTCTTTTCTCTTCTCTCCCCTTTTTTTGGTTTTGCACAATAGGGTTGATGGTGTACTAAGCAGATCTTAGAATTTACTTATTCTATGATGTTTTAATGTTTTTATATTCTTATGGATTGATGATACACACATGAGGTGTTTTATAATAGGTCCATTCCCTTGTGCTGTATCTATGGGCTTTTGGCTTTTTATTCTTTTTGGTGATTGGTCTTTTGCTTTGGTGTCTTCTGCGCACTAAATTAATTTTATTAGCTGTTGTGTTCTTTGATGTAGTTATGTGGTGAATCATAACAGGGTACTGTTTGTATTCAATGTTTTAGCCCTGAAGAAGTCAGCGGTTACTCCGTGTGACGAAACACGTGTTGGCTCGGCTAGTACCTGGCTCTTACCTATGTTGAAGCAATACATAAATGGAATAAAGAAGAACATTTACAGAATAAGAAGAACATTTTCTGATCTTTGACTTGATGGACATTATGAATTATTGTGAATTTGATTTGCTCAGGATATAATTTTGTTGTTCAGGTTCCCCGAGTGACCTATGATGTCCAACCCCGCACCCATGCTTAGCTTCCGCACGGACTGGCCAGTCACCACCACAACAGCCATACCAAACGACCGGCAACTGTAACCACACCATCAACGACATCGCCATGACATCGGATATGACCGGGACATGCACACTGTTCCCCATCACATCCAGGAACACCGCATGCATCGTGGGAGGCAGTGGCATGGGCTCTGTGTATCGCACCCACATGGACGGAACTGCACGAACAACCAGGACACGACATGGATCCAGCGCCCATGGACACACACACCGCTCAGTGGACATGAATAGGTCGCCTGGAGTTTGTGGGTGCTGCACCCCTCCCACCCCCGCCCCGGGAATCCCATACCAGGACCTTTGCATGGACGACAAGTGCATACAACAACAACACGACCCCAGTGACTGTGACATGTCCAGTAACCACCACAGTGCAACAACAAGTGGCACGCCGCTGCATGCACGCAAGCACATGCCCTGATGTCATCTCACATGCACGCGTGCATGAGGAACAACCGCAGCAAACCTGTCACATGGAACTGAGATGGACTGTGCCCATGATGCCAAGCGGTCTGGTAGGCTACATGTATACCGTCTGTGTCAAAGTCCGCAGCTCCGCAGCTATACGTAAATGTACATTAGCACAGCCTTGGCCAAGCAGATGTCACTCTGAAGCCCACATCCCACATGCAACAGCCAATCACATGTAACCCCACACCCTATCCCATTTGCAATCATGCTCAGTATATCCTCAACATGTATTCCGCTGCCAGTAGTGTCCACTATACTGCATCACAGAGGACAGAAGACTCAATATAATGTTTGAAACCAAAACTGTCTCCACTGACTCATTTCACAAGTACGAATGAGAGAGGATGAGAGTATGTGAAGTACACGGCAGTCGTGACATGACCATGTAGTCCACTGGTATTGGATGTCAACGCAAATGAGTAGCACTACTGTGGAAGACACACATGTGTCGTGTGAAGTCGTATGGACGCAGTGCTCAGGTGGGTGGGTGCGACGGGTAGATGCGCACATGCCAAGTTGGAGCACGCCGTGTTGGGAGGGGTCATGAACAGTACACCACCGCTTCCCTGGGCATTGTGAGAGGACACCTGTCGGGGGGAGTGAACACGTGTGTGCACAGCAGCCGGGCACACGTACAAAGCGGTACCAGGCGCACCTCAGCCCACCCTCTGTGGACAAGCTGGATCCTGTTGTGCGCCCGCCATGCCCCTTGACAAGGCACACACAGCCCCAGTCGACCAGGTGTAACCCCAACATAGTCAATCCGCACAGGCGATACAGGGCACGGGATGGCAGTGGAGCATGGTGTGTGAGAGGTCTCCTCGCGCTCCTCCTGGTCATATCACGCAGGCAATAGAACCTCAACGTCTAGCATGGCACAAGTCACATGGAAGTGTAGGGGGACGCACCACAGCACGAGCAGCACTGACGTCACGGGAGGTGGCTCGCACCATCCCATCCATTGCCCATCATACCAACCACGCCACATGCCATTGCGACTAAGTGCAAGCGCGTGCGCCACCACCCCCGAGCCCTCCCCAGAGAGGCCAAAGAGTGAATGTGTGGGCCATCAGTCACAGACGGACGTGGCCTGGCCGCAAGGGCAGCCACAGCCAGTGGGTGTCGCAGGTGGCGGATCCGGAAGGCGAAGACTGTGATGCATAGTCCATGCAGGCCGGGTCTCCATTTGGGGCACCACGCAGGTGGACGGCGTCCCGCAACACATCATACCCTGAGACAGCCCACTCGTGCAACTGGACCCACACATACACTCCTTGCCCTCTCTGGTGTGAGCTTGGGGCTGCCTGTGCAAGCGCTAGCCTCGCAGGTGAGCATGCATATTGGGGGAGCGAGGGGAGGACATGAGGGCTGGGGCGAAGATGACTGTATCACTGTCAGTCAGTACAAGGGATGACCCAGATGTGGAAAGGAAGAGACGTGTCCCGTGTGTACTGCAACTAGTCGCCAATCCAACTACCCCCCCATGTCCGGAATGTAAGCCCGCACCTAGGCCCGCCCATCCGCCACATCGAACATACCACCAGCACGACAACCTTCCCATTCGAAACACTGACTGGGGGTGGCGACCAGTGTACAATCATGTGTAGCCTACCCACGCGTACATGTGGGCCCTCCATGATCCATGTCACCTGCGGCAAAGTCATGACATGCGCAATGAGGGAAGTGAGGAGAGCTGTCCGCCCCACGCGCAGAAGGTGCATCAGCTCCACAGACCCAGCAGCGAGTCCAGCAGGGGTCACATGTGCAGGGGCAGCTGTGCCTGGTGTGAAGGCACATGCATATAGACAGCACATCGACCAATGTGTAGTCTGCCCACATCTACAGTCCATCATCATGCGGACATAGGAGTTGAACACAGGGCAACACATCTTAGTTGGTGCACCCACCGTGACCAACAATGCGCAATCATCGACGTACCCGCCCTGTGCATGGCCCCCCACCCAACGGAGGCACATCCAGTGCCACCATCCCACACACACAAGCCTACCACGGAACATGCTGTGTCCAATGGTCAGTACAGAGTCAGCGCCCATCTGGTGGAGCCTGAACAGGAGACACATGCACACACATGCCAGCTCCCACTATGTACGTCTGCCACCTGGCACGTGCAATGTAACCTCTCACCTGTGACGTGTGACTGCAAGCACACAGCCGTCTTGGCATGGGGCTGTCAATGTGGACACCTGTCAATGTTTTGGGAGGTGTGATCCGTACAGTGCTGTACATAGGGTGCAGTGCTGACACCTACTACTGTCTCATATCCCCTCGTGCCACAGGTCCCACTTGTTTTGGCCGCTCAGCCTGTGCCCACATCGTTGTCGTCGTGTGCCATACTCATCCAGCCGCGGAAGCAGTTCCATGCTCAGCAGACATTCATGTTGCCGTGGCGTTGCCGCTTGACGGATATGCAGTCAGTCCCCATCAGCACGCCCCGCAAGTCATTGGGGCCTAGATCCCCATGTGCATGCACATGGCAGTGGTTTGTATCACTAGCCATTGCCATTGTTGGGAGACCTGTGTAAGTGTATTGTGGCCGTGCCGTCCCAGCTTGACAGCTGGGCTGTGGCTCATGTGCTTGCTCAGTCATGTCAGTGATGTGTATGCGAAATTGCTATGTGTCGTGTTGCATTGACATGTGTCCTCTGCCATTGTCCCTAGGCGGAGACCGAACATTGACCGCCCATACCAATTGCTGGCGGACATGGACGATACAGAGGTTATTAGGAAGTTTCGGCTGGACAGGCCAACCCTGCATCGACTGTGTGCCATGTTAGAACCCCATCTCCGTCCCCGCAGGGTGTATCCGACTGCTGTCACCCCCACGGCTAAGGTGATGGCCGCCATGCATTTCTTCGCCACTGGGTCATTCCAGCACACAGTGGGCATTGGAGGAGGGATGTCCCAGCCCATGTTCAGCAAGGTGCTGAGGGATGTACTGGCAGCCATGATGCTGTACCGGAACAGGTACATCCGCTTCCCCAGGGCTCGTGAATTGGCGGCAGTGAAGGGTGCATTCTATGCCCTTGGCAGAATCCCACACGTCGTTGGAGCCATTGACTGCACACATGTCGGCCTTGTTCCACCACAGGCCACTGAGCACCTGTACCGCAACAGGAAGCACACGCACTCCCTGAATGTGCAAGTGGTGTGCCTTGCGGACATGGTGATCACCCACGTGTGTGCAAAGTTCCCAGGCTCGGCCCATGACGCACACATAATGCGCAACAGCATCTTGCCACGACTGATGTCCAATATGCAACAGGATCGTGCCTGTATTGTCGGTGAGTATGTGGAGTGGTGTAGCGTGCTGGCTGTGCGATGCTGTCCCCTGTCCAGTTGGATTAGCAACGGTTCTCTGTGTCCCTCACACCCAGGTGACTCTGCGTATCCAAATGGGGCATGGCTGCTCAGTCCATTGAGGAATCCTCGCACCCCAGCAGACGATCGCTACAATGAGGCACATGGGAGGACCAGACGTGTGGTCGAGCGTACCTTTGGCCTCCTCAAGTCCAGGTTCAGGTGCCTGGACCGCACCGGGGGTGCGCTGGCGTACTCCCCACAGAAGGTGTGCCGGATAGTGGTGGCGTGCTGCATGCTGCACAATCTGGCCATTCGGAAGCAGATCCCCCTTATCGTGGATGACGGAGATCAACCAGGGCCCCAGCCCGCAGACCAGGACAGCTCGAGTGAGGAGGACAGCGGAGAGGAGGAAGCTGGTAATGTGCGGCAGCAGCTCATCGCCCGCTACTTCACTTGACGGTGAGTGTCCATGTACGACGGCTGATGTGGCTGTGTCTGTGCAGGTGTGTGTGTGCTGTGTCAGGGTGGCCGTTTGTTCACTGCGTGCTGTGTGTCAATGCTCCATGGCCAGGGTTGTATGCCACTGTTGGTGGCTGTGGCATTGTGCCCTATTGCTCTGTGCGATGTGTGTACATTGCTTGTAGTTGTTGACATGTACTGTGTGATGGGTGTGTGACACACTCATTGAATGTGCTCCTGTTCTGTCTCCCACCCCTAGGTCCCTACAGGCCCTCCGGATTCAATTGCCATGCCACGCATCAGGTGCCTTTGCGACCAAGGTGGCCGTTGTATTCCGTACAAATAAAACACAGGGCACAAACAGCAGTTAGTGAAAAAGGTGCATTTATTACAAACTGTGACATGTGATTGTGTGTAAGGTGATGACAAAAGTGGTGCGTGCAGTGACAATGAGCTGTCGGTCATGGCTGCGTGATGATCAGGGTGTACCCACTGGTTCTATGTCCATAGTCCAACACACACATGCCATCCAGATGGCTGTGTGGAGTGGGATCGTAGTCCAAGTCAATGCAGTGGCTGGTCAAGGAAGGCTGGCGGAAGGCTGGCTGGCTGCCTCACTTGCGCTTGGAGCGTGCGAAGTCCTCCCGGGAGATCTGTTTCCACTTCGGACGGCCCCTTCCACGTTTGCGAGGGGGTGCCTGCTTGCGACATGCTGGTGGTTGAGGTGTGCTCACTGGCAGTGGACGCAGGGGAACTGGACACTGCTGCTCCACCCTGCGCCCCGGCAGGTGGTGGCGGAGGGGGAGCTGCTGTCCCTGGCTGTGACCTCACCGCCACCACCAGCTGGCCCATGAGGTCCACGATTTGGCCCATACGGGCGTCCATGGACCTCAGCACCCCCAGCACCTCACGCGTGTCTGAAGCAGACCGGACCCATTGTCCTTGGGCCTCTTCATAGGCCCCAAGGACTCTGGCCATTTGAGGCAGGGCATGGCTCCCAGGGGAGGCTGGCGTTTCCCTGACCCTGCTCCTCCTACCAGTCCTGCTGCCACCGGCCTGCCCGGTAGCCACATTGCTCACCACGGTCCTCGCTGTGGCTCCCAGGGTGGATCCAGTTGGCCGGGCCACCACCTGCGCTGGGGCTGGTGCCAGCGAAGACGTGGCGGTGGTGGCGGCGGTGGTGGTCGGTGCGGCGATGGTGGCGGTTGCGGCAGTGGTAGTGGCCACAATGACCGTGGGTGTGGCCGCAACGACAGTGGCAGCAGGGGGCTGGGAATGTTCAGCAGCCCTGGATGATGGGTTGGTGGGTAGGAGGGGTCCTGGGGAGCGGCTGGGCCCTGCCACACCAGATGGGCCTGCTTGGTGGTCCGTGTCCGAAGAGGAGGACAGATCCTCCAGATCCGTGTGTCCTCGTTGGGGGCTTGTAGGCTGGCTGTGCTGGCTGCTGGCTCCATCCCCAGCATCCAGCAGTTCGTCACCTGTGGAGAGAATGAGATTTGTTATTGTGTTGCACCTGGCGAAGTATGTATTTGTCGTCTGACATTGACAGTTCGTGCAATCTCGTACATGGGTTTCCCGGAGGCGTGTGTGTGGCTGTAGCATCTGTAGTTGTGTGTGCTTGGCAATGGGACTGTGTGCTGTGCACATGTGGCATGGGACGGATTGGCCATGCCGATGGGTGTGTTGCTGTGCCCCTACTTATTGTGACTCTGGTGTATGCGGGCTCCTGGCCCATCCTGGGTCTGGTTTGTACTTTGCTTTTGGTGTTCAGATGGGACGCTTAGGAACGCATATGGCAACATGGGGGCCATGCCCCAGATTCGCATTTGGGAGGGAATATGCTTTTGGGGTTCAAATGGAACGCTTAGGAACGCATATGGCAACATGGGGGCCATGCCCCAGATTCGCATTTGGTAGGGAATATGCTTTTGGGGTTCAAATGGAACGCTTAGGAACGCATATGGCAACATGGGGGCCATGCCCCAGATTCGCATTTGGGAGGGAATATGCTTTTGGGGTTCAAATGGAACGCTTAGGAACGCATATGGCAACATGGGGGCCATGCCCCAGATTCGCATTTGGGAGGGGATATGCTTTTGGGGTTCAAATGGAACGCTTAGGAACGCATATGGCAACATGGGGGCCATGCCCCAGATTCGCATTTGGGAGGGAATATGCTTTTGGAGTACATGCTGTGAGCCATGGGTGCCGAACGTGACATGTGTTGTGGCAGCATGACAGTGCATGGTTTGAGGTGTGTGCATGCTTGACATGGCCTGCATATTTGCTGTCTGTTGTGATTACTGGACATGGCATTGGACGCATCGTTATGAGTGAGTGATAGTTGTGTGCCAGCCAACGTATTGCAGTTGTCCCATCTCCTTGGTGTGCGTGCTGCCCTGTGCCATGTGCATCACTGCAGTGCTCGGGGGGTGTGGCCCATGTTGTGTGTTGTTGCTCACAGTGTGTCGTGCGCTTCATTGACTTCTGGCACATGGTTGGTCATGGGCATGTGTCTTAGCGTGACTGCTGTATGTGTGGCAGCTGTGCGGATGACATGCCTTCCATGAGACTGGGGCTGACGGATGGGATGGATGGTATGTTGTATGTGCATGGTGTGTCTGTGAGTTTGATGGGTTCAGTGGTGTTCGTGTGCATTTATGTTGTTCCGCTCTGTTGCGTCTAGTGTTGTTTGTCTTACATAGGCGTAGTTGTGGGGTGTGTGGTTGACAGGCAGTAGGGGCTACATGGACAGGACTTCAATGGTGTTTCGGTTGTGTGTGATGAGTTGCACAGTGGCTGCCGTGTGGGACTATATTCAGTGTGGCTTGTGCATGCAGACGTGGCTCCTTGGGTGTTGCTATGTCTGTGATGGGTCATGTGGGGTGTGAGTCTGTTGTTCATGTCCGTGTGCACATTGTTCACTTGTTCGTGACGGTGGGCGGTGCTGCGTGTTCGTCTGCTACGTGACATGTCCCATGTGTTGGTCGTGTTATGGTCCTCATGCCTCCAGTAATCCAGCCCTGTCCAGTTTCCCACCTGCAAGTTGTTCGTGCGTGCACTGTACTGGATGCCACATGGCTCTAAGCGGGGGGTGCTCCATGTTGCAGGTCTGTGGGGGTGGGGGGGTGTTGTGGGTCGTGGGGGTGGCTGGACACCCACTGACACCGATTGCTGTGGACCGTGATGTCTGCCTTTCGGCTGTCGTTGTGCACTGCGGTGGCTGACACGTGGCTGTGGGGTGTGGGGGATGCTCCTCCTTGCTGTGCTGTGGGACTGGGGCCTGGTGTGTGTTGTACTTGGGCTGTCCACCGTCCCACCCACTGCACTTTGTGTTCCTGCCACTTACCTGTTACTTGTCGGTTAGTGCAGCTGTGGCGGACACATGGGTGTGGTGGGTGCTCGTTGTGGTGCTTCTGGCATATTTGGGGACCTGTTGGTGGTTACGTGGCTGGCTTAGTGTACACATGTCCCCACGCATCTTACAGTTGTTCGGTTTGGGCTGTGTGTGGTAGTGTCTGTTGCATGTGTGTGTGATGTGTTGTGTATTGTGTGCTGGACATGGGGGTGTTTGTCCCTGGGAGCTGTGGCATGGTAGTTGCGCATGTGAGTACATAGCGGTGTGCTGGTATACATTAGTTTGTACTTACCAGCCTCCACTCCCCTGCTAATCCGGCGAGGATCTCCGGATGTATTACGACTCGCACCTTCTCCTCCCACGCTTTGAAGGTCTTAAAGAGCGCGGGATTCCCTCCGCCAGTGACGGCAGCCAGCTCTCTGTTTTTGCCCTCCTTCTTCTTGACCAGGCTCTTTACGTCATTCCAACGTTTGTTAATTTCGACTCTGTTCCTGGGCAGGGTCCCGACTGCATTGACCTGGTCTACGATCCGGTTCCACATTCTGTTTCTGGTGGCTAGTGGTGTGTGCTGGACCATGTTCCCATAGATTTGTGGGTACACCTTGATGATCTCGTCGACCATGACCGTCAGCTCCATGGGCGTGAACTTGGGCATTCTTTGTGGTGCCATGGTGTTTGTGGTGCTGGTGCGGTGTGTGTTGTGTAATGTGCAGGGGGTTTGTGGTGCCGGTGTTTGGTGGTGGTGGTGGTGGTGGTGTTTGGTGGTGGTGGTGGTGGTGGTGGTGGTAGTGATGTGTGCGTTTCTGTGGTGTGCTGCTGTCCTTGCTGTGTCACTGTGTCCTCTCCTCTCCTCTCTGGTTTGCAATGTAGCAAGGGGTTGTGGTCTGTGGGAGTGCTGCTTTTGTACTCACCTATGTGGGTGTGTCCTCATGGTCTGTTGTTTTCAGGTGTGTTGTGTCTGGGGTTCTGGCCTTTGTATTTTTTGTTTGTCCGGGGGTGTTTTCGGGATGTGTACTGTGCTTGTGTATTTGTGCGTGCCTTGCTGTGTGGACTTGTTGGCCATGTTGTGTGCTATTGGTTTTGTGTGCAGATGGTTTCTGTGCAGGTACGTTGGCGCCATGGCTTCTGCCGTGTCGATTCTCATCGGCGTTGTTTGCGCTGGCGGGCGGTATATTTGTGGTTTTTCCGCGCTCATGTCGGTGCGATCGTAATGTCACGTGCGGTGTGTCGGCCGTGAGGGCGGGCGGTTTTGTGTTGTCGTGCGTGTTTCCGTCCGTGGCGGGCGGTTTGACTCCGACTCGGACGTTGGCGGGCGGTATTTTGTGTGCTTTTTCCGCCGATGGCGGTTTTCGGTTTGTGAAATCGTAATGGCGTGGTCGGTGTTCAGGCGGTGTGTGCGGGCGGATTTTTGCCGCTTCCATGCCTGGCGGATTTATTTACGCCGGGTATCGTAATGGGCCCCTAAGTGTCTAAACATGTAATATATTATGGTGCTATTAAATCCCCAAAATATTTAGAGACTACTTTATATATTTTGTATTTTTTTTGTACACAAAATGAATTGATATTGTAACATACAAAAACAACCTGACACAGCAGGACAGTATTGAAAAGTATGCATATTCCATTAGTAGGCGACTCTTGAGGATGAAACCATCAAACACACCGAACCACAATGCCAGTCCCATCCCCAGGCAGTTAGAATATTATGAATACCTTCCAGTAACCACACTGAAAACCCTACATCCTGCCACTCCCACCCCCAAAAAACCTAAGTCCATTGGTTGCCTAACAGTTACAGTGCAATGAAACCAAATGGTAGTGCTGCGGGTCGCAGGCGAGCTGACACGAACACAGATAGGAGAGCGCCAGGCCAGGTAAGTGAAAGCCACCTGTCAGTTTCCACTGCTGTAATCCAGTAACCCAGAGCCAGGAGCCAGACCAGGAAAGTACCAGTCCGCCAACCCCACAGACAGAATACTGCAGGCCCTCAAGGGCACGAGCCAGCCGCCAACTCCGAGTCCCCCCCACAAACCTCATTCAACAACCCCTCTCAAGCTCTTGCTACCCCTATGGAACCCCTACCTCTCTTGGCCTTGCTAAACAGGATGCTGCTTTCTTAACCAGCCTTCTTAAGGAGATCACGCTTCCATTGGTCAATCCGCAGCCCCACGGAGGCTTTCTACCGAAGAGTAATAAGGCGTGGTGGTTTTGCTACCTCCTAGAATCTCTTCTGTGGAAAGTATCGGGGCCAAACAGTATCCTTCCCTATGGTGCCCCTCCTGCATATCCTATCTAGCTCAGTTTGAATATTGCTACACTCAGTGAAAGGTGATGGGATTGGTCTTGTATAGGGTCAGATTCCACCACATGGGACTAGAAGTATAAAGGAAAGTGTGTTGAGTCATCCAGATGTGGATGCACACAGCGTTTGTTTAAATACCCCTCACACACCAAAAGGACCCTTGGTGTCATGCTTCATCATGGGGGTCTTCCCGTCCCGCTGCGGGACGGGGCGTGCTACGACCTACGACTACGCGGGAGCACTGATATTAACAATACTATGTGTGGTGATGGGGTAGTGAGAGGAGGTGTCGGGAAAGGATACGGGTGGGTGATTAAAAAGGACCTGGCCTCATGGACTTAGAAGGAACTTTAATAGGTCATTGAGGCTGGACCTGTTAAAAAAGTGATGCGGAGAAATCCTGCCAATAATGTGCGGATGCTCCTATAGAGTCAACATGTTTCGAAGCAAAGCTTCTTCATCAGGACTAAGAAGATCCCCTCAGTATCCACTATGTTGATTTATCCCAAATGGGTGTGCTATATATACAAAAGTGATAAAAAAATTGAAAGAGCATAAATTGTGCACTCTATACGATACCCAATAGTATCATGTAAATGTCAATCTGAAAGAGAAAGTACAATTAATAGCGCTTTCCCATGCGCAAACGCTTGAATTCTGAAAAAGAAATAAAGTTGAAAAGGTAAAAGAGACCACAAGGTGACTGTAGCGTGATCTTAGTGCTATCAATACCAGGGTCTATTAATGTGAAGACCTGTGGACGAAGACAGAGAACATACAAGACACATACATATAACAGAAAACACACACTCTATTTATGTGGCTAGGGTAATTGTTTAAGTTCGTGAGTATATAATGTCATCAATCACTCAAAAAAACATACTATGTAATGTAGGAGTTAATACTCCTTAAGCCTCTTGTGACGGGTGGGGGAGAAAGTCGCCAAACGTAGTTCTGTTTGAAAAATAATAAAAAGAGATTTAGGAAGTCTCCAAATCCTACTCCCAAAAACTGAGAACACACTCTCCAGCAGGTGTGCTTTACAGTGCTGGCGGTGCTCAAATGCCTGCAAAATTATATTCCCCAACGGCTATGCCGTACTTACGTTAAGGTCAACCCAGTCTCGCCTTGAAATAACACCAACCCGCGGCTCCGTGATGGAAAAGGAACCGCGGGAAAATGCCTTTTATACTGCCATTAAGTGGCCTGAATTATCTACACCTGCGCGCAAAGGGCGCCCTATCTCGCCTGGAAGTAAAACGTAGGCGTGAGGTCAGGTCGTCTAGGTAACACGTGTCTATAGGCGGAAGGGGATAAAATTGTGTTGCTATTATCAGCGTCGAAAGCTAGAGCGCGGCATTGTCACGTGGGTTAAGAGGCTGATGAACGTGCCTTCAGTCAGAGCGTAAGGGGGTTGTCATAGTGACACAAGTTGGAGACAAAATGGGAAAATAATTAAAATTTGTTACTATCAGTGCCCAATAATTAGAGCGTTGCGTTCTCACGCTAATTATGTTAATTCAAAAGGGCCCGGTGCCCGGTTTGGAAATGGGCGCCGTGATGTGAAAAACAAGAGAGAGGCGTTGCACATGAGCTTATATATATAGAGGCGGACAGGTCATAGTCGAAAAAAATGAACTGTAGGAGGAATTGAATTACAAACCAAGGAGAGTACAAAAAGGTTCATGTCACCAAGGAAAAGATAAAATAAAATTGCGCTTTTTAGTTTTCTCTAGAACAACTTGTAGAGATAATAAGGGAATGGTCTCCAAAATTCAAGGAATTGGAAATGAAACCCATAAGCATCAAGGAAAAAGGAAAAAGGTCTTAAAGGGGTTCAACGACCTCTATTCAGAAATGATATAGAGTCACTCCAGGGCTGTTCAAAAAAATGATATAGAGTCACTCCAGGGCTGTTCAAAAAAATTGGCTTTTTCAAAAAACAGTAGGTGCCTGGCAAGGTCATCATTGAAAAACGTGGGACTTGATCGATGCTTCACGTTAGGGGAGATTACATTATGAAAGGTGGGCCCAAGGAATATCGTCATTAAGGCCACTGATGTTAGTCCCCAAACGAAACACCCATCTTTGTTCTTTTTCAAGTAAATCTCTCTCGTGTCTAATTTGTTCAATGATGGTCCATTTCAAATCCTCCACTGTGTGGGTCATGGTCAAATAGTGATTCGCCATTCTAGTCGTGCTTTTCTTACAGCGTACATTACTCTTATGTTCGCTGATACGGACTTTAACTGGTCTTGAAGTCATGCCAATATACTCCAGTTTACATGGACATGTGATGATGTACACCACATTTTTGCTATTGCAGTTTGTGAACTGTCTTTGCTCCCAGACCTCTCCGTTCGTGAACTTGATATTTCTGCTTTTTTTGGTAAGGTTACATGTGCTGCAGTTCCCGCAAGGGTGGTGTCCCTGTAAAGGTGCGAGGTTCAGATAGGGTGGACCCCTCTCCTGAATGGAGCGTGGTCTTGTATGAACCAGGATATCCCTCAAATTTTTGCCTCTTTTGTGGGAGAACATTGGTTTAGGAAAGTTAAGTTTACCACAATTTAGTATTCTCCAATGCTTATTTATTATTTTAGAAACTTGATTTGAGTGGCTACTGAAGGTAGTTACACAGATAGGTCTCATTTCCTGTTCTTTTGGGGGATGGTTTTCCAGAAGGGCATCCCTATTGTTGTTCCTTGCTCGCTTAAGCCCTTTCTTCACGATACTTTCAGGGTAGTTCCGTTTCAGCAATTTGTCTTTCAGATCAGTAGCCTGTATCTTAAAATCAACGATTTCGGAGCAGTTGCGTCGTAGGCGAAGAAATTGTCCATAGGGAAGATTGTCCCGCAGGTGTCTGGGGTGAAAGCTATTACATAATAGCAAGCAATTTTTTGCCGTTGGTTTAAAATGAGTCGTTGTTTTCAAACCACCACTTGCAGGATAGATATTGAGGTCGAGAAACACCAGATTGTTGCTGGAAGCTGTGTAAGTAAAGTTCAGAAAAGGGTTTTGCTGATTGAGCCATATCATGAAATCCTTTACAGAGTCGGTATCACCTTTCCATATCACTAGAACATCGTCAATGTACCGTTTCCAGACAATGATGCGGTCCTGGAATGGGTTATCTAGATGTAATATTCTAGTGGTCTCCAAATGGTAAACATAAAGTCCGGCCAGACTCGGGGCGAAGGTGCTACCCATGCTGGTCCCGTGCTTTTGTAGATAGTACACCCCTTCATATTGGAAAAATGTCTTTGTTAGTGCTAGCGAGATAAACTCCATAACCACACTGCGTGGTGTCTGGTAACTCCATGTAATTGTGTATAGAATTTCCTCTATGATTCCTAGAGTTTCGCCATGGGGTAAGCTTGTGTAAAGGCTCTCGACGTCGAGACCGAGTAGGAGATGTTGATCTGGGTCGAAGTCAAGGTCCTTTATTAATTGTAATACCGCTTTAGTGTCTCTTAGATAGGTATCTGTTTTCTGAACTAAGGGGCGGAGAAAAGCGTCAGCGAATTTGGAGAGGGGTTCAAGTATGGAACCAATCCCAGACACAATTGGTCTCCCCGGAGGAATTTCTAAATTCTTATGAATTTTAGGGATGATATAGAAGTATGGTGTTCTCGGTGATTTTTGTATAAGAAAATCAGCTTCCTTCCTGGATATCCAGTTATGTGTCATTGCTTCTTCAACCATTCCTGCAATCCGTATTCGTATCACCTCAGTTGGATCATCAGACATGACTTCATAGTTCCTTGGGTCATCAAGTAGCTTCCTACACTCAGTGTCGTAGTTGTGCGTCGTCTGAATTACGATTGCACCCCCTTTGTCGGCAGGTTTTATTACCAGGTCGACGTTATTCGCAAGTTCCTGCAATGCTAGTTTCTCTAGTCTGGTCGTGTTCTGGAAGACATTCTTGTCTTCGGTTGATAGACCCGTTACCTCCTCCATCACTGCTTTTTCAAAAGTAAGTAATTCAATTGGTAGTGTGGAGTCCAGAGGTGTAAAGGTGGATTTGGGTCGTAATCCCGTGTCTGATATCTGATCTTCTGGTATATCAGTCGTCTCTTTTAAGAAAAAGGCACAGAGTTTTAATTTCCTCATAAACTCCTTTATTTCGAGACAGAGTTTGAATTTGTCCATCTTGTTGGTAGGGACAAAACCTAGGCCCTTCTCCAGGACACTCAGTTGTGGTTCCGTGAGTGTATACTCAGTCAGGTTCACCACTAAATGTCCCTTCTGCTGGTTGATGGTTGGTTCAGTGATGCCGTCATGCTCCTCATTGCCATCCTTGCTGCCTCTTCGGATTCGTTGTGCCAGTGAACCTGGTTGCCTCTCTGGTTCCTTCCTCTCTGGGGGCCAGGGCGCGGTCCTAAAAAATGAGGAGGAGGTGGTCCGTAATAGTTGTATTCCGGTGGTATTGGGTTCCAATGCTGGTAGGGTCCCCCATCGGTGGTAGTCCATATGGGTACTGTGCATAGAGAGGGGGACCATGATACTGGCTCCATCCCCTTCCTCTGGGTCTAAATGTTTTCTGATACTGTGTTCCTCCTCTCTGGTTTCTCTGGTTACTCCCGCGGCTTGAGAAGGAGTCGCTGGAGCCTGTGTCGGATAAGTCACTGTCCGATCCCTGTTCGCTGTTTGATCGTGAAATAACACCAACCCGCGGCTCCGTGATGGAAAAGGAACCGCGGGAAAATGCCATTTATACTGCCATTAAGTGGCCTGAATTATCTACACCTGCGCGCAAAGGGCGCCCTATCTCGCCTGGAAGTAAAACGTAGGCGTGAGGTCAGGTCGTCTAGGTAACACGTGTCTTCCAATTTATCTATTTTTTCACTAAAAGAGCGTATATATATACATACATTTTACAGACACACACCACTGCACTAGGTTCAACACATTCAATTACATTCGATCATCATGGCGGAGACAGCAGGCCTCACATTTGATGAGGAGGAAATTGACAGAATCCTAGCTGCTCTGAACCCCTTTGAAGGTTTGAGTAGCACTGATCCTGGTCCTAGCAATACAGACTGGGACAAATTGGCAAATCTTAGAAGAACGCAGATAAAAACAGCACTGCATGGTCTATTGATGACCGAATACCTCAGAGCCAAGGCAGCACCCCAAGGACTTATAGTTCGGAACGAACCTTTCATTTTTCAGAATGATAAAGCCTTTAAAAAGGATTGGTCCCTTATTTCATGGCATTGCACTAGAGATTGGCTGGTCCTTATCATCAAGACCGCCACGAGATTGGCTCAGGAACTCAAAGTTGACATTCAGAAACTAGAAATTCAACTTAAAAGCTACCAATCACATACAGCATTAAAGAAAAGGTTGGATGAACTTAATCAACAAATGAATGAATATGAGATTACTCTTAAGCAAAGCAAATTTAAGAAATTGAAAAAAGACACAGCAGCTTTTAGCCATGAACGTGTATATCCTTATATACGTGATGATTATATAGCAAAGAGATCAAACAGCGAACAGGGATCGGACAGTGACTTATCCGACACAGGCTCCAGCGACTCCTTCTCAAGCCGCGGGAGTAACCAGAGAAACCAGAGAGGAGGAACACAGTATCAGAAAACATTTAGACCCAGAGGAAGGGGATGGAGCCAGTATCATGGTCCCCCTCTCTATGCACAGTACCCATATGGACTACCACCGATGGGGGGACCCTACCAGCATTGGAACCCAATACCACCGGAATACAACTATTACGGACCACCTCCTCCTCATTTTTTAGGACCGCGCCCTGGCCCCCAGAGAGGAAGGAACCAGAGAGGCAACCAGGTTCACTGGCACAACGAATCCGAAGAGGCAGCAAGGATGGCAATGAGGAGCATGACGGCATCACTGAACCAACCATCAACCAGCAGAAGGGACATTTAGTGGTGAACCTGACTGAGTATACACTCACGGAACCACAACTGAGTGTCCTGGAGAAGGGCCTAGGTTTTGTCCCTACCAACAAGATGGACAAATTCAAACTCTGTCTCGAAATAAAGGAGTTTATGAGGAAATTAAAACTCTGTGCCTTTTTCTTAAAAGAGACGACTGATATACCAGAAGATCAGATATCAGACACGGGATTACGACCCAAATCCACCTTTACACCTCTGGACTCCACACTACCAATTGAATTACTTACTTTTGAAAAAGCAGTGATGGAGGAGGTAACGGGTCTATCAACCGAAGACAAGAATGTCTTCCAGAACACGACCAGACTAGAGAAACTAGCATTGCAGGAACTTGCGAATAACGTCGACCTGGTAATAAAACCTGCCGACAAAGGGGTGCAATCGTAATTCAGACGACGCACAACTACGACACTGAGTGTAGGAAGCTACTTGATGACCCAAGGAACTATGAAGTCATGTCTGATGACCCAACTGAGGTGATACGAATACGGATTGCAGGAATGGTTGAAGAAGCAATGACACATAACTGGATAGCCAGGAAGGAAGCTGATTTTCTTATACAAAAATCACCGAGAACACCATACTTCTATATCATCCCTAAAATTCATAAGAATTTAGAAATTCCTCCGGGGAGACCAATTGTGTCTGGGATTGGTTCCATACTTGAACCCCTCTCCAAATTCGCTGACGCTTTTCTCCGCCCCTTAGTTCAGAAAACAGATACCTATCTAAGAGACACTAAAGCGGTATTACAATTAATAAAGGACCTTGACTTCGACCCAGATCAACATCTCCTACTCGGTCTCGACGTCGAGAGCCTTTACACAAGCTTACCCCATGGCGAAACTCTAGGAATCATAGAGGAAATTCTATACACAATTACATGGAGTTACCAGACACCACGCAGTGTGGTTATGGAGTTTATCTCGCTAGCACTAACAAAGACATTTTTCCAATATGAAGGGGTGTACTATCTACAAAAGCACGGGACCAGCATGGGCAGCACCTTCGCCCCGAGTCTGGCCGGACTTTATGTTTACCATTTGGAGACCACTAGAATATTACATCTAGATAACCCATTCCAGGACCGCATCATTGTCTGGAAACGGTACATTGACGATGTTCTAGTGATATGGAAAGGTGATACCGACTCTGTAAAGGATTTCATGATATGGCTCAATCAGCAAAACCCTTTTCTGAACTTTACTTACACAGCTTCCAGCAACAATCTGGTGTTTCTCGACCTCAATATCTATCCTGCAAGTGGTGGTTTGAAAACAACGACTCATTTTAAACCAACGGCAAAAAATTGCTTGCTATTATATAATAGCTTTCACCCCAGACACCTGCGGGACAATCTTCCCTATGGACAATTTCTTCGCCTACGACGCAACTGCTCCGAAATCGTTGATTTTAAGATACAGGCTACTGATCTGAAAGACAAATTGCTAAAACGGAACTACCCTGAAAGTATCGTGAAGAAAGGGCTTAAGCGAGCAAGGAACAACAATAGGGATGCCCTTCTGGAAAACCATCCCCCAAAAGAACAGGAAATGAGACCTATCTGTGTAACTACCTTCAGTAGCCACTCAAATCAAGTTTCTAAAATAATAAATAAGCATTGGAGAATACTAAATTGTGGTAAACTTAACTTTCCTAAACCAATGTTCTCCCACAAAAGAGGCAAAAATTTGAGGGATATCCTGGTTCATACAAGACCACGCTCCATTCAGGAGAGGGGTCCACCCTATCTGAACCTCGCACCTTTACAGGGACACCACCCTTGCGGGAACTGCAGCACATGTAACCTTACCAAAAAAGCAGAAATATCAAGTTCACGAACGGAGAGGTCTGGGAGCAAAGACAGTTCACAAACTGCAATAGCAAAAATGTGGTGTACATCATCACATGTCCATGTAAACTGGAGTATATTGGCATGACTTCAAGACCAGTTAAAGTCCGTATCAGCGAACATAAGAGTAATGTACGCTGTAAGAAAAGCACGACTAGAATGGCGAATCACTATTTGACCATGACCCACACAGTGGAGGATTTGAAATGGACCATCATTGAACAAATTAGACACGAGAGAGATTTACTTGAAAAAGAACAAAGATGGGTGTTTCGTTTGGGGACTAACATCAGTGGCCTTAATGACGATATTCCTTGGGCCCACCTTTCATAATGTAATCTCCCCTAACGTGAAGCATCGATCAAGTCCCACGTTTTTCAATGATGACCTTGCCAGGCACCTACTGTTTTTGAAAAAGCCAATTTTTTTGAACAGCCCTGGAGTGACTCTATATCATTTTTTTGAACAGCCCTGGAGTGACTCTATATCATTTCTGAATAGAGGTCGTTGAACCCCTTTAAGACCTTTTTCCTTTTTCCTTGATGCTTATGGGTTTCATTTCCAATTCCTTGAATTTTGGAGACCATTCCCTTATTATCTCTACAAGTTGTTCTAGAGAAAACTAAAAAGCGCAATTTTATTTTATCTTTTCCTTGGTGACATGAACCTTTTTGTACTCTCCTTGGTTTGTAATTCAATTCTTCCTACAGTTCATTTTTTTCGACTATGACCTGTCCGCCTCTATATATATAAGCTCATGTGCAACGCCTCTCTCTTTGTTTTTCACATCACGGCGCCCATTTCCAAACCGGGCACCGGGCCCTTTTGAATTAACATAATTAGCGTGAGAACGCAACGCTCTAATTATTGGGCGCTGATAGTAACAAATTTTAATTATTTTCCCATTTCGTCTCCAACTTGTGTCACTATGACAACCCCCTTACGCTCTGACTGAAGGCACGTTCATCGGCCTCTTAACCCACGTGACAATGCCGCGCTCTAGCTTTCGACGCTGATAATAGCAACACAATTTTATCCCCTTCCGCCTATAGACACGTGTTACCTAGACGACCTGACCTCACGCCTACGTTTTACTTCCAGGCGAGATAGGGCGCCCTTTGCGCGCAGGTGTAGATAATTCAGGCCACTTAATGGCAGTATAAAAGGCATTTTCCCGCGGTTCCTTTTCCATCACGGAGCCGCGGGTTGGTGTTATTTCAAGGCGAGACTGGGTTGACCTTAACGTAAGTACGGCATAGCCGTTGGGGAATATAATTTTGCAGGCATTTGAGCACCGCCAGCACTGTAAAGCACACCTGCTGGAGAGTGTGTTCTCAGTTTTTGGGAGTAGGATTTGGAGACTTCCTAAATCTCTTTTTATTATTTTTCAAACAGAACTACGTTTGGCGACTTTCTCCCCACCCGTCACAAGAGGCTTAAGGAGTATTAACTCCTACATTACATAGTATGTATTTTCGAGTGATTGATGACATTATATACTCACAAACTTAAACAATTACCCTAGCCACATAAATAGAGTGTGTGTTTTCTGTTATATGTATGTGTCTTGTATGTTCTCTGTCTTCGTCCACAGGTCTTCACATTGATAGACCCTGGTATTGATAGCACTAAGATCACGCTACAGTCACCTTGTGGTCTCTTTTACCTTTTCAACTTTATTTCTTTTTCAGAATTCGAGCGTTTGCGCATGGGAAAGCGCTATTAATTGTACTTTCTCTTTCAGATTGACATTTACATGATACTATTGGGTATCGTATAGAGTGCACAATTTATGCTCTTTCAATTTTTTTTATCACTTTTGTATATATAGCACACCCATTTGGGATAAATCAACATAGTGGATACTGAGGGGATCTTCTTAGTCCTGATGAAGAAGCTTTGCTTCGAAACATGTTGACTCTATAGGAGCATCCGCACATTATTGGCAGGATTTCTCTGCATCACTTTTTAACAGGTCCAGCCTCAATGACCTATTAAAGTTCCTTCTAAGTCCATGAGGCCAGGTCCTTTTTAATCACCCACCCGTATCCTTTCCCGACCCCTCCTCTCACTACCCCATCACCACACATAGTATTGTTAATATCAGTGCTCCCGTGTAGTCGTAGGTCGTAGCACGCCCCGTCCCGCAGCGGGACGGGAAGACCCCCAGGATGAAGCATGACACCAAGGGTCCTTTTGGTGTGTGAGGGGTATTTAAACAAACGCTGTGTGCATCCACATCTGGATGACTCAACACACTTTCCTTTATACTTCTAGTCCCATGTGGTGGATTCTTTTGATTTATTTACTAAGCATTAGAGGAGGATATATCCGCCACAGTGTCCGTGTGAGACACTACCTCTTCACTCCCTCCTTTTGTTATATAAAAATAGGGTCAGATTCACCACTACTCTATGGGGTTCTATTCTGTTGGGTTGTATTTTGGCCCTAATCCTACATAGGTGTAGGTGGAGAAGGCATTTTGCTTTTTTGGGGGCTACTTCTTGCAATAAGCAAAGTTTGTCTGTGCCTACTGCGCGTGGTATCAGCGATCAGACATAACATGACCTGGCTGATGTCTTGGAGCCCACGGCGGTCACGTGTTGATACCATGGGCCTCATTATAATGTAGGTCAGAAAACATTCCGACCGACTCCGTGTCGGAATCATTTCCGACCGAATCAGGTTTGGGGAGTCCGACCGATCACAAGGTTTACGGCGTTCGATCGGACGCCCATTGACTTCAATGGGAACCTGTGTTCCGAACGACAACACAGGCTCCCATTGAAAAAAGGGGTGGTTGCGGAAATCCTTGCACCCTGTGGCAGGCACCCCATGGTGCCTGCCACACTGTGCATGGTTGTAAAGAGGGGTCTCATGTGTACCCCTGTGGGCCCCAACCAAGGCCTCCGGGTGAAGGGGGCCTGCTACGGGCCCCCAAAGTCAGTTTCCAACAGCCGTTTCAAGTTGGACTGACCGATTCGGAAAGGCTGTCCGAATCCGACATCGTAAGCTCTTGGTTGGAAACGCGGCCCGTAGAGCTGCACGATTCGGCTCTGACCGACTCAGAGTCTCCGAATGCTGGTCGGAACTGAGTCGGAATGACTGAACAGTTTACTTTCCGACCGAGAACATCGTAATCGGTCGGTCGGAAATGTTTCCGAGTCGGTCAGAAACGCGGGTTCCGAATTGGATTCAGACAAACCGAAAACCGTTCGGAGCCTTTCCGACCGACATCGTAATCAGCCCCTAAGCCATTACATCGCATATGCCATTACAACAGAAGGCCATACAAGGCATACCATTGCAATGCAATGTTAGGTAAGTTGTATTGGTGAGTTATGTTTTTGATAACTTTTTTTAAAAATTAGTTTTGTTAAATTGTATGTATTTAAAGATTTAGGGGCCGATTCCGATCTCGGCCGGTAGGGCACCGAATCGGATTCGGCTTAACCGGATCTGATTCGGAGCCCTCTTTCCCGACCGATTCGTACGTGCGTCCGGCCGAGCGAGTACGATGCGAGCACACGCGAAATCGCCGACCGACTTGTTCGCGGGTCCGAAGCGCTCCGACCGACTCGCACGGACACGACTTGCACCGCGCGATGGAGACGTTCCCCGGCCGGGCAAGTACGATGCACGCCGCGAGCAGTCCGACCGACTCGTGCCGTCCGGTTCGAAAGAGCAGTCAGAGCCGCACTTTGGGGGTCCGTGTCGGACCCCCCTCTATGCGTAGCCGCGCGAGTCGCACACAGTCGCACCTACCTGTGCATGTACGCCGCGAGTCGCTTCGAGGCGTACCCGCTGTAGAGGGCACCCTTGTTCGCCTCGCACCCATTGGGTCAATGGGAGCCCGCGTACGCATTGTACGTCCGGCTCCCATTGACTCAATGGGAGTCCGACCGACTCGAGTCCGATTGCATGCTTGCGCATCATACTCGTTCGGTCGGACTGCCAGAGTCCGATTCGGTCGGAAATCTCTCTGGGTCCGGCTCGGTCAGAGAGATTTCCAGCCTGAATCGGAATCGGCCCCTTAGGGTCCGATTCCGATCTCGGCCCCTTAGGGGCCGATTCCGATCTCGGCCGGAAGCGCACCGAATACGATTCGTCCGGAAAAAATACGAGCCAAACGCGTATTTTCCGACCGACTCGTACAGCTTTCCGACCGAGCGAGTACGATGCGAATGTACGCGTGTGTTCCGACCGAACCGTTTCCGGATCCGAACCGCTCCGACCGACTCATACGGAAACGAATCGCACCACGCAATGGAGACGTTATCCGACCGAGCGAGTACGATGGACGCGTCGGAAAGCCGGATCGAGTCGGAGCGTCCGGCTCGAAAAAGCTCCCGGAGCCGGACTTGGGGGTTCCGTGCCGGACCCCCCTGCACCCGTAGCCGTACGAGTCGAACACAGGGGAGACCCAAGGGTCCCCCCTAAACATGCATGTACGGTGCAAGTTGCACCGACGCGTACACACTGTAGGGGGCGCACTTGTTTGCGATGTACCCATTGAGTCACTGGGAGCCCATGTACGCGTCGTACGACCGGCTCCCATTGACTTCAATGGGAGTCCGACCGAATCGAGTCCGGCAGCATGCGGCCGCATCGTCCTCGCTCGGTCGGACTGTAGGAGTCCGGCTCGGTCGTAAATCTCTCCGGATCCGGATCGGTCGGAGAGTTTTCCGACCCAGATCGGAATCGGCCCCTCAATATTCATATTATTAATAAAATATATATTTTTTAAAATACTCTTGAGTGTGTAACACCCACTCTCTGGCATGGGATGAGTGGGAAATAAGGGGTTAGGCTCGGGAGTGTATTAATACCCAGGTATAATTTTAATGCCTGGGCATTAATTGTTTTCAAAATTTAATATTAATTTTAATTTATTATAAAAAATTTAATTCACTATTGGAAATGGTGTAACATGCACTCTGTGGCATGGGTTGTGTGGGAAATAGGGGTTTTGGGGGAGAGGGTGTATTATTACCCTGGTATAAATTTTAGTATCTGGGTATTAAATTATTGTAATTTTTAATATTAATTTTAATATTGTGAAAAAATTAAATACAATACTCTTGCGGGTGTAATATTCAACATCTGCACAGTATGTTAGGGAAATTGGGGTATTGGGTGGGGGAGTGTATTCCTACCCAGATATTATTTTTAATACCTGGGTATTCATTTATTACAATTCTTTTATACTAATTTTGATCATTTAAAAACAGTTAAAAGCAATACCTATAAGGGTATAATACCTACCCTTTGGCACAGGATGTTTGAGAGATAGAGGTTTGGGTGGGGGAGTGTATTAATACCCAGGTATTAATTTTAATACACAGGTAATAATTGATTTTAATTTTTAATATACATTTTAATAATTTTAATGCAATTATATGAAATATTTATGAGGGTGTAATACACATCCTCTGGCACAAGATGCTTGTGAAATAGTAATTTTGGATGGGGGAGTGTATTAATATCCAGGTGTTAATTATAAACAAGGTATTAATGTATTTTAATTTTTAATATTATTTAAAAAAGTTATAAACAATTAAAAGCAAAACCTACTAGGGTGTAATACTTACCCTCTGGCATGGGATATTAGGGAAATAGGGGTTTTGGGTGGGGGACTGCATTAGTATGCTGACATTAATTTTAATACCTGGTTATTAATTTTTTTAAATATAAAAATGATTAGGAAAACACATAAAAATTGGTTAGCAGGGATATATACAGTTAAACAATTTTTTTAATTAAACAGTAAAAATTAAACACATCATTAGAAGTTAACAAACATTTATATTTATTGAAATAAATTTGTAGAACACATAAAACATAAATGTAAAAAGGTATATTTATTAAAAAAAACTATATGACAGTGGTTTAAAAATATGTAAACATTTTCTGAAAACAGGGTATATAATATTTTATAAAAACAATTTTTTAATCAAAATAATGTAATAACCATCTTTAAACGTTTTTTTACAGGGCTTTCCCAGGTTTTTCCATTGAAGTCAATGGAAGAAATTGTCCTTTTTTTACTTTTTCCCTTCAGAATTGATGTACGCGGTTGTGGGTCTGTTTATCCAGTCGGTGGAGTGTCGCGGTCAAGCAAGAAAGAGTTGCGTTCAGGTAAGACTAATTTAATTAATTAAACAGAGATTGTGGGTGGCATACTTTATTGTAAGGAGAGAGAAGGGGGGTAGTTAGATGTATGGTAGTATTAAAATGTATGTTTTGAATGTTTTAACCACCATTTTAATTCCTATGCAGGTAGCGGTTGCAGTTCCACGTAGTGAAGATTGCTTCTTTTAGACATGTGGTTTAAATAAACAAAAAGTTTAAAGAAAAATTAGGAATAATATATATATATATATATATATATATATATATTTTTTTTTTTTTGCAACATGATTTTTAAAACAAAGTATACCGTAATCATTGCACTTAGAGCACGTGGAAGTTTGGACAAAATGGATGCCTTAGATCATCTATTGGATTTTGTGGACATTTTGGAATTTATTTTGAGGATTTTTGGTTTATGCTGACTTTCGTACATTTTCAAGCAGTGATTTTGTTGGAAAATATGGCTATGTCAATCTCTGTCTCCTTTCATAGTTTACAGCAGGTTTTTTGATTTACTTCATGGATTATCAATTTGAAACTTTGGATAATTGAAGTGCAGAAGACTCCTGGTGACAGGTGGTTGTTTACGAATCACCAAGAGTTGAAGAAAGAAGACAAACCCAGGTAAGAACCCTGACATTCGTTTAATTTAGAAAAATGCCAATCTAATTTTTTTAAAGAATTACAAAACAGGTAAGTAAGATAGAATAGGTGCTAGTGTCAGTTAGAAATGTGCTATGTGTTCAATATTGTGTAGGTAGTCTGAAGCCACCATCAACGAAAACTGTTGAATTTGTCACAATAATGCTCTGAAATTTCTTTTGTTCGTTTGGAAATTCGTGGGTTCAGACTGTCAGACAATGATTGCACTATTCTCATTTCTTGAAAACTTTGCTCCTTCCTCAAAGTTTCCAAAAATTGATAAACGTTTGGATGAGGTTTTCCAATTGATTTGTTGAAGGAGTTGTGCCATCCCTCTATGGCATTATTAGTCTTTGGACTCCCTCTAAGCATGGTGTGTAAGAGTTCCATCACTTCACAGGAATCCTTGGATTCCTCCTGCGACCCGACCTGCTTAGATGGCCAATTCCTGTGTCTTTAAAGTAATTTAGTAAGCATGCCAATTTGTCTTCGTTTGTTGTAAAATACTCAGATTCTGTAATTGATTTGTAGTATTTATCCACACTGTCAGGAGGTACAAAACATAAAGCATTTAGTTTCTTTAACTCATACTGCAGTTTACTGTCTGAAATGTAGTCCTCAACTAAGGATGTTTTTTTAATTTTTCTCCAATAGGCCTGTGAAAAGTAAAAACAACATCCTTAAATTTGGGTTTCGGGATACATTTTAGTTATGGTGTTAATCAGGGGTATTTCAAAATAAATTATTACTTTTCTAGGATTAAGAGTTTTAGAGTTTACCACTGTTAAAATGTCAGTGTATGTAGAGGTCTGCTTATCAGGGAGTAAACTGTACACTGAAGGAACTGTAGTGTTATTAATGTTGGTGTGAATAGTGTATATTCGGGGGAATGGATGGGGTGTGGCTTTAGAGGTCCCATCCATCATCCAAATATCACTAGTCTCCAACCTTAAAAGGTTATGGGGTGTGCTAAAAATTAGTATCCTTTTGTGAGGGTTTTCTTGTCATGCAACAGAAAGGTTTCATTAGTAAAGTTTACAGTCAGTTTAGGTGGAATGTTATTATCAGAGAATGTGTGGGCAGTTACACATTGGGGGTTACTTGCCTGTTTTTTTTCTTTGGATAATTCTGCGAAGGTTAGGAATTGTTGGCATTCAATTTGCTACATGCATTGGACGGTCTTGGGATACCTCCATTAAAATTGCTCCTCAGAGTTCATTGAAGGTGGATGCAAGCACTTTAATTTGATTTATGTTTTCTCTAACCTCAATCGCTACTGCAGAGGAAGAATGGTTATTCTCTGTGGTCCATTCAAAAGTGTAACTAAGAGTAACCGCTCTGCCTGTGCAAAGGGACGACAAATGTTGCACACACCTCCAATGACTCCTGGGTCAGATAATCTCCCCTTACAATAAAGGTAGCCACCATACTTTAGTAATCAATTGCCTCTGTTGGACTTGATGTACATTACCAGTCTTCCCGTTGCCATATTGATTTTTTTCTGAAAAAAGAAGGCAAAAAGTGATTGTGTGTTAGGGGAAATTGAAACATTTTATTGTTTACAACCTGTAAAAAAACTGGTTATTATGTTTTTGCCTGCCTATTGACTCTTCTAAGAATATGTTGTTTTTTCTATTGTTGGACTGAGATTTTGCCAACTATGATTTTGTACTGTGGTTTGTAGTTAACGCCTGTGAAAAGAAGGACAGGTAGTTTATGTATTTAGCTTCACCTTAGTTAGGTTCCTTTGTATAATTGCTTGTCCTTTTGGTGGTATAGGAGTTTCTCCAAATGATATGGCTGACTTGTTTTTTTTCTATCTTCTGAGTGTTGTTGGGTAGGTCTGAAAGGAAAAGTTGACATTAACAGAGGTGTTCAAAATCAATGTTATGTAAAAAGCAGGCATTTTCTGCCAAATGTAACTTTCAATTTTTTTATTGATTGTTGTTTGTGGGCATTTTACCTCTTAAGGTCTTTTGCTTTTTGAACAAGTGCTGGTGATTATGGTTTCAAGTCCAGATGATTGGTTTTGATTGCAATTTATGAATGCCGTTTTTACTAGTCCAGTGAAAAACAAAAGTATAATGATTGTATGTTCCACTGTAAATGCATTACATTTCGAAAACCAACAACCGTCCAGCACCTTCCCTGAGGCAAGCACCTGGTGGAGTTAGAATAGTAATTTTGCCCCCCACCTGTGACCAGCACTTTACCTGAGGCATGCACCCGGTGGAGTTAGAATAGTAATTTTACCACCACCACTTGCCAGCACCTCCCCTGAGGCAAGAACCCGGTGGAGTTAGGAAAGTAATTTTGCCCCCCAACTGACCAGCACCTTCCTTGAGGCAAGCACCCGGTGGAGTTAGAATATTAATTTTGCCTCCACCTCTGACCAGCACTCTCCCTGAGGCAAGAACCCGGCAAACGTAGAATATTATTTTTGCCCCGCAGCACTGACCAGCACCTTCTCAGAGGTAACATTATTTTGTTTCATTTTTAAATGTTTTCTTTTTATTGTGGGAAAAAAATAGTTTAGCATAAACTTACAGAGGTTTGTTTTCAGGTAATTTATTCAAATTCGAATGCTGTATGTTTTTTTCCAAAATCTGTAAATTAATTTTAAAAATAAAATTAGTTTTAGGTTTGGGGATTATTTCTGTTAAATGATTTTTGTGTTAAACTTTCACTTACTTCTGTCAATAGATGGCAGTGTTTAGAATTCAAACTGTCAGCTGTCTCCTCCTACTCCAGAAGCATGTGGTCACCAGGGAAGTCAGTGTATCACTGAGCACAAAATGGTGGTCAGCTGAATTTATACGTTTTTTAGAGGTTATTGCTTTTTTAAAAGAAAATATGTTTTGGAATGGATTTTTCTGTGTGATTCAGAACGTATATTTATTATGAAGTGTGTAAAATGTTGGTCTTTGCATTCCTTTTTAGAATAGCAGCCATTTTGTGTAGATCTTTGCTGTACAGTTACAGTGGAAATAGAGGAAGGACATCTGTTTCTTTAGCATTGGAATGCTCACGCTGGTTTTGCCATTGACCGTACAGTGTTTTTAATAAAATTGTCTTAACATGTAGCTCTTTTAAATTAAAACCAAAAGGTTTTGCATTTCATACATTTGCGATATAGCAATATTTATTTATTGAAGTCATTTTTTGGAATTTTTTTATTTAGGGAACATTAAAACCCATTTTACATAGGTTCTGTAATATGCGTTGTAATAGGATGTGTGGTAATGGTATGCATTGTAATAGTACTTTTAATGTATCCCTATGAACCTGAATTGTAATGGTTTGCGTTGTAATGGTAGGTGTGTTGTAAAATCTGCGTTGTATAAGTATGCGTTATAATGGTATGCGTTGTAATGTCATATATTCATTCAGGGTATCTATTTTTAATGGGTTTACTTTAAAGAATGGGACACATTAATTTTTGTGAGTTGTTGGGCCTCCCCCTCTAAGTGACTGAAAAGATATTTTATGGGGTGATCTTAATGAGCATGCGGATTGTCTCAGTTATTAACTAGTACTCTGTGGGCAAGGCCAGCCCTCCCATATCCTATCTCTCCTAGTGCATGCATGGGGTGCTTATTGGTGCGGGCGCTCTCTTTTGACCAACACATGTGCGGGTGATGTACAAAGAGGGGGCATTTCGCAATTGAATGCTGTTGGTGATCACGACATGCCCTGAGGGCCTGTGTATACGCCTCAAGTCCCGACATTCTGCATGCAACGTGACCCTTGTGGTGCCAGGTGTTTTGGCTGTGCCCTTTACTGGAGATTTCTTTTTGGGACAGTTTAACTTTTTTTTGTTAGTCTTTTGGGCGCTTCCTTAGATCGCACGGGATCTGTTGTCTTATATTTTCATGAAAGAGGAGGTGGTCGCGAAGCTGTTCTGTGTTTTGCAATGCTTGAGGCTGGTCTTACTATTTTCTCTAGATGGTGTATTTAAGGCCTTGTCTGTTGGATTATTGCCAGGCATAATATGGAGGTTAGCACATTCTGCTTTCTATTCTTGCTCAGAACTGTGATGGACTTTGTAGACCCCCTTTTTCCAGATGCCCCCCTCTCACTCGGACCACATCTTTCTCCAGGGTGTTTGGACCTGTGGTTCCTGGCTGTGGCTCGGGACTTCTAACAGGTGTCATGCTTCTGTTGTTGTTTTGAAGGGACATGACCAGCTGAACAGACTTTGGACATTTGGATGATTTGAGGGAAAGGAAGAGAAAAATTGCTGCATGGAGCGTTCTGAGTTTTAGGCCAATATTTCATCTAAACTCGCCTAATGATGGTGATGGACTGGGGTAGCTGGTTGTTCTGGTGAATCCCCCATCCCAACTGATTTAGTGCCATGCAGCACTTTGCAACCTTTCGATCTTGTGTGCATGCTGTGGAGGTAATGGGGTCTTCAATATCCCAAGCGTACTGTAAACCTGGCTCCCGACACTGGAGGACAGATTTATTTTGGAACTTAAAAGGGAGCCTCCATTTGTTGGGGGCTGCTAGCTTTTTGATGGTGCTGTTGGAACCTCATTTCATGAAGGAATTTTGGTCCCGGACTGGGTGCCCGAGAATGGGGTCCTTTCGACTTGGTAATCAGAGCCGGTCCCAATTGATGTGTAGGTGCGGGGACCTGGGTGCCTGCCTTTAAGGACTGGATGAGGAGCCGCCCAGCCCCCCTCATCAAACTGCCCTCCCCCTGGGGTGTGGTCAGCCAGCCTCGGCCTGGGGGATCAGCATCAGAGTGGGGCCTGGGCACCCACAGGCAACCTGAATGACAGACTTTGGTGGGGATACCTGATAGGCAAAACACGTCTAGCAGCCCTGAATTCCTGAACACAAGTAAAGGCTTCAATTTCCTAATATTGTCTCATTGGTCCTTCTTTTGAGTTTTGGTACAGTGAACTTTGGGGTCTGGATGAAATAAGTGGTATGCATTGGAGGTTTTTAACTTACTACATGTTTGGTTTCTGTGTTTGTGCAAAGGCATTGCCTCCCCAGAAAGTTACCCCACCCTGCCGTGGTTGTGGCTCTCGTCCCTGTTGGACTGGATTTCCTGTCTGTTGTTGCTGTTACCACACGTTTGTCCAACTACCTGATCTCTGTTGCAATGGTGCAGTGGCTGACTGACTTCACTGAGGCTGATTGTAAGATGCATTCAGGTTCCCATGGGCATGATTTTGTAGATGGGGATTCTGCGGGAACTGGCCGAGGTTTATCTACCTCTGTTCGTGATATGCTTTTAGCCGGCATTGGTCTGCCGTGGGGCCTATTCTGAGGAAGTAGTAACACTCTCTGGCGCCCGGTTGTTGCAAACCACTCTGGCCTCTGCCATTATAGTTTTTTTTTTTAATTTTATTTAATTTTGTTCAGACAGAGATGTAGCAGAGCAGATCAGTGTACATGCATTGCACATCAAATTGCAAAATAGACATCTTACATGGGATATTAAAGCAACAATAAGTTGTAAAGGTCAATTACATTACTCAGGTACATTCTGTATGGTTAAAATACAACTCCATATACATTAAAGCAATCCACAAGATCATGGTTATTGAGACATGATGGCGATAAATGTGGTCAAAGCAGGCCTAGGGGTACTAGGGCGACTGAGTCAGGGAGAGAGGGAGTGGCAGCCTCCGATCGCGACGCACATTGCAGGGGAGGCGGTTATCCTATTTGGAAGGGTAGTTTGCGCAAAATGTTAGGTGTTAATGCAACTATTGGGATGTTTTTGGCGGGGTTACAGCTGTCTCTGATTTTGGGTCGTCAGGGATGGACACATCGCTCTCCCTGAGCCAAATCGTGAAGGGTTCCCAAATATCTTTCGGTGAGATGCCGTTGGCATGAGGTCCCAGAATGCTGCCAACTGCTCTTGACAATAAACTATGTCTCGTATCCACTCAGCAACGCAGGGGCTTCTAGGGGCTCCCCAATGTATAGCTAGTCTACACTTTGCGAGCTCTGCCATTATAGTTATGTTGGAATCCTTTGGTGTTGTGTAATGGAATCTTTCTAGTGTGTTACTGAGTGGGGGATGAGCGTGACTGCCTTCCCATCTCGTGCTCAGCTTCTCTTTCCATGCGGTCAGCGTAGACACTTTCTTGTAGTGGTTTTCTGTATACCTTACGTGCCATATTTCCTATTATGGCAATGTGTTTGGGTACCCTGTCTGACAGTGGAAGGGGAGCTTCAGGTGTGGAGAATAGACCACATAGTGCCAGGCAGCCTTGTCTGCACCACTTCCCAGTGCACGGAGGTGCTAAGGTGGTGGCAGAGGCTGAACTCAGAGGTCCTGGAGGCACGTATGCTCTGATGGTTACCGCCTTGCCTCGTATGACCCAATAGGTGTTTGCGTGGTGCAGTTCTGACTTTCTTCCTTCTTTCATATCCTATTGGCTATCAAGGCCCTTGTCCTTTTAGCTGTCAGGACTAAGAGGTGGTGCACGCAACATGCCCATTGCCAAGCAAGTTTGCACAACTCAAAGAAATTATCTGTATATTCTAGGACTGCCTCAGCGAAGGGGGTCTGGTTGGTAGACGTATGATGTGGGAGTGTTTAAATGGCATGGGCACTAGGGAAGGAGATCCTAGGGAGCAGCAAGCTATAGTTCTGTTATCGGCAAACTTGAAGGACATTTTGAGCTTGGTCAAGAGGTCTCACCCTAGTATATTAGCCAGGGATGAGGGAAAGTACTGTTCCCTCACACTATTCCCCCTACCTGTAACCAGGCCTGGGCGGTGCTCACGGAGTCTCACTCTGCAGAATTATGCAGAGTTACTGAGAAACTCCGTGTGACTCCCTGGAGTTCCACTAGCGGGCTGAGTTTGAGAAGAACAACATGCTTATGATCCCTGGCACAATGCATGAGTTCTCCATTGACAGACACTCATAAAAAACACATACGCAGTCAAAGATGGGAAGCAGAGTTTGCTCCCCTAAATAGCAGCCCACTGTGATCTCCTGCTTTTAACCCTGAGGGCAGTCACGCACAACCTTACCTACATCCAAGGCTCCTCTGTGCTGCCTCTGGTTCAGCATCCAACACTATCCGGTGGACGTGGCACCGCCAGTCTGTGTGCTGCCTGCCCTGTAGCTGAGCTCCGTCTGCACCGCACCCCCAGCTGCAGGCCCAGGGCCCCCCGGCTCTCAGCGTTCTGCCCCTGGCCATAACAATTGAAGGGAAGATGAAAATAAATGGCACACCTGTGACATCAGTACAGGCCGGGTGGGCTGCAGAGAAGCACACTGCCCGCACAGAAGTTAACCATCAGCCAACTGTAGGGCAGGGTGCAGAATTTGGTAGGCTTCTTTCAGCCAATCAGTGAAGTCACTCTCAGGGCACTCTTGGCCAATGAACAGCCCTGTCTGGAATGGTGGAGCTGTGTGGGGCGACGTCAGGAGAGGAAAGAGCTGCAGTGCACCCAAGCTGCTTCAGACCTCCCGGCTCCCTCGGAGAAGGTGCAGCCACAGAGCTGACTGCAATGTCCGAGGCACATGGCAGCAGTACATTGCCAGCTCTCAGCGGGACCACCCGACCCTCTCTCTCAGCCCAGCCCCGCTATCCACGGCTGCTGCAGGTGAGTGAATCTTTGGGGGAAGTGGAGGGCCCTATGGCATTTCAGAATTTACGATAATTTAGAAAAAAGTACTTTGTTACTGAGGGCAACATTAAGGGTCAAATTGATAATTCCCCCAATGTGTGCACAGTGCAACCTGAATTCAATCTCGCAGTGCTGGTGGCACACAGCCAGAAACCACAGAATAATAGTGCACGATAGGGAGTGAAAAGTCATGAACAGTCACAGAGTTGCAGTTTGAATTGACTGAGCCTTGGGCACTGAAATGAAGCGTTATAATTATAACCACAAACACCTTTGAATAACACAGTGGATGACAGGCAAGCAGCAGAATCTTGGAGCTAATTTTTTCCGGCTTTCAAATTACAAAGTAATTACTGTGTTCACTGACTGAACGTCGCGTGGAACGCACATCGATGATACCGCCATTACCTGTCACACTCAGGGGCCGATTCCGATCTCAGTTGGAGGCGCACCTAACATCATTCGGTCGGGAAAAAAGCCATGCGAATGCCTGTTTCCCGACCGAACCGCACATTATTCCGAACGAGCAAGTACGATGCGCACAACAGCATAGATTCCGACCCAGTTGTACTCACCCAATCCAGGTCCTGTTCCCCGACCGAGCCGGATCCGTAAATGCAGAATCGAGTCGCACGGAAGCCAAAATGCAGCCCCGTCCGGCCGGACAAGTACGATGCGCTTGCCGTACGCGCCGAACCCGTCGCTACGCACGGCACATCAAAGCATCCGGGAGAGGCGCACATAAGCTCCGATTCGCGCCACATCACGATCCACGGCTACGAGACGAACACGCCAACGACGAGGACGAGGCGAAGCAACGAGAAAGACGAACGAGACGAACCAACCATGAATCCCATCGTGCCGATCCTACCAATATTCTACATCTACTACCGGAACAGGCACGGACGCGTACGGCGCAGAAGGTAAGTCAGACACCAACCACAAAAACAAACTACACGTACCCGACATATCACACACACACAGAGGGATGCAGAAATTACTTACACTAGCAACAGCAGCACCATAGGGGCGGGATGGCCATCACCAATGCCACATATACACATAGGGGCCCGGATGCCTACCACTACTACCACCTCTACCCAGGGGGTGCCAGATGCCTACAACTACTACCACCTCTACGCAGGGGGTGCCAGATGCCTACCACTACTACCACCTCTACCCAGGGGGTGCCAGATGCCTACCACTACTACCACCTCTACACAGTAGTTGGACAGTGCAGAGAACCCGGTTAAGCATGTGAACATGCACACATCACAACTCTTGCCACTGAGTCAGTACAGGTGTTCGGATGAAAGGGATGCCCAGAGTCAAATAGGGAATGCATGTGATGCATACCAGCGACAGACACCATGATGCACCCATGTCCTGATAGCCATTGCCACAATGGTGTGCATGTAGCACATGTCACTCCCCTGCAGGATCACTAATAGTAAGTCACATGCCATGGCACAGGCATGCCTGCTAAGTCATACATCACTGTCTCCAGTCACATGGGCAGGGCAGCCAGACAACAACACTCTGCACTGTGTCACAATAGTAGGTCATGGGGAATGCAAGTCCTGGAGCTGAACAAGTGCACATGTACATCCCCCACACACCACATCATCTGAACCCTTATCTGTCCAGGTCATACCGATTGGACATATGGGAGACCTGTAACACAACCCTCCGAACCTGAGCACCTCACAATCTGCTGTGAATGGGAAACAGCTGCCTGAACTTCACATTCGCATACCCCAGTCTGCACGGTCAGGTGATCAAACACCTATGTGTCACACAAGTATCGTCTCCTATGGTCACATCTCCGGTGGCATGCTGAGCCCCAACCGAGAAACACCCCAGCAGTCCTGACAACGAAGCCACAGCACACTGACACAGAGGCAGACACCTGAGGGGACAAATCACTGAGCACAACGTGTCAGCTGATACACGGGAGTGGGAGTACAGAGTGTATTGTATGGCCTAGAGTAGGCATGACTGTCCTGCCCCACATGAATGAGGGATGAGCCCTGGACAGTAGGCAGCTGGCTAAGTATGTGTGACACACGTAATATACACACTCCTGGGGCCCAAACATTGTTCCCACCCGCAGCATGGGTGTGTGCCAGATACCCCAGGCACATGTGGTGGATCAGCTCAGCAATTGGACCACATATCAAAGTAACACGCAGATTACATGTCAGAACACAGGCATTGTGTAAGCAATGGACCCACCCATGATGCCCACCACAGAGTTAGGGAAACAGATGCTGTCCCCCACCTTGAGTCAAGCAAACTGCAAGGACACAGTACCCAAGTGACACAATTCCCTGACTGTAAGGGCCACACCTGGGTATCAGATGAGGAGTGTGCAGTGCACAATAGAGGGACATGGGTCCTGGACCACATGACTGATGTACTGTGGAAGTTTAACCAGGCCAGAGGAGGGCACATAGCATGGCAGACATAATTCACAATGCAGTCATGGACTCACCCCCTCCTTGCTGCTCTCTGGCCTTCAGCTGCCCATCCAGATCAGGGAAGACCACCGCCAGGATCCTGAGCATGTGGGGGTCAGGGTCCGGTGTCCGCCCCTCCTGCGAGGAGGCGACAGCTTCAGCTGGACCCGTGCGATCCTCCGGGTCCAGCCCCGAAGGTCCTGCCACCTCTTCTGGCAGTTGCGGATCCGGCGCTTGTAGACCCCCACGGTTCTCACTGCCCGGACGATGATCAGCCATATCTGCTGCTTCTGGTGGGCATCAACCTGTGAGGATGACAAAGTGAGAATGCCATTACTACACATGCAACATTTCCGTGCATTACACACTTGTATATACATGTCTCAATCACAGGGGCACATGATGTACACAGGCAGTGCAACGATGGCCATGGACAGTATGCCAGCAGTTACTACATGGTATCATTGCCTGGGAAGTAAAACCTTGTTTAAATGCACTGTCACTGCACTATACCTGTCCAGTGCATGTAACTACACACTATGGGGGTGACAACTACTCAGTGAGCCTGCTAGCCAGTGGCGTGCAGACTGTTAGCCTTGCTAGTCAGACAACATGCACATTTAGGAAGGCAGTGGACAGAACACTCACCTGCTCCCCTGCTTTCCCATACAGCTTGCTGTACTGTGGAAGGAGGCTGTCCAGCAGGGCCTGGTTCTCCTCAGTGCTGAAGGCTGGGGCTCTCTCCACAGTACGTGCCATTGCAGGGTCCAGAGGGTACAGATACAGCAGCAGTGGTGGTGGCAGATGTCGTCCTGGAGCATGTAGTGCAGGCAAGTGAGCTCTCAGGGGAACAGCCAGCATTATATGTGTGCTGCAGAGGCAGATACTGTCCCATGTGTCCAAAGTGATAGGTCCAAGTCGTTTGCATCGGCTGAATCTGGCCAATGCATGGAATTGCACCACTTACACACGCCCACAGCATCCTTCAAAAGTTCAACTTCATGACACCCATGAATTTGCAACATTGTTGTGGGTGACCAACTGAATTTACAGCATCAGACTCGTTCAAAATTTGAAAGCGCATCCATTGCCAGGCCAGGCCATAGCCAATGGGTGCACACCGATCGGTCCATTGCTGTTCAACGCGTACCTAGGATACAACGCGTACCCGCACACATTGAATGCAACGGGCTGGCCGGGCACACCGATCGGTCCATTGCTGTTCAACGCGTACCTAGGATACAACGCGTACCCGCACACATTGAATGCAATGGGCCGGCCGGGCACACCGATCGGTCCATTGCTGTTCAACGCGTACCCAGGATACAACGCGTACCCGCACACATTGAATGCAATGGGCGGCCGGGCACACCGATCGGTCCATTGCTGTTCAACGCGTACCCAGGAAACAACGCGTACCCGCACACATTGAATGCAATGGGCCGGCCGGGCACACCGATCGGTCCATTGCTGTGCAACGCGTACCTAGGATACAACGCGTACCCGCACACATTGAATGCAATGGCCAATGTGTGCACACCGATTGGTCCATTGCTGTCCAACGCGTATTGCGAATACAACGCGTACCAGCACACATTGAATGCAATGGCCAATGTGTGCACACCGATCGGTCCATTGCTGTCCAACGCGTATTGCGAATACAACGCGTACCAGCACACATTGAATGCAATGGCCAATGTGTGCACACCGATCAGTCCATTGCAGTCCAACGCGTCCCTGTTCAAGTCACTGGCATATGTCACCATGCCTGTCACAGGTGAACATATGCCAGCCACATATACTTCCCAGGAAGTGAGGGGCACACCTACAACACCACAGCCTGTCCAAACTGTATCCTAAGGCATGTAAGGCTGCATTACCTATTCCGTGTATGGGGGTGAACATGTTGTTCTGTGGGTGTCACTTGGGGGCAGCCACCCCCAGGCTGTGCACGTGTTCATGGGGACAGAATCCTTGGTGTTTCATGTACATAACCACTGTGATGTGCAACTGTTCATATCTGAGTATGTGTATGTCATGTCACATACCCCCTGAGTCCCATGTGGGACAGTATGTTTAACCCAGGGTGACCCATTGGCACAATAGTGATGGTCCTCCACAGTCTGTGTGCATGTTGTGTTTACAATGTCTCTGATTTCATGTGCACAATGGGAGACAGTCTCCACATCCACGTTGTTTGTGCATGGACTTTGATGTTGTGCGTGTGTGTGTCACAGACGTCCATGTCTGTCCTGCCGAGGCAACAGGGACCACTACCTGTGGGGGTCATGGTTGTTTTGCTGTGGTGTATACATGATACACCATGTCATGCCAGTGTCCATGTGGCAATACAGGGTCCCTGGGAATCTACCTGTCGTTGAGCTGTGATGCCTGAGGCACATCTGTCCTCACATGTCACTGTGGGGTGTGTTTGTAACGTGGCAGCAGGAGATGGGAACTGTGACACGGCCTCATGATATCCAATGGCACAACCTGGGACTTATTGATGCCACTTGTTGAACTGTGATGTTAGATGTTGGCCATGTATATGCCATACATGTCCTTACGGAACTGCACACATCATGTACTTGTGCCTCATAATGATGTATCATGTGATATTGAGTGTGTTCAATGCCACATATGTGGGGTGACTGACAATCTTTCTTTCTTCACCTATGCACTGCAGGGCACCAGCTGTCCATAGACCATTCCCTGACCTGGCAACGATGGTGGAACGTGACAGCATCCGACGGTACCGCTTCACCAGGCAGCTGATTGAGGATTTGGCAGTGCGCTTGGCACCACATTTGCAACCTGGCCGGCCGTACCCTACAGCGCTGACCCCCAAGGTGAAGGTGATGGCAGCCCTACACTTCTTTGCCACCGGTACCTTTCAACACACTGTGGCGACTGCTGGTGGGATGTCATAGACCATGTTCAGCCGTGTGCTCCGTGATGTTTTGGAGGCTATGTTGATATACCTGAACCAGTACATCTATTTCCCTAGACTCCAACAACTCACTGACGTGAAAAGTGATTTCTATGCCCTGGGGAGGATGCCGCATGTCATTGGCTCCATTGATGGGACACATGTGGCTTTGGTACCACCACAGGCCCAAGAGCAGGCATACAGGAACCGCAAACACTACCACTCGGTCAATGCACTGGTGGTCTGTCTTGCAGATATGAGCATCTCACACGTGTGTGCCCATTTCCCAGGTTCTGCACACGATGCCTACGTGATGAGGAGTAGTCGCATCCCGAGGATGATGTCACAGATGAGGAACCAGCGTGCCTGGCTTGTTGGTGTGTACTGACTTTGTACCATTGTGTGTGTTCTGCAATGTAGTGTTCCACCCTCTTTTCCAACTCAGCTAATGTGCAATTGTCTGTATGTAGGTGACTCCGGATACCCCAACATGCCGTGGTTGCTGACGCCCCTCAGGAACCCTGTGACAACAGCCCAGATGCGCTACAATGAGGCACATGGTCGGACGAGGAGAGTGATTGAGCGGACATTTGGTCTCCTGAAGAGCCGCTTCCGCTGCCTGGACAAGACAGGAGTGGCCCTCCCATATGCCCCAGCAAAGGTGTGCAAGATTGTCATCGTCTGCTGCATGCTACACAACCTGGCAATGCGGAAGGAGTTGCCTCTCATCCTGGATGACGATGACCAACATCCGCCACCTGTGGAGGATCCTGGCCTGGACCACGATGCCAGTGATGATGATGATGATGGTGATGTCCGCACACAGCTCATCACCAACTTCTTCAGCTGAATGTGAGTATCCAGAGATGTCATGTCAATGATGTGAGTTTGCATGATATGTGTTGGTGGTGCTCTGGTGCTGTTTGAGTGTGTCCATGGGCTACATGACTGTATGCGTGTAGCGATGTGTCCTTACAGATAGTCTGTACTCCCCAACAGTGTTGACATGCTAACTTGGTTCTGGGTGGGTATCTTGTGACATGTATTGGGCATGAGTATTGCAGTTCTGTCCTGTTCTTCAGTGCTTTTGACTGTGTGTCATTTCTGTCCTTCACAGGGTACTTTCAGAGTCGTTTGGTCAACTGTGATCCCGACACCGTGATTCGACTTCCAGGGTGGTAGCTGTCGTGTTCCTACAGGTGATGTGCACCACACCCATGGACTTCCTTCCTTCTACACTTGTTGACTGTGTGCCCGCTGCCAGGTGGGATTACCTTGCATCTGTAGTGGTTACAACATGTTGCAAATGTGTAATAAACCTGTGCTTCACTTTGTGATGTGCGTTGTCTGTGGTCACACATTTGACTGACATTTGCTTACTGCACCAGTGGGCTAGTTGACTAAGACTGTGAATAGGTGTTGTGTCTGTGCATTGCACCGTATTTCCTGGCAACATCAGTGTAGGCAATGAGTCAGATGGCCTAGGTGTGTATTTGTTGTGTAGCCCTGGTGGTGTGTCTCCCTCATATGTGTCACGTTGCCATGACTCACATGCCTGTGTTGTACTTGCTGTAGCAGTTAGCATGCACAGTGTAATTTCGCTGGTCATCATCTCCATGACAGAAACCACGTTGGAATCACGACAGAGGCAGGTATGGTGTATTAGTGTGTTTATTGTCATACATGTGTGTGAATAGTGCACAGGATGGTGAGTGCTGTACATTTTGATTGCAATCCAAAGTTCCTAGATGAATTGGAAGTCCTGGTAGCAGAAATGTCCTGTATCAAGTCCACAGTCATCTGAGACATTGGTCCAACTTGTACTCCCCATGTCATGTGGGGAGTTGTGTTGCAGTCAACAGGGTGAACAGTTTGCGCACAAAGGTGATTATCCAGAACAGGTGTTGGCTTCCTGGGGGTTGTGCATGGCCATCAGCCTCTCAGTTGTCCTTCCTCGGACGACCCCTCTTCTTTGGGGGGACCCTCAAGTGCAGGCTACTGCGGTGCAGGGGACTCTCCGCCAGAGTCATCCTGCCTCCCTGTGGCAGTTGCAGTTGTTTCAGCACCAGATGTTGTGGGCACACAGGGAGGTGTTGACTGGTTGCTGCTCATCTGGCGGAGGCATTGTAATATGTCCCTATGCACCGCCGTCATCTCTTGCAGTGTGTCCCACTTGGACTCCATGCGGGACATGTGTGAGTCCAAGCGGGCATGATGGGCAGCCTGCTGCTGTTTAATGTCCCTGAGCAGCCCCACTACCTGGCTGAGCTCTCCAGTGCTGGACTGGTACGCATCGGCTATGCGTGCCAGTTGTGGGTCATCATGCAGTCCAGACCCCTCTGCGAGCAGCGACCTATGTCTCCCACCCCTCCCACTACCCCTGGCGACACGTGCAGTACCTGAGGTGGCACGCACAGGTGACCCTGGGCCCCCTTGGGGGTTTTTGGTGGTGTTGGTGTCCATGGCCCCACGTTGGTCCTGGGTCCCTGTGCTGGTGGTGCTCTTTGGTCTGTCCATGTCGGCAGGGGTGGTATGTGTGTTGACAGTCGTTGGAGGGGTGGGTGCAGGGGTGCAGCTGGTGGTCCTGCTGGTGCTGCATGATGACTTGCTCCGGAGGTGCCAGGTGGGTCTTCTTCATCCGAGGAGGGCAGTGGCTGTTCCACACCAGTGAGCTCCGTATCCTCTTGAGCCTGGGACGGGGACTCCTCAGCGTCTGCTGCTGTGTCCCCATCATCACCTGTTTTTGGGAGACACACACAATGTATGTTATGTTTCTGCAGGCATCAATGGTTGACACACCTGACAGTTGTGACTGTGCCTCTGGATGCGGGCCTGTACATTGCATTGTCCTAAGTTGTCACAGTCAGGGGTTGATATTGGTGTAGCACATTGTCCTGCATTATTTGGGCATTTCTATGGGAATGTTGGGGTGTGTACATGGTCTGCATTGGTTGTATTTGGTTGACATCCGGCCCTCCTTCCCACCCAGCTAGATATTCCACCATGGAATGTGCTTCCATTGCAGGGAGTGCAAGTTGTCTTTCAGGATGTCAGTCAGTGGTGTCCTGCTGTTGGTTGGTGCACAGTTGCCAGCAGGGCCTTGTGCTCCCCACAGCAGTAGCCAGTGTCAGCCATCTTGTCAGTTGTTTTCCACTCCCTGTGATGTGTGCATGGTTCAGGGTGGTGTTGATGGGACAGTTGTGGGGGTGACCAATATCTGTGACTACCACTCCCATCATGCTATTGCCTCCACCCCACTTCCCAGCATGCCCATACTTACTTGCTTTTGGGTGGACTTCACTGTGTGTGAGAGCAATGGCAAGATGGCTGACAGTGGTGTCCTGCTGTTGGTTGGTGGCCAGTTCCCAGCATGGCCTTGTGCTCCCCACAACAGAGCACCAGTGTCAGACATCTTTGATGGGGCTTTCCACTCTCTGTTGGGTGTGCATGCTTGAGTGTGAGCTTGCTGGGCCATGTGGGTGGGGGATGTTGAGCTGTGACTACCACTCCCATCATGCTATTGCCTCCACCCCACTTCCCAGCATGCCCATACTTACTTGCTTTTGGGTGGACTTCACTGTGTGTGAGTGTGAGGGCAATGGCAAGATGGCTGACAGTGGTGTCCTGCTGTTAGTTGGTGGCCAGTTCCCAGCATGGCCTTGTGCTCCCCACAACAGAGCACCAGTGTCAGACATCTTTGATGGGGCTTTCCACTCTCTGTTGGGTGTTTCAATGCATGAGTGTGAGCTTGCTGGGCCATGTGGGTGGGGGATGTTGAGCTGTGACTACCACTCCCATCATGCTATTGCCTCCACCCCCCCTTCCCAGCATGCCCATGCTTCCTTCCCTTTGACTCTGCTTCCCTGTGGGGTTGTGTGCCTGTGCTGACAAGATGGCTGACAGTGTTATCCTGGGGTTAGTTTTGCTACAAGTCCCATGTGTGTCCCTGTGCTTCACTCAGCATGACCCAGGGTTGTGGTTCTTTGTGGGATATTTGATTGGAGTGTGAGGCAATGCATTCTCCCAGGTGAGTTATGTGGAGTTTGTGTTAGGGGTGTGTGTGAGAAACGCTGCTGGTAACTATGGTCAGGGCTGTGAGTCCTCCTTCCCACCCAGCCAGATATCCCACCATGGAACGTGCTTCCATTGCAGGGAGTGCAAGTTGTCTTTCAGGATGTCAGTCAGGGTGTCCTGCTGTTGGTTGGTGCACAGTTGCCAGCAGGGCCTTGTGCTCCCCACAGCAGTAGCCAGTGTCAGCCATCTTGTCAGTTGTTTTCCACTCCCTGTGATGTGCGCATGGTTCAGGGTGGTGTTGATGGGACAGTTGTGGGGGTGACCAATATCTGTGACAACCACTCCCATCATGCTATTGCCTCCACCCCACTTCCCAGCATGCCCATACTTATTTGCTTTTGGGTGGACTTCACTGTGTGTGAGTGTGAGAGCAATGGCAAGATGTCAGTCAGTGGTATCCTGCTGTTGGTTGGTGCACAGTTGCCAGCAGGACCTTGTGCTCCCCACAGCAGTAGCCAGTGTCAGCCATCTTGTCAGTTGTTTTCCACTCCCTGTGATGTGAGCATGGTTCATGGTGGTGTTGATGTGCGCATTGTGAGGGTTGGCAATATCTGTGACTACGACTCCCATGATGCTATTGGCTACACTGACTTGCCCAGCATACACAGAATTCCTTCCTTTCAGTGGGCTTCACTGTGTGGTGGTGTTGTAGTGGTGGCTACATGTCTGGATGTGTTTGTTAGTTATATTTGTGCCACTGCCTAGCTGTAGTTGTAGTTGTGTTTGTACATGTGATGACACAGTTACATGTCACTATGAGATGGCATGTGTTGTGTTTATCTGACTGACATACACATTTTGGGATGATTCTGTTCTGGTTGCTGTGTATTTGCTAAGGGTGCATGGTTTGACTCTCCCCTTGACAGTGATGTGTGTGTATTGTCGCACAATATTGTGTACATTTGTTGTGTACTCACCAGGCTCTGGGATGTTTTCTAGTCCATATACGCTCACTGGTGGTAGGATGGCCCGCACCTTCTCTTCCCAGGGCCTGAGGTATACTGGCTTGGCAGGAGGGCCACTGCCAGTGTGTTGGCTCAAGAGGTAGTCCTTCTTCAACAGCTCCCTGACCCTCCTGCGCACGTCATACCACCTGTTCTGGATGTCTATCTTTGTGCGCAAACATGGTGATTGTGCATTCACCCTGTCGACGATCCTCTCCCACATCTTGGTTTTCTGTGACATGGGTGTCTGTTGGACCAGTGTACCAAACAGCTGTGGCTCTTCCCTGAGGATCTCATCTACCAGGACTTCCAATTCACTATCTAGGAACTTATGATTCTTCTTTGGGGGCATGGTGATGGGTGGTGATGGTGAGTGATGTGTGTGTTGGTGTGCAGGTGAAGGTGTGTGAGTGTGTGTTTTGCTGGGTGTATGTGAGGTTGCTATTTGTTGGGGTGCTGATGGTGTGTGGCTTGTGTGATGGATGAGCTGTGGGTGTGTGGTTGCTGTCTGTTGAGTGCTGGCAGGTAATTTGAATTTGCAAAGGATCATGGTAGGGATTTGTGTCCTTTATATGGGTAGAGTTGTGGGTGTGTCTTTGTTCCCTGCCTCCCCCCCCCCAGTATTTATTGGCTTTGTAATTGCTTGTTTGGCCTTTTTTGTGTATTTTCCCTTTGTACTTTTTGTGCATGTAGGAGACGTTCTTGTGACCGAGTCGGACCCTGCAGTTGTCTCGTCCGAGCTTCTCCGATTCATTCACGCTGTGTTTGTGCTGTTTTCTATGCTGCGTATGCGTCGGTCGTGGTGTTTTGGATTGCTTCGGCTCGCAGTTTTGTATGCGTGTCGGTCGTACGGCTTGTCCTCCGTGCGACTCGGTCGTGTTTTCCACGCGTTGCATCGTACTTGGCGGGTAGGAGTTCGCTGGTACGTTTTGTTCGGTATTGTTCCGGGTGCGTGTCGGTCGGTTCGATTCGTGTGTTTTTCCAGCCGGATTGCTGTTTTCCGCACGGCTCGGTCGTTCGGCTTGTGTTCCGTACGAGTCTGTCGGGTTTTGCACGCTTCTCATCGTACTTTGCGGGTCGGGCTGCACCGGTACGTGTCGGTCGGAATTAATTCCGGCTCTGAGTCGGTCGGTACGTTTTCCGGCCCGAATCGGAATCGACCCCTAAGTAGGGGTGAGCGTGGTGAGTGCAGCACACCGGTAAACTCCGCTCTGCCATCGGATTGTGGAGTTTTTTGCTAAACTACGTGCTCCAAGCGGAGCGCGGAGTTGCGAAACTCTGTGAACTCTGCCAGCAGAGCAAAGTTTACCACCCACACCTACCTGTAACTCGAGAGGTTCTATGCAGGGGATCCCTGTCACCGTGCCCGAGAACCCAGAGAAACCTTGTACAACTGCTATATTTCTCAATAAGGGGACTATACCTTCCTTCAGGCATGACCTTGTTGCCTCAGTGTCTAGTGGGAAACAGTATGGTGTGCTGCTCACAAGAACCGTGACTGTTGTATCCTCCTCTTATCGGTCTAGGGTGGACAGTTGGGTGTGTGTGTTTGTGGGTGCCACTTCTGCATCGATTTTCCCCCTTGGCTGGCTGGGCTACCCCTACAGCCTTATTCTTCCAGTGAATTCCAGGGGACTGGGGCCATTTTTATCATTTCTGCTAGTTGTTTCACTGTCCAGAATTGATTTGGATCTCCCTATCACTCGAGTGCGTTCACCTGAACTGGTGAGAGTGCGTGTTCTTCGCACTGCTGGGGTTCGATGGGCGGAACGCAACGGACGGAGGGTCAAAGTTCGGGGAGCTCTAGCACTGGACTGGGGTGGTGCTGTGATTGCCCGGGGCTCCTGATCAGGTAGACTCTCATGCCTGGACCTAACAGTTTGTTGTTTGGTAGGGGACCCTTCGGCTCCCTCAACTGTCGGGTTGGTGTATCCTAATGCGTGATTAGCAGGCATTGGGGAGAGCACCTCCATACCTGCAGATGGCGAGGGAGGTGCGGACGCATTGCTTATTGTTTGTGGGATAGGGTTATCGGTCTGGACCTCCTCAAAGATGGCCTATAGCTTTAATAGTGCCTCTCTCATGTCCTTCTTCTGTCTTGCTTATTTGTCTGTATGTGTGTTTTCATGTGTTCGATTGTGTTAGTGTCAAAGGTTCCCTCCTTTGGCCAGGGAAACGCATGTGCCCTAGTGGGTGCATGCCATTCGTGGCAAAACATGTTACGTTTTTTAGCCTGTGTGGGGAACCTGGTTTGCGTGTGTTTTAGTGGCGACTCCATGATAAGTTGGGTATTTTTTAAGGGACAGATGCACCCTTGTTTTTCTAGTTTTAGGGAATCTAAAGTTCTACTCTGGTTGTTGGGAAATATATACATGGAGATTGCTGGTTCTAACTACCTACTATGAGCTCTACGCTATTTACAGATGCATCAACATGGATATTTCACAAAACACAAATAATAATGGATATGAAGGGTCACAACCTAGAAGCAAGTGCAACTGTTAAAACATCATGGAATTTGGCAACAAATAGCAGACTTTACTTTGATATAAAAATAACGATTGTGAGAAAGCAACGCCTTCATATAGCACATTGAGACATTGACAGAAAAAAAGACAAGAGGCATTTGGGAAACACAACACTCAAGACAAAAATACAGTTGCATTAATTTACCAGCACCACACCATCAAACCATCAAATCATCACAACATTAAATATACTGTGCATTAATTTCAATAGTACAATAAGTAAAAACTGACAGAGAAAAAATCATGACTTTGTCAAAAATACCTTAGCCTGCTCCTAGCTCATTCTATCCTGTGACCAGGGAAAAGTTCTGCACGGTACACAGGGCTAAGTGAGCCCAATAGTCTGTCAATATTGGCTCCGGTAAAAAGAAAATGAAAATATTTTTGCAGAGAAAATGAATAACTTTAAGAACCACAAGCCCCTCTTGCCCAAACACAAGATACATACATCAGACTAAAAAAGTAGTTTGAGGTGCCAGCCCATTATCACACCCAGGGCCCATGCGTACCATGACGGTGGCTTCAGCCTGGACCTCTGCCCTGCGGATTCAGCAGAACTTCCAATCAATTGCGGTGTCTGCTCATCATCCTTGCTGCGCAAATGGGAATCTGTCCGGGCGGGGTCCCTGTTCTTCGGTTGCAGTCGGGTCCGAGGTACCAATCTCTCCTATCTGGCTCCCCAAAATGTGGGTTGAATATGAATTTACCTTGACAGAAAAAAAGACAAGAGGCATTTGGGTAAACACAACACTCAAGACAAAAATACAGTTGCATTAATTTACCAGCACCACACCATCAAACCATCAAATCATCACAACATTAAATATACTGTGCATTAATTTCAATAGTACAATAAGTAAAAACTGACAGAGAAAAAATCATGACTTTGTCAAAAATACCTTAGCCTGCTCCTAGCTCATTCTATCCTGTGACCAGGGAAAAGTTCTGCACGGTACACAGGGCTAAGTGAGCCCGATAGTCTGTCAATATTGGCTCCGGTAAAAAGAAAATGAAAATATTTTTGCAGAGAAAATGAATAACTTTAAGAACCACAAGCCCCTCTTGCCCAAACACAAGATACACCTGATCTCCCAGATCCAGATCTTTTTCTTCCTAACATCTGAATCGCTCCCTGTTTACCACTAAGGGGCAAAGCAATCAACACCTCTCACTTCTTTCAGATACCAACAGTGATTAGGAAACTGGTAGTACTGAGACAACCCTTTCAGACTAAAAAAGTAGTTTGAGGTGCCAGCCCATTATCACACCCAGGGCCCATGCGTACCATGACGGTGGCTTCAGCCTGGACCTCTGCCCTGCGGATTCAGCAGAACTTCCAATCAATTGCGGTGTCTGCTCATCATCCTTGCTGCGCAAATGGGAATCTGTCCGGGCGGGGTCCCTGTTCTTCGGTTGCAGTCGGGTCCGAGGTACCAATCTCTCCTATCTGGCTCCCCAAAATGTGGGTTGAATATGAATTTACCTTGACAGAAAAAAAGACAAGAGGCATTTGGGTAAACAGGAACAGTTGGTTTAATTAAACACTTCAGTCGGGAGCACAGTTAAGGATGTCTAAATGTACAGTCCATCTGAACAGGGTTTTATAAATTTCTTTGGGTATCTTAAAGTCCTTCCAGAGATCCTTTTTTGGTAAAAGAATGTGGGCCTTGTCTTTGGAGTCATCACCACCCTGGTATTACCCTCCAGAAGGTCCTCACACTCTTAAGGCAGCCACCGCTGCCCTGATGTTACCCTCCAGAGGGTCACACTGCTTATAGTACAGGAGGACCCCCAGATATTTCAGCGACTCTGGTGTTACATTGGAAGCCTATTGGAAGCAGGGGCTAAGCCATTCCAGCCTGAACAGGAAACAGGCTGGTCTTTTGCCAATTGATACAGAGTCCCAAAACGTCCCCAAAACCTTCCAGCAAGCGAATCGCCTTAGCCGGATCCATCCGCGCATCTTTTAAGAAGAGCAACATATCATCCGCATATAATGCAATATGATGCCACGACCCACGGTACAGCATGTCATTGAAATCTATCATTTATGAGATCCGGATAGCAGGAAGCAGGTCGCGACTACCCCTATCATGCTACACATCCTTATGGCTCCAGTGAATGCGTAACTCGCCGAACAATCGTATTGGGAAGCCCTTTGCCTGCAACACGCAAAGCCCACCACATATCAAGTCACACATCTTCATCACCAGAATTGCGAATATTATATTCTCTTCATCATAGAGATTCTCCCGCTTGGTAACTTGGGCTCAAGTACCAATTTCACAGCGGGTCAACCTGAAACAGTCAAGATAAGGTTTGCATGTGCACAGCCTCAAAGTTGGCAAGACCGAAAGAAAAATTAAAACGAGGATAAATGAACATAAAAGCAACATTCGAACAAAAAACATGAAGTCTGTAGTTGCTTGTCATTTCATAGAACATAAACATAACATCAGTCAATTAAAATTCTTGGTTCTAGAAACCATCACCAAAACTGAGGGGAAAGACAATAACAACTTCCTGCTACAAAGGGAGAACTTTTGGATCAGACATCTTGATGCCCTCAAACCTCACGGGATGAATGACAGAATGAAATTTCAGTGTTATCTCTAACCCAGCATTCCCGCTGGTTGATTATACACTACAGTCATTGAAAGACACTTTTGTTCCGCTTACTATGAACACCACTTTATTTTTCTTCACTTGATCTGTTTCTTCACACTTTTCTTTTTAGCACTCTACATTCCACTGCTGTCTAGTCTTTCACCTTGTGATTTAATCATGATCTTCCTCTACATCATGCCTTTACCGTCTGCACCTTTGTGCCTTTATTTTCCTTTGCTTTACCCTTTTGTTTCTTAATTGGTCTTATTTTTTTAAGTTTGGCTCAATTAATGATCACATCATTTTACTGTTTACTGTTTAAAGTACTGTTTAACCTTCTGTAGTGTTTACTGCCACCTGGTTGACCCCAGCCTGTTTATTTTTGTTATAGCATGAAGTTTGTTTTATATTTTATCCACAGCTAGTTTAACGGTCACTCCACTGGCAGTCTTCTAACAATTATAATCATTTACAGCACTGTATCTTTTCAAATTCACATGGAGACTTTCGGGTCATTTTTTTAACTTCATTTTTTCAATTCTGTTCTTTATTGATATTCATTCACCATTTATCATTTAGCCACTACAAGATGGCCACCGTCACTTTGTTGGACTAAGTATCTAGTCCTTTATCACTTTTTACCCAGACCCTTGAGGTTTAAGCAGCTTCTGCTGCAACCGCGTTTCATTCAACCACAACTCGGACGAGCGTGGCACTCGTGCCGGTAACTAAGTTTCACTGCATGAAGACTAAAGTAAGTTTAATTATGCTTGCGCCGCACTGTCTTGGTGTTGGCGTGTTGGCCGTTATGCATGTGTTTAATTGCCAGTTCACTAAACTTGATCAGCGCCGATTTTTCCAGCACGGCGCGTACCGTATCGTTCACACTTTGTTTTGGTTTTCGCTATAATGCACAGAGTCATTTGGCTCCATTCGACACTTCATACTACGTTCGTTGTCTCGTTTACATTTGTTTTAATCTTCATTCCAGGTTCACCAGAGTTATTGGCGCACTGAGTATCTCACGTTTATTCCGTCACTATGAATGGTTTAGGCTATCGTTTGGGGTGTTATTGACAGACACCATTATGTTTGGGTGAATCTATCCTCACGCGTTTCTCCAATTCAAATCACGGCTTGTTTAACATCACCGTCGCATAATATTATGCACTATTTGAAATTACAGGATGGTTTCCTCATTGCATTCTTGTGTTTAATTATAGAGTTTTCCTTGATGAAGGGCGCGATGCCCGAAATGCATTGGATTGCTTTTTGAATGCATAGCAATTACATGTAGTACATCGCATTGTGAATCTTATGGAAATTGAATCTTCATGGATTGAATTTAAGTCCATTTTCAGTTCAAAATACAACTTTGAAAGAAAACAGTGATTACGTGTCTTCACTACTAGATACAACAAATAGTTTTACACCCTTCTTAGGGTATTGATTGTGCCCAGGGGGATTCACCCCATTTTCTTTGGATTGAACTAATATTTAATATCAACCTGAAACAGAACACTTTAAGGTGACAGAACCCACTGATAATCAGCCACCTCTTGGAATATAGGGACTTACTCAGGCCTGGCTACTTGGGCTAAAGAGCCATCATAGGATCGACCAAGAATTATCCTAGTCCCCCTTTTTTTCGCCAAAATCATCCGCTCCGTCCAGACCTTCATTTACTTATTTATGGAGTCTTTGTGGCTTTCCTGAAGAAGGCGCTCTGTTCGCCGAAATGCGCTTAGAAAATAAATAAAAGAAAACCTTACAATCAGCCACTACTTTGTTTAATTGTATTATATGTATTTTATATGTATGTTTGATGTTTGACTATAAACTTATTTATAGTCACTGTGAATTCCTTGGTATGTATATATGTAATGGTTTACTGTAAGTTGCCCAGTTATATGTTTTTCTATGTGTTTTAAAAAAAAAAAGAAATGTTACCAAGAGCCAAAATATATATCAATAAAATGAATCTATTTTTTTAAAAATGTGGTTCTCATGTACACTGAGTCTTTTATAGTATGATTATGTTGTTATAGGTTTAGATATTTTTCTTGACCTTGTTGCCTGGGGATGTTATTTTTCATAATTAAAATCTATCCCCATATGTGTGCTACAAGCCAGGGCTCCACCGCTAGAGCAAATAGCAGTGGCGATAGCAGGCATGCCTGCTGGGTTCCCTTACCCACCACATACGTATCTGAGATTAAAAAAAACATCTTAACTCGCACCTTTGGAGCAGTGTACAATAGTTTCATCCAGGCCTTAAAACCTCTCCCCAGGTTCATCGCCCCATCACCTCATAAAGGTATGCCCAATTCAGGTTATCGAAAGCCGTCTCAATGACCATCTCCATAAGAACCCTGTCCTCTTTAGGACAGGCCCCAATCTGCAATATGTGTCGCACTCTATGGGGCCGAGTTAACGGCACTTTATCGCAGCCAAAGTTGAGATACATTTATCGCCCCATTCACAAGCTGGTGCTAACAGCCCATAACACCAGTTTACCTGCGAAAGCATCCTCAAAAAACATCGCCACAGATGACCCCTGCAACTATCGCTAATGAGATGCAGAGTAGGCGTTCCCGAGCAAAAAGCAGCTACAACACCACACCTCAACATTCTCAACGACCAGCCCGATCAGCGATAAGACCACAAAACAGGCGATAAGGTGCGTTAGCAGCAGGAATCTAACACCTGCTCTGACCTGGTGTAAAGTCGGATGACAACCTGCACCATCAAAGGGAGCCCAGCCCACAGCCACACATGAAGAACAACAGATGCCATGGAGCTACTCACCATGCATCCCGGAGCCCCGAGAGGGCAACAACACCCACCGCCACCCCGCCACCCCCCCGGACACCCACCGCCCCCCCCGGACCAACACTGAGGCATCGCAGACAAAGACAGCGACCCTCCGAAAATGCACAACCCCACAGACCCAACACCAGAGAATGTCATTGCCCACTATATGCCCAAAGGGACAGCCCCCCTCCGCAACCTGACCACCATAGCCCACAGGCTGACGGTACCAACACAGCAGACAACCAACATCCCACCGCAGACAAAGCTGCTGGCCGTGCTGCACGTGTTGGCCTCTGGTACCCTCCAACCAACCTCCGCCTGAGACAGAGGAGTCACACAGCCTGGCCAATCCAAGTCCCCCACAACGGTCATGGATGACACCATCAGCTTGGTACCCCACTATCCATACCTCACACACACTGCGCAGGAACAGCCGGAGACCAAGCAAGGCGTGTACGCCACAGCTGGCTTTCCGCACATGTCAGGGGGCAAGTGACTGCATACATGTCCTACTAGTGGCCCCTTGCGACACTGCACACAATAAGCGCAACAGAAAGCGCACGGATCCCACCAATGTGCAGGCAATAGTGGACCACCGTGGAATCTCCGCCAACGACATCGCCAACCACCCAGGCAGTGTGCATGATACCTGCACCTCCCGACAGTCCATCATCAACCTACGCCACCAGGATGGCACCCACGAAAATGCACTGCTCGTTGGCCAATACCAAATGCACACACCTCAACTCCACAATCATGCAACATACAACACAGGAAATGCACACGTCACAATCTCACATACAACATGCACACCCACCAGATACAACAGCACAACTCACTGTGGGAACCTGGGCCAGCCATGTACATGAGCCATCTATGGCATGGCACCTCGGACACACAATAGCAGAATTTCGGAAGAGGTGGGGACCAGGCATGTGCGAAGGAGGCAAGGGACCGATGAATGAGAATGTACACAATGCCAAGTGTGTCGTGCATGGGCTGGCCAGACTGCAGTATGCAGACCACACACATATCCATATCGACACACACTGCTGGTGTTTGGAGTGTAGTGGACAGTGGACGCAACCATGTCACCCCAGCCAGTGGGGAAGTCGCCGAAATGTAGCTTGTGACGTCCCCCCGTAAGCGTGAGCGGAGTGGGCTGGCCCGGTGTACGCCAGGCCAGCGTAGGGGTGTGAATAAAAGGCACATAACCCTGGGCGTGGTCCTCTTCCGGAATGCCCAGCGTCTCTGCCAGGGTGGCGCCCCTCACCCCGCCATGAGGCTGACGCCGTGAGCGGTGTTGCCAGCGATTCTGTGTGCCTGCTGCACCCCGTGACGCTGGTCCCCGAATCAGTCCTGCCCGCCCCTGTGCACCCAGGCCTCAATGCCCACCTTCCGACACCGGCGTGTGTCAATGAGGGCCCACCACGTGCCGGTGCAATCTCCAAGCCCGAGGCCTGCGACCTTGGCAGCCTCCTCAGACCATCACGGCCTCCGCAACACAGGCCCGCAGTATTCCTTTCACGTTGACGTACTCCACCAGCATGCACAGCGGACAAGTAGGTCACACATTTGGAACAGAGTCTTGATTACACCAATGCAGAGCACATAAATCATGGCTGAGTGTATGTCACTATACACCCTTCGATGTGGTGCCAACAGGTCTTAGTGTTACATCACAGCCGCAAGATTCTGTGGGCCCACGTGGACTACTGCTCTCGGCCTACGCTGCGCTCGAGTAGGTCACAGAATTGGAACTGAACATCGATTATTCAAAGGCAGAGTAGGAATCATTGCACGCAAGGAGAGGCATACGAGGATGACGCATTGCAGTTGGGAGGAAAAAAGGATCATCATTACGGAGGTGATCGAACACTACCGACAACTGCCCTGATGTCACTAACTCTGTGCATCGCGAGCCTACGACACGTGGCTGTGGCCCACTGCTCACCGCTGCCTCCGGCCTACACTACGGTCCAGTAGGTCACAGAGTCTTGAATCGTCAATGCCGGAGTTCATATCAGTGTACCGGCATCATCGCAGACTGCATCCCCTCTCAGCCCCGCTGCCACTAAGTCTGTTCCCCGACATTCATGGACACTCTCTGGTCGTACATTGGTGGCGTTTGAGTCTATGGACTAGGGGGTAGTTTTCATCCTCATGCAGCTGATACCGAATTGGTGGTGGCAACGAGGCAGTCGCTTTCCACTCCTCCATTTGCTGCTTCCGAATAGCTTCTGCCCTCTGCATCATGCCCTGGAAGAACACCTTCCACTGTCCCCTGAAACACTCCGCGACATTCACCTCCGACATCGACGAGGATCCGCTCAGTGTGCGTGGTCCTACCTCATTGGACCGCAAGTCACCGTCCCGCGGCGGTGTGCCTGTGCCTGCCGCTGTGCACCCGGGGCCACTAACTCTGTGCAGCTCAAGTCCGGGACCCTGTCTTAATGAATATTGGATGACCTCTGTGATGGTGGTCTTGGGGTCATCGACGCCATGTGCATGTGGCCCTGCGCTGTCCGCTGCCTCCGGCCTCAACTGCGGACCACCAGGGCTCACACATCAAATCGAGTCCTGACCGGCCCGGACGTCGCATCGCCGCAGGAGGCACACGCCACCATCGCCAGGGCCAACTCCAACTACCATCTGCCAGAGTCGAGATAGTGGTACTGGCAGACTGACGGAGTTGCTCAGACCTGTCGTGGATGCCGTCATCTGCCAGATCCCCTGCTCAGCACTCCAGGTGCCACTGACTCAGTGCACCGCAACCAATGGACCGTTACTGATTGAGTTTTGTGATGTGGAGATGTTGCGTAGCAATGTCACCTCAGGCAGTGTGGGAGACCTGGGACGTTGATGAGGAAGTTGCTGCAGGTCTAACACACCCCACTGCATCTGCATCAGGAATATCCTGATTGGACACAATCCAAGTTATTTTCATCACATGAGAGCGCACAGCTGTAGTGCCCCAACCTCAGTGCACTGCAACTCACGGACACTTCTGTTGGGTGACCTCTGTACTTGCTCCGGCTCCCTCCATGTTGCTCAGCAGTTGACTCTGTTATGCATGTGTTTTCTGTTTCCATTGCACTGGTGTCCACTGTTCAAGTTGTTGCCAGCACTGAGCACACAGACAACTGCTGGAGGTGTTGTTTGTCCCTCTGCAATGTGAAGGGGAGATGCATGTTGACATTGTGTTGGCGTTTATGTTGGCGCATTGTTCTTGTAGACATGCAGACTGTGTGACAATGTACATTGTGGCTGTTTGGGCGGTGCTGGCAATTTGAGGGGGGACAGTGGACATTTGGACTACATGACTGTTGTGAGGTTGTACCCGTACATAAGCATCTCACAGTTCCCTGCTCTGTCAGATGTGATTGGCCTGTTTATGTGCATGGGCGGACCCAGTTGTGTCCCCTGTTCTGCAGTGTCGGTATTGCACTTTGTGCCACATTGTCATGGGATGTGCTGTGTTTGCCATGTGTGTGTGCTGCAGTGTGCCACGGGGATGGGGGACATGACCCCGGGTTATTGTGAGTGTGCAGTGTGCTACACGTCGTTGTGCATGTGTGCCATTGTGCCCATCTCCCCCCGTCCCCCCAGGACCTGTTCGTTACTCACCCTGTTGTTGTTGTGTCAGGTCCTCTCGAGCTGTGTCCATACTCCCACCTCCTTGCACCGTCTCCACACTGATGGCTGGCCTCCATTTCCTCCAGCTCCTGTTGGCAGCGGCTTTGGGCCTGGTTTAGGTTTTCTCGTCATGCCAGCGCCTCTTGGCCTCCTCCATTGGCCTCCTCGGCACTCTGGCTGCATTCAAGGTGGTCTGAATGTGGGTCAGTTGCTGGTAGTGTTCTGTCACATCCGTGACGCTGGTCTTGTTTTCCTATGGACTGCACCCCGTCTTCCTCTCCCTCTTCTCCTTGACCTTCCCCGACCCAGTTGGTCCTTGCTGGTGGTCTGTGGGGCTTGTGGGGTTATCATTGGCCTCTGCGCTGGGTCAGGGTGCATCCATGTTGCTACGCACTTTGTATTGTTTCTGGTGTGTTGTTTTTGTTGCTTCTATGGTGCATTTTCCGGCCAGACGCGTGGGATTTACAGGCCTGCCGCTGGTTTTCGCTGCTTTTTGCATCGCGTTCGGCCTCATCGCAGCTTTTTTGCCGTTCGTGTTTCGCATTTTTGCGGCATGGCGTTCATTTTAACGCGGTCAGTTGACGCGTTATCTGGAGACTATCGCATGGTACCGCCGTGTTGTGAATACTTAGTTAACACGGTGTAAATGTCCCGCGATGGACTGCGATGTTGAGGGTTGCGTTAAGTCACTTTTGCGATGGTTATCACACGTTCTTGAGAATATGCCCCAATGAATATTGATTGCCGTGTTACGGCCAGTGATAAAGCCAGACTGGTCCCTGTGGATCACATCAGTCATATGAGGCAACAAACGGGTCTCTTGCACCCAATTCAGGATTTTATAGCTGACATTCAGCATCAACAGTGGATGATATGCCTCCGTGTCAGACTGGGGCATCCGGGCTTAAGCAGCTGCAAAAAAAAGCACACCTCCTAGTTGCCCGGTACAACTCCATCAGCTTGGGTGCCAATGGACAACACAAGAGTATTGTGATCGGATACCGTCCTGGACAAATACTCCCAATGTTTAACGGACACATATACATCAGGAGTGCACACGATTCTACTATTTTCACTACAAAGGCAAGTTTTGTGAATAGACCCCCTAGTTTGCAGTTATTGCTAGTAATTTTGCACCTGTAAATCCTGCTGCACCCCCTGATTTAAGGGGCTAGAGATATGTAACCTAATACTACACCTAGATGTAGATCTAGAGTCGGTAAAGGTGAATAGCAAAAAGTGTAGACTTACACATAAGTGCAGTCATAAATATACACGAGTAAATAAACATGTGTATATTTAACCTTTTTGAAAAGACCCAATTAAGAAGCAGAGAAACATAGTTCTGACAGAATGGGTTTAATGAAGCAAGATTAAAAAATAAGTGAGTTTTGCTGTTTGCAAAAGCAGTTACTTTTTGTCGAAAATCCAATTTTCTGCCTCGTCACCCTTGATTTTTTGCCTTTGCTGGACCTTATTTTTGTTCACTTGTTTTAGAATTCTGAGCACTTTACCCCTCCTAACTTTTAGTAAAGTGTCCGTGCTCCCCCTTTAAACATTGAATTGGCCTATTCTTGTTATGTTTAACTTGCCTGTAAGTCCCTAATGTGGTGTAAAAAGTGAACCCAGGACCTCAAAGTTAAAATTCACCTGTGGACTGTAGCACTTATGCCCCCCCCCCTGCAATGAAAGCTTGCTTCCATCACCAGGGGGGCATTGAGCAACTTTCAGCACCCCATACTGCCAGGTGTTTCCTGGCAGTGAGGGGCACTGAAAAACAGGTGTATGTCCACCCATCTAAATTAGGTGGGCAGACATATAGCCAATTATCCGACGGCCCTTACTCTGTCAGGTCAGCGGATAAGTTTGACCACGGCAGAGACTACGTCATCAAATTATTATCCACCCGCTTTTAAATCGGGCATGTAGTGTATAGACTTGGCAGGGAGGGAACTCCATCGCCAACTCCGTTGCTTTTGAGACAGAGTTCCCTCTCCACCAAGATCTAAATGAGGCCCTAAACCTGAAGGTAAAATCTTCAACCAGGACAAACCTGGTAGGTGCTATTCCTACTTAAAACTTTTAAATTCAAACCTTCTGTTCCCCTTATTGAATTTTTGGCACGTTGGTGTCATGTTGTTTATTAAATTTCCCAAATACAGTTTGGGATCTTTATAGTTTTGTATTCTAACTTTATTGCTGTTTTGGTACTGCCTAGAAGCATTTCCCTAAGTTATGTCTTTATTCTTTGTGCCATAGCCACCAGGGGGTTGAGCTCAGGTTAATTTAGTGACTTTGAAGGTTCACCCTAACAGGGTGTGATTTTTCCTTGAAGTGGGTAGCCGCCCACCCAAAATTATTATCAATGTCATACCCTTTGCAATCAGAAGACTTGAGAATGAATCCTTCAGTTACAGCACCTTTCTCAATTAGCTTTTTTTAAATTAAATATATTTGAGGGAACTTTACACCATAGTGTGGTTAAAGAATATTTTTGTCAAACTTATTTTTGAGAATGAGATTGCTAAAAATGAGATGACTTTATGGCCCTTCTTTTAACCTTATTAAAAGTTTGCCAATACAAATATAATTAATATAAAATTGTAAAGCAAAATATTTTTATGATAACATTTTTTTAAAACTAAAGGTTTTACACTTAAAGGCGAGGCAATTTTTAACTCTAAATACCAACGTTCGTCTAGTGTTAGCCGTGCTGGCTCCCTTGCGGTCTCCTGAGCACACCCCTCGGCTCTAGCCAATCACGCCGGGCGGGGGAGGAGTCAGAGGCGGGGAACCGGTACTTATGTCCACTGTAGCGCGGGAGCGCAGCGGACGCGCGCAGCTGGCGCGCCGGCGGCGCGCCGAAGGCGCGCCAAAAGCAAGCCCGTCTGCGCCCGTCCGGGCCCTGACGGGCCATGGGGCCCTAATCTATCCTCAAACTGTTACATATACCTCAGAGGAACTTAGGAAACTTCATCAATTGTCGCTCCCACTTAACCCTGCTATCTGCATGCGTCTAAGTCTTTTTGAAATCCTGCAGGCACGCAGATCCTTTCCAGAAATCTCAGAACTTATTTCGTTTACACCTCGGGCATTGAGGACTGCTCAAGTTAAACATACAGAACTTTGCTTATATTATTTAAATACCCGTTCCCTAGTCAAGCATCAGTTGGATGTTTTCTTGCTTTAATATCTGAAAAACCAGACATTTTTTTTGTTACAGAAACATGGTTGAATTCCGATTCTACTCCTGATGTATTGGCCGCACTACCTCACGACTACTATATCCTCCATGTGGATCGACCATTAGGAAAAATGGGTGGTGGAGTAGCCGCGATTATCCATCGAGACCACAAATTCACTGCCATTACCTCCTTAAGTCTCCCCGCAGTGGACAACATGGTCATTAAACTAGAGTCTAGCTCGTCTCCGCTTATTTGTGTCCTGGTTTACAGGCCCCCGAAGTACATGCCCCTGTTCCCTCTTTTGCTAAGTGAACAAATAGCCAATTTGGCAACTAACTATGCTAAAATACTATTATTAGGCGACCTAAATTATTGGTCTAATGACGTACACGGTGGGCCTCATTCTGCTGAACTGACTGATTTATTAACCAACCTCAATTTTACCCAGCACCTTGTCTCAGCCACACACATCAAAGGACACATACTGGATCAAGCCTGGACCACAAACATTATAGCGTCCGTGCCCATGATCGTACCATGTATATGGTCTGATCATCACCTAATAACATTTACGGTAATGATTCCCTCGAGTAGTAAGACCCCCAAGGTCGAGGGTGGCATGATCAGGAAATGGAGTGCCCTCAACAAACAGGAATTTCTGGATACATTGGCTAGCTCATCCCCCGCCTTTGACACTGATGTCGATATCTTGGAAGCAAACATTTCAGCCTGGCTATTAGAGGCCAGTGACATGCATGCTCCGCTCAGGAAACTAAAAGCGCTCGTCGCCTTGACGCACAGAAATGGTTTTCTAAGGTGCTAAGAGATCAAAAATTGGCCCTTCGCCAGAAAGAAAGGAAATGGAGATTAAGCTACTCTCCTGATGAGAAACATCATTACTTGGAAGCTCGGAATGAATATAAAAAAGCGATTATGGCAGCCAAGGCGGCTCACTTCTCCGCTAGAATTTTAAATTCTGATAATAGATCGAAGGAAATATTTTCCATTGTTAATGAATTATCCAATGCAGCGAGAGTCCTACCTAAACCTACACCTACTCAAGAGCTATGTGACTCTCTGAATACCTACTTCGTGAAGAAAATTTCTAACATTAAAGCTAGTATCCCTAAATTCAGCCCCACTGAGACTACCCCTGTCACAAAAAAGAATCCATTCATCTTGGATCACTTTTCAGCCATTAACATCCAGTCCTTTTTGGACCTGCTGTCTAGAGTCAAATCTGGCTCACCCAGGGACTGTTGTCCACCTCATATTTTAAAAGACATTCTTCCTGGCCTGTCGTGTACCATCATGACCTTCTTGAATGAGTCTCTCTCGCAGGGCCGTGTTCCTAAAGCATTTAAGGATGCAATTGTAGTTCCCCTTTTAAAGAAACCGGGAGCAGACCTCCAGACGTTATCAAATTATCGTCCCATCTCTCTACTCCCCTACTTGGCCAAAGTCCTGGAAGCCCATGTAGCAAAGTGTTTGTCTAACTTTATGGAACATTCTGAATATCTAGACCCCCATCAAGCGGGATTCCGTCCCGCTCACTCTACAGAGACAGTGATTCTAGCTGTACTGGACGACTTGCGAGATAAAGCGGATAGAGGTACTCCTCAGGCCCTGGTGCTTTTAGATCTTTCGGCCGCATTTGACACGGTCGATCATGAAATTTTGATGGATCGTGTCAGGCTGGCCGGCATTCAGGGCCCAGCCTTCAGCTGGATTAGCTCCTTTTTAGAAGACCGCACTCAATCGGTTCGCTTGGATTCATTTACTGCTCCCAAGCTATCAACTACTTGCGGGGTCCCACAGGGGTCATCATTATCCCCCCACTTGTTTAATCTATACCTCTCACCCCTGACTCAGTCTCTGAAGGCACGGAAGGTAACTACCTTCAATTATGCCGATGATCTACAGTTAACTTTTACAATAGATAACTCCCCCAATTCAATCCTGGAATTCCAGGCCACTATGCTCCACATTCGCCATTGGATGGACCAGAATCATTTAAAACTTAATCCAGATAAGACTGAATTAGTTCTGACGGGGAGTAGTAAGATCTTCTGGGGCCCACACTATTGGCCGGCGGAACTTGGATGTCCGCCCGAACCCTCTACCTCCGTCAAGAGTCTAGGTGTTATCATAAACAACGACCTGTCGTTGAGATCCCAAGTTGGTGCTGTGGTCTCAACCTGTTTCTTTCAATTACGTAAAATCAGAAAGATCAGTCGCTTGCTCACTCATGCAGCGTTGATACAGGTTGTAATAGCCATGGTTTTATCACACTTAGACTACGCCAACTCTATCTATCTAGGCATGCCACTTTTTTAATCAAGCGGCTTCAGATGGTCCAGAACCAAGCAGCGAGACTGATCCATCAGCAACCAAGATGGCAATCAGCCAGACCCCTTTTAAAAAAACTACACTGGCTCCCTATTTCCCAACTTACGGCCTTTAAAACGGGATGTTTAATCTTTAAGTCTCTCCACAGTCGGAGCCCTAAATTTATTAACTGTCTTTTATCAAGGCATACTCCCTCTCGTAACTTGCGCTCAGCCCACCTTCAGCTACTGACCATCCCCGCCTTCAAGTTAAAACGTCAGGGTGGCTGTAGGTTTGCATCCCTGGCCCCAAGACTGTGGAATTCTTTTCCACTGGAGGTTCGGTCATGTACTGATCTTTTGAGATTCAGAAAAATGCTTAAGACATGGCTGTTCGGGCAGGCTTATGAATAACTATCCCCATCGGTCCCGGCATATTCTAGAGTAGCGCCATGAAACCTTTTGGTGTACGTGCGCTGTATAAATTTTTTATAACATAACATAACATGTCATTATACAGCAGCAGTTATAAGCAGCATTAGTATTGTGCAGTTTTCCTGTGGACCAATTGAACTCCACATGTATTACCAATTACACGCACTCAAAATACCTCAATCGTATGCTTCGTGTAAACAGCATTTCGAGGCGGTGGTGTGTTGGCAATGATCCTAAGACAGCAAAAGACCTCACCCTCCGTTGCACAAAAAACAATTCATGACCTGGTCATTGATCCCTGCAATGAATTTTACCGTGATATTAAATTCTATTGGAACTGCATTTTTAATTAGAATTCAATTAATCATTTTGGCTAAACAAACAATAGGTGGCTTGAACGGCTAACATTTGCTGCAGGTATTAAATTAAATAGTGAAGAGAATCACCCTGTAATTGGAGTTCAATTAGAGTCATAACATAAAAGAGAAAAATAGAAGTGAACGTGAGCCAGCAGGCTGTGATGTAATCTACATAAGGCAAATGAAATGGATGGAAATGTGGTTTTGTATTCGGACTGTGAAAGGAGATTCACCATAAATTGCTAGATCCGACAAGTTTTGCTTTAGACAACAGACTACATTGAAAGTAAAGTTCAATCAATCAGGGAATTGTAAGCGCGCTACTCATCCGTGAGGGTCTCAAGGCGCTGAGGGGAGGGGGGTATGCAGGTCCGTTCAGCCGGAAAGCCAGGTCTTGAGGGTCTTCCTGAAGGTGTTCAGGGAGGGGGCGCGTCTGATGTCTGTAAGTAGCTCGTTCCAGGTTTTGGCTGCAATGTGAGAGAACGATCTTCCGCCTACTCTGGCTCTATGGATGCTCGGGGTTTCAGCTAGTGTGAGGTTGGCAGACCTGAGGTTTCTTTTGGGTATGTGGAAGTTTATTCTGTCGTTGAGGTATTTGGGTCCGTTGTTGTGTAGGCATTTGTAGGCGTGGGTGAGGATTTTGAAGGTGACTCTCTTCTCCACGGGGAGCCAGTGGAGTCTCCGCAGGTGCTGGCTGATGTGTTCGTGCCGGGGATGCCGAGGACAAGTCTGGCCGCGGTGTTCTGTATTGTCTGGAGTTTGCAGAGTAGGGACTTGTTGATACCAGCGTAGAGGGCGTTTCCATAGTCCAGTTTGCTGGTGATGAGTGCGTGGGTGACTGTCTTCCTTAACTCAGGGGGGATCCATTTGAAGGTCTTGTGCAGGATGTGGAGGGTGTTGAAGCAGCTGGAGGTGACAGCGTTGACCTGTCGGTTCATGGTGAGTGATGAGTCGAGTATGATGCCGAGGTTTTTGGCATGGTCTGCGGGGGTAGGTGGGCTTCCGAGGGCAGTCGGCCACCAGGTGTTGTCCCATGCTGAGGGGGTGGTTCTGAGGACGAGGACTTCTGTCTTTTCGGCGTTGAGTTTTAGGCAGCTGTTGGTCATCCAGACTGTGACGTCTTGCATTCCTCTCTGGAAGTTGAGTTTTGTGGTGGTGGGGTCTCTGGTGAGGGAGAGGGCGAGCTGGGTGTCGTCGGCGTAGGATACGATGTTGAGGTCGTGTTGTCGGACGATGGCTGCGAGGGGGGCCATGTAGATGTTGAAGAGGGTCGGGCTCAGTGATGACCCCTGTGGGACTCCGCAGGTGATGTCCGTGGGGGCGGAGAGGAAGGGTGGTAGTCTGATCCGTTGGCTTCTTCCGGTGAGGAACGATCAGATCCAGTCCAGGGCAGTTCCTTGTATGCCGGCGTCGTGTAGTCTGTCGACTAGTGTGCGGTGAGAGACGGTGTTGAAGGCTGCAGACAGGTCAAGGAGGATGAGGGCTGCGGAGTGGCCTTGGTCCAGGAGGGTGCGGATGTCGTCTGTGGCGGCGAGTAGGGCGGTCCCTGTGTTGTGGTTGCTTCGGAATCCAGATTGGGAGGGGTCGAGGATGCCGTTGTCTTCGATGAAACATGTAAGTTCCCTATTGACTGCTTTCTCTGCCACCTTGGCTTCGAAGGGGAGGAGCGAGATAGGCCGGTAGTTCTTGAGGTCGGAGGGGTCGGCCGTGGGTTTTTTGAGCAGGGGCCTGACTTCCGAGCGCTTCCAGTCATCTGGGAAGGTGCCTGTTGTGAAGGTGGTGTTGATGGTCCGCTGTAGTTCGGGTGCAATGGTGTCCGTTGCCCTATGGTAGATGTGTGGGGGGCAGGGGTCGGTGGGGGCCCCCGAGTGAATGTCTTTCATGGTCGCGGCGGTGTCCTCGGTCGAGATTGGCATCCAGTTTGAGATGGCTGGCTGGTGTCTCTGGCGGGCGGGGGGCTGGCTGTGGCGTCTTGTGTGTGGTCAGCGAAGTTGTCGTAGAGTTTCCTCATCTTGAGGTGGAAGTAGGTTCCGAGCTTGTCGCAGAGGTCTTGGGACAGGGTGATGTCTGTGGCTTCCCTGCGTGGTTTGTTGAAATCCTGAATGACACTGAAGAGTTCCTTGGAGTTGGCGGAGTTGGCGAGGATTTTGTTGTGGATGAAGTTCCTTTTGGTTGTTCTGATTTGGTTGTGGTAGTCCGTCATGACATCCTTGTAGATGGAGTAGTTATCGGTTGGCTTGGTGTTCCTCCAGATCTTCTCCAGATGTCTGCAGGTGCGCCTGGTTTTTTGGAGATCGGTGGTGAACCAGGCGGCTTTCCTGGGGCGCTGTTTACTGGGGTTGCGTAGCGGGGCGAGCTCATCCGCGCAGTTGGCGATCCAAGTGTGGAGTCCTGTGGCTGCGATGTTTGCCTCGGATGCCCAGGTGGGGTTGTCTCGGGTGAGGGTGGAGTTCAGTTGTTCGTCGGTAACCTTGCTCCAGTTCCTCCGCGGGGGGGGGGGTGGTTTTGGTGCCTTGGGTTTGTCGACTGTGAAGTGAACGCAGTGGTGGTCGGTCCATAGTGGTTGCATTGTGTGGCTGAAGAGAACGCTGTTGCCTGCAGCGAAGATGGGGTCGAGGGTGTGACCCGCTCTGTGTGTAGGTGTGGTGATGAGTTGGTTGAGTCCGATGTTGGCGAGGTTGTCCCGAAGGGTGGTGGAGTTGGGGTCGCTGGGGTTGTCGAGGTGTTAAAGTTAAAGTATATGAAACACTGCAATGTATGTTGCTTTGTGAATGTGCTTCGGAGGCCAGTCATAAAAATGTGGATCGGGGCCTGTAGAACGTTAATTCAACCCAAGGTGCAAAAAACATAATTACAGTGACAAAATGTTTTAGTGTGACATAAAACTTTTAATATCGATTTTACCTGGGGAAATATGGATATCTGCACAAAGTTACTCCAAAAACACATTTGCTTCTGAGGGCTTCCAGATGAAGTCTTGGGATCATATTACAGGCAGAGCGCAATGTCCATTTTCTCACCACAGTGCACCTTTAAACAGGTGTGCCAAGCGCAAACAGGGTCAGTGCACCCTATTATGATGAATGCACTATCCTCAGGACAGACGCACACGTGCGCTGCTGTCAGTACAGCTCATTCAGTCAAATACAAAGTGGTTGTTTCAAAGCCGCTCCGTTTTTCTTTGTACAGACTGCAACCCATCTGCAATTTAAAGAGGTGATGTCCGGGGCATCCATGGGATCCCCTATCTCCCCTCCAATGGGTTTAGCAAAAAAATAAAAAGGTAGTGCAGTGCATAGCGCTCCCTTCTTTTACCTTTAATTGTGGAGGCATTTCATAAGTGGAGCATGGGCGTTCACCATGCATCCACCCATGGATTTTGATGCAAACCCATGTTTACTAAAGTCTGCAAACCTGGACTTGAACCAAAATGGTGCGTATACCTGAGGCTGACGTAACGATGAGAAATATCTTTATTTCTCCTCGTTACATCTTCTTTGCATTCTGCAGCACGCATACAAAGAGTAATACACCTCAAGAACAGTTTTTGTGCAGAAAGGTATCCCATCCTGCACAAAACCTATTCTGACCACAATGCAGGCGCCCTTGCGCCATGGTGCAAGGATGTCTGCGTTGGCGATAGGCTGCCACTAGTGTGCCAGCAGATGGAGAGAGTAGAAGTGTGCCATGTCTTTGTAAATATGGCGCATTTCTGATCTCTCCCTTCCACACAATGCAGTGCACCAAGTTGCCTTGCTGTGTTGCATTGCGTGAAAAGTTAGTAAATCTGGGCCTTAGTGTCACCTATGGAATGCAGCACTTATTGTGCCATCCACCAGCGAAACAAGGAATGCATGGCTTCAGGGCTACCAATGTAGCTTGAATGCTGCAAGTTAAACCTGCAACTGGACCTGTCAAAATTATCCTTTTAACAGGGAAATCTCCCTTTTAAAAATAATGTCACCCCCTAAGTAGGCCTGGTAGCCCAAAAGTTAGGGTGCATGGTATTTAAAAATTGGACTAATAGAAATTAAATATGTGTATGTCCCTAGAGTGACAACCCCCCAAAAGCAATTTTCATTGGGAAAGGCTCTGGCTGACCTATTAGGAAAACTGGAGTGCAGATTTATCTATTAATGCTGCTGGCTCAGGTTTGGGACAAGCCAGAGAAATTGTGAAACCACTAGTTCAATGGTGTAGTTAGATGTTTAATAACGTTTTTGGAAAGTAACTTTCAGAAAGTTACCTTTTTCCTTCCTGAATCTCTTAGGGGGAGATTTTCAAAACGTTTGCGCTGGTTTAGCAACACAAAAGTGACGCTAACCAGCGCCAATTTTTTTTTTGCTATTTTCTTTCCAGCGCAAAACTTGTTTTGTGCTGGAAAGCACCCTTTAAGTAGTGCAAAGCAGCGCGAAGCACTGCTTTGCATTACTTTGCGCCGAGGGGTGTTACATGGGTGGTACATGGGTGTTCCCATGCAACCACCCATGCCTTTTGACGCAAAACCATATTTACAAATATTTGTAAACATGGTTTTGCGCCAAAAGTTAGCGCCCCTTCAAAGGAGGCGCTAACAGGAGAAATGCTTTAATTTCTACGTGCTTTTCCGACTTTCCATGCGTGCTGCACTGTGCAGCACGTATGCAAAGTGGGAAAAGCTTTGCACTGTGCCTTGCATAGTATTTTGTACAGGAAGGGTACCTTTCCTGTACAAAACCTATGCTACACTCATGCACACACTCTAGCGCTGCAGCGCTAAGGTGTGTGCATGGCGCATGGCAGCTGAAATCAGCGCCGGCGCAAGGGAAAGGGGAGGAGAGAGCCATATCTCTGAAGATATGGCGCTCTCCTGCTCCCTCCCTGTCGCGCAACACGGCGCAGCCTCGCGGGGGGCTGCGCTGCTTTGCGCGACTTTTTTGAAAATCTCCCCCTTAAAGGCTAATTTGCAATAGCCTGCCAGCAGCTGCCCTGTCTGTGCTTAACCTTAATGAGGTGTGAAAACTGCTTCCAGAGCAAGGGCAATAGCTTAGGCCTGGTGACAGGATACGTTGGGGTGGTATGTGACACCTTTCAGCCTGGGAAGAGCAGCTAGGAGGGTGAAGGTTTTTTATTTACTTCTAAGGGGCAAGGTTGATGCCTGTCCATTCACAGTTAAGTATAAGGGGTGATCTGAGGAAGGGGAGTTCTTTGTTCTTTAGGCCCTATGTCCCCAGTTGGGCACTAGCCAAGTAGAAGGTGGAGTTGGTCCTAGAACCACTTTGGTGTAACTGAGGACGGGACTGCCCATTTCCCTAAACACACCCCTGGTGTTAGGTCCCGAGTATAGGTAGGGTTAGTAGGGGCATGCTTCACTTACCTTTTCTCTATCCTTTCTTTTGGGTACTGTGAGAGCGATGGTGCGGTTGCAGTGGTTCCTGTACTATGAGCGGGTATAAATACAATGTACGCCTTGTTTGCCATGCTTGGTTTCAATTCCGGTTCTTGTCACCGTAAGGACTTCACCCGCAGCGTTGCTGAAATGCGCGCTGCCTCCTTCGTTGCTGACTCTGTTCGGGATTTGCTCTTCGGATCTTGGCTTCTGCAGGAACGCATTTAGTATTCCTTGGAGTGCTGGACAGGCGCTTGGCTTAGCTCTTGTGGATCTGCTTATTCCTTTGGAAATCACTGGTGAAGTACGGGACTGTTTGTTGGTTTTTCCTTTTTGCTTGTCTACGGCAATTCAGCATATATTTTGTAACCAGTTCCCTTTGTTGTGGGTTTCTTGGACGTTTTCACGAAGCATACAGGGACCGCATCTGGAAAGAAGGGATCCCTTATTTTTTGCTTTTGTATTTAGCGGGTTTTTGCTGGAGTGGCTTTTTATCCCGCAGTTGAGAAGGGGGGGGGGATTTCGATCCTCTTTGGACTTGGAAAGTATATTCTTATGTTTCTGGAATCACGAGTTCCTCTGCTTACCCCCTTTTGACGAGGTGTTTTCAAGACATGTAAGAAGTAAAATAACACTGCCATAAACCGCTGCTTAATAGAGTTGACTGTTGTTCTCTTCAGTACCTGATGTTTCTCTTTCTCTCTTATCTTCAGCTTCTCAGAGCTGTTGTCCCTGATCAGTGATTCATCGGCCAGTGTGAAGGGGGAGCATCGTACTGAGGGAGGATCCACATCTTGTTTCCTTCCTTTCCCTTGTTTTTTCCCCCCATTTTCTCTCGGTGCCTTCTTTTACTGTTGCTCTGATATATGTACATGGACAGTAGTGATTAAGGCACGGGTAGTGAATGGGACCTACTTCGCTCCTGCAGTGTTGGGTTTATTTGTAAGTGGTGATGGAACAGAAAACCAAGCCCACGAAAGAAACACTGCCTGAGCGAAGATGGACCAGGATAGCTTGAGTCCTATATCCCTTGACAGCGGGGGGGCTGGAGTGGGTCCCTCTATGCAGGAGTACTGGTAGCTCTTTCCACTCTCCAGGCAGAAGTTCAGGAGTTGAGGCAGGAAAATAGTGGCCTGCACCAGGAATTAAACTTCTTTAAAGATAGGGAACACTCCTGGGGAGGGGTCCTGGGGCTACCTCTAAGACACAAGGGCCTGTAGTACAGCCAGCAACCTTCCAGTTTGATCGGACAGCTAGTTCTGGGGCTAGTGGAGGTTCACCTGTTGCTATAACAGTTAATACTCCAGTTCCAGTTCCTTTGGCAGTTCCGGAAAGATTTTCGGGTGATTGCAATAAGTTTGGCATATTCATGAACCAATGCCATTTGCATTTTATGTGCATTCCCAGATGATTCAGCAAAGGTTGCATTTGTTATCTCTTATTTGGCAGGCACAGCAGCCACATGGTCTGTCCCTTTGGTGGACAGCAATGATCCTATTCTTTATAATTTCCCGGCTTTTAAGGAGCAAATGCATCGCTTGTTTGCAAAACATGCGTTTATGCAGGCCAGTGACGCAGAATTGCTCAAACTACGACAAGGGAAACCGGATTTGTTAGTCTACATTTCTTCCTTTAACAGGCTTGTATCTGAAACACATTGGCCTATAGAGAAAAATACATAGTTGTTTTATCAGGGCCTTTGCGAGGAGTTGAAGGATGTAGTGTCTCAAGGGGTGAGTCCTACGGAGGATTGCTTGGAGTTTATTGACTTGGTGGTAAAACTAAACCATTGTTTTCTGAACGGAAAGGGGAGAAAAATCGGTTTCAAGCACCACGTGTTATTGTTGTGAGAGAACAAATTGAAGAAGTAGGATCGAAATCCCTGCCTGAACCTATGCAGATAGGTGGGGTGCGGGGTCCTTTGTCCCGAGAGGAAAAGGAAGGAAGGCGGGTTCACAATTTATGTTTGTATTGTGGGAAGAGTGGACATTATGCCCGCGAATGTCCGGTGACGCCCTCTGGTGTTATTTTGAAGAAGTCAGTGGCTTTTGTGCAACAGAATATAACTTCATTATGTTCTGAAGAAAGTGAGCATGTTAACCCTTATGATATTGCGGGTTCGGTCCAAAGGGTACTGCATCATTTCACTATTACAGTGAATTTGGTCTTTACGAATAGCAGGAGAACTACCATTTCGGTGTTGCTCGATTCCGGTGCCACCAGGAACTTTATGGCTATCCATTTAGCAGAGAAATTGAATGTTCCTTTTGTATTTAAAGAACAACCCGAACCAGTTAGAGCTATTGATGGCTCTGAGTTATCATCTGGGTTGATCATTAAGCAAACCGAGCCTCTCCTGGTGTTATGTGATAATGGACATTCAGAGACCGTTAGTTTCGATCTTATCGATGCCCCCTCTTTTGGGGTAATACTGGGTGTCCCCTGGCTGCAGCTTCATAACCCTAAGATTGACTGGGTGAGATGGACTGTCACATTGGACTCCAAATATTGTCTGCAGCATTGTTAACTGGAGGCTACAGATTGGGAATCGCCCCTGATGTGTGCAGTGGGTGCAGGTGTAGAGAACAGTGGTATCCCTCCCCCTTTTGCTGAGTATGGTGATGTGTTTGACAAGGTTCAGGCCAGTATGTTGCCCCCACATAGAAACTTTGACTGTCATATTGACTTGATTCCCGGGGCTACTTTGGCATGTAGTCGTATTTATGCTCTCTCGGAACCGGAGGAAATACATTTACGGACTTATTTAGATGAGTTGTTGGCAACTGGGTTTATTAGACAATCCTCTTCTCCTGTGTCCTCTCCGATTTTCTTTATACCGAAGAAAGAAGGAAATCTCCGTGCCTGTATTGACTATAGGGCTCTCAATAAGGTAACGATTAAAAACAAATATCCGCTCCCTTTGATTCCGGTACTATTGGACCAAGTGCGGCATGCAACAGTTTTTACTAAACTTGATTTGCGGGGTGCTTATCATCTCATTCGTGTCCGTGAGGGGGACGAATGGAAGACCACATTTCGTACTAAGTTTGGTTTATTTGAGTATTGTGTTATGCCCTTCGGTTTGTGTAACGCCCCTGCTGCGTTTCAGTTTTTTATTAATGAAGTGTTACAGGAGTATCTGGATATAAGCGTGATCATTTATATCGATGATATATTGATCTTTTCTAAAAATACTGAGGAACATGCGTTACACGTCAAACAGGTGTTACAAAAACTACGTGACAACCGCCTATTTGTGAAATTGGACAAATGCAAATTTCAAGTGTCTTCGTTGAGTTTCTGGGGTTTCTCATTTCCTCTGAGGGTATCAAGATGGACCCTAAAAAGACAGAGGCAATTACAACTTGCCCAGTTACTACTTGTGTAAAAGACATACAGGTGCTCTTAGGCTTTGCCAATTTTTATAGGTGTTTTATTTCTCATTTTTCAGATATTATAACACCTATGACTAGTTTGTTGAAAAAAGGGGTGTCTTATGTGTGATCTCCTGCAGCTCAGAGAGCTTTGGAAACATTGGTGGAAAAATTCACCTCTGCCCCTGTCCTCAAACATACTGATCCTGCCCTTCCTTTTTTTGTTGAGGCTGATGCTTCTCAATACGCCGTGGGGGGGGTCTTGTCACAACGGGATGTGGAGTCGGGACATATGCATCCCATTGCTTTCTTTTCTAAGAAGTTGTTACCAGCTGAGCAGAACTACACCGTGGCCGAAAGAGAGCTGTTGGCAATAAAGATGTCCTTTCAGGAATGGAGACATCATCCATGGGGAGCCACACATACCATCACGATATATACGGACCATAAAAATCTGGAATTTTCCGATCTGCACGGGCTTTAACTCCCAGGCAGGGTATTGCCTGGGAGATGGGTATTGTTTTTTAATGAATATGATTTTACAATTACGTACTGGCCTGCAGTTCAACAAGTAAAATCTGATGACCGCTCACGTATACATGTGGCCCCCTTGGATGATGTATCCATTGTTGAAGATCGACCCATGATTTCAGGAGAAAAGATCGTAGGGTGTACTTCTATAGATGAATTTCTTGCTATAGTCCAGGAAAAGTTGAGAACCATTGATATGACGCCGTGGTTGCGTAATCCCTTGTTTCAGCTGAGGAATGGATTGTTGTATCGTGGAGAACAGATTTTTATACCACCTGAGTTAAGGAATCAGGTTCTTACCTGGTGCCATTCTTCATCATTAGTTGGACATCCTGGGATGACAAAGACAAAGGAGTTTTGTCTTCGTTGGTTCTGGTGGGATATGTTAGGACATGACATACAGGTGTTTGTGGCTTCATGTCCAGTTTGTGCAGTCAGCAAAGCTTCACATACTCCTTCTGTAGTGTTGTTACATCCACTGCCAGTACTCCCTTCTCCATGGCATACCATTGGCATGGATTTTGTTACTGATCTTCCCCTGGATGCAGGGTACACTACAATATTGGTGGTTGTAGATCTGTTTTCCAAATCAGCTCATTTTTTACCATTGCCTAAAGTGCCTACAGCTAGAGAATTGGTTGATACCTTTATCTCACAAGTAGTACGATTACATGGGATTCCCACTGCTATTGTATCAGATCACGATACATAGTTTATCTCCCATTTTTGGAGGGAATTGTGCTCCGCATTAAAGATGGAGCTCCGGTTGTCCTCTGCTTATCATCCACAAACAGATGGACAAACGGAGCGTACCAACCAGACGATGGAACAATAGTTGCGTTGTTTGTTGTCTTCTTTAACCAGTAGTTGGGTAACAGCGCTCCCCATAGCCGAGTTTGCATATAATAACAGCATGCACTCGGCCTTGGGTATGACTCCTTTCTTTTGTTCCATGGGCTTTCATCCTAAGGCTATTCTGATACAACCCTCAGGTCATGTTCCGGCTGTTGACACTCTGAGCCATGTTTTGGTAGAAATATGGAGAAAGGCACAGGAACATCTAACGGTGGCTAAAGAAAGCATGAAGAGACAGGCCGATAAACATCGCTGTCCGGCCCCATCTTATGCTCCAGGCGAAATGGTGTGGTTGTCTGCTAAGAATTTGAGATTGGGTGGTCCCAGAAAGTTGCAACCACGTTATGTTGGTCCCTTTAAGATAGTGCGGGTGGTGAATCCGGTTACCATGAAACTAGATTTGCCTGATGACTATGAGATTCACCCTGTTTTTCATACATCCCTTTTGAAACCCTATACTGTCACCTCTCAGCCCTTGCCTCCCCCTCCACCTGTTATGATTGATGAGCATGAAGAGTTTGAGGTGAATGCCATTTTGGATTCCCAGAGACGGCGGGGTAGACTGTTTTATTTGGTGGATTGGAAAGGTTATACCCCTGAGGATCGTACCTGGGAACCCGCCGGTTTTGTGCATGCCCCCCGATTGGTACGTTTGTTTCATGCACGGCATCCATCCAAGCCCCGTCCTGTGGGGGGTCGTTTGGGAGGGGGTACTGTTAGGTCCCAAGTATAGGTAGGGTTAGTAGGGGCATGTTTCACTTACCTTTTCTCTATCCTTTCTTTTGGGTACTGTGAGAGCGATGGCGTGGTTGCAGTGGTTCCCGTACTGTGAGCGGGTATAAATACAATGTACGCCTTCTTTGCCATGCTTGGTTTCAATTCCGGTTCTTGTCACCGGAATGACTTTGCCCGCAGCGTTGCTGGAATGCGCGCTGCCTCCTTCGTTACTAACTCTGTTCTGGATTTGCTCTTCGGATCTTGGCTTCTGCAGGAACGCGTTTAGTATTCCTTGGAGTGCTGACAGGCGCTTGGCTTAGCTCTTGTGGATCTGCTTATTCCTTTGGAAATCGCTGGCGAGGTACGGGACTGTTTGTTTGTTTTTCCTTTTTGCTTGTCTACGGCAATTCAGCATATATTTTTAACCAGTTCCCTTTGTTGTGGGTTTCTTGGACGTATTCATGAAGCGTACAGGGACCGCATCGGGAAAGAAGGAATCCCTTATTTTTTGCTTTTGTATTTAGCGGGTTTTGCTGGAGTGGCTTTTTATCCCGCAGTTGAGAAGGGGGGGGGATTTCAATGCTCTTTGGACTTGGGAAGTATATTCTTATGTTTCTGGAATCACGGGTTCCTCTGCTTACCCCCTTTTGACAAGGTGTTTTCAAGATATGGTAAGAAGTAAAACAACATTGCCATAAACCGCTGCTTAATAGAGTTGACTGTTGTTGTTCTCTTCAGTACCTGATGTTTCTCTTTCTCTCTATTCTTCAGCTTCTCAGAGCTGTTGTCCCTGATCAGTGATTCATCGGCCAGTGTGAAGGGGGAGCATCGTACTGAGGGTCCACATCTTGTTTCCTTCCTTTCCCTTGTTTTTCCCCCCCATTTTCTCTCGGTGCCTTCTTTTACTGTTGCTCTGAAATATGTACATGGACAGTAGTGATTAAGGCACGGGTAATGAATGGGACGTACTTTGCTCCTGCAGTGTTGGGTTTATTTGTAAGTGGTGACGGAACACCTGGCTGGCCCACAGGCCCCATCCATGAGCTGAATGCCTGCGCCATCTTGGATTTTCCTTATAATAGTGTACTTTGTGATAGTTTGCAGTAAAACAAACAGGATGTGCTGTAAAAGCAGATAGGGTTGCCCCTGGGGACTTTTTCTTCTGTTAGTTATGGAGGGTCCAGGAGTCCCCCCACCCACTAACTACTGAACTGTACAAAAGTTTTCCTCAGCACCAGATCCTCAGAACTTTTTCTGGACATGCAAAAGAACAGAATAAGTCTAAACCTACTGCCTGAAACATGAGGAGACCTAAAGGGCTTGACCTTTTCCCAGTTGTACTCAGGACAAAATAGTGGACCCTAAGGGTCCTTTGGCTGATCTCCTATGTGGCTACAGGGATACAACAATCTGCAAGAGGTCTTTTTCCTGAATCTACTCAGCTGATCAATAGCAAATGGACCTGGATTGGTATCTGATGATGGTCTCTGCTAGAGTGAGACCTAGCCCCCAAGTGCTGTCTTTGTAGTCCTGGAAACCTTAGAAGTGACCAAAAGGAGTTGCTCTAGAAACTCTAAAAAGTTGGTAAATGTTTGGACATCCAAGACCTTAGGAGCGTCAGTGGGATCTCATGGCAAGGGTGTCCGATTTTGGTACAACTTTGTCAGACATAACTTCAGGCTTACCCATAAAACATTTATGGCTAGATGTACAAAGAATAGTAATAGCGATTACCAAATAGTGTTTTTTTTGCAAATCGCTATTTGGTAATCACTATCACTAATGTACAAAGGGGTTATTTAGCCCCTATTCATAAAATATCGATTTGTGGTGGTCTGGACATAGACCTACCTCATGAATATTAATTAGGTAGGTTGCAATTTGTGACCCACTATGATTCGCTGGCATCACAGGGATGGTGACCTGCTGGGGTCAGCAGACCACCATGTCTTTGATTGTTTTTAAACAAAGCATTTTCTTTTAAAACAGCCCATTTTCCGTAAAGGAAAACAGTCTGCATTTAAAAAGAAAAAGTGAAATGTTTGAGTTTCGTTTTTTCTACCATTTTCAAAGGGGAAGGTTTCCCTTAGGGACCCCTTCCCATTTGCGAATGGGTTACCATCTCCTTTGAGTTGGCGGTAAAGAGTGAATGTGTCGCGACCGCATTTCGGTTGCTAAACATTCATACATACCAATGTGAATCGGCATTTGGAAGGGACACCCTAAACTCGCCCATTCCAAATGGTGATTTGCAAACCTAAATTGCAATTCAATAACAGGGTATCCAATCGCAATTTGGGTAGGTACATCAGAAAAGGATTTTTTACATCAGCAAACTGCCCGATTTGGCAAATCGTGCTGTTTGTGAATGCAAAAATGATTCGTACATCTAGCCCTTAGTATGAAGTTAGAAATGTTAACCGGGCAAAGGCGTGGAAAGTATCTGCCCAACAGGAGGACTTCATCGGCCACAAAATTTTAATTTCTGCCATTCTGAGTTTTTTTTTGCCAAAACCAACTTACTTCAGTGGGACCTCATCCAGTGGTTATCCAGCTTTGAGAGGACTTTGGTAGAAATAGCCAACAACCTTGCCCCACCGAAGGATTTCAACTTCCATTTCAGAGACTTAATCAGAGGGTAAATTATTTGACTGGGACAAACCCCCTTAGTGTATTCAACCTGTGCTCCATCGTGGGAAGCCTGAAATTGTGTCTAGGTCCTGGTCAACCACAAATAGTGACTACTGATTGGTGCTTTACTTGTTCTTAGCATTTTGTGCCTTACATTTATTTTAAAATCCCTATCTATGGTGTCCCTTTCTGGATTTTTGCTGTTTTAGTGACTTTTATTTATTACATTGTCGCGCGTTTCCTGCATGGCCTTTGCAGCTTTCCCTATGTTAGCCTAACTGTGCACGTAGTAGGCCTTATTTTTCCTTTGCACATGTTACTATATAAACACGCTTGCTATTGTGCTACATTATCCTTTCACACTGAACCTGCATATGTTTTCGCGTTCTGTTCCTTTCCTGGGATTTAGTCTGAACACGACCGACAAGGTCAAACAACAATGTCCCTTGGTATTCTTTCTGGCCAGGTACTAGGACCTAGACATAACACAAGAATGCAGCTGTTGTTTATGTGCACACATGTATTGTCATATAGATGGGCACAGAAGCCAAAAGCAGACACATTGAACAAGAGTTCTGGGACAAGAGCACTGCGTCTGCTGAGATGTAGAATGTCCATCTGTGTATGCTAAGGTACGGGGTCTGCCAGTAATCCCAGAGGTCTTTGATATATAATCATTTAGCTTCATTAGCAAGGGAGGGGGGTTTAGGTTACTCTGTCCTCTACAATGACAGGACTTTTTATAGTTTATGGATTATTAACCATGCTAACAGTATTTTTAGTATGCATTTGTTTTCTTATTGCGGCATGTATACTGCATTTCCGAGCACAATAGTTTAAATAAATACTCTACACTTCCTTCATGTTTCCTGGTTATCTTATTGTGGACAAGTATGAGGAGAGAGCAATAGAGTGTGTCCTGTTACCGTGATCCCTGAAATAATCGAGAGTGTTGTGTTCTGGGGTGCCAATTCAATCATTTCTCTGGTAAGGTTAGAGGGCAAGTGAGGCACTATAGCTAGTCGAACTCGAACTCATAGATACTGAGGTTGTATGATGACTCAGTTCCTACACACTGATGTTCTATGGTTCCAAACATAGTTCTGTTCCAGAGCAGGATCCCTGCAACAACATCTTTTCTATTTTAGAAATTGGAGTGGGGTTTTTTGTATGATGTGCTTTTTTAACTCTCTTAGTACTTCTATATGATTTACACATTTCCCCTAAATTAAGTCTGTCTGCTTTGTTCCATAAGTTGACCATAGGTTTACAATTACTGGAACCTTTTCCTGGACCTAAGTCTTTTTGGACTTATTTTTATTGGTAGTGGACGACCATCCAGGGCAAACACAACAACCACTCACTCCCAGTCAATAGATCTGGGTTGAATCCATCATTATTTTGCTCACTATGCCACCTCAGGCAGTTCAGGGTGGGCTGTTCCCAGGAGGATCAGGGTCATACCTGATTTGCATATGGCTGGGTCCAAACTAGGGTGACATAGGGAGCAAAAGAACAATGGATTAAACCCAGATCTCTTGACTGTGGGTGGGTGGTTGAAAAGTTTCAGCACTCCGTCCACCATCTTGTTGTGTTTGCTTTGTTCGCCCTAAGTAGCCAAGGGTATGCCCAGATGTGTGTCCCTTGCTTGCTGTGCCACTGGATTCAAGCTAGCCTGGCTGATGAGGGGAGATACTCCGAAACTGGTCCCAGGATGCCTGTTTCTGGTCCAGGGAGGAGCTAGCCTGGCAGTTCGGGCTGGACTATACCCATGAGGAGCAGGGTCAAGACTGTTTTGCATATGACTGGGTCTAAACTGTGGTGGCATAGTAAGCAAAAGAACTATGGTTTTAACCCATGTCTCTTGACGGGGGGTGAGTATTTGAAAAGTGTCAGCACTTCGTCCATCATCTTGTTGTGTTTGCTATGTTCGCCCTAAGTGGCGAAGGGTATGCCTGGACGTGTGTCCCTTGCTTGCTGTGCCACTGGATTCAAGTTAGCCTTGCTGATGATGGGTGATAACCCAAAACTGGTCCCAGGATGCTTGTGTCTGGTCCAGAGAGGACCTGGCCTGGCAGTTTGGGCTGGACTATTCCCATGAGGAGCAGGGTCAAGTCCGATTAGCATATTATTGGGTCTAAACTGGGGAGGCAGAGTAAGCAAAAGAACTATGGTTGAAACCCACATCTCTTGACTGGGGGTGAGTGGTTGAAAAGTATCAGCACTTCGTCCATCATCTTGTTGTGTTTGCTATGTTCACCCTAAGGGGATTATTTACAATTGATGGTGGTTCACAATTAACTGGAAACGTCTAATGTACAATGGAATTATTAGGAACAAGAGAAGAAGGCTTAATATTCCTTCAGAGCCAAGAATGATTTTGATCGATTAGAATACTGTTTCCTTCTGCTTGCACTCAGGCAGTTTGGACTCAGACTGTCCTTATTGACCAGGAATCTACCATTTTATATTAATGACAAAGCAGTAAATGGGATGAGGACTTCTCTTTCTCTTTTTGTCTGGGCCATGGTTCCTTTATCTCCTAGCGACCACATACATGTAGAGATCTACCGTCTTGATTCTGAGTCTTTTCCCCATAAGATAGCTTATCTCCTCAGATATTTCTCTTTTAGCAGTTAAGGAGAGCACTGTGATTTATGGTACTCTCTGAAGATCAATTTTGAGAACGTACCTCTTCTGATCAACACCGATCAGTAACAGCTCACTGTCTCATTGAATGATAGCATAGAACATGAAAATCAAGGCAAATCACCTTGTGGTTAGTCTGATGGTAATTTGCCATGTTTTCATGCCCCACAGTATAAGTCAACTTTGTGTGTGTGAGAGACAGACAGAGAGGAAGAGAGTGTTGTGGACCATGTAAGAAATTGGAGTCTGATTTGAGGGGGCGAGAACCTACCTCAAATATTAGTCACAATTATTGTCAGGATGAACCACAAAACTCGCTACATAAACCTATGATTATCCCTCTGGTAGTTTGGCACAAAGTAGACAGGCTTAACTTAAGGCATATGTAAAGTATTTATGTACTACTCAAACAATAATGATGTGAAAACAAGACACAAGACAAATCACAAACCAATTTGTCAAAGTTAAAAGTTAAGGCAGACCGCGATGGAGTGCAGATCGGAGAACAGGTTTGTCCCTCCATCTTCTGACTTAGAAATTTTTCTGGAGAAAAGTGGTTGCAGACTAGTCATCAGCACGGCAAGCTGTAAGCTGGATCTGAAGTGGTGGCTCAACAATGGCAGGTTGCTGAAGAGTGGGGTCCAGGCGCGGTCGTCAATGAAGGCGGGCAAAGTCCAAGTGGGTGAAGCCCGAAGTCTGTGCCCAGGAAGACCTGGACGTTGACAGATTGCTGCTCAGTGTCAGTTCCGATGAAGCCCCATATTTTTGGACTTATAAACTTTTCTGGAAGTCAGATCTCTTTCAGCAGGTCAAACCTGCAAGCTGAGGCTGGTTGACGATTCAACGTCGACTTTTACAGCTTCGGCAGTGATCCTGGTCTCCCTTGGTTCTCCAGGCAGAAATTTCACAAAATTATTCTAAGTCCCACTTCATGCGGTTTGAGGACAAGAGGAGTACATTCTAATACCAACCAAGTGCCCAGGATGTGGGGGGCACCACCTGGGAATTAGACTCATTCCAACATAGGCCAGCAGAAGGGTCCAGTGCAGGTCTAGTTGGAACTGGTCAGCTGGCTGTTGAAGCTAAAAGGACTTCTGCAAGATTGTTGTGTTCCTGTAGCTCTAATAGGAGGTCAACCAACTGAACCTTGGAGTCACTTCTGAGGCCCTGGGTTCAAGGCTAGCAGGTTCACTCTTCCTTCATGTCCTTCAAACAGCAGGACAATCCTTCTTCTGATTCTTCACATGTGCAGGAGTGTTCTGAGGATGATGTCACATATTTGCCCAGTGCCAACCTGTGGGTTGATGAATCTCCTTGCCACTCCCTAACCAATAGGGTGGAAGTTCCCAGGGGTGACCCTACCCATTTCTGTAGCACCTCCTGTGTATTTTACTGTAACCTATACAGCAGTGCCCCTCTCTATTCAAATCCAGCGTGGCAGACCTTTCTTCCCCTGGTCAAAGATCTCTCTTGCCTACCTAAAAGTGTGGCTATGATAATGTTCAAACCCTATCTTGACAGTGGACACTGCCAGAAAGGCCGCTCTTGGCTTAGGCAGAAAAAGTGTCATTTTCAAAACAGTAATATAAAATCTGACTTGACCATTAAGTTGGATTTTAAATTACTATTAAATAAGTCCTTGAACCATTTTTCTAGTGCTTTCCAAACTGAAATGAACTATAAGTTGTTGTAGTGTAACCTGTAACATCTCATAAAATGAGGAATATAGGCAAAAATGTAATTGACGAGAATAGTTTATTAACACCCAAGCCAGCTCTGAGTCTCAGTCCCAACCACCACCCAAACCCTTGAAGACAACATTCTACCTACATAATGGAATCTCGCTATCATTCCCCATCACGAGTTGCCCACAGAAGAAGATACCACATAACCCAATCTTTTCCTATAAAGAGACAGCCTTGCCACAGTGAAAAAAGGATTCAGGTTTTTTCTCACTGCCAGGGTATATAAAACATTAAATATGTATGCCCTAATTTTTAAATACCATGCATCCTGCCATTTAAAGCACATCTTAGTGGTGACAAATAAACATTAGAAATGAAGGAGTAGGCCTTGCAAAAAGGTTTGTTTTGACAGGTCGAAATGCCAGTTTAAAACTACACACCCAGGCTTCATTGGCATGGCCAAAGACATGTTTTACAGTGCTTCTTTAAAGGGTGGCAGGATGAGTGCTGCAGCCCACTAGTAGCATTTAATTTAAAAGCCCTGTAATAAGTCATTTAAATGTTGCAATCAGGTATATGCCAATTTGGCCACATTTGAAATGGAGAGCACAAGGACTTTGTGACTGGTTAGCAAGAGAAAAGTGTGTAGTCATGTGGCTAACACAAATGGGTTCAACAAAAGAAGACAAAAATCTGGGGAAAGCACGCAAATATGGCCATTACCAACAGGCCAACAAGCTGATTAGCATTAGGGAGGTGGGACTCATGCACGTTGTTAAATAGATGGAGGAAATATGGACAGTATTAGCTTTCTGAAAGAGCTATAAATACTAACACCCCCATAATGCCCCTAAGCTTACACAGAACCAGTTGGACTTTTGAATGCTTGGACCACATGGATAATTTTATACCACTGTAACATTAATGAAGTTCTGTAGTTGGCGCACTATTCCTGAGTACAGTCTTTAGGTGTGAAACATTAAAATGCATATTTATCATGTACACTGGATACCAAACCGATTACCTAAATAATCATACATGGATCGATCTTCCAGAAGGCATCAAAGAAATAACTGTGAAGGATTTGCTGGCAATGAAAAACTGGAGCTGATGGGTCTAGTACCTCAGTACTGGAGAGTACAATGAGGCACTACTGGAACGGGGATAAAGTGTTGGGATCAGCTGTTCTGAAGTCCGAAGAGCTGTAGCCTAACAAGATTTTCCCTCTCACTCTTATGATGTCTCAAAGGCAAGCAGAGATATCTAGACTGGGTATGGCTTATATTCTGAATCACATTCAAGAAGTGGAATCACATTCAAGAGTTGGATGCATAATAAGCAGTAGCGGCTGGTGTTGTGGAAGAGTTGCGGGCGGTGGAGATGGAGCAGGAGTCGGGGGAGACAACAGTTTAAAAAAAGAAATAAAAGAAAAAAAACGTACCTGCAGCCAGCAGCGTCGTGCTCTTCTGCTCCTCTCCTCTGCAGTCATAGACTTCCAGACTCCACTGCGGCCAATCCTGATGCTGCTCTCATGCATGAGAGCAGCATCAGGATTGGCCTGAGCACATGGAATTTGCGCTCCCAGTGAGACTGGGAGCCTGTGCCTGCTGTCTCCAAACCAGCAACGCAGCTTGGGTTGGAGACAACTTTAGTGCGCATGACGGTTTGTCCTGTCTCAGATGGCTGGCCAAACCGTCATGCGCACTGATCACAGTGCTCTACAACTCCTCCAGCAGCCTGTCATCCTCCTGGCCCCGCCCCCAAAGACTCGGCAGGAAAGGAAAAATAAAATGATAAATTAATTCCGTTCTTGCCGTTATGAGGCAGCTGACAGGGGAGGCAGCGCTCCTCCACCATAGCGGAGGAGCCGCCGCTGAGAATAAGTCTCACAGGCTAGCAGAGAGTTCTAGACCAGATGTGGTTTTCAAAATATGATACATCCGAGGTCTGCATAGATATATGTGAAAGAATATTATCTTCTTGTTCTTTAAATAAAACATACAAATTCAGCTCTCCTTTTTTTTAATACAAAATGTTGCTAATTTTAGACTTTGCTCTTTGGGGCTTTTTTCAAAACGTAGTTCTTAATCACTCTATTACCATGAACAAAGTTTTCCTCATCACGTTCAAATTTTCCAAATTCCCATACACACACATCAGCACCATCCATATACTAGATACTTACAAGTAAAGTAAATGTATTAATCAGGTTTAGGCCAATTTTACCTTGTTGCGGGAAGAGAGCACAAACACTTTGCCACTGGTTAGTAGGAAAAGAGTTCTAAAGGCAAACGAAGTTAGCAAAGGAAGGCAAAAATCTGGGGTGACCTTGCAAAAAGGGCCAGGTCCACCACGCTCTAAAAAAGGAGGCGGTGCATCTCTAATTGTGAATAGCAGAATGTGCAAATGCCAATAAACAGTAGCCAGTTCAGTGAGTGAAATTGTGTGGAATATCAGGGAAATTATTTGAAATTATGTGTAAATTACTCAAAATCAAGAGGGTATCTCGAGTGAAAATTGAATGCAAGGCTATACCTCGTTTTCAAAAGTCAACCTAGATAACAGCAAAGGTATTTGTTCATAGAGAAAATGTTTTTGTGACACATTTTATGCTTGTACCTGTCTCATGTGAGATATTTTCTACCCGAACCAGTTCTCTACAGCAAAAAGTGTGCAAAGTTCCTCTCTGTTCTAATTTCCAACATTTTGTGTATTTTGCATAATGCTAAATTATGTCATTACAGGAAATTATGCAAGTCCACTTGACAATTTTGCACAGGTCTAACCCCGACCTGATCTAAACTTTTTTTTAGAGCCCCAAAACGTAGTTCTTTGTTTGAGGATGACTTTCTAGCAGGTTCAGCCCAATATCTTTAGTGGTGGGTGACATCAATTTGTGGGCCAACTCTAATGACTTGCTATTCTTTGTTATCCATCTGAAGCCTCTTGGCCTTAAACATGAGTGCATTCTCCTACACAAGACAAATGTGATACTGCTGGCACACTTTTGACTTCTGAAAGCCTGTCTCCAGGAAACCTCGTAAAGACTTGGTACCAGGGGCAGACCATGTGATTATTTCTGGCTTGATAGGGCTCAAAGGGGCTACGCTTAACCAGCCAGGCTGCTTTAAAAAGATCAGAAAATGTAAAAGGCAATTCTCACTCCTTTGGCTATACAGCAGCTGTTGTTGGACCAGTTCGACCAACACTCCCAATCACTAATTGAGGAATGGGTGGAAATGTACAACGCCTGTTTGAAGGAAGTGTGTGATTCTCTAGCCCATCTCAGGGAGTCTCTTGTCCATTAGAATGTTGGTATGATGAGGCACTATGCCTAATCCAAGCACAGTTACACTGTGCCACCACAAAATAGCAAAAATCAAAACCTGTGGTAGACAAGGAAAAAGTAAAGTTTGTGAGAAAATATTATTGAAGCAGTATGGAAGCTGCAAAAGTTGTCTATTTTAATGCCCGAGTGAAAACATCAGGAAACAGCACTAGTGAGCTTTTTGAGATTCTTAGGGAATTTTCGGCTCCTGAGTCTTTTGAAACTCAAAAAGATGCTCACTCTACATCACAAATTGAGGCTTTCTTTGTGGAGAAAATTAGCTTGATTCATGAAGGCATCAGTCCCTCAAAGGGGATCTTCTACCTTCTTTATCTTTCCAATGCCTCCCTCCTTTTCACCTATTGGAGTAACTTCAGCTATTATTGAAGCGATAAATATCACACAAAGCTTGGGCGAACCCTGTCCATCAAACCAAGAACTGCCCACCCCTAATTGTAGCTTCAGTTATCACTGAGATTATTAATAGGCAACTCACTGAAGGTTATGTTCCAAACTGTTTGAAATAATCATGGGTGATTCTTCTTCTAAAAAAGCCATTGTTGGATCATGTGGATTCGGGTAGCTGCAGGCCAAATGCTGGACCCACTTCCTTGCAAAAATCTTGAAGAAAGCAGTGACCACTCAACTAACTTTGCAGCTGTAGCAGCATGGTCTATTGGGGATGCTCCAGTCAGAACTAGCAGAAGCAGAGAGGTAGCTGAATTACTGATAGGAGAAAAGATACCCAGGACAGCAGATGAGGTTGCACTTTTAATGCTCCTCTATTCTCTGCTGCCTTTGATACCCTCTATCATGAAAACCTTTTCTATCAACTCCAACAGATGGCTGGAATCACGCCGGCATCCCTCAAATGGCGTTAGGCCTTCTTTGTAGATAGAACTTTCCTGGTTTTGAGGAATGAAGAGTGTGTACCTACTGTCTTGTCTTCTTGCAGTGTCCCACAGGGTTCTTTTGTCCACTTGTATAATTTAGAATGCATATGGACCCTTTAAATAATTTGTTACATCTGCGTGTAGGACAGGGTTTCATAATATATTGATGGGATTCCCACAGGATATCGTTAGGCTGAAATATCAAGGATCAAAAATCTGTGAAGTTGGTGTTGTATGGATAAGCATAGGTCTATTACATTTAACTCCGTGCATACATGTATATACGTAGATGTGGTTTTGAAAATGGTAAATCTATTCTTACCTAAATGCACTTACTTTCTCGATATTTTGGCCTTCAATATATTTGGCATGATATTTTGGCTTCATATTTATTTGTCTTCCATAATCTGTCCTAAAACCTTTGCTGCTAGTATTACAGCTAGTATTAAATGAATGAATGTATGGATTTGTAAAGTGCACAGCTACTACTAGAGTGTCCCGCACTAGGCATAGGGCTGAGCGGGAGAATGACCAGTTTAATCCTTGAACAGGTGTGTTTTCAGTTGTTTGGGGGAGGACTTTTTATTGGGGATGCGTCTAAGGTCCAAGGGGAGTTTGTTCCAGTATTTGACTGCAAAAACTGAGCATGTAGAGCTGCCCAATTTCTTACTTTTGGTGAAAGGGATAGTCAATAGGAGGGCAGACTGTAATCTCAGAGTTTTTTAGGGTGGTGGGGGGTCAGATTATCATGTAGGTATTTAGGGCCTGTTCTGTAAAAGGCTGTGTGTCCCACTGTCATGCCATTAAATATGACTTTCCTTCACTGGGAGCCAGTGCAGTTGGCGACAATACTGAGCTATCGAGTCATGTTTAGGAAGGTTAAACAGCAGGCGGAGGGCCAAGTTTTGTACCTTTTGAAGTTTCTGCATATGGCAATCTTAGATACCTAGATATAAAACGTTCACGGAATAAAGTCTAGATAGAAGAGCTTTTACCACCATTTTTTGGGCTTCCCAAGGCAAGAGTTTAAGAAATGTCTTTAGCATCCTGAGAATCCAACATGCGTTTTTTACCACCACTGAGACCTGGGTCTTGAGGGATAAATTAGTATCCATAAGAACACCCAGTTTCCTGACCACTTCCATTGGAGGAGGAGGTGCTGTACAGTTGACAGGCCACGCCCCAGTTCAGCTGGGTAAAGTGTTGTTGCCAAACAGCAGGAATTACCTCTCAGCCATCTCATCAATGCTGTTATGCAGGCTGCAAAATGTGCTTTTGTCTCAGGATCCATGTTGCTGTAAGTCAGCAAAGTTTGTGTGTCGTACGCATATGAGACGGCATGGATGTCAATAGTATCAATGAGATATGCCAGTGGCATCATATATATATAAAAATGTGTGGGACTCTTGGCTGTTACCTAAGGCATACCAAACTTGAGTTTCTTTGCTAAGGTAATAGGGTTTAAGCCAAACTGCCTGTACCCTATCCTCTATAAAGGATCTTAACCATGCCCAGGCCTTCCTTTCCAACCCAATGAGGGTGAGGCGGTGAAGCAATAAGATCAATGCAGCATTATGACCGGCTTCAAGTGTGAATTTGATGGAGTCAGTAATGTCCATCAAAGTGGACTCCATGCTGTGGAGGGCCCCAAGCCTGACTCTGAGGGGTGCAAGAGATTATTAGTATGCCGGATTTGCGTAAGTTGAGAGCTAACACATTTTTCGATAAGCTTAAAAGCCCCTGGGAGCGGAGCGATAGGTCTGAAGTTTGATAGGATATTAGGATCTGAATTGTTTTTAACTAACTAACTTACCAAGGAACACCACAATAACTTCTTGCAAAAACCTGCAATTACTATATTACAACATTGGTTAAATTACTCCTGTCACTTGTCAGAAAATAACAGAGTTGCTGTGGCACGAGCAATTATTGAGGCAAGACTGATTTATTCCTGCTCTTTATTTATTGGAACATCTCAGAAGGTCTTCCTAACCCAAGGAAATACAAACTTTCACTTTAAGGGAGATTGGAGATAAAAAAGAGAAATGTGTAAGTCTAGGCACCTGGGCACCAAGCTTGCCACTTGTCAATGGCTCCAGTTCCGGCTTGTTCCAGCCTGATCCAGTGACACCACCGCTACCCAGGTTTTCCCGACTGGGTTTTCCCACTCACGATTATTCCTGCCAATAGAAGCCTTGCCCACCCCAGGACCTACTTATTGCAGGCCACACTGTGACTGCACACTGGTGCACCAAAGGCATGCTAAAGGCAAGCCTGCCTGCACCTGTCCGTGCCTGGACCATGCCAGCACTATGACCCCTGTCCCCCACCCCCTGCAGATACATCATCACCGAGCTCTACACCCTTAACCCTGGACGCTGCAACAAACATTACCACTGCACCGACCCACGATCCACAGTAGGACCTTTCACCAGCACCCGCTGTCACTTCACCTGCCACAGCACGAACATCAGCCCACTGACCAGCCTCACCCCGAACACACCACAGACATCACCTGAACAAAAACACCAACTTGCAAGTGCCCATCTCAACACATGTTTACTATTCAAACATGGCAACACAAACAAGCACTCCTGGGTCTGAATGGAAACGGCGAAGTGCGGGGGAGTCCCTTTTTAAAGGACAGTTTCCCTCACCCACCCGTGGCATAATCGGGAACCTCCTTGCACTGCAAACCTAGTTGCATTGCGGGCTACAACCCCATCACTGAGAGGGAGGAGCTCAGGGATGTTTTTTCAAGGTAGTTGTGAGGTATTCTAAAACCTTCCGATGAGCTGGGCGTGGAGGGAGAATGTGAGGATAGTGAGTGTGAAGTTAAAACTAACTCCCTGGTATGCTAAAGACAAACTTTAATGGGACATCTAGGGGTCAGGACTAAGAAGGTGTGGGCTACGGCAGGAAGATTCAACATGTCATGGTCTCTAGATGGTCGACATGTTTCAGCCTAAATGCCCTTCGCGGAGGTGACGTGGCTTTCTTCAGGACCAAGTGATGTGTGAAAAAATGTGTAAAAGTGAATTGTGCCACAATACCAAATCTGGTAGGTGGGACAAAAAGAAGATACAGCCAGCAAGTGGGTTATTGAACCAGTTATAAGGATTTGCTGGTCAGCGTCGTCCCTAAAAGAGACAAGTGTTTAAAACAGAAAGTTTTTACACATTCCACATGCACTCCTTAATTCACGTGCCACATATATATATTCTTAGTGTAAAATGTGGCTACATAAAAAATTTCATGGTGCTTACCTGTATTGTCGGGGGGGGCTAATGGCAGCTCATCCTCGGCACACGCACTCGAGGTGGCTTCCAAACCCTAGATTAGGAAGGGGGCAAAAAGGGTTGACTGTGGTGTACAGTCATACATATACATACAAAACAGTTGACTATATGCTTAAGGGTAGGGAGCAAATGACTGTTCAGTGCTCTTACTGCAAAACAAATCAACAGGCAACAGTACAAAAATACACTTAAAATGTCCTAACGGACAATGTGTTGATACCTTAATATAGGAAGGTAATACAGAATGTTTGAAGCCAATGGAAAGGCCAATGTTGTGGCAGTCCTGATGGATAATGGACACAAAATGAGTACACTAGAAAAGATTACACACACACATAACCTGGGAGATGCTGTCTGGCAATGAACAGATAGCCTAATGCGAAGCCCATGTGGGTATACTTGTTCACAGTGTCCCCATGCCTTTAGCCCATGTGGTATCAGAACTAGCCTGGACTAGAATTGGGGCGGATCAACCAATGGAAAAACTGCAAAACTGTCCACATCCAATTATGAACAAGGGTCCAAGTGCCCTATGGACGTGTTGATGGGATTAGCCAAAGGCCACTGACTTTGTCAATCAACACAACAACCCCACTACCACTACAGACATTTGACGAATGAATGGAGCCAGATCCACCTACAGGACACGGCCTCCATCATGAACTCGGTCCACTGAGGGGTCCAGCCAACCCATGCCCTCACCACATCTTCAACCTAGGTGATGCCAGAATCAGCCACATATCCACCAACTTTTTCAACACCTCAACTGCTATGGCCACCTTCCCCGAGGACTGGAAACATGCAGAATTCAAAACCCTACTAAAGAAACCATCTGCACACCCCAGCAAACTCAACAACTACTGACTGATCTCCCTGCTCCCGGCCAAAGTATTGGAAAAAGCCATCAACTAAAAACTCTTCTCACATCTGGAATGGAACCTCTGGAATGGTTTTGGGAGAGGATGTAGCCGGATGGCTAGGGCGGTCAACCTAAAATCTGGGGAACCGGGTTCGAGTCTCTGCAACGATGCTCAACATCCTGTGATTCTGGGCAAATTACGTAATCTCCCCGTGCCTACCAAAAAAAAAACCCGAATGTGTCCTTATGTAACACAACTAGTGCTCATGTAAAGCGCTCTGATACCCGATACCTTTGGGTCAAGTTTGCGCTATATAAAACTCTGAAAAATAAAAATAAAAAAAATCTCCAAATCTGGATTCTGCTACAACGACAGCACTGAGACAGACCTCCTCCCTGCTACCAACGACATCCAATCCCTCTTGACCGAGGAGACACTGCAGCTCTGACCCCCCAAGACCTCTTGACAGCCTTCAATATGGTCTCCCACCACACACTCATCAAAAGGCTGCACAACATAGGCATCCAAGGAGCCACTCTTATATGGATCTCTTTTTTCCTCACTGGAAGAATGCAAAAAGACTGCCTTCCACCTTCATGTCCGAACCTAAGAAAATCATCTGTGGAGTACTGCAAGGATTCTCACTCAGACTCAGCCTCTTCAACACCTCTGGGAAGAAACCCCAAAACCCATGGACTCAGCATGATATCTTAAGCTGATAACACACGACTCATCCTCTCCCTCTCCTAAGACACCGACAACACCAAAACCAACTTCCACAACTGCATGACAGACATCGCCAACTGGATGAAGGACAACTGCCTGAAGTTCAACTCGGACAAGACAGAGGTCCTGATTTTCGGAAACAAAGGCTCCCCATGGGATGCATCATGGTGGCCCTCAGAACTCAGATGTACTCCTACCCCCAATGACCATTCTAGGAACCAGGCATCATTCTGGACAACAAACTGAACATGACAACTCAGGTCAACTCCATCTCCTCCTCCTGCTTCTTCATCCTCTGCATGCTTCATAAGATTTTCAAATCGCTACCCTGAAGTTCAAGACGCACCATCACCCTGGCCCTCATGTCCAGCCACCTGGACTACGGCTAGGGGTGGGTGGTAATGTCCACACCATCGGCAAAGTTCATGGAGATTTGCCACTCCATGCTCCACTTGAACCACGGAGTTTCACAAAAGTTCCACCCACTGCCACATGGAGTTTACTGGCACCACCCCTAATATTGACAACATGATGACTTAAGAAAGAAAAATAGCACGAAGAAAGCACAAATGCATCGCATTGTCTTATTTGTTTCAAAAGTTTCTCTTGTCTCAGGGTTCAGCCCCCTCTCTCCCTCTGCTTTGCCATGGTTGCTGTGGGGGCATGGGATAGTATGTCCTGGACCCGGCTCCCTTGGGCCTCGATCTTACACTTATCATTGCACTCTATACAGATCTGTGCCGCATGTGCACAAACTGCACTGGGCTCTCCTTGTGGGAGGTGTCGGTGGGAGGGGCTTTGCTTTCTGCTAGTGAAGGTGCTTTGTTGTAACCTGATATTTGGAAGTTGGTAACCATTGTCACACATACACACAGAGAGGCGCACAAGTTTGAGGCCCCCTGCATAGGTGCGACATACGCTCCCTGCTTGTAGATCACCTTCCTGCGTGAAGCAGAAAAAATCCTCAAGTTAACCTACAAGGCATCTGCCTGCATTCCTACATCCCATACCACCCACCTTCCATTGCAACAGCTGCGTTGAAAGAGAACCTAATAATAATAGGCCAGGCTCGCAGAGATTGTGGAATTCGGCAACTCCATGTTTTGCAGAGAACTCAGTGTTACCAATAAACTCCGTACTCCGCAATTGAGTGGAGACATTTTTTGTGGCCACGCTTGAAACGTTGTACCATGTGTGCCGGAGCAACTCGCTGGGTGCTCGCGAGTGCCCATGATATTTCATAGCTGTTCGGGAGTGCCATGAGATTTGCTAGCCGCCCGCAAGAGACTTCCTGCTGATGTTTTGTGACGTACGCGATAGTGAATGCACACAATCTACTGCAGCTGCAACCTGGGGAAGATTCTCTCCTCGAGAAGCAACTAAATCTCCTGGAATAAGGATTTGGAGTAAAGAAACTCCTCAAATGGACTGTTCAAGTTGTTTTTTGTATGAGGAGTCCATTTTTTAAACTTTCTTTTCCAACAGGAAAGAAGTACCCCAGAGTCTCCAACTTCCTTGTCTTGTCCATCAGGCTTCTCCCAGTGCTTTGTCCATCTCCTGGTCACCTTTCAATTGGATTTGGAGCTGGAAGGATCACTCTTTGTGTCTGCTGCATATACCATTGGATTTAAGTACTTTGTATTTGAGATTTCACAAGTAAGTTTTACATTTATTGTGGTAGGGGTGGCCTGCAGTTTCAGTGGCAGCCTAGTTATTTTTTTGCATGTAATTGTTCTTGATTTGTAAAGGTAAAATGTAGCACAGTTTAGTACATTTTCTCATTTAAAAAAAAATTAAACTTGCAACATTCTTTTAAATCATTATGTGGCCTAGTCTGTCAAGGGGCCTTCCAGCTAGTAGGCCCTGTACTAGTCATGGGTGCATGAAACAACTGTTTCTGTGGTGTCTGTTGAATTGAAACATCATTTAGGCCATGGATGGCGTTGGATTAAAATGCAAAATGTGTTTTTTGTGGTATTCCATGTTTTTTTTCTCCTGCAAACAGTGTATAGGGTAGGGTAATGCCTTTGGATGATGTGTGTTGTTGTAAAAAATTTTAGCCCTATTAATTTGTTGCGTTAGCATGCCTCTTTTGTCTGACAAGTGCGTGAGTGTGTTTGCCATAGGCCACCATTTGTATTTGTTCCCTATACCATGTGGCCAGGGGCCATTTTGTATAGTCATTATCCATAGGCCTGCATGTGTTCTTTGTTTTCTAGGCCTCCTACTTGTTGTTGTGACTATGTGGCTGGTGTCCATTTTGTGTAGTCAGCCAGTGTGCTTTTGCCATAGGCCTCCATGTGTTCTTTGTTGTGGTCATGCATCCTTGCTTGTTGTTTGACATGTGGTCAGTGGCTATTTTGTGTAGGCAGTCAGTGTGCTTTTGCCATAGGCCTGCATGTGTTCATTCTCCCCCATGCCTTGTTGCTTGTTGTGACCATATGGCTGGCAGCAATTTTGTGTAGCCAGCCATTGTGCTTTTGCCATAGGCCTGCATATCTTCTCTTTGTTCCCAATGCCTTCTTGCTAAGTGTTGTTGTTGTTAAGCATGTGGCATTTTGTGCGTCCAGCCAGTGTGCCCCTTTGACATAGGCTTGCATGGATAGGTGAGATAGCAGTTTAATAAATTATATGCTTGAGGATTTATTATTAAAGAATATATATTTCTTTTATTTTACTTTTTTTTAAAAATACTTCCCCATTTTAAACGGTCCCATCTGTATGATGTTGTTGTTGCTCTTTCTTATCCTTCCTGAGTGTACACCATGAAAGTTTATGTTGGTGTGGTTTTAGAAATGGATACACTGTATTGTTAAATATTTATAATACTTAACTAACCAGTGACTACACTAAATGATATTGATTGTTTGTGCTCCTAATTGAACTGCAACAATGCCATGTTTCACTGATGTTCTTCTTGCTTGTTTGATTTTAGGTACACAAGAGACAACATCACCTACAATACTGCCAAACAGAAGGCCTATGCATGATGTAGTGTGTGACAAGCGATCACACAACACGGACATCTCTTCAGCTTGAGAAGCTAAGTGCCACTGCCTACTGACAGCTTCAAGATGGCCTTAAAGAGAGGTGCTGCCAAGAAAGTGGCCAGTGGGGAGGAGAAGAAGAAGTTGATTTTCATCACTGGCATGCCGGCCAAGACCTTTTTCAGCAAACTTGTGCCTGCCACACCGACATTCAGGGAACAAGCTGGGAGCAGCACCCTGGCATCAGCACACCCACCTCAACCTAGGCCCAAGCCCATGTCTGTCAAAGAGGCAGCCATTATAATCACTGCAACTCCGTCGGGCAGTGACATTGAAATGGACTTATCTCTTTGGCAAAGTAGCACCCAATCATTGCAGGAAACTCAGATAGGTGGACAGCAACAGCCACAGCCAACAATAGTAGTTCCTCCCGAAGTAAGAGCAGTTCAGGAGATTAAGCTTCATGATGAGGAAGTAGAAGAACCAACTCTTTTAGAAGATCCATTGTCTTTCAGATCGCCAGCAAGAAAAAGGAGGGTTAGTCCACCATCTTCTTCTCCAAGTCCCCCTTCTGATGAGCAAGACTCTACTTGGATCCTGCCTCAGTCAAAGAGGGAGACACACCAGGGGAGGCTAGGGAAAAAGGAAGGTTCCTGAAAGCCTTAGAGTTATGGATGTGATGTAGAATAGGAGGATGACGATGAGCCAGTCATCATTGGTGTTAGCCCAGCCCCATTGGAGACTGAAGTTATCCCAGCTCAACCTTCTCTGAGGGATGTGGCACAGATACCACCACCGCCAGCTACCATATTTGCAAGGCCCCCAGCAGCGACCTACATTCAAAACCACCTCAGTAGAAGTAGGCACTGCAGAGCGGCAAACATCAAAACACCCACCTATCGCCAATTCATCTGACATTGGCAGTGGCACCAGCATCAGAATGTAGACCTCCCCAGTATGGGACTTCTTTATGGTTAGCAAGAAGGAGCCAAATATTGCCATATGCTCCATTTGTGAAGCTAGTGTTAGTCGGGATAAGCTTTGCACAAACTACGGTACTGGAGGCCAAACAACCCATTTGAGAAAACACCACACAATCCAGTGGGAAGTGCACCTTAGTGGCCCAAAAACTGCAAGTGGTGTTGATGAAGGGGGTGAAAGGCTGAGCAGAGAATCCGATCCAATCACAGTGGAAGGTGAAGAAGAGGAACAAATTTTCATTACGCAAATCATCCCTGTCCCCAGCAGTGCAGTAGTATCGCCCACATCAACAACTTCACAATGGGACAAGACTTAGGTCGAGACACCAAGGCAAGAGCATACAGTGACGGCCCCGCTGAGATAAACCTTGAACCTGCTCTCAAGAAGTCACCTGCATCAGTGGCACCAGAAAAGAAAGAAATTCAGGCTACTATTCCGGGCATGTTTAGGCAGGAGGGGCAGTACGAACGCAACCACCCAATGGCACGTTTGTACAACGCAAAGCTGACTAAAATGTCAGCGCTGGACCTCCTCCCATTTTCTTTTGTGGAAGGGGTGGGATTTCTAGAATTTGTGGCAGTCATCTGCCTGAAATGGATTGTTCCCAGCCGATCCTATTTTGCCAGAGTTGCTGTTCCAGTGCTACATAACAATGCACTGGAATTTCTTGGACAAGCTTTTCAGCAGAGTGCTGTTCACACTAACCACCTGACGACAGACCTTTGGACCAGTTGCCAAGCCATTGATTACATGTGCATCACTGCACACTGGATCTCTTTGTGGGGGTTAGAGATGATATCTTCAGGTGTTGACAATGCTGAGATTTTTAATGGCGCTCGGAAGCATGCAACAGTAGCCATGTTCACTATGGAGAAATCCCATATCGCTGTAAACATCTTAGAAGACTTTAACAACAAGGTCTTTGAATGGCTGTGACCAAGAGGGCTTAACATTGGATTTGTTGCCACAGACAATGACAGTAATATAGCTAAGGCCATGGCAGATGGTGGCTGTTTCATTCTTTTAATGCCCGAAAGCAGCTGAGGGTCATTCAGCTTGATAATAGAATGCCGGTAGAAGCACTCATACAGGAGGTGCCAACACGTTGAAACTTAACTTATTACATGATGCAATGTCTGTTTATGCAGTACAGACCTATCAATGAATATATCATGCAAAGAGGAGATGCAACTGTGAAAGGCATGAGCATTGAGATGGACCAATGGGACCTAGTTGAATCCCTGACAGAGATGGTGCTTCCTTTTGAGGTTTTCACATGGGAAGTCAGCAAGGAGGACAGTACCATGGGCAAAGGTATCCCATTGTTGCATATGCTAAAGGAACAGCTAACGGAGGTGTCTGAAATGTATGCAGGTGTGGACAAAAAAAGATGTGCATGAGTTGGTGGAGAGCTTAATCCTTCGTTTATCTGTTAATGCAAGGGTGCAAAGAGACATTGTATCATCCAAACAATATATCCGTGCCACAATTCTTGACCCACGGTTCAAACCATTACTGGCCACTTTCCTTCCTTTCTCAGACAGGGTTGAGTAAAACAACAAAATGTGGATTGCTGAGCAAGCCAGTGGCCTATGGAAAAAAACAGCTGGGAATTAGAGGCCCACTCCTCCAGGGCAAATGATCTGCAGTGCAGACTTTAACTTCAGAGTCTGAGGGCAGTGCTGTTGGCTCACAGCAGCCAAATCCAACAACAAGAACACCAGCAACGAAAGGAGCAGGAGCAGCAGCACCAAAATCTGCATATGATTGGTTTCTACTGGCAGAGCTTAAGTCCAGTGCAGAGGCGAAGGCAAACGAGGTTGAGCAAGGTGAAGCACCAATGACTATTGAGAGGATGGTCCAGGCCTATCTGGATGATGCAACAGAGGTCTACCTTGATCAAAACCCAATGGTGTATTGTATGGGAAGAGGCGCCAATGGCAAGTGCTCAGCAGGCTGAGAATAAACACTCTGGCTTGCTTTGTCTTCAGTGTGTCTGCTGAGCATGTGTTCAGTGCAGCGAGTGCAGTTGTCACAGTGAGAATGACAAGTCTCTCACCCCAAAACGTGGGGAGATTAACCATGATCAAAATGAATTAGCACTTTCTACCACTTAAGTACACCATACCTGAAGTACGACAGGAGGAGGATGAGGGTTAATGGTCAGACTCAGCTCATGGTAGTAGTGGGTTAGCTGACCTACTTCTGGGCAAACCAACTGAGTTTGAGGATGAACTGTACTTCCCTAATTACTAGGCCTGGGCCACCAACCATAGATTTTTGTCTCTATCGCCAAACTGCTTTGCTTTGACAACAAAAAAAAGAGAAAAAAAGATGTAGCATGGGGAACATTATTTTATTTTGTTCATTTGTGTCTGACTGACTAATGCAGCCCCACCATTTTAGACACATTTTATTTCCGGTTTGGAGTTACACCAGTGTGCAGTGAAGAAGCCTCCCCTCCCCATTTCCCTCAAGGACATTGAAGATACAAATTACCTCCATCCCATGCCTATATATCCTTTCTTTATTCCTCTAGCTGGACTGCCCCACATTATTTGATTTACAAGACTGTCCAATGTGTGTTTCATGAAACAATGGATCTGCAATGTACCTCTATCACCGCACTTGAATTAGAGCAGGTAAATGGCATGCATGCACCAAAGGTTGATATAGATTATGAGCGATATTTGTTTGTGAGTGTGCTGACATGATTCATGTGGTGGGAGGCAGTGAGACTGGGTGTTTGTTTAACTATAACTATTAAGCTTGATTGTGTTTTTGATGATTTACAATGTTGGTGTCCTAACGACGGGCAATCATTTGTTTCCTGAAGGTGATTTTTTTCTTCCCCTTTGACAGCACGGTTTGTTTGCCGGGTCCACCTTGCTTTATTTTTGCTTCGCACTCCTCAAAGACCCGACCAGTCCCTTTAGCTAACAAACACAAATCTAGTCCACACAAAAAATTACTCAATGTTTCTCTTGTTGTTCATCAACAGCATTGCACTACAGGTCGATCTGTTGTATTTGAGTCGGGACTCAGTTGGTATAGAGGTGGACACGTTATTTGGAGTCAGGAGGATGATGGATGGACTCAGGGAGTGACTACTTCAACAACTGGCACAAGAAAAAAGAAGTTATCAGCTTCACTGTAACCAATAGATTTGGTGATGACTCTAAAGAGGACTACCTAACTCGGTGGAGTGCTGGTGAACGAGGTGCATTGATTTTACTTGATTTTGACAATGCAATGTTGCTGAGTGTGTGTGCTGACTGGCTTAAATTTAAAACTATGTGGTCTTTGGGTGGGAGGCCTGTTGTAGGTAAATAGAGACAGACATGTGGTGATTATAACATTATGCACATGCTGTTGGGCTACTTATTATTATTATGATGATCATCATGACAGTTGCGAGTTTGATAAGCCCGATACATGCGGCCACTTGTGTGTGATTGTTGGTTGTTGCAATTGCTCTCACCTAATTGATCCCACATCAGTCATAAAATGAATGATTGCAAAAAGAACAATTCTTCTCTCTTGTACTGCCTCTGAGTCTTCATGGTGCACTCCTTATGAAGTTTACCTTCTGTCCTTCTCCTTGATTCTACAATATAATTTTAGTTTTATAATCTGCAGTCCTTTTCTTCTCCTGCACAAAAAGGGAAAATCAACATAACACTCACGCTCACCTTACTAGACTGCATCAGCCAGGCACCCAATATTGACAGACAATCCAAGAAGAATGCAGATGCACCTCCCAATTTGACAATACAGTATCTTTTTTCTTTTAATAATCATTTTTAAACCTGTGTGCGTTGTTCTCTTCACTCCTACATAATTTGTAATGTATTTGCTATTTTTCAAACCTAGGTCGCAGAACAGTTAGATATATAATAATGTAACTTGGGTCTCTTTGGGGCTGACATACTTTTTAATTCGCATTGCAGTTAAGTTACCTGAAAGCATTCCTTTGTTTCCTTTTCCTCCCACAACAGATTGATGGTTGGCTTCTCATTGCCCAGATGAATATTGTCTTTGTGTAGTGTTTGTCTTTTTCAAGCTTTTCCTCAAATCCACTCTCCCATCCATTGGTCAAACCCCTAACCCTCTTCCCCCATGCTGTGTGAGTTATTGAGGTGGGACTTAATAATTAACATCATTATTTATTCACACATGTGGTGGGCGGATGTGGGTGAAAATAACACCAACTTAGTGCATGATCTTCAGTTCTACTCCTATAACTGAAAAAATAGTCCACACTGGCTCTATTTACCCACCCACTTATAAAGTGATTGATATTTTAGATATAGTAAAACATCATTTGTCAGCATCATCATTCAGGCATTGTGTGTTGTGTTACGTAAACAATTAACCAATAACCATGTCCACTCCAGACTTTAAGTTCTATTCACAAATCAGGATTCAATTGTCACTTTTGTTTAATCAAAATACTAGCTCACCACTGCTCTGAATAATTTAGTATTATTTGTTATTCACTATCAGGTATTCTTTGTTGTGAAGTAGTCTGGTCTTAAGTGTTTGTAAAGCTATGATATAATAATATAAAACCAACTAACTCAGTTTTTATTTCAATTTAGTTGCCTGAGATGAATAATCCTTCTGATTAAAAACCTACCGTTGGAGTTCACCTAGGTGGGATGGGACCTGACTTCTGATTCTTTCACTGTTGTTAGTGCACTAGCCTGCTACTACTACCACCACATGGCACCTTGGGAAACCCTGCAGCCCTCGCTTATTCTCTTTGGTAAGAGAAATATGGTTTGTTGTTCTACTAAGTTGTTGTAGGCAAGGCAATGGCAACCCCCCCTTAGTGGTCAATATAGCTGCAAACTGCAGAGACTATTAGAGTAGTAGGACAAGAGTACCACATAGGCATAGCACATACATAATTGTAGTTATACACTATCAGCATATGTTAAGAATAGGTTGCGCTAAAAGGCAGCAGTGAAAGGTAAAACACCCCCAAAAATCTAGATTTGAGGCATAAATAATGAAATTTAAATATTTATTATTCAACCCAAACAATAAAAAGCCCGCCCCTTCCACCCACCTCCAACAACTGGCCCAACCCTGTCCCAAACAAATGAAAACTTCCCGTCCCCAACCATTGTTCAACAAAAATCAAAATGTCCATTGTCCATGAAAAAAAGGTAGCTCACTCCCAAGTCCAAACTTAATTAACCCTGAATCCAACTCCCATATCCCCACCCTCTCCACCCACAACAACAAACAAGTCACACCCACGAAAACAAAACTTAAAAAAGGGGCAGAGGGCACTAGGCACGGTGGGCCAGACTCAGGAGTTCACTGAGGTGTCTCTTCTTTTGTCTCTGCCAGGCTTCCATCTGTGCCAGCCTTGAAAGTGCGGTCTGAGAGGTGGGCAGCAGTGTGTGATTCCTGGTGGGCAGCTGCCAGCAGACTGCAGTGCCGATGTGCATGGGAAGAAGCTGAAGGTGCTGGTGCTGAGGCCTGGCTGGGGCCCTGGGCAGCTGCTTCCTCCTACAGGGCCATCAGCCGCTGATACTCAGCCCGTATCGCCTCCAACTTCTGCTGCCGCAGCCGGGCTGCTACATCCTGGTGAGATGTACGATGGTGACCATGAGTAGCTAGAAAGAAAAAGACTCCATGAGTTCCCTCCACAGCTAACTATGGCAACGCTCTACGCAGGGATTGCAGCTCACCTCCTCCTCTGAATAAAGATCATACAGAATTTTACATCCAGATAACCATGTCCACTCCAGACTTTAAGTTCTATTCACAAATCAGGATTCAATTGTCACTTTTGTTTAATCAAAATACTAGCTCACCACTGCTCTGAATAATTTAGTATTATTTGTTATTCACTATCAGGTATTCTTTGTTGTGAAGTAGTCTGGTCTTAAGTGTTTGTAAAGCTATGATATAATAATATATAACCAACTAACTCAGTTTTTATTTCAATTTAGTTGCCTGAGATGAATAATCCTTCTGATTAAAAACCTACAGTTGGAGTTCACCTAGGTGGGATGGGACCTGACTTCTGATTCTTTCACTGTTGTTAGTGGACTAGCCTGCTACTACTACCACCACATGGCACCTTGGGAAACCCTGCAGCCCTCGCTTATTCTCTTTGGTAAGAGAAATATGGTTTGTTGTTCTACTAAGTTGTTGTAGGCAAGGCAATGGCAACCCCCCCTTAGTGGTCAATATAGCTGCAGACTGCAGAGACTATTAGAGTAGTAGGACAAGAGTACCACATAGGCATAGCACATACATAATTGTAGTTATACACTATCAGCATATGTTAAGAATAGGTTGCGCTAAAAGGCAGCACTGAAAGGTAAAACACCCCCAAAAATCTAGATTTGAGGCATAAATAATGAAACTTAAATATTTATTATTCAACCCAAACAATAAAAAGCCCGCCCCTTCCACCCACCTCCAACAACTGGCCCAACCCTGTCCCAAACAAATGAAAACTTCCCGTCCCCAACCATTGTTCAACAAAAATCAAAATGTCCATTGTCCATGAAAAAAAGGTAGCCCACTCCCAAGTCCAAACTTAATTAACCCTGAATCCAACTCCCATATCCCCACCCTCTCCACCCACAACAACAAACAAGTCACACCCACGAAAACAAAACTTAAAAAAGGGGCAGAGGGCACTAGGCACGGTGGGCCAGGCTCAGGAGTTCACTGAGGTGTTTCTTCTTTTGTCTCTGCCAGGCTTCCATCTGTGCCAGCCTTGAAAGTGCGGTCTGAGAGGTGGGCAGCAGTGTGTGATTCCTGGTGGGCAGCTGCCAGCAGACTGCAGTGCCGATGTGCATGGGAAGAAGCTGAAGGTGCTGGTGCTGAGGCCTGGCTGGGGCCCTGGGCAGCTGCTTCCTCCTACAGGGCCATCAGCCGCTGGTACTCAGCCCGTATCGCCTCCAACTTCTGCTGCCGCAGCCGGGCTGCTACATCCTGGTGAGATGGACGATGGTGACCATGAGTAGCTAGAAAGAAAAAAGACTCCATGAGTTCCCTCCACAGCTAACTATGGCAACGCTCTACGCAGGGATTGCAGCTCACCTTCTCCTCTGACTAAAGATCATACAGAATTTTACATCCAGACTCATCCTGGATCTCCCTAGACAAACACACATCACCCCTACCTCAGGGAACACCGCTGGTTCCCTGTACAGAAAAGATGCCAGTTCAAGCTCCTGACCCATGTATACAAGGCCCTACACAATTGAGGACCCGCCTACTTGAACCACCACCTGAACTTCCAAAAGTCCACCAGGCACTTTTGCTCTGCTTCCCTTTCTCTAACCCTCATCTCCCCCCGCATCTGACGTAGGAGATGTGGAGGTCGCTCCTTCTACCTAGCAGCAAAGACATGGACTGAGTTACCCATCATCTACGGACCTCCCCATCTCATTTCAGAGTTCCAAAAGCCCCTGGTGACCTGGCTATTCAGCTATTTAACTGAACACTGCCAGCTCCTGCATACCCTCATGGTTGACAAGACCCCCGGCCCAGCGGAGGGCTGGGCCGGGTGCCTGGTGACTCACTTCCGCTTAAGGCAGCAGTCTAGTTGCTAGTTTCAGCGCGCCTACAAAAACTCCATGCCAGCGAGGACGCGCAACAATAGCGGACAGTGGCAGGGTCTGCTAGCGCGGTGAACGTTATCTTACAACTACGGTAATCAGACATCTGTCTTAGCATAGTTTTTAATCTGATGCAATTTAAAGTACTTGAGCACGAGGTACCAACTTGAGTTTTTTAATTCATGTCGCATTGTAGAGCAATCACTTTTGTGCCGGTGTACCCCGACCTCTCTGCCCTGTTCCGCCGTGGCTGAAGTGCCGTTTGAGTGGAGGGCTGGGCCGGGTGCCTGGTGACTAACTTCCGCTTAAGGCAGCGGTCTAGTTGCTAGTTTCAGCGCGCCTTCAAAAACTCCATGCCAGCGATGACGCGCAGCGGACGCGCGCAGCAGGCGCGCCAAAGGCAAGCCCGTCTGTGCCCGTCCACAGATGGCCGGGGCCAGAACCCCTGTGCATTTTATATCGGACCATCATTTGACCTACTCTAGTAGCCAACTTAGAAAGCTAGAGCCCCGGATACTAGCACCATGCAGACACGCGCTAGCTGTAGAACAGAGGACGGAACGATGCACGCACTGCTCGTTTCAGATAAAGGCGCCTAATGGACCCCTCATAGGACAAACGGGTTGTAGGCTTAATTTTTTAATCATCAACTGTAGGTCCTTAAACAAGCATAAAATTGAAATACACGATTGTATCGTGGACAAAGAACTGGATGCCCTGTTTCTTACAGAAACTTGGCTGCATGAATCCTCCGCCCCCGATATTCTACAGGCACTCCCACCTGATTACGGGATCCTTAGATTGGACCGCGTTAATAAGAGGGGAGGAGGCATAGCAATAATTCATAAATTGTCATTAGGTTGCGCGATGCATGCGGTAGAGATAGAACACTGCGAAGCAGCCTCTTTTTCGATAAAGGCTGACGACAAGCAGACGGTTAATGGCTTCTTGATTTACCGACCACCAGGGGCAGTCTCAGGTTTCAGCGAGAGCCTTGTGGAACAAATGGTCCAACCAGCGATGCAGTACAACAACCTAACTATCTTAGGAGACCTAAACCTACATTTTGACAAGCAAATGTGTGGGGAAGCACAAGCCCTATGTCAGGAGCTTGCCGGGCTCCAATTAGAACTAAAATCGACGCATGCAACACACCAACTAGGGCACTTATTAGACCCCATTTTTTCCAATTGCTTAGGAATGGCAGTTGAACCTCCAATGGCGGTCCCTTGGTCCGAACACTACCTCGTGGTGTTTTCCATCCCCCTACCTAGGCCATCCCCTAAGTGAGTTTACTATCCAACAACACACATAGAAAATGGTCTAAATTCAACAAGCTCAGCTTTACACAGGCTGTACAGTCAAATCATCCAGCCCTAGGCAAAGACGTTAATGAGGCGAGTCAAGTAGTCGACAGATGGATCACAGAGGCACTTAATGTAGCTGCCCCATGGACCTCTGGCACCCCGCGAAGACGCACTAAGACCGCGCCATGGTTTAATGAGACATTACGGAGGGCTAGAAAATCCTGCAAATGCTTAGAGCGCAAATGGAGGCGTGGCTTCCTAGATTCAGATAAAGAGACATACAAGCTCAATCTAAAGCATTATCACTCACTCATAAAGAAGACACGGGCTGCCTTCTATACAGAGAGGATTGAGCAAGCAGATAATTCCTCTAGGGAACTTTTCAGCATTCTCAAAGAGCTATCTTCACTAGAGAGAACAGTAGCGCCAGACTCTAGTTCGGAGGAATCGTGCAATCAAATTGTCGACTTTTTCGCGGAAAAAGTATAAAAAATTTACAACACCTTCCCTGACAATGCTCGAAATGGCTATATAGGTCAAACTGAACAAAGACTGGAGTGGGGGAAAATTGTCTTACACAATTCCACCTTCCCTCTCTAGAAGAGCTGGGAAAGGTTGCTTTAAGCATAAGATCTGGCTCCCCAAAGCATCCAGCTACACCAAAAATAATTTGCATGGGGTTAGATACCATACTACCCTGTGTTCAACAATTGCTAGAAATCTCTTTTCGGGAAGGGCTGGTCCCAGACATATGGAAGCAAGCAATGGTTCTCCCCCTGAAAAAGAAACCGACAGCAGAAGGGAATCTACTGGAGAACTTACGACCGGCCTCATTGCTCCCGTACTTCTCAAAAATGGCTGAAAAAGTAGTAAATTCACAGCTGGTTGCACACATTAACAAACACAATCTACTACAACCTACGCAATCAGGTGTTAGAACAACATACTCAACAGAGTCTGCACTACTCTATGTTACTGAGATGGTGTGCAGGAGAGTGGATGAAGGTCGGATGACTGCACTGGTCCTTTTGGACCTTAGTGCAGCCTTCGACACGGTGTCACATGAGCTGCTGTTGCACCGTCTCAGAAGGGGGGGTATGGACGGTGCTGCCCTTAACTGGATGTATTCTTATCTGCATGGCTGCAGCTTTCAAGTCACACAACCTCCACATATCTCCAAACACATCACTTTAGCACAGGGGGTGCCTCAAGGCTCAATCTTGAGCCCTACTCTTTTCAATCTATATGTCGCCCCCTTAGCTAGGATTGTGGAAAAACACAATGTCACTATAGTGTCATATGCAGATGACACGCAGTTAGTGGTCACCTTGGCCCCGAATTCGGTGCAAGCAGCAAACAGCTTTGCAGAATGCTTGAAAGATCTGGCCTCTTGGATGACAGGCAACTGCCTGAAACTAAATGGTAATAGGACCGAGATACTGATAGTGGGGAACACTCCATCCATTTGGTCCTCAGCCTGGTGGCCATTAATCTTAGGTCCGGTTCCTAATCCAAAGACAGAGGTGAAGAACTTGGGAGTCTGGATAGATTCCACACTCTCCTTTGAGACCCACATAAAGAAAGTTGCAGGCAGGTGCTTTGGAGTCCTGAAGATTCTAAGGAAAACTCTCGACATTCTCCTTATGTCGGCTAGAAAAACCCTGACTCATGCTCTTGTTACAGCAAGACTAGACTATGAAAATGTGCTGTATCTGGGTGCAAGCAAAAAGGGAATTCATAAACTGCAATGTATCCAGAATGCAGCAGCCCGCTTGGTATTGGGTCTGCCGAGAAGCGCATCCACAAAGAAAGCACTAAATTCACTACACTGGCTGCCCATTCAGAAACTGATTTTATTCAAGGCACTTTGTTTTTGCCACCGCATCCTGCAGGGCAAAGGCCCAATATACCTACAAGATCTCCTATCTCCCTATAAGCCTGAACAGCATCTCAGATCTACCAGGACTCACCTGGTGAAAGCTCCCATGGTAAAGAAAGCACGAATGGGTGCGCGCTCTTTTGGCTACCTGGCAGCAAAAAGTTGGAATACCCTACCCATGGCCCTCCGAGAGGAACCATCAGAGAGCCTTTTCCGGACTCCCCACGTCCTTTGATGGGCTGATTTCCGGAGTTCTGAGATAGAACAATTTAGCGCGGGGACACACCAGTGGTGTAACCAGTCGCTCTATAAATGCAGAAATAATAATAAGAAGCACTCTACAAATCTACCGATTGATTGATTTATCTCTGTGATATAATGCCAGTATTCAAGAGTCAGGAAACCACATTCCAGTTGATGTTTTCTTGTAGATCAAGGGACATAACATATGAATTGTCAGGTGGCGACATAAGTCAAATGTTAGATTTTGTGAAAGAAAGCATAACAAGTGTACAGTGCTGCTTTCTAGCAAGAGGGTGAGGGTAATCCCAACAACCAGAATTCAAAAGAGCACAAGACAGATGTAGGAGCCCATTCGTAATCTATTAGCATGTGTTGTTTTTGCATGTAGGAAATTAAACAGGCAAGGTGAAGCCAGCAGCCCTAATCTAACAGAAGGTAAACGTAATTCCCTCTGAGACAAAAAAAACAGATGTGATTATGACCATGGTCCAAATTTCTAATCAGATCCCTTAATTACACTGGCAGTACCCCTGTTAAATACATACGCAGAAGGGATTCTTTGCAAAATGTTTTTTTAGGTATTAAAAACAACCCACTACACTCATTAGAAATGGTCCACAAGGTTAATCAAAGGTTTCTGGATGACCAATTCCAGGGAGGAAAGAGGAGATAGAGGAGTTTGGAAATATCCACTGTTAGAAATGGGGTTTCTGGTTGGCTGGGGTATGCACCTAAGCCAGACAGAACCCACCACTCTAGTCACAGTAAGGGAGTTACATGCACAAGATAACTCCTGGTCACCCGCTTGGTAGCTTGGCGTAGCAGTCAGTCTTTTCCCAGAGGTAATGTGTAAAGCGTTTGCACAACACACTCACACATCAGTGACACACTAGGCACACCACAAAAAGAGACTCCACACGAGGTTATATAAAAATATCAATCAATCAAAAAAGTCCTTTATTTGGTGTTTCACAACCATAAAGCTCGCAATAAAATATATAAAATCTGTCAATTACAAAAATTTTAAAACGATATTTTCTAGAGATTAATTCATTAATACATTTTACAGTGTTAGTACAATTTACCATCCCGTTTAACCTTATTCACTTATTTAGTGTCCACTTTTCGAAGGAGGTTGCCGATCAATGTAAGGAGCTTTACCCCTCGGCAGATTAGAATGTTTGATGAGCCCCCATCCAGCAGGTTACAGCCTGCCTACAGGTACAAATATTTAATTCAATTAAAATCGGTTTTAAGAACGTCCTTCTTGCATCTTTGACTATAGGGCAGACGCACATCAAGTGGCATATGGATTCTTTATGGTATCCACATAGGCGACAATTTGCGTCTTGATGTTTGCCTTTCCAAGTTGGTAGCAGGACCCTGGAGACATGTTCTCCTAATCGGTACATCATAAACCTCTTTTTTAGTGCAAGTCAGAAATGTTCTGCTAAATAGGCTTGCGGTTTGAGTTGTGAGTAAGAATTTATTACCGACCAGGCGTGTCGACGTTTAACTAACATTTTTTTGTCTTCCAAAATGGACAGTTTCTTTGCAGTGACATTACACACTCTGTTAAATGCTACCCTTTCCAACTTGCTGTCCCATACCTCTTGAATTTCTAATTCCGCCAGAGCTGTTCTCAAATATTCGCCACATGTATTCGATGATTTGTAATCAAACTGGGCCTTTATTTCTCTCCAGCATAAATTGTTCAGGGATCCAGGTTCCGAGGAGCGAAATTTCCAACACAGTTTCACGAAAGTGGTTTTTCTCTGGTATTTCTGGTTCTGAAGACTGCATTCCAAGCGGATATGTGCTGGTGACACGGCTTTAGGAAGATTAAAAACTGCTCTGTACACCTTGGTCTGGAGCTCATTTAAAATTTCAATTTCCTGACCATGCCATATCCTTTTATTATACATACAATACTTTAGACCACAATCACATAAATCACTTTGCCAACTAGGTAATTGTCATGACATCACATAGATCATAAAATAACTTTGCCACTAGGCAATGGCCATAAGGTAGTGCAATAAGGAAAATACCCATAGGTTGCGCGTGTTATAACAATATGATAAAAACATCACCTTACACCATCACTGTACATATCCTGCAGTTCCTGAAATAGTACTCATTCTTCTGGCCAGTAGAAGGCATCAAAATAGTCATACATCCATATCAGGGCAGAAAATGCTGTAGGTAGGTCAGGAAGAGAAAACACATGGGCTGCCACACATCATGGCTAACCCCGGGCGGAGAACTCTGCTCCGCCAGCGGAGTTTACAGAGTTTTGCCTACTTCACGCTCCGTTGAGAACGCGGAGTTCAGGCAAAACTCCGACTCCATGGCGAAGCGGAGTTAGCTGGCCCCTCCACCCTCCCTAATTACATTTTATATTAATAAAAGGCACTTACCTGCTGGGGTGACTCCGGGCTGCCTCCTCCTCACCATGGTCTCAACCTCGTCCTTGGAAAGCCCTGCATTGTACGTCTTGCATGCACATATGCGTGCGCGCAAGACATACAACGTAGGGCTTTCCGTGGACTAGGATGGCGAGGATGGTGAGGAGAGAGAGACCATGACGAGGAGGAGGCAGCCCGGACACGCTCCAGCAGGTAAGTGCCTTTTTAAAATAATTTTTTCCAACTCCGTGGAACTCCGCATAGTGGCACTACGCCAGCTCCGCCCGGGCTTAATCATGGCACATAAATCACCATACCTCACTAGAAACACATCATCTGCCGTAAGTCCATCAACAATAAGTCACATGAACCCCTGCGTTCCTCTTATATGTAATACGGTACACAGAGAGAGCCTGGCTGTAAGAGGAGCATGTAGGCCGCAGGAGCATCCGCGCACCTACCAGTAGGAATAGGGTAATCTAGATTCCCAACAGAGTGCAGGAACACCTGCCCTCCTATGAGGGAAAATATGGTAGTCCATGGAAAGTTCCCTACTCCGCACAGCAGAAGCCTCTGTCGAGGATTCTCCCGGTTTGAACATCCAACAAGAAAATGTCCCCAAGGTATGTGCACACCATGGTGAGGGAGCACACCTACTGCACAGCACTGTGGAGAGACCTTCCTGCCCACACCATATGTATACCACAGCAAAGGCAGCTGCCTGTGATCCCGCGGAGCAGCTGCTGAACAAGACAGGTCGAAAGGAATACTTAGGCCAACATTGCAGCGAGTCCAGAGCCCTTTGGGACTTCCCAGTCTGCTGAGTAAAGATGTCAGGCTCTTCCAGGCCACTGCCAACCTGGCCTATAGATGGCTGCCATCTCCACATGGAGCCTCTCTGGATCTTGCTGGACCCTTGCAGATGCAGGCAAGGCTGGGGTGGGGTGGTGTCCTACCCTCGCAGCAGTCCCTCGGCCTTGAGGACTCGGGGCACATCTGCACCACCTCTCATCAACATCCGCCTTAGTAGGGATGATCAGGGCAATGCACTTGCCATGCGCTGCCCTCTCCCCAGGAACACAGCACTCCTCACGCACTTCTTGGGCCACTAAAGTAAAGATTCCAAGCTCTCTCCATGTGCTATTTTTGTATGCAAAAGGAAATTGAGTTGCCCAATATAGTGCTTCACCACGCGCTATTGCAGAAGGGGCCGGCTCAGCAACCCGTAATAACCACGTGCTGGGCCCCCTGGGAGAACACTGGTAGGGCGAACACACGGCAGGCAGCAGTAACCAAAGAGGCCAGCACCCTAGAGGCAATTAAGGGCCGTTCCTCCTGGCAGTCCAGCAGTGCCTAGGTAGCCCAGAGTCAGGGAGCAGGCTAGCAGAAGGGCAATACTCAGCAAAGCAATCCAGTGAGTCCTTTTGCAGCTCAGCAGTCCTTCTGGCAGAGGTTCAGTCTGTAGAGCCAGCAGCGTCTGGTTACAAGTACCATGCAGTGTCTTAATCATGGGGTCAAAGCCCCTGTACTTATACTCCCAAAGTCTTTGTTCTGGGACACTTCAAACAACTTTAGAAGTGCACAACACCCCCATTCAATCCCCAGCCCTGGCTCCAGGCACACTACATGGGGGGTGGATACAGCATTGTGAAAGGCAGGCACAGACCTATTCAGGTGCAGGTGACAACTCCTCCCACCACTCTAAATGCAGACCAGGCCCATTCAGCCCATCTATGAGTCACCCAGGAAAGGCAGGACACACCTCACCCCCTTGTGACTGTCTAGAGTGAGTGCACAACCCACGTTCCTGTCAGTCTAAACCAGACATTGAATACACAACCAGTCAGGGCACACAGAGTCATAAGCACACAAAAATGTCTACTTCTAAAAGTGGCATTTCGAAAATAGTAATAACAAATCCGCTTACACCATTAAGGAGGATTTATCACCACTATTCCAAACATACCAAACATGGCCACGCTACCCGTTTCATATCAGAAATTACCACTGAAACACATATCATGGAATTCTCAATACAAACCTAAGAGAGGAGCAGCCTCACAGCAGTGAGAAACCAAATAGGCTGTTTGCCACTAACAGGACATGCCACACAACAAAGGCACATCTCCTACCTTTTACCTACACAGCACCCTGCCCATAAGGTTACCTAGGGCCTACCTTAGGGGTGACCTATATGCAGTAAAAGGGGAGTTTCAGACGTGGCAAACATTTTAAATGCCACGTCACTGTGGCAGTAAACTGCGCACGCAGGCCCTGCAGCTGCAGAGGCCTGAGACAGGTTTGAAAGGCTACTTCGGTGGGTGACGCAAGCAGCGCTGCAGGCCCACTAGTAACATTTAATTTCCAGGCCCTGGGCTTATGGGATACAACTGTACAAGGGACTTACAAGTAAATTAAATATACCAAACAGGGGTAGACCAATCTTACCAAGTTTACAAGAGAGAGCACATGCACTTTAGCACTGATCAGCAGTGGTAAAGTGCCCAGAGTCATAATACCAACAAAAACAGTTCTGAAAAAATACAGAAGGAAGGCAAAAAGTTCTAAGATAACCCCACAAAATGGGCCAGGTCCAACACCCACAAACGTACATGTTTGTGGCCGTTTCTAAACTTACGAAGCAAACCACGCCTTGGAATACCCATTTACAATGTTGTATGTGGGATTTAAGAATAGGACTTTCTATCCACTTGTGACAAAGAAATATGCATTTGTAAATGCACACGGGTCTGCCAGGACTCCCTTTGGAAGGCTGGCAGGTGTAGAAAAGTTAAATGTGGTCGTATTGTTTCATTTATGACCACATTTACCTTTGTGAATTGGCCACCTTGTGTCTTCCACTTGAGAAAAGAATGGAAGACTCTAAAAACACCTTACAATCCGTTAATGTCTTAGCCAGCATGCCTATCCAAAGAGAGCCAAACCCATGGCAAACTCCTTCCTCTGCATTGTCAATCCCACAATTCCTACTCTCTATCACTATCACTACCCCTACCTCACCATTCTTGTCCTCTAACACCACAGGCACCTCTGTCCCCATACTCCATTGCATAGCGTCCTGCTGCCATGAACCCCTATGTCCACTATACCTATCCACGTTATCCTCCTATTTGTTGCTTACAGTCCTACTCCTCCCTTTATTGTATAGCACACCATTGCTTTGCAGCTAGGTTTACGCTACATACGTTTCCAGATATGTGTATACTCTATTACTTGTGCAGGGAGGCTATTAATAAATGCAACACAGCACTTGTCTGCTTCCGTACTTGTGTAAGTATGATAGCCTTCAAGAGTCTTTCTCAAACGTGCCTGACCTTTTCAGACCTTTTAAAAAAGAAGGTCGCACACATAGAGGCTCACTACATGTTACATCTATCATCTGTTAGTGCAGCATTTTATTTCCTAAAATAGAATTAAAAGCTTAGTGAGAAAGTATGTAAATCCTTCCCTTTAAATGCCTTAAATTGCTGAATGAATATGGAATTTAGGAAACAAGAGGAGAAAGGACATTGCTGGAAATTACAAAAGATTATTGCTTTACTTACTGGAAGAGGTCCCCTATTTCAACCTTTGTGCCCTAGCCTAGTTTTGACAAGGTCATAAGAAACTCAAAAATGGATTTAACTTAAAAGTACTATTTTGAGTTTAAGTAACAAAATACTCTGTAATGGTTACAAACTGCTTCATAAATATACATAGTTGACTGTATAGCTCTATGAATAAGATTAATAGATATCAGTTGCATGCAGAAAATTAAATGCACTCTGCCCAGAAATAGAATATTTCAATATCATAAGGTGCTATTCACAAACCAACTCATTCTATAAAACATTTAAAGGCAGTGTCAGACTTCCCTGTTCCTAAGTAACAGCGTGATACAAAATCCACAAAATGTCTATTTCTGTGTCAAGGTATTCATTGGTGTGCGTAAGAAGTTCAGTTTTTCTGCCATTTTAATTATCATGGTAAAAAGAGTTTAATTACAGAATCACTTTTTTAAGTCTCGGCTATGGACAGGTTTAGCTGCCGGTTGGCAAGATCTATTGTTTCCAGTACATTTCACATACTAAGAGTGAGCTTAGGGTCAGCATTTTACTTATGACTGGACATCCGTGCTGTCTATCCCACTTTCCTGCACATCATTCATTACCTTTCCTTTCTATGCCTTCATATGTGTGCCCTGCCCAGGTGCATATCAGTTTCTCAGTGTTCTGACGGAATGATGTATATCCTTCCACTTCTGTTGTCAGACCTTGCTTCCTATTCCATAGGAGAGAATATTTCCTTTCCCTCTCTCTTCCTGCTCTCCCCTCTCGTCCCACTTTCTCTCCTCACCCAGTGTCCTTTTTCATCACTGCTCCCTTTTAAAAAATATATATTTTATTGTCATTTTGTATTAAGGCTCATAGGAACAGTGATTTATTCCAAATATATACAGGGTGTAAACTTGTCTTCATCTTTTATCCCTGCCCAATTAACATTCGTGCATGAAATATAATAACAGGATAACAAGAGTACAAACCCGCAGACAGCGGTGGTATCAAGCACGCTGATTCTATTCCTTTTTTCAGGTCTTGTCCGAGTCCGTATGGGCCCCACTCTAGTCAATCTCATTGTCTCACACACATTTGTCCCTGTCCCTATTCAGTTATAAAGTATATCGAGGATGATCGCATGCAATCCATTCATTCGTGTTCTGAGGACCCCCAGAGGAGCTAGAAGAGCATAGTTTGGATGTGTAGAGTACTCTAGGTATACGCACTGGTCCAAATTCATTCTACCCTGCTGTTTGATATATGTACGAAAAGGCACCCAAACTCTTTCAAATTTCTATAATCTATCACATGGTATAACTGTGAACCTTCATCTGAAGCCATCCTGACACCCTGAGCGGGAATAAAGCCCCCACAGTGCACCCCCACAGATGTGCAAGGGGGTCGGCGCGTCCCACAGAAGCAGAAGCCTCGGGCGAATGGCTGAAATCAGCGAAGCGGAGGGTACAGATCGCGGCCGCGAGGCGAACCAAGATGGCGGCGCCCAGTGAGAAGTGACGGGCCGGGAGAGCAACCGAGACTGAGCCGCGGCAGATAGCGGTGGCAGGTGTTCCCCCTCCACCCCCCGCACCACCGCAAGACCTGGATTGGGCTCAGAGCCTCCCCCCAAAGCTGTGCTGGAGGGGCAGAGCAGGAGCTGACGTGGGCTTGATTGGGTCCCCACGTGGAAAGCCCGAGCACGGTGGCTGATGGTGCGAGAGGGTTGGAGACAGTGGCCCGACAACACAGCACTGGCCCCATGAGGTGAGAGGGCAGCGGTGACGCCAGGCAGAGGGAAGCAAGAGCAGTTCCAGGCAGCCAGAAAGCAGAAGGAACAGGGCCCCCCAGGACACTGGAGGACGGGAGCGAATGGGTGCGACCAGGCAAGGGGGACAGAGGAGGGAGACCCAGCCTGCGACGCCTAAGGCCTGCCAGACCTCCGGTGGCCTGAGACAGAAGGCTCTAGCGAGAGACCTGAAGAGGATGACCGGTGCCCCTGAGGAGGCCCTCCCCCCTGGCGGGCGAACAGCGAGCAGTGGCTGGGGCACTGAAGACTGTAGGAACACGGCGCGGGCTGGTAGGCCCGAGAGTTAGGCCCGAATCAGGCGAGTAGGCCTCACAGTGCCAGACCAGCTGGCGGATGGGCCCAGGGAAGGACAGGGCCCCAGCATAGGATAGCTGGAGAAGAGGCCGAGCAACCGGACCCCCCCCCAGACGAGCCGACTCCCAAAGAGCTACAGTCTGGGAGTTGGGGCCTGAGAGAGAGGGCTACCTGCTCCGGGTGAGCCGTATCACACAGGCGAGTGGGCCCAGTATTGGTGCTACAGAGACGACCTGAGTACCTGAGCCCCTGCCGACCGAACAGGTCAAGGGAAGGGACCCTGCCCTCGCAGCCAGCTCACCTGTGGAGGCCCAACCGGGAGAACGCAGAGCCATTGGGCCGAGAACTGAGCGTGCACGATCGCCCTCGCAGTGGGCAAGCAGGGCCTGAACAGGACGTAGCCTTGAACCCCCTGCCTGACCAGGTGGGAAGACAGCGGTGCACACTGTGGATACAAGATGTACCTGAGGGAGTGCGCGAATAGCGGGGGAATCTGCGATGGAGGCGGACGCGGTTGACCTGGGGGTGCCCTAGGAGCGCACGCAGCACCAGAAGCGCTACAGAACGTGCAGACACCATGGGGAAGAACCCCAAGAAGAAGGACAGAGAAGAGGCCCCTACGGACAAGCCGATGGAGGAGAGGGGGAAAGCCCAACCGCAGGCGGAAAACCCCAGAGACCCTACGTTGCAGAACATACTGCAGGCCATCACCTCGTCCAGTGAGCGCCTGGAAACCAAAATAGACTCACTGGGCCTGGATTTGGGCCTACTCAGAGAGGACCACAAAAAATTGGCGGACCGCGTCAAGACAACAGAGGGCCAACTCTCCGAAACGCTGCTGGACATGGTAACCATGAAGCAGCGCCTAGCGGTGCTCGAGACGAAAATAAGGACATTGGAATCCCGAGCCGAAGACGCCGAAAACAGTTCACGAAGGAGCAACCTCAGAATCATTGGCCTGCCGGAGAAAATAGAGGGCCGTAATATGCTAGCCTACCTGGAGAAATGGCTGTGGGAAGAAGTGGCGCCGGAAGGCCTACCAAACTTCTTCGCCCTAGAATGGGCGCACCGAGTCCTGGCGAAGCCGCCTATACCTGGAGCACCGCCACGGGTGGTGATAGCCAAATTGCTCCATTTTAGGGATAGGGACCATATCCTTACCCAAGCGCACCTCAAAGGAGACATAGAGGTGGACAACTCGATGGTGAGACTCTTCCCAGACTTTTCCAAAGAAGTCCAACGGCATAGAGGGTCTTATCGAGAAGTGAAGCAGAGGCTGCGGCAACTAAACTACAAATATGCGACGCAATACCCGGCCACGCTACGAGTCACCACAGAAAAGGGCACAGAGTTCTTCAGGACCTCGCAGGAGGCAGCCGACTGGCTAGAGAAACACGAAGGGATGGAGCCGCTAAGAGAGCCGGAGAGGAGGAGAAGGAGAGAGAACCGGTCTAGGGGTTGGCGGACCATGAGAGAGAACCTAGCACTGACACAGGAAGAGGCACAGCTCGAACATCAGAATGCAATGCAGGTGGTGGTGCTGATCAGCGGCAAGGAAAGAAGTCACCTACCCCCTGAGGGCAGCGAGACAGCAGCGGACTCCGGCTCGGAACATGGATCCAGCGACTCTGAGACATCGAGCGTGGTGCTCCCAGAGGTAACACCGCAGACGGCGGACGACATCGCCTAGCTGAGGAGTGCTGTTTTTTTTTTCCGAGAGCAGGTCTGGAGTGGAACAGGACGCACCTGACCCAGCAGTGAGGTATAGGGACTGTTGGTGGGGGGGCAGTGTGGGGGTCCCGATGGGACAATGGAACTGAGAGGCGGCAGCAGAGGCTGGGAGAGCGGCGGATGAGCAGCCTTCCCCCTTGCAATTGACTGACCGAACTGCAAGCAGTCACTTGCGGACCTTCTAATTGTAGTTTGAATGGGGGGTGTTTTCCTGCCTATCCTGGGGAGTGGGAGTTGGGGGAAATGTTTAATGTTGAGACGGGGGAACCTTGAGTTGCAGCGCACAGGGAACTGTGTGGGATCGAGTGGGGAGCACAGACAGGCGACACAGCTTACGGAGGGAGGCGGTCGGAGCCTAATACCATACCCTAATGGCTGACAAGCAACAGTACAAATGCATGACCTGGAATATCAGGGGCATGCACACAATGACTAAATGCCACAAAGTCCTTTCTTATATCCGGCGGCGGGGAGCCCAGATAGCCCTGCTGCAGGAGACTCACCTAACACAGAAAGAAGGCCAAGCCTTGCAGAGACGAAGGAGGGGCCAGCTCTTTTACACTACCTACTCAGCATACGCGTGGGGGGTGCTAATATGGATACAGGTGGGGGTTCCATTCCAATTGACAGACTCTGTGGTAGATCCGGAGGGTCGCTATGTCGCCATAAAGGGGAGACTAGAGGGCCGGGAAATAAGTATAATCAGCATCTACGCCCCTAATGCAGAACAGCCAGCCTTTTTCATGAGGCTGAGTCACTGCTTACCGCATTACCTGACGGGCACTACCCTAATGAGGGGCGCCTTTAACAGTGTGGACAATACGCACCTAGACCTATCCCAACCACCACTCAGAAACTCCCAAGCAGCGCACGCCTCACACGCATTCACTACCTGGAGACAGAGCTGGGGACTGATAGACGGCTGGAGGACCTTGCACCCCCAAGATAGAGACTACTCCTACTTTTCAGTGGTTCATGAGGTGCATGCGCGATTAGACGCCTTCCTAAGCTCTGTAGATACACAACGCCAGGTTACGGCCGTGGAGTATCTTGCGTGAACAATAGCCGATCACAACCCACTCGTCCTATCTTTGAAGTGGGGACACTCTCTGTTAGCGATCCCTACGTGGCGTCTCCGCCCTGACACCCTGGAGGACCAGGTTTTCCAGGAAGAGGTCAGGGGAGAAATAGAGCACTACTTCGCGGCCAATGAGGGGATGGCCTCTTCAACGAACGTGGAGTGGCACGCCTTCAAGGTGGTCCTGAGGGGCCAGTGTATAACCCGCACCAAGGGGGTTAGGCGTGTTCTCCTGGGAGAAGTAGCAGGGGCAGAGGCAACCCTTAGAGAGCTAGAATGTAGAAGGCCAGGACACCCGGAGCTTCAGCAGGCACTTTTAGAGGCCAAAGAGGAAGTGGCAAAGCAGACAGAGAGGCTTAGATGCTTTGACTACAAGAAATACTTGGAGTGCACGCATGCTGAGCGAGACAAATCGGGGTCACTTCTGCGTGGCTGGCAAACCCAGTGGGTAGGAGCTCACCACTAGTTGAAATTGAGGATGAGGAAGGGGTCAGGCATTACACGCAGGAAAGGATCAATGAAGTCTTCGCCCGTTATTACACGAAGCTATACAGGAAATCGCGAGAAGAGGATCCCACAGATGCAAGGGAATACCTTGCAGACCTGCAGATGGCGCGGCTGAATCCAGAGGAGGCGGTGGAGCTGGGTAGGGATATTATGCAATGGGAGGTGCGAGTCGCCATCGGGGGTATGGCTAGGAATAAGACCCCGAGACAGACGGTCTGCCGGCCGAGTTCTACGCAATCTATTCGGAAGAGTTGGCACCCCGATTGGTCACAATGTACCAGGAGGCCCGGGAAGTGGGCGTACTGCCGGAGATTGCTAGGGAGGCCCTTATTGTACCAGTGCCAAAACCTGGGAAAGAGCTGCATGACTACATGGCATACAGGCCACTATCCATGTTGAACATGGATTACAAAATCCTAAGCAAAATCCTCACGATGCGTCTTCTCCCCCATATGCCAGCTCTGGTCCACGCAGACCAGGCAGGGTTCATCCCGGGGCGGAACACGTCCATAAACATTAGGCGACTTCTGGCTGTAATGAGCTCTGACGGGTACGACAAGCGGGAGGCAGCAGTGTTTGCAGTGGACATTGGGAAGGCCTTTGACAGCCTTGAGTGGCCCTATCTCTAGGAAGTCCTTGCTAGGATGGGTTTAGGGGAAGGTTTTCTGGCATGGGTATGGCTACTGTACACGTCCCCCACAGCCCGGGTGCGCACTGGTAAGACCATCTCACCCAGGCAGGGAGTGGAGAGAGGCACGAGGCAGGGATGCCCCCTCTCCCCGCTCCTGTTTGCACTGGCCATGGAGCCTCTGGCGTGCAGGGCCCGGAGCGGACAGGACTTTAGTGGCCTGAGGACAAGTGCGGAGCAGCACTTTATAGCTTTGTACGCGTACGACCTCTTATTATTCCTCAGCAATACGGTGGATGAACTGAGAGGAGCGAGGAACATGATGGCCCGATTTCGTTCCGTGTCCGGCCTCAAAGTTAACTGGCGAAAATCTAGTTTATACCCTCTGATGCCCAACACACCCCCACTGCCCAAACTAGAGCACCTGAAATGGGAGTCTAATTGCTTGCAGTACCTTGGAGTCAAAATATGCCACGGGCAGGCAGATTTACTAGAAGACAATGTGGGTAGAGCGATTAGATCAGTGAAGTCTGCAATGGACTTCTGGGGAACGCTACCTTTGTCTGTGGCTGGGCGGGTAGCCGTTTTGAAGATGATAGCACTTCCGCACCTATTATACTACTTTGGGGCCCTCCCGGTGTGGAACCACGAACCACATTCAAAGAGGCAACGAGGCTATGAGGCAAGACATGCAACAGCCGCTAGAGCACTTGTGATGACAATGGGAGGAAGACTTGGGTAAGCAGAGACCAGAGGTAGAGTGGGACAGGATCCTAGAGCGAACCCCGAAGGCATACAGAAATGCGCGTTTTAAACTAATTAATTTTTACGTATTGCATAGAGCGTACCTCACCCCGTCTCGAATCAGGAGATACTTTGGCATGGACACAGCAGCGTGTCCACGATGTGGAGAGAGGGAGGCACACATATTCCACATGTTCTGGAGCTGCCCCGCGCTACAACCCTTTTGGAAGGAGGTAGGACAAGTAGTAGGCAATCTCGTCGATAAGGAGCTTCTGCACACTCCAGAGCACTTCCTGTTAGGGTGGTTCCCCCATACGGCCAAGAATAGGACGACTGGAAAGTTCCAGGACCTGGCCTATGTGTTAGCTAAAAGAGAGATAGCCAGAAACTGGAAGACACCAGGAGGGCCCAGGATTATTTGCTGGAAACAGGTTATTGCTCAGAGAAGCCAGCAGGGGGATAGGTAAAATAGGCAGGGCCAGAGCGTGGGAAGGACTGGTGAGCGAGCTAATAGTCATCAGGCAGGACAATGGTAGTGGGGCAAGCACTCCTCAGCCAGCGGCACTAGAACAAGGGAGCGGATGAGGAGAACGCCAAATTTGACTCTGATTAACACTGTGACACACCCTGAGACCAGAAGCCCGGCCCACGGGAACCCAATAGCACGCAGAGACTGCAAATATTCACTCAAGCGCAACTCAAGGGGGGAGAGAGGTATTTTGTTGCATGGGAATGTTATGATAAGCACCAGAGAGTGATGATTATTTTGTAAATACGTGCAACACGTGCTGGATATGACAGGAACAATGAACAGTATGTGTATATGTATTGATTATGCCTTGAAAACCAATAAAATCTGGTTGGAAAAAAATGGTATAACTGTGAACCATTCAGCTACGTATGTTGATAAGATTTTAGTCCACCATATATTTAGAGGAGGAGGCAAGGGGAACTCCAAAACTGTGCTATCTTCAGCCTAGCTGCTAGGAGAGGATGTGGCATTACTGCCAGAGCTGCCAACTTTGGAGCTGAGGAGCCAGGTTCGAGTGTCGGCGTGGGCTCAACCTCCTGTGATTATAGGTAAATCACTTAACCTTCCTGTGCCTAAATTATGAATGTGACATTGTGCAATGTAACTGGTGTTCATATAAAGCGCTCGGATATCATCAGGTCGAGTTTGCGCTAAAAGAAATAGCCCCAAAAAAACATAATGGGGAAAGAGTTTTCCACCAAGAGTGGCCAGGGGGTACTCAGCATCTTTGCCTGTGTCACCCATCACTAGTGTCAAGGGATTCAGTCATATCTCCAATCCAGTGACATCTTTGATATTTAATGTAAGGGAGAGGAGTTGGCCTAACAGCTAGGGCGGTCGACCTCGGAGCTGGGGAACCAGGTTTGAGTCTCGGCAGGGACGCACAACATCCTGTGATTCTGGGCAAATCACTTAATCTCCCCGTGCCTAAGAAAAATGAATGTGTCCTCATGTGACGCAACTGGTGCTCGTGTAAAGCGCTCTGATACCCGAATCGGGTCAAGTTCGCGCTATATAAAACTCTGTAAACAATAAATAAATAAATAAATAATGTAATGGCCTTCCAATAATACTGAATGGCACCACATTGCCACCACATATTCTGGGAAGAAGCCAAACTTTGTGGTAATATGCATGAGGTTTGTTAGAAATTGGATTTCTGGTTGGCTAGGGCAAGTGCCTAAGCCAGGCAGAAACTACCACTCTAGTCAGGGCAAGGGAGTTACACGCTGAAGATAACCTCTGCTCACCCCCTTGGTAGCTTGGCAGAGCAGTCAGGCTTATCCCAGAGGCAATGTGTAAAGCGTTTGCACAACACACTCACACAGCAGCGACACACTAGACACACCACAAAAGAAAATCCACACAAGGTTATATAAAAAATAGCCTTTGTATTGCTCATAAAACACATTAGAACGCAATCACATATATACACTGTGTCACCTGGCACTAGGTATTACTTTACAGGGGTTATATACACTTACAGGGCCAATTGGGCTACTGTCATAACCATCTTATCATAGTTGGTGAAAACAACCAGTAACTACTGGCAATAGGGCACTTAGTATAAACCCACTATGCATACACGTCATAGCTTATTATGTAACACATAATAATCACATTAGGCCCCTCTTAGGCCGGTACCTAATCAGCAGTACACGGTAATCACTTATTAGGTGCACACAGTACTACCACAGCGTAACCACATTATGCCTAGACATCATAGCAGCACTTAGCATAGCAAACATTCCCTATGAATGCGGGGTGCCTGTGCACCAACCCTGAGCATGATCAGCAGTACACCCATCACCTAATTACATCATGACCACCACGGGCATATAGGCAAACATCCAGCAGTCTCACGTTGTCCTCGGGGCCCCTTCCTGGGCTTGCCCCGCAATGCCACCAAGAGATCAAATTGGCCCCGATACCTCAGTGGCGCTCAGTTGCTCGCGACCCTGCGGCGCAGTTGCAGTTAGGGGGGACGATTGCCAGAATATCCTCGGAGCTCTTCTCTGCACTCGAGGGCCGGACAACCTCACTTGGTCTCCCTCCGCCCCCTGCAAACCTAAGAAATGGCCTCCAAAGCGGCCGCCGGCTTCCCCGCGATGCGGCTGCCTTCTTTTGGCAGAATGAGGGATTGGGATTTGCCTCCGGTTGGCTCTACCCGGGGGAACTCACCTCCCCATCAGGCCCTCAGGACGCATCGCTTCCTATGGGCTGAGCACAGCCACACGGTCCCTTTCACCGGCACCTCTCCCTGCTGGTCCGGTCTCCTCCTCTTGGCCCATGAACGCAGGGTAGGCTCCCGCCTGCTTTCGACTGGGCAACACTCAGGGCTCTCCCTCGTCAGCACAGGAGCCCCGCCCACAACCAGGCGTCCTTCGCCTAGCTTCCTGCTCCGGCTTAGCTTCCTCCGGCCGGCCCCGCCCACGGTCAGGCTCTTCCTGCCTGACTTCCGGTTTGCTGAATACTTTCTCCATGGTCCGCGAAAGAGCCCACGTCTCAGGCTCTGGGGGACGACACGCACAGCGCCCACCATGCGCTCCTAGTGGGCAGGACCCCCTCTTATCAGGGGTGCAGGAATGCAGCACCTCCCACTCTCTGGTTCCTGGGTTGGGCCAAAACGCCCACCTGCCCTCAATTTCAGAGGGCACAATCCACAAGTGCTCAGCCTGTCTCCCTCCTGAAGACAGCACTCTTTTGCCCCCAAGTCCACAAGGGAAGAGCTGGGCACAGGCAGGCCAGCACGTGGGACCTCCCAGCAGAGGGGCAGCAGCTGGGTCCCACGGTGGTTCCTCCTGGCAGAGTGCCCCTTCCAGTCCAAGTAAGCACAAAAAGCACAACTCTTACATGGGGTCACAGCCCCAATATTTATACCACCTATGTTCTTTGTTCTCCCCCTGACTCAGGGCTCTGTGCCCGGTCCAAACCAGTTCTGGGGGGCACTTACACCTCTCTATACAGGTGCACAACAACCCTTATTGTTAGTGTAGGCTCTGGCCCTAGGCACACCACAGGGGGGCGGAGCCACCATTTGTGGAAGGCAGGCACAGTCCTAATCAGGCCCAGGTGCTACTCCTCCCACTACTCCAAATGCAGATTGGCCTTTTCAGCCTAGCGCTGACTTACCCAGCCCCTCTGGAGCCACTCCACCTCCCCAGCCCCTGTCATCCAAAGCCAGACATGCAATACACAACAGGCAGGCACAAAGACGCATAGCACACAGAAATGCCCACTTCTAAAAGTGGAATTTCTAAAATAGTGATAATAAATCTGCGATCACCATTACACAGCATTTATCACCACTATTCCAAACATACCAAACTTGACCACGTTACTCCTCTCATGTCAGGAATTACCACTAAAACACATATCAGGGAATCCCCAATGCATTCCTATGAGAGGGCAGCCTCACAGTAGTGAGAAACCAAAATGGCTGTTTGTCACTACCAGGACATGCCACACAGTAAAGGCACTTGTCCTACCTTGTACCTACATCACACCCTGCCCATAGGGCTAGCTAGGGCCTACCTTAGGGGTGACTGATATGTAGTAAAAGGGGAGTCACAGACGTGGCACCCACTTTATGTGCCACATTAAAGCAGCAGTAAACTGCGTGCGCAGGCCCTGCAATGGCAGAGGCCTGAGACAGGTTTGAAAGGCTACTTTGGTGGGTGGCGCAAGCAGCGCTGCAAGCCCACCAGTAGCATTTAATTTACTGGCCCCGGGTATATCAGATACCACTTTACAAGGGACTGATAGGTAAATTAAATACACCAAACAGGTGTAGACCAATCTTACCGCGTTTACCATAGAGAGCACAAGCACTTTACACTGGACAGCAGTGATAAAGTGCCCAGAGTCCTAACACCACCAACACCAGGTCAGAAAAAATACCAGGAGGAAGGCAAAAAGTTCAGGGATGACCCTGCAAAAAGTGCCAAGTCCAACAGGGTTAAAAAAACATCACATCATCACCTTATAACCAATCTCTCTATATTGGCTACAAATGGATGCTGCAGTGGCCCTTCCCCAAATGCGAAACCGCAAGAGTCATCAATTTCTTGTCCTTGCTCTTCCTCCCGCTTTTCAGCTTACCTGGGTTTCTCAGCATATGCTTAGCCTGACAAATATAAATATAGTAAAGCAATACCTTTCTTTGTCTTATGGCCTTTCAATTAGGATTCTATGGATGTCAAATCTCTTTCTGCAGCTTCACGGTGGGACCAAGTTTAATGTATTGATCTTCCCTCTTTCAAATAAATCCCCCAGTGTAGCTTTTTCGTGTGGGAACCAATTAAAAAAACGTCCTTTCTATAATACCCGGGAGGAAACTGGATTGTTTAGTATAGGGGTCATTGGAGACGGGGACGTTGTCATCCCATCTCTTCTGACTGCAGCGTTCCAGTGTACAAATGTGATCTGCGCAGTCTCCAAAAGAGCATCTCACCCTCTCTTGCTTGGGGTAGCCAAGGAAACTCGCTTAATGGCCTAGAGAAAAAAGCTTCCTCGACATTCGCCCAAAGTAGGTCGCTTCCAGGCTTTGTAAGGTCAAGCAATGTGCAGAGTTCCACTTAACATGTCTTTCAATATGTGGAAATGAAAGCTCCCCCTTTATAGTTTTTTTAGATACAAATGGGTTTTTTCCCCTCCAGGTGAATACCAAAATCTATCTTGTATACTTTTAAATATGCCCCTAGGGAATATCAACAGTAAAGTCTGAGTCATATATAGTAACTGTGGATAATATGTGTCTTCATACAGTGCAATTCTGCCGAACAATACTATTTCACATATCCACATCTGTATTCATCTTTCAAAAGAAAATTAAAAAATGGGCGGATATTGATCTCAAATAGTCTATTCATTCACACAGTAATCATTACTCCCAAATACTCCATGGAGTTCACAGATACCTCAAATTTTAATTCCTTCACTAATGCACACCAGTGGCCGTACTATGAATACAGCGCACTTGCCCTGTTGCGCAATGGTGCACTTTTCAAAAGGTGCTCCGGGCACAAACAGGCACAGTGCGCAAAGAATGTGCTGCCCTGGGGGCAGTGGTGACCTCTTGCTGCCCTGGGGGCAGCGCATTCAAGTGAAATACAGAGCAGCTGTTTAAAAGGTGCTTCGTATTTCAGGGTGCAGACAGCTTGCCGCCTGCACTTTCAAGAGGGGAGAAAGATCCCCTTTCAGGCAGGTGCAGTGAGTGACTGCACCCGCCTGCAGGGGGATGTTTGGAGGGTGCATGGGACCCCCTTCTCCCCTCCAGAGGGCTGCCTTTAGGAGGCGCACTGAAAGTGATTCCTTCATTTGCATTGGGCCACGCCCCCATGCAAATAAGGGAACACCCTCATATGACAGCTCTGGCGCAACATGTTGGCCAGCGCTATTAGTATTACAGAAGGGGTCAGAAAAGCATCTGCGACCCCTTCTGTAATACCAATGTGCCCCGAGGGCACACAAAGTGGGCGCACGCGCACATTGCACCCTTGGGCACAATGTATAATAAGGCCCCAGTTGTCCAGCATGTGTGGGAGACCCAACCCTGTGGATTTGGTGTAATTGAGCTAAAAACCTGACACCCTGGAGAATTTTTTTAGCTCTTGTGTGAGAGTGAGGAGTGTTATTCCAGGTTCGCAATAAGGCATAAGCTATCATCCACAAACAAGACACTTTTGTAAATGGTGTTTGTATCTGTAATCTGAGGGTAGGCATTTATTGTATACACCAGTAGTTACAAACCCATTGCAAATATACTAGGTGAGAAGGGGCATCATTGGATGTATCTTTACCCAGATTTATTTTGGCACTATGGACATTATATATTTTCAGCACTGTGGACTGTTGTACGAAATTAGCTTTAATAAATGGTTTTGTCTTTGGGCCTAAGGTTGTTTCATCCAACAGTTTAAACATATATTGCCTGTCCAATCTATTCAATGCCTTCTCTGCAAAAAGTGAGAGAGGAGCGTTTGTGTATTAAGCTTTGTTGTCACCAGACAAAGATCCAGTGGCAAGCAAATATGGTCATGCACTTGCCTACCCCATGTAAACCCAGATTGGTAGGTTCAACAATGGTAGATCATTTAGGATGTAGTGACCTGACAAGGACCGTAGTATATATTTTCGTGTTGATGTTCAATAAGGCGATTTGTCTATAAGATCCACATAACTCCGGTTCTTTTTTAGCTGGATGATCAGGAACATTTTTGAATCCATCATGGTTCTTGTTACCTGTCAACTTGCAAATAAGGGGTAAAATTATTGGTCGGGGCATCATTAATTTCTCCTTAACAGTTTTATAAAAGGAGGTGGTAAGGCTATCTTTGTCTGGTGCCTTATTACTCAGATGAACTTTAATAGCTGTCTAATGCTTTGTGAGGGACGACGGACTCTTCCAACAGTTTTACCGGTTCCAGAAGGGCTGCTGAGAGTATTTAGGAAGTTTATTTCTTTCAAGTTCTCTATTTGTTCTATCTTGGAAAAAAAAATCCTGAATAAAGTCTTGCGTAAAATTCATGAAACAATTGGACGATGTCTTAATTTTTCCTAAAGCTCAGTGGTGATCAACAGCTTTTATAATGTTCCTGTTCTGGTTAATTTACATTTTTTATGGAAGGAGCCTTTTGTCCTTATCTCCTTTTTCATAATGTAGTTGTTTGGTTCGCAGCATATCACATGCCGCCTCCCTCAAGAGTATCTATTCTCATCATTATCCTGTTGAAAATGATCCAATGTATCTTGAATACCATCTCTCGCCACAGGTTCTCTAAATGCAATATCGTTCATGCACCATTGTCTCTCCAGAAAGGATTTCAGTATCGCTAAATCGTATTGAATCAACAAAGAAGCATAATCAGACGGCAGCTGTGTCTCTATCTGGCTCAAGAAGAACAATGACAAGCACTGTCTCTGCTTGTAAAACATATTAATCCTAGAGGATGGTCTACGGACATTGAAAAAAATATATAGTCCATCAAATCAAAGATGGGTGCTGGGATCTCCAAATATCAATCAAATCCAGGTGCCCGATTTAAATATAAGCGGTTGGGTCATCCTCCGCCATGGTGAAAGAGTATTTTACTCCTCGCCCTGGCGGAGGTCCTAAAAGCCAAATTTCAAAATGTGCGTCTGGTCGATGTCAATGCGTTTTCTGTGAATGTATTATAACTTTGATGTATGGCTCTGTCAACCTTCACGGAGCCGTATAGCAACATTACAAAGGTTTCTTCCAAAAACAAACCCCCAAAGTGTGATTTGGTTTTTGAAAATAAAAAAAAACACAATGCCCGCCTCTCCATGGAAGTCATCTTGCATGGTGAAGGGGGCATTTTTATGTTTTTACTGCCTCTTACCAGCAGGGTTTTCCTGACGGTGACGGACAGTAAAAAACAGCTATATGTCTGAGCATCTAAATTGGGCAGGTGGACATATAACCAATTCTTCAACAGTCCTTACTCTTTCAGGCAGTCAGAGAAGCTTGGACACAGTGGAGTTGGAGTAGTCTCCAAAGTTGCCAAACTATGGTCCACCCGCTTTTAATTTTGGCAGGCAGACCATTATGTTGGCGGGAAGGGTACTCTGTCACTGTTGCGACAGAGTACCCTTTTCACCAACATATAAATCAGGCGCTAAGTCTCTAAGGCCATCTACCAATGTATTTGGGGCCTCATTTATGAGGCAACTTGTGCCGCTGGAACTTCACTTTTTGTGACGTTCCCTGGCGCAGAAGCCTGCGTGATATTTATCAGGCAACACTAAGCCACTTTTTTTGGCATAATGGCTTGGCAGTTCGGGCTGGCCTGTTACCATGTGGAACAGGGTCAAGACTGATTTGCATATGGCTGGGTCCAAACTGGGGTGGCGTGGTGAGCAAAAGAAACAATAGATTAAACCTAGATCTTTGTGACTGGGGGTGAATGTTTGCATTGTTAAGCATTCCGTCCATCATTTGTCTCGTTTACTTTTTTCGCCCTGAGCGGGAAGGGTATGCCCAGACGTGGATCCCATGCTCACTATGTCACTGGATTCAAGCTAGCCTGGCTGATGAGGGGTGATGGCCCGAAACCGGTCTAAGGAGGCTTGTTTCCAGTCCAGGGAGGACTTGGCTTGGCAGTTCGGGCTGGACTGTTCCCATGTGGAACAGGGTCATGACTGATTTGCATATGGCTGGGTCCAAACTGGGGTGGTGTGGTGAGCAAAAGAACGATGGATACCACCCAGATCTTTGTGAGGGGGTGAATGTTTGCATTGTTCAGCATTTCGTCCATCATTTGTCAAAATCAAACCTGATGCTAGCAGTAGCCTGGGTCTTTACTGAAGTAATCTTTGACAGTGTTCCGATATCCTGCGCAATTGCTTGTATATAAGCAGCATCTTTTTTGTAGATAGAAAAACAAAAGAATCAATGGAATTTTCTAAAGTTTTCTTAACACCTTTTTTCTGGACATCTATATCTGTCCATAATTCAGCCTGTTGAAATGGCTGTTGAGAGGCCTTCATACTTACGGCTCACTATCACAGCAATTCAAGTGAAACTAAAACAGAAAGGCTATAATGAAAAGATGTTCCAGACGTTAGTGGAACAATACCATTTTGTGAAAAGCATTCAATGAGCATTTGAAAAGCTTAAATGGTGGAGGTCAAGCCCTCATAGGCTGACATGTGAAGCATAAGAAGGTAACGAGCCGTCGTATCTTGACAGTGAGATGTAGCAGGCTCACAAATACAGAGGAGCGGCATGGACGAAGAAAATGAAACAATTATTTTGCTCTATCAAAGTATCCATAAGTGAATTCAGTAGTTTAACAATAAGATTGGAAAAATCTGACCCGTACATTGGAAACAATTAGCAGCGACAAGCAACCGATTGCAGATGAAGAATGAAGAGTTTTAGTGAATTCCACTGTGAAAGTGAGGGTGGAACAAACGGTGCTGCTCCCATTGATGGCACGGTGACTAACCAACAAGGTGATGTAAACAGTGTTTGAAAAATGAGAGCAGATGCAAGTTAAACAGAGGGTTGGAGATGTTCATAGTACAGCGATTGCATTCTAAAATGAGAACAACTGCAGATTTCTGAATGAACTGGACTTTAGCTGATAGATATCTTAGTCATCTGAGGCATATTGAGTTCCCATAGCCAAGTTTGTAGTACACAATGGTGGCCGACGCATATGCACAGTGGTGTAGGAGTGGGGGGTGGGAGCGCGGGGGGAGGGTGAAATAATAATAAAAATAAAAAATAAAATGTACCTGATGCTGTTTCTGCCACCTTGTGCCTCGGAGCTCCTCTGCTTCCTGCTCCCAGCAGGCCCTGGGACAACATCAGAGACTCCCTGTGCAATCCCCGCGCTGCTCTCATGCTGCATGAGCGGGGAATGCCCTGAGGGGGCACAGAGAGTTTGTGCTGGTTCTCCAACCCAGCTGTGCAATACAGCTGGGTTGGAGAAACCTAACGGCGCATGCCTGTTTTGCCGGCCTAAGACAGTCGGCCAAACAGACATGCAGTTAGCAGTGCACATCACTCCACCCCCCTCCCAAGGCCCAGCCCTGTCCATCCCCACATACTTTCTCAGCCAGCAGCTGAAAAATAAAACAATGTTGTTTTATTTTTCAGCTGCTGGATGAGCCAGTGGGGCGACGCTCCTTCGCCATTGCGGAGGGGCTGCCCCTGGGAGTACGTGACAGCTTGAACTGCTTCCTTACAGTATGAAAGAAGGAGCAAATACATGATTTTAGGGGGCTTACTTACAAAGAAATGACGGAGCGCGGAGCTATGGCAAATTTTGCAGCGCCACGCTCCTCCATTTTGAAAACACAGGGATATGCCGTATTTACAACAATACGGTGCACCCCTGTGTTTTCCCTAGAGCTGGCGCTAAAAATAGCTGCCTAGCGCCAACACAGACACCCTTGCACCATCGTGCAAGGGTGCCTGCGTTGTTGGAAATGATTGTTGATGTGCAGGAAGGTGTCACTAGGGACCTTCTTTAGTTCCAAGGCTCTAGGTACCAGTGGTACCACTTACTAAGGACTTACAAGGATCCTAAAGGAGTGCAGATTGTGGAACAATTGTACAGTTAAGGGAAAAACACTGGTACCCGAGACCTGGCTAGCAGGAACCCAGTACACTTTCAGTCAAAGTTGCACCAGATACCAGGCAAAAAGTGGGGGTGTGGGGGTACTGCAACAAAAACCCAGTTTCCTACAGAAATACACAATGAATCCCACTGAGCAGGTCTGCTGACCCAACTTCCAAAAGAAGACTACACAACCACAGAGCTGAATCTGTCAATAGAATCTTGACTAATGACAACATGCTGAAAAAGGTGATTGCAGATCGGTTTCAATCATTCATAGAAGGTAACTCTATACGTAACTTGCTCCAATCACTATTTAGTAAGGGGAATGTGAAGGACGGCGTCATTACTTTTTTGGACGAGACAGGATTATCTGTGTTCTTTCTGCTGGATCTCTCTTGCAGCTTTTTCACCATGGGTATGCTAGCCTGTTGAAAACACTTGCTCTTAATTCCTGGATCTTTTAGCTTGTTCTAAAGTGATAGCATCCCTTTTTGCTGGGATGGAATAGAGTATGAGGGAGAAAACATTTTTTCTTTCTCAGGTACACTGTAGAATTTCACAGAACCCACCTCTGTTCTCCATCCAGTTGTTGTCTTTTCTAAGCGTTACATCACCCCTCTTGCTTAAAACCAGTTCATACCATTTGGCAAACTTAAACAGTGGTAGTATTCCTGATTATACATTTGGGACCACTGAGACACAGTGCATGCAGAGAATTAGTTCTTTGTCAGTTTAACCATCTCTTTGCAACCCTTTGTAGTCCATCTCTGTCTGAGCGAAAATCTTTTGTCATTTTCAGTAGGCCCAGCTCTATCACAGCAATAGTCTGTTATCAGTTTTGACAGGCTTAAAAGTATTTTTGAGGTCCACTTAGTTTTCACTATCTTCCCCCTTGCTCATGGTTTGCCCCCAGTCACCTTTCTCCTCACGTTTGCTCACTGTTCTGGTCTATTGATACTAATTTGTGTTGAGAACCCAGCAAGAACTGACTGGTCATGCGAGCAGGCCCTGTTGTGCTCCTGGAAAACCCTTAGGTATAGAACGTGCTTAGCACTGCATTCTTGTATTTTTCATGGACACAACTCCTCCACTGTACCCTAGGTCCCTCGAGCCATAGTTAGAGAATCTACTCACAAGTGTGCTTAACCATTCTAATTAAGATGTTTTAATGAAGTTTATATGAATATAAAACCATCCTCGTTTAATAGATAAGTTACTTACTCTGAAGAAGAAACCCGACTTTCCTAAACATGTGCTATAATGTATGATTAACATATAATGACCTGAAACTGTGATTAAAACCAACTCATATATGTTCAATGTGATCTTACATGAAACAACAAAGTTTATGTAATGTGTGCACTAATGTTACACGTATATGCATTCAAATGTAGTTCTTAATCATACTTACACTTGATTTATTTTAAAGATTTACTGTATGCCACACATAGTATGAATTTAATAAAATGTACTAGAAATGTATATTATGTTTAAATATGCATACGCATATTAAATGTGCACCACTGAATTAATGTTTAACTTGTTCTAACAGTGAAGGCCTGTATTTCACCATGCGCATTTCATCAAATACTATTTTCTATTTTCTGCTAACATGACATTTGTTGGATGCATTCACATGCATTGTTAGTTTAGAACAGATACATTACCATACTCGATATAGGGAAAAGAGCCTAAGAAGACCTTAATGAAGGTACATGGAGAAACAGAACAGCAACTGAAAGGCATATTGAGCAAATGTTACAATCCATGTGTGTTTGAGAAAGAGATGTCGTTCCCATGTGCATCGATGTTGCAGTCTGCAACCTGGTAACTTGACGAGTACAATGGACCCCTGATGGTGTAATCAAGGGTGTGTTACCTTTGGACTTTATATTATAGTGTTCATCCCACCAGAGGCTTTAGTCTTCTTTCCATTTCTTGAGAGATTCCTTCCTGACTTTTGCCAGACTGCCATGCTGAGCCCCTTCTACACACTCTATGCAGATCTCTCTGGTTGATTCCTTGCAGACACCTTACCTGATTGCCTACCACCTGAATGGACTTCAAGAGGTTTAAGCCTCAATGCTTCCTTTTGGTTCATTCCTAAATGTGGCTTAGGCTAACACGTATTCCTGACCCATAGAAGTCTCTTGACTGAGCTTCTGACATGCTAACTTTTTCTTGCTTGATTTCCTTTTGTCCTCTCCTGACTTCCTTCATGGAATTTCCCTGATTTGTGATTTTCTTTATTACCTAACTATCCTTTTGACTCTGAAACACTTGATTACTAATGTGTAGGTGAGAGAGTCTTAGATTCTTTTCTGAGCACCAGATATTGATGCTACTTGCATGTTTCGCAATCACAGAACTGCTTCTTTGTTTAATACTAGTCTGCCTCAATTTCTTGAGGTGGCTGGAAATAACAGTTGTTATTCCGTGCCTTTACACCATGGTCTTAAGAGTAGTGTATTTGAACTTGATTATTAATTTGTAATAAACCTTGTTGAACTTGCCTATTGATTACTGGTCCTCATTGTGTATCAAATGAGTTGCACAGTTAATTGACATTTGAGTACCTGTAAATGCTAACTTCTCAGTTTTATCTAAATGGTCCACCGGAGGACCAATGGTAAGCAAGTGGGCCCAGAAAACGCTTTATCACTAATGTCATTAGTGGTCAGAGACCTGACAAAGTGGTAGTGAGGAATATATTTGATCACTTAAGGCTAATTCTAAAAGAAGATATTATATCAGTTAACAGCAACATTCTTAAAAACCTGCAGCAGATGATCATTTCAGGTTTGAAAACCTTGATGCGCTTCATTTGGGAATTTGCCATGCTTTTTGTGTTATTAGTACACTTATTTTAGTCTCATCTTGAGGTGAACCATGGGCAATACATTTCCACTGTTTCCAGAGAACTTCTATCTATGTCCAGGTTTTAGCCACTCTGGCGATACTGAAAACAAGTGACAGTACAATATAACAAGTATCAATGCACTGTCTCTTTCGTCAATAAACATGCCCATTCAATACCCCCATACCAGACCCAACCCCCTCCTTCCATACTGCCCTGCCCTTGTACACTTCACTCGCTCATACACTCACAAATTGAGCCAGTCTGATTAGCAGTCATTCCCACATCCATTCAAAAATTCATCCGTGCTCTCAATTGCCATTTTATCAATTCACTTACTTGTTTATTGATTCATCTATATTCACCATAGTAATGTAAGATCTATTGGTTTTGCCAAGACTTGTTTTACATACCGCAATGGATTTCAACAGACTATTTATAAATTGAAAAGAAAGACCAGTCACTCTAATCAGTGTCATGCAAAGTCACTTTCTATTAAGTTACTATCAGGGCCACTGGAATTATGGAGCAGGGGACGAGCAAACTATGTAACAGAGTTGACTAAATGAAGTGGTTAGAAAAGGCATATTATGTGGCGTTATCTGACACATTCTATGTAAGTAAAGCTTCATTATTTTTTGTTTTTCATACATGGTAACACTGGGGCCGATTCACAGAACTAATCTGATACAAAATCGGATTTTGTCTTAAATTTGACTTAAGACAGACTTAAGAAAAACTTAAGACAAACTTAGGACAGACTTAAGACAGACTTAAGACAGACTTAAGACAGACATAAGACAGACTTAAGACAAAATCCTAACTTTACTACTACTAAATGCCTTCTGTGAATACCAAAAGTAGTAAGTTTAGGATTTTGTCTCAGATTACTTCTGTGAATCGGGCCCACTGTCTTTACCTCGTTAGTACCAATTTACAAAACAAATACAGCAATAAAGATCTGAAAGATGACCAGCACACCATGTTTTTAGTTATCTTTGGTCCAATTGAGCTAGAAGCATTTTTTTTTAAACTGCAGATTATGCAGTAGATTATAGATTAAGTGGCAAATGTAGCAAATCCACAGTTATGTGGAAAATGCCACAGATGCATAATTTCATAATTGCAGTGGCATTGGTCATGTTTCAAAGTGCTTGGAATTAGTCTCAGGATAAAACTCCATGGAGAAATGAGGAATTACCAGCGGAATCAGACCGGAATAAGAGATTTCCCTTGAAATTACTCATTTACTAGGGATGCTCCTCACATCTCCTCAAGGAAACCTCGTATTGAAGTCCAAGTAACATAAACTCATCTGAGGAACGGTTGTTGTCCAAGATTGGCATGTTGTAAAGCTTTATTTTACAAGAGAACATTAATAATATGTTGTATTCATTTTCAGAGGAGGCTTTTCCAACGCAGTTAAAAAGACAAAACAGATCTTTACAAGTGTATTTGCTTGAAGGCTGAACCCATCGTAGATAGACAACTTGTGGTCTGTGGACCTCCAAGGAACTGAGAAGCCTACTCAGGGTGTCTACGCTTCTTTTGAAATTGAAACAGTGAGATTAATAACCTTTATGTAAATGAATAAGAAAAATGTAGAATGTTCTGTAAATATGAAGGAATTTCAAATTGGTGGATACAAATTAAGTTGACTACCTTAGCTTGATTCGTTCGAGCAGCACAAGCCCCGCAAAACGATGTGACTTCAATTGAAGTGCCGACAAAAAGAGCATGCATTATGAGCAAAAAAAGACACAGTGATATGCTAAAGTTTAGCATACCTTTTAATCTTTAACAACATTTAGAAAAGCTCCAACCTTTCAATTAAAATTTCTATTTTTCTACATGTGGTTGTGAATTCAATAAAATATTTCAATATTTTGTATTTTTTTTATTTATACCTGTTTCTGTAGTTTTTTGTCTTTTGTTTTGAGGTTCAAATCTTAGAAACTGGGTTGGGGTCCTTCCCTTTCAATAGTGATCAGTAGGTGTTCAGGATTCCAGTAGTGATTCAGTGGGGGCCCACAGAAGTCAGAAAGAAAGCTGATAGAGACGTACACATCTATTTAAGAGGGACGCGTCGTTGCATCAGGCAGCAGTGTGAATGTTTCCCGGGTGCTTGACTTCTTCAGAACAAGAATTATTGATGCCCCCGGTGGTCAGTCTATGCGTCAACTTCGAAATGCCATCTCTTACACTCGCCGTTCAAAAAGATTTGTAACATATTAATGAGCGACACACCGAGCGCATATATACCTCATCCAGGGAGTATGCCCAGCAGCCTTCGCGGGCTATAATTAGCCCGCTGTACACTAATGAAGTCACGTGAGACCGGTGCAGTGGATCACAGAGTATGTAACCACTTGCCTGCGTGCGTCTTATTTTTCAGAACATCAGTAAACCAACTGCTTAAGCAGATGTTGAGAGGCAAGAAATCTATGATTTGATTTACGTGCATTGCGCCCAACAGTCCCCGCCTTTCTCTCATCTCCAGAGGAACATCAGGGAAATGTTCAGACACAGATTAGCAGTTCGTATACATCACAGTCTTCAAATCCCACGGGCCAGAATAATAAACGCCTCTATTTCCGATCTGCACGTGCGCGGAATAAAATTAAGTGAAATTTGTGCACTGGCGAAATGGAAAATATAAGTGTGATTGAGCACATTATGCAACAGTGCAAACGTAAACCGATTATACCAAAAAATGTTTGATCCCTTAACATCAGTGGGAGCCTTGTGCTTACTGGCACAGGGGAAGGATGGAATTGTAAACCTGTGGACACAAGCACTGAATTAGCTGTAGAAATAAAAGCAATCAGATTTCTCCGAGGACCCTGGAGGTAGCAAATGAATGGTGAGGTTGATTAACAGAACAGGTAGAGACAGAAAGAGAGAAAGGTTGGATAGGAAGAGATGACTGAGGAAATGAGAAAGAAATGGAGAGATATGTAACAGGGAGGTAGACTGAGAGGTGCAGAGAGAAGTACATATAGGAAGAGAAAAAGGTGATAAAGTGAGAGATAAACAGGGTAGAGAAATAGTGATATAGAAAGGCAAAGACTGTTGAGGTAGGGATAGGTAGAGAAAGAGGCAGAGGTAGATGTAGATGTAGGCAGAGAGAGGGAGAGAAGATGAGTTGGAGAAAGAGAACAGCGAGAGTTTCCTGACTGCCCTATATATATTTATAAAGGAGCCCTTAGAATGTGTCCCTGCAATAAACAGCTCTGTTGTAGTAAAACAAGACTACAACCTAACAAACACATTCTTAGCTGTGTAATAACTTTACTAAATCACAGCTGAGCAAAGCATAACATTCAAGAGCCTATTCCTCTGGGGTGGCCCTTCAACAATTTCAGAAATGGCTAGTTTTCCCTGAGATCGGAATCCTATTATGGTGTGATCCTGTTTATCCTAGATCACAAATTGAGCAGGCACTCCCCGTGACTAGAGGAGGTGCACCCTTAGTCCACTGGCGTATCATAAACGCTGCAGCCCCCACGGTGCAGGGGGCCCCCATGCTCCAGGGGCTCCCCTTAACAAAAGGGCTAGGTGGTGGGCTACGAAGGGGGGCCCCCTCCGTATACTTTGCGGGGGGCCTCAAGTTCTGCTATGCCACTGCCTTAGTCGCACCATGGGCTGGAGCCCCACATTTGCACAGGAAGTGCATTTGTTGTGGAGTGGGTACTGACAACATCGGGAGGTGCAGCAAGGACCTTGGGGGCCATTTAAGGCGACCCACCAGTATTTTCGGCCTCTTTGTCCCTTGTGATCTGACCTGGAAGCTGAGTCAGAGCAACGACGCCACATCTCCCACCCACCCCTGGTGACTGGCCGGTCCCAGGCAGATAATAAATGGGGATATAGAAGAATGGAGATTCTGAGACTGGATTGACCCCATGAGGGGGTATGAGTTTTGTTTACACCGGGCAGGCGGATGGGGTGGACTGACCTTCTGGTGGTCCTGGACTCTCCTGCCCTAACCCGCAATGTTTAGACTGGAACTTTGGGGGAGCTCTCTGTGTTCAGGTACCCCAGAAGCCGATGCGCTATGCGGTGCCCTGGATTTCAAGTTGTGCAATGATCTTCCTGAGAAGGCCTTGGTGAGGGGTGCAGCAGGGTTTTGCATGGGTGTCTTGGATGGGACAGTAAGAGGGCTGTTGCACTTTGGGGCCTTCTGGTACAGCGCGCTGTGGATGTAATGACAAGTTGGGCTAGATGTGCCTAGAGTGTGAATGCGATATTTTAATGATGTGCTTATCTTCTTTTTGCCTTTTATGCCTATAAAAGATTGCTTGGTAAAACAATACAAGAATACTTATCTTTCTTGTCATGGCTTATAAATATCCTTGTGCTGATGTAAATAAAAGGCTATGCCTTGGACAACTATAACATTGATCTAATCTTTTGTTTGAGCTTTGCAGCAAGTGAGGGATGATCGTGGGAGCGGTGAGTAGCATATTGTGTGTGTACGATCACCATGTACCACAGTGTCACACCCCTGATGTTCCTCATGCCACCTGAAATCTTTTGGAGGCTGAATTAACAAAGAAATATTGCATGTGAGAGCATACTGTGCATGGGGTTACAGTACCCTCTGCTTAATTGTGTCTCCCTGGCATAGAGATTTGTCATCATAGCACTGGCTCTGTAGTATTCCATCTTGCACGCAACATTAGCACCTGTCACAGCTATCAGTCTGCACACTCTGAGAATAACCATGGTTTCACAAAAATTTAGTCCACTTATAGCTGCCAATGTGCATGCAATAATCAAACTGGTGGACTGTGCAGCTTCAGAGCTCCTAGCTCCAACCAGGATGGAGACCAATGAGCAAAAGATGACAGTGCACTACCTCTGAGGTGGATAGGAACCCCCAATTGAATTACATAACTATCCTCACTGTACCAGAGATTTCTTTCGGGGACTTGTGCTCAAACCTCATACAGTGGAGGGCCCACACTCTCAGGCCACATCACACTTTACTATCAGCTGTGGCTGCTGTATAAGAAGCAGGAAATGCATAGGACAAAGGAAGAAGGCACAAGAATAAACCAAAGTTGAGCCTTCCTTCAGGGAGTACTTGCATGCTCATCATTTGCCAGCAAAGCAGTATTCCACTAGAATATCGACTACAGAATATCATGGGCCCAAAATATTGTGACAAAATTTTCAAGAACCAAAATATTGTGAAAGTAAGTTTATATAGGTAAGCATAGGTTTACTGTACTTTACCCCACATATATATGGACCTTTAAGATATATAAATCTTCAGGGTACATGTGGAGTTAAGAATAGTAAATCTATATGTATACATATATAAATTTATATTACACAGTGGCTTTTGTCACTGTGTGGTTATAGTTAGGTTAAAGTTTGTATAGAAAAAGTGTTTTTTGTTTTGCTAATAATTTTGACACTTTTTGGCAAATCTTTATGAAAGTTCATGAAAAGTTCATCCACCTCAGATTCTTTCAAGAAAAAGGGTGGATCATAAAACTTAATTTCCCATACTCCCATATTTCCCAGCACTTTCCACATTTAAAGAGGTAGTTGGGGTGGTCATGAAGGGGCTAAGAAGATAATTATATCTGAACAGTTGTCCTTTGGGAGTTCTGCTGCACAGCAATTATTAAAAAATGGGCTCTCTGATTTTCCCAGGGAGCATTTTCTCCTTTACGCCATTTTTGTAACTGGTACCTAGGCTTGCACTGCAGAACCAAAAGATATTATTTCCTGGCCAAGCTCTTCATATAATGCTGTGGCAGCCATTGGAGGACTTGGGTACTAAGTCCCTGAGTCCTGAAATTGTTTCTATAAAAGCCCATAATGGGACAGGATAGGCACCCCCCAGACCTCAGGGCCAAATGGATGGTCCCCCCTTCATTAAAAAGATGAAAAATTATATCAGGTGGTGGGTATAGCAATATCAAACATCTTTGACTGCAGTGCCCTTTTGCCCAAGCCATGCGCAGTGGGGTTGTTAGCTGAATATGATAAAAAAACAGAAATGTACTAAAAAAAAAAAAAGACAAAAGATACATTATAGTAAGGTATGGTAATATGATCTTCCCTTTCTTTAAAGTAAACTGAAATTTACTGAAAAAAGCCAAGTAAAAGTGATGCTATAGTTAGGTATGATAATAAGATCTTTTTTTCTTTTTTTTACGCAGTTTTATATAGCACAAACTTGACCCGAAGGTATTGGGTATCAGAGCGCTTTACACAAGCACCAGTTGCGTTACATGAGGACACATCTTAACTTACTTACTTTAAAAAAAAAACTAGAAATTCACTGAAAAAATAAAGGTTGAGTAACGTTATAGTTAAGTGTTGAAATGAGTTAACAACTAATGCTTAAAAAACTGAAATTTACCAGATGTAGTTCAGTGAGCTAGCTCTAACTGGTGCACCCACCATGCTTTGCTTACAGTGTCACATATTACATTACTCATGTCATTTTAAATGACTTCATTGATTATATCACTGATGACATCATCCTAGCTACTGCTCCTCAAATTACTCTATAAATCACTAGATCATTTTAGAAAAAAAAGTAGGTAGTAAGGGGCCCACAAGCATATATTGCATAGATTGACTGTATTTATATGTGTACATGCTTGAGATAAAAATTGTATAGTCCTGGAGGCAAATCTGATTCAGTATGGTAAAAGGTATACGGTGCACAGTTTAACTACCATTAAATTTTTAAATGCAAATAGTTCTTCTTTGAAAAATGTAAAGACTGAGAGTAACTAGTGTAAGTTACAGACATATGTTACAAATACGTTGTGGGTTACATCAACGTCCTTTTGCCAAAGTATGTGAGAAAAACTAAACATTAGTCTTACAATACATAATTCACCTGTGGTTTTCTGTGCACATGCTGACATTGAAGAGTTGTAATGTAGTGCTGTTGACAATTTCTATTTATATAAACTGGAGATTTATAAGGTGCAGATATTCATTTCCAGAAATTCAGTGAACATTCTCAGACATTATACATTGTTGCAGAATGCATGACATGGGGATAATTCACTTACAAACAGTTGAAGGTGCAGTATGATTTTGAATATTGTGCTAATGGTATATTCTATTCTCCTCAGCTCAGAAAGAAGGGATTTTTACAAACTATGGAGAGTTGTGAATAGCACCTGGATGTGCATGCTTTATCAGTAGTTTGAGAAATTGGATTGTTGGCAAACTGGGGTGTGAGCCCTGGTTAAGCAGCAACCACAAACCTTGTCAGGGTGAGGCACAAGCCAATCCTAAATTAACCCATGCCCAACCCTCTGGCAGCTTGGCACAAAGCAGTCAGGCTTCACTTAGAGGCAATGTGTAAAGTATTTGTGCAACACTTCAAAGAGCAATAAAGTGAAAATACAGCACAGAAAAGGGACCCCACACCAAGTTAGAAACATAGAGTATAATGTAATAACTAAAACAAGACCAAAATGACAAAATCACAATCAGTAGAACTGAAGATATGAATTTTTAAAGATTTTAGTGAAAATAGTGCCAAAAAGCACAAAGTGCCAACTCAGGAAATCTGGTTGTGCTAGACCGGGTCAAAGTCATACTCTCAGGCAGATTGCGATGGAGCGGAGGTCGGATGCAGTCACCAGGTTACTCTCGCTAAAGTTTACCTTCTCAAAATCCATGCCAAGAGTCCTGTTCATGGTGGAGGGGGCCAAGAGGAGCAGGGCGAGCACTGTCTGAGGCTGCCGGCTTAGCGCAAAGATCCTGAAGTCCACACAGACAAGCATCACTGGAGCTTCTCGTTAGCAGTTCCTGCTAGCAGTCGATTCTCTAGTGTGAAGAGGTGGCTGCCGGAGCTCTGTGCTGGTGCGAACGGTGAGGTCTTAGTGGGAAGGGGCCTGATTGCGGGTGCAAAGAGCCCAAAAACTTAAATATACAGCTCTCTGATCCACAACAACTAGCCCTTTGAGTCATTCTGGTGTCCTGGGTGCAAGGGTGAAGTTGCAGGTCCAGTTCTCTTTTCACCCAGACAAGAGGGCAGAAGGCAGCAGGTCAGCACAGTAGGACAGCAGTTCATTCAGAGCAACAGTTCAGCAGAGTCGCAGTCCTTTCAGCAGCACAGCAGTCCTTCTTCCTGGTTGAGAATACACAGGTCCAGAAGTCTACTGAAGAGTTGGTGTCTGAGGTCCAGAATTCATAGACAGTTGTGCCTGTGAAGTAGGGGTGTTGCAGGGATTCTGCACAAACACAGAACTATGCGCAGGATTATAGGACCTTGGTGTATAGGGACTGGGTCTTCCTACCACCTTAGTACCCACGAGCCCAGGACCGACTAGCTATAGTGTCTCACTTGCTCTCCTACTCACTCACAGAGAAACAAATGATTAGACACCCCAGAACATAACACTCTCAGATCTCTCAGGAATCACAGTAACAAAACACACCCTTTCACTCGCACTTTTGTACTTGTCCACAATAAGATCTGACAGAGACACGAAACAGTTTAAAATATTTATTTTAACTAACGTGCCCTAACATGCAGTATACGTGCCACAACAAGCAGGAAAATGCATAGTGCAAATATAGTCAGCATAGCAGCTAGTCCATAAATCATGAAGGGAGATTGTCAACATGTAAAGATAATAGAGCCTAACCTCCCTCCCCTTGCTAAGAAGCAGTATTATTATATATTAGAAGATCTCTGGGCTTTGTCAGTAGACCCCATACCTTAGCTTATAGATGGTAGATCTACATCATAGGTACTGTCTCGCTCTTCTCCCTGGAAAGGTCCCTCTCCAAGTGTGTGTTACCTATTCATGTATCCCACTAAAAACCAAAGTACATTGTCCAAATAACAGCTGCATCGGTATGTTTTGTCTAAGGGCTAAGGCCTGGCCAGAACAAAATAACAAGGGTCATTGTTGTTCGACCTTGCACATAATGTTCAGTCAAAATCCCAGGAACATGCAGAGTGAACACAGCGATGAGTTCTCATGTGAAAGCAGCCATAGAAAATATTGCAAAAAATAAAGACGTGTAGTAACATGCGCAAAGCAGCAGGCAGGCTGCAACATGCTCATGCTACCTTAGTGAAGACGACAATGTCCCTATGGGCCACATGACACCCTCCCATTGGCCAGGTCGTTAGACTTATGCTAAGACATAAATCAGAGGTAAGCAGAGGCAAAGCGTCTCAGTGGTATTCCAATTAGGATATTCATGAAGGCAAAAAAAAAAAGAAATTGGATTGCAAGGTTTTATTTGTCAATTTTTTTTTGCCAATCGGGTACTCAAAAAGCCATCCATTCACAGCTAATCTTCGTAGAGAAAAATGTTGCGGGAAAAGCGCAATGCCATGAACTCCAGAATGTTGTCTGTCCCTTCCATAGTAAAAAGGAATGCCATCCAGTTAAGTAGATCGAACGAGTACACATGCTCCTCGTATCCAGAGGCTGTTAGGAGCATATCCGGGCAACCTGCGTTAACTTCGATGAAACTCCGATCCAACAGGCGCTGTGCTCGAGCACAGGTACTCAAGTCTGCCATTGGTCCCGGTAGAGGATCGCACAACAAGCCCCTACCCACGGAACATTCCTGGTCATGGGCCTTCAACGGACCCAATAACAGATCGTAATCCAGGGCAGCGTGTGTGGTATTGGAGAGGCAGACATCCAGGGCCCATTGAAAAGGGCGCCGGAGGCAGTGGAACACAGGTTGCACGAAGGTGAAGTAGGCATAACGGAAGGTCAACCAATAGTCGATGGCAAAAATCTTTACTGGAATAGAACCAAAAAGCTGCCACATTCGATCACGGTACAGTTGCAACTGGACCGGTTTTGGCAGCTCCACAGATCGAGCAGCCATTGCGAAGCAATAATAGGAGAACAAGCATGCCGCAAATGAACAGGAGCACCAGGGGAAACCCTCCGAAGGCGCTGGAAAAAATAGAATGGATAAAGGCTGGTATTACTCCAAAAATAGTCTGAAAGGAAGAAACAAGGCCGGATCCCACAAGTTTAAAAAAGTGGTCTAGGCCCGCAGTATCGGACGCATTAAATATTTGGTGTATTAATTCTCCAAAATGGAGTGGGTGATTCGTGTTTAGCAGTGAGTGTATTTCACTTGCGGTTCTCGCCACCTGCAATTCGAATGTCTCTCAAGCTGATGTGAAAGCCACTTCTTGTTGAAACAATAGCACTTTGAGTCTGCTTAGCTTATTGAAACCTGTTTTCAAAGTTGGAATGGAAGGCCAAAGCGAACTATCTACAATCCCATGCGGGGGTGGAAACAGTACATTGCTGCAACATGTAACATGTTGTGAAACAGTTACTATATACAGGATGCCTGCCCGTAAGCCACAACAGTCGTGGTTATTCAAAATAAGATAACTACTGTTAGAAAGCAAAGTCAGTGCGGGAATGATAGCAGGGACAGGGGTATCTTTTAAAAAACAAGCCAGATTAGGGGCCGAGACGTTACAGACTCCGTGAAGTTTAACTTGTTTACAGACTAGGGAATGTCCCACAGTTGAATCGCAATCCTCCCCTGTAAGGAAAACTTCCTTATCAGCGCGTTGACATCTAACGGTGAAAGGCAACAACAACAATTCATGAATGTAGCTACTGCTGAGGGGCTCAAATCTACCAACCGGATAATGTTTCCTGCAAGCTGTAAACTGAAAGAGTGAGATGGGCAGCAAAATAATCCGATGTATTAACCACAGCTGAATCAGTCTCTGCCACAGAAAATGGTAACTGTTCTAATCGTTCAATATGTAACAATGTGTATGTTGTGTCTTTCATCGACATTAATTTCTGTTTATAAGTTAAATTAAATGGCAAGAGCAGTGCAGAAGCATTCAGATAATCCCATGGCACTTTTCTACTTTTGAGTGTTTGCAAGGTCCATGCAAACTGCATTACTGAACGTAACTGATTTTGACCATGATACAAAACAGACACTTCATGTTGAACAATGTCAATGATGGATGATACAATATTATCCAAAGTATATATACGGGAAGACAGTGTATTAATGCTGTTATCTACCACTGCAAGAACTTTTTCTAAACAAGCTTGGTCAATTTGGCGCGAGGGGATTTTGGACATAAAAGGAAATCAGCAAGATCAATGTCACCTGACAAGAGAGAAAGGTGTTGTTTTACAGACAGTGTAGAATGTCCCAACCATTGCTGACACTGATTATGTGGTAACTGTATGGGAATGTGGGAAACATGGATCAGGTCTAGATTGTGTAAATCCCTTTGTGGTATTCAAAAAGCATAATTGGCATGCATTGGAGCTCGTTGGCCAGATCAACCATCCCAAGGGGTCAATATTGGAAGAGTTAAGTGTGCCATTCTAAAACATGACAGCTAAGTCCTCAATTGTGTAGTTGGTATGTGTTTGCCATGTGTCATACGTAGCTAATAATGGAATAGAGGGAGCATTACATTTTTTAGCAGTGGCTAAACCAAAACAAGTAGTCTGTTGTACCGTCTCATTTAAAAATATGAGCTGAAACGGTATCAGACATACGCGATGCAAGGACTCAGTGGCCTGCACTTGCCAATCCCTGGTACCCCAGATGGATTTTAAATCAATAGTGTCCTTCCAATACTCATAACCCTTCATGGACAAATCATTTATGAAGGACAAGGAGTAAACTAATTTGTGTGGGTCAACATAAATTTAGTGCAGGAGGGTATCTTTAATTTATAAAAATAGGACTGAGGGTTAGAAAGATTGTAACCAGAAAAATATATGAATTTACTCTGTTGGGTCCTTGAACTCTCCTGCAACGGTGTCGGCCAATGCTCCCACTAGGTAAAATGAAAAGATGGTCTCTGAGTATTGGTCTCGTGTAAAAAATGATGGCCATAATGTTGGTAACAGAATAAATCTGCGTAATTTGCAGAGTTCAAATACAAATCTTCAGTGTCAAAGGCAGTATAATATTTCAAATCGGAGAATAACGAATGAACTGCATGAACATCCAAGTCATCAGAGTGTATGCCAGGCAAAACCACATTGCCTAAGGAAACACAGAAAACATATGGAATGTTTAAAATTCCGGTCAGGCCATTGATATCGTATGGTACTTTATCCCAAACAATGCCATCAACAACTGGAAATGCTGAAATATTAACCAGGGCTTGATCTCTTTTTATTCTATGAGATGAAGTGTGAGGGGCCAGAACTCCATCAACCAAATTCACAGCAGAGCTTTCAGGTAAGTAATGGCCGTTAATCAAGAGGAAAAACACAGTCACGGTCCCAATCCCCATGAATACAAACACCATCGTAAGCAGCATCCAGACGTATGTCCAGGGCGGGACTAGGTAAGTCTTTTTGAACCATGAAATGAAAAGGCTGGTACATGTAGGGGGCTCTGTCACAGATGATGATGAGGAAGATGTCTCAGAAGAAAAGCTATTACGGTCCATATAATAACCACTGGACCCCAACTGAAACAACGGGGGTTGGGACACATCGGAAGGTTCATGTATTGTACTCTCAGGAATGTCAATTATAATCTCAACTGGAGGAGAAGCATACCAATATCTGCAATTGTGAATGTAGAAGGTAAAACAGGCAATAAATCAACTGAAGTTTCCATCTCCCCTTCCATTTGTTGGGGAGTAGTCGAAGAAACACAAGCCATTGGATTCAATGAAAGATCTCGGCGTGGAATGCTTGGAGGCATGCTATTCAGTATCGGACATATGGTGTAGCTTGACATGCTTGATTGAAATGCAACGATTATCCTTACGACCAGGCAAAGGAGGCAGGATCACAGTACATGTGCCTTTCAAACCAAGGACTCTGACCGGTGCACGGTATGATGGACCAAATTCTTTTTTTTAATTATCAAACTTGTTTTTATTGAGAGTTTGCAAAGTATCAATCAACAAGCATAGTAGTACATCCTCTTTAATACAATCAGATATCTCTTTCTGTTATCTATTACCGGGTATAGAGTCTGTCACGTACACCGATTCTTGTCTCATGCATTTCTATCATCAGGTATTACCTGCCCATCTATATTATCAAACGATACGACAAATAAAGAGGATAACAATAACAAAAACATACCCGCTCTGTTTATTCTCCAGTATTTTGCCCCAGACCCACTCCCCCCACTCTGATCCTAGTGGAATACGGCTTCTATATTTCTCCTGTGATAGCAGTGGAGATAGGTGGATCCAGGGTCGAGCTATAATGGGAAAATAGGGTACGAGTAAATCATAATGGGGTAAAGTGACTACCATGGAGTGTGCGGGGACTCAGGGGTCCGGAATGTCTAGTCGTGGCTTGCGGTAGTTGCGAGTGTATTTGGGGGGTCAAGTTAAAATTGGAATAAGTGGAACGCCCTGACTCTTGTGGGGCAGGTGGTCAGCGGGAGACCTCTGGACAAAAAGTCCACCAATGGGCCCCATACAAATTCAAAATTTTTGAATGCATCTCTGTAAATGTCACTCATGCACTCCATAGTTAATGCCTGCCACAACCGTGCTTGCCATTGGGTTATGGCTGGGGGGTCTTTCTTTTTCCAGGCGGCAGCTATCGCCGTCTTGGCCGCTCCTAGGCAGAGCCATATGATGGCTTGGTCTGCTTTAGTTTGATATTTCAGGGACGGGTCTCTCAGGCCTAACAACGTGTATTCTAGGGAGTCTGGTATGGGATAACCTAATATCTCTTTAATTTGAGCCAATATTTCTGCCCAGAAGGGGCGCATGGATGGACAATCCCACCATATATGGCGAAAATCACCCAGTAGGCCACAGCCTCTCCAACAAAGCTCCGAAGTGTTAGGAAATATTTTCTTCAGTTTTTCCGGATATAAGTACCAGTCAAACATTATCTTGTAGTGGGCTTCGCGTTGGTTGAGGGAGTGACAGTGATGTTTTATATCTTTCCATAGGCCTTCCCACTGGGTGTCTGAAATATCGTGGCCCAATGTGCGTTCCCAAAACTCTAGATACCGTGGACGCCTTGACGGCAGTGTGTGCAATAATAGAGAGTATAAAAAGGAGATCGCCCCTTTCACTGAGCTGGCACTTTTCACATAGCGTTCCAACAATGTGAGGTCTCTGGTAGCCCCTTCTCTGATCTCGGGTTGGAGGACCCAGTGGCGCAGTTGGAGGTAATGAAAGTACTCTGTGTTAGATAATTGGAATTCCCTCTGACAGTTAGCAAATGTTAGAATATCGCAGTTGTGGAATATGTCAGCCACTTTGAGGCATCCGCCCTCCCGCCATGCGTCAAAAGGTCCTGGCTGTAGTGCCGGTGGAAAGGCAGGATTGTAGTGAATGGGTGTGAATGGTGAGGGGAACGTGGTCCATTGAGTCTGCTTCAATATATCGTCCCATACTTTAAGTGTCCTCTTAGTAGTTGTGCTAATGTAAGCGTTTGCTGGTCGATCCCCTTTCGGCTTCCAAAGCACGTCCCATATTTCTCTACCCACAATTGCTCGGTCCATGTGTAGCCAGTGTTTATCTGACTCATGTTGAGACCATTCTACCAGTACTCGGAGATGGGCCGCTTTGTAATAGAGGTCCAGATCCGTCATCCCTAGCCCTCCCTCGTCGATAGGTTTCCTAAGAAGCTGAAACTGCAGTCTCGGTCTCTTGTTTTGCCAAATGAATTTCCTCAGTAGAGTATGGGCCTCATGTAAGAAGTCTCTTTCCAGTGGTATGGGGAGACTTTGAAATGGGTGGAGAAATTTCGGCAGAATTACCATTTTCACAGCATGTATTCTGCCTAGCCAGGAGAGATAAAGTGACACCCATCTCTTCAGATCCGCTCGTAGCTGACATAGGAGTGGTGGGTAGTTAGCGGTAAATAATCCAGAGATTTTTGGAGTCAGTTTTATTCCCAGATATGTAAATCTTTCTTGGCCCATTGAAAGGTAGTTGAGGCCACCAATTCACTCATCTCCGCTTCCTGGAGCGTTAAGTTAAGGAGGAAGGATTTATTAAGATTAATGCGGAAGCCTGCTACTATCTCGAATCTTTCCAGTTCCTCATGTATTTCTATGATGGATTGACTTGGATCTGTAATGGTTAGTAAGATATCGTCTGCGAACATTGATATTTTGTGTTCGTCAGAGCCAAACGGTATTCCCCTAACCCCTCAATTGTCTCTAAGTCGGGTGGCTAATGGCTCAATACTGAGCACAAAAAGGAGTGGGGATAGGGGGCAACCCTGCCTCATTCCCCGTTCCAAGCGGAAGGAGTCAGAAGCCATGCCGTTGACTATCACTCTAGCACTGGGCGCTGCAAAGTTAGCTTTGACCATATTGATAAATGTGCTGCAAAAGCCGAATCTTTGAAGTGTCTGGAAGAGAAAACTCGAGTTTACTCGATCAAATGCCTTCTCGGCATCAAGCCGAGAAGGACCACAGGTATCTTGCGCTTATTAGCTTTTTCTATGAGATGTATCACTCTGCGCACATTGTCATGGGTTTGTCTCCCCTTAATGAATCCCGATTGATTCGGGTGGATCAATCCTGGCATCAAATTTTCTAGACGGGTAGCTTATATTTTTTAATACAATTTAGCATCCAGATTAAGTAGTGCTATGGGGCGGTACAATCCGCACTGTGATAGGTCTTTCCCGGGTTTGGGAATCACAGTCAGCAATGCTTCACTCATAGTGTGGGATGTTTGTGTAGTAGTCGCTATGTAATTGAAAAGAGCTGTGAGCTGGGGTATCAGTTCTATACTGAAAGTTTTGTAGAACTGTGTCGTCAGTCTGTCAGGTCCCGGGGATTTATGTAATTTGAGAGATTCTATTGCTTTTTGTACTTCCTCTTCCGTGATAGTGTCCCCTAGTTGTTTGTTCTGGGTCTGTGTAACCTGTGGTAGCTTCACATTGTCTAAGTAAGTGGATTGTGTCTGGGAATCGAATGGGTCAGCCGTGTATAGTGTGTTATAGAAGTCCCTGAATGCCTGTGCCTTATCCGAGCCGTCATGTGTCATCGAGCCCGAGGGTGTGTGAATGTCCCCAATAAATTCCCTTTCTCTCTTTATTCTCAATTGGCGTGTGAGGTGTGCCCCAACTTTATTGCCTCGTACGTAGGAGGTCTGCTTGAGTTTAAGCAGAGTTAATTCTTCTCTGTTAGTGTATATCGCCTGAAGTTTACCCTTTAGGGCTGTGACCTTTCGTTGAGTTGCGAAGGTGGGATTGGCTTTGTGTGTTCTTTCTAGTATTTTCAGTTCCCCCTCTAAATTTAGTCTTTCTGTTGTCCTCTCCTTGTTAAGTAGTGCTGCCATTAACGTAATGCATTGGCCCCTAATCACAGCTTTAAAAGCATCCCAGTTATTCGATGGGGATGTGTCCTGGGGGTCATTTAACTGAAAAAATTCCCTTTTTGAGGTACGTAGGGTGTCAAGGAGTGTTTTGTCTCGTGTTATGGCATTGGGGAAGAACCATCGTTTGAACTTCAGTTGAGGACTATGCCAAGCTAGTACAACCGATACTGGGGCATGGTCAGAGATAATGATGGGGTGTATACTTGCTTCCTGGACTAATTTGTTAAGAGTTTGGCTCAGAAATATATAGTCAAGTCTTGAATACGTGCGATGGACATGTGAGAAATATGTGTAGTCATTATCGTCTGGATGCGCTTCTCTCCAACAATCTTGGAGGCCCAAGTCACGAATAGCTTGTTTCAGAGGTTTAGAAAAACTACCTGTGTGGGCCCTATGTGGGTGGGTACTGTCCTTCCCGGAATGCCATGTCAAATTAAAGTCTCCCGTCAGTACGATGTCACCCTCTGCAAAACCCCCCAGGAGAGTCAGCACGTTGTGGATAAAAGTGGCTTGGTTCGTGTTTGGTGCATATAGCCCCGCAAAAGTGCAGAGGCGTCCCCAGATGCAGCCTTTCACCAGCACCACCCGGCCTTCCTTGTCAATTTTATAGTCAGTTGGTTGGAACTTGAGAGAGGAATGAAAGAGAAGCGCTACTCCGTTGTTTTTAGAGTTGGCAGAGGATTTAAAAACTAGGGGGAAAGCTTTGTGTTTAATTCTGTGGTCTCCTGGAGCGCCACTATGTCAAAATGTTGATCGGTTAGATATTTCCAAATCTTTTGGCGTTTAGATGGGGCATTCATCCCTCTCACATTCCATGTCAGTGTTGTGACTTCCATCCTAACTCAGTGAACTGCGTTGCTCCGCCCCTTGTACTCTCCCTACTCTGCGATTCTCTCTTCGCTATCCCTCTCGAGGGCCACCCTCCTCCCCGCACCCCGCTGGGACCACCAGCTAATCAAAACCCTTGCATCTGGACCTGCTGAGAGCTAGTGACATTGCTCTTACCTCTCCGAACCACGCACAAAACATAAAAAAGGGAACAATAAAGTTTGCAACAATGTAGAATAAATGTCTAGTCATGAACTTGATTAGTAAGCTCGATAGAACATTCCGTCCCTCATCTAAGACTTCTTTGTGGTGTCTGTCCATCACTTGGGGCGAATTGGACCAAAGTTTGTTGCCGAGGCCTATTTGGCAGGTCCATATCCAAAGTCTAGCTCTCCTTCTCCGGTTGGGAGCTTGTGAATGATTTGTCGCTATATATACCTTTGTACCTGTCCTTGCTCTTTCAGTTACTCGTGATAATCAGTCTTAGCTGCTAGGGTTGTAGCGAGGGGTTACAAATCCATCCTGTTGAGGACATGCGTGAATGTCGCTGCCTCAATTGCCACTCATGGCTCGCTTTTGTGAGATGGGGTCGAGATCTTCAGGGGGCTTCAACCTTGATTAGCTTCTTCTGCGCTTTGGGTAGGCGGCGGGTCTGCCAGCGGCCTCCCTTTCCAATCCTTGCGAGGGGCCCTCCTGTTGCTCTTCCCCACTTGTCTCCACAGTGGTCTCCGGTATCGGTATGCCCAGTACTCTGAAGGCCTTGTTGACGTTTGTTATGTGGTGCGCTTTATTGTGATATTCGAAACCTATACCAAAGGGATGGGACCACCGATATCTAATGTTGTAGGAGGAGACTTTATTATTTGGCTGTTTTTTCGGCGGCATAGATGAAGCCTATAACGGTGCTGGTCTTTTTGGTGTCGTGCGTCTCCTCACCTGGGGCACTGGAGGAGTTTAGATTTTTAGGCTGGGGAGTGCGCACTGGTATCTATGTTAGATATCGTTTTCTCCTCTTGCAGTAGGGCTTTTCTCCCTTGGCGCCAATATACTCTGATCCCTTTATCTACGTTGCATGAGCACTACTCAGCATCTGTATTATTAAAGCCTCAAGGAGTTTGTAGTGCTATCAGGCCTTGTAGCTGAGCTTCGTGGTGTTTGCAGAGGTGTCCTCCCCTACAAATGCTGACCGCTTTGAAATAAGTACCCTTTAACGTAGAGGCTCAACATTGCCATGGTTACAGACTTCAGATTGGGTTTCTGTGGGCCGGGTTCGTGTCATTACATTTTCCCCTCTGGAATCTGCCAATTATTGGTTAGTTTGTGAGCATGGTGCAGCGCTCGGCTCCAGGTAGTACTGGTCTGGGGCCGTTAGATCGGGTGCTCGATTAGGAAGCGTCTCAGCCGGGCGCCATTTAGAGGTCAGGCGTCCAGCTTCACTCGTCCTTGCTGCCTCTAAAACTGCAGTTGGTGTAGGTAAGTCGGCCCCCAGACTTGATGCGGTCTCTGTCGCGGCCGCCACAGACCCAGGGCATTAAAGGTCTCTGTTCGCTGGGCGCTTTGTTCGCGTTTTCAGAATCAGCACCATTTGCTCAGTCGCGCCCCACGTCCCTCATTATCAGCCCACCGGTACCTCCTCCGAAGACACACTCCTCTTCTGGGGTGTCTCGTGGGGTGTCCGCGCTCAAGACATTCAGCGGATCCTCGCAGGTTCTCACCGTGGCACGTCTGCCTCATCCTGTTTCCCGCGTCTCGATCTCCGCTCACTACACGGTCCAGCTCCGGCTCCTCGCGGCCCTCAAACTTCACCTTTCCTCCGGTCCGGGTATGACGCCTCACTCACTCCGATTTTGCGGTAAGGATCCTCAATAAATATGCCGGTTTGTCTGCAGAAAGTAAGCTTAATGTGGCCTCGGCGACGGAGCCGTTGTGGATTACGACCACACGACCATCTTGGTTGGCCACGCCCCCTCCCAAATTCTTTTTTGTTCTCTACTTTCTCTCGGACCAGGTGTCCAACTTTAGGAAGCCAGCCAGAAACCGGAATCGGCACCGCTGCATCCGTTGAAGAGGGCAAATGTGCTTTTGCTTGTGAATCACAAGCCTCTTGTAGATCCTGTAACACAGCACAATGATTATCTACGTCAAAGGTTGCGGCAGCCGCTACACGTCTAGACCATCAAGGTCTGGCACTAACATTTTAATGCCAAAGAGCATTTCGTATGGGGTCCGCCCACCCAGAGATCTTCGCGGGAGATTATTAAGTGCACGTTGGACTCCATAGAGATGAGTCAGCCAACCCCTGCCAGTACCTAAGACTCTAACTGTCAAAGATTGCTTTAAGTCACGGTTCATCCGCTCCACAACAGAATTGCCCTCAGGCCGATATGGAGACGAGAATTGTACCTGCAACCCCAGAGACTTCATCACATCCCGGTAAGCCTTAGAGGCAAATGCAGGACCTTGGTCAGAATGGAAGGTGACACAGGCAAACGTCCCGACAAAGATATGCAAATCTTTTATAACAGTTCCAGTGTCAGCACTACGTTGCGGCCAAACCCAAAGGAATCTAGTGCACGAATCCACTGCAACCAAGATATGTTTAAAAGCAGTATCAGATGCTAATGGACTGCAGTGATCAAGATAAATACAACCAAAAGGTTGATTAGAAATGTAAAGTTGAGTATGTAGTGGACTTGCAACAGTGGAAGGCTTAATCTGTTGACAAATTTCACAAGAAAGAACATATCTACGTTACGTGCCTGTTGATACAAACCACGCCACCAGAAACATTGCAGTAGAAGCAAAATTGTCGCAGTCACTCAGGCAAGGGCAGATGCCATGCCTTCATGTGTGGCAATGATCAAAGACAGTCTGCGGTCCTCGTTGGGAATCAGCCGATCCCCAACGGACGGTATAGACACAAATGGGACTTGATCGGAAGACAAGTGGTATGTGTAACATGAAGGAAAGCCTTGGGGAAACTCTGTTCCCTCTTTAGTCGCAGCTATAGCCGCCAAAATATCATCATCAATTTTAGTCATAGACCTAGTGACTGCTGCTACTGAACAAGTTGCTACTGCAGATTTGGCTCCCTCATCAGCCAGCGAATTACCAACAACGTGTGCTCCCACGCGCTGATGGCCCAAAGTATGGATAACATGTGTGAGCGGCAAGCGTTCCTTAAGAGCGGCCACTCGGACCCAAAGCGTTTTATGCTTAATTGCGCTACCTTTAGAATCATGAAAATCATTTTGTGTCCAGAAGAACAAGTTGTCATTAAAGGATTGTACACAGTAAAAGGAATTGCACACTATAAGAGTGGGTACATCAGGATCAGCGAATTCCCGAGCCAAAACTGAAGCACGTAGCTCTGCCAATTGAGTCGTGCAATCACCAAGAGATTGTGTGTGCACCAAGGAGGATTTAAAATCCCCATCAACAATCTTTCCGGCCACAATTGCGCAGGTGGCAGAATAAGCATGCTTAGAACCAACTGCCGGCTGCGCAGAACCGTCAGTGTAAATAAGGCAGTTGTACTGATCAAGTGGGAGTAATGATAAAGGAGGAGGATGAACATGTTCATACTGTACAAACTCCTGTGTTTGCAAAGAAGGATCATAGATGAAGTTGACATCAGCTGATGTCAAAGATCTAGCCCATTGGATCCAACGTGGAATTAGGAACACTAGCCTTTGTAACTGCTTCCAAAGCAGGTACCGGCGAGACCATAAAATTGCGTTTACCTTGCGCCAGAGAGCGTTCCTTAAGAATCGCCATCTGAACTACGGTCAATATTTTTTCAGTAGAAGAGAAACGCAGCTCAGCTGGAGTATACAAATGTGATTTATAAGCAATGGGGTCCGTGTCCCCTTCATTGAAAGTTAAGTAAGTAAAACCTAACTCTCCTGGTACAATCCTTATGACCAAATTTGTAGAATTGGCTTGTGTTAACAAGAAGGTGGTCGCAAGCAGATCAGACTGCAGAGACCGAAGAATCGCGGTATGTTCCGGAAGCCAACTGGAAGACGAAAAAGAAGGTTGTATCAATGAGTAAAGAGGTTTGATACGCTGGGCATAATCATGAATGTATGTTGTGAGAAGTTGGCCTGGTATATGCTGTCCATTAATTATAGTGGGCACCTTGCACCAGTCCAAACAACCCCTTATTGGAGATAGGTTAAAGACAACCTTTATTGAAAGCTATCCTAGTGGTAGCTATGGAGAGCAGCCTTCAGGCTAAGTCTTGAAGGAATGTAAAGCAGCTTGTTTTACCAGTCTATAATCTCTTGAGTGACCAAATGAAAGAGGACCACACCAGGTATATATATAAAATATATGTATTTAGTCTTAAACACACCCCTCTAGTCTCTTTATGAGGCTAGAGTTCGAAGTACATAAGTTACAAGTCAGTTATCAACAGTAATAGCACAAATACACGTTTGAGCCCTAGGGGCGTACCAAACCATATACCAAAAAAGTGGTATAAGAACCACGACTGAGCTAGACACAAGGCTTAGAGCCTGTAGAAGTGCTTGGACCCCAAGGAACCACCCAAGGTAGTGACACAGGGGACCCACGGGGGACGCGTGCAGTGTGAGAACACAGCCGCGAGCCACCGTTAACTTCTATGGGGAAAGTTGCGGTTGGATTTTTAAAAGGAAAGGACACTTAGAGGAGGACTTGGAGCAAATCCCTTTAGAACTAGGCAGTTCTAGAGTCAATACCCACGGGAGAACCGGAGTACTCGAGTTACCTCACCCAGGGAAGCCGCGTGCATAGGTGTCTTTTGTCGTCTGGTTTCGTCGTCGTTTTCAATGGCGATCTGCTGCAGCAGGCTGCTGGCGACCAAGTCGAAAGTGTTTGGGTGGATCCAAGGGTGGATCGAAGATCTGAAGAACCTGAAAGCAGAGGGGACAGAGTCTGGGTCACTAGCCAGTGACCAGGAAGGCGATGAGCAGATGCCCACCGATGTTGGGTGCTTCAGGTAGGTTGACAGTTGTCTTGACTCTTCAGCCACGAGGTCCAAGAGGCGTCAACAACAACCAGGAGCTGGATTCAAGCTGTCCCATAAAGTCTGTCGATTGCTGAGGTATCGGCGACCAGACTGGACCCAACAAGCCTTGGCAACGGCAAGTCATGTGGAAACAAAGAAAGGACGTTGATGCAGACCAGCAAGGTCTGAGGGACTCACCCAGTGAGGGTAAGTCAGGGCACCTCTGGAGCAACTAGGAAAGCCCAAGCAGAAGAAGAGTTGCCTTCGGGAGGTCCCACTAGCCAACAGACTAGCGACCGCAAAGGAGCCTTGAGTGGACGCACTTGGAGCTGGCTCACAGGACACTCGGGGAGAGGAGGCCAGTGATCTTTGGTGCAGTCGGTGCTGGAGGCGGGGGCTACTCGAAGCCCAAAGCACAACTTCGTGGGAGGCCAGGAAGAGGATGCACTTGCAAAAGTTCTCGGTGTCCAGGGGTCATGGTTCCACGTTACCCACGATAGCTATGGGCCTCAGCTTCGCTGGGGACTCAGGGCAGCCTCGGGGAAGTCTGGAAATCTACCTCTGGTATTGCAAAGACTTCGGCATCCAGCGGGAGCTTCAGCGATGCAGACCGGACAATTGCTTCTTAGGTGCCTGCCAAGCAGGGGAGTCACTCCTTGACCCCAAGGGAGATTCTTCAGTCCTCTAATCTTGAAGTAGAGCGTCGAAGGTCCAGGATTCGGCTCCAGAGTTTCGTCCAGGGTAATCTAAAATCCTAAGGACTGGGGTCCCATACTTATACTAAGTTAGGGGGTTGGACATACTCTGGGGACCCACCTATGGGAGGGTCAGGGAAGAGGGGTGGTTACACCCATTCCCTTTGTCCAGTTTCGCGCCAGAGCAGGGGCAGGTAGCCCCTGCAACCGGTTTGAACTGGCATATGCACAGGGACACCAAATGTGCCCCCAGTGCAGGACTTCGAAGCACCAGAGAGTGCTCCCGCCCAGCCCCAATACACACTATCCTGTCTGGGGAGGTGGTTACACCTCCCTTCGACAGGAAACCTATTGTCCAGGCCTCCCCTGCCGGAGTTTCAGTCAGCAGCAGGAGGCCAGACCCGTGTCTGTGGCAGCGGCATCCATTTTGTGATGCTAGGGCTCTGTAAAGAAGTTACCGGGTAGGCCGGTGGGTACATGTCTCTCCCTCTATAAGGGTGGAATGCTACCCCCGCCGCCAGGACTGGCGGGGCGGTAGTATTCCAAGATGTTTGACACCAAACACGACATGTTTTGGTGCAGCCAGTCCAAAGTTAGCATTCTACCGCGAGGATATAATGCACTTAAGAGTATATGGTCAGGCTGTACTACAAACAGCATCAGAGGAGGGACTCCGAATGCTGCAGAGGGGCTCTGCTCATGCAGGGGCACCCTCTCACATAAAAACCAAGCACTCTGCCTTCAGGATTGTAAAGGCCTGCCATAGGAGTGACTTATAGGTTTATATGTGTGTGCAATGGTAGTGATATAGGTAGCCTATATCACCGTAAGGGTGCATGCACCACCTTACCCAGGCTGCAGTAGCAGACCTGTGGTGTCATTTTGGCTGGCCTTCCAGGGGTGGCATAATACATGCTTCAGCCCCTGGCAGGCCTCTGGGGTACCTATGCCCTGGGTACATAGTATACCATATACTAGGGACTTATAAGGGCACTCCAGATTCCAATCAAAGATGTACCTAAGGTACATGGAAACCATTTTAGAGAGGAAGCAGCTAGGCTGGGGTTCTGATTAGCAGGGCCCCAGCCAGACCAAAGTCGAAAAACAGTGAAGCATCAGCAAAAAGTGGGGGTACCCATGTGAAGCAGATCCTACTCTCCTACACATGTCCTCCCAAAATTAAAAAAAAAACAGCAAAGATTGCAATTTTTTAAGTGTAGATGGAGGTTGCAATTGAGCAAATTTCTCCAGAAAGCGGGGGCTAACCCCCTACCTTCATTGTTTAGTTCGTAGCCAAGAAAAAGGACAGCCAAGAAGGCGATGTAAGAGTTATCAAAATTGAATTTGTAACCAAAATTTGCAAAATGTGTGATAATGCGGTCTACACGCAAGAGGTGCAGCTGTAATTCATCATCCATCAAGTATATGTCATCGACGTACGAGAAGGCATCAGGGTCGATCTTATGCAAAAGGGAAACTATGCGTGCCGCAAACACACCAGGGATATTCTTATATCCAATAGGCAATCTCGCATATCGGCGCTTATTGCCAAATGCACTGAATGCGGTCAAATCACGGCTCTCAGGAGCCAAAGAATGACTGAAAAATCCATTGGAAATATCCAAGTTGGTTTTATATTTTTTGCGAACAATGTTATTCACTAACGCAGAGCTATGTGTGTTCTGAACCGCAAAGGTTTGAACGTGACTGCTCAAATGTCTGTAGTCTAAAACGGTATGATATGAACTGTCCGGTTTCAATATCGGAAAAAGAGGATTATTCATCGATGAAACACAGGGTTCAATCACACCCTGGTATTCCAACTGGGTCAAGATTTTACTTACGGATACCTTAGCGTCTCGTTTGATTGGATACTGCAGTTGGAGCTGAGGTGTGGAACGCAAAGGAATCACATGAACCGGGGAGCCCTTGTACCAACCTGCCTGATTGTGAAATAACGCAATGCCCACTTCAAGGCATAAGCCATTTTATCATCATCAGGAGCATATTGCAAAAAACTAGGAGGAATAACATCTTCTCCTTTAGAGGAAGCTAGGACAAAAGGGGAGGCCAATCAACCTCTGCCAACAAAATATCATAAGATGAAGTGAGGTTTTCCCAAAACACTGCTTTAATTGTTCGTTTAATATCACTTTCAATTTGGAGGACAACTTTGTAAAGTCTATCCGGAGGAGCGACTCGAGTATCAGCTATCTCTACTGTAATAAAAGTGTCAGTTACTTTCGCCTCCAGACGCTGGTGGAGTATCTGCTGCACTATCGTAACCTCCGCTGCGCTGTCGAGGAGGGTTACCGCCCAACTCCTGTTGAGCAGCAAGGTTCTCACTGTCTGAGGCATACTTTGCAGTCAAAGTGGCAACCTTTTTCTTCTGAAATGGGGCATGATATTGAGGTGGTTCCCCCTGCTTGACTTTTACATTAAACTGGCGCTGCGGGTCGCGTCTTGTTTGCGTAGACTCGCCTTCTCTGTGCTCCTGACGCCCTCCTCTGCCAAATTGTTGATCCAACGATTTCTGAAAGGAACGAGGAGAATGGGGGTCAGGAACCTGGAACCTCTCGGGTGTCTTAATTTTTGAGCGGTCACGCAAATCGCATCTACGTTCAGAAGCGTCAGGTGGAGGCAAACCTGCACGTGAACCAGGCTTCTGCTGTTGCTGCTGCTGATTCCTGTTCCAAGCCTTTTTAGGAAAGACTAGACGACCCTCCTTTTCAGGAGGGTGTTTAACTGGTGGTTGACTAAACGGTTGAATGCCTAAGCTATTTCGACCTAAAGATGTATATATATCCGCTATGATAATCGGCAACTGCCACTGCCGATCCACATCCGCCATCGCTGCTAGGCGTTGGCATACTTGTAAGTAAACTGCTTCACCTTTAATATTGGCCAGAATCATATCAGAGACAATAGGGAACATGCCCACTAATTTCATTCCCAAATCCAGGGCTGGACCAGCCCCATGTTCATCCTGTACTTTTTTCAGAACGTTCAGTAGAACTCTCATGGAGGGGGTGCCAAAGCACAGTGTATACACTGAAGCAAACACCGTCCCCCATGTGGTGCAGTCAGCTAAAGTGGGAATCAGACCACTCAGCAAACTCATTGTAAGGATCCTATGTTTTTCTACCGGAGTAGTAGGTGGAAAGACAGCTTCAAGTTGCTCAAATTTTTGTGCCAGCCAAAATGGCAAGTCATCCCTATTCTGAGGACATTTTCCCATCACTGAGTTAATCATGACGGGACTAATAACAAGACCACCACCATGTCCTGGTGGCTGAGGAGTGGCTCCAGCCAGAGCCACATGAATAGCATGTGACATATACTGTATGACACTTCTGTGTATGTGAATCAGTGATGTATGTAACTGTTGTAGCTCTGTGAGTGTAACATTAAGATAGTTCGGATGCGGGGTATAACCAGCCAAAACTGGCCATGTGGCCCCGTCAATAGATAAAGGGCCCATGCAAACTGCAGTAACAGGTTGAGGAAGGGCACCATTAAGCCAGATGGTACGCTCCCAGGCTGTCAACAGAACTTCAAGTAACGCATAAGGACGATAAGCACGCGGAACTGCAGTTCCCGTGGATTCATGAAACAAATTATCATTCCCATACATCGCGGGGAATGTAACCCAAGAATAAAAGACTTTGAAGCGAAAAGCAGGGTCCCCTTCAACAATAAAATAATGTTAGCCCCTGCCACGGCGACTCCATGTTGAGTGAAGAAAGATGTAACCGCCGCAAGGTTATGTGTCGCAATAGCGACCGGTTGTGCCATATTAGAAATGGGACAAAGAAACAGAGCGAACGGTAGATCAAAATAGGGTAAAGAAAAACCTTTTAAACTTCAAGCTTGAAAAACCTATAAATATACAAATATAGGAGGCTAAGCTCCCCCACCAGGGACGTCTCCGGAAACCGGTGAGAGGGTATTATGGACAAGCACAAGCGCTACTCAGGGGTCTTGTGAATAAGTACCAGACCAAACGTTGATGGCGCCATATTGCAGGGATTCTGTGCAAACACAGAATTATGATTAGGATTATAGGACCTTGGTGTATAGGGACTGGGTCTTCCTACCACCTTAGTACCCACGAGTCCAGGACCGACTAGCTACAGTGTCTCACTTGCTCTCCTACTCACTCACAGAGAAACAAATGATTAGACACCCCAGAACACAACACTCCCAGATCTCTCAGGAATCGCGGTAACAAGACACACCCTTTCGCTCGCACTTTTGTACTTGTCCACAATAAGATCTGACAGAGACACAAAACAGTTTAAAATATTTATTTTAACTAATGTGCCCTAACATGCAGTATACGTGCCACAACAAGCAGGAAAATGCATAGTACAAATATAGTCAGCATAGCAGCTAGTCCATAAAACATGAAGGGAGATGTCATCATGTAAAGACAAGAGAGCCTGACCTCCCTCCCCTTGCTAAGAAGCAGTATTATTATATATATGAAGATCTCTGGGCTTTGTCAGCAGACACCATACCTTAGCCTATAGACGGTAGATCTACATCATAGGTGCTGTCTCGCTCTTCTCCCTGGAAAGGTCCCTCTCCAAGTGTGTGTTACCTATTCATGTATCCCACTAAAAACCTAAGTATGTTGTCCAAGCAACATCTGCATCGGTATGTTTTGTCTAAGGGCTAAGGCCTGGCCAGAACAAAATACCAAGGGGCATTGTTGTTCGACCTTGTACATAATGTTCAGTCAAAATCCCAGGAACATGTGGATAGTGAACACAGCAATGAGTTCTCATGTGAAAGCAGCCTTAGAAAATATTGCAAAAAATAAAGACGTGTAGTAACGTGCGCAAAGCAGCATGCAGACTGCAATGTGCTCATGCTAAGTTAGTGAAGACGACAATGTCCCTATGGGCCACGTGACAGGGGAAGCTTCTAGAGGCATGCCTTTGAAGTACACAGGTGCCTGCCTTCCTGGCCCTGGATCCAAACTAACTACAAGGGGTATGCAGTCCTATGTGTGGAGCCAGGAAACAGCATATTCAAGTGTAAGTGTTTCTGGGCCCAGTTCCTCCCTTCCATCCTGCCAGTGATGATCCATTCAGTCACACCTAAGCTCCCCATTGTGTGTGGTTGTCTAGAAGAAATACACAAAGTCCAGCTGCCAACTACACCCTGTCATGTGGCCTAGAGACAGGCTGCAGGCACTAAATGACTAATGCAAGAAAATGCCAACTTTCTAAAAGTACTCAAAACTACTGGAGAAACTCATAGTTCCAGTAGGGACCTAGTAAAATATAGTATCATGCAAAAATGTCTCAATGGGAATCAATGAGGGGATATCATTTTCATGGGTAAATTAATTACAATAGAAAAAATAATAACAAATAGTCCCAATATCAAGATTGAATGCAAATATATTGTAAGCAAAGACATACAAATTAGACTTCCCAAATTATAATGCAGTATCACCATGCTTTAAGATTGTGTACTAATTGCAGAGGTGAACATTTTGTGCTTGTGACGGAATTCAAATGGTTCAAGTGAAACAAGTGAAAAAAATGAAGAATACTACAACTGGTTGGCCAAGAATTAAAAAAGAACTTATGCATGAGTTAATACATTGTGAGAAGATTTGTAGAATCATGTCATAATTCAAAGTCTAAGTTTAGCACGTACAAGTCCATGGCATTTCGACCTTCATGACTGGAGGTCATCATCAGGACAAATATAACACAACGTAGGAAGATTTCTGCCTAATGGGTGAAATGGAAAATTATATAAAAGCTGAACTACCGAATGAAGCAGGTACAAAGAATAATTTAGGGACTAGTAAGAAGGTACCTGGAAGGTATCGTAGGCACCCATAGGAGGAGAGAAGACAAAAAGAAGGGCACACATTAACCACTACTTCAAATATAGGCAGGGTAGATCACTCATGTGGGGGGGGTTCTCTTAGTAGATAAGAGAATCCCAGAGCCGGGTCAGCGCTCGTGGGCTGGTGTCCACAGCAAAATGTTTGTCCTCAATGGGACAATTCCAAAGGGACTGGAGCCAGAAAGTTGGCTGAGGAGGAACAGACTGCAGCTTGCCAGGCACTATCAGTCAGGAGGAGACAGGGAGACAAATTAATGTCTTCACGCATGTGTCCAAGACAGTTTCTCACACCGGACACATGCGTGAGGACGTTAATTTGTTTTAAGAGTACATGTCTTACTTTTAAAATACATTGCTCCCTATCTTCTGGGCTTTCCATGGCCTACTCTAGAGACGACTTATATCTATTTAAAAAGAAGGTTTGGGCCTGGCAAAAGGTTTTTTTTGCCAGGTCGAAATGGCAGTTTAAAACTGCACACACACAGTCTGCAATTGCAGACCTGAGACAAGTTAAAAGGGCTACTTACGTGGGGGACAGACTCAGTGCTGCAGGTGCACTCATAGCATTTCATTTACAGGCTCTTACAAGTACATTAAATAGGGACTTACAAGTACATTAACTACTTACTAGGGACTTACAAGTACATTAAATATGCCAATTGGTCATGAGCCAATAAAACCATCTTTTTGGGAAAGACCACAAGCACTGTAGCACTGGTTAGCAGTGGTAAAGTGTACAGAGTCCTAAGGCCAGCGAAAAAGAAGTTAACAAAAACAGGAGGTCTAATGGCAAAAAGTTAGGGGAAAACCACGCCAAGGATGCCAGGTCTAATATGTAGAAAATCCATCGCTGTAAAGCTGTTAGCTTAAAATACTAAAGCAGATGAGTTATTTAACAGGTGTATCTTATTAAGGTAAATAAGGACCAAACACTCTTTATAACGCATTATTGTCTACAGAGATAGCATGTTTCTTAAGCACCTGAATAACAGTAAAAAAAGAGCATAGTAAGTTTAAAAGTAGTGGCTTTCACAGATATGCTTTAAGTCTTGCAACACCCATTAGCACTACAGAAACAATAGAAAATTGGGTCTAGGTATACCTGAATACCTTGCAGTATGAAAAGAATATAGCAAACTGTCATATTCTTTGGATAATTTCATCACTTATGTTATCATTGATGTCACTTGAGATGTCATCTGTGATGTAATCTATTATGCTGTTTAACATGTTGTGAGTAATGTAGTATGTGATGTCATAAGCAGTGCATAGAGGGGGCAAAAGTTACAATTAGGTCACACAACTATAATTTGCAGCTTCAGTGTGTTTTTTGTTTTTAAAAATTAGATTTAACTCATTTCAAGATCTAACTACAGTGTTCCAGTAGTCTTTGTTTTTTCCAGTGAATATATTAATATATTCTTTTAAAAAAGCATTTTGCTGGTGATTTCCATTACACATGGCCTTTGGCTGTGCACAGTGGGGTTGGGCCTAAGGCCTTGATTGCAGCCAGGCCCTGTACTCAACCTTCTGTCATCAGCAAAGCTCCCCTCTGCATGGCTTTTGAAAGGCAAACACTGACGTTGGCGTTTTGTGTGTTTTTTCATGGTGTTGGGACTTGAGTTTTCCCCCACTTCTGGGTGGCCCTTGGCACTCCCCTGTGATCGAACACCTCTGAAGTAGGGGTAGGCGGTATACTCCACTCCACCTGCGGAATTCATCAAAAACTCTGCCAACTGTTAGCAGAGTGGAGTTTACCAGCGCATTCACCTCTACCTCGCAGGACGGCATGTGTGAGAATGCCCAGGGTATGCAGCAGCCAATCCCTGCCAAGGCTTGTGTGGAACTTAGTTTTTTTCAAGGCTCTGCTGACCACGTCATCACCAGCCCTTAGCCCAGAAATGGAACAATAGCTGCCTCCGAGGAGCAGCTGCTGGTTGTGTTTTTGGGTAAGGCTGTAGTGGCTGGCTTTAGGAAAGTGCCTCTTTTTACTTGGTTAGCCCCCACTTTTTGCCTGATGCCTGATGTGAACTCGAACTGTAAGTGCAGTGGTTCTGGCTAACCAGGTTCCCAGTGGCATATCTCTTTCCCATGACACTGTACCATGATTGGCACAACTTCACCTACCCCTGTAAGTGCCTATTTAGTGGTATTCCTGGTACCTAGGGCATGGGTACTGAAGTGCATCCTCTGGGGCTGGAGCACTGGTTGTGCCATCCCAGGGCCCCCTCACCAAGCTTATGTACTCTGCCATTGAAGGTTGCATGTCTTGGTGCAGGAAAATCTGAAGAGTCGACATGGCACACAGCACTGCATGCCTTCCATGCACTCCATAAGAAATAGGTGTGCCATCCCTACAGTAGGCCTTCAGCCCTAAGGCAGGGTGCACTATATACTATGTGTGGGCATATCAGCATGAGCAGATATGCCCCTACAATTTCCAGACTATTCTGGTATTTTGTAAGTGAAAAGGGAAGCCATAAAGAGTACATGGGCTGGATACTTATCAACACGAGTTTCCTAGCTCCATGATGGCTTCACTGATTTCTAAGATGTTTGGTATCAAACATCTTGTCTTAGTAAGTTCTCACTGGTGCCAGCCATGGATGTATTAATAAATGTACACAGGAGACCCTTTTAGAGGGTCCCCTGAAAACCTACAAAGCACTGGTGTGGTTTCTGACCGGCTTTCTTCAGTCTACCACCACCAGACATGCTTCTGACCTCATGGGGTGAGAGCTAGTGCTCTTAGAGGACAGAAACAAACCTGCTCTGGGCGGGGTAATTTCACATCTCCTCCGGGACAGGATGGCCATCCCAGGAAGCTTCAAAGGCAATGCCGCCTTTGAAATCCAACCTAGGAACCCCCAGATAGTTGAAGAGGCAAAGCCCTCTTTCCTGCACCCCTTTTCGCAGGAGGAAAGGCGGGAAAATAAGTTAGATGAAGAGGAGGGTCCTCACTTAGCCTGCACCTCCCATAAAGTGGGGCAGGCGAAGTGAACCCCTGTCTTGACATTAAGATCGACCATTCAGCCACTTCGTCTATTTGTTCATTCATCAGATTTACTTTATGTTTTCTAGCCATTGAATTTGCAATTCTGTTATTATTATCTATCTTTACATTTTGAAAATATGTCTGCCTTTTGATTATAATTCTTGTGTTGCTTTGGTTAAAGTCATGTTGAAATGTTGTTGTATTTATGTCTTTCTATAATTATTGGAACATCCACTAGGATTAATTTTAAGAATTTTGTATCAAATAAATGATTTTTTAAATAATTTGATATACACACTGAGTCCTTAATATCATGTCTGTGTTTTGTTAGGTCTTATATATTACATAGACCAATAGTTACCTAGGGGTTGTTCTCTCAAATATAGTAATTTCCCTGCCCTAGGAACCCACATTAGTAGCAGGGGGCCCTTGATTTTTTACTCTAACTCACATCTCCTCCAGGGACAAGATGGCAATCCCAGGAAGCTTCAAAGGCAATGGCGCCTTTGAAATCCAACCTAGGAACACCCAGATAGTTGGGGAGGCAAAGCCCTCTTTCCTGCACCACTTTGGCAGGAGGAAAGGTGGGAAAATAAGTTAGATGAGGAGAAGGGTCCTCCCATAAGGTGGGGCAGGCAAAGTGAACCCCTCTCTCGAAATTCCAACATTTTGAGATGGTGAGAAAACCTCCAATCAGGGCTAGGGTAGTGCCTATTCCACAGGAAGTGGTCACTAGAGGGTGTAGACACCATAAAGAATAGTAGCCTATTGGCTACTACCTATCTTCCCATTTAATGCCCCTAAATTCAGTATTTAGGTGGCCCAAAGACCCGAACATCAGATCCATCAGACCAAAGAAGACTAGGACGAAGAAGGCCAGCTGCGTGAGAACTGAAGCCCTGCTGCAGAAGAAAAAGGTGCCAAACCCTCTAGCTGCTCCTACAACTCAACCATCGCTGCCTGCTGGGTCGTCCTGAAACTGCAAGGACTCCCAAGAACCACAGCGCATCTACAACCTTTGAGAAATCACTGAGATGCTTCCTTGGAGTGAAGGTACCACTTCCCTGGACACCGCAGGCACAGATTCCGTAAAGTCCATTTGTCGACTTGGTGCTTCCTGACAACCTTGATGCAGCACTGAAGCAAGAAGAGGTACAAAAGCTCCAGAGGGTCAGATCTGCCTCTCCACCATGTTTGGAGGCACTGGAGCCTACTGGAACAGCAGCGTACCAATACCCGGGTACTAGACCTCCAACGGTGAAAAACAAAAAGAAAAGTCCACTCCAGACTCCCAATGCACCAGAAACAAGCACCTGTCTAGGGATGTTGAGGCACCCGAGATCCACTTCCTGAGTGGCCCAGCTGTCCCAAGATCGCTTCTCCAAGTTGCCTGCTCCTTGACGCGAGGACCCTAAAGAAGCACCGACTAACCAGTTCTCATCCCATGGTCCCCAGGCCCTGGTGACCTCCTCCCTCTAAGAGACCCACCGGAATTACCTGTAAGTCCACCTGTGCATTGCATTTTCAAGTGGCCCCATTTATCTTTGGGCACCAGTTTCCTAGACCCTCAGCACCCTGCTCCCGAACTTCTCCTGCTGGAACTTTGGACCTGGCCCCGACATCGACCTAAAACAAGAGGTGAACTTCGTGAAAGCATTGCCTCATTTTATATGCATTTTTCCTGTTTTTCCCCATTTATCCTATCGTGTGTAATTGCGCACAAAAGTGATATGTTTTCCGAACTTTGAAAAATCGTAACTCCAAAACTTAGAACTGTGTTCTTGGCCTTAACAATTACATAAAAATCGACTTTAATTTTATAAATTGGTCTCAGATTTATTCCTCTGTGTGTGTCTCATTTATTGCCTCTGTGAGTGCAACAAATGCTAAGCACTACCCTCTGATAAGCCTAACTGCTCACCCACACTACCACAAAAAAAGCATTAGAATTATCTGCTTTTACCTCTGCTTACCTATTGGAGATTCACTGGACTCTGCACATTGTACTTCATTTAAATATGCTACATAGAGAGCCAGCTCCCTACACTGGCAGTTAGGGGTTCTTCTTTGACACAACATGCCCTTTTTGACAACTCATTGCAAAGACTCAGGGGTGCGCACTAGGTCGTAGATCTTTCTGCCAGCTCCCTCGCTCAAACCCCCTGTGGTTTCACCTTGCTTGCTGCAAACTTGGGCGCACAACTCTGAGCTGAAAGGCGGGGTTGGTAATCTGTGTTAATGAACCAATCGGGGCAGATAAATATTAAAAAGGGTGGTTGCTGGTGGTGGTTGATGTGACTCAAAACTTGTCTGTCACCCCCAGAGTGTTTTTGTTGAGCCACCCCCATCATCCCCTCCAGTTCCATGAGTCCTTGCTTGCTTCCACCGTGCATGTGTTGTTCCTCACACCTCTAATGGCGACCGGTAGGTGTAATTGAGGGAAAGGCGAGGGGCAAGAGGCTGGAGTATGGTGCCTCTGGAGTCCATGCCTCCACTATCTCCTCATCACCCCGCTGCTGTCCTCTGTCTTGGGTTGCTTCCCGTTATTCTTCTTCTTCTTTGCCTTGGCTAGAGCCTTTGTCACTTCTCCCTCCTTGGCTCCGGTTTATGGTGCTGGGTCTGGTTCCTCCTGGGTTGCTGTTGGTTGGGCAGGTTGTGGTCTCCTCCCTCGGGGCCTCCCTTGGGGGTGGGACTTCCCTGCTTGTGCCATCTGAGTCGGGGGGTTGGTTCCTCCACTGTGGCTCATTCAGCTTTGGAGTCCTCTGTGGCTGTTGTCTTTGCTCTACCCGAGACTTTGAAACCTCCGGGGAGGGTCCCTTCTGGGAGTCCTTCCTGGTTGGCTCTGGCTTCTCGGGCGTTGCTTCCCTCACAGCCTTCAGGAGGTTGTTCACCTTGGCGTTGTCAGCTGGGGCCATCGTTGGTCTGGTGGTCCTCAGGGCTGTGGTTCCCCCTGCTGCTGATGTGCAGGTCTGGGGCCTGTTGGATTTAGGGCATTGGTAGTAGGTAACTTATAGGCAAATCAAGAAATGCCTTTTCAATTAAAGCGCTGCTGAACTCTAAGTAGACAGTGGCAGCTGTCACTGTGTATTATACATATATTTCCCTCTTTCTCCACTTTCTCCTCTGTCTCTTTCTCTATTTCACACTCTTTCCCCTTACCATTACCTCTCACTACCTTTTTCTCTAGACACCCCATTCTATCTACCCCGTCTCACCACATTGTAAGTTTGTAATTTAGATTTACTATTCTTAATTCCATATCTACTTACCTGGACAATACAGAGATCTATACTGCTGGTATAATATTGTTGAAGGTCAATATTTCAACAGGTATACTTTTATCCCCAGCTTCTGAAAGTTTACCATGTAGCTCAATATTGTTTGACATCTTGAGGACTTGAATCAGCTGAAAATGGTTAATACTTTTAAAGTTGTTATGAACAGGGGCCGCAAAAACCCTTTAGGTGGCACTGCTTGGTTCACAATGGGCATGCACTAATGTCATCTACATGACCCATCTTAACATTCACCAGTGAAGCTCTGTGTTGGATGCAAGCCTGAAAGGGAGCCAGTTGTGTTCACATTTAGTGCACAAACAATTGTAAATTCAAGCCAACTGAGCACCAAAAGATCTCATGTGGTGCTCCAGAATCTTCAAGTGCATACAGAGCTCCAAGCTCAGGAGTGAGCCAAAAAAAGCTCCATAGACTTCCAGAGCAGAAAAGTACCTTCACAATTCCACACAACCAAAAATCCCCTGGAGCACATAACTCACAAGCTCAACTCTGTTGGGATTCTGGCAAGCAGGCAGTGGCGGCTCCTATGAAAAATGAAACGATAATAAACCCATGTTTATTGTAATTTTATTTTTGCTCTTGGAGCGAGGCTTAGGGGCAGAGCCTGGGGGATCACAGGCTGGTGGAGGAGTGGTTATACTGTTATTCAGTGTGCATGACGGTCTAGCTGGCAGTCTCAGGACAGCCAAACCGTCATGCGCACAGAAGCTCTCACCATCCCGGGCTGCGTTGCTGGGGTGGAGAGAGCAGGCACAGGCTCCCAGTCTAAATGGAAGCGCACATCATAACCGCTCAGGCCAATCCTGACACTGCTTTCAGCAGCATGAAAGCAGCATCAGGACTGGCCACAGTGGACTCTGGGAGCCTGTGCCTGCAGTGGAGAGGGGCACAATGTGGCAATGTGGCAGGTAATTGTTTTTCTTGAATTTGTCTTGTCATCCATCCATCTCCCCCTACCCACCTCATCACTCTATCTACACACCATCCGCTTCTGCAAGCAGGTTTATGAGAAACCAACCCATTAAAGGTATAGGTTTGATGGGTATCTGCCTGAGTAGTAGTGACATATATGAGTGGTCTTACTCATAGGATAAGCAGGAGGGTGAGAAATTGCATTTAACAAAAGATTGATTATGCAGTAGGCAGCCTTCGGGCGTGGATGCATCTCTTTTCAGTACTGACATTAACCAGTGTTAGGAATGACTAGTTAACCTTTTCTTACTGTGCTCCTTTAGAGAAAGGGGAAAGCAGATTTGTTGCCAATATGTTTCAACACCAAGGTGGCGAGGCCACTTAACTTAAGTGGATCAGAGTTGCTGGCATTACCAGTGCTAAATTTCTAAAAGAATGAGGGGCATATTATCAAGAACGGCGTTAAAAATTATCGCTGGTTTAGCGGCAGAAAACTGCCGCTAAAGCGGTGATAATGGGCTTGATAATATGCCCTGGAGAATTCCAATAGAAGTCCATGTTCTGGTGTGAACATGGGCTTCTATTGGAATTCTCCAGGGCATATTATCAAGCCCATTATCGCCGCTTTAGCGGCAGTTTTCTGCCGCTAAACCGGCGATAATTTTAACGCCGTTCTTGATAAATGCCCCTAAGTACCAGTGATCAAAGCCCAGCTCAGTCGATTAAATGTCGGCATGCTGAATACAAAGTCTGTGTAGTCTTGAGTCCACCTCCTGGCTTTTTAATCCACAACCAGACACTCTTGCCACTTTATCTCGCTCTTGGAGTTCCTGTTTTCTCCCATTGCCAAGAGTTTCCGTCTTTCTCATCCTCCTTCTTTCCTCTGTGTTTGTTTTACCCTGTGGTCAATGTCTGATGAGGAAAAATAAGCACCCGTCAGCATAAATGAGTACCGATGGGCCCCACCTGCAACCACCGGCTCAAATTTAGCGCTGGCATTATACATTTGCATAAAAGTGTTAATTTTATGTGAATTCAATGTGGCAAAATAATTTTAAAGGTTTCCATAAAAGTTGGAAATGAGCAGTGGGAGAATATAAGAAGGATGACAGCGTCTACCACTCAAGGTCTAGCGGAGCCGAGATGGACAGGATCAACCCATGAATGATAAAGCTCTTGACGTGAATCCCCTGACAACCAGGCTTTCAATTAAACCATGAGCGGATTGTGCACATCTAATGACATCCGAGTTAATTACTTCCCGAAGTTGTTTTTAATCATTTGGTGAGAATGTATATAGTGTGTTTGTGAGGATGGAAAGAGGTGGGGGAATTTAAATCCTTTGAAATAGTAAACTCTTCCTTTTTTTGAGTAAATTGCACTTGTTCTGCTGTTGCCCATATGAGAATGCTTCAAGAAAAAAAAGCGTTTAGTGAGTTTCACTATAAATATAAATCACAGAAACTTGATGCAACTTGTGTTGCCTGGTCCCGTGACTCAGAGCCAGTTAGTGAATAAAGCCGTTCAGCAGGATAGAGATGTTTAATTTAATAGCTGTCTGAATAACATATGAGGAATAACATATGAGTCAACCTAGAAACGTATGGTAAACTTTCAAATAACTAAAAATGTGACAATTAATCTTGAAGGGGGCTTTAAGCAGGGATAAGTCAGTGCTTCCCAAACGTTTTAGAATCACGATCCACTTTTAAGAACGACAGACTATCACGACCCACCTAGCTTTAATGGACATTGGGCAAGCAATATTTTAATGGGGAAACATCCTTTATTACCACGCTGTCAAAGCCTCACAGTGCCTTTACAACGCGGGCACTACAACGACTGCGACGTTACCACATGTTCTTTTAGCATGCAAGTTGTTGCAACGACTTGCTTTAGGGAATGCGGTGTTGGACTGGTATTGGATTTTAAGGCCAACACCTTCCCTCCTGATACACAGACTGGAGTTGGAATAGTAAATTATACTATTCCAAAGTCCAGCTCTTCCTTAAAGCAAGTCGTTGTGAGGACTTACATGCTAAAGGAATGTGTGGTATTGATGCAGTCGTTGTTTAGACTTTGTTGTTAAGGCACACGTGGTTTAGGCATGTATGGTTCTGTCATACAACCATTTATCGTAACCAAGTATTGTGAGGTGGTGCATGTTGCAGGCAGCACATTTTCCATTGAAATGCTCACTAAATTTACAGTCATACAGTTTTATAGATCAAAAAATGTTACTCACAAATGATAATGTGTGGAAATTGGGTTTCAATGAATATTTATTATGTGTGCATCACAAAGTGTCTTGATTTGTTCTGTTTGTACCGAAAGCTTTGTTTCCATAACACTTCAATATTGCAAAAAATGTCCTTCATTTTGCTTCCCTAACCGCTGAATGTGTACAGTTAATTTACAGGCATTTATATTTTGTTGTGTGTTAGGAAAAAATGACATCCACCAGCTTTCCTTTCACACTTCATGTAGGCCAGCAGGATTGTCCTATAATTCAGTTTATTTTTTCTTTCTTAGACTCCAAAGTAAGAGGAGTCTTAAACACCAGCCTCCAGACTCATGTACCCACTCACAGACCCACACCAACTTACGCACCTACTCACAAGCCCACTCAGAGCCTCATGCCCCACTCACAGGCCCTCCTGCCCCATTTACAGACCCACTCACACACTCATGCAGCCACACATAGACTCTCTCATATTCACATACACCCACTGGCAGACCAAATCAGAGACCCACACACCCACTTAGTGACCCACTCAGACACTCATGCTCCCAGTCACAGACACATTCTCAGGCTCATGCACCCACTCACAGACCCACTGAGAGACTCATGCAACCCCTCACACACCTGCACAGACTTCCACACCTACACACAGGCCCACTCAGACACTCATGCCCTACTCACAGACCCTCATGAGCCACTTGTAGACCCATTCACACACTCATGCAGCCACTCAAAGACTCTCTCATATTCACATATACCCACTAACAGACCAACTCAGAGACTCACGCACCCACTCAGTGACCCACTCAGAGACCCATACACCCAATCACAGACCCATACAGACACTCACACACCCACTCACACACCCATTGAGACACTCACATGCTCAGTCACACACCCACTGAGACACTCTTGCACTGACTTGCATACTCATTTTCAATGGCTACAGGTTACAATTAGGAAATAGAATTTAAAAAAACCTTAAAAATTCACTGAAACAAAACAAAGTTTACAGGGACGTTATACTTAGAAATATAAATTAGAAAACCTTAGAAATTCACTGAAAAATCCAGAGGATACAGGGACGTTATAGTTAGGAAATAGAAATTTAAAAAAAAACTTAGAGATTTCCTGAAAAAGCCAAAGGTTACAGGGACATTATAGTTAGGCTCACATTTCACTCATACAAAACCAGAGAAATTCAGCAGTTATAGTTACCTGAGCTAACTATAACTTACGCCCTCGCAATGCACTGCTTATGACCTCACATATTACATCACTCATGACATGGTCAGTGACATCACAGATGGCATCACTGATGATATTGTCATGTCATCATTGATGTCATCAGTGATCTCACTAACCATGTCATGAGTGATGTAATATGTGAGGTCATAAGTAGTGCTTTGCAGGGACGTAGGTTATAGAAACTATAGCTGCTGAATTTCTCTGGTTTTGTATTAGTGAAATGTGAGCCTAACTATAACATCCCTGAATCCTTTGGTTTCTTCAGTGAATACGTTTATTTGTTCACTGAAAAAAATCAAAGGTTACAAGGAATATATAAATATATTTGTTCACTAAAAAAACCAAAGGTTACAAGGACGTTATAGTTAGGCTCACATTTCAGTCATACAAAACCAGAAAAATTCAGCAGTTATAGTTACTATAACTTTTGCCACGCAATGCACTGCTTATGACCTCACATATTACAACACTCATGACATGGTCAGGGACATCATTCATGACATCAATGATGACTTCTCAAATGACTGCACTGATTACATCACTGGTGACATCTCTGATGACATCTCAAATTACATCACTGATGACATCTCAAATTATAATGACATCACTGATGACATCTCAAATTATATCACTGATGACATCATCCACAGAACCACTCACACCCCATACAATATCTCATACACCCACCCCCACACAACCACCGACATACCCATTCACAGACCCATATAAACCTACTCACTGATCCTTAGAGCCCCTCACACTCTGCAAACATGCACTCCAGGACAAACAAGTCATCTGGCAATTCAAAGGTCGTAAGATGCTTTACTACAGTGCAACACCAAAAACAACCCACCACGTGTCGGTGCACACGCACCTTGATCATGGGTTTGCAGGAAACATAATAACAAACCTCTTATAGTGAAAGTAAGTGAACATAAATCATGGACAAAGGGCTTAGAAGTGTGAGAAACCTTTTTAAAAGCATTGGACATCTTGTAAGTCAAATTTCAAGGTTGATACTGAACCTATCGTACATATACATGTCTGACAGGTAGAAAAATAAAGTACACACACTGGAGACTGGATTGGGAATAGTAAATCCTACCCCTCCGAAGTCCAACACTTTCGCTACTATTGCATAAACTGGAGTGGGAATAGTATATCTATTATTCCCATGCTTTAATACTTTTAAAAATATTGTTTAAATATATCTATTATTATTATTTGTTTATTTTTAATTTTATGTTATTTGTTTTTCAATAATTTTTCATGTTTGTAATATTATTAGTAACTTTCTTTTTTGGGAGCCTGCTAAACCTGTTTTGCCACCACTGGAAACCGCCAGCTTCACCGGGGAATACATCCCCCGTCAAACAACGCCCCAGGGGGCGCCAACGTCACCTTCTCCGCGCCGGGGGCGCATAAAGGCTGCCTTGGGCTCCCGCAGTGCGGGAGCCCGCTAAACCTGTTTTGCCGCCACCGGACACCGCCAGCTTCACCGGGGACTACATTCCCCGTCAAACAACGCACCAGGGGGCGCCAACGTCACCTTCTCTGCGCCGGGGGCGCATAAAGGCTGCCTTGGGCTCCCGCAGCACGGGACGCACGAGGGTAAGCCTGGGCCGCGCCTGGGCAAAGCCTGGGCCAAGGGCGGGCCCATCTGTGACCGTCAGCGGCCGGAGGAGGCTGGGCTGGGCCACGTCCCTAAAGTGTTAAGTAAGATCCTCAGAATCACGGTAAGAGTGGTCAAAATAGCCTTATAAGAGCATACTCGTTTTACTGTGCATCATTTTATGGTTCCTGTTGGTGTTTACAATTATGGGAAAACATAAGCTTGCGGGTGTTGCGTCGGGCAGTAAAAACAAAAATGCAAGAATGAGTGCACCTATTACGAATTATTTAAATACAGCGATGGGATTAATTAACAGCGAGATTGCTAATGTCGAGGAGCATCTAGCGGCTACAAAGATTGCACTAACTACGGTGGTTTATGATACTATACTGGATGTAACTGCATTGGAGACAGTTTCAAATAACAAACCCCAACAAAAGAGTATAATGACCCTAATACATAACACCAGTACAGCGCCTTGTGTATCAACTATACCACTGGAAATATCAGTTTTAACAGAAGGTACAGATTCAACGACACCCCTAGTAACTAAACGTAAACAGTTAATGAAGGAAAAAATTAAAGAATGCACTAAGCAGCCACAGTTATTGTCTAAGAAACAGAGTGGGGGTTTAGGGGCTACCTTAAGCAATGACTGCTCTCACAACCTGGACTTACTTTTTAAAAAATTACACGGGAAGATTGATTCAATTGAAAGGCACTGGTTGTCTGAAATCACAAAAATCAAGAGCGATGTAGCCCAGATTTTAAAATTAATTACAGAGTTGTTACTATGAGAGAAATGCCCAAGTGTAAATAATTTGAATGATACTACTGGCAGGATAGTCACAGACAATAACCAACGAATTATCACAAATGATACTCTACCTCGTTCACTGGGATCAGCACTATGGGGTCGAGAAAAAAACACTTTGGAGACCTTGGATAAGAAGAATAGTCATACTGCGCTGCACTCTATGTCGTTAGCCTATCACGTGATAAAAACTACAAAACCTAAAACTAAAAATGTGGATAAACCTGAGCACAAATTACAATCCCCAAGGATCTATTAGATACCCCTACACTTACCACCCGAGGCAATACCTTACACCATCATTCTGAAAAACGTGCCAGAACTAAAGGATGGGGCAAATGAGGATTGGGTTGAACTGAAAAATAAGGTTGTGTATTGGTTTACTAAACACTGCCATTACAACCCCAACACCCTGGTTCAAAATATAATTATGGTATGAAGAGTATCTTGGGTGGGGAAATCACCAAAAGCCTGTGAAGGGGACTGTGTTGTCGTTTCCTTTCGATACCCAGGGATGGTTAGAACTTTGCTTGAAGAGATATGTAATAGAGGGGGAAGGTCCTCAAAGCCTCAGAACGAGACCATTTTTGGGGTACCCTTAGGGTTTTTTTACAAACCAGGTATGGAACATTTTAGTCAGCCCGGAAATTGTCCAACAACAGCGGATAAGTTTAGACCACTTACATTGTCTAACAGATTTTTACCCCTTAGAAGATACAGCGACGTGGACTTACTACACCAGGGTGTTGAACAAAATTTTTGCCCTATTGACAAGGTATTATCTTTAACCCAAAATCCAAAATCTAAGAACCTGATCCTAGTAACATGGAAGATTGCGGGTATTAATAAGAAATTGAATGATGTTTTATGGCCTGAAGTACTAAATAACTGCCAAATTATTTGCATGCAAGAAACCTGGCATACAGAACCCTTCCATGTAGATGGTTTTTCAACAGTTGATACCCAAGCAACTCCCTCTCGAAATGGAAGGGCAAAGGGAGGCTTAGCAGTTCTACTTTCAGTTACATGCCCGTTGACCCTGAAGAAAGCCTATATTGACTCACCTTACCTTCAATTGTTGTGGTTCCATTCTATTGATTCCAAGTGTTTTGTAATAATTAACTTTTATAATAATGTTTTCAATAACACCAGAAATCAAGTTATACTGGCACTTGAGAAGGAGCTTGATTCATTTTTAAAACATATCAGAAGTGATTGTTTTCTGATCTGGGTTGGAGATTTTAATAGCAAGAAATGTGGTAAATGTAGTAATCACATAACTGCAAGTGTGTGTCCAGTAGTAATTATTTCAGGTAGATATCCTCAGCAGAACAGCTGTATACACAACGCTGTCTTCCACAGTAATGAGGCTCTCATCAGAACCTTAAGAATCAGGACAATCCAAGTTCCACCTGGACATTCCAACACAGATTTACACTGCAGCATAAGATTAACACTACACATCTTTTCCCTTATAAGAAAACAAAAGGAAAGAAATTTAATACAAAACAATTCAAAAACAAATCATAAATAACATGACCTTGAACACTTCAAAGTAGCATGGAAAGCAAAATATACATTATACAAAATGTTCAGTAACATAACCTTTACCCCAAACATTCAGCAACTTTGCAAACATTTCCGACACTCCACACAGTTCCATTATCTAATACAACCACATTGCGCCTAACCTCAACAACCTTCAATGGAGTGGAAAATGTACTGTCTCCCTTTAACACCACTCCACACTTTCTTGTAACAACCCAATCACCCACCACAATGTTTGGTTCCTTCACACTTTTCTGTACATTGTAATACTCTTCTGCACACTTCTGTTTCATTGTGACACCGGCTTTTATAGCTTCATGATCTACCCACACGCGATCTTTGGCAACCAACCAAACAGGATTCTCCTTCCTCCCAGGTTCCCTACCCTTCAAAGAAACAAAAGGAGAAACAACAGTTACAGCGTGAGGAGTAGTTCTGTGTGCCCACAACAACTTCTTCAATTCCTCTTTCCAGGATAATCCATTGGCCAATGACAATTGTATGTTGTCCATAATTAAGTGATTGATCCTTTCGACCAATCCATTAGCCTGTGGTCTAAACAAAGCCACCCTTTCATGAACAATTCCCCACTTCTCCATAAATTCCTTCATTACTCGTGAAACGAACTGTACACCATTATCTGATACGATGGTTTTTGGCACACCTTCTTCCAAAAAAACTTCTTCCAGGAAATCCATCACACTCTTGGAATTGATTGTACACATGGGATTGAACACAAACCACTTAGTATGGTAATCAGCAAGCACCATAATAAACCTATCTTCGGTACCCAATTTATTTATGGGACCAAGAAAATCCATATCCAACCTCTCCCAATGTCTTGCAGGTATCTTGATACATGTCAATGGAGGTTGCCTTAACATTTTAACTTTATCGCTATTAGCACATGTACAACAATGCTTCACAGCATCCTCTACCATACTATCCAACTTTGGCCACCAATAAGTCTGTCTTATTCTTCTCTTGGTCATGTTCCTCCCAGGATGCCCCTCATGTGCTAACTGAACAATCCGATCACGAAGTGCCATAGGCGGAATAATACGACTCCTCCTCATCACCTTGTTGCCCATAATGCTCAACTCCTCCCTGACTCCCCAATATTCTTCCATCTGATCATCATGACGTACATCACGATGCCAACCTTCCCTAATGTTCTCCTTCACTTTTCTTAACACCAAATCATTCTCCATAGCTACGTCACATTCTTCTTTTCTTAGAGCCATGCATTCACGTCAATCTCTACATCAACCATCTCAACTGCTACCTTCATAGTCGGCAGACGAGAAAGGCAATCTGCCACCACTTTCTTTAATCTTTTCAAGTATTCCAATTCAAAATTGTAATCTAGGACAGATAATATCCACCTTGAAATTCTAGGAGTAACACCACCTTCCAATCCTCTGCTACCCTTGAACAAATGCACCAGTGGCTTATGGTCAGTTCTAACTCTAAAAGGCAGACCCCAGAGAAAATATTTGAAATGTTTGATGCCCCAGCAACACCGTTCAGCACCTTGCAACCTCCTGGAAGCAAAACCTATAATCTTCTCTTGATCATTCTCTACTTGGGTCAACACCGCTCCTAGTCCCACACTACTACCATCAGTCGTCAAGTAAGTTTTAGCTGTTACCTCAAAGGGTACCAGGGAAGGAGCTTGTATGATACTTTATTTGATTTGTTGAAATGCCCTCTCACACTCATCGTTCCACACAAATACCACGTCCTTTTTCATCAATATTCTCAGTGGCTCAACTATTTCAGTAAAGCTCTTCACAAATTTTGAACAATACTCGGCGAGCCCAAGGAAGGATTTAAGTTGGTCCTTACTTTCAGGACATGGTGCATCACTTATCCCCTGGACAATACTCCGTTTAGGTTGTATTCCTTCACCTGATATCTCATGTCCCAGATAAGTAACATTTTGTTTCCTGAATTGACATTTTTCTCGTTTAACAGTCACCCCAAACTGATCCAAACGTCCCATCACTTTTTCAAGCAACTCATCATGATGTGATTCATCTTTGCCAGCTATCATGATATCATCTTGGAAATACCACACATTCTCCAAACCATCAAAAACTTGTTTCATCACTCTTTGAAAAACTGCTGATGCAGATGCCAGTCCAAAAGGCATTCGTAAATAACGGAAAGCACCTAATGGAGTGACAAAGGACGTTAGATGCCTGGAATCTTTGTGCAAATTAATTGGTGATACGCCGCTGACATATCAACAACAGTAAATACTTTCCCCCCAGACATAGCTGACAACATTTCGGAAATATTAGGAAGCGGTTGTCTGTCAACCCAAATATTCCTGTTGAGGTCTCGTAAATCAATACATAATCTGATCTTACCACCCTCCTTGGGAGCCACAACGATTGGAGCTAACCATTCCGATGACTCTATAGGCTCAATTATTCCCTGACTCAGCAACTTATTTAATTCTCCTTGTAAAGATTCTTTCATAAGAAGAGGAACATTCCGTACCTTATGTACTACTGGAACCGCTCCCTTCTTAAGAATTATTTTATGAGAAAATCCCTTCAGTAGACCCAGGTCATCCTTGGACACGCGAGGACATTTCTTTACCACCCACTCATCAAACGTATCCACAGAATTCACTCCTTGCGATTCAGGCATTGATAACATGACTGGGTTTTCAGCATTTGGCTTTAAAATAATGCCCAAGTCTTTTTGGTGACGCCAACCCAAAAGGTTAGAACCAAAGTTAGTTAAGTACACCCGACCATGCACTACTTGTCCTTTAAATGAAATGTTCATCCACCTCATAGCAGAAATTTTGATTCTTTTTCCACCATACCCTACAGCTTTTATGTCAGGTTCAGACCAATCGTCATATAAATCTTTGGATAGCGTGTCCTTTGACACTAAGGTATACATACTTCCAGAATACACTAACATTTTCACTTGCAACTTATCGAGACACACAATACAATGTGGTTTTTCTAATTTTCCATTGCTTTCTTTTTTCACACCGTTGAGTTCCTTCACATGTGCAACATTGGTAGAAACTTGTGCAGCACATTCTTCTTCATTGATAGTCAAGAAAACTTCAGTAACATTTTCACAATCTCCTTAACACTAATATTCATCGGGCTAGACCTTGTTCTACACATTTTAGAAAAAATGTCCTTTCTTCCCGCAGTTACGGCACACAACCCCTCTTGCTGCACATTTAAAACTTGTAGCAATATGTCCAGGAGCTCCACATCTAAAGCATTTTATTTCTCTTGTCACAGTTTCCTTCCTTCCTCCACTATTGGACACATCTTTTTTCATCTATCCAGTAGCACTCCTTATTATGTTCCCACTAGGTGGCTTTTGCACTTCAAGAATAGGGGCACACTCCCCCTCAAATTTGTGACTAACTTTCGAAGAAGTGTCCATTTCCTTTAACCACTTGGAAGCTTGCTCCATGCACTTGACAACTTGAATAGCTTCCTCAAGGTTGAGATCCTTTGTCAACAGTTTTTCCCTTACTCTTTTGTCATTTGTACATCTTACAATCCGGTCCCTAATGAGAGAATCACTTAAGTTTTCAAATTTACAAGTTAAGGACAATCCACGTAATGCTGCTACATAAGTGTCGACATCCTCTTCTAACAATTGTGTTCTCGAAAAGAACTTATGTCGTTCCATTACCACATTAATTTTAGTAATAAACCGTGCATCTAACATGTGTATGGACATTTCATAAACATTGTTGGGTTGCCCATATCCCATCCTCGTCGCCAGAAAATGTAGTAATCACACAACTGCAAGTGTGTGTCCAGTAGTATTTACTTCAGGTAGATATCCTCAGCAGAACAGCTGCATACACAACGCTGTCTTCAACAGTAATGATGCTCTCCCCAGAACCTTAAGAATCAGGACAATCTAAGTTCCACCTGGACATTCCAACACAGGTTTACACTGCAGAATAAGATTAACACTACAGTATCCTAGAAGGGAAATACTCTGGATATGGGAACAAGTTTGGGGAAAGTTATTCTCACTTTCCACATAATCTCTATGGCGAATCTATTAATGGGGCAATGTATAAATATAACTTAGAACTATTGGATCAGTCTATACAGGATGGACAATCTCAGCTACCGACCTTTGAAGATCACGGACAGTGCTCAATTATTGACCATATATTAATCTCGGCACATGGACAAGATCGGATAGTGAAAATGGAGGTGAAAAAAAGCTGTCTTAGTGATCATCATCCACTTTTTTTAACAGTGAGATTAAATGATACCCCCCAAGTAGGGCCTTGTCTAGCCCCCTTTATATGCACTCAAGGAGAAAATGGTATTTCCATCAAATGGTCTGGGATAAACCCAAGTGAATTTGGGGATAGACTAATGAATGATTGTAAACATGATATTGAAATGAAATGAAAGAAATTTTTATAAAGCGCATGGCTACCCGGAAGCATCCCAGCGCTGCGGAAGTGGCCAGAGGACAGATGGGTTTACGGGAATAGCCAGGTCTTCAAATGTTTGCGAAATATCAAATGGTTTGTTTCCTTACGAATAGTGAGAGGAAGGGAATTCCAAAGTTTGGAGGCATTATAGGAGAAGAGGCGGCCACCCGTCCGTGTCCTCTTGATACTTGGGGTGTCGGCTAGGGAGAGATCATCTGAACGTAGATTTCTATTGGCTTTGTATGGTTTAATCAGGTTTTTTAGAATAGAAGGACCCTTGCCCTGAAAGATTTTGTGCGTAATGCAAAGGGCCTTAAAATGGATTCTTTCCTGTACTGGGAGCCAGTGAAGTGATCTCAAGGCAGGTTTGGCAGAACATCGGATTTTTGTGCCCGTGAGAAGTCTTGCTGCCGAATTCTGAACCACCTGTAGCTTAGTGGTAACTGATTTGGGAGCTCCTAAATAGAGGGCATTACCGTAATCTAATCTGGATAGAATAAGCGCCTGAATTAGGAGCTTTCTAGAGGGCCAGGTAAAAGAGGCAGTATTTTCCTCGAGGTTCGGAGCAGACCATAACAAACAGCGGCGGTTTTCCTAGCTTGTGTTCTAAAAGTAAGGTCCTGGTCCAGCCAGATACCCAGGCTCTTTATCTCTTTTTTTGGCAAAGGTGCTGGTCCCATGCAGGTCGGCCACATAGTATTGGGGTGGAATATTGATTGATCGCCCAGCAATAAGAGCTCTGTTTTTTCGCCGTTAAGTTTGAGGTGTGCTCTGTTCATCCAATGAGTAACTTCTTTGAGACAGGAGCATAAGTCTACCGAGGACTGTTCCACCTGATTCAATGTTACGATTAATTGGGTGTCATCTGCGTAGGTGACCATTTTAATTCCAAATGGAGTTACAATTTCTGCCAATGGGGACATGTACACATTAAAAGGGTAGGGCTCAAAGATGAGCCCTGGGGAACCCACAGTGTAGTGGTACTGGTTGGGACCGGATGTTATCTTCAAATACTTGAAAGGTTCTATTTTCCAGAAATGATTTCAGCCAGGCTAAAGCCGATCCTGTCACTCCTACTCTTTTAAGGCGGCGTACCAGAGTGCAATGGTTTACCGTATCGAAGGCTGCACTTAGGTCCAGAAGGATAATGGCCGCGGATCCCCCCGAGTCAAGAATCCTTCTAGCCTCCTCTACCACCGCAATCATTGCAGTCTCCGTGCCCTGGCCAGGGCGGCAGCCCGTCTGGGAGGCGTGGAGAAGTCCAGCGGACTCAAGGTGAGCAGAGAGTTGACGGTTTACATATTTCTCTGCCACCTTGCTAATTCCAGGTAATAGGGAGATGGGACGATAGTTGCTCATCTCTGTAGGATCCAGATGGGGTTTCTTCAGAAGTGCCCTTACCATGGCCTTTTCCCAATCCAGGGGAACTATGCCCAATGTTAAGGAGGCATTAATTAAATTAGTGATGGAGGAGTTAATGATGGGTGTTGCTGACTTTAGTATGTTAAATGGGGCCGGGTCGAGCGGAGACCCACTCTTGACCGAGTCTAGGATAGGGGAAAGAAGTTCCTCTGTCAGAGGGGCATAGGAATTTAGACAATGGGCACTACTCTGTGGTTCTGAGTTGTGAGGCTCAGAACAGTGTTCCTTGGTATTAAGTGGGAAGTGTTTTAAAATATTTTGAATTTTGGTGGAGAAGAATTCTGCTAATTCGTCACATCGGTGGCCAAAAGGGTCAGGGGCTGAAGGTGGATCCGGGACTTTCAGGAGTTTTTTAACAATACGAAATGTTTCTCTAGAGGAATTAGAAGAGGATCGAATTTTTCTTCGTAATAGGCAGCCTGTGTTGTTTTTAATGCCACTTTATAGGATGTAATAGATGATCTATATTCGGCTTTTTTCTCACTGGCAAAGTCTTTCCTCCATGCTCTTTCTAGTTTCTTACATTGTTGTTTTAATTTGCGAAGTTCCAAAGTAAACCAAGGGGATTTGTTGGGTCCACCTTTTTTTAATAGGGTTTTTTTGGGTAATACTGTGTCTAATGCGTTCTCGATCCATACAGAGAACTTTCTGTTTGCTACTGATGGGTCGGAGTCATATATGGGTTTGGTAGATTCAAGTACACGAGTCCAGTCCTCTGTACCAGTTTGGACCATTGCCGGGCTTGGGTACGTAAAGCTGGTATGTGAGGGTCAGAGGTAGGTGGGTACCACAAAAACGGAACTAAGAAATGATCTGACCAGGGGACGGGAATAGGTTCCCTCCCTTTTAGTTCTGTTATATTTGAAAAAATAGGGTCCAAAAGATGACCTTTCATGTGTGTAGCTTGGTGAGTCTTTAGGTGGAGTTGGTAGGCTGCGAGATCCAGAGCTAATTCGTCAGCCACTTTATCCGATGGATTATCAAAATGAAGATTTAAATCTCCAAGGAGGTTAAAATTGGATGAGACACTAGCCAGTGAGAGGACAGTTTCTAATAGCGAGCTGCAGAATTGTCCCTGTACTCCTGGGGGACGGTATAGGAGGATACCAACAAAAGAATTTGCGGGGGAAAATTCAATTGAAAAATTAGCGTTTTCACAATCTAGGAGAGGGCTATCCAAGATGTGGCAAATTAGGTGGTCTTTATATATAATTGCTATCCCACCACCTTTGCCACTTGTTCTATCCAGACGCTGGATCAGGTAGCCAGGGGGGAGGGCCTGCACCACGTCAGAATCTGAACTTGGGGATAGCCATGTCTCCGTAAGGAACAGAACATCAAGATCTGTGTCCTGTAGAAGCATGAAAATTTCCAATGTGTGTTTTGGTAAGGATCTGCAATTCAGCAAATCTGTAATAGGGGGGATTCTACCGACAACCAGATTATTGGGGCCTTCTGTAATATCACCGCTGTGATCTCTAGGGGTTTAAAGATTAAGAGTAAGAAGAAAGTCAAGAAAAAGTTAGTTGGTTTAATTCTCAATGTACCAAGGCTAACCAGTCCTTAAAAAATGCTTTAAAAATCAGGCCTAGAGACAGCGAACTTATAAAAAATCAGAGGATGATATATAAACAGACCCTTGCAAAAATGAAAAGGGAGATTTAAGATCTTGCAGGCCGCCAATACAAAGGATGCACCCTTATTCTGGAAGACGATTAATCACCCGTATTTTAAAGATCATTGCGCTGTTAAAATTGAGAGCTTGGTGCAGCCCCAAGAGTGGATGTCATTTTGGACAGGTTTTCAAACCAGAAAATGAAATCCCCATACCAGCAGAAAATAGTGACCCTGATGGTACTTTGAAACCATTTGATAATAAAGTTTTTATAATTTTGGACCCCCCAAATTTGGCCCCTATTACCCAGGATGAAGTCACACTCGCCCTAGAAAGATGTGCAAACGGAAAGGCACCAGGCCCCGGTGGGGTTGCAATAGACATTTTTAAAATTGATATGGTTCTTTGGGCCCCGCTTTTACAAAAAAAGTTTAACACCGTTGCGGGGGGCTTGATACCAAGAACGTGGACCGAAAGCATTATTGTCTCGATTTTTAAAAAGGGCGACAGAAGTGACGCCAAATGCTATAGCCCTATTTCCCTCCATGACACAACCTCAAAATTGATGGGTAGGATCTTGTTGGAGAGGTTGGAAATATGGGCAGATGAAAATAAAATCCTCACCGAATCACAGTACGGTTTCAGAAGAGAGATAGGGACAATTGAACAATGTATTAATTTGCACCGATTGATTAGTAAATATACAATTGTAAAAAAGGGCCATTTACACCTTTGTTTCGTTGACCTCACTAGTGCTTTTGACCTAGTAAACCACGCGAAGCTATGGCAAACTTTGATTCACATGGGAGCACCAAATGATATCATTGTATACCTCTCACAAATATATAGCCGTTTGAGTACAAGAATTCGATATGGGCTAGAGGGAGAGTGCACCACCAGCTTCAGTGTAACACGGGGAATTAGGCAGGGATGTGTGCTTGCTCCACTTCTTTTTTCCCTATACATAAATGGAGTAAATGAAGGTTTGCAAAAGTTAAATGCTGATGTCCCTAGAGTAGGCAAAGGTGGTGTTCCGACTTTGCTCTATGCGGACGATGCAGTTCTTTTATCGAGAACTGCGAATGGGCTCCAGTCCTTAATTAAGAAATTCGCAGAATTTATGCATGAAAAGGACTTGGTACTTAACTTGAAAAAGACATTTACGATGGTGTGTGGGCAAGGAACGTAAATACTTGGACCCACCATGTAAATAGTGTCCCTATTGCAGCAACGTATTCATTTGTGTACCTAGGATTAGTATTTACAGCAAATGGACATTGGGGAACCCATATTGAATATTGTAAATTAAAATGTATTAGGATAACTGAGGCAATCTGCAGATTTTCAAAATAAGGGGTAATAAACCTATCAAGGAAATCATGACACTATATAAGAGCATGTGTCTCACTGGAACCTGTTATGAAGCAGCACTTTGGGGAACGGCTAATTGTGCAATCCTCCAGACCCAAGAAAATATTTTTTTACGAAGGCTGCTAGTTGTACCCAACTCTACCCCCATATATAGTGTGCACAAAGAGCTGGAAGCCTCTTACATTAATGAGTTTATTAGTACAGTAAGTTTAAATGCCTGGTACGGGATATGGAGCAAGGAGGGCACAACGTTTCCCCAAGACGTCATTAAGTATTGCCTTGCACTCGACCATGGGAAAAAAATCCCATGGCTGATGTATATCAAAAATCTTTTAAATGAATGCGCCACAAATATTGATTTTAACAATCCTTCCCAAATACTTGAGTATGACAAAAAAGCCATGAAGATTAGTCTTAAAGAATCACGGAATTGGTTAAGGGACATTGATGCAAACTCAAAACCATTGACCAAGGCATACTGTGATAGGATCCTTGGGATAGGGATACAATATTACTTATTACAGGTCACAAACACAAAACAAAGATTTTACCTTACAAGACTAAGGTGCCGATTCCGATCTCGGCCGGTAGTGCTCCGAATCAGATTCGGATTTACCGGATCCGATTCGGAGCCCTGTTTCCCGACCGAATCGTACGCGGGTCCGGCCGAGCGAGTACGATGCGAGCGCACGCGAAATCGCCGACCGACTCGTTCACGGGTCCGAACCGCACCGACCGACTCGCTTGGACTCGACTCGCACCGCGCTATGGAGACGTTTCCCGGCCGGGTAAGTACGATGCGCGCCGCGAGCAGTCCGACAGACTCGCGCCGTCCAGCTCGAAAGAGCTGTCGGAGCCGGACTTTGGGGATCCGCGTCGGACCCCCCTGTACGCGTAGGCGCGCGAGTCGCACACAGGGGGGAACCATGGGTCCCCCCTACCTGTGCATGTATGCCACGATGCGCATGGACGCGTACCCGCTGTAGGGGGCGCCCTTGTTCGCCTCGCACCCATTGAGTCAATGGGAGCCCGCGTACGCGTTGTACGACCGGCTCCCATTGACTTCAATGGGAGTCCGACCGAATCGAGTCCGATAGCATGCGAATGCATCGTACTCGTCCGGTCGGACTGCTAGGGTCCGATTCGCTCGGAATTCTCTCCGGGTCCGGCTCGGTCGGAGAGATTTCCGGCCGGAATCGGAATCGGCCCCTAAGAATGGGATTAGCCCACTTTTTAATAGCTTTTCCAAAGATGGGCAAGTGGAACCATAATCTTCCGAAGTGCCGTTGTGATAGAAAATCAGACCCGACAACGTTGCATTTTATTTTATTCTGCGGTTTTTATAGAGATATTAGGAAGAGTCTCTTACCACCATTGTTTTTAAAGGAGAGACTGTTCACATATAAAACTGCCTTTGAGTATATCTGTGGCTTAGCAAATGATAGAGTTTGCAATGCAGTGGCGGTTTATATCCAGAATGCAATCAGTATAAGATACAATAATTCACATCTTGAGGCCCTTGTATATGAAGAAAATGGGTCACATATTGATAAATGATGTCCAGGTTTGTAGTTCTGTTTTTAAATTATATATCTTGCACATGGCACTTTATGTATTATGCATTTTCGGACATATTGATGAAATTCAAAACTTAATGCACTTTACTGTATATTCTGTGAAGAATAGTGAAGTTACCAGGGTCATAGCCCTGCTTTGAATTGGATATCCTGTACGTAGCACTTTATGCATATGGTCTTTTGGAGTTTGTTGCTGAAATTTTTATCTTTTCTTTTATTTAAATGCATTTTATTGTATACTTTGTGATGTGAAGATGTTTATTACTTTTAGGATGCTTTTATGGTTGTATTTTTTACTGAATAAAGCCTGTTTGATTTGATTTGATTTTGGGATCTTATAGTTTTATATATTTAAATATTTTGATAATTTATTTAATGTTTTGCAGTTGATTTGTTAATATTTTTTATTTTTCAGTTATATATATATATATGTGTGTGTGTATATATATATGTATATATGCATCTATATACATATATATATATATTTATAGATGTACAAATATATTATTTAATGATAACAATATTTTATTAACTATTTTAATTTTAAAAATAAATGTAACGTACACTTTGTAAAAAACTATTTTAATATATATGGATTTCAATTCGTTCAATACATATCTTTCTTTAATTTTTAATACATAATAAATTAGTGCAAACATTTTACTTTAGGTGAGATTTTTTCAAATAAATCTTATTTCATTTAATATATTCTAATCAATTTAATAACCAATGAAACAAACCTAATAGTTTAAAGTTACTTTTAGTAACTTTTCACATTTAAGTGAAGGTCTCCACTACAGGAAATCTCTAGATGTCTGTATGATGAAGTTTAGTGAAAAGAGTAAACATTTATTAAATGTTAAAAAATAGACAGATATTTTAATGTCAACTATTAATATTATCTAAGGTTCTATATTTATCATAATTGCAGAACAATAAAAAAAAGTTAATGCATTAATAACAATTCCAGGTCTCAACTGGAGTTCGTTTATAGCTGTTTAGGATCCTTTTTGGCTGTAGTAAATTTAGAAGTGCAGTTTGTGAATAGGAATGAGCTTGCTCTGTAAGGAGTCAGTCCCTCCCTAATCCACTCCTCACTCCTCACTTCATCATTAACCCCTACTTTCTCATCTCTTTAACCCTCTCATTTTTAAGAAGGTATTCTGCATTTTCCAGCCACTCCCCTCTGTCCCTCCCACATTTACTACTAAAATAATTACTTACATGTGCAGAGACTCTGCAGTCGTGGTGGAGATCTCCCCACAGAAGAAAATAGGAGAGGTGAAGGTGCACCCTCCTCACATAGGTTTCTAAATAGGACTTTGTTACAGGTTAGTTGTATTATTGTGGTACTACTTAATGTATTAAAAATGCAGTTTGTGAATAGGCCCCAATCATCCTTCACATTGAAGCTTTTATGTGACTCTATCCATAATGCAAACCATGTTTTTGTTCACTAGGACACCAATGTGGAGACACAAGATGATGGTCACAGTTTCACAAATGCCTATTTACTGACTCATATCTCATCCAAATTGTGGAGATGTCAAAGTCGTATGCAGTATGTTAAATACCAAATTCCATGGTGGATGGAGGGGGAGAAAGGAGCATCTGAGGCACCCATTTCCCATTTTAGGTTAATAAAACCTGCAGATTCTCACAGTATCCCTTTCGCACTGGACATGTCTAAATCAAATACTGAGAGTTCCCTGCACTTGCCCGAACAACAGTTGATGCCACACTGAAAGTAAGCACAGATTCAAGGAGGGTGCAGAGCTTTAACACAGAGGGGGAGATTTATGAAGACTTTGCACTGGAAAGGTAATGGGCCTGGGCGGAGTTCGCGAACTCGTGCTACATTTTTATGTCAAATGCAGCGCAGAGTATGTTCTTGATTTGGAAATCTTGTGCAAATAGCACTACGTGGTTTGCATGGGTGCGCCCATCTTTTTCTCTTACTCCGTTCATGGTGCTGGGTGTGTTTTTTGAATCCCTTCTCAATCTTTTCAATCCTCTGCCCTCCTAATTAATCTACCCCTCATTTTTATTTATGATGTTAGTGTGTGTTTTTGCGTCTGTGTATTTTACGTTTGTTTAATTTTTTTCATAGTTTTTCGCAAGTTTTTGTACTTTTTTTTTCTTTGCTTCCTTATTTGTATTTCATTTCCTTCCTTCCTTCCTTCCTTCCTTCCTTCCTTCCTTCCTTCCTTCCTTCCTTCCTTCCTTCCTTCCTTCCTTCCTTCTTTTCTTCCTCCTTTCCTTCCTCCCTTCCTTCCTTCCTACCTTCCTCCCTTCCCCTCTTTTTCATTTTTTCCCCCCACCCAACGCCATGTCAGAGCGGGGCAAATAGGGGAGCGGCGGTGCCAGGCTCCCCCAAACTGCGAGCATCAGCAACTACCTACACTGTGGATGACGGCACCTGGTTGTACCTTTCCCAACCCACAACACTACAACGGAGAGTTTCTAGCCATATTGCCACCGTTCATACCAGCAGTGTGTGTGATTGGTTGGGTAGGTTATGTATGAGATGAGAGCATGATAGCAGTTTAGTGTGCATGAGGTGAGAATGGTCAGGTGTGGTTGAGTATATAGGGGGTAGGTTTTTGTTTGTACTAATAGACACATGTTTTCTTATTGTTGTCATTTTGTCATTGTTTACTTTTTGTCAATTTGTCATATTTGTATCATTAGGTATGTCACCAGATGAAGACATTGTATGATAGCATCTCTGGCACATATGAGATTTCATTGCATGTTTTTAATTATGCAATTTTGTACTATCAAATGAAATATGAAAAAGAAATTACCTTTGCAAAAGCATATTAACATGTTTTTATAAATAAAGAAAAGATATATAAAAGTATGTACATGTTTATGACCTAGTTAGTTTTGGTTTGCCCATGGAGTCTTAGTAGGCCCACATAGAAGCAATACAGATTGTTAGGGAGTTTTTCTAGTTATTCATAGGCACCGCTAAGAAGTGCAGCCCCAGGCAATCTTTTGTGAGGTGGCTGGCAGCAGGTGGCAGGCCTGGCAGTGGGTACTGCCTGCGGGAGCATCAACTGCGTTTGGGAAGGGTGCGCAGGTGTATGCGGTGCACCAGCCAAGTCCAGCACACTGTCCAACAGCTGATGCACTGCTGGGTGGATATCCTCGACCGGGAGCAGGACCTGCTCGACCTGCTAGGCGTTGAGATTGCAGGTTTGTGAGTATTAATTATTTGTTGTGTTTTCATTCGACAATGCTAAAAAAAATGCCGAATAGCATGCTGCTCACACTCAGAGGTAAGTAACATTGGGTTTACATTAAGAATATTATTATGTGATCCAGTTTGAGCTAGGCAGGTGCTCGACGCTACCTAATCGTACTCATTGGCCCTTGCTTTGGCTGATTATTTAAGAAGCCATTGCAGACTCGCGGTCGTACTGTTACCATGGTGAATTAGTAATATCAGAGAGTTAGCATTCTCTGTAGGCCTGGGTGGAGTTTGCGGAGTTCCGCTATGCGGAACTCCACAAAGTGAACAAAAAACTCCACCGTGCTACACAGAGTTTTGCAAGCGGTGGGGTGCGTTAGGTGACGCAGTTCGTGATGATTTTTAGCACTGAGTGTTTGTCCCGGGCTGGAAAATCAGCGTGAAAAGCACCATGCACAGAGCAAGAGGGCACTGCTTTTTTCTGTTCTACTTAAGCGGCAGCTTCCTCAGCGCGATGGCCCACGTTGAGTAATTTGGCTGCGAGGTGGTCTAGCGTTGGATTTTCCTCACTTGCGCTTGGCAACTTAACGTTGGCAAGCATGAGCAAGGACAAAACTCTGCTCCGCTTCGCAGAGTGGAGTTTTTCAGAACTCTGTGTGATCCGCGGACTTTGGAAAACTCCACGAACAGAGCAGAGTTCACCACCCAGGCCTAGTTCTCTGTGACTTTCTTTATGTAGCTTAAACAGTCCCATGCAATTTCATAGTGGTGTGTAGTAATAGTATGGATCTATACATTGCAAAAAATAGAGACTGAGTTGGTCCATCAAGGGAGTTGAGAAATGAGAATAGAATCAAAGATCATTCACTGCAATGAATTAGTTCCAAATGTAGCTTTTGTTCCCGTAATTTGGAATAGGGATTTTAGGATTAGTATGGCCAACTCAACGATAGTCGATACTAATACTATAGGGGATCTGATTTAGATAAGTGCAATGTTACTGCATTTGCCTGTCATAATAATTTTGTGGAGATTAACTGTACCACTAATCTATTTTTTTATCTTCTTTATTTCTTACATCACCACCCAAAGGCAAGAAGAGGTGGAGCTCAGAGGCGGTTCCGGGAAGAGCTGGGGAGGAGGCGCCAACCACCAGCGTCACTGCTGAGGGCTCTGCTCAGCCCAGTAAGTCCTATTATTTATCATTATTATTTCCCTAACTTTTACCTCTGCCCACTATTATACTACTTTTAATGTTGCCTTGTTTATTTTTTTATACTGTCTCCTTTTTTTTCCAACTCCCCTATACAATTTTCTTTTCATTCCTGTTATCCCTGCATTATCTTTTAATTTCCTTATTTCATTTTTTTGTTTTTGGGTAGCTGACTTTTTCCAGTCTGTACTAGTCTGAGTTTTCTTCTGCTTTGGTGATAATCTTTCCCTCAGCCTAATATATCTTGTGGTACTGTAAGATTTAGAACACATTTTTGGTACTCTATTATCTACTGTGAAGATTGCAGGCCCAAGTAAGTTAGTAATATAAATAATATTCACCATGTATGTTTGTTGAGAAGGCTTTCTTTTGCTTGATCATGCTCTAATAGTTAATGAGAGAGTGGCCATGGTCAATGTTGTGCTGTGTAATTCATTTATACAGTATACCAGCAGTTCCCATGACAGTGCAGCATAGCTCGAAAGATTGAGGTCCCATTGCATTTGCCAACCAACACCATATTTCTTTCATTGACCATTATTATTCCACCCCTTTATTGTGCTTCAATGACTCATAGTCATCATCATCACCATCATAGGCTATAGCTCTACCCCTCCATTTTGAAAAGATTTTGGTTGGCTTGACTATCTGGCTTTTCTAACATTGTGAACCAACAAAATGCCCAGAGTGATATTTTTGATAGAAAATACTGCAGTGCTAACCAAAATGTAGTGATGTATTGAGGTTGCATATTTTGATTAACTAAATTAAGGGGAGGCACATCTGGCATCTAAAAATGTATAATATTTTTTTCTAGACCACACAGAGTGCAGCCGGCTCAAGTGCCAGTGCAGGAGGAGAAGAAGATTTGTTTGGAAGGGGAGAAGCAGAGACACGGATGGGCGGTGGTAAGTCACATTGCTTGCTTATTGACAATTACTATTGTACTCACTAGCTACAAGCGCGTCATGACTCATGACCGTGAACGGCCCCCCACTTTACCAGCTACAGCGGTGTTTGAGTTATGGACTCTTCTTTCTGCAACTCAGCAAAAGCTCACATGATGAACACTAAAAATGATGGCTTGATGGAAACAGGAAAGAACGGAAGGTTAAAATAAAGGAATGGTGAATTGGTATATGAGTGAAAGGATGTGTGGGTGGGTGAAAGGATGCGTGGGTGGGTATTTGGTAAATTAATGGATGGGTGAAAGGATGGTTGAAAGAAAGGGTGGATACTGAATGGATGGATAATGGATTGGAAATTTTGGTGAAAGACTGGATGAGAGAAAGTGAAGCTTAAATCATGGTGGCTATGGGTTAATATAGAAGAATTAAAGGATGAGTGAGAAATTGCTTAGATGAATAAACAAGGGAACTCTTCTGGAGAAGGGCATGCTGCTCAACTACTTTGCTTACTTTGGTTTATGGCTATCAAAGCTATGATTCAAAGTGGGGGGTATTTTAATTTTTGTTCTAATCCCTTGACTCACTGTATTTGTTAGACGAGGCAGATATGTATCCCACCCATCATCATGCTTCACTTCCCTCCCTGCCCATGGCATTTCGCCACTCATGATTGAAGTGCATTATGGTTCAATTCGTGACTGCAGTGTTGGCTGTGCAATGTGCGTCTGCTGCAGCATTTACAAAGTTTTCAAAGCGTTGCAAACCGAACACACAAGGTGTGTTTCCCTTGGCCTACTCAGTCACCTCTTAGTACTTCACTCCTTTATTGTTCCCTAAGTTCTTCCGTCCCAGCCTACCCAAAAATTTGAATATCCATTCTTGGCAAGTGACACATTTTTATGGCCATGTGAATTGATTCCAAAATATAATTTATAGTTTCCCATAACAAATGTTTTTTACTCCTCTTCAGATATTTCCCTTTTACCTTCAGTTAATTACAGTGACTGAATAATCCAAAGTTTAGGCACATGATGAATCGATGATCAGTAACACCCCTCTATTCTTTAGCAAAAACTCTACCTACCCGCCTAATTCCTCTACCTTACCCTGCAGTAGAGCAAGTCAGGTTTCCTTTCCTGACTACCCAGAGAATCAATTTGTTGGAAATAATTTGTGGTGATGGGTGAGACCAGTGAGTAAAGTGGGACTAAGTGCCTCATTTGATTTCAAGTTTGTTGTATGGAATACTCTGTGACAAACATGCCAAATGCAATCTATATAGCCAGTTTCTTTCCTTGTAGTGCAGTGCATCATTTTCCCCACCATCTACTTATGGTAAAAAGGATAATAATATCCTCATTTTATACTTGACGTGTGTGACGTAGTATCTTATTTATTATTCATCTGTCTCTTTGGAGTCAGGGTAGAAAGTAAAAGGCATTTTGAGAAGAGCAGGGCCATTGGAATTAAAGATAGATAATTGTCAACTAGAGCTGCCTCAGCTGCAGACAGTAGAATAGTACCCGATGCGCTGGATAGCATGCCTGCATTAATTTAGCACAACAACTTGTACTCCATAGAACATAATGCCTTATTCATTATTGAGAAGTAATATATTTGTATTTTTTCACTCAAAGTGTCTGTTTAGTTACTAGAAATGACTTTAAAAGAAAAATAAATCAAATCATTGTTTTTTTAATCTGGTGTTATTCTGCCTTCATTTTTTTTGCCAGACAGACAGGGATGTTTATGTGAGGCATGTGTGGGTAAAAAATGTAATGTGCCCTGTGACTCTCCTAATCATAGGGACCAGCAATATACTGTTACTGTGCCACCCACTACTTAATTTTAAACAAGTGTTTGCATGGAGCATTGTTTGCCATTTGTCTTTTTTCTTTTTGTTTTTCTCTATATAGCTACTCTTGTTGGTCGACCAGCACCATCCATCAGGTAGAAGATAGCAGCGTGGCGGCAGAGGCTGGAGACCACCCAGTTCGAATACCAGCGGCTGGTCGCTCTGGAGGATCAAGAGGCAGAAGAAGCTGCCTCTGACCCAGGCCTCAATTCAGCAAGCCAGTCCCAGCCTCCTGGCCATTACATCGCAGGTGCCGCTGCCAGCTGTCAGGGGCCCTGACGCTTACTGCTGCCACCCACTCCTGCTTAGACAGACAAGTCCAACGTTGCCTCCTCCAGTGGCTCGACCGCATTGAAAGTGGGCTAGGGAGTATAAAGCAGAGCCTGGACCAGCTCCAGACCCGTATGGACAATGCTGTCTTCTAAGCTCTTTTTTGATTTTTTTTTTGGTGGTAGGTACTTGTTGTGGGTGGAGAGGGTGGGAAGTGAGTTGGGACTTGGTATTTTTTGCTTGGACTTTTGCTTGGACTTTGGTTAGGGATAGGTCAATTTGTTTGGGAAGAGGGGTGGGTCTGTTGTGAGTAGAGAGGGTGTTTCTCTTTGTAAAATATTAAACGGGAAAATTATTTTACACACTTTATGCCTGAAGTAGTTTATTTGTGTTTTACTTTTTTTTTTGCACTGCTGCCTTTTTGTGCACCCTGTTTTTTAAATCTGTTTATAAAAGTGTATACCGGTTAGTTATATTTAGTCATATACTCTTGTCTTACTATCCTCTGTAACTATCTTGACCATTAGGGGGGACGCTGCCAATTAAAAATTACAATAAAAAATAAAAATTAAATTAAATAAAAAAGTTCAATAATTGCTGATGTTTGTATAGGAGGATGAGAAGAAACCTATTCTGAGAAAAAGAGGTGTAAAAATGAAAAAAATGCAATAACGTGCATGTGATATATAATCATTGTTCATCAAAATCATATTCTTAATATACACAGTACAATGATCCTAAAGCATATTATTAAACTGATATCACATCCATCCATGCAAGCCTATGGCAAAGGCATACTGTCTGGATGCACAAAATGGCTGCCAGATGGTGCCACGTGGTCAAACAAAAGCAGCAAACAAGGAGGCATGGGGAACAAAGAACACATATAAGCTCATGGCTAAGGCACATTGGCAGGATACACAAAATGGCTGCCAGCCAGTGCCACATTTTCAAATAACAACAGCGAGTAAGGAGGCATGGGGAAAAAAGAACACATGCAAGCCTATGGCAAAGGCACACTGGCTGGATGCACAAAATGACTGCCAGCCAGTATCCATGGTCAAACAACAACAGTGAGCAAGGAGGCATGGGGAGCAAAGAAAACATGCAAGCCTATGGCAAAGGCACACTGGCTGGATGCACAAAATGGCTGCCATCCAGTGACACATGGTCAAACAACAAGGAGTGAACAATGAGGCATGGGTAGCAAAGAACACACGCAAGCCTATGGCAAAGGCACACTGGCTGGATGCACAAAATGGCTGCCAGCCAGTGCCACATTGTCAAACAACAACAGCAAGCAAGGAGGCATGGGGAACAAAGAATACATGGAAGCCTATGGCAAAGGCACATTGGCTGGGTGCAAAAAAATGGCAACCAGCCACATTGCCAAACAACGACAGTGAGCAAGGAGGCATGGGGAACAACGAGAACACATTCATGCCTAGGGACGCAGGCTCCACAAAATGGCCCCAAACCACATGGCATGGAGAAAAAAGACAACTCAATGGTGGCCTGTGGCAAACACACACACACACACACCGGACAGACAAGGAAGGCATGGTAACACTGAAGAAAATACTACCATTAATTTGAAAATTAACTGAGTTATAACAAATTTAAAACAACACATATACTCACAAGGCATCAAATATTGCAACACACATACACTTTTTGTAAGCATAATAAAACGTAAAACTACAGAAAAAATAAACAATTTTTCATTTTCTGCAATGCCATCCCAGCCCTAAATTATGTTTTACCACAGAAACAGTTGTTTCATGCACTCATGACTAGCACTGGCATGGGCCTACTGACTAGATGGTCCCTTGGCAGACTAGGCCACATAGTAAAATAAATAAGTATTGCAAATTTAATGAACTTGGAGAAAATGTACTGAATTGTGCAACATTGTTCCTTTACAAAGGAAGAAAAATTAAATGCAAAAATATAATTAGACCCCTACTGAAACTACTCAACAAGAACTTTGAAAATTCGAATACAAGTACAACTAAATACTGGTGCATGCCCTCTATCAAACAAACAACACCAATATGCAAACGCTTTTGAACTTACTTCTGAAATCTGAAATAGAAAGGGGCATATTTAGAAGGAAATAACGGAGCGCTGAGCTGCTGCAAATTTTGCAGTGTCACGCTCCGCCATTTCCAAAACACATGGATGCGCCATATTTACAACAATATGGCACACCCCAGTGTTTTTCCTAGCGCTGGTGCTAAAAATTGCTGCCTAGTGCCAACACAGACACCCTTGCGCCATAGTGCAAGGGTACCTGCATTGCAGGGAGTTATTGTTTATGTGCAGGAAGGTGTCCCTTCCTGCACATAAACAATCAATAATGGCGATTTGCTACTTCTATGTGTGCTGCATTTTGCAGCACACATAGAAGTAGCAAATCGCCATTATTTAATAATTGTTTCTGTGCAAGAAGGCACACCTTCCTGCACAGATACAATCATTAATGGCATTTTGCTCTTTCTATGTGTGCTGCGGAATGCAGCACACATAGAAAAAGCAAAAACGAGGAGAAATAAAAGTATTTCTCTTTGTTACACCATTCTAATGCCTGCTATTACATGGCGTTAGTTTTTGGCGCTGCCTCAGATTTACACATCTTTGAAAATCTGGGGCAGCATCCAAAAGCAATGGGTGTTATGGTGGAACGCCCACAGCAACACCCACTGCATGCCCCTTTCATGCAGAGACCCGCGTGACCGGGTACCATATTTACAAAGTGGCGTTAAGACATGCAAAGTGGCTTAACACACATTTGTAAATATGGTGTAGGGCATTCTACCTGTAAATATGCCCCAAAGTCCTTAAATCCAATGGTATATTTCCAGCAGACAAAGAGAGTGATCCTTCCAGCTCCAAACCAAACGAAACATGACCAGGAGATGGAAAAAGCACTAGGAGGAGCCTGCTGTACAGGAACAGGAAGTTGGAGTCTCTGGGGCTCTTCTCTTTCCTGCTAGAAAAATACATTTAAAAAAAGGCCTCTCGCACAAATAAACAACTGTAACGGTCCGTTGGAGACGAAAATCCCCTTGAAAACCTTTTATTGTAGGTTTAGCTGATTCATGAGCACAAAAGCTACTCAAGTGTTGCGTTCGCAATTGCGAGTGGCTCTACATTGGCGCTGTCATGACAGGAAGTTGGTCGAGCGGGCACAAAGTCTTGAGCGGGCAAATGGGAATCAAAACTCTACTTTGCACCCAGAAGGCGGAATCCAGGAACTCAGTCATGAAGCGCGGAGTGCCCAAATTCCACAAACTCCGCGAGTGGAGCAGAGTTTACTGCCCGGTCCTAAAATGTAAAAACATTTTAGCGCTTTGTGCTGCTTTGCGCTATTTTACATCAAGAGAGTGATGTGTGGTACTCCGGAACTCCAGGGCAACCACCTATGGCTATTGATGAAACATGCTATCTGCTAAAATTGTCTACTGAATTTTGCATCAAAAAATAATTCCTTCTGGAAGCATGTGAAAAGATAGAGAAATCTTTTTATATCTCCTAAAATTGTAAAAAGTGCATGTGCGCTGCACTCTACAACACACATCAAATGAGTAAAATACTCTAAAGTTTGTCTAGATATAGGATCAGTACTGGAAGAGTACTCTTCCAGTACAAAAACCTATGCTAAAGATCACTCACACACCATTGCACTATAGAGCAAAGGTGTGCGTGAGGCACTAGGCAGCCTGTTTGTGCTCCAGAACAGGGTTAGAGAGCCACAGCAGGTCATATTTAGTAAATATGGTGCTGCACTGCTCTCTCCCCCAGTGCTGTGTTGTGTTGCACTATAATTTTGTAAATCTGCCCCATAATATGTTTATTCTTACAACAGCAAGGTGATGGATGAAATGTTTGAATTAATCTCAGCCACTGGAAATCGCACGGTCTGCATCCCAGCCCTTTACTTTTCACCCACCATGCCACCTCTCTTTAGACCCAGTCATATGCAAATCAGTCTTGAACCTACTCTAAAAGGAACAGACTGTCCTGAAATCCAGAACAGGTCCTCCCTGAACTGGAATACAAGCAACCCAGGACCGGTTTTTCCCTGATTTTTATTCTTAGATTGTGCTTTGATTTAAATTATTCCCCATCGAGCACTAGTAGTGTATCCAGGTGTTTCTTCATTGCATTCTGATACCTGTAGTCCAACAGGATTAAACTATAAAAACAATAAAACAGAATACAAAGCAAGGACAGGGCTTGATATGCTACTCTCATCTCTTCTTGGGCACTATGAAATATCTATGCCTATGCGCAGCCACAAGTTAATACATAAAATGACACACCTCCGACTGTACATTGAAAAGTAGTCTGCAAGTCACCTGAGAGGTCCCTGCCTGTATCCATCTGCCTCTAAATAGAGATGGAACTCCTCAGTGGTTTGGAATATGCTTATAGTATTTAGTACTGCTGGGCTCAGCAGACCACCATGTCTGGGACTGCTTTTAAGTAAAGCAGTTTTTTTTTAAAATGCAGCCCGTTTTCCTTAAAGGAAAACGGGATGCATTTAAAAAAAAAAATGAAACGTTTTCGTTTCATTTTTTAAGGGCAGGCAGTTGTCCCCGGGACCACTGCCTGCCCTTAAAAAATATTTTCGCATCTATTTGCAAAGGGGAAGGAGTCCCCTGGGGACCCCTTCCCATTTACGAATGCATTACCACCTACTTGAAGTAGGTGGTAATTGCGAGTGTTTTGCGACCGCAATTGTGGTTGCAAAACATTAGTACATGGTTTTGCGCCTCGCTATTTGGAAGGGAACGCCCCTTCCAAATAGCGAGTCGCAAAACCTATTTAGCGAGTTGCAAATAAATTGTGACTCGCTAAATAGGCTTTGTACATGACCAATGATGTTTTTGCATGCACAAACGGGTTCGTAACCCATTTGCGCATGCGAAAACGGGTCGTACAACTGGCCCTAGATGTCTGCAATGGAACAAAATAGAACATGCACATATGTTGGTGCAACCACATGTTTGTGATTATCTCAAAGGGCTTCTGCATAATTAAGGAGGACTAGTTTGTGACTTTCAACCTATTGGCGATGCCCCTATACTAAACATGCCAGAAATATGCCTATCTCTTACATGTATAGCACTCTTTCAGGTCCAAGGTAAACAGGGACTGTCTCGAGCTCAATCCACCAGAAGTCCATTTCATCCGTGACAATAGTTGTAAAGGGCACGAGTTGCCTCGAACAGCCCCAGTCCTGTTTTCATAGGTAACCACTCCAACCTCCTGCTTTTATAGGGAGTTATGCAAAATATTTTACACCTTTAACATATGTCAGCATAAGTTTAGTAACTTGGCCCTCAGGATTAGCCTATCAGAGAGCTGATGTGATTGGAACCTGTGTACTAGGTACAGTGGCCTTCGGGCAATCTGTAATCTCTAAAAATTATGTAGACTACTGTTGTATACATGTGTGGCACATCATTTTGTGAATGCAAGCTCTTGCGTATTATGCTGCATTGTGACGCTTGTTTGGTGCTTCCTGTCGCACTCCTGATCCTGAAGAACAAGCAGTTACGGAAAACACAAATGTAACCGGCCCTACTTTCCAAATGCACCTTTGCTCACAAACACGGTCAGGGTGCATTATTGCATTCAGCACAAGTCCATGATTTTGTAGTGATACCCACGGCTGTCCTTCAGTAGTAGAACAAAGACCCATACTGTTGTTAAGGGAAAACACCCCATGCTTACAACAAAATGTATCACCCTATCACTTTTTGGAAGGTGGCACATTGGGAGAAAAGCTCTTAAACGTTGCGTCAGAGTGTGGATCCCTCTGTTCTGTTCGACCCTGCACTGGATAGTGAGGCATGCATCTTGAAGGGCATGGTGCTTGCTGCGGTTTGCATAAACGAATGATGCATTTCAGGTGTACATGGCATAACACAGCATAATGTCACCTGATAAACAAGCCTACAGTCGATGGGTACTGTTCGAGTACCATGTCACGTGGCTATCTTACATTGGTCCTGTGCTTTGCATTTCTACATGTGGGTAGCTTTGGATGACTCACTTCCTGTTCTAGAAGATCATCAACAACAGGAGAAAAATAGATAGGAGGGCACAACAGGAGCTGATCGATCTTTCACAAATCAGCATGGGGCACTACGCTGTCTCAACACTGGAAATAAATGCTCTTAGTCTTCCATGAAAACAAGGGCTTGCGTAAAAGAACAGTTTGCAATGGTCCATCTGTGCGTGATCGTGAATCGGATTCTTGTACAGATTGATTTTTCCTGAGCAACAGGAAAAGGACGTTTTTGGTACACACCAAGCCAAGGCACATTCATTCAGTGGCAGTGAACATTTTCCACTGACAACAAGCGGATCACGTGAGACCAAATTGTGATAAAGGCTTACTTAAAAAGCCCCAATTCACTGGAAAACCAGTGAACACCAGCAATTGGTGACATCAAGCAAGAGTACTTGGGTAATATGTGTATAACTACTGCCCTTCTCTGTGTCACATTTGGACCTGACACCTAAAATTGTAACACTGCAACACTTAATTTCGTTGTTCGATGTCTATAGAAATGACTTGATTATGAACTGTTGACTGTGATCAAAAGGGGAAGCACCTGAGCCAGGAAAGCCCAATCCAGGCCTCCAGACCATTGAGAAGACATCTTTTGAGCCAAGATTTTGAGACTCCCCAGAGGTTCTAGATAATAAAGACTTCCTTCCCCCTTATTTTTAAAAATTTTAGGTCAAGGAGGACAGATTTGATGACATGAGACAGTATGAATCATGACAGATTCAAATCAATCAGATTGCTTTCCTAAATCTGAATTTACAGCTATGCATGTACTTATGCATGTATTTATTTATGGTTTTTGTAGAGCTCTACAAGCTGCTGGTTGTAGCTTCAGAGCCCCAGGAGTCAGTTACATGATTATGGTGATCTGAGATACCATGTAAAAACCTTAGGTGGAGTAGATCTCAGAGGAAGAAACCAGTATTAAACATTGAAATGCAATCTCCCAACAGCTATAAAGTTATTGAGTTTTTGCAATCTATTTTTGACAAATAAGGTATTCCTGAGGAAATTCTATCGGTCAATGGTGGTCAGTTTGCATCTTCACAGTTTTCAGAGTATTTGATTTTTCTGGGAATCAAGCACACTAAGGGCCATATTATCAAGAACGGCAATAACATTATCGCCGCTTTAGCGACAGGAAACTGCCGCTAAAGTGGAAATAAGGGGCTTGATAATATGCCCTATAGAATTCCAATAGAAGCCCAGGTTTGATGTCCTTCACACCAGAACCTGGGCTTCTATTGGAATTCTATAGGGCATATTATCAAGCCCCTTATCGCCGCTTTAGCGGCAGTTTCCTGCCGCTAAAGCGGCGATAATGTTATCGACGTTCTTGATAATATGGCCCTTAGACTTTTTTATACCATCCAAGGAGTAATGGTCCTCTTGAACATTTCAACAGAGTTCTCAAGGACAACTTACAGTTAGCAAGAGCTATTGGCTTGAATTGTATGGAAAAATTAAGGAAATTATTATTGTCTGTTCATACTAATCCCAATGGAGATACCGGCATGTCACCTTTTGTGTTATTGAGGGGTACGGTTCCTGCATCCAAAATGCTAAGACAGTGGATGGGGGAATTTACTATTTCTAAGCAAAAGTTGGAAGATGTAAGAAGGAGAAGACAACAAGCGCAGGACAGATATGTGGGTGAACAGGGAAGAGAGTCAAAGGTGACTGTAGGACATTATGTTAGAATCAAGAGTCCCAGGATTATATCCAAGGGTGAGTCTACGTTCTCAGCTCCTCAAAAGGTTGTGGAGGTGAGGAAGAATGTTGTTAAACTGGAAAATGGCAAGTGGTGGAAAAGGACAAGGTTGCCATTGCTCATGATGTTGGAAGGGTGAAATGTGATGGTGTGAGCAAGAACTATGCATGTACTAAAGTGGAGAGGTGTGATGGAGGTATGGTAGAATGCATGGAGAAGAGAGTGTCCGCCAGGGAAAAAAAACAGCCAACCAAGTTGCAGGATTTTATGCTTAAATAAGGTGGTTCGTGCACCATTATGTAAAGAGTATATATACATTGCAAACCTTTGTTCATTTTTTAAATTGTTCTATTTTTATATTCTACTTTTCTTTTGTTATGTTATAAGGGAAAGGATGTGTTGGGTTTATACATTCTTACTTAGAATGTGTGAGTATTCATGGTAAAGGAATATCAAGATCTGGAGAGCCTGTTGGCTGAGGAGCATTAGGGTTGATGCTGCACTCTCGTCCTGCTGTTGGTATTATTCTAATACCAGGCTGATGCCCGGTGGAGCTGCTAGACAGCTATAGAGGAGATCGGCCCTGGTTCACCCCCTTGACCATCACCTACCCAGCCGGACATTAGGCATAGTTCTCCTCGTCTCCCCTTTTTGTCTCCCTCCGCCCCCTCCCTCCGACGAACTACTGTTAACTTTGTTCTTTTTCCAGTGTTCTTACTATGCTCTTGTAACGGATGTAATTTGTAACTTGTAACGCAACGATCGTCATGTAAAGCTCTCTGATACCTCCGGGTCTAGCCAGCGCTATATAAAACTCTTCAAATAAATAAATAAATACCGTACCTTAAAAAAAGACGTGTGTCCTTGCACCTAGCTGCAGGTCTTCTCCCTCTACAGACCTACAGTAGGACTACATCTTATAAAAGTTAGTGTAAAGTTACCACTGGCTATTATCCTGTGTAAATCAGAGGAACAATGGTCAGCAGTAGTAGCAGTGATAGGGGTTTGCGTTCTCCCACGCTGTCCCTGTTTGCATTCCTGTTGGCACTCTCTTAGTTGAGACAGTGGGAATATCAGATCAGTCACACTTGTAAAGACACGTCCACAAACTCACCTCTATTCCAAATTATCTCCTTGCCAGGCAGGCATAATCACATAAACATCTGCACCCACCCGTAACCTGCCTGATCTGGTCAAATTATAGGGGAGTAGCCGTAGGGAACGGTATGCACTAGCTGTTATACTAGCTTACCCCTCTTTCAGATGGTTCACTCTGTGTGAACATCATTGCAGCTCACGGGGAACATCTCCCTTCACAATCAGTGTCTACTTAAGTCAAAGGATATCACATGAAATTAAGAGCATAGATACCCACATCCTGAACAAAATCTGTAGTCAAATTTTGCAATTCACTATTTTTCAATTGTTCTAATATTAGAGGAAGCAAATCTGCATTATCAGAAATAACCTGTCCCGAATTTGCTGTATGGATTGATAGAGGAATTAGAGGAATTCTGTGTGGCTTGGATTGAAGCCTTGGCACCCTTTGGAGAGTGTGACATTTGAACACAGAGGGCAAAGGAGGAAGAGTGATTACCCCATTCAGAGGGTATTAGGACATAAAAGTCTCCTTCATGGTATGAACATGCACCTCTGACCTAAGTCCCTCAGCTGCATGGATATCTGGATCTCTGTTATGGAGTTTTGGTCATGGGCATACATGGATTATATATAATGGTCCTGTCTCATGGTTATGCTGTAATGTTAGACCGGGAGGGGTGCACCAAGCACTACCCTCATAGTGGTAGAGGGCTACTGCCCCTTCCAGGAGTTAAGTGACATAAACAGGGTTGTAGTAGCATATCCACTATGTGTTTAGTAGTGATCAGTGGTGTGAACAGACCTTTTAAAGTACATAACTGGAGTGGTGCCTGCTGGCCTACTCATGTTAAGTTTTGCCGCTGTGTGCCTAATTCATCCTTGGCAGATATGGCGAATGTGTGCAGCTCCAGACAGTGAGTGATATTGGTGTGTGCATCCTGGGATGTCTGTGTGCCTGAGCATGCTACATAACATGGAGGCCTGTGGGTTCCATTTGGAAGCTCAGTGCCTGGAAAAGCTTATGGAGTTGAGGACTGCAGCCCCCGGACAGGAGGTGCTGATTGCTGACGTTCCTGAGGGCTGGGGTGGGAACACACTCTGGAGGTAGGGGAGCAGAACATTCTCTGTGTACATCAAGGTCTCTTTGATTCCAGAAGAGTCATATGTGAGCGGGGCCAGAAATCATTGTCAGGGAGATGGTGGGACTGATAACGCTGGCACTGTGGGCCAGGGAATCTTGATACAGGAGAAGGCTTAGGCCTTTCAACCTTTGTGAGGCATATTCCAGTGGAGGCTGAAAGCCAGGTGTTGTGTTGTCGGTCAAGCAGAATTGGAGCAACTCTTGCTGTGGCTGACTGTCCCTTTGACAAAAGGACTGAAAAGGAGCTGACACCCACAACCCAAATTTCAAAACGCCAGACACTAATCACATTTGTGTCTGTATTTGACCTATAAAGGTGGGAGCATCAGTCACACACTTTTTTCAACATCACTGTTTAGCAGGAGAGAAGATCACCATGACTTCTAGCTGCTGGAACTAGGACTAGGATCCAACATCCACTAGGCTCCCTGCTGGGGGAGCGGCCATCATCCAGGAAGTAAATACCACTTGCACCAAGCCTGGAGCACCAGCCATCAGCCTGACTGTCAAGACCAATGTGCCCTGTGAAGAAGGAGAGAGGGCCTGGAGGTAGCTAGGCTCAGTGGGGATCGTGGCGAGTGATTTTCAGTGAGTGAAGAGTGATATTCTTGGTCTGGTCAGCACCACTACATGGATGAAGTCAAATACCCCTGTGGGCCAGGAGGGGGCAACCATGAATTAAGGGCTGTTGTCCTTATGCAGAACCAGTCGATGACCCCCATATGCCAGGTGTGGTCCACCATGAAAGAAGGGCCATCGCCCTTATGCAAAGCCAGTAGGTTACCTCCGTATGCAAGGAGGGGTCACCGTGAAGTGAGGGCCATCACCCTTGTACAGAGGAAATCGGCAACATATGCCAGGAAGGGGCCACAGTGGAGGCAGGGCTATTTTTTTGCCAAGGCTGCACTGAAGAATGCTTATCAATTGTGAAGAGCCATGTAGAGGGACGAAGAAGTGGACTGTCTGGACACTGTGCAGGCCTGATAAGCCATTGGGGAAAGACAACGAGAGGTTGCGGACCCTCAGCATTGGTACACCGGAGCCCAGTGGCGGCTCCTCCACTAAGGCGGAAGAGCGTTGTCCCACTGAGCAGGCTAATAAGGACAAAATAAAATGATAATAACTCATTGTTATTATCATTTTATTTTCCGTCCTTGCTCAGCTGGTTAGGGGCGGGCGGGGCTGCTCTGCTCACAGAGCAGGGCAGGAGTGGTTTGCCCACTCCAAGTGTGCAAGACGCTTTGGACGGCCATCTCGGGCCAGCCAAACCGTCATGCACACTTTGCATGTTCCGCACCAGGCTGCATTACAATGTGTGTGTGCGGGTAATGGTTAACTCCACTTGTGGTGCTGAAATGTATCTAACTGGAGAAATCTAGTGCAACAATAGCCAACTAAAATTATTATTCTCATTATCAATGAAGATATACCCAACATTTTGTCTGCCTTTTGTCATCTTTTTGCTAAGTAAAAATGAAAAATAAGACAGAATCCCAACTTCCAAAAGGGTACAAATCAGGTACATAATCAGAAATCAAGCTTTGAATTGTTCAATTTACTAATTTATTCCATAGAATTCAAGTAACCATTCTGTCTCTGAATGGATACCTAAGGTACAAAAACAAAATAAACTCTAATTCAGTTCATCTTGTGCAGCTCACAAATGTAAACATTCATCCCAAAAATCCATTAGAAACCACTATTTTCTATTCAAGATTGTTCTTCCTCAAAAATAAACTGGCCAAAATTTTTCAAATCATAGACTTCTATTTCAGATTCTTCATCCGCAGAGACTGATGCTAGATAAGTCCATTCAGGAGATGCATTCTTTCTATTTGGCACTCTCTCTCTTGTCAGTCTTTTGGCTACTGGTGCTTCACTATCACTATTTTCAGAATCTACTTTAATTGTCTCTGGTTATTCTTTGATTAACTCTGGTCACCGATACTTCCTGTGTAAGCTTTTGCTTATTTTCACTGATTCAGGCTAATTGTCTACTGTTAGAAATTGAGGTTTCTGGTTGGTAGAGTGTAGACCTTGTGTAAGCAGGAGTCACAATCCTAGCCAAGGTAAGTCAGATACATAACCTAAATTAACCTGTGCTCACCCTCTGGTAACTTAGCATAGAGCAGTCAGGCTTGGGTAAAGTATTTGTGCCGCTCTTAGATTACAGTAACATAGTGAAAGCACCACAAAAAGACTCCACATCAGCTACACTAGTCAATCTCAGTGACTGCCCACTGGTGGGGGGCCTGTGCCTGCTTGGGCCACTCGGCATCTCCTTTGTAATGCCATTCCTGTTGGCACTCATAGCACTTCATGTGAGCTTTCCTTGCAGGCTTACTGGCAGGGAACCATTTCATCTTTTCAGCTGGGGGCTGGGAACCATGACCTCAGAACTAATTTGGGACTCTTTAGATAACTCCTTGCTCCCCCCTCTTTCTTCTGGTGAGGACCCTGCCCATCTTTTCGGTGAGCCCCCCCAGATACCATCCTGTGGACCCTGGTTTTGACCCAGCAGTCCGCCCCCTTAGCAAGCTCTCTAGGGACAGTGAGCTTACTAGCAACAAGGTTTTGGTGCAGATATGGAAAGCAAAGACCGAACATATGCTCTGTTGCAAACAAATTATACAACCCTTGATAATCTTTTACCTCAATGCCCTTCACCCGACCATCCAGTGCTTTGCAAAAAGAATCCACACAATCCACACAGGTCTGTTGGGAAATCTTCTGACTATCCCTGAATTTCTGCCTGTATTTCTCTGGGGTCAAACCAAACTTCCTGATTAGGGCTTCCTTCATAGGGGTATACCTCGACCTGTCACTTCCTTCTAGGGCCAGTAGAGGGCCCCTCCCCTCACTAGGGATATGTCTCCAAAGACTAGCCCCCCAATCTGCCTCAGGGACCTTGTGCATTTGAAGTGAAATTTCATAGGCCTCCAACCATCTGTCTATGCCATCTCCCACCACAAAATCAGACACTAAACCCTTGGGTACATGGACCCTCCTGTCTGAGGGCACAGAAGAAATGCTGCCAACATCACTGTTGGACTTCACCTGCCTGGCTTGGTTATCCAGCTGTCTTAGGCTCAGGCCCTGAGCCAACATACTTTTTTTCTCCTCAATAGCCAATCTCTTTTGGCTCTCCTCCATCTCCAAGTCTATCCTTTTCTCCTCTGAGGCCTTCTCCTTCTCCGATTTGAGCTTAACCAGCTCCAGTTTAAACATTCTTTCCTCCCTCCTGTCCTGCAGCTCCTTTGAGGACAGGCCTTTGGATGACCCGCTGCTCCCTGCCCTGGAAGGAGCCCCCATTCCTGGAAGTAAGTTGCCCTCCTCCTCCGTAGACAGCAGCCCTCTTCTTAGATCCTGGTCCAAATCATCCTCCTCGTCCAGCTCTTCCTCACCCTCCTCTGGGGTCTCATTCAATGCAGCATATGCTTCTGACCAGGCTCTCAGTGTCTTTTGCAGCTCTACCTTACTGATGGTGACCTTTACAGGATGCCCAAAATCTTTGCAGAAATCCTTGAGCTGAGCCACAGTGTAACCCTCAATTCGGACCAGTCAACTCCATTCTTGCAGGTGCAAATGCAGAACCACCCATCAGAGACATGATTTTAGGAAAAAGCAACAATACCAATCAGGAATAATTGACAAATTAAAAATGCCAATTGAAGAGAGTAGAAAAAATGCCAGTGGGGATCAGAAACAATGGATTCAAATTGGTCTAGATGTGGGTAATAGTGTACACCAAATTACCCTAAGGTACTGCACGAACACAAGTCTTATCCTCACCACTGATCACCAATGTTAGAAATTGAGGTTTATGGTTGGCAGAGTATGCATCCTGTCCAAACTGAAGCCACACTCCTAGTCAGAGTAAGTCAGATACACAACCTCAATTAACCTGTGCTCACTCTCTGGTAGCTTGGCACAGAGCCGTCAGGCTTAACTTAAGAGGCAATGTGTAACTTATTTGTGGAACACTTAAATTATAGTAACACAGTGCAAACACCACAGAAAAACGCCTCACTAGTTTAGTAAATAGAAAATATGTATCTGAGTAAAACAAGAGCAAAATGACAAAAATCCAATAAGTAAAAGTCAATATATGAATATTTAAAGATTACATCCAAAAACAGTGCTTAGAAATCAATAGCGCTCAAAGGTTTTTTGAGTCACGCTAGACCAGAATAAATCCAAAGTTCATGCTGACTGCCATGGAGGGCAGGCCGGGTACAGGACCCATCCAGGACCCCCTGAAAAAGTACCTTGTACGGAGTAAGCGTCGGCGTTGAGGACTCCCTGCGTCGGTCCTGATTCACGCAATTGGGTCGATGCATCGGGGTCGAGCCTCGCGTTCGGTTTTGAAGGATAAGCGCTGCTTCAAAGTCAAGCCTTACTGTCTGTACCGAAGGATATGCGTTGCTTCGGTGTTGAACCTCGCAGTCGGGACCCGCATCATTGTTAAATCGTCGATGGGTCGGTACCGGAGGGCACTGCGTCGGTTCCAATGAGCGTAAAGGGGTTGTGTAAAGTGGTCACTGCATCAATTTTTGCAGAAAACAGCTGCAAAACTCACTTCTGAGGCCCAGAACTGAAGGGGGCACCTCAAGCAAGGGTAGGACTCACAGGTAGCAGAGTTCAGCAGCATCCGCAGAGTTGCAAGAATTCTTTTGTGTCTCTGTGAATTCACAAAACAAGAAGCAAGGCAGCAAACCTTTGGAGAACTTGGGTTCAAGGATGTAGAGAACAGGTTGAGTCCTGCTCATCCCCGGGCAGGAAGCAGCAGGTAGCAGGCAGCAGTTAGCAGGCAGCAGGCTAACCCTGGGCGTAGTTTGCGTAGTTGCGCTACGCGTAGCTACACGAAGTGTACTTTGGACTACGCGCGCTACGCGTAGCTACGCGACCTGCGTAGTGCGGTAGGGAAATGCTGTTCGCAATGATTGCACAGTGCCGGTTGCTTGTCCGCACTGTGCAATCATTGCGAACGGCATCATGCACAGTGCAAGCGGTCGTTTTCTGCCGCTCGAGTAGATTTGTACTCGAGCGGCAGCTTTCTCAACGCGGACTGGTGGTTTCTCATCGCGAGCGGTCGCGAGCATACGCGACCACTCGCAATGAGAAACCTGACCTCCCCGCGTTGAAAATCTCGCCGGGAGGTTTATTTTCCACGCTCGCGATCAGCAACTTGATGTTGCCGATCGCGAACGAGGAAAAAGTCTCGCCGGGATGTTGATTTTGCTCGCTCGCGGTCGCCAACTTGACGTTGAGGACCGCGAGCGAGCAAAAAATGCCCGCTGCGCTATGCTACGCATTTTTGCACTGTGCTACGTGTGATTCGCGTAGCGCATAGTTGCGCAAACTATGCACACTTGGTGAGCGTAGCGTAGTTTTCCACCCAGGCCTACAGCAGGCCAACACAGCAATACAGTTAGCCAAGTGGCAGTCCCTTCTACAGCACAGTGGCTTTTCTTCCAGGCAGAATATCCATGGCTCCAGTAGAGTCCTGATTTGGCAGATTCAGGGGCCCAGTACTTATACTCAAAAGTGCTTTTGAAGTGATGGAGACTTCAAAAAGGCCTATGAAGATCAGGACAGGCACAGCCCTATTCAGGCGCAAGTGTCAGCTCCTCCCTCCCAATCTACCTCAGTAAGGCCCATCAGCCTGGTGACGGGCCATCAGAATGCAAATGTTGCACCCCTTCTCCCTTTGTGTGACTGTCTAGAGGGAATGCACAAAGCCCAGCTATCAACCAACCCAGACGTGTATTCAGAGAAAGCAGAGGCACAGAATGGTTAAAGTAAGAAAATGCCAACTTTCTAAAAGTGGCATTTTCAGACTTACAATTTAAATTCCAACTTCACCATAAGTTTTGATTTTAAATTGTGAATCCAGAGACACCCAACCCCAAATTTCTATTTGCTCCCAACTGAAAATTACACTTAAAATGTGTTTAAGACAATCCCAATGTTATGCTATGGGAGCGATAGGCCTTACAGTAGTGAAAAATTAATTTAGGAGTATTTCACTACCAGGACATGTAAAACTTAAAAGTACATACCTCACCCTTTAAATATATTGTGCCCTGCCCATGGGGCTATGTATGGCCTACCTTAGGGGTGACTTACATGTAAAAAAAAAGGAAGGTTTGAGCCTGGAAAGTAGGTTAACTTGACAAGTCCAAATGACAGTTTAAAACTGCACACACAGGCTCTGCAATGGCAGTCCTGAGCCATGTTTAAAGGGCTACTGATTGTTTGGCAAATTCAGTGCTGCAGGCCCCCTAGTAGCATTTAATTTGCCATCCTGGGCACATATAGTGTACTTTACTAGGGACTTATAAGTCAATTAAATATGCCAATTGTGGGTAAGCTAATGTTACCATGTTTAGCGTACCGCACACATGAGCTTTAGCACTGGCTAGCTAGTGCACAGAATCCTAAAGCCAGCAAAAATGAAGTCAGCAAAACAGGAGGTCAGAAGGAAAAAAAGTCATGGGAAACCACCCCAAGGATGCCAGGTCTAACATCTACTCTATGCACATTTGCATCCTTACTTTCACTTGTAACTACTGATGAATCTTCTTCACTTGTGCTCTCTTCAGCATCAACAACACCATAAAATGCTTTCTTTTGGAGGTTCTTTTAATTTTAAACTTTTTCTTTTTCATGAACTCTAGTTCTTCTTGTTATTCTTGGTCATGATATTGCAATGTTTAATCTTCTTGATTTTGATTTTAGTTTTCTTCACCCCCTTCTCCATAACTTAAGCTTCTCCTTTTCCTCCCTCTACATCCATGCAGTGAACTTGAGCTTGAACTTGTGAATGTGTGGTAGTTGTCATCACTTCTTCATCTGCAGTCTTCACTCTTTATGTGAGCTGCATGGATTCACTGTGACACTCAAGCACACTTCCCAAAACTTTAGTTGTAGTTTTCACAAGAAAGAACCAGACGAATTAGAAGATTTAACGTCCTTTATTAGGCGATATTGCCAATCTCTGCTCAACTGCTCTTCCCACAAAACTCCCTCTCTCATTGCCTCCTCACCACAACATTCTAAACCAGGCTTCCAGGAAGTTGGAATAAACCATACCAGGGAAGGGGAAATGGGAGGTACCAGAATAACCATTTATAATTTTTCATACATATTTGATAATAGATGAGGAAGCAGTAGATGAACAAGAAAAAGAAAGTCTATCAAATACAGGCTAAAATTACAGCATTAGTCATACCTTTCCACCGCGGTTCCAAACAGTGTTTGGTAACATGCTTCTTCACCACCATCAAGTCACCAGGTTGCAACGGATGACATGGAGCTTCTTTTGCCAATCTTGTTGTTATATTCGCCTGATAAAAGACTGATTTCCCCACAGTACGATAGTACAATGTCATCACCTATCGATACAAGTGTTGCTGAGTAAATGCAAGGGATTCTCACAGCACTCCTCATGATGGCTTTAAGCGGAGAGAGACCAGTCTTTTTATTTGGAGTGTTTTGAATGCTGGTTAACAGAAGTGAATCAGGCCACTTTAAAGTTTTTAAGGCACACATCTTTGCTGGCTTGCATTTTATAGTTTCTTTCATAATCTCAACAACACCTGATGCTTCCGGTCTGTAACTGCACTGGTATCTTAGATCAATTCATAAAACTGAGTTTTAGGATTGGAATTTTTAAAGGGGGTTCCTCTCTCTGTCTCAATAGAAGTAGGCCTACCAAATCTAAGGATTAACTTCGTCAATAGTAGTTTGGCCATTGTCTAACTGTACCATATCCTCGTTAGGTAGGCCTCTACCTACTTAGAAAAAAAAAACCTATAGCCAACATATTCCTAAGGCCATTGTAGACAGGCATCTCAATAAAATCTACTTATAACCTAGTGAATGGTCCCTCTGATTTTTCTATATGACTCATGGTGTTAGACCTGGCCCTCTCTGCAGTGTCAACCCAAAAATTCCCATCCATTGCTGAACCTGTTTTTGTTGGCTTTTAGGATCCTGTGCACTTGTTCCCTGCTAAACAGTGGTAAAGTGCTTGTGCTGTCTCCTTAAAACATGGCACAATTGACATCTATCCCTTGGTACATTTAATTTACTTGTAAGTCCTTAGCAAATAGTGCTATATGGATCACTAACTTAAATGCTACTAGTGGGGCTGCAGCACTCATACCACCCACTAAAGTCGCCTTTTAAAAACATCTCAGGCCTAACACTGCTACCTGTAGTGCAGTTTGAAACTATCAGTTTGATGTGGCAAAATAAACCTTTTGCTAGGCCTGAACCTTCATTTTTTATACATATAAATCACCCCTAGGGTAGACCCTAAAGATCCATAGGGCATGATGCATTGTATTTAAAAGGTAGGACACATGGGTTTACATTTTACATGTCCTGGAAAAACTCATAATTGTTTTTTCACTACTTTAAGGCCTATCTCTCTCATTGGATAACATTGAGTTACCTTATTTTATGTTGATTTGTATAGTGCTCTAATCATCTGAGAGGGTAACCAGGTGCTTGTGCAGGTATGTGGTACCCCATGCTCTTATACTAAGAGCCAGGTCTTCAGCTTCTTGCAAACTTAAGAAGTGAGGAGGACGCTTTGATGTGTTGAGGGAGGTTTTTCCATGTCTTGGGTGTGATGTGGGAGAATGAGCAACCTCCAGTTTTTCTTTTGTGGATGCGGGGAATGTGTGTGAGTGAGAGCGAGGCAGAGCTTAGATGTCTGATGGGTTGGTGAAAGTGTATGCAACTGTTCAGGTATTCTGGTCCTATGTAGTTTGCGGCTTTGCATGTGTGCATGAGAATTTTGAATTGACTGCACTTGTGAATGGAGAGCCATTGAAGCTTACTGAGATGCAGTGAGATGTAGTTGGGGCATGGGAGGTCGAGTATGTGTCTTGCAGCAGTATTCTGGATGGTCTGGAGTCTGTGTAGGAGTTGTTTGGAGATTATGGCATAGAGAGTGTTGCTGCAGTCCAGCCTGCTTGTGATGAGTGCTTGCATTTAATAAGTGCTATCTTTTGATTGGGAGCAGGTAGAGATGTCATGTTTAGACTCAGATGAATTGCATATTCAAATTCTCTTTAATGGTAAAGTTGGATTTTAAGTCACAATTCTGTAAATGTCACTTTTAGAAACTTAGCATTTTTAAGTCTTAACTATTAGTGTCTTCTGCCAGTGTCCTGAGTCAAATGACTGTGAATATGTGTAGTCCCCCCAGACAGTGAGAGAAAAGGGAACTAGATGTTTGTAGGTGTTTACACTTGACTCCAGCGCACACAACGGAAAATGACACTAGTCTTTTGTCACCCCACCCTTTTTGGAGCATTGGCAGGGGAAGAAAAGAAATTTCCAGAACTAGATGGGTGAGTAGTATAGGGAATCACCCGACTTCAAAGGCTGGCACCAGGTATACATATTGGACCTTTAGAACACCTCTTAAGTAAGCTCCTGGACCTGTGGATGTTACAGAAGAAGGACTGACTTGCTCCACAGAGGACTGCCTTACTGCTTTAGGCCTGGAGGTCTGCCTTGCAATCAAGAGGACTGCCCTCTTGTTACCAGAAGACTGCCTTGCTGCTTTTGGGCACTGTGCCTTTACCCCTAGAGGGCTGACCTGCATCTGGAGGACTGTCCTGCTCTCAGAGAAGGAAGTCTGGACCTGCACCTTTCATTCCAGGCTGAAGAGAGCGACTCCAAAGGTCAGTTGGCTGACCTCTTGTGTAAGTTACAGGGACAAAACAAGCTCCATAGGCCTCAGTACAACTGCCCTGCTGTCTTGCTGCAGTGAACCTACCTGTACCTGCAACTGGACCTGCCTGAGTCCTGCTGACGTCAGCTGGAGTCCTGACCCCCAAGAGGTGCCTCCCTAGGTAGTGGACCCTTGGTAGGCATCAGAGAGAACTCTTCCTTGCCTAACTGAAAGTCTCATCAAATCTGTCATGAAACAATGAGAAGTGACCCAAATCTTTGCAGAGCCTTGCTGCACAGCTGGAAACTTCATTGGAACTGATGGCGAATGGCGCAAAGTCCCACAATGCCTCACCCCACAGCTGCAAGCTTCAACGGAACTGGCACAAAGTGAAGCAAAGCCCTATTTAGCCTCAATACACAGCTGAAAGCCTCATCAGAACTGACACTAAGCAACACGAAGCCCGACAATGCAATGCCGCACAGACCTCACACCAAGGAAATAAGGTACAACTCCCAGCTAGCCTAACATGTTTCTGTACCCGGCCTGCACTCCATCGCAGTCAGCCTGAAGTTGTGTGGTTGTCCCAGTCCAGTACGGCGAGAAAGCCTCAGTGGGCACTTTGCGCCTTTCTGTACTTTTTTTATCTAAACATTTAGGGCTTCATTTATGAGGTTTTGCCGTAGTGCAGCGCCGCAGGCCTTCCTGCTGCACTGCCCTACGGCAAAAGAAAAGGGCAGGAATGTATCGTATCTATCAGATACGGCGCATTCCCATCCTTTCCCCTGCGCCAGCACACGGGCTGCCGTGCATCAACGCAGGCACCTTTGCACCATGGTGCAAGGATGCCTGTGTTACGGGGATGAATATTTTTGTGCAGGAAGGGAAACCTTCCTGCACAAAAATAACCACAAGAGGCTTTTTCCTCTTTCTATGTGTGCTGCAGAATGAAGGAGGAGAAATAAAGAAATTTCTCCTTGTTGTGCCTCCCTTACGCCTTCCCTGGGAGGCGTAAGTTTTTTGGGGCTGCCTCAGATTTGCGATTTCTCGTAAATCTGGGGCAGTTTCTAAAAGCCATGGATGTTGCTGGGAACGCCCCCCCCCAGCAACACCCATTGCACGCCCCTTTAATGCAGAAAACTGCATTAAAGGGAACAATATTTTCAAGGCAGCATTAAGTCAAAAAAAGTGGCTTAGTGCTGCCTCGTAAATATGGAGCAGTCTCCTGCACCACAGGGCATCACAAAATGTGACGGTCCGGCAGCACAAGGGTCCTTATAAATGAGGCCCTTAAAATTCAATATCTCCAGTTCCACTGATTGGATTTTTGTCATTCTGGTATCATTTTATCTATTGCAATTTACTCTACTTTTCAAAAATGGTTTGAGATTTTTCTTGTTGTGTTTTCACCTTATTACTGTTTGTGTGCAGCATAAATACACTACCTGTTAAGTTAAGACTGACTCTTTTGTGCCAACCTACCAGAGGGTTAAGCAAAGATTAATGTAATGACTTGTTGTGGTTCACACTGGCAGGTATTGTAGTTGTTGCTTGATTGGGGCTTCCACCCCTCAACTAATAACCCAATTTCTTACACATGGTCACTAATGCTTGTTTTCCCTGTATAATTTTCTGATAAGTAATGCACCACTGGCATAGTTCTTCAGCTTCAGTACAGAAGTTTGTTGTAGTATCAAAATCCTATCCTAACACAAAGGTATGGGGCACAGTGATGATACAGGACAATAATATTTGTCCCATGGTGGCTATCCTAGGCTTTGAAACCAGATCCAGTTGTTATGGATAAACAAGCCTCACCCACGTCTTGTGGCAGGCTTCATCATCTGCTTCCTACCCCATCCTGGTAACCAGGGTGGACTCAACCTCCATTTTGTGAGGGAGTTCTTAGATAAAGTATAATAGCTGGATAGAGTGTGGCTCCAGATATTAAAAACACCTTCGGATGAACCCATGGCAATTCCCATTATTGGTGGGTACCCTAGGTAGACATAAAATCTTAAAAACCAAAAGGAGGGTGTTTATGAGTACAATGGCAAATACATCCAATTTATTGTTGACATGTTTCTGCCCCTAACTGATGACCTATGAAAGGTCTTGGGCATTCATCAGGGCCATTAAGGTATAGGATCCCTGTACAATTGGTGAGGACATCTGCATGCAGGTGAAAGAAGGATTGCTTACATTCATCATGGAAAGGTGGAAGCCTAGGAGTGGAGAATCATATCCCATAATCATTGATCATGATAGAGGTCATTCTCTGTGAAATAAAACATAGTCAGCTTGCGTGTTCCTCAATGGTGGCACTGCAAACGACACGTTATTATTCATGTGAAAAGGGGATTCTATGGATATAAAGCAAAGTCATGCATACATTCCAATTCTGACTTACCGAACTGTGGGCTGTTGCTTACCACATGGTCAGGACTGGGGTGAGCACTTCCTGCAGTCACACACTTAGAACATGATAAAGTTTCCTTATAAACAATAGCACAGTACAGGATTTGCATGGGATCAGAAATAATCATAACATGATTAGTTATCATAATGTCACCTTGAAAGGACTGGGATAGGTGGTTAACTAGTGATATTTTTGTTCTACATATTGCCAACAGAATAAAACATATGCCCCTGTATAAATGGGGTACTTCTTTTCAGGAAGGGAATTGTGTCCCAAATGCGCTAATGTTTCCTAAGAGTCATTAGTCCCATTGATAGGTTTAGTAAACTCTGCAAATTGTAAAGATAACTAATAGCTAATAGTGCTAGATTGCAAATGTTTTCAAGGGGAAGGTTGGCCAAAGTAGACTTGAAAAGAAAGAGACATCATGCACCACTCATCCCCAACCTAGGGGCCGATTACGATGCCGGACGGACCTGAGTCCGTCCGGCATCTTTCTGGAACTGAAACCAAACAACCTCCAGTCGTCGGTTCCAGCCCAGGAATTAGGATGCGACTGAACCCTGTTTGGTCGCAATCTTATACTTTGCTATGAGAGCATGCATTCCGAACGGAATGCATGCTCTCATAGCAAAGAGCAGGGGTGCAGTTCATCCCTGCACCCCGTGGCAGGCCCTTCAAGGTGCCTGCCACCAGGTGCAGGGATCAACGGGGGGCACCCACCTAGGCCACCATTCGGCAGCCTTGCACCCATGGGGCCCTGCTGGGGGCCTCCAAAGCTGTTTCCTAATGCCTTTACTGTGGGCCTTCCGAATGGTGGACGGGCTCTCCGAGCTGTCATAAGCCATTCGGAAGACTGATTTGGATTCCCTTCCGACCGAGCCTATCGCAATGGCTCGGTAAGAAGGGAATCCGAATCAGGGATTACGATGTGGGCAGGAGGTCGAAGCCCTTCCTGCTCGCATCGTAATCGGGCCCCTAGTGTCCATTCACTTACTTTGTCAAGGAAAGTGCCCGGCAGAGAACCTAGTCGAAATCCCCTCAGTTCACTGATGAGAACACAGAGACTGAGGTGGATGCTGCTAAAAGGTGGAGGGCGCAATATTGTGGGGTGGTGTTGGTGTCCTATGGCTGTGCAGCCAATCAGAGCATTTGCGTTGATGTGAAGGCAGCTGATTGAAGTCCACCCCTAAGTCATGATGGTAAATGTAGTTCCAGGCATGTCTGCCTGTGAGGACAAATCTGTCTGTTCTCCAGTACCAAACCAGATTACCCACTTGGTTTGTCTTGTTGTCGGTATTGTAATTAAAATTTACCAAAGCAAAATAGATCAAAAAAGTATATAGCGGATGAATTTAAATAAAAATAAAAACACCCCTCAACATTTGATGGAGCCGGATTTCTCTTAAAGGTAATGCTGAGGAGAGGAAACTCTTTATTAGAATGTTTCACCTGATGGTCTTGGAGAGATGTAGACTAAAGACTATCATCACCCATGATAGGGCCTATGCAAGACGAACATAAAAGGGGGGTAGATGGTCACAGGCCAGCAGGCTCCCATATGTATACTTTGCTGAAGTATTTTGGGAAAGAGCATGGTGAAAGCGTAGGTTCCCATGTAACTCTCTGGAGTTCAGGATAGCGATGGATTACTGGTTATTCAATTTTTTCTCAAAGCGCAAAATTGAAAGAATAAGGTGTATCAGGAATATATAGTTTGTGATGAAGAAAGGGATGTACCTTAGTAATGTACTTGCATGGGTGTGTCTTCTGTCAGTGGGTGATATTACAACCCAGAGGTATGTAAAAGATTGTTCAATCAATCAATCAATCACAGAATTTGTAGAGTGCACTACTTACCCGTGAGGGTCTCAAGGCGCTGGGGAGAAAAAAAAGGGGGGGGGTGCTGCTACTGGTCGAACAACCAGGTCTTGAGTAGCCTCCTGAAGGTCAGCAGGTCTTGGGTCTGTCGTAGGCTTAGTGGAAGGGTGTTCCAGGTCTTGGCGGCGAAGTGGGAGAAGGATCTGCCGCCGGTGGTTGTTCTTCGAATGCGAGGGACGGTGGCGAGGGAGAGGTCGGCGGAGCGGAGCTGGCGGTTGGGGACGTAGAAGAGGAGTCGTCTGTTGAGGTAGGCTGGGCCAGTCTTGTGGAGTGCCTTGTGTGCGTGGATGAGGAGTTTGAAGGAGATTCTCCTGTCGACGGGGAGCCAGTGCAGGTTCCTCAGGTGGGGGGTGATGTGGCTGTGGCGTGGTACATCGAGGATCAGGCGTGCGGAGGCGTTTTGTATGCGTTGCAGTCGCTTGATGAGCTTGGCCGGGGCTCCCGCGTAGAGGGCGTTCCCATAGTCAAGTCTGCTACTGACGAGGGCCTGGGTGACTGTTCTTCTTGTATCTGTCGGGATCCACCTGTAGATCTTGCGAAGCATGCGGAGGGTGTTGAAGCAGGAGGAGGAGACTGCGTTGACTTGTTATGAGATTCTGTTCAGTTGTGCCCATGGGATGTCCTTATTCAACCCCTTCTTATCGCTCCTCAATATGTGGATCCAATATTGTTCATATCGGAGAAGCAATATTGTCATATCTGTGTGGCTTACTTGTAAGTGTTCAGTGACGTACCATTCAATTGCATAAACAGAATGACTCTTTTCTAGAAAGTGTCTCGTGAGTTTGGTGTTACCATTCTAGCACCTAATAGTTCTGTGATGTTCACTGATTCTAGTTCTTATCTTTTGTACTGTCATTCCCATGTAAAGAAGGTTGCATGGACATTTTATCATGTACATCACACTTGTCGTATTACAGTTGGTGAATCCTTTTAATTGCCAGGGTGATTTGATAGATTGACATCAATTTGATTGATTTTCTTTGCGAATTGACACAAACATTAGTGACCACAAGGGAAATGGCCTCTTATGGGGTTCAAAATCCTAACCATATCATCCCTAAACACATGTATCTGGCCATGGCTTAACTTGGCCATGAGTGGCAACATTGAATTAGACTTTACATATTGTGTGTTCTGGAGATAGGCAAATGTCATTGTAGTCTTTCTTACAACCAGCTGTTTCTAACTTTTTCTTTTCATCCTCTTGTACTTCCTCCTGGAGGTCTCTATGTTGCCTTAGTTTTGTTTGTACTAGATTCAACAAAAGCAGTTCACAATGTCATCTGTATCAATTTTAGTTTAAGATTTACATTGCTCTTGCTGCTTTTGCTTTTTTGAATTGGATCATTACAGTTTCAAGAGTACAGTATCTGGTGACTTCATCGGCATACCAATTGCCCACGGTGACTTTGTCATCACTTATGAGCAATACACTTTAAAACTAGTATTTCTTTAGCTGCTGCAAAGCCTCCAGCGCATTTAGAGTGTATGTCCCACTGCTAATTCGATTACCGGAGTGTAGGAGAAAACCTCTTTTTGGCATAATCACCACAAATGTTTTGATCTGAGGCTGCTGGTTTTTGACTCTGCTAACCAGGCTCCAGCTCTGCACAAGGAAAGAGAGATTCTGGTAGGAAGGGACACTATGGAACTATTTACAGTAGGGCACACATGAACTGATGCAAAAGTGGTAGGGTTACCCTGGGAACTTTTGCCCTATTGGTCAGGGAGTGGGTAAAAGTCACCCCCACTCACAATCTAGTGTTTGGAATAAATGTGGCACCTCAGTGCACCGCTTCACTTTCTGGAAGCTGGAGGCACATAGGCAAGCCACAGGGACCTTCTTTAAAAACCAGTATGGTTTGGAAGTCCCACCCCTTCACTTCACATGGTACTTGATCAACATTTGGTCTGGTCTTTCTTCTTTTTTTAGGAATCTGCTTACCGATTAGGGGAGGAAATTTTAAGTCTTTAGGTTCTTTGGCCTAGCTACCATAACCTGTGTTGTTTTTTCAGGTAATTTAGATAGCATACCTTATTACAAACACATTTGTTGGGTCCTACTTTCACATCCTTGGAGTACCAGCCTTAGCAGATTAGGCTCCAAGTTGTTGTCCTGATAAATGTCCACTGACCCCTTAGCAGACATTCAATCTACCCTCTAATGAAATTAACATTATATAATGAGTACTCTTCTGTTTTTAACCTTTAACAAGAGTGTCCTTGAGAATATGGGGACTTCAGGTGCTCTTAGTTAAGCAATATGAAGGGTGACTGCCGGTGGAAAAGTAATCCTCTGAACACTGAGCAGAGAAAGGATCTCCAGTAAAGAGCCCCTCCCTGGGGAGTCCTTTGGGCATTGCAGTGCCCACCGAATGAGGAGCTGACCTGTTGAAGAAGCATGCCACTTTGGTGGGTGCGGGCCCATACATCCTATTGAGAATGTCTCCATTTACCTGGATTCGGTCCTAAAAACCTACATTGTGAAAGATACCTTCTTCAGAACGCTATTAGAATTGTGGAAGACAGATATGGACTCCTCAGCTGTTGTGACCTATGAGGAGACCTGAGCGGCAAGACCTGCTCCCACTTGTACCCAGGAGAAATAGAATCCAAGGGTGAGTTGGCTGTCCTCCTGGTAAGATATAGAGACACAAAAGCTGCAAGAAGACCACCTTTCTGAAGGACCCCAGCTGAACAATTTTACCTGGACTGTCCCTAGACCCTGCAGGTTGCTTCTGTTGGAGAATGTCATGACTCCCAGGTGCTGTTCCCGATGGCTGGTGTTTAAGTATACTACTCCTGCCCAGACTGCAAACAATGGGACTCAGAAACGCTTTGCAAAACTTTCTGCCTCGAGAAACAACTTGCTGGTTTGTCCTGCTGAAGAAAATCTGGCTTCAAGAAAAGCTTCCAAGTCTGAAGAAAGAGTGCTTCATCTGGACCGATGTCAAGCAGCATCCAATTGATAAAGAGGCCTTCCAGCTTTAGATCCAACTTACAGCCTGTCCTACCGACGACTCTTTGAAGACAACTTTTTCTCTATAAAAGTTTCTAAGTCCGAAGATAACTCTTTGACTGGGACCAACCAGGTCCTGATATCTGACCCTCAATCCTTTGTGGTCAGCCTTAAATCCTACATTTGTCACGGTCCAGCACGACAAGTTGCCTGCTCTTTGGCACTATTTTTATTTAAAACGTTTAAAATTGAATTCTCCGGATTCCCTAATTGGGTTTTTGTCATTTTGTTAATTCATTAAAATATTCAATATTTTTTTAAATTTGGAGTGGGATGTTTATTGTGTTGTGTTTTTGACTTTTTTTAAACTGTTTTTGTACTTCTAAATGATTTACACCTTGTTGCACTGGCACCCATCACTCATTGGTTGAAAATCTGGTCTAGCCCTGCCCTCGTTCTAAATCAGCAAGTTATTGCGGATTGTAGAGCACTTGGACAGGCCTTACATATCCCATGGTTAAAATATGTTAAAGAAATATTGTTGAGTGTGCACTATATGGATTTGGGGAGGGGACTTGTCAAACCAACTGTAAAACAGTATATTATATTGAAAACCTGAACAAAGGGGGCACCAAACCTGTCATTTGTTAGTAACGCCTACCATTGCGCCTTACTGATAAGGCTTAGGTTTAATACCTTTCATTGTTTTTCAGTTACTCCTAAGGGTTTTTGTAAACAGGAAGACCTCAATTCATGCCCCTGTGATCATTTTGCAGACCAGAATATGATGCACTTTATATTATTTTGTGATCCTTATCGTACCCTGAGGAATAAATTCATACTCCCCTTAGTCAGAAACAATAACTTTTCTCAAGTAAGACCTGCAATGCTGTTTTTACAACTACTTGCCTCATCATTGGTGTGGTTTGGGTCTTACATTTTCTTTGTGGAGCCATTAGATACAGGACAAAGTTAATTAATGACAAGGGATATGTTTTAGTTGAACAATAAAGTATTTAGCCGTCCCGATTAATTTCTGATAGCATTACAGACCTATTTTTTAAGGTTTTTGATGTTAGTTATTTATTGGTCAGGCCTTTTATTCTGCTTCTTATTTTGATCTTTTTAACTGAGTATTATTATTTGTAATCTGCACATAATTTAATGACATGTTGGTATTTACATAAGAGTCATGTGTAATCATATTTTAAATATTACTATTATATGTATTTTGTAACTTTTCCTGGTGCTTTTAATATCTGTAAAGACCAAATAAAGAATTACTGATTGTTTGGATTTACACAATTTCGTAAATTAAGCCTGTCTGCTCTGTGCCATAGTTACCAGGGATTGAGCTCAGGTTTAAATTATTGAAACCTTTGCTGGATCTAACAAGAATAGTGACATTATTACTTGTGGTGGACTACAATCCACCCCAATAACCCACATTCCCAAACAGAGGGCATCATAATACCGCTCTGTGACAACAATTGACCAAAATAATGTACCACTCCAAAACCATAATGTCTGTCTGTGTAAACTGTCAAACTTAGGTCATTAATCAGACAGCATGCTCTTGGGGGTGTGGCTTGCCAGCTGAAGACAGCAGATGCAGGAGCCTGATGGTCTGCGCCGGCCCACTAATCATCCTGCGACATCGGCTGATTGGGGACGGTTCTGGCCACATCAAAAACGAACTGTTGGTGGTGGGCTCCGCTGGAGCTATCTACCTGGGCGTAAATAGCCAGTTTGGGACTGAAAATAGCCACATGGACCATGACACACAATAGCGGCACCGGCCCCCAAGATGGCGACTGAGACCTGAATTGTGTTCCTGCTTTGTGGCAGCTGGCCTGTGCTGAGGGGGCACCAGCAGAGAGGCAACTGCAGGTATCCTCCCAGTGGAGATCCTAGTTATGACAGTGCAGAGTATGCCTGGTTCGGAGTGCGGCAAATGTGACCCAGGCTGGCACGCCCAGTGAACAGGTGAGCGGGATGTCTCAAGGCCTGTGTCTGGGCCTGGTGTGAAGGAGACTGTCCAGAGGGCATCTGGAGGTTGGCCAGCTGCTTCCGCCTGCTGTGATTAGCAGCCAGACTGGGATCTAGTGGAACAGGGCTAGAGGAGTACCAGCACGCAACCAGCTTGCACAGGAGAGTGCAGGGGCTCATATTTGACTGGCCATATTGACGGCCAGTTGGTGCCCACACCAAGGTGACTGGAACTTGGGGAGGCCCTTGATAGGCTGGTATGGAGATGCCCTAAGAGCAGCTTGGACCTGCGTGGAGCCACACATGTAAATTACCGAGACTCTGAGGCCTGATGGTCAGGTTCCCTCAAGGTCCGAGCTTCAAGGTGACAAGGAGAGCCTGAGTGCCCCGCATAGAAGCCTTGGGAGAATATCTGTAACTATGGGGACTTGGTATCACTGAGTGGATGCCCTGGTTTTGCCCCTGCTCCTGACGTACCCCACCTGCATTATACTGCGGGTGTGTCTGTCTGCTGGCCTGCCTGAGGGTCTCATACGTAGACTGTCCTGGCTTCTGGTACATGCCAGTGCCCGATATACTTTAGTGGGACATCCGAGGGCCTGTTCACCTTCAGCAGAACTGGGAGAATGGCCCAGAGGTAGTGCGTCAGGCCCCACCTGTGCCTCTCCGAGTGGCTACACACTGCCAGGTGTGGGACACACTGTGGGGACTCCTGGGGCAGTGTGCTCGATTCCCTCCCTGGAGTGCCAGCGATAGGTGTCTTTCCCAACCTGCTAAGTAAAACTCAGCCATGCATATAACTGGTTGACCCGGGCCCGACTGAGGGAGCTAATACCATTGGCAACATAGGGAAGTTGAGGAACAGGCTGGCAGGCACCCTGCCAAGATTGGGAAAGCCCTCCCAAATCCCCCCCCTTGGAGGCTGAAGGTCCTGAACTCATTGTGGACCCTATCCATCTCCAGCTTGGTAAGATACATGCTGCTATAGTAGACACCAAGACCACCCTCCAACAGGACATTAGTGCGGTATTGGTGGGGCTGGGGCTCTTGTGGGTCGAATACCACAAGCTGGAAGACTGGGTAAAGAATATGGAGACCTTGGTGAGTGAGCTACAACTGAAACACCAGATGCTGAGCTGCCGCATGGTGGACTTGTCTGATAGGATGCGCGTTCTGGAACCTAAAGCGGAAGACGCGGAGAGCCATAACTGCCAAAATAACTTCCGAGTGGTGGGCCTTCCCGAAGGTACGGAGGGAGATGACATGGTAACTTACCTTGAAGATGCCCCTAATCATCTTACCTCCTTTTTCAAGATGGAGCACGCCCACAGAGTGCCAGCTAGGCAGTTGGTGCTAGGTCGCCCGCCCGGCCCATTCGTGGCTCGACTACTCCACTACAGGGACAGAGATATCATACTCCAAAAGGCGAGGGTGGGTGACCCTTCATGGTGGGCAATGGCAAGGTGTCAGTGTTCCCAGATTGTACTGCTGAGGTACAAGCACAATGCTCTTCTTTCCTAGAAGAAAAGAAGGCCTTCTTGGATGAAGGTCTGCAGTACTTGCTGATATTCCCTTCCAAACTCCGAATAATCCTCGATCACACAACACACTTTTGTGATGACCAAAGCGAGGTGTGGGACTGGTTGGAAGCATATAGAGCTGGGTCTACCCTACTGATGTACAAACCCAAAACAGGGTCACCCAGATGCAGGCCAAGGAAGTGCTCAAGTGGGGCTACCCGAGGGAGGCCCCTGAAGGAACCATCCCCATTGCAGACTGAACAGGAGAGGGCAGCCACACTCCAGGCCATAGCCGAGATCGCGATACCACATATATCAGTATCAGAGACAGGTACCCCTTCGGACCATCAGTCAGTAGTCTTGGAATCAGAGCATTCATTGGTGGATGGTGTTTGCCCATCTACGGTGACTCCACAATCGGTGGATTACCTGATTTGAACTGCAATGACATTGGAACTTTGTCATCATGGTGCCTGTGTTTGGGGAATGGTACCCCTGCCCTGATGCATGGAGGTTTATGGTGGTTCTTGCTTGCTTGTTTACTATGGGAGCCCTGGACAGCAGACACTCCAGGGTCTAGGTCTGTGTTGGGCCATGCCCCTGGTTGGTAGGCATGAATGCGACCGGCGTGGAGCTGGATGAGTTTGTACATCCTTGTCTGGAGACTGGAGGAGGCATTCTACAGGCAATGGGGCATATGTACAAGTATTTAACCCCAGTGTAGATTACATTTTTTGATGCTACAGCAGCTTTTTTTTATCGCCATATTTACAAGTTTCTGCAAAGTCCAGTTAGCGGTATTTTTACGTCAATAGCGTGAATTTTTCACAACGCCACTTCTGTTAGCATAACTTACCAAAAATGAGATGTAAGGTAGGCGTTAATGCATAAAAACTCCTGCAAAACACACAACGCAATATTTACAAGGCTTTCCATGTATGTCGCAAACAAAGAAAAACTGCAGCTGAGTCCCATTAGCGACAGCTTTTTAATGTCAGCAATTACCTGGTCTCAAAAAGGAGGCTAACACACTTGTATATAAGGAAAACACTCCCAAATCATCCCTGGCAACCTCAACAACGCCATGGAGCTTCTGCTACTACAATTAGGAGCACCAAGAAGACCACCGCCACCATAGAGGCAGCGCCAGAGAAGGGAGCGGATCTACCACCAGAGGCTCACCCTCATACATCTCCGGCCAGAGGATGTCATAGCCCATTACATGCTAAAAGGGGGTCCATTGTCCGCATCGTCAACCAGATTGCACCAAGGCTGAAGCCCACATCTCAGCGATGCAACAACACCCCTCCACAGACAAAGCTACTTGATGTATTACACATGGTGGCCTCAGGGACTTTTCAACCGATCCCCACCAGAGTGGCTGGAGTCTCCCAGGCATCCTTCTCCAGGTTCCTACCCACTGTCCTGGATGTCATCATCAGCCTGACACCACAGTACCACCACTTCCCCAACACTGCACAAGAACAAATCAACAACAAGCAAAGGCTTTAATGCCATTGCTGGTTTTCCGCATGTGTTGGGGGCAATGGACTGCACCCATGTGCAACTTGTTCCTCCTGCAGAAACATTTACAGAAACAGGAAGCACATGTACTCCATGAATGTGCAGGCAAAAGTTGACCATCTTGGTGTCTTCCTTATGTCGTGGCCAAGCACCCTGGCAGTGTCCATGATTCTTTTATCTTCCGCTAATGTGTCAGCAACCAGCTTTTCCAGAATGGCATCTATGGAAAAGGACAGCTTGTTAGTAAGTACAACTCTAACACACCACACACCTCATTCATGTAGGTTAGCAATGTCAATTTGCTCATGTAGTAAATAGCATTGTGCATATATTGTTTCTGTGCCAACTTCAATCCACAAACATATTATTTTGAAAGTACAACATATACTTAACAAGTCCCACCAAGGGAGTAAGCAGGAAATTGTTTTGCCACCCACTTTGTCACTCAAGGAATACATTTCCCACAAACGTCATTGATCTCAACACTTACCATCCAAGTTCCTTTAGTCTTAGCTCCCCTTAGTCCAATGCTTGACAATGATGGTTATTGCAGCTGTCCAATTTAAGTAATGTGCAAAACTGCACATTTGACAGTGATATTTTCCCACTTCATACCTCACCTAATTTAACTCAGGATGTCTTTGGGGTGTGGCCAGGCCAGCAACCAAGAAGGCCACATGGCGCTGACGTTCCGTGGCCCAGTCTCCCCGAATGACTGGATAGCTACTGGTCGGAGTCCCCCCAGCTGATTGGAGACCAGCGGGTTCTGCGATGGGGTGACGAGCGACCCCGGTTAAAGAATTCAATCAATCAATCAGGGATTTGTGAAGCGCGCTACTCACCCGTGAGGGTCTCAAGGCACGGGGGGAATCGTGCAGCTGCATCTTACCCAATGAGCCAGGTCTTGAGGCTCTTCCTGAAGGCATGTAGAGTGGGGGAGCATCTTATGCTGAGCAGGAGTTCATTCCAGGTCTTTGCCGCGATGTAGGAGTAGGCTCTTACACCCGTTCTCGCTCTGTGGATGTGAGGGGTTTCAGCCAGGGTGAGGTCGGTGGAGCGGAGGCATCTCTTGGGTGCGAAGAAGGAGACTCTTTCGTTGAGGTACTGGGGTCCGGTGTTGTGGAGGGATTAGCTCCTGGGGCCTTGGCCTCAGTGACCCTATGTGGGGAAGCATGCTTGGAGTGGGTCTTCCTTGGAGCCCCTGCAGCAACAGGGGCCGCAGGTGAGCTTGAAACTGGGACTTCCGAGCCCCACCCGGTTGCTAGTTTGGTTCCAGCCCTCACCTGTTGCCCATAGAAGCGTGCAACACTGGCCTGGGGAATTGTCTGCCCAATTCGTGGCCTACGGCCTACCTGGCTGTGACAGGGCAGCCTGGCCACCACACCATCGGGGCGGACACCCGTTGACTGGCTGGTTGTGGGACTGGTGCAAAAGAAACAATTGATGGACGGAATGCTGGACAATGCAAACATTCACCCCCAGTCACAAGGATCTGGGTTTAATCCATCATTCTTTTGCTCACCACACCACCCCAGTTTGGACCCAGCCATATGCAAATAAGTCTTGACCCTGTTCCTTGTGGGAACAGTCCAGCCCGAACTGCCAAGCCAGGTCCTCCCTGGACCGGAAACAAGCATCCTGGGACCGGTTTCAGGGCATCACCCTTCCTCAGCCAGGCTAGCTTGAATCCAGTGGTGTAGTGAGCACGGGACCCACGTCTGGGCATACCCTTCCCACTCAGGTACGACATATGCAAAAGAAACAATTGATGGATGGAATGCTGGACAATGCAAACATTCACCCCCAGTCACAAGGATCTGGGTTTAATCCATCATTCTTTTGCTCACCACACCACCCCAGTTTGGACCCTGCCATATGCAAATCAGTCTTGACCCTGGTCCTTGTGGGAACAGTCCAGCCCGAACTGCCAAGCCAGGTCCTCCCTGGACCGGAAACAAGCATCCTGGGACCGGTTTCAGGGCATCACCCTTCCTCAGCCAGGCTAGCTTGAATCCAGTGGTGTAGTGAGCACGGGACCCACATCTGGGCATACCCTTCCCACTTAGGGCAACATATGCAAAAGTGTGGTACTGGGGCACACACTCCAAGTCCGATCCTGGGGCCTGGTCTGGCTTTGGGAGATCTGCCATGCTTGTACTCATTCTTTACGTTGTGATATCATGCCTTACATTTCTCATCATGATACTGTAGATGGAGACTGGTTGTCGGGCGTTGCTTACCCTCTTGGTCTACACCTCCATTGCTTGTTTTGTTCTTGTGGTCTTTTATATGTCTTGCTCTTTTGTGGGATGTCACTAGGCTTTTTGCTGTCCGTGATGGGTGGGGGTATTTTGGGGGTTGTACTATGTTTGATTGGTTATGCACCACACACTGAGAATAATTGCACAGATACGGTATGCATGCCCAACAAGAGCTTTTTAGTCTATGCCCACAACACAAACTGCAGACTCAAGATCCCCTTTATGACGTGGAACACACAGGGCATAAACAACCGTGTGAAAGGCAAGCAGGTCCTATAGTATTTGGTCAGGCACAGGGTCAAGATTGCGTTCCAGCAAGAGACTCACCTGTCCCCGAGCTCACCTCTAACTTGCGCCACGGCTTGGGGCCCCCATAAGTACTTTTCCTCCTATAGCACATACTCCTGGGGGGTGTGCATTTTGATACACTTTCCTTCTCTCCCATAGACAGAATCTTTGATGCAGACGGGAGATATGTAGCCATTACAGGCCGCTTAGCGGATCGTTCCATTTTATTACTCAACATATATGCACCCAACATAGACTCCCATGACTTTTTCATTGCCTTAACCGGGATTCTTGACATGGCTGACGTTGATCACATAGTGATAGGGGGGTGATATCAATTTGTGTATAGACCCGGCGCTGGACTCCACCTCAACCTGTCCGAGTACTAAGCTGCGTCCAATACAAGTTCTTTGTGACATGTATGAGTCTCACCTGCTCAGGGATGCATGGCGTTATCGGCAGGCAGACACCCCTGGTTATACCTTCTACTCTGCGCCACATGGTGCCTGGTTGTGCCTTGACTACTGGTTTCTTTCCCTCTCCACGCTCCCCATGGCTAATGGAGGTGCAATGCCTGCCTTGCACGCTGTCAGACCATGCGCTGGTCCACATTACCATGTGCCTCCCATATCTGGACATTGTGTCTAGACACTGGCACTACCCCGACCTAGCCCTTACAGACACAGTGTTTCAAGATGAACCTTGTGCATTCATTGAAGAATACTTTGCTCTGAACGTGGGGTCTGTCTCTTCAAAGGCCACCTTATGGGAACCCTTCAAGGCATACATCCGGAGAATAATAATGACCAAGCAATGCAGGATATTATGAGACATTCGCTGCTCCTTGGAGTGAGTGTAGTTCACCCTAGATTCAGCTCCATCAGGACTCCATGGACGGGTCCAAGGCCCCTGGCTCAGACGGGCTTAGGGGTCTGTTTTATAAATTATACAAAAATCTTTTAGCACCTCATTTGCTGGAACTCTATGCAGAGTCCCTAGATACTGGAACACTCCCCCCACACTGCGCAAGGTGATTATAGTCCTGCTGCCGAAGCCAGACAAAGACATACTGCGGTTCCAATCATATAGATCGTTGTCCCTGTTGAACTTCGACATCAAGATCCTTGCAAAAGTGCTCACAACTTGGCTGTCCCTTCTCCTGGAAACAACCACCTTTCCTCTCCGATCGGGTTTTATTCTGCACCGGTCCACGTCCATAAACCTTTACACGTTTTTCCTGGTGCTGATCTGGATCTCCCCAGACGTCCCCACTGCTGTGGCCTTTCTCGTCACAGAAAAGGCCTTCGACTGGCCCTTCCTCTATGCTACCCTCCAAAAAATAGGCCTTCCGCATGGATTTACGTCCTTAATTCGGCTTCTATGTTCTCTGCCTACTGCCCGCATCCGCGCTAATGGTTCCCTCTCGGCCCCATTCACGCTGCCGAGGGGCACACAACAGGGGTGTCCCCTCTCCCCAATATTATCTATTCTAGCAATGGACCCTCTGGTGCGTCATCTGCAAGAACAGTATATTCAGCGTGGGCTACAGTTCTCTACGGGCCTGTTAGTAATGTCACTTTCCGCTGAAGATATATTGCAATTCCTTAGGAACCCAGCTACAAAGCTTCTTCCCTTAATACATGCGATTCAGCGCTTTGGCCTCCTCTCTGGCCTACACATTAAAGGGGGCAAATCTGAGTTGTTCCCCTCACACGCACCAGACAACCCTTTCAGTGTGATTTCCCCCTGCGGTGGCGGGCAACACAGTTAAGTACCTCAGAATTCATATACATCATGACAAAGACCAAATCATTTGCATGAACTATGGTCCAGCCATCAGTATATCAACTTCACAAGTTGAACAGTGGATTAAGTTACCACTATCAATGGGCAGCTGAATCGCTATTGTCAAAATTGTTGTTCTCCTGAAATTCCTTTACCTGTTACTCAATATCCCTATCCCTCTCAACAACCGTGCCTTTGCCACGCTGCGGGGTTTGCTCCTATGTCTCGCCTGGGCCAGTCGTTGACTGTGGGTGAGCAGGTGTGCCTTAGTTTTACCATAAGCACGGAGTGACTTCGGGGTGCCCCATTTTCAAATGTACATTTTAATAGCACAGTGTCAATATGCGTACCATTGGTACCACAGGGAAGCAAGTCTAACGTATGAACGTAATGACCGGGACATAGCCAGCGGCGGCTGGTGGATTTTGAAAGTGGTGGGGCTAAAATGTTGTACCCTAATGTAATAAGCGAGCGAGCGAAGCGAGCGAGCCTGAACTGCAAAAGGAGGGTGCAGGAGGGTTCTCCCCCCGCAAGAAAATTTTGAAAAAAATGGATTCAAATGGTGGGTTTTACACCACATATTTACTGCAAATTGTTGAAAAAAGGGGTATCTAAATATAGCATTTTGAAGCACAAGTGTGAAGAAAACATTAGTAAGTACTGTACAACAAAACTCACTAGTAAATCAGCATGTCGAGGTAATGCAAAAAACTCAGAATCAATAGTAACATCAAAATATTATTGTTTGTTATTATTTAGTGCAGAAAAGTATATATTTGGAACGCTTCCACACTACTAAAAACATAGCGAAACAGCTCGTCACACTTGAAAGCCATTCACACAAAGGTTGACTGGTCACCCTTCAGCTGATTATTGCTCTATTTGTGTGTAATCTGGTACTAATGTGGTCAAACCTTTGCCCAGTGTTAACATGTGCAAAAAATGACAACAGTATGAAGTAATACTATCAGACAATGCAGTGCTACATACTGACAACGTATAACTAGAACTTACTCCGTATAAATCTGGATTTGGTCCGGTTATGTCAGTTAGTAAGAACCAGCAAATTGACATGAATATGACATTAAAATAAGTTCGAAGATATTAATGATAATCCGCGAACACACAGTGCTCGAGGCGCTATAGATACAGTGCACTTTACAAACAGATGGCAAGGAATGCGGGCCTCTCATAAATAGAAACTACTGCACATCACAAGCTAGAGGGACGGTGTACACTTTACACCCGGAGAGAGAACAGTAATGGTAATCCGCGGGCACACAGTGCTCGAGGCGCTATAGATACAGTGCACTTTACAAACAGGTGGCAAGGGATGCAGGTCATAACGCATAGATAGAAAATGCTGCACTTCACGAGCTAGAGGGACAGTGTTCACTTTGCAACAAGAGAGAGAACGGTACAGCTTTACACACCCCGTATACCAAGAGCTAAATACAGTGTCTCCATAAAATTTTCCCAGTGTACACAGGTAGCGAGGCATGCAGTGCAGAGGTCACACAGACAACACTGTATATCAGGAGATGCGTATGTGTAACTTGCCCTTATGAGCTATGCACACAGCAAATTAACAGGTACGTGTACAGAGAATTCACAAACACTGTACGTCACAGCAAGAAGCACGGTGTATGTTGGCAGACTGTGTAGAGTACTTTTAAACAAACACACTATACATCCGGAACAAGAGTACTCTTAAACAAACACACTATACATCTGGACAGTGCCGCACAACTCTGAGCATCACGAACAAGAGCCCGTTGCGTTTATTGTACATTGTGAGACTGGGAACAATGCCCTTAAACTGTATAAACACGTTGTATAACCTGAGTCCCGGCTACAATGCCCCCCTCCCCCATAAACACCGCACTCCGACGATTGAGGTGTACTCCACAGTGTACATGATGAAAGAATGGTGCATAGTGACAGCAGACATGGTACAGTGGTAGCCAGAAGTACATTACCCCCGCCTGCAGTATAGTGCTTTGTGCCTTGACCTTACAGATCTCTAAGCGCTCCCGCCTCCCGGAGGAGCCATGCCTACAGTGTCTCTAAAGAATACACAGCCAAGGGTACCGTGTCCTTGCCCCATGCATGGTTAAAGGTTTCATTGCAGAAGTAACGAGCCCACCTAGGGTCTCAAGACGCAGCTTCAATCATGGTGTTAGATGTCTGCACGTAAGCATCTGACACCTGCTGTGAGCAAAGAATGTGGAATCCGAGACTTGAGCCACTCCTACTTGAACTGTCACTGAGGGTTCATGCAATCTTAAAGACTGAAGCTCGCTGCCCAGAAGGACTAATTAACACGAGTGGGCGCGTTGAAACGGAGAGCTTGCAGGTCCAAGAGAGTACATAGGGTTAATTTCATTTTCTAAGCATGTACTCGAACGCACTTGCATTGAATTAAGCGCGCCTCTACTCTGCTATGCTGCCGACTTCCACTAAACATAGACCGCGCCCACCGCTCTCATAACTTGACGGCTCCCGCAATTTGGCAGGCTAATTAGCCTCCCTGACTCCCCACATGACGTGCCTAAGGCTGATTACAGAGTCTAGGAGAATAACTCATTAGGCACATAGCACTCAGAGCTTACACATCTCTGACGCCGAGCAGGCCCTTTCACATCTTACATCCTCTGTAACTACGATAGACCCAGAGCAGGCATCACTCACCCCCCCCGTGGATCACTACAAAAGCAAACAATGATCCATCTCCCCAACCCTAAATAAGTAAACACGATCAGCGCTAGACATATATTTGTAAAGTACCGTCTAGTGTCTATCTGTTTGACACGCAATGATTCAATAGAACTCTAAAATGACTACGAATGTTGCTTCAACAGTCCACAGTCGCGGCTCGCAATAGGGGGGGGGGTAAAACAAAAAATTTATAAAAAACTTACCTGACCGGGTCCGGGGTACCGCGCCCAGGGCAGGCCCGTAAGCAGCACAAAATGCCGCGGCCCCTGGCAGTAGCACTGAACAGTGAACACAAGGTGTGTGTCTGACTCGAGGAGGCTCCGACGTCACGCTCGCTCCTGGCTGGCTGGCAAGTACCGCGTGAGTCTCAGCCAATCCAGATGCTGCTCCAGCAGCGCCAGGATTGGCTTGAGCAGTGATACTTGCCGCTCATTAGGAGACCGGGGGCTGCGGCATGGAACAACCCTCGCTCTTCTAATGAGCAGCATAGTGCGCATGTTCAGGCTGGTCGCACATTTTTTCAGCCCTAAACAGAACATGTGCACTCTTGCTCTGCGCTCCGCCGCCGACCACCTGATATTATCCATGTCAATCATCACTTGCACTGAACTCCTGCTGCCCCGCGCCCTTCTGAGCCGACTGCCTCGGGCGTGGCCCGCCAGCCTGGGATTAAAAATGATTATGTGAGAGTGAGTGAGGGCGCGCGCGCGAGGCTTGTTTGAGTGCCTCAAATTAATTAGTGGGGCAACGCCCAAGTGCCCTAATGGACGCACCGCCACTGGACATAGCTGACGCTACCCCCCCAGAATGTTCTATTGCCTATGGGCCTTCCCCTTGACCCAAGGGATATACAGCCACTCTCCACCACTTGCTGGGCCTGGCACTGGCTGCTTTGCTTGTTGGGGAGGGCGCAGTTTTATTCCTCTGCCCTCCCGCTTGCCAATCACTGTTGGCTTCCCCCAATGACGGACGCCCAGACAAATGTGTATTCAATTAGTACGCTCTCAGTACTCTTGGCGATCTGTTTCCGGATGGCCATGCCATCTCCTGGGCTGACGATACTCATTTTGCCAAAGCAACAACGCTCAATAGGTTCTTACTGCATCAAATTCAGAGCGCACTGAGGGCCCAAATTACTTCTTACCCTATCGCTCACGACAACTTCACTCCCCTCACGATTCTCATTAATGACGACTCCGGTGAACACCTGGGGGGAGATTTAACAAATCCCGTGAGGCTGCGCTGCGTTGCGCGACAGGGAGGGAGCAGGAGAGCCCCATATCTTCAGAGATATGGCTGTCTCCTCCCCTTTCCCTTGCACCGGTGCTAATTACAGCTGCCGTGCGCCACGCACACACCTTAGCACCATAGCGCTAGGGTGTGTGTGTGAGACTAGCATAGGTTTTGTACAGGAAGAGTACCCTTCCTGTACAAAATACTATGCTAGACACAAGGGAAAGTTTTTCCCACTTTGTATGCATGCTGCACAGTGCAGCTCTCATGCAAAGTCGGAAAAGGAAGGAGAAATGAAAGCATTTCTCCTTCCTTGCGCCTGGTTTAAAAAGGCGCAATTTTCTCACACTAAGCCCAATGTACTGTTTTCAGTAGATTGGGTTTAGCATGAGAAACCTTGGGTGGTTGCATGGGAACGCCCATGCTCCACCCTTGGTACGCCCCCATGGCACAAAGTAATGCAAAGCAGCGCTATGCGCTGCTTCACATTACTTTTACATTATTTCCAGCGCTAACCAAGTTTAGCGCTGGAAAGTTGATCAGGAAAAAAAGATTTTGCGCCGATTCGCGTCACGGCGCAAAATCTTAGTAAATCTCCCCCTAAGTCTCTTGGCTAAACCGGTGCTGCCTCGATTTACTCCCATCCATGGACGAGCGTCTGCGTGAGGCCTGGTAAGAAGACCGTCAGTATCCCATTCTGGATGATATCTGGCTCTACAGTTGCTCACAGACTAATTTAGTGTCTCTGAATCACAGGCACAACTTGTTAAAATTCAAGTTCTTACGGCGCACTTATATGACGCCTTCTCCTATGGCCAGGATTGATCCCTCTCGATCAAAGACCTGCCGCAAATGTAATGCTACAGATGCAGACTTTATGCACCTGGCCTAGACATGCGCCCTGGTAGGCTTCTATTGACTGGACATTTTCTCAAAACTTTCCAAGATGGCAGACTTTTCATTGGCCCCTGACCCTCTGTAGGCCCGTCTAGGTTACGCGTGTGACAACCCACAGGGAGTGCGCTGATTCATTGCAATCGCTCTCCTCCTTGCGAAAAGCGAGGTTGCAAGATGCTGGGGGGGGGTGAGAGAGGCCCTAACACCAGACAATGGTTCAAAAGCTTTTTTTGTCACACCACCACTAGTCATCTGTATGCACAGTTACTACTGCCGGCATTCTGCCCGTGTGACATATGGCTACCCTTGCGCACTTCCCTGAAGCACACTGGCCAGACATCTCAAGACTGAGCATATGACTTGTTTCATTCCCTTGCCCTTCCATCCATCACTCAGTTCAACGTTAAAGCTGAATTGCCAGCTTTCTAAATTACTTAGTCTAATTCCGTTTTCAATCACATCAACTTATATTTGTACTAAGATGTGTATTACATAAACCAATTTTCAAACCCTCACACTCCTTGTAGTAAACCATGACTTATGTTGCATGTGTTCTATCCTGCTTCAATACCTTTCCTTCTCCACTCATTCAGTCTGTTATCATTATGTCCTGCTGTTGCTATGGCTTTTTTCTAACAAAAGTTGATTCCTCAAGTGTTCATATTTTCTGTTTTTGGGTTGCATGTCCAAATTCCTTTTTTTGCACAATTGTAGCCTAATATTAAATGCTTCAACTGTCATTAATCATCTCTTTTGGCCTGACAATGACAGTCTAGCCACAGATGTCACTTAAGAATGGGATGTAAAACACATCTGTCCCAATCTCCTATGCACAATCCGGTATAGTGTGTGCTACCCTATGCCCTGCCATTAGACATGTTGACATTCAATAAGACATTGTGGGCCACATGAACCAGTCTCATGAGATGAGGGACTGTTACCTAGCATGATGCTACAATGGAGGATATGGCCATTTTCCTACTACCTGGTTAAATCGAGAAGTTATGCAGAGCATTGCAAATACCAAAAGGTAAGCATTAAGGCAGCCCACTGCAAAGGACATCACACAGTTTGCAAATGACAACATTGTCTTCCATGGACGATTTGATATCCCTCAACACTCAAGATAATTGGAGACCACAACCTCACCATAAACATCCAATGCAGTGCATCCATGTCACAGTGTGCAAGTGGTGTGCCACCCTACAGATTCTCAATTGAGGATACAGAATCATAGAGGTAATCCTCATCTACACCCTGATTAGAACCTGTAACCTGTATCACATATTGTAAGAGGGGGTAACTCTACTTTCATTACAAGGTTTGTGACACATGTACTACATAACCTAATGTCAGATCCAAACAAGATTACACATCCACAATGCGACAATGGTGGCTGCTCAGTCAGTCAAATACATCTTCAATTCATTATTTTAACCCACAACAACATGGATGTTGTGTGTGTCAAAGTACAGCACATACCAACACTTTGCTCAGCATTTAGGTTAGTTCAGCCTTCTACACAATCAGCGATGTACAGTGGCAGGCCAAACAACGTGAGGAACCATGTGCACATCCAGATATTGTCCAGGACATTCATGTAACCACACTTCCTATTAATCAGCTACAACTAGGCAATGACAAAGCAAATCATTCCCGTTGTGAACTCTGTGTCTCATAAGTCTATGCCATGGGCAAGAGGAGAGATGACATTACACACTTCTATGAGTAAGCAAATTAATCACAAACACTAGTACTGCAATAGTCATGCTCAACAATGCTGCTTAACATTACAAATCGAATAAACATATCACATACAATGTACACAACAGGGAAATAATTGTGAGGAACGTATGCACCCTAGTTCTTATCCAAGGGACCAGACTGTGCAGCAATGTGCTCCCTCATACACACAACACATCTCTTAATAAAACTAAAAACAATGTCTCCAAGGGCATATTGTGTGTGTCAAAGTGGTAATCAGCCATGCTGGTGCCAGTGCAAACACACAATGAATGGATAACAAATAGTGTCAAAGATATGGCATACACTGGCACCAAGGTGTCCTGCCTTGCAATGTATTCAGTCTACTTGTCCAATGTTTCTGTGTAGCCTCCATACACATATGGTAAACAATGTATGATGTCACAAAAATGGCCAGTGTGCAACAACATGTGTAGATAAAAACTTGCAGGGTCAAATACATCCACTTTCATGTCCATGCCTGACACATTGAAACTTGTACATCCAGAACAAATGTGTAACTACATTTTGTCCCTAATGGAAGTAACTCCTACAGCTACTGCCATGTGATCTCAAAGATGATGAGCGACAATTATTTTGTAAAGGTCCCTATACATCCAAAAAAGTGAACCATGTGAGACAAGTGTCACAATAACCATTAAGTACACATTAACATTGTTGAAGAGTCACATCCTAAAAGTCATTTGCACTTTGCTGACTATAACACTATGGAGGTATCACAGAGGACCGTTACAATGGCAGTGTAGTAATGTGCATGCTGTTAACAATTGACAAGTTAATGACATAGATGCATTTTCATTGCATGTACCACATTGAGTGCAAGATGTATGTAGAATGCTGTACACTGGACACAAAGTCAAATAATGTAATTCTCAAACACATCACGATAAGAGACTTATGCACCTTTTCTCTATTTTCAGTTTCAGCTGACCAAGGCTATGCACTCATGCTATGGGTGATTACAACAATCAAAAATCCACACACACAGGCACAGAGGGACTACAATGTGGCACCAGGCTGCACCAGGGCCATAGTCGAAAGGACATTTGGAGTGCTAAAATCCAGGTTTTGGTGGTTGGACATTTCAGGTGGAAGGCTCCGGAATACCCCAGCCTTAATATGCAAAATAATACTAGTATGTTTCATACTCCACAACATTTGTGTCAGGACCAATACACCTCTGCCTGATCACATAGAAGAGATGCACAATCCTGACGATGGGGTGGATGAAGAAGTGGATCCCAGCCAACCTTCTACTTCTGCAGCAGCAAGTTTGAGGAGGGATGCAATAATCAACACTTTTTTCACATGATGTCATCGCCCAATTTTTTTTCACGTATAGCTTTGCACCAATATTTTCATCTTATGATGTATTAAAATGAACAATCACTTGATCTGTATCTTGTATGGTTGGTATTTTAAATTCAATGGTGAACATTCATGAAAACTGAATTAGTCTAACTGATAGTGTCACACAGAGCGATCAGCTAGCAGAGTATATGACACTAACTAAACAATTACCTGGAATGCTAAAATGTTTCCTGCATCTGAACTACAGAATGCAGATGGACCATCATTGTGAAATACAATGTGCTTGTTGTGTTGCGCCCTAGGCACCATCAGGTCCATCTTCTCATAAGAGTTTAGGAGTAAAGACAATGTACGGATGGTGCTTCGATGTAGCTGGGGCCACACTGCTCAAATATATTCCAAAGTTTTGACAAATAATCTTTGTATACTGTGTCACACTGGAAATATGTTTGTTGACAAAGTCCCAAAGATATATGACAGTGGTAATCAGGTTCAACTTGACGATGGGGAGGTTGAAGAATCAAAGGATAAGGGAGCCAGATAAACTGATGAATCAATACAGTGTCGGGACTGCATCTTACACCAATAATACACATATTGTCCGGCCTTGCAGGTGATACTACCACTACACCTCACACATGTGTCACTGTAATGATAAATTAGTAAATGTCTTGCATTACAAACACTGTGTATGATTCATCTCTCAACACTGTACTGACCTTACTTTGCTATGAAACTCACACAACACATACACTGACACATAGGTTAGCCATGGGACAACTGAGAAAACATCAGCGCTCACTATTGTGTACGTAGTCCAAATAGGATGGCAATGCAATGACAACAATGTGTAGATGTCCTATGTCCACCCCCATGATTGTCGCATGGCAATTAATGTTGCCAACTGTCACTATCCTCAACCCATCCCACGTATTGTGTGTATACAACCAAGCAAACAAATCTGCCAGACACATGAATAAAAGTGTTTCAGGGATACCAACAAGCATGTCCAATTCCTGCAAGTAACCTACAACTAATCACAGCCTCAAAGGCTAATTAATTTGTTTAAGACTCACCACAAAAAAACCGGTAGCACAAATAAGTGGCATCATCTACCTCTGTAATGCCACAACAACATTTTAAATGTCGATTTGATAATGCATGTAATCTAGGTAGTTGTTACCACTACACATGTCAACATATCACTCTATTTGCAAGCATATTTGCACACAAATAAGAGCATCCATCTTCTAGGAAAAGGTAATGTCCCATACTGTTGTATATCTCCAGGAATGTTTATTCTTTATTGCTTGGTTAAAACCATTACAAATTAAAACTTGATCGGTTCATCGAAAAGAGGACCGCTGTGTAGAAACCCACTAGAGCATAATAGAGAAATGATGGTCAACTTGAAAACGTAATCAATTCAATTATTTTTTTTTTTTTTAAAAAGAAGAAACCGCAGGTTTAAAAATAGAAAACAAAACTTGTAAAATTGTTTAAATTATTTTAAACTTTGAATGCATTGTGGGCTGATAGTGTTCGCATGGGGGACCGGGAACAGTACAGCTGATATTAGCAGTCTAAGGTTCTGTTGTTAGTCCATGAAGCTGGCTGCCGCCCTGCTGAAGTAAGGGAGATTTGGCGGCGCTAATTTCTTCCAGCAGCTTTGACGCTTTGTTGACAAATTTAGTGAGCCCAATATTCAACTTGGGGGCATATTATCAAGGGCTGGCGATATAATTATCGCCGCTTTAGCGTCCGTTTTTGGGCGAAAAGCGGCGATAATTATATCGCAATATCATCAAGAACACGCTAGCGCGTGTTTCCTTGATGTAGAGCCCGTTTTTTCACAGCCTCGCCTTGCATCGCTAATGAGATGCAAAGAAGGCGTGGCTGTGAAAACAACACATGTTAATATCGCGAAGGCAGCTTCGCGATATTAACAAGGAGGTGCAGCGATAAAGAAAATCGCGCTACCTCAGCTTTAACTCAGGAATTTAACATCTGTTAAATTCCTGACTTAAGCATACTTTTCATGGGAGATGGATTCTGCTGATACGACCACAGGGTCGTATCAGCAAGGTATCGCCGTTTTGCAGGGAACATCGCTGGAAAACCAGCGATGTTCCCTGCAAAACGGCGATTTCACCGCTATCGCTGGAATTCTTATCGCCCTGGAGTAACGCGTTGTTAATAACGCGCTACCAGGGCGATAAATTCCTGAGATAGACGGCGATAATTATCCTAGCGCTAAGCGCGCTTTGCGATAATTATCGCCGTCCCTTGCTGATATGCCCCTTGGTGTTTTCAAGGTTTAGAGCTGCTATTACGGCCTGGCGGCATGTTCGAACTCCTAGCCTGATCCATTCACCCTGCAGTAATAGCCGTCTGTCAGTAAGCATAGTGGGGCATGCACAAACTATGTGTTCCATTGCTTCAGAGTGATAGCCACACATCCTGCATTCGATGTTATTGCCTGGGCGACGCCATTCGGGTAGGTTCTTTAGAAATGGCCAGTCACCCATCCTTAGAGCTAAGAACTTTTCTTTCAAGTAAAGTGCAAAAGTGCTTGATAAATGAGGCAACTCAACTCCTGGTTTGAAATTGGAAATTACTGCCCAGGCATGTTTCCTTTTTGACAGAGTTGCCCTGTCTGAATGAAATGACCACAATCGGACGCTCTTCTTAATAACAGCCTTTAGCACCGGCTGGGAGGGGTTTGTTGCCTAGAGTTCTTTAACTCCTAGTAGTTTTAAGCTGTAATCCAGGTGTTGCCGGTGATTCTGGCTGGTCTGGCATTTTGCTATATCTCGCCAAAGTCTGTCCTCCAGGGAGCCCTCCCTTGAATGGCGCAGTCTGTTGCAGAACTTTATAAACGCGCCAGCCTCAACGCCGTGATGATCCAATAGGCCCAGTTCAAGACGAACCTGCGATGGTGAACTTGATTTTGGTAGACGAAAGGCACGTTTAAAGATTTTGGTTGTTAATTTGTTTAACAAAGAGCTAGTTGTGCACTTCATGATCTCGTGCCCATACGACAGAGAGTTGATTATCCTCGCCTTCATCACTTTCAGCATGGGTGTTAGACTTGGGCCAAGTAGTTGTTTTGATAATTTCGCGGCGGCGGCCTCTAGTGACAGGGCTTTGGTCCTTAGCGTTTCTTTTTGTTTGACGAAAGAACATCTATGGTCCAAAAAGATACCCAAATATTTATAGTAGGATGTTGATTCGATTTTTGTTTTGTTAAAGAACCATCCACCACGTGGCCTTTTTTGCTTCCCGAAAGATATTGTTTTGGTTTTGGACAGGTTCAGTTCCAAGGAGTTTCTTATCGTGTAGGGAAGCAGTTCATCAAGAAGCCTTTGTAGGCCCACTTTTGTATGACTTAGTAGCACCAAGTCGTCGGCATAGAGCAGATTGCTGATGCGGGTTCCATCTAGTTGAGGGGGATGGCAATTGACACTATCTAGTGACGGAGATAGGTCTGATATAAACAGATTAAAAAGAAGAGGAGCCAGCACACAGCCTTGTTTTACGCCGGAATTGGTTCTGATTTTCATGGACACGTGAGAGCCTTCCCCCAGCTTAATTCTGATCCATGTTTCCGAATGGAGTTGGACGATTGCATGTAAAAGGATCGGGGGTATGCCCCAGGACTCTAATTTTTGCCATAGTAGAGCCCGGGGTACGCGTTCAAAGGCCGCTTTGAAATCAACAAAACAACAGTGCAACTGGGTTTGTTGGATTGCCGCTTTCTCCATCAGGACAGTCAAGGTGAGTAAGTTAGTTATTGTGCCAGAGTTAGCCACGAATCCGGTCTGGTTAAAAGGGAGGCGCTTTGTTGAATCGGCCCAGGCCTGCAACTCTTCTAATAAAATTCTGGCGTAATGTTTGGACGCAACATCTAGGAGTGCTATCATTCGGTAATTGTTGGGATCATTTCTCTTCCCGCCTTTGTGAATTGGGTGGATGATAGCACCTCGCCAGGACTCAGGGATGGTGTTGTTTAGCCAGCAATGGAGAAACAGGGGGGTCAAGTAAGCTGACCATAAGTCCACGTCGAATTTGAACATGGTCTGGGGAAGACCGTTTGGCCCTGGAGCTCCTTCGGCCCTGGCTTTCCTTATGGAACATGAAATCCTGTTTTGTAAGTCATCCGATGTCCCGATGGACTCCGACGCAAAATCGTTGTTAATTGCCGGGCCCTTGATTGTTGGCACTTCAGGCACTTTAGTGGATGAGTAACTGAGGTCAGGTGGTCTTGGACTCCAGGGTTCTAAATAAGGAATCGCCGAGTTGGCTGAGCTGGCTGAGCTGGCTGAGCTGTGGGCTTCAGAATGGTCATCCTTTGTGTTCTGGTCTTTAAAGTGCGTTAATAAGAATTGGCTCCATTCGTCTGCGCTCATGTTTGCATTGCCGTCACCACTTCTGCCTCGTAACCCCCGGTTAACGAGAGACCAGAATAGTTTGGAGTTGGGATTCTTACTTTCATGGATAAGCTTCAGCCAAAATTGATCTGAGGCCGCTTGTTTTTCCCTGCGTAGTGCGATCTTAAAGGCTGCCTGGGCTTGCTTGTAGGTTTTAAATTTGGTTTTATCGCCTGGGCTCTTCCTCGAATGGCGTAGTGCTCGGTTTCTTTGGATTTTTAATTGCTTAGTTGCAGGAGAGATGCGGGGTTGAAATGCTTGTCGCCTTATGCTCCGCTTTGGTGGCGAGTCTTCAAATAGTTGGTTTATGAAGCTAGCCCAGCTGTTAATGACCGGAGTGTCTGCCTCCTGTGATAGATGTAATAGAGCTCTGCATTTTTCCATCAAGGGGAGAGCCGTGGCATCCGTCCATTTTCTTCGCTTTAAACTTTCTATTTGACAATCTGAGTGGGTATGGGCGAGTTCCTGGTGACATGAGGTAGTAGCTGATAGTGTTATGATTTGTGGTCGGTGGTCGCTCTCGGCTTGTGATGCGATGTGGTAGCTCTCAATCAAGGGAAGTACCTCTCTACTCCCTAGAGTAAAGTCCAGAAAAGAATGTGTTTGACCGTCTGAACGGGTCCATGCAGGAGGAATGTCCGTATGAAGACGCCCATTCAACACGGTGAATCCTACACTACTCAGCTGTATAACCACGTACTCCCCCAGTTTCGATGGTCTGTTTCCAGTGGGAGTCGACTGTGGAGCAAAATGTGCGGGAACCGTTGGAGGATCGATCCCTATGTCCACTAAAGAGTTGCAATGGAGATTGGTGTTGAAGTCTCCTGATATTACAGTTGGTATGCTGCCATGCTTACTTAGAAGATTGCAGACGATGTTAGTTAGATTGTCCATTTTGGATTTTTTATCGGCGGTAGATGGGGAAATATAAACATTAAGGAGAAGCAGCTGCCAATCAATGGGTCGACTTCCTAACACTATGCCAGAGAGCCAGTTTTCCTCAAATTTTATCTGTGTGATGCGTTGGGATAGTTTAGTCGATACATATATCGAGAGGCCGCCACTTGCCCTGCCAAACTTCGATTGTCTTGAGGCGAATGACGTAAATTCCAGGTAGCCTTCTATGGGGATGCTCTCTACTGCCCAGGTTTCCTGTAAGAGGATGATATCTCCAGGAATGTACACAACACTCATGAACACACACCCAGATTTTACATGTGTGTCAAATCATACAATCCCACCATCTACTCACACATTCATGCACATATGGCCTCTGACAAATAGTGGGACATAAGCAAAAATTGCCACAGCATGCAGGACACAAATCGAAATCCTATCACATGTAAAGGGACAGGTATTATGTGTGTCGAAACCGCTCAGGGTCACATTTACCTGTGCGTACCGCTAACAGAACGTCACTGTTAGTAATGTTTAGATGTAAAAGTCACACTCGCCAGAATTTTCAAAAAGAGGTTAAGCAACATAACGTGATTTAATGTTGCAATCAATGTTATGCACATGCACATGCTCCACTTAGCATGGAAGGGGGATGCAAAGGTTGTTCCAGTGGCTCTTACGCTGCAACGCTGCAGACTGATGATGCTAAAGAAGATATAGTCATCTGAGACTGAACCTAAATATGTAATGGGTCAGAAAAGTAGGCTTAAGAAGGGTGATACAATAAAAAAGTACATAGCATTCACCTTTCATTAGGCTAAGAAAATGGTGAATGCATGATGTTGCACACATTGACACATAGGTTTAGATGAAACTTTGCTAAGGGTAATCCATGAGGAAAGGTCTGAGGCAGGTGTTGTCTAACATTCTAACACATAGCACATTGTCTTGTCTCAACACACAGGGATGAGGCATATGTAAAAAAGATACATGGGGCTTCCATGTGCATACCCTTTGGTGGTGTTGAACCATCAGGGCAGTCCCTGTGCAGGCACATGTGTGCCATCTACACCTTCCAGCACATTTTGTTAATGAAATTATAATTGCCTCATCCATGTGTGCTGCACAATGCAGCACACATGGAATGATATGTAAATCACAAGTAGTTCATTACATGACAACTGTTCTTGGTTTTCGAATATTGCATTGAGAGAGTAGTCAAAGTCCACACAGCCCCAGACATATCATTCTAGACAACCATCATAAGTTCTGGAAGCTGTGCCTAAATGACCAAATCACACCAATGTCACACCCAGTTACTGTAATGAAATGGTGTGGCAAGGATAAAATGGACAAGGTGGCGTTAAGCCATGTTGAGTGCCTTTACACAAATCTGTGCAAATGTTCATGTAATTAACTCCACCTAAGCAAATACTCCATTGAGATTCCGTTGACAAAATGTGCATTGTATGCAGTTATATAAAGCTTGAACAGAAGTAGAGAATGCTTGTGGTACAAGCTATAGTGTGTCTCAACCCCATGACAGTGGTATACACCTTACTGCAATAGGGTATGTAACTGGCTCATATATAGACACACATACAACCTATGGTAACCAGTATGACTACGACTAATGCATGCCTTGCCTATCAAACATTGTTAAATATGGCACTGCTTTAATGTGTGAATGTGTGCATGTTGACAGTCTATATTTTTCTACGATCAAAACATACCAGATAAAGGAAAGTCACATACCCAACACAGGTCACATGCCATAGCCATAGGGTTTTGCTAAGCATGCAATAGCATAACATATGCTACATCTGCAGATCAACTACCAATTAACAGCAATTTTTTTTCGCCGATTTCTCCATTCTGGCTATAGAAAACACTCGCAAAGTACCTATGTTGACAATGAAACATTCCCGCTAAACTTTTATCGGGAATAAAATTCACGCAAACTCACAAAACGGGCCATCAAATGGCCAGGAAGTGATGTCAGCATGCATCCTGTTCAATGGAGAAGAGCTGTACACTTTCACTTTTAATGACACTGTTAGTGCCTATTGAGCTTTGTGGATGTGTTTTGAGGTGTCTGGTGAATCTGTGTTTGGAGAGAGTACTTTTGGTGTCTAGTCTACTGTCCCTACTGTCCCTGTCAAATCCTGTGTCGCTATCTTTTCATGTTTTTTGCATTTTTGAACTTGTCTTGTCGGGTGTTTGTCTATGGGGTACATTTATTGTATATTTATAGTTGCTGTTTATTTAATTGGCTTGTCAGATTTTTCCTCCCAAAAATGGTTGAGAGTGGGGGACGTGTACTGCAGGGGTATGACTTCAAGGTCTGGAAATTGAGGTGGGAATGCATTCTCCACCAAATGCAGCGGATCTTCGGAGTGGACAGGACTGTCCACCAGTGGAGACATAGATGGCTGGATTGCATTGGCTGTGAGGGAGACCTGTTAGATAACCTGGGGATCATTGTTGGCAGGCACGGTGGTAAGTAAATGACAAATGTTGTCTGCATTCACACTGTGCGTTCGATGGAAACAACAGTAGTCATTGTCAAAATCTAATTTACGCAACAGGATGTTGCCATATACTTTGTGCTAAATGAACCTGCCTAGCATCAACGCAGGCACTCTTGCACCATTGTGCAAGGCTGGCTTTGTTGTAGGGAAAGTTTATTCATGAGCAGATAGGTGTCTCTTCCTTCACATAAACGAAATGTAACATTGCATTTAACTTATATGTGTGTTACTACATGTCACACACATAGATATTGCTGGTCATCATGTAGTGATGAATTGTAATGTGCAGGAAGGTACACCTTCCTGCATAAAAAGTCAAGCAGAATGCTAACTCAAGGTAATTTCCGTGTTTCAGCTATAAATAGGCATATGTTGAGTCCATGATCTGTTGATTAGTGAACGTTTGAACTTGCATGTTCATGCGAACACCTCCTACTTGGATTTGTTAGAATTGATTTAGGTACAGACTTGCTCATCAGGTTTTGGCTCAAAAATGTATATTGTGTTACTATACCCACTAATGAATGCATTGCATGGCCCTTTGCTGTAGTGCCCTACAGTGGTAAGGGCCATATAAAGAAGGTATTTTGAAATTTTTAACACACATCCAAGTATGGTAGGACAATTGTATACTGAAAATTCATGGGTTTATTTTCAAGCCCCTTGCGCTACCGGCATGTCATTTATTCCCAGTTTAAACGTGACGCAACAGCGGACCAAGCGGCTTATAAATAAGACCTGCATAGTCTGATGTGCTTGTGAGATTGGAAAATACAAGACCTTGCAGTCCCTGACATGTAAATGATGTAGGCTTGGTGTTTTCAGACACTCTGGGCCTCATTTATGAGATTTTGATATAGGGCAGCGCCGGAAGGAACCTTGCTACACTGCCCTACGTCAAAGCAAAAGGGCAGGAATGCGCTGTATCTATGCGATACGGGGCATTCCTGTCATTTTCTCTAGTGCCGGCACACAATGGGCTGCCGTGCACCAACGCAGGCACCCTTGCACCATGGTGCAAGGGTGCCTGCGTTGTGGGGCTGACTGATTTTGTGAAGGAAGGGGCACCTTCCTGCACAAAATCAATCAATTCAGGCCATTTCCTTTTTCTATGTGTGCTGCAGAATGCAGAATGCAGCACACATAGAAAAAGGAAAGCATGAGGAGAAATTAAAACATTTCTCCTCGTTGCGCCTCCCTAACGCCACCCCTGGGGTGGCGTTAGGTTCTGACGCATTCCCAGGTTTACAATTTCTCAGAAATCTGGGAATGTGTCTGGTTTCATGGGTGTTGTGTGGGAACACCCACAGCAACACTCATGGAACGTCCCTTTTATGCAGTTTTCTGTGTGAAAGGGGCACAGATTTATAAGGCCATGAAAAGCCACGTAAAGTGGCTTTACTTGGTCTTATAAATATGCTGTGGTAAATTGCGCCACCAAAACGTCAAAAAAGTGACGTTCTGGCGGTGCAAATGTGCCGGAAGCCCTCAGCTGTTAATAGGGGATTCAGCAAGGCTAGATGTGACTGCCATTCTTAATTTGTAGTCACAATATAATCATATATTGTTGAAAGATCGTCTCATACTCCACAATCCTGCATTGGGCATGTGATGTGTGTCAGTCAGTCAATTAACATCCCTTCATGTAGGCAACATGAACTGAGACATGTATGTAATTGCTTTGAATTTGTATGTAGATGATTTCAATAGCGAACATGACACATGTGCCACCTCATGACTGATAAATACTCCTTTTTCTTGTGTCCCAGCTGGACAACCATTATTCACCCAAGCAGACATTGATGCCTTCAGGGACCCACAGGCCACTGGTGAGTGCCTTAGTCCATGTATGGTGTTTTCAAAAAATGATTGTTTGTGATGACTGGTCCGGTATGTTATTGAACCCACTCTGGGTGTGCATGACATGGCTATCACCTCTGCCACGATGAGGCAGCATCATGAGAAGATGTTGGGGCATAATTACAATGAAGTGATGGAGTGCGGCGTTAGCCTTCTTGGCTTAACGCCGCGCATAGCCACTTCTGAAATGCAGCCCTGCACCGTACTTACAACAATGCGGCTCAGTCCTGCGTTTTGCCCTGCACTGCTGCAAAATTAGCTGCCTAGTGACAATGCAGGCACTCTTGCACCATTGTGCAAGGGTGCCTGCATTGGTGCAAAAGATGGCACTGTTGTCTTTGAAAACTGCTGGGGTGACCCTTAATATAGCACATTCCTTGAGTTTATGCATTTTATACATGTTGGAGCAGATTGTCAACTAAATTTAAATGGCACCACCCTACACCAGTCTTCTCAAAGGATGCCCGCATACATTTTTGTACTTTGATGTACAGCACTATGGTACCCATTGGTTCCACCCTTCAACTTGGCAATTGATGCTGTGACCTGACGGTGCTTCTTTAGACCTTAATACTGTGTGAAGTTGTTACACCATGTACCTGCAATGGGCGTAGTGTTGTAAAGTCAACTGCAACTTCTTTTTCATCTCCCCAAGGGAATATGCCTTCTTGGTAGTGTAGCATGTGTACATGGCAGCATTAGTATGCATTGTATGGCTACAGGAAGGAAAAATAGTACACATGGTGTCGGCTGTAGTGACTCTGGGAGTATGTGAAGCTTGTGAAGTTCTTGTTGCACTTTCACTGTGTCCATATGTGCAAATTGGGTATGTTACTTCAGCCTATGCAAATGGTACATACAGACAACAATATGTTAGAGGGATGTTGGTGATGTGTTTGACCAGACAGGGAATCCATGTACACACTGGCATGATGTAGCAGTCACTCAGGATCAAAGCATTGCAGCAACACTTGTCAGTGACAAGTATTCTTACAATGAGGCAGTCTCATACACAAGATGGGATCTAGTCTACGTGACAATGTTGGATGAGTGGTCTAACCCAGAACTACAACTGGCTGGAATAAGAAAAAACAAGGTTTATACATTGTGATGTGCCCAACAACACTTTCCACCATTGTTCCCTGTCTTACTTCCAATGTGCAAAATAAATTAAATGTTGGGGCATATTTACAATGAAATGGCGGTGGCAGGGTTAGCTCCAAAATAGCTAACGCAGCGCTCCATCACTTTAGATACGCAGGGATGCACCGTATTTAGAACAATACGGTGCACCCCTGCATTGGTACTAAATTTAGCTGCCTAGTGCCAACGCAGTCACCCTTGTACTATAATGCAAGGGTGCCTGCATTGAGGGAAGGATTGCGATTTTATGTGTGCTGTATTGTGCAGCACACGTAGAAGTAGCAAATCGTCATTTTTTTAAATGACTGTTTGTGTGCAGGAAGGGACACTTTCCTGAACATAAACAATCATTCATGGCGTTTTGCTGTTTCTATGTGTGCTGCACAATAGGTCTTCCCTGGTCTTAATTTTGGTGCTGCCTCCTATTTACGCCACCCTTGTAAATAGGGGGCAGCATTAAAATAAATGGCTGTTGCGGAGGAACGCCCACTGCAACACCCATTGCCCACCCCTTTCACGCTAAGTATAGCAGAAAAAGGGTGCCTTATTTACAAGGCCGCGTTAAGCTATGTTAAGTGGCTTAACGCAACCCTGTAAATAAGGCAAAGCCCCTATCGCCACAGGAACATCAGAAAAAGTGATGCTTCTGTGGCGATAGGGGCTTGCAAATATGCCCCATTGTGTTTCAACTACCTGCTTTGTGATATACAGGTACTCAAATGCTTCAAATAGATGTATACAGCATGAATCCTGGATGTGTAGCTGTGGAGACACATTCAACTAGGTAGTGGTTGGAGGATTTGAGAGTTGGGTGACTGTTGTATGAGAGTAACACTTTGGTGCTTACTAGTCTGCCCCTATTACAACCAGTGCATCCTATGATTTTGGCTAAATGTCATGCCCTGGGTCTGCAAAGGGCCTGTAACTCAGTCTCCTTGGGTACATTCCCCTGGTAGACTCTGTCTGAGTTTGTGCCAACGTCATCATTCAAATTAGATGACTTTCACTGTTGTTGTTGGACTCTGCTATTGCTATGTGCCATACCAAACATTACCATGACGGTATCAATGTCATGTTGTGACAAGAGTTTTGCTTCACATGTGACTTGCTAGATCATGCTTAATGTTGCAAACAGTTGATAAGAGTGTAAAGTTCCTGTTGTTGTACACTTGAGTGTGGAAAATACTTGCTGGATCTTGTTCTTTGTCTTGTTTCTTACATCTTGTCATGTGTGTCTTTCATTACAGACAAGATGTCACCTCAAGCAGCCAACATCTTTAAGCAGCTACAGGCATATCCGCTAAGTTGCCAAGGGGTTTCCATGCAATGTAAAAGAGGTACAATGAGGAGAGAGTGACAGGAAAGAGGAAGGCCATTCTCCAGGGTACCCCAAAACCTACAGACAGAGTGGTGTGCTGCCTGCCACTTCCAAGTACCAGAGTGACAGTGAGAATCTGCCAAGCACATCTGGTGTACAATATACAACCCCACATTTAGTGCCATCAGCAGGTCTCCAACATGCGGCACCTGCCCCACCTGCTCCACCTTCCGCACCAACGTCAGCTGCACAATATGCTGCACAAGCACCACCTGCCCCACCAACTGCAGCTACCCAATCGGCTGCACCAGCACCACCTCCCCCACCAAGTGCAGCTGCCCAACCAACTGCACCTGCACCACCGGCCACACAGAGACAGGCTACATCTTATACATTGGAGGACTTCAGATTATTGTTGGACCTAAATGTAAGGGTGGCGTCTTTGGAAAGAGACCACCTTAAGGACATTAAGAGTGCCCTGAGGCTCCCTTTCGGAGACACTTCTGATTGCACAATGCCCCTCGTACAGTCCCCCTAATCCTTGTTTTTTACTTAAATCTTGTTCATATATAGTATAATGTAGTGATAAGTGTAGGTTTAGAGTAGGTTTAGGTTAGTGTTAGGTGTAGGTAAGGTTTTACAGCAGTTTAGAGTTTGACATAGTGATTTGGGTTAATTTTCCTTTTCCTTTGAGTGGGGGGTTAATGTGCATGTACTTGTTTAATAAAAACATTTAAAAAAAATTTATATGTATATATATTTGTTTAGGAAATATGTTTAGGTAGTGTATGTTTAGGTTAAGTTGTCTTTGTCCTGTCTCCACATGTGCCTTAAGGGGGAGGGGATTTTATGTTTTATATATGTTGTTATGTGTATAGGTTCAGATAAGGAAATTAGGTTAGTGTTTAGTACAATTAACATAAGGTAGATAAGTGTACGTTAGAATAGTATTTTAGCATTTTACATTTAGGTTTAGCTTAGGTACTTAATTGTTTAAAATAAAGGTATAGTGTTTTGTAATTTGTGGTGTCAATAATGTTTCATGTGAATCTGAGAGCTTTTGAGTTGGGATTTTGATACATCAGAATCATTCCCAGTACTGTTTTTTGGATCAAAAAAGTGATTAACATCATCTTCTAGGGACAGGCTACTGTCATACTGCTGATTGATTTGGATTATCAGACATGCATGATATGTAGGATAGAAAAGGTAAGTTCTGCCATTGCATGGGGATAGTGTGCTCAATAAGTTGGCCCACTCAAACTTTCTCTGAGTTGCAAAACACATTAGGTTTTGGGGGCACTGAGCTCTCACAGCGTTGTTTCCCTGTTCTAGGTATGTTGAGTGGTACTTAGTTGCCTATTTCTTGAACTATGACAATCACTACATTTGCCTATCACAACAAAGAGCAGTTTATTAATGTTTGACATTTTTTGACATCGTACTTTTGGTTGGACTGGTTATGTATATACTTTGATGGGACATTGACAGTACATCAATGTAGTGTACCACTATTTTTTGTAGTCAGTGTATGTGACCCATTTGTGCATATTTACAACTATTGTGGTGTAGGCCAGCATTAAGGCAAGAAGGCTAATTCTGCATTCCCTCACTATGGAAGCACAGGGCTCTGCCGTAGTTCAGACATTACAGCGCAGCACTGCTTTTCTCCATGGACATGTGTAATATATCGCTGCATAGCGCAAAGGCAGGCACACTTGCACCATAATGCAAAGGTGCCTGTGTTGCGGAAATGTTTGATTATGTGCTGGAAGGTGCCTCTTCCTGCACGTACACTGACAGTCATTGTGCTCTGTATGTGTCCTGCAAAATGCTGCACACCTAGATATATCAACAAAAGTTTTATTTACACAGCATTTCTCATTGTTCTGCAACATTTGTACATCATCCTTGGGAATATGGTGAATATTCCATCTTAAAATGTGTTTTGTCTGAACACCCATCACAACACCTATTGAACACTACATTGACACTAATTATAGGGTCAAATTGTGCCTCATTAGCAAGGCGCCATTAAGCCACTTCCAGTGGCTTTACGCTGACTTGATTTGTGATCCAAGGCCCTATCACAACCTGAATGTTGGGAAAAGTAACATTCCAGTGGCAATAGTGTCTTGGTAATTTGACCCATTGCGTCATTCACATATGTTCTGTCATCTTACTGCCTATCAAGGTCACAGACTATGCAGACCCCATTTCTTGGAATGTCCGCTGTATTTGTTGTACTGGCTATACTGCTTAGGCATTGTTGACACCTCTCCAGTTTGATGGTCACAGACAACGCACATCAGGCAAATGAAAGTGCATTTATTTAGATATGCAAAGTAGAAATTGTCACACTGGACCAGTTCTTTAGACAACAACCCCAAAATTGTGTACATAGCCAGGGGATGTGGCTAGGCCAACAGTAAGAGCAGTAATAAGAGGGTATTGACATTGCACAACAATGCTAAATGCTAGATTTGGTCTCATTTTTTATGCTTGTTTGTGCGCTGTATTGTGCAGTGCATATTGAGACAGCTAAACAGCATGCATGATTAGTTATGTGCAGGTAGGTGTCCCTTCCTGTACACAAATCAATCATTCACCACAACGCAGGCACCCTTGCACAACGGGTCAAGAGTGCCTGCGTTGGCGCTAGGCAGCTACATTTAGCACCAGTGCAGGGTGAAACTCAGGACTGAGCCATATTGTTGTACATACGGCGCAGCCCTGCGTTTCAAAACTGGAGGAGCGCGGCGTTGAGCCAAAAAGGCTAACGCCGCGCTCCGTCACATTTATTGTAAATATGCCCCAGAGTTAGAAGACACACGACTGGTCAGTTGTCATTGTATGCATGCATGTGTGCTTGATTACTAGGCCCTTACACCAGCGTTTTGTGACTTTCAATGTATTTGTAAACGATACCACCAGCTCAAGGGACATGTGGATGTACCCCAAGTAGCTAACATTGGATCTGCACATAGTGTGGGTGGGCACTGAGCATTAAGTAGATGGACTGACACAACATTACTCACACACCCCACCCCCATGTTCCAGGTTGTTAATTAGCCTGTTGCCTGATGTAGTTGGTCATAGTCAGCACTATCCTGTCCCCCTACTCCAACCACCGACTCCTCACAGATAACTGCGGACACCTGTTCCTCCAAGGCATCAAGCTCCTCCAGTGGCGCTGTACTCCCACCTCTGGTCTGCAGTGCTGCCTGTCGATTGCTGGCCAGTTTCTGCTTAGTCTTGCGCTTGGCATCATGCCAGAGCTTTTTTACAGACGGTCACTGGCCTCTTCAATTCTGCTACAGAGTTCACCTTGTTGACAATGGACTACTAAATGGCATTTTTTGTCCCCAATGACACCTTGCACCTGATGAAGAGCTGGTGTTGATTCTCCATCACCTCCGCAATCAGGATCTCATTTTCCTCCTGACTGAATCTGGTTTTCCTCTTCCCCTGGGACTGTGGCTCGTCATCCTGGCTGTTGGGGGGGTTAGGGCAGTTGTTGTCTGGTGCTAGGAGTTTTGATTTTTATGCAGCGTTTTTGTGTGGTTTTTTTCCCACTAGATGCTAAAAAGTGACGTCCGGCTGACTAACAAGAGTTTTCTTGCCACTAATTGGATGTCTGCCACTTTTTTTCATGCTAGCATCAAGATTTTTATCGACGTGATGTTAGACTTAGCGGTAATCTTCGCCATCGCTAGCTGAATCTAATGCCATATAACAACGTATTGTAAATACGTTTTAAACATGGCGATGGATTTTGGCGATAGACAGCGGTAAAAGAATTGCCGCTAATCAGCGTCAAACCTGCTTAGTGGCAATTCTTGTAAATATACCCCAATGTTTTTACTCCCTGAGTCTGGATGCCCAGCTGCTGTTGGACTGCTCTTGGGAAGGGAAGTTCATGGTTGGGGTTTTTATTGTTTGTCTCTAGGGTTGTGCTGCATGTTATTTTGGGAAATCTGGACATGGGGGACACAGGGTGGTATACACAGTACACAAACTCGGACTTAGTGGATGTCTGATCAATGACATACATTAACCTTCTTGTTGTGGAATATCGGGCTGGGCATTCAAATGACATAACATACACAGGTACTTGAGGCGAAAAGGTGTGCAAGTCACTATGCTTCAAGAGATATCTTGCTGGGGTAGAGATCGAACGTCTTCGACACAGGTAGCGAGGCCAGTTATTTGCTACCTCCTGCTCCACCTATGCTCGGGGGTGCTAATATGGATCAGGGCTGGGACACCCTTCGAGCATGTTCAATCCTCGATAGACAAAGAGGGATGGTATGTTCTGGTTAAGGCCAAATTGCTGGGCAGAGACATCACTTTGGCGAGTGTATATGCTCCGAACCAAGATCAAGTGACGTTCTTTCAATCTCTTATGACTCCCCTAACACCTTTAGTGACAGACAACTTACTGCTGGGTGGTGACTTTAATTGTGCGACTGATGTTGTGCTGGACCACTCCACCCCCCCTTTGCCCGAGGTGCGGGCACACAGGTTGGCGGAGGGAGTCAGGGACTGGCTGGTTCACTGCGGACTATCAGATGTATAAAGAACCCAACACGGGGTAATGAGGGACTACTCCTATTACTCCCATATCCACCAACTACCTACTAGATTAGAATATTTTGTCTGCTTGAAAAAGGCTCAGCCGGTTTGTGATGCACACAGAATATTTGGGACATATCCTTCTGGACCATAGCCCACTGTTGCTGGGTTTTCAACCAGTGGATGAGCGCCTGGGGATTTGTATTTGGCACCTCAATCCGGCATCCCTGGAGAATGCCTGCATTAGGGACTCTCTAGTGGAGGCTGTCGCTGGGTTTTGACATCAATCGGGGATCGTCTTCCTCTAGCCTGGTCGAGTGGGAAACATTTAAGGTGGTAATCTGTGGTCACTATTTGGGTCACAAGGTTGGGATCTGGAGGGAACAGGACAGGAAACTTCGGACCCTTGATGACAAGCTACACAAACTAGAGAATGACTTAGGTACTGATGCGGCTACATTGCCAAGACTTCGGGAGGCCTGGGAGCATTATAATACTGCCCTAGATTGACCGCCTATGATGCCACGATTGCCAACAACTATATTGCTAGAGCACATGATGTAGAGGGTAGGCCGGGTCAGCATCTGGCTTGGCTTATCCTCCCTGAATCCCGAGGGTCCCCTGTCACCCAAATCCATGCAGGGGATGACATGATACTATATCCTCCAACAGCAATAAATACCACATTTGGAGAATAATATGAAGCAATTTGTAGGCGCCTGGCGGCAGCGCCTCTTCCACCGGGGATTCAGTCCGCCTTTCTGGAGTGTCTGCCATTACAGATGCTTACTCATGAGGCTGGGGAGGACTTATGGGGTCCATACAGTACAGGAGATCCAGTTTGCTCTCAAGGAAATGGCCACAGGTAAAACTCTGGGCATAGATGGCGTACCTGCTGAGTTTTACTCCACCTTTGCGGGGACCCTGTCCCCAGACTGGAGTCACTCTCGCTGATTCCATGAAACTGAGAGTGCTACCTTAATCCACTAGGGATGCTGTTGTGATCCTGCTTCCTAAGACTAAGTACCGGTGGGCTCGTACTTCAGCATTCCAGCCCCTGTTCATGCTCAACATGGACTTTAAAATCCTGATCAAGGTCCTGGCCCTCCTACTGCTCCCCCAAATGCCTACTCTGATACACAACAACCAAAACAGTTTCATACCGGCCCATTACACTTCCTTTAATCTTATTTGATAATACCATATCCAATACCATCCAGAAGTGCAGTCTAACCCAACCGCCATTCTCATGTCGGTGGACCTCGAGAAGGACTTTGACATGGTGTGCTGGGACTTTTTGTTCGATTTTAATCAGTGCATGGGGCTTGGGGAGTGTTGCATCAACTGGGTTAAGTTGCTATACTCATCACCGATGGCTCAGGTCAAGACGGGCACTACTATATCCCTACAGTATGATATCAACAGAGGCACAAGGCAATGTTGCCTTTTATCCCCCCTCCTGTTTGCATTGACCATTGAGCCCCTGGCAAAGCTTTTTCGCCAGGAGGGCATGGGCACTGGCATTGTGGTGAAGGGCCAAGAACATATTACATTGCTTTATGTAGCTGAGCTCCTACTATTTCTGGCGGATGGGTCATTAGGAGCCACTGCTGCGGTGCGCCTCCTGGAGGAGTGTAGTACTCTCTCAGGCCTCCGGGTTAATAAAGTCAAGACTTACTTATTCCCCATAGTGTGGGTCATCCAGTGGCTGCTAAACTTCCTGCTGGATTTGACATTCTTCCCTACATCCTTTTGGTACCTGGACATTCAGGTGTTCCACTCACAGGAGGACCTGTGGGAGGGTAATCTGGAGAAGTCACTTTGGCCCCTTAAAACCCGTGTCCCCTTTTGGGATCTCTTAATTGCCAATTATGTCCCCGATCTCTGTGTCCAAAATGGTTCTGCTGCCAAGGTTGCTCTACCTTTTTATCAATTTTCCATTAGGGGTGCCGACCTCTTGGTTTCGTCAGCTGGACGCCCTGCATAAAGAATTGGTATGGGATGGGGAGCCACTATAGAGTGTCCCTGTAGGTCCTTAGACACCCATCGGATGAAGGGGGACTAGATGCCCCAGATTTTGAACTGTTCTTTCTGGCAGCACAGCTCCAGTGGATCCCTCAGTGGCTCGACGAGGCTCATCTGGAGTAACTGGGTTGAGTTGGGTCAGCACAATACCATGGAGCACGTCGGCCAAGCTGCTCCACCAGGCGGCGGTAATTACCCGTCCAGGCATATTCCTAATGGTGGCCTAAAAATTTTGGAGGCGCTGTGTACGGCGGACTGTGGGGATGCCTATGTATGCCCCTGCACTGCCTTTGGTGGGTCTCCCACATGAGATTCCCCTCTCTTTTTTCATGGCCTTACAGTTGTCGGCCTGGACCGATGCTGGTCTGGTGATGGTTGGCCTATTGTTATCAGTTGAGCACTTTGTTCTTATTGGACGAATTAATGACCCAGTATGACCTACCCCTGGGCCAGTTTGTTATATATGAGGCATTGATTCATACTTTGAGGAACTTGTGGGCAGGAAGTCACAAGGAACTGGCAATGCATGCAGTGCTGCAGTTGTTGGTGTCCATGGGCATTGCGCAGCACCTGGGGACATGGTTTTCTAGGAAACTAAATGAGACGGTTTGAAAACCCCTACTGGCGCACCAATGCAGATGGGATTGGGGGCTGGGGCGTGACCTGGAGTGGTGTAAGGTCCTGTCATATCCTAAAAAGTCTCAAGAAACACGAGGCTGAAGTACACTCAGTTTCTTATTTACACATGACCTACATGACACCCCACAGAATCCAGATCATTTATGGAGGAGAGCCACGTGGCTACCCTAGATGTCACCTGCTAGATGCGACCTTCAGTCACATGACATGGGATTGCCCCCATCCGCAATTATTTTGGAGGATGGTGCTGCATGCCCTGAATAATGCTTTAGGTCATACCGTTGCTTGTACACCGGAGGTCTGTCTGCTGGGGCTGTTTCTTAGTCCCCGCTCATGGAAAGTAAGTTCTAGGTTCCTAAATTTGGCTTTGGAACTGGGTAGACGATGGATGGCGATGGCCTGGAAGTCCATGCTGGGGTTTGTCGTGGTGACCTGGGTGAAAGTTGTCACCATGTGGGCTAGAGCAGAGGAAAGGGCTCTGATTAGGGAAGAGGCCCGGGGAGTAAGGAGACGCCCGATAGCAGGACTGTGGGCCGAAGTATTCTATGCCTGGGAGCATCCAGGGAGAGACATTGCAGAGGAATCAGATGGGCAGGTTAACCCACAAGAAGGACACGGGGAAGACATCTCAGGAGACTTGAAGAGGGGAGTGTACATTAGGTGAGCCCCACTGCTTCACCCCTGAGCCAAGATGCTTCCTCTGCCTGTTGTAGACGTGCTGGACAATTGCTCTCCTTCCCTCCTGGATCCCTGGTTGGTGTTCCTGCTTCACTGGAACCCCCATCGGCCCCCGGGAGATGGCCCACCTTCCCCTCCCCTTTTCCTTTTTTTCTAGTGCTTCTTAGTATCTCCTGACGTGTGCGCACCCTGGGATGGTTTGGTTATTTTTATTTTCTTTGTTTTTTCACATACTGGTTCCCATGATTCCCCTTTAGTTCCCTTCTGCATCATAATCTGACAGAAAATGAGACCCAATCCACTCAGCTACACTCATGGGGTCACCATGTGGTTTGGTTTGTTGGTCATGCTCTGGTTGGGCCCCGGAAGAGGTTTCTGGGAGCATGAGAACAGATTGTTGCATCAGCGCTGGGCTCTTGTGAGCGACCTCACTCATGTTGGGGAACCACTAGATTGTTAATTTCCCTTTTTGCATTAACTGGGGAGGTAATCCCATTAGATTTGCTTCCTCAATCACTGCTTCTTCTGCTATGACATTGTATGGCCCTGCCATGCTTTACCTGTGCTACATGTATTAAGGTATGTCCTGATTTTTGTGTGTTGATTGTTATAAATGCCAATAAACACAAGTAAAAAAAAAACAGACAGCATGCTTTTGTCAGGGCAGTCAATTCAGTTATTTGTGCTGAAGTTACATTACACAACTATGAGTCTTTGATCATTTCAGAAATGGAACAGACTGTGTTAGGTGCTCTCATTATTGCTTTATGGTATCTCAAACAAACACAATCCACAAACAAAGTTAAACCAATCTACTCTAACATAGTGTCTTAAATGTCTGATTTTGGATTGGTACATAATTATGTTACAACAATGCAGTCATGAACTTGGCAAAAATCTCAAGGGAGTGTCAGAAACAAATGAAATCCTGGGTTCATCTCCCTCTGACTGTCTTGGGAAGGATTAATCTGGTTAAGATGGTAGTCCTACCAAAAATCACCTTTTTATTTAATACTATCCCTTTACACTTTGAAAAATCAGCCATAGCCAAGCTTCAGCAGGCAATAAATTCTTTTGTTTGGGGGTACAGGGCTACGAGGATTGCCTGGAAGAAGCTAAGGCGTAAAAGGGAAAAGGGGGGCCTTGCACTTCCTGATTTGCAATATTATGCATGGGCCTTTCAGCTATCACACTGAAGAATGCTTTTAAAAACCCAGGAACATACAGGGGTGGGGGCCATGTTTTCTGCAATGTTGAAGGGTGCGGGTCTTTCTCAGGAGGGATTCCTATTCAAATTTGGAGAACAGAAGTTCTTCAAAAAGATTAGATTAAAAGTCCTGCTAGGGATGGCTCGGATATGGGCCAGTATTAAACAGTGCACTGGTCTTAACTACTACTCGAGTCAGGTTCCTTTGTGGGACTCTCCAGGCGCACCAGAATGTCTGAAAGACAGGTTGGCCCTACAACTTAGAGCTGCGGGGATTAAGGTGTGGGGGGGACCTTGCTTTTGACGACTCACTTCTACCATGGCAGTCACTATATAACAAGTTAGAAGGGGGCATGTCTAAGTTTAAATATATCCAATTGCAGAGCTGGTCTCAAAACCTAAAAAAACCTATAGGCATAGGGAACACCCTTGAGGAACAGCTAGTGGTTAGACCATCGGGAAAGAAGGAAGTCTCTTTCCTCTACTGGGCCATTGAGGAGGCTATTGACGGAGATTTCAAGCTGCCTGATGAACTATGGGGGGCTCTCTTGCCTAATGAACAGTGGGAATGTTTGTGGCAGACATCATTTAACACTTTGTTTGTTACTGTAAAACCAGCCTGGTTAAGGAGGAACCACCTGTTCACGGCTAATAGGGCCTATTTATCTCCTCTAAGATTGACCAAAATGTCGAAGGGGACCCCAGCATCCAGTAAAAAGTGTGATTTAGAGAGTGCCTCTGACATCCATGGGGGCATATTTACGTTCCCTGGCGCATCCCTGCATATCAGCAGGGATGCGCCAGGGAAAATGCGTCACGCAAGTTTACCCTTGCGCCACGTCCGATGCGCCACATTTACAATGCGCCACATCGTGGCGCAAGGATAAGCAGATGCGTGACGCATCTGCCGGCGGAAGGTTGGCGCAGTGCTGAAGTTGTGTCGCAAGCGCGACGCAACTCCAGCACTGTTCCAACCTTCCCTATCCCTAACATGGTGCGTCAATCCTTACGCCTGCTTAAAGCAGGCGTAAGGATTTGACGCACCAGCGTCGGAAAAGTGACTGCGTGAAATCTTGTAGATTTCACTACGTCACTTTTCCGAGGCGTTCCTGCGCCGGAACGCCCCCTGTGCCGGTACGCCCACATGAAACCTGACGCAGGTTTCATGTGGTGCAGGGGTTTACTACGTGACGCATCTCCCTAGATGCGTCACCTTGTAAATATAGCGCAACGCGGCGCATGGTTTGCGTCACTGCTGCGTCACATGCGTGACGCAACGGCGGCGCAAAAGTGGTGCAAGGGGCTTGTAAGAATGCCCCCATATGTTTAAGGAATGCCCTGCGATAGCAGAATTTTGGGAAAAAGTTAGCAAGACCATCACCGATATTTTGGGACTTCCTATTCAACTCACTCTTTCCTTGATAGTTTTTGGTATTTCCAGTGAAATCTCGGGCCCCACTAGGTCGTTTCTTTTCTATGCAATCCTGTTGGCTAGGAGGGAAATTTGTAAAAGATGGGTAGAAACTACACCTCCCTTACATTCTGAGTGGTTATCTTCCCTATTTACTACTTCTAGGACAGATTTGTGCAGAACCTAGAGTAAAAAAAGGACAGCTTTCTGGGGTTATTTATCAACTTGGTCCAATGCTTAGTTTGGGGAATTTAGTGACAGGGATTTATAAATCACGGACTAGACATTTTATTTATGAAGAAAACTGGTTCCTATGATTATGCCTCTTGGCACCTCTCTTGACTGTGTTGCCCCCCCCCCTCTCCAGTTCCATCTTCGGTTATAGGCCAACATTAACAGTCAGCCGGTTCAACATGAGCCGGAGGAGAGCGTGACCACCCCTTGTTCCATCTTGGGGTCAGTGCCATTTTAAGATTGTCTTGTACCGGTAGGCGGGGCGCTCCCTCTTGGTCCCCTTCTGATTGCCTACCTTTCCATAATATTGAGGAAGGGTACGGACAGCTTATTTTGTTCACTGCGGTCTGAGGCGAATGAGGAAAGATGAAGAAAAAAAAAAAAATGTAGTCATGGTCAGATTAATCATTGTTTGGAATTAGCAGCAGTGTTGCAGGTTTCAAAGTATTGCACCTTCCTGATGAAATATCATCAGCTGCCAATATTGTTTGCTCATATTTTGTTAGGCAGCTGTTTGTCATGTGTTGAGCTTGTGTAAGAGTAAGAAAAATCTTAACTCAATGTAGGCTAATACAGTCGAATGAGAGGGTTTCAAGTAAGGAAGTAGTGGCGCTCAGCTATATTTGCGTACATGTATAAGTAAAAAGCTCAAGTACATACGGTGCTAGCCAGGTAGGGGAGACCCCTATAACCCCTATGTGCGTGCAGGAAAAATCCTGCAACAAAGTAGAACAACCAAATCCTGGGCACACGTATACAGGTGTGTGTACATGAAGTGAAAATTAACAAAAGTCCATAGGAAAATCAGTTGAAGTAAAGTTCGCAGAAGAGTCTTTTCTTATTTCTTTAATTCAAACCACGTTGAAAGGTAATCAGCAGAAAAAACCAACAACCAGCCAACACGTGTTTCGTCTAGGAGGTTACTCCCACGACTTCGTCAGGGCTGGAAACGATACAAAATCATGATATAAATAGTGACAAAAAAAGTGACTCTAAAATGGAGAGAAAAACTCCACCACAAAGTGACATAGGTGAAAAAACACCCATTTAACAGTGGAAACCCTATACAATATCATTGCCAGTACCATGATTCCAACAAACAACAATATAATGAAACAGTGCTGTTGTAATAATCTAATAAATAAGATAAGTGTATCGTAGATGTGCAAAGTGACACTTAGTGAAATAGCCCTAAAAACACATATAGGTTATGTATTCACAATAAATTTCAGTAAAGAGTAAAAGACCAAAAAGATGATAAAATGACACTGTATGACAAAGTTAGTTAAAAAAGTTCAGCCTGAGGGTATCACGTGAAGTTAAATTATAACGGATAACCAAAAGGATTTTAATAAAACAAAAAACGAAACAAAAGGGAATCCCTGAATCTAGAAGGAATAATAGCCCAAAGACCCGTGAACGGGATTTGGCGAGCATGGAGCAAGACAAACATCCTAAATTAAAAGTCGGTAAGTGCATACTGTGAGCAAAAAAGTCCTACCGCATAGCCAATAATAATTAAAATTGGCTAGATGGAGTTTAAGTACACAAACAGTAAAAGTATAAACAATAAATAAATATATATCTCTACAGCGTACAAGGTAAATATGGAATCCTGAATAAAAGTTAAAAGAAATAAAACCGAAATGGGGTGGCTTAATTAAGAGAATAGAAAAAATTTGAAAACTGTATCTACCTGTAATTTTGGTAAACGAAACAGTGAAATCTAGAAAAAATGTGATGAAAGAGAATATCAGAAGAAAAAGTTACTAGGAACAATCTAAAAAAACTCAATAGTAGTGAATGAATAATGATGTACAGAAACTCACCGAGATGCCGGTGATAATTCCAACCCGGCAGGTCTATATTACAAAATGAGTGAGATAATACCCAAGTGTACATATAATCAAGACTAGGATAAAAGAGAGAAAAAATGTCAGTAAGCCCATTTTTATAATTCAATCAATCACAGAATTTGTAAAGCACACTACTTACCCGTGAGGGTCTCAAGGCGCTAGGGAAAAAAGAAAAGGGGGGGGTGCTGCTACTGGTCGAACAACCAGGTCTTGAGTAGCCTCCTGAAGGTCAACAGGTCTTGGGTCTGTCGTAGGCTTAGTGGAAGGGTGTTCCAGGTCTTGGCGGCGAGGTGGGAGAAGGATCTGCCGCCGGTGGTAGTTCTTCGAATGCGAGGGACGGTGGCGAGGGAGAGGTCGGCGGAGCAGAGTTGGCGGTTGGGGACGTAGAAGAGGAGTCGTCTGTTGAGGTAGGCTGGGCCAGTCTTGTGGAGTGCCTTGTGTGCGTGGATGAGGAGTTTGAAGGAGATTCTCCTGTCGACGGGGAGCCAGTGCAGGTTCCTCAGGTGGGGGTGATGTGGCTGTGGCGTGGTACATCGAGGATCAGGCGTGCGGAGGCATTTTGTATGCGTTGCAGCCGCTTGATGAGCTTGGCCGGGGCTCCCGCGTAGAGGGCGTTCCCATAGTCAAGTCTGCTACTGACGAGGGCCTGGGTGACTGTTCTTCTTGTGTCTGTCGGGATCCACCTGTAGATCTTGCGAAGCATGCGGAGGGTGTTGAAGCAGGAGGATGAGACTGCGTTGACTTGCTTGTCCATGGAGAGCGTTGAGTCGAGGATGACTCCCAGGTTGCGTGCGTGGTCGGTGGGTGTCGGGGCTGCTCCCAGCGTCATTGGCCACCAGGAGTCGTCCCAGGCTGAGGGGTTGGAGCCGAGGATGAGGACCTCTGTCTTCTCCGTGTTCAGTTTTAGTCGGCTGATCTTCATCCAATCGGCGACGGCCTTCATTCCTTCATGGAGGTTGGATTTGGCGGCGAGGGGGTCCTTGGTGAGGGAGAGGATCAGTTGAGTGTCGTCGGCGTAGGAGATTATGTTGAGGTCGGGTTGTCTGGCGATGCGTGCGAGGGGGGTCATGTAGATGTTGAACAGTGTTGGGCTGAGGGACGATCCCTGGGGTACGCCGCAGATCATCTCGGAGGCTTCGGATCGGAATGGTGGGAGGCGGACTCTCTGGGTTCTGCCGGCGAGGAAGGAGGTGGCCCATTCCAGGGCCTTGTCTCGGATCCCTGCGTCGTGGAGGCACGTGCGTAGAGTGCGGTGGCAGACAGTGTCGAAGGCGGCGGAGAGGTCCAGCAGGATGAGGGCTGCGGTCTCACCATTGTCCAGCAGGATCCTGATGTCATCGGTAGCGGCGATGAGGGCAGTCTCAGTGCTGTGGTTGCTGCGGAACCCCGATTGGGATGGGTCCAGGATGCTGTTTTCTTCGAGGTATCGGGTTAGCTGTTTGTTGACGATCTTCTCGATGACCTTGGCTGGGAACGGAAGCAGGGTGATGGGCCGGAAGTTCTTGAGGTCTCTCGGGTCCGCCTTGGGTTTTTTGAGTAGGGCGTTGATCTATGCGTGTTTCCAGCTCTCTGGGAAGGTCGCGGTCTCGAAGGAGAGATTGATGACGTTGCACAGGTGGGGTGCGATGGAGCTGCTGGCTTTGTTGAAGATGTGGTGCGGGAAAGGGTCTGACGGGGAGCCGGAGTGTATTGTGCTCATGGTCTTGATGGTGTCCTCGATGTTCACGCTGGCCCAGGATGGCAGGGGGTCGTGGTCGATGGTGTGCGGCGGGTCTGGTGCATCGATCTTAGTTGGGGCTGTCTGGGTGTTGAAGCTGTCGTGGATGTCGGCGATCTTGCGGTGAAAGAAGGTGGCGAGGAGTCGCACAGGGGTTGCGACGGCGGGATGTCGTTGGTGTTGGAGCTGGGGTTGGAGAGTTCCTTCACTATGTTGAAAAGCTCCTTGCTGTTGTGTGCGTTGTTGTCGAGGCGGTCTTTGAAGGAGATTCTCTTGGCGGATCTGATGAGGTGGTGGTGGTTACGGATGGCGTCTTTGTGGGCTGTGTGGCTGTCCGGTGTCTTATCACTGTGCCATTTCTTCTCTAGTTTCCGGCAGGTACGCTTGGAAGCTAGGAGTTCCGAGGTGAACCAGCTGGCTCTTTTGGTGGTGTCACTGTAGGTGAGCTTTTTCAGCGGGGCGAGGGTGTTGGCACAGTCGTCCATCCATCGTCTGAGGTTGCAGGCAGCGTCGTCGGTGTTGGATGGGTCGGAGGGAGGGCTGAGAGCGAGAGTTGCCCGAAGTTCGTCTTCGGTGACTTTGATCCAGCAGCGGCGTGGGATCTGTTGGGTGCGGTGGTGTGTGGTGGGTTTCTGGAAGGTGAAATGGATGCAGCGGTGGTCGGTCCAGAGGAGTTCCGTGGTGTGGCTGAAGGAGACGTGGGAGCTTGAGGAGAAGATGGGGTCAAGCGTGTGGCCGGCGGAATGGGTCGGTGTTGTGACGAGCTGGCTCAGACCGAGGTTGGCGAGGCTGTCGATCAGGGTGGTGGAGTTGCTGTCGTTGTTGTTCTCCAGGTGAAAGTTCAGGTCTCCGAGGAGGATGTAGTCGGTAGAGGTCAGGGCGTGCGTGCTGATGAAGTCGGCGATGGAGTCGCTGAACTGGGGTCGGGGCCCAGGGGGTCTGTAGACAAGGGTGCCTCTAAGGGTGGTGTTGGGGTCCGTGTGGATCTGGAAGTGCATGTGTTCGGCGGTGCTGAGAGTGTCGTCGGTGCTGGTCGAGACCCTGATGGTGTTCTTGTGGACGATGGCGATTCCTCCTCCTACTGCATTGATGCGGTCTCTGCTGGGGAGATCTTATAGCTGTCTGGGATGGCTATGGCGATGTCGGGGGCGGAGGAGTCGTTCATCCAGGTCTCAGTCAGGAAGGCGACGTCTGGTGATGATGTGTCGAGCAGGTCCCAGAGCTCGACGGCGTGTTTGCGTGCGGAGCGGGTGTTCAGTAGGATGCACCGGAGGTGGTAGAGGTCCTTCTTGGCGGGCGCCTCGGTGGCTCTGAGGCTGGTGTAGCTGCAGTTCCGGCAGGTGAATGGACCATGGGTGCGTTTCGGGCGGCCTTGAAGCAGTTGTGCGTCCGTCCGGGGTTGAGAGCGTGGAGTGTGGTGGCATCGTATCGGCGTCGATCCTCGAGGCTGGTGCGGGGGGCACGCGGCCCAGGGGTTCTGGCGCTGGGCGCGGTCCAGTCGCGGACGGGCGCAGACGGGCTTGCCTTAGGCGCGCCAGCGGCGCGCCAGCGGCGCGGCCGCACAGCGGCCGCCATATATGGGGAGGTGGGAGGGAGGAGCAGCTGGGAGGCAGGGGCAGCGAATGGGCAGTCAGGGGGGCGGGGCCGCAGGGGACGCAGCGGCGGGAATGGAGAGAGGCAGCGAGGGGCACAGAAGGCAAAATGGACACAAGGGAGGTGGGGGCAGCGAGGGAAAACAGAGGAAAACACGGGCACAATACAGTGGGGGCAGCGAGGGCACAGAAGGCAAAATGGACACAAGGGAGGTGGGGGCAGCGAGGGAAAACAGAGGAAAACACGGGCACAATACAGTGGGGGCAGCGAGGGCACAGAAGGCAAAATGGACACAAGGGAGGTGGGGGCAGCGAGGGAAAACAGAGGAAAACATGGGCACAATACAGTGGGGGCAGCGAGGGCACAGAAGGCAAAATGGACACAAGGGAGGTGGGGGCAGCGAGGGAAAACAGAGGAAAACACGGGCACAATACAGTGGGGGCAGCGAGGGCACAGAAGGCAAAATGGACACAAGGGAGGTGGGGCAGCGAGGGAAAACAGAGGAAAACACGGGCACAATACAGTGGGGGCAGCGAGGGCACAGAAGACAAAATGGACACAAGGGAGGTGGGGGCAGCAAGGGAAAACAGAGGAAAACACGGGCACAATACAGTGGGGGCAGCGAGGGCACAGAAGGCAAAATGGACACAAGGGAGGTGGGGGCAGCGAGGGAAAACAGAGGAAAACACGGGCACAAAACAGTGGGGGCAGCGAGGGGACAGAAGGCAAAATGGACACAAGGGAGGTGGGGGCAGCGAGGGAAAACAGAGGACAACATGGGCACCGAGGCCACAAGCGGAGGGGCGAGCTTACCAGCAGCAGCAGCGGGCGGACAGCACAGGCGGAGCTGTGTGGTGGGGGAGCGACCTACCTGGCAATTGATCAAGTGTAGGAATTCGCTCGACGCTGTATAGATCAAAACATACCTTATCTAATCGTAAAGAGCTCAAAGCAAGCCACGAGTAGAGACACAGGTATGTATCATGTAGTCAATGATCTACAAACAAAAGAAGTGAACACTAAGAATACAAAACCATAGCATAATACAATGTGAAAATCGGCCTGTATTTGAAAAATTATATCGTGCAATAGGGCTGAAAAGCCCAATATCACTTACTTAATAGATTGTAATAAGGCGGATACGCCAGGCATAAGTCCATTCAATTAAGATTAAAAGCAGATATCAGTGTCAGGACACGGATATGTGTCACCAATCTGTAACAAAATTAAAATATAGCATGAATGTACCAAGGATCAAAATGCTAAAGGGAGCTGAATCAGCTCAAATATCAGAAAAATAGAGAGTAGTATACCAAGAGTGCTGTTAAGAAAACTTACTTCTATTGCTACAACGAAAAGTGAACCGTGGCTCGCATCAGTGTCCTTCCGGTATGAGGCAGAACACTCACCCGGAAGTGTGTTTATATAGGAATTCCCCAGAACAACTAGAGCGTATACTGAATAGGCAAAAGGGAAGAGGGAACTTTATTGTTCCAATAATCGCGCCGCAGTGAACGAAGGGGAACTAAATAGATAAAGTTTAACACAACTGAACATCTTAAAAGTGCACCGCAGTTCAGTATAACAATAAAGGCCAGTGATACGGAAGTAAGAGAGAAATAGATCTGAAGGGAGAATGTGACGATAAATCGGAAAAAATGATGATGGCTCGATAAGATAACTCGATAAGATCACGATAAGATAAAGCTGTCTTAATACCGGAGAATTACAATTATGTCACGAAAACTACACATTTTAAAAAACGCTAATAGCGTATAGAAAAAAGCCACAGTTGAACAAAAATGTAATGGTAACAGCATCAGAGGGCAAGTCTCCATAGGCAATAAAATATCATATGTTATTAGAATAGTAATTTAAGCCGTAACATAAAAGGCATAGACAAGGAGGTGGTGTAGAAAAAAATATAACTAGAATAACACACGGCCATACTCGTATTATAAATCATGGGTGATAATGGTAACACAGAGCTATTAGAGACCCTTGTGTAACCTGCAGAAATCAAGTAATAATGAGGTATGTAATACATAACAAGCATGAAATTAGTAAGCTTGTGGCGACTCGAAAGTGTTTTTGATTCAGTAATGACATCGTATAGGATGGACACCAAACAACAAAGCATGTGGTGAGCATAAATGATAATGGTTACATACGGTCTCAACAGTCTCTAGAATTTATGACATAAGTGCAAAACTGCAGAAAATCATAAATAAGAGGTTAGTCTAATGTATCGTTGGATTGTAGCAACCCCATGTTCAACCCAATAGTGACATGTTGGCGATATGAATATCATACAAAACACTAATGCAGAACAAAAATCAAAGGTGATATCTCTCATTCACAGGCTCAATCACCCAAGAAGTACTGCATCTCATGGTCGCTGTTTAAACCATGTCTCACCGTGTGTAAGCGCATAATCCAAGTAGCCTCTGTCCGTCTAAGTTTCAGCTCTCTATTGCCTCCACGTAGGCTTGGTTCAATGACTTCAATACCATAGAAGGTAAAGCTCTTGTGCTGACCTTGGGAAGGGCATACTGCTGCATGTAGTGCTACAGGGTATCTGACGTCTTGTTGACGGCTAACACAATAAGTATGTAACCCATCACAATTCCCTCACTCTATTTTATTGCCAGGCAGACAGCTGCTGTAGGATACAGACAACCAGGAAGAGCTGTGGCTACTGGATCTAATGTAGCAGAGAAGTAAGAGATAGGCTGCTTTACTTCAGCATGTGTTTGCTCCAAGACTGAAAGTGTACACCCTTCTCTTTCATGACAGAATAAAGCAAATGCTTCTCATAATTTGGCATTCCTAAAGCTGGTGTGCTGAGGAGTTTGTGTGCATACAAATAACCCACTAGCCTATTATTTAAAAATAATCAATTTGCAGTCATTACTAACCCACTTACTTCGAAAAATCTTTTTATTGCATTTCATTGGCTTAGATTATTCATGAAAAATTCATAGCAATGACATAGACAAACTTCACTGATATATATTTTCAAATGTGTTTGCTTGTTCCAAACTCTCGTAATAACAATTTCATCAGACTTAAACGCAAATGTACCAAACAGACCCACAAACCCCAACCAATCGGACATTTTCCTGAAGAAGGTGGTTCTGAGTTTCCAAAGCCACTGAAACATACATTGACCGTGTGTTGCACGCCCTGGCCAAGACACCTGGGTGAGCGGGGGCGTTTGGAGTGTTTTTTGGATGCTTGGTATGAATGTCAGATTGGTTGGGGTTTGTGGGTCTGTTTTATCCATTTGTGTTTAAGTTTGATTAAATGGCATGATGAAAAATTGTATCTTATGTGATTTTGGAACAGGCAATCAAATTTAAAAATATACATCAATGAAATTTGTCTATGTTTTTGCTATGATTTTTCATGAATAATCTAATAATGAAATGCAATATAAAGATTTTTTTATAAGTAAATGTGGGTTAGTTATGATTGCATATTGTTTCTTTTTAAAGAAATAAGCTAGCAGGTTCTTTGTATGCATATTTTGATGTGTTGTCCCCCGTCCCTGAGCCTGAACGGAACATGGGGGGACCCTTCTTTGACTAGTGCTGCGGAGTTTGGGTTTGAATTCTAAGAAAGCACTCATTAATTTATAGTCAAATGGGAACAGATCCACAATGCCACTGTGGGCAGGCCTTATTATAGGCTTTGTTGTCAGGGAAAAGTTTGGAATCCACTGACTGCAGTAGCCAACCATTCCCAAAAAGATCCTGAGTTCCTTCTGGGAAGTCTGAGGATTCATTCTCAGGATTGCAGAAAAGCATTATTTTGATACTCAACTCTTTTTCAATGTGTTGAACCAAGTAGACCACTTCTCTCCGACAATACTGCATCTTTGTAGGTGAGACTTTATAACCCTTGTCCGCAAGATGGTTCAAGAGCACAATTGTACCCAACTTTCAATTCTACTTTGTCTTTGAACTGACCATCAGGTCATCTATGTGCTGCACCAACACTAAGTTACAGGGCAGTTACAGATTTTCAAATCTTGCTTTAGGATCTGACTAAAAATTGAGAGACTTTCTGTATGCTCTTGTGGGATATGACACCAAATGCGGACTTTATTGAGGAATCAAAATGCCAAAAGATATTGGCTATCCTCTTGAAGAGGAATGGAGAAGAAAGATTGCCAGAGTCAATGATTGTGAACCACTCCCCATTTGCTGCCCATTTTTTTATTGTTCATTACAGGTGAGTTACATGGACTACCAAGCCCTCTCACAGAATTACCTGTTTTATCATTTATTTATATTACATGCTAAATTCACTCTTCTGCTTGTCATGAAAGCTTTTATTGATGAGTTCCAGGACAAACTGCATCTGGTTTTACTCTAATCTTCACTGACTATGCACTTATAATTAACCCTATCTCTTTACCTGTAAAATCAAATACATTTCCTTTCATTGCGTCTCTCAAATCCAGAGGCACATCATTTCTTGTAAGAACTGGGGACAGCTGAACTTTTGCAATTTATTTTAAACTCTAAATTCTCATCTTGTGTTAGAATTTCAACACCATCCAGTGTACAGTAAATCTCCTAATTCATTTAGCAAAGCAAATCCCTTCCAAGCAAGTTAATGGGACTCGAATAACAATATAAATTGGAGATTTTCTATAGAACCAACTTTTACAGTGTCATTTGCTGAAACCTGGTTTGCAATTTTGGAAAATTAATCATAATTGCATAAAGATCAGACCTGGATCAAGGCATGCTCCATGTACATTTCGTAAAGAGAACTCAGAAAATGTTAAATGTTAAAAATGTCAGATTTATTAGGATTTTTTTTTTTTCAATTCAATTTTTATTTATTTTGTTTTGGAACTCCAACGGAGGTCCACAAAAACACATCAACAGATTAAAAAAGACAAACTTTACATACAATACAAAATTCTTCCTTTATACATCGCTGCCTCCTAAGGGGAATCCTTATATCAAGCGTGCTGTATAATGTGCAAATAGTGCAATAAATACATAAGACAATCAAATATCCAACCAACTCACATATAACATAGAAAAAAAATTACTATTAAAAATTTCCTAATAGATATACAGAAATGTTTTAAAAAATTGATATATCTTATGACAAACCATTTCATTCGGGAGACAAAACCAGGGATCGAGCCTCCTGGGCAGAGTGAATATTAAATTTGATTAAAAAAATGGCTTTAAGAACACACGCCTAGCACTTTACAACTTTGTACATACAAATAAAACATGATTTAGATCTTGGATTTGTAACTGGCACATTTCGCAGATTCTTTTCTCTCTTGGTATTTTATCCCAGATACCAGTGACTTCTCTTAGAGGCAGCAAATTAAGTCTCAGTAGGAGTATCAGCCTTCTAGTCCCATGAGGGATATTCCAAGATAAATAAGGCTGTGGTTTATTCCCCAAGGCACTCCCACTGACCACCTCATTACTGGACCTAGACTGACTTGAGGCAACATCTCTCACCAAACTGATAGAGGGTATGGACTTCTTTAAAAGCTGTTTCAATACAGACTTAGGCATAGGAGAAGCGGGGTTCAGACTAAGACCAAATGTTTCATTTACATATACAAAGGACCTAAAAAACGTTGATTGATCTTTTAGTGTGTCGAAAATTTCTGTTCTCAGGGCAGCCCTAAGTGTCCCTCCTCCCCCCAAGAGAGGGAGTTGCCCCACCGCAGAGCCGCTACCAAGGATAAAATAAAAGACGAGGCTAAACCAAATTCAAGACGTAGTACATGTGGGGCGGCCAAAGAATTAAGATTGCAAATTTGATGCAGAGAACTCTGTAACAACCATTTCAATTTCAGGCTTCTCCATGATCATCCTTTCTACTTTTTCAGTATCAATCTTTCTCAACTTAGAACCAGCTTTTTTTTCCCTGCTTATACCTGTATTTTTTCAAATCCCAGCAGTCCTGTGTGCAGTCAACTAATTCTTAAATATGTGCTTGCAGAGTCAGTTGACCCACTTTCTCTATTTCAGCTTCACTCAAATCCATTCTTCCGCTAGGTGCCCAAGTCTGTCATGTGCTTCACATGCACACCTAACTGCTTTCCTGATCAGATTTTTCAATTCATCTGAATTATACAGGGCATGTCTCTCTACATCAATTGTACTGTGTAAATTATCCCCAAAATATTTTTTTAATTTTCCAATGTTCATTTCTCTCCCTACTTGTTCAGATTCAGTAGGCTGCACAATAGACAACCTGTGGGACAACAGCAGTCCCACTAGAACCATGTCCCGGTGCACTGCCTGGTAGTGGCGGTGCACTCGCTATTGCTTGCATAACAATGCTTGGTTCTCCTGCTACATGCACATCATGTGCTGCAGGTCTCCATGTATGTGTTTCATCAATGTAAAGAAGAGTTCTCAAGTATGGGTGGGCATAAGTCGTGTAATTTGATGTAGTGTAATTATGTGAATTTACAGTAAAAGTACACAATAAATATAACAAAATCACCAGAACCACAGAAGTCAAAGCACCTAATGAACTGTAAAAGCACGTAACCAAAAGTGTTATGTACGGTGTAATTCATGACTACACACAAATCCACACTCACACCCCACAAAGCACTATTAAAGTCTCACAATCACTCACAATGCATTCCACCCTATTAATACTCAGACTGCTTTGCTCAGGAACATGGCAAATAATTTTGTTTTGTCACATCATAGAAAATGAAGAATGGGGACAGATTGCAGAAGGGAGACAAAAATGATCTTGGGAAAGATATATTGTCTTATCTTTAATCTTCTTGGTACGGGCCATCAAACAATTGTGGGTGCTATCTCTTAGATAATCTGTATGATAGTCATAAGGCCTATTGCGTTATCAGGGACAGTTCTGTCTACATGGCAGATTGCATAACCTCTTAAGAACACATGCTATGACTGATTGCATAATAGTTTGTGGCAGATTTAAATAACAGATTGCATGACATACTACTTACATACTGAGACAACTGTGTGATAAACAGCATGAAAAATTGTAGCTCAATTTGCTTCACAAACCTCTCTAGTTTTAAAAGTATCCTATTGAGTGGCGTGCTATTCATTCCCAAAGCATTTGAATACCTCATCAGTGGTAGAAAGAGCAGTGCCAACACAATGAAATGCAAAACAATACAGTGTCAAAGTTTCTAGTTGTGTAAAACATCACGTTTAACTCAGAACATGCAACTTTAACCTCCATATTTAAGGAATGGGACGCTACTTTTGCATAAAATGTATATTACAAAATGCATAATAGGGCATGAAGACAGCATGACAAACTGTAACCCTCATGCATGTATCAATCACTAATATTGGGTAGGTTCCTCGTCTGCAAAGCACTTCAGTGCCTCGGTAGGGGTAATACGCACTATAGAAATACCCATACCTTACCACACTATATCTGAACATGACTCATGTTAGCATTTACTGCTGTTCAGTGCATGCTGCTCTGTCTCTGTCAAGTTTGTGCTATGTAACAATCGATACCATGAAAAAATGAAAACATATATGTGTATCATTACTTCATTGCTAGTTTCATCTTTTTTCGTCAATAAAAATAAAATACAAACAGCCCACCAGTTGACGCCTCACTAGAGCACTTGGGTTTGCGATGTTTTTCTGGTAATAAGGTTCAATCTTATTTTAGTTTTTTAAACGGAAAGGAGAGTACCGTTCGAATAGAGTTTTTTGGAACACATTTCCTTGTTAGAGAGAGATGACATAATATTCCCTGTTAACTTTAGGTGCCATGGACTTCCAGACAAACTGGCAGACAATGTCTTAGTTGTCTCATATTGGCAATGCTGTAAGACGTTGATAGCACTGTTGCTTTAAGCAGATTATTTGAAAGAGTTGATAGTTACTAATTCTCAGGAAAGCAAAGGCTGTTGAAGGACGGTGCCTGGATAAGAGCGCGCCCATGTAACGCCTGCGCCTGGACCAATAGAGAAACAACTTTCTAAGTGGAATAGGTGCAAGCAGTGACCTTGAAGCAAGCCTGCGGATTTGTGTTCATTAGTCGACCAGCAATTTCTGACTTGCTAACAACATTTAATACTCTGTGTTTTCAGTGATGGTCGATATGGTAGCTGGTATCAAAATGTCAACGATTCCCTTTCCGTTTGGATTGTTTATTTTTTCAAGGTTGCTTAACAACCATTGTGTAGGCCCAGTTGCACACTGCACCTTCTAGATCGCTGCTTGTAATTTTGCAATTACAGTGAATGTGGTAAATGTACAAGAATTATGGAGCCTAAGGACAGTGCCAGATTAACCCCTGTGGAGGCCCCATAGGCAGTCGAAATTTCGCCTCCCCCCCCCCGCAATTTATCTCCTAATACCCAATGCACCGGATTTTTTTTTACAAAATTACAGCTGCCAGAAGATAAGCTTTTAAGAGACAAACTGTCTTGTGAATCTGATGTCTCTGGTTTACGTACTTTAATTTGTATTTTGATCCATGTTGCGTGGCTCCTAAAAGGAGTGGGCCCCATAGGCCGGTGCCTGCTTTCTACTTGGTAATCCTGAAATGCCTAATGACTCACCCTACTAAGGGGCCGATTCCGATCTCGGCCGGTAGGGCACCTAACACTATTCGTCCGGAAAAAAACCCAGCCGAATGCGTGTTTCCTGACCGATTCGAACAGTCGTCCCAACGAACAAGTACGATGCGCATAACAGCCCAGATTCCGAGCGAGCCGTACTTACCCATTTCAGCTCCTGTTCCCCGCCCGAGCCGGATCCGTAAACGCTGTATCGAGTCGCACGGAACCAAATACACAGCACCTTCCGGCCGGACCAGTACGATGCGCACTCCGTACGCGCCGAACCCTTCGCTACGTCCGGCACGTCAGAGCATCCGGGAGAGCTGTACATAAGCTCCGATTCGCGCCACAAGACGATCCACGGCGACGAGACGAACAAGCCAGCGACAAGTACGAGTCGAAGCCACGAGAAACCCGAACGAGACGAACAAACCATGAATCCCAACGCGCGGGTCCTACCAATACTCTACATCTATTACCGGAACAGGTACGGACGCGTACGGCGCAGACGGTAAGTCAGTCACCCACTACACAAACAAACGACACGTACCCAACATATGTCACACACACATAGGGATGCAGAAATGACGTACACTAGCAACAGCAGAACCATAGGGGCGGGATGGCTACCACCAATGCCATACACACCCATAGGGTGCTGGATGCCTACCACTACCACCACCCCTACTCAGGGGGCCTGGATGCCTGTCACTACTACCATCCCCACTCATAGGGGGATGTATGCCTACCACTACCACCACCCCTACTCAGGGGGCCTGGATGCCTACCACTACCACCACCCCTACTCAGGGGGCCTGGATGCCTGTCACTACTACCATCCCCACTCATAGGGGGATGGATGCCTACCACTACCACCACCCCTATTCAGGGGGCCTGGATGCCTACCACTACCACCACCCCTACTCATGGGGGCCTGGATGCCTGTCACTACTACCATCCCCACTCATAGGGGGATGGATGCCTACCACTACCACTACCCCTACTCAGGGGGGCCTGGATGCCTACCACTACCACCACCCCTACTCAGGGGGGCCTGGGTGCCTGTCAATACTACCATCCCCACTCATAGGGGATGGATGCCTACCACTACCACCACCCCTACTCAGGGGGCCTGGATGCCTACCACTACCACCACCCCTACTCAGGGGGCCTGGATGCCTACCACTACCACCACCCCTACTCAGGGGGCCTGGATGCCTGTCACTACTACCATCCCCACTCATAGGGGGATGGATGCCTACCACTACCACCATCCCTACTCATGGGGGCCTGGATGCCTGTCACTACTACCATCCCCACTCATAGGGGGATGGATGCCTACCACTACCACCACCCCTACTCAGGGGGCCTGGATGCCTACCACTACCACCACCCCTACTCAGGGGGCCTGGATGCCTGTCACTACTACCATCCCCACTGATAGGGGGATGGATGCCTACCACTACCACCACCCCTACTCTGGGGGGCCTGGATGCCTACCACTACCACCACCCCTACTCAGGGGGGCCTGGATGCCTGCCACTACTACCATCCCCACTCATAGGGAATGGATGCCTACCACCACCCCTACTCAGGGGGGCCTAGATGCCTACCACTACCACCACCCCTACTCAGGGGGGCCTGGAGGCCTACCACTATCACCACCCCTACTCAGGGGGGCCTGGATGCCTGTCACTACTACCATCCCCACTCATAGGGGGTTGGATGCCTACCACTACCACCACCCCTATTCAGGGGGGCCTGGATGCCTACCACTACCACCACCCCTACTCATGGGGGCCTGGATGCCTGTCTCTACTACCATCCCCACTCATAGGGGGATGGATGCCTACCACTACCACCACCCTACTCATGGGGGCCTGGATGCCTACCACTACCACTACCACCACCACCCCTACTCATGGGGGCCTGGATGCCTGTCACTACTACCATCCCCACTCATAGGGGGATGGATGCCTACCACTACCACCACCCCTACTCAGGGGGCCTGGATGCCTGTCACTACTACCATCCCCACTCATAGGGGGATGGATGCCTACCACTACCACCACCCCTACTCAGGGGGCCTGGATGCCTACCACTACCACCACCCCTACTCAGGGGGCCTGGATGCCTGCCACTACTACCATCCCCACTCATAGGGGGATGGATGCCTACCACTACCACCACCCCTACTCAGGGGGCCTGGATGCCTACCACTACCACCACCCCTACTCAGGGGGGCCTGGATGCCTACCACTACCACCACCCCTACTCAGGGGGGCCTGGATGCCTGCCACTACTTCCATCCCCACTCATAGGGGGATGGATGCCTACCACTACCACCACCCCTACTCAGGGGGGCCTGGATGCCTACCACTTCTACCATCCCCACTCATAGGGGGATGGATGCCTACCACTACCACCACCCCTACTCAGGGGGGCCTGGATGCCTTCCACTACCACCACCCCTACTCAGGGGGCCTGGATGCCTACCACTACCACCACCCCTACTCAGGGGGGCCTGGATGCCTGTCACTGCTACCATCCCCACTCATAGGGGGATGGATGCCTACCACTACCACCACCCCTACTCAGGGGGGCCTGGATGCCTGTCACTAGTACCATCCCCACTCATAGGGGGATGGATGCCTACCACTACCACCATCCCTACTCATGGGGGCCTGGATGCCTGTCACTACTACCATCCCCACTCATAGGGGGATGGATGCCTACCACTACCACCACCCCTACTCAGGGGGGCCTGGATGCCTGTCACTACTACCATCCCCACTCATAGGCGGATGGATGCCTACCACTAACACCACCCCTACTCATGGGGGCCTGGATGCCTACCACTACCACCATCCCTACTCATAGGGGCCTGGATGCCTGTCACTACTACCATCCCCACTCATAGGGGGATGAATGCCTACCACTACCACCACCCCTACTCAGGGGGGCCTGGATGCCTGTCACTACTACCATCCCCACTCATAGGGGGATGGATGCCTACCACCCACACCACCCCTACACATAGGATGGGTAATGCATGACACAACCAGCATACTCCAACATAAGGAATGTCTGAAAAATACATCCCCCCAACACCATGACAAGCGTGTGTAGTCTGTGTCAAATGCCTACAACACTGAACATGACATTGAGCATACAATGTGACCCCCTATCACATGTGTCACACATAAATGTGTGTGGCCTCCACAATGCAAGCAGACCATGACCACTGTGGGAATGGGGTATAACACCCCATCATCACAGTGACCAAAAGGTAAGTGTGGGGTCCATAGCTGAAGCACATTTTGAACATTGTGGCAATGGGGTCTAAACCCCCATCATCACAGTGACCAAAATGTAAGTGTGGGGTCCATACCTGAGGCACATTTTGAACATTGTGGCAATGGGGTCTAAACCCCCATCACCACAGTGACCAAAAGGTAAGTGTGGGGTCCATAGCTGAAGCACATTTTGAACATTGTGGCAATGGGGTCTAAAACCCCATCATCACAGTGACCAAAAGGTAAGTGTGGGGTCCATAGCTGAAGCACATTTTGAACATTGTGGCAATGGGGTCTAAAACCCCATCATCACAGTGACCAAAATGGAAGTGTTGTCATGGGAAAAGCTGTAAATGCCAAACAGCATGGATGATTCCTGGTCACAGAACAACAAACACATCTGTGGCATAGTAGTGCTTGTGTCCCATAGCAACATAGATTGGGTGAGGCAAACAGTGCAGTGCAAATAAGATATACCTTTGGCCATGTGCAGACAAAAATCACCCATGGGGGCTGACATTGTCAACATTCGTCAATAACAAAATGACAGAAGTGACCATCATAATGCAGCCCCACATATCTGCACCAATGGACACACAAATGTAGATATCCTGTGGAGACTGTAGATGTCAGGTGAACAAATACCATACCATGGCAGCAATGGGACATACAAACCATGATCATTATGCTGACTGATGACCTAGGAGTCCCAGGGACAGCAGGGGAAAGCCACCAAACAACATACAGCCAATGGCACACTAAAGATATGCCAATGCATTGGTGCAGATGCACAAACACAAACAGGCAGCCTCACACTGCATATCAAACACAACAGGTGATGGGGGGGTGTGCCAGTGTCCCCAGGCAACCACACAACACATGAGGAGGCCTGAATCACAATTACACAGATGTGTATACAGTGCCACACAAAAGTAACTCATGGATCGGATTCCCCTATGTGGGCAATCAGGCATTGTTAGATGAGAGGGAGCCCAAATTACACATGTCACACAAGCTTGTAGGAACAGCAAATAACACAGCAAGAGACAGACCCACCACAGCACTACCCCCAGGGACCCCACATTCTGGTGACCCTGGCCTGCATGATAATCCCACTGTGGTCTAGCCGTGCAACAACTCTCATTTGCACACACTCAACACCACACACCTTGATCTCCACCAATGTGCAGCAGTGAAGCTCACATGGACTGGTGACATTGCACATGCACCCATGACAATCCCAGGGGTGGTGGTGGGAACTAAGGTGCAGAAACCCATCACACATGGCCAGTAAACAAGACTCGTGAATGTCTGACACACTGCACAATACGCCGTACATGGGCATGACGTGAAATCCACCACAATCAATGGGATCCCGGACACAGTCACACACCAATGAAGAAGTCAAGGTCACCCACAAAGAACACACATAGACAACTTCCAACATTGCAGCTCTGACCCTGAGGAGTGGCAGCAGTCACACACACAACGTGTCACAATCACTGAAAGCTAACCCAAACTGTAAATTACATGACTTGTGTAACCAACAAGTGCCAAGGGGAATCCTGACTGTGTCTCATCTGCGTTTGCCCACAAACTCAGCCCTGACAGCAAACACACCTATTGATGACACCCTGATGACCAGTAATGTGCCATGCACCCACATCCCAGAGAACCCAGTGTGAAGATTCGGGGGGAACATAGGTCAACTCAGCAAGCATCACAAACAGGAACATCATTAGGGATCCCAGCCTGCGTAGCAAAATGGAAGTGAACACACACAGACATGCTCACACAACACACACCTTGGGCTCAGGCAATGTCACGGAATTACACACTGCCATGAGGGGACTCCACTCCTGTGTAAGGAAAGCTGTGCCATACGTTGTCTCTGCAGGGCTCTATCATGTCAGCAGAACACTTGGTCACTCAGTCAACAATTAACACAAAATGAAGGCTCTCATCACATCAGCCTGGTCATGGGAGTGTCACCGAAATCATCTGCACAGATCCAACACACATGTATAGCAAGTTGCACTGATAACACAGATGAGTCCTTCCCCATTGATGCCCAAACTTGCATGTCCAGTGGAGATGGTACCACGGTCAGGGAAATAGACAAATTGAACAATGGCAAGCACAACTGATGTGCAGGGGTGTAAGCCACAGATGTGATATTGCAAATAAATGTAGGAAATCCCATTGGCAAATATTGAAAACATGACACCCTCATATTGCTGCAAAGGATGACATGGCTACACACCAGGATAGGACACATTCCCCCTGGACCACATGGGGTCCTGCACAGTAACACTTCATTTTCATGATATCAAAAATCACCATCACTGCAGCAAGGGCATTATTAGCATCATCAACATCATGTACATCTGAAGCAAAACCACCAGAGAACAAAAAGGAGCTTTATTCAGCATATGTGTGTGAAATAGAAAATCCAGAAAAAAGACAAAGGCCAATGGCCAGTCCAACAGTAAAGTCCGAACAGGGTGACAGTGGCAGATGTCACCCTCTGCTTGCCTGCACTGCTACGGACCAGGGACATTCCCCTCGGAGGGGCATACGGGGGGCAGGCCAGGCACCGCAGGGACAGGATCAGGGCTCACCAGAAGGAGGCAGGGAAGGGGTGGCTGGTGCTGGAGAGTCACTGACAACTGCAGTGGAGGTGTCTGACATGGTGTGTGCCGGCACAACTGGGGGGCATGAGTCAGATGGTGTGGGTGCCGGCACGACTGCAGTGGGCTGGCCAGATGGAGTGGACAGGTTCCCCACTGCAGTGCCCAAGTCAGACGGGGTGGTAGTGGACTCCACTGCAGTGCCTATCTCCAGGGGAGTAGAATGGGGTTCAGGTAAGGTGGGCAGGACAGAGGGGGAGGACACGGTCGCCACACCAGTGGCACAAACATGTGCAGCGAGGGGTGTGAGCCTGGAAGAGCAAGTGGTAGGGGGAGAAGGCCGGATCATTTTGGGGATGGTGTATCTGTGGGTGGTGGAACCTGGGGCAGGGTGTGGTGGGGGAACCTATGTTGTGGGGGCCTGAGGGATGGAGGAAGGAGACTGTGTGGTTGAGCTGCAGGGCGGTGGCGGGGTCTTGCTCTTCCGGGACCGGATGGACTTGCGTGTGGGGGCCTTAGTTTGTCTGTGCCTGGGGGAGGGTGTCCGGGGGTGAGGGGCACTCCCCTCTGTGTGGGTGGACTTCCTCTTCCCCCTGTATGCTGGATCAGCTGGATCGGAGGGGAAGAGGCCGAGGTCACAGAGGAAGAGCTGCTTTTTAGGTGGGGTTGCAGGTGAGGCAAGGGAAGGGGTCTTGGAGGGAGAGGATTTGGAGGACTGCGGAGTGACTGTGGATGCCTGTGTGTGTGTCTGTTCCCCATCCCCTGTGGGTGTGGTATCAGTCCCCTGAGGATGCTTGCGTGCATGTTTTGCCTTTGTTTTGGGTGTTTCTGTGCTGCTCGTGTCTGTGTGTTTGGGTGATTGTGCAGGTGTGCATGTGCTTGGGACAGGTAGGGTGCCAGGAAGTGTGGATGGGGCAGAGGTAGGAGGGGTAAGGGACTGTTGGAGGAGGGACACTGCTGCCGTCAGGGAGGAGTCCATGGACTTATTGCTCCTCTGTAGGGCAGACATGCCAGATGAGATGCCCTCCATGAACGACACCAGCTGTGTCAACAGAGTGGTGTGTGCATGGAGGACACTCAGCATTGCTGTCTGCCCTACATGGAGCTGGCGAAGTAAGTACACAGACTCCTCACTCAGGGCAGCAGGGGACACAGGGGCAGGGGGTGCGGTGCCTGGCACGAAGGAGACACGCTCCCGAACACGGGAGCCTCCACGGACCTCTGGAATGGGAGCCGATGGGAGGGCGGTGGTGGTGGTGGTGGTGGTGGCGGGGCCAGCCATACCAGCTGGGGTGTGGTGGCTGCTGACACCCGCCTCCACAAGGGAGTCATCCTCCGAGCTGCTGTGGTCCTCAGCTGAGGTGGATGGTGCTGAGGACTCCTCGGTGTGGCTCCCCTCGCCCTCCATGCCACTGGGTCCCTCCGACCACTCATCGGCTGCTGACTAAGCCTGGGCGGTGAACTACGCTACGCTCGCGGAGCTTGCGAAGTTGCGGTAACTTCGCGATTCGCGTAGAACGCGAAGTTACCGTGCACTACGCAATTTGCGGCGTAGCGTAGCTGTTTTTCTTCTTCGCGCGCTCAATATACGTTCTCGCGCGCGCGGTAACGACCTACCGTGATTCTGCGTTTGCCGACGCGACTTCCTATCCGTTCGCGGGCGCCACGAGATTTGGAATCCGGCCGCACGATCCCGCGAGAGTGTGCGAACGCGAACACGTCATTCGGACGCGCGATCTGACTTCCGGCGGCAGTGTTGGTAAGATCGCGATCCCGAACACGAAGAAACTACAATCTGGCGAAGAATATATCTCGAGCATCATAAAACCTTCTCGAAAATGATGAATTAGTTCATTTTGCACAAAAAACTCCTCAGGTTGTCATTTAGAGATGTAGTTTGGTGAGCAAGGAGTCCTTTTTCTTTTTTTCCAAGAGGAAGGAAGTGCCCCTGATTCTCAAACTTCCTATTCCTGTCCAGCAGGCTCCTCCCAGTGTTTTGTCCATGTGCTGTTCAATTTCATTTGGATTTGGAGCTGGAAGGATCACTTTTTGTGTCTGTCTGCTGCATCATATCATTGGATTGGATTTGAGGACTCTTGGATTTGAGATTTTACAAGTAAGTTGGAGAATTGGTGTACTTGTTTGTTTGATTGGGGCTTGTTTGTACCTACATTTTTTGGGGGATTTCCATATTTTTTAAAATGTATTGTTGTGGCCTGTAGTTTCGGCAGGGGCCTAGTTGTTTTTCTTTGATTGGAATTTCAGCCAGTAGGCCCAGACTAGAGCCAGAGGTACCCATGGGTGCATGTTTCTGTGGTGTCTGTTGAATTTAAAGTTTAAACATCATGTAGGCCGGGCATCCATGGATGGCATTGTTTTGAATTGGTAAAAGTGGTTTTTGGGGCGTATTTTATTTTTTTGGGTGTTTGTTAAATAAATAGGCCTTTTCAGCCAGTAGGTAACCCTGGGCGTTCAGCTCGCGGACTTTGGGCAAGTCCGCACTGCGCGACAACGCGGACTTACACTTTTTATCTTCTTCGCGCGCTCAATGTACGTTTTCGCGCGCGAAAACGACAATTTGTGACGATCGCGATGCCGAACACGCAGAATTTACAATCTGGTGAACAATATCTCTCGAGCATCATTAAACCTTCTCGAAAATGTTGATTTAGTTCATTTTGCACAAAAAACTCCTCAGGTTGTCATTTAGATGTAGTTTGGTGATCAAGGAGTCATTTTTTTTTGTTTTACAATTTTTTCCAAGAGGTAGCAAGTTTCCCAGAGTCTCCAACTGCCTGGTCCTGTCCTTTGTCTTCACTTTTTGTTATTTTGGGTGGCCTGGCCATGTGGGTGGCGGCCATTTTGTAAAGCCAGGCATTGTGCTTTTGCCATAGGCCTGCATTGTCTGTCTTGTGTTCCTTTTCTTGTTGTTCTGGGTGGCCTGTCCATGTGTTGGCGGCCATTTTGTGTGAACAGCCACTGTGCTTTTGCCATAGGCCTCAAAGCTTGCGGCCTAGTGTGCCAGTAGGCCCGGCGGTAGTCATCCTCATGGGTGCATAAAAACTGTTTCTGTGTTGTCTGTTGAATTGTAACATAATTTAGGCCATGGATGGCATTGGATTGATTTGCAAAATGTGGCTTTTGGGGCGTATTTTATTTTTTTGGGTGTTTGTTAAATAAATAGGCCTTTTCAGCCAGTAGGTAACCCTGGGCGTTCAGCTCGCGGACTTTGGGCAAGTCCGCACTGCGCGACAACGCGGACTTACACTTTTTATCTTCTTCGCGCGCTCAATGTACGTTTTCGCGCGCGCGATAACGACAATTTGTGACGATCGCGATGCCGAACACGCAGAATTTACAATCTGGCGAACAATATCTCTCGAGCATCATTAAACCTTCTCGAAAATGTTGATTTAGTTCATTTTGCACAAAAAACTCCTTAGGTTGTCATTTAGATGTAGTTTGGTGATCAAGGAGTCATTTTATTTTTGTTTTACAATTTTTTCCAAGAGGTAGCAAGTTTCTCAGAGTCTCCAACTGCCTGGTCCTGTCCTTTGTCTTCACTTTTTTGTTATTTTGGGTGGCCTGGCCATGTGGGTGGCGGCCATTTTGTAAAGCCAGGCATTGTGCTTTTGCCATAGGCCTGCATTGTCTGTCTTGTGTTCCTTTTCTTGTTGTTCTGGGTGGCCTGGCCATGTGTTGGCGGCCATTTTGTGTGAACAGCCACTGTGCTTTTGCCATAGGCCTCCAAGCTTGCGGCCTAGTGTGCCAGTAGGCCCGGAGGTAGTCATCCTCATGGGTGCATAAAAACTGTTTCTGTGTTGTCTGTTGAATTGTAACATAATTTAGGCCATGGATGGCATTGGATTGATTTGCAAAATGTGGCTTTTGGGGCGTATTTTATTTTTTTGGGTGTTTGTTAAATAAATAGGCCTTTTCAGCCAGTAAGTAACCCTGGGCGTTCAGCTCGCGGACTTTGGGCAAGTCCGCACTGCGCGACAACGCGGACTTACACTTTTTATCTTCTTCGCGCGCTCAATGTACGTTTTCGCGCGCGCGATAACGACATTTTGTGACGATCGCGATGCCGAACACGCAGAATTTACAATCTGGCGAACAATATCTCTCGAGCATCATTAAACCTTCTCGAAAATGTTTATTTAGTTCATTTTGCACAAAAAACTCCTCAGGTTGTCATTTAGATGTAGTTTGGTGAGCAAGGAGTCATTTTTTTTTGTTTTACAATTTTTTCCAAGAGGTAGCAAGTTGCCCAGAGTCTCCAACTGCCTGGTCCTGTCCTTTGTCTTCACTTTTTTGTTATTTTTGGTGGCCTGGCCATGTGGGCGGCGGCCATTTTGTTAAACCAGCCACTGTGCTTTTGCCATAGGCCTCCAAGCTTGCGGCCCAGTATGCCAGTAGGCCCAGAGGTAGTCACCATGGGTGCATAAAACTGTTTCTGTGTAGTCTGTGGAATTTTGGCATCATTTAGGCCATGGATGGCATTGAATTGATTCAATTGAATTGCGAAATGTGGGTTTTTTTGGAGGGTCGGACTATTTCACTTATTTGGTGTGTTAAATAAATGCCTTTTTTGCGTGTGTACTGTGTAATTATAATTGTGTTGTTGTAGTGGTTGTCTAACTTTCCAAAGTGTTTTTAGCCATGTGGATTTTAGTTTTTGCATTAAAGCTGTGTGTGTTTTATAAGGCATCCTTTGTCTGCCCATATATAGGCCTGCTTGAGTTCATTGTTTGCCGTGCCTTGTGCCTGTGAGTCACCATGTTTCTGGGGGCCATTTTGTTGTGGTAGTTATTAGTGTGCTGTTTTTGCCACATAGGCCTGCGTGTCTTTCCATTTTTCCTCTTGTCTTACTGCTTCCAAATCCATCCCCATTGCCAGCTGCAGCTCCCTGATGCTGCTATATAATACATCCCACGTGATGCACAAATTTAGGCCAAACATGCTCCAGTACATTTTAGTTTTTGTTCTTTAATATTCTTATTCTTCCAGAGTGTACAGTAGCCAGGAAAGCCCTGGCCTTGTTGTCAACGTCTCATAAATGGCTACACTGTGTGTTGTTGTTGGCAGAGTTTCTGAAATTTAATAATTGAGGCCACCACACACTAAGTTCTATATTCTATTTGTTTGATTTGTGCTATGTTTGACTGATGTTCTGGCTTTTTTGCTTTTAGGTGCACAAAGACTGAGGAGGAGGTGTGTCTCTCATCATTGCCTGTTGCACTTCCAGACAGACATCCTGCTGCTGTACACACAACGTGACGTGTGACCTGACCAGAAATCTCTGCAACTGAGTGCTGCTGACATCTGAAGAAGATGGGCCCAAAGAAAGCAGGTACCAGGTCCTCCAGTAACAAGAAAGTTGCTATTGAGAAGAAGAAGGAACAGAAGAAGCAAGTGACACTGAAGTCTGGTGTGCCGGCCAATACCTTTTTTGGGAAAAAAAAATTGCGCCTGCAGCAGCGGTGTCCGGGGGCAAGCTGGGGGCAGCACCTCCGCATCAGTGGACCCAACCCACCAACCCAGGCCCAAGCACATGAGTGGGGAAGAGGTAGCCAGCCTAATGGTGGAAAGCAGTGATGCTGAGCCGGAGATAAACTTATCGCTATCTCAAAGTAGTACCCAATCAACGCAGGAGGAAACACAGCAGATAAGTGGTCAACAACAACAGCCGCAACCACCGCCCGCAATAGTAGTTGTTGTTCCTCCTGAAGTAGGGGCAGTTCAGGAAATTGAGCCTCATGCAGAGGTAGAAGAAGAAGCCACTCATTCAGAAGATCCATTGTCTTCCAAATCCCCAGCAAGGAAAAGGAGGGGTAGTCCATCGAGTTCTTCGCCAAGCCCCCTTCTGATGATCTAGATGCCACTTGGAAGCCACAAACTGAGTCTGAGAGGGAGCCACGTTCCAAGACCAAGCTAGGGAAAAGGAAGGTTCCAGAAAGCCTTACACTTATGGAGGTCGATGTAGAACAGCAAGATGATGATGATGACGACGAGCCAGTCATCACGAACATCACTCCCGGCCCCGAGGAGATGGAGACCAACATTCTTACTCTAACCAAAATCGCTGCGAGGGATGTAGCACGCATACCTCCACAGGTAACACCAACACGACCTACAGCTTCCATATTTGCATTAGCAAAGGCCCGGCAGCGACCTACATCCAGCACAACCACCACCTCTGTAGGAGTAGGTAGTGGTACAGCAGCACAGAGTCAAATTCAACACACACCCTACAGATCATCCGGCATTGGAAGTGGCACCTCCAGCAGGAGGCCAAAGTTAAGCTCCCCAGTTTGGGACTTCTTTACGGTTAGCGAAAAGGAGGAGAACATTGCTATATGCTCCATTTGTAATACCTCTGTTAGTCGTGGTAAGCTTGGTACAAACTATGGTACCGGAGGCCAAATGACCCATCTGAAAAAACACCACTTGATCAGCTGGGAGGACCACCTTCGCGACAGAAAAAAAACTGCAACTATTGGTGTTGGTGGGGATAAAGGAGTAGAAGAAGAAGATCCGATCACGGTGGAAGAGGAAGGACAGGGAGACATTCTCTCTGGTAGTGGTACACAAGGTGTCCCTGACCCCAGCAGTGCAGTCTTAACGTTGCACACATCTTCAGCAACATCTCAGTGGCACAAGAGTAAGAGTCAGCCGGAGACACCAAGAAGTACCAGGTCCGCACTACCAAAAAGTGCGTTGAGCCTAAGAGAAAGGAAAACCATGCAGCCTACCATTATCAGCATGTTTGGGGGTGAGGGGCAGTACGAACGCAACCACCCAATAGCACGTTTGTACAATGCGAAGCTGGCTAAAATGTTAGCACTGGACCTTCTCCCTTTTTCTTTTGTTGAAGGGTTGGGTTTTGTGGAATTTGTGTCAACCATCTGCCCAAAATGGCATGTTCCCAGCCGCTACTATTTTGCCAGAGTTGCAGTTACAGCACTACATCACGACGTGCTGGAATTGCTAGGAAAGGCCTTGAAGCAGAGTGCTGTTCACAGTATCCACCTGACTACAGACATGTGGACCAGTTGCCAAGCCACAGATTACATGTGCATCACTGCACACTGGATCAGTTTTGTGGGTGTTAGAGAACAGCTATCTGCTGGTGTTGATACTGCAGAGATTTTTCATGCCACTCGCAAACATGCAACTGTAGCCATGTTTGCCATGGAGAAATCTCATACTGCTGCAAACATTTTGGAAGAGTTTAACACCAAGGTCTTTGAGTGGCTGCGCCCAAGAGGGCTTACGATTGGTTTTGTTGCCACGGACAACGGCAGTAATGTAGTTTTGGCCATGCGCAATGGTGGCTATTTCAGGGTCCCGTGTTTGGCACACTGCATTAACATTGTTGTTCAAGACTTTTTGAAAAATGAATCAAAAGTCAGCAACTTACTGGTCACCTGCAGAAGAATATGCACACATTTCAGCCATTCTTTTAAAGCCCGGAAGCAGCTGAGGGTCATTCAACGTGAGCATAAACTGCCAGTCAAAGCGCTCATCCAGGAGGTGCCAACACGTTGGAACTCAACTTATTATATGCTTGATCGTCTGTTTGAACTGTACATACCACTCAATGCTTATGTCATGCAAAGAATAGGGGAACCTACTGTGAGAGGCATGACCGTTGAGATGGCTCAATGGGACCTCATTAAATGCCTGACTGAGATGCTACTTCCTTTTGAGATCTTCACACGTGAAGTCAGCAGGGAGGACTGCACTATGGGCCAAGCTATCCCATTGTTGCACATGCTAGAGCAACAGCTGAAGGATGTGTCTGAAACGTACGCAGGTGTGGATGACAAACAAGACGCATATCATTTGGCGGAGACCTTAGCCGCTCGCTTATCGAAAAATACAAGGATTAAAAATAAAATTTTGTCACAACCACATTACATTAGTGCCACAATTTTGGATCCACGGTACAAAGTATTTCTGAACAGCAAGGCAGTAATTCCTTTTTGGAAGTGGATGTTGCCAACTACAAAACTTTGATAGCTAAGGAAGCAACTATTTTCGAAAGCGAACGGCTGTTAATTACAGGCCCCCACCCCAGGCCATAACCAATACTACAGGGCATCCAGAGTCAAGTTCTACTTCGGAGCCTGAGGGCAGTGCATTTGCCTCCCAGCAGTCACCTACACCAACAATAACATCAAGAACAGGATCATCCACAGCACAATGTGCAACTGATTGGTTTCTACAGCAGGGGTATGGTAAGTCCAGTGCTGATGCAAAGGCAAAACCGGCCGAGCACATCCGAGCACCCCTTAACATTGAGCGGATGGTCCAGGCCTATCTGGATGACCCAACAGAGGTCTTCATGGATGGAAACCCATTGGTGTATTGGTATGGGAAAAGAAGCCAATGGACAGTGCTCAGCAGGCTGGCGATAAAGTATCTCGCTTCCCCTGTCGCAAGTGTCTCTTCTGAGCGTGTTTTCAGTGCTGCTGGTGCCATTGTAACTTCGAAAAGGACCAGTCTCTCGGCCCAAAGCGTGGAGAGGTTAACCATGATCAAAATGAATCAGCACTTTATACCACCGGATTACAAAAGACGTGAATCACAGCAGGAAGAGCAGAGCGACTTGGATGACGTAAATAGTGCGTTACAGGACCTACTTCTGTCCGAACCACCAGAGTTTGAGGACGAGCTCCTCTTCCCTGACAACTAGGCTTTCAAATTGTTGCTTTCTTCCTTCCTTTATGTGTCTGTGTATCTGTCTTTCTGGTTCAAATCAAATCACAACAAAACCATCACCACCGTCTTCTTTTTATTTCCCTATTGGAGTTGCACGACTGTGCATTTAACTGTCCACTCTTCAGAGTCCTGCTTCATCTTCCTGTCTCGCACAAGTACATTTCCATCAAGCCAGACATTAGTACAAGAAATGTTGCCTTTACCAGTCCCGCCTCCATTAGAAGTGAAACGTGACTACTATAGCTATCCTCCGTTTTGTTTTCGAGCCGAAACTCATCAGTGTCCGAAGGCTACAGCCTCAGAAGGCATCCAAAGGTCCTCACTGTCAGGACAGAAGGTACTTGGCAGAGAAAGACAAGAGACTCTTCGAAGAAACTTGCTGACATTTGTGCAAACTCAAATGACCAGCAATGAGCACTACACAGGCCGCGGCCCATCATCACAGTGCTGACCATGGGAAGCAACTTAAACTGTGACAAAGAAGTGCCACAGATGAATAAGACGAAAACCGAAACAGCGCCTAACACTCAAAATGAATGTGGACTGGAGTAATGATGAGGCCACTGCCCCGCAAAAAAAAAAAAAAAAATGTCAGAACTAGGCATCTGATGATCTGACAGCCAAAGAGAAGAGCAAGACAGGTAATGATGGAATGCATTGGATGTTTGCAGACTCTGAGCGATTGCTGTTGTTTGTTGTTGATGTTGTGCATGAAGTCGAACTCTACTCTACTAGTTAATCTACAAAGTGACTCAAGTAAGTCAGTGACAGTCAATGTTTCCCTTCTTGTTGTTTAATAACCAAATTGTACTCCTACTACTGCAGGTGCAGGCCAATATCTGTTGCAATTTTTTAATATGGAATATGGACTTAATCGGAGTCAATACAGACTGAGTTGTAGTTGGACAACACGTACCACACCATGATGATGACCATACTATCTTTTCGCGCGCAGTCATTCAGTTGGATCGGAGATGATTCAAGGACTAACTGCATTTCATGAAGTGGCATAAGGTAAACATAAACAACACAATTCAACAAGAAAGTAGTAAACACAGCAGACCTACATGTCCATGTAGTGGTCTAGTCGAGTGTAGTGATGACTGACAGCGGCGCATTGATTTTGTCACTTAATTAGGAAAATGCTAAGTTGCTGTGCATGCCTTTTGTCTGGCTATGTCAAAAATTAAGGTAAATGGAGGTTGGGTCACGGGCTGGTGCTGTGGTGGGCCTGTTCTGTCCTGTTGTTGTTGTAGCTTAATGCTGTAAACAGAATCTACACGATATATCCAAGCCGCCTCACTCTGAAAGTGTTCTCTCTTCTCTTCTTGGACTCCACCGTAAATGATGTTTTTTTTTATTCATTGATTTCTCAATACCCCTTTTGTTTTTCCATCTAGACGTTACAGGCCGGCCTTTACCCTGTGCTTGCTATACTGGGAGACACAACTCACATTTACCTTACCAATCGGCATCAGGAAGGCCACCAAGATTGATGTGCGGAGCGTCCATGGAAGATAGGACCTAGAGGAAGGACGAGATTCAACTCCACAATTTTAGCATGATAATACAGTAACTTTAGTATCATTCATCATTCATCTTTTAATTAATTTGAATCCTTTTTTCTCTGCAATCATTAGGACTGTGTGTTGTGTGTTTGTTTGCTAATTGATCCCTACAAATGTTTTTTAATTGTCTTTGCTATCTTTACAAGTAAGCCCAGTACAACATGGAATTTGGGTCTCTGAGGGCATATTACAGGCAAGGCAAATTGCATAGAATATACTGGTGCCCTGTACTGTCTAATTGTCTAGTAGGAGTTATTAAGTACTACTCATTAACCATCAAGTTATCTAATCTTCATCATCATTAACGCATGCATTTCCCTTTTCTCCCTTTATTGATTTTTTGGATAAGATCATGGTCGTCTGCCAAGATTGCGCTTTGCTTTTGTTGTCCATGCGTACTGTTTTTCATTTTCAAACCTTTCCCCAAACCCCCTTCCCATCCATTCATCAAACCCTAACCCTCTTCCCCCGGGCTGTGATTTATATTGAGGTGTGATGTGACTACATAAAATGTACACCAATTGATCACACGCTTGCTGGGGCAGATGTGGTGAAAGCAACACTAATTCAATTGCAAGGCAGGGCGAGGAGCTTCTTCTGCTTGGCCACCCATGCTCAGTCTATGTGCATTGTGCAAGCCGTCACCGGCTAATAGTAGTACATCATAATTAATTGCCGTCATTGATTGGATTAATCATCAAACTCCTACCACACAGCAGTAAAGGTTACGAATTACGATTGTGTTAAGTTAAGTGACTCACTCGACAGCACAACTGCAGTTTATAACTTCTTGTACTAGGCTGTCCCCGCCACCATTATGTTTAATTTGACTTTAGCAGTTGCAACTGCAATATTGTTTGTTTGGCAGTCGTCTTCTGTACTGTATTTTACTTCGTTCGACTACTCCTCCCACAGTTTTTCTCAGGCAAGTGACTGTCTCTTTTTTTAATTTTTTTAGCAAATGCTACTGCCAGTGTCTACTCTACTACTACCACCACAACCATGGCATCTTCTACATTCTCTATGAAAACCATGCAGCCATCGCTGTGCCGAACGTAGTCATCATCAATCACAGGTAAGATAAGTTTGGTGGGAGGTAGAATACTAGTAGGACAAATAACTCAGTGAGGGTACCGCATCTATCTGTTTGTTATACATCATCGGCAGATTATTTAAATCAAACACTGGCTGCGGCCCTGCAGCAGCAAGGAAACCAATGTGACGTTAATTCGTAAAACAGTAACCCCCACAAAACATTAACATTGTATGTTTAAGTATAAATATAATTTATTACCCTAACAAAAATAAACTATCCCACACCTGACCCACCCCTCTCCCTAACCCCAACCAATGTCCAAAACGAAAAAAGTCCAAAGAATGTCCCGAAACCCCAACGCCCAATTCCCACCCACCAAAACAAGGAATAAAAAGGGGCAAAGCAACAGGGTCCTCGATGTTATAATCGGCGGGCTTTGAGGTGTTTGTCCACCAGGATTTTCACCCGCTCCTCCATTTGCTCCTCTTGCCGTGCCATCCGGAGGAAGAATCTTCCTGCGGAATGCCCTGCAGTGGCATCCACAATGGGGGACAGCAGTGCTGGCTGCTAATGAATTGCGGCGGGTGGCTATCAGACCGCGGCGCCGTACCGCTGGAGTTGGGGCCTGGCTGGGGCCCGGGGCATCGGACGAGGCTGCAGCTGCTGCCGCCTCCTCCTCCTCCTCCGCCTGAGCCACCAGCCGCCGGTACTCCCGGCATATGGCCTCCAGTTTCCGGCGCCGGGCCCTGACTGCCAACTCCTTCCGCGATGGTTTGTCTTGGGAAAAGAAAGAAAAAAAATATTGTTGTAACCAGTACTCTTACCTAAACAGTAACACAAAATTAATTCAACACATAATGGCACAGTAGCACTAGCAAGAAGCACAGTACATAACATTTGTGGTAATAATCTATCTATCCTCCCACTTCCTCGGCCTCTAACATTTGTGGGAGTTTCAGGCATTATACTAGCACTATGGACTCCAACCAGTACACAGTACACCAGTGTTCTTCTTATCTCTAGTTTAGCGAAATGACATAACCTGGTTGTAGCCGGCATTGCCAGCTCGGTCATCTATGCTTGAAACCAAGACAAACATACGAGTCATGACGCAGAGTCACATTAGTTTGATTTACTACTGTTTGCAGGTGGGGAAGCTCGTATTTTTCTATTACGGGTGGCACTGGCCATACTCTCTCTGTTACATGGAGGGCAATTGCTCAATTTCACAGTGCCTTGGCTACTACAAAAAGGCAGATTATATATCTGATCCAATGATCGTTGCTTTTATATGGGACAACGACATAAGGTCAGTAGCGGTCGTTGGTGGGACTCGAGGAGTTTGGCCGGGCGGTGACGTGGGTAGGGGCAGGATGGGGGTAGTAAACTATGGATTACGGCCAATTACAGGTAAGTAAACATATAAATAAATGAAACTAATTTTGTTGCGCACACTGCATCGCATTTGGCGGTGCAGTGCGCACAATGAAATTCACTTTATTTATTTGTATGTTACAGTAAAGTTACCTGTATTTGCCCGCGTAATACATTGTTTACTACTACCCCCCACCCTGCCCCTCCCCACATCGGCTTTGGTACGCTGGCGCGGTTTCTTTAACATTCTCTAAAACTGTGCACCCCGTGACAGTCTCCACCTATGCTGTCTATGATGAATACATACAGGCATCCATCCATTCTAAGTAAATGTCAATCATTCTTCTTAATCTCTCCACAAACGTTACTTTGTTTCACCAACAACAACGCATGCGTCCACTCACTCCGTTGCTTGCCTTGGCTTTGAGTTTCACCCAAACACAGCTGATGATTCTTGCTATCCACAGTATCCACCCATACTGTGTCTTCCACCCAGGCAGGCATCCATTCTTCTTTCACCTCCCACCCATCCTTCAACAACACATGCATCTGATTCCTATCAGCCACCTATCCATGCTTCCAACGTATCCTTCTCTGCCAGTCGTCATATTAAATCTCGCCTGCCCTTCCTCCTTCCACCCTTCTTTCCCTTTTTGTTCAACACATCCATCAAGGTCATCTGATCTGACTTTTAGTCTCCTCCATAAAACTTTCACAGCTGAGTTGGAGTCAGATATAAGAGGCCATTGGTTAATGAAGTCACGCTGGTAATGCTATTGCTACTGCATTGCTCATGCTAAGTAAAGGGTGTCTTCTTTATTAACCGTTGTATAATGTTCACTACAACTTCATACCTAATAAGTCTCAACAACAGTACAGTGAGTGAAGTCCACTCACACACCCTTCCAGCTAGTGCAATGTCAATAAGTCATGAATATAACTTACCACCGCCCGCCACTGCTGCTGGCTCACCCCCTGTATCTCCTGCAGGTGCTGCATCTCCTGCCCCCTCCGGAATGGCCGCAACGCCATCGCCGCTGGCCCCACCGGCACTGGTGGTCGGTAGTACGCCTAGAAAAAACATGACACATTTTTAGATGCCTGTACACCTCCCCTATTTATTCTTTTTCACTAGCAAGATTGAAAAAAAAGTTAATACATATTATTATTATAAATCACATTCAATAGTCCAAATCGGGTACTAGAGTACAGTCAGTAGACAGACACTAGTAGTGTTATTATGGTCCCTAGGGTCATTATTATACTATACTCTACTCTTTGCAAAGTTAGCCTGAGCCATGCAACCATTTTTCGCTTCATGTCTTTTGCGCATGTTACCTCGCAGCTTGTTGTGCAGTAACAGTAAGACGCCTTTTGAGCCCACATGAGCACATACAGCTACTGTCTGAGCGTTGCGTACAAGAGGTCGGAAAACAAGCCACTTTGTTATGGAGTTCCGTTAGTCCGTATTACTTAGCCATAGGTAACATGTTACAGTTTTTTGGCAGGACTGACAAATACTTGCATTAACACGCACCATTTTTCTCAGGCAGAGGATTCCCTTCTACGAACCAGAGATTTGCAGAGCTTATGAATGATGCATGTAACCAGTAATTCTACGTTCTACGGTGAGGAGTCGCCCAGAATTCACACAGATCTTTTGTCTTATATCATCATGCACTTGTTGCAACAATTTTTATTGTTTTAATCTTATGCATTTTGCTGTTGGAGCTGGCTGGAGTACACTGAATTTTATAGAACAACAACATACAGAGGTTGTTATTTGAAAATAAACCTTTTGAACTTACACATAGACTCTGTGGTATTTGGTGTGGTGGTGGTGGTGGACTTACACGAGTGAGTGAGCAAAAGTGTGTTATGTTCTGGGTTGTGGAATCATAATCATTGGGTATCTTCGGGTGGGGGTTCGGGGACCTAATGAGACACTAGCTAGTCGTTCAGGGGATTGTGGGTTCACTTCTGACTGAGGTGTGAGGAACGTCCAAGTTCCAAACTCGCATCACCAACATCCTATTTCATTGTGCATAGTTCTGCATGGGGCTGTGCAGAATCCAAGTAGTATGTACTATATCCTATCAAAAATAGTCAAATATCTGGTTGTGCATTTTGTTTGTGGTAATTGTCAAAGCCTCAAGATTAAGAAGCCTAGAAGAGGACAACCGAAAGGACTGGACTCAGTGGCTAGAGCTATTAGTATTGGTCAATCTGAGTTTTATTCAAAACCGTACAATAAAGAGTGGCAATGCAAACTGGGCAAGCTTAGCGACAGACTAATAGTAGTAGTACAGAGTACAGACATTCATAGCAGAGGCAGTTACAACTTAGAGGCAGGGATAACCAGAATTTAGAAACAGATAGTCAAGTCAAGATCAAAGAATCTTTTGTAAAAAATATAATTAGGGAGTGGAGCCAGAATTAATAGTTCTGAAAAAATAAGGTCCAGTAAAAGTTAGGGCAATGTAATTGTTAATATAACCACTGGAGGACTTACTGGGACCAGCAGCAGGGCCCTCGGTAGAGGAGCGGTCCTCTGGTGGTTGTCCCGCCGACTCGGACCCCGTCTTCTTGCCCCTGGGTGCTGCAGATCAGTGATCATGTAAGATATAATAAAGAAAAAGAAAGACACAAACATTAATGATTGCTGTGAAACAAATAAATTATCTAAAAAAAAACGCTCAAAAAACGTTTTAGGAAACAAAAATTGCAATAAAATTGACCTATCTAATCCGATCGACTACTGGCTTGCGGGATTCACAGACAGTCTACTTCAGTGTTCCATTCTGATTGATTCAAATAAAATCCAGAACACTAACTAAGCCTAAGTACCACCTGACCTAGCCCACCTATTCCAGGCGGGCCAATTGTTCATTAAGCCTGCATTTCCATTTTTTTTTCCATCAAAAATGCATAGATGAGAAGGAGGACACATGCATAAAGTCAGTGCATAATGCATATACCAAATTGTTGTTTGGTTGCGTCTGATGTTCTGCAGCTGACTGACACTGCTAAGCTAAGCTTACCAGTACCACTCACTAAACAAACTACAAAAGGTTCTACTAAGGACTGGGGTAAGCAGCACTCAGTGACAGAGGATGCGTCACGCAGACCGCTCAAAAATTATCAACTAATAGTAACTAAACCTAGTATCAAATCCATCCACCACTATTTGACAGGAGGACAAAGGAAGGACTACAGTCTCTCTAGCAATAGCATTACCTAACTGAAGTTCTCTAAAGTAAACTCTTACATGATAATGACAAGCGAGCGCAAAGTTGCAAAAAGTAAGAGTACCGCCCAGCACCTGTGTCCTACAATCACAGAAGATTTTGGAACGTAATTTACCTGCAATGTAAGCAGCATTATTCTTGTTATTTGTAAAAAATGTATACACAAATCACAATACTTATACTACTATATATATTGGCTACTCACCAAGCCCCACGACCTCGACACCTAGCAGGTCCAACAGGTCCTGCTCCCGGTCAAGAATGTCTGACCACCGGTGGGCCAGCTGGTTATGGGTGCGCCGGACCGCGGAGCAGCGAAACACTGCCCGACGCACCTTCGCCCACCGGCGGTGACGCTCCTGGGTCGGGTAACCGGAGCCTGGCCTGCCGCCTGCTGCCAAGGTCAAGGGGAGGTGGCGCTGAATAAAAAAAACAAGGGCGGCCACCTCCTCCTCTGTAAACAGCTGGCGGGCTTGCACCCCTGCGGGGCGCAGTCTGCCGCAAGGCAGGCGGCGATTGGGCGCACGCGCCTTGCCCTTTGACCCGCTGCTGCTACCCTTCGCCATGGTTCTGGGGTGGGAGGAGGTGAAAAAGAAAAGTTAGAAGGGAAAAATAAAGTTAGGGGAAGAAGTAGGAGCTTAAAGAAGAAAGTTATATAAAACAGTTGAAAAGTAAAAAAAACACAGTAAAAAGTAGAAAAAAATGCAAAATATAGACTTAGGCAGAGAGAGAGATAGGTAAGAAATAAAGCAAAATTGAAAAACAGTGTAAAAAACTAAGGATTGCAAAGATTGAGGGAGGATAGAAAAGCAGGCCCAGAACCATAGCATAGAGTGGTAAAACAAGATGGCCGCGCCCATCGCGACCGCATGGGTAAGTTCGCGTGATATTTCTCCCCGAGCACGCAAAAAACGTCGCGAACACGTACAACGCGTTCCCGAACATGGAATGCGCATCGCGAGCACGCTATACGTGACCCGGAACAGGACATAAGGGATCGCGAACGGGCGGGACAAGTGAAAACCAAAATGGCCGCGCCCATAGGCGACCGCATGGGTAAGTTCGCGCCCCCGAGCACGCAAACAGCGTCCCGAACACGAACAACGCGTTCCCGAGCAAGAAAAACGCATCGCGAACGGGCGCGCCAAGCAGCTACGCACGCTCGCGAAGCTACGCGAAGCTCGCGTAGCGCTCCGACGTCTTCGCGTAGCTTCGCGTAGCGCGACTATGCGAACTACGCCCAGGGTTACTGCTGACCCAGTCTGGCTCTGCAGCTCCTCCTGGTCCGTGGAGCTGTCCCCTCCTGTGGCCGTGGATGTATCTGCAAACAATTAGGGAAACAGACAAACATCAGTCACCTGCACTGACCGCACACACCACAGTAAGTACAGGACATTACAGAGCAAGCCCTGGCATCCTTAGTTGAACATTGCCAAAAGTGCTCACACAGATTAGGAGAAGCCAATTGTCAGTCTGATGGTCAACCCTGGCACTCACACCCCTCCTGGCCTTTGAAGTAGGGTTCTGTTCTACCAAATAACACAGACCTATGTACCTTTCTGCTCTGCCCATGAAACATGGCACTCCCATATAGGCCCCACCAGTAAGGCCCTGATAGATGACCTAAGTAGTCCATTTTTCTTTTAGCCTTTTAGTACCTGTCACAGTGGTCCACACCCCCTTAGATACATACACTTAGGCCCAAGCCCTCACAGTGGTCCACACCCCCTTAGATACATACGCTTAGGCCCAAACCCACCTCCTTAGATGCACACACACATGTAGGCCCAAGAGGCCACTGCCTCTTGCTATCATTTTTAATACAACAAATCTTGTAGGCCTTTCTGACCTGACAGCAGGGACCTGTGCCATCCACCGCGGCACCAGCCCCCCCCTTGTAAATTTCCACAGTCACAAGAATAAGGTTAGTCCACACGTACGTGACACTCTGCTGGTACATCTTGCTCTTTCACAAGCAATGTTTGCAATATTTTAACTTATGAAACTTTCCACGCTTGCTCAACTGAAACTGAAAAGGCAGCTACGTGACAGAGAAATAATATATAAAATCTTAATTTCTGAGCATCTTACGGTAAAAGTTATCTTTTTCTTATGTTTGCAGTCAAGAGCACCGACCACCTGCTAAAAGCCCCTGTTTTCACCATGATACCACTTCTCTGTTCTTCCAAAAACTTTCCACAGTTACTGTAAGCGTGCGGGCAAGGACCCACGTCAGGGCCCACGTCAACTGTGGGTAGGAGTTCTGCATTAAGCCATATAAAAGGTTTGCACCCATGTCCACGCCCTGAACTCTTCATACCAGTGCATTGCATGGTGAGGGTTCCCGGTCGGCCGTTCTCCTGATCGTGGGCCTAGAACTTCTACTCTCAAGGTGGTAATGCTCTTTTCTGATTGCTAGCCTTTTGGCTTTGTCAGCCTCTCTAATTTAGCTCATCCACACTCAATTCATTGCATTTATCCTAGCTTAAACTGTGTAGCCTTGGATGGTTCTTGCTCTCTTATTTAAGATTTGCCTTCTAGGCGCTTGCCTATTCATGATCCCTCTTTTAAGACTTGCCCCATAGGCTGTAGCTCACTGATAGATAGTTACATAGATCTTTGTGCTTCACTTAAAATATGATTTGTAATATTGTTGATGCTTTCATTTTCATCCTGCTCATGTGTTGACGAGCAGCATTAAATGAACAGTTCTCGGTGTTACTGAATTGCTTAACAAAGTGCCACTGTATTTCACACCGTTGTTCCTTCTTTTCAAGTGAACGAGCAGAGTGCGGGTCGTGCTCTCATGAGCCGGTAAGCAGAAGGGTGTGACCACCCATTTACCCTCAAACAGCTTGCACCCATCTGTCTGGTGCCTGTCGGATGGTAATACCCCAGTGTGGACACATGCACCACCTACCCAGTTGTTGGACATTGCAGAGAACACAGTGAAGTATGTGAACATGCACACATCACATCTCTTGCCACTGAGTCAGTACAGGTGTCCGGATAAAGGGATGGCCAGAGTCTAATTTGAAATGCATGTGATGCATACCAGCACCAGACACCATGATGCACCCATGTCCTCATAGTCAATGCCACAATGGGGTGCATGTTGCACATGTCACTCCCCTGCAGGATCACTCTTAGGAAGTTTAATGCCATGGCACAGGCATGCCTGCAAAGTCATACATCACTGTCTCCAGTCACATGGGCAGGGCAGCCAGCCAACAACAGTCTGCACTGTGTCACAATCCTAGGTCATGGGGAATGCAAGTTCTGTAGCTGACAAGTGCACATGTCCATCCCCCATACACCACATCATCTGAACTCTTATTTGTCCACATCATACCAATTGGACATATGGGAGACATGAACACAACTCTCTGAACCTGAGCACCTCACAGTCTGCTGTGAATGAAAAACAGCTGCATGAACTTCTCAGTCGCATGCACCAGTCTGCACAGTCAAGTGATCAAACACCTATATGTCACACAAGTATCGTCTCTCATGGTCACATCTCAGATGGCATGCTGAGCCCTAACAGATAAACACTCCAGTAGTCCTGACAACGAAGCCACAGCACAATGACACAGAGGCAGACACCTGAGGGAACATTTCACTGAGCACAACGTGTCAGCTGATACACGGGAGTGGGAGTACAGAGTGTATTGTATGCCCTGGAGTAGGCATGACTGTCCTGCTCCACGTGAAAGAGGGATGAGCCCTGGACAGTAGGCATGTGGCTAAGCATGTGTGACACACTTGATATACATACTCCTGAGGCCCAAACATTGTTCCCACCCGCAGCATGGGGGTGTGCCAAATACCCCAGGCACATGTGGTGAGTCAGATCAGCAATTGGAACACATATCAAGTTACACGCAGATTACATGTCAGAACTCAGGCATTGTGTAAGCAATTGACCCATCCATGAAGCCCACCACAAAGGTACGGTAACAAATGCTGTCCCCCACCCTGAGCTAAGCAAAATGCAAGGACACAGTACCCAAGTGACACAATTTCCAGACTGTAAGGGCCACACCTGGGTATCAGATGAGGAGTGGGCATGTCACAATTGAGGGATATGGGTCCTAGACCATAAGACTGATGTACTGTGGAGGTTTAACCAGGCCAGAGGAGGGCACATAGCATGTCAGACAAAGTTCACAGTGCAGTCATGGACTCACCCCCTCCTTGCTGCTGTCTGTCCTTCAGCTGCCCATCCAGGTCAGGGAAGACCACCGCCAGGATCCGGAGCATGTGGGGGGTCAGGGTCCGGTGTCCGCCCCTCCTGCGAGGAGGCGACAGCTTCAGCTGGACCCTTGCGATCCTCCGGGTCCAGCCCCGAAGGTCCTGCCACCTCTTCTGGCAGTTGCGGATCCGGCGCTTGTAGTCCCCCATGGATCGTATGCCCGGACGATGGTCAGCCAGATCTCCTGCTTCTGGTGGGCATCAACCTGTGAGGATGACAAAGTGAAAAAGGCCATTACTACACATGCAACATATCCGTGCATCACACAGTTGGATATACATGTCTCAATCACAGTGGCATATGATGTACACAGGCAGTGCAACTATGGCTATGAACAGTTTACCAGCAGTTACTAAATGGTATCATTGCCTGGGAAGTAAAACCTTGTTGGAATGCACTGTTACTGCACTATACCTGTTCAGTGCATGTAACTACACACTTTGGGGGTGAGAACTAGTCAGTGAGCATGCTAGCCAGTGGTGTGCACACTGGAAGTCTTGCTAGTCAGACAACATGCACATTTAGTAAGGCAGTGGACAGCACACTCACCTGCTCCCTGGTTTCCCATACAACTTGCTGTACTGTGGAAGGAGGCTGTCCAGCAGGGCCTGATTCTCCTCAGTGCTGAAGGCTGGGGCTCTCTCCACAGTACGTGCCATTGCAGTAGCCAGAGGATGCAGAGACAGCAGCAGTGTTGGTGGCAGATGTCGTCCTGGAGCATGTAGTGCAGGCAAGTGAGCTCTCAGGGGAACAGCCAGCATTATATGTGTGCTGCAGAGGCAGATACTGTCCCATGTGTCCAAAGTGATAGGTCCAAGTTTTTGCATCTTCTGAATCTGGCCAATCCATGGAATTGCACCACTTATACACGCCCACAGCATCCTTCAAAAGTTCAACTTCATGACACCCATGAATTTGCAACATTGTTGTGGCTGGCCAACTGAATTCACTGCATCAGACTCGTTAAAGCTTCAAAACGCGTCCGTTGCCATGCCAGGCCCTAGCGAATGCATGCGCACCGATCGGACCATTGCTGTACAACGCGTCCCCGCTCACATCATATGCAATGGCCAATGCGTGCGCACCGATCGGTCCATTGCTGTACAACGCGTCCCCGCTCACATCATATGCAATGGCCAATGCGTGCGCACCGATCGGTCCATTGCTGTACAACGCGTCCCCGCTCACATCATATGCAATGGCCAATGCGTGCGCACCGATCGGTCCATTGCTGTACAACGCGTCCCGCTCACATCATATGCAATGGCCAATGCGTGCGCACCGATCGGTCCATTGCTGTACAACGCGTCCCCGCTCACATCATATGCAATGGCCAATGCGTGCACACCGATCGGTCCATTGCTGTACAACGCGTCCCCGCTCACATCATATGCAATGGCCAATGCGTGCGCACCGATCGGTCCATTGCTGTACAACGCGTCCCCGCTCACATCATATGCAATGGCCAATGCGTGCGCACCGATCGGTCCATTGCTGTACAACGCGTCCCCGCTCAAAACCTAAGCAATGGCCAATGCGTGCGCACCGATCGGACCATTGCTGTACAACGCGTCCCTGTACAAGTCACTCGCATATGTCACCATGCCTGTCACAGGTGAACGTATGCCAGCCACATTTACTTTCCAGGGGCACACCTACAACACCACAGCCTGTCCACACTGTATCCTAAGGCATGTAAGGCTGCATTACCTTTTCTGTGTATGGGGGTCAACATGTGGTTTTTGGGTGGCACTTGGGGCAGCCACTCCCAGGCTATGCACGTGTTCATGGGGACAGAATCCTTTGTGTGTTGTGCACATGACCACTGTGATGTGCAACTGTTCATTTCAGAGCATGTGGCATGGTCACATTTCCAGGTTGTGTATGTGTATGTCATGTCACATACCCCCTGAGTCCCATGTGGGACGGTATGTACGTCACAGGGTGACCCATTGCCACAATAGTGATGGCCCTTAACAGTCTGTGTGCATGTTGTGTTTACAATGTCTCTGATTCCATGTGCACAATGGGAGAGAGTCTCCACATCCACGTTGTTTGTGCATGGACTTTGATGTTGTGCGTGTGTGTGTGTCACAGATGTCCATGTCTGTCCTGCAGAGGCAACAGGGACCACTACCTGTGGGGGTCATGGTTGTTTTGCTGTGGTGTATTCATGATACGCCATGTCATGCCAGTGTCCATGTGGCAATACAGGGTCCCTGGGAATCTACCTTTCAATGAGCTGTGATGCCTGGGGCACATCTGTCCTCACATGTCACTGTGGTGTGTGTTTGGAACGTGACAGCAGTACATGGGTACTGTGACACAGCCTAATGATATCCCATAGCACAACCTGGAACTTGTTGTCAACACATGTTGAACTGTGATGTTAGATGTTAGATGTTGGCCATGTAGGTGCCATACATGTCCTTACAGAACGGCACACACATCAGGTACTTGTGTCTCGTAATGATGTATCATGTGATATTGAGTATGGTCTATGCCACATATGTGGGGTGACTGACAATCTTTCTTTCTTCACCTATACACTGCAGGGCACCAGCTGTCCATAGACCATTCCCTGACCTTGCAACCATGGTTGAACGGGACTGCATCCGACGGTACCGCTTCAACAGGCCGCTGATTGAGGAATTGGCGGTGCGGTTGGCCCCACATTTGGAACCTGGCCGGCCATACCCTACAGCGCTGACCCCCAAGGTGAAGGTGATGGCAGCCCTACACTTCTTTGCCACCGGTACCTTTCAACACACTATGGCGTCTGCTGGTGGGATGTCACAGACCATGTTCAGCCGTGTGCTACACGATGTTTTGGAGGCAATGTTGAAATACCTGAACCAGTACATCTATTTCCCTAAACGTCAACAACTCACTGACGTTAAGAGTGACTTCTATGCCCTGGGGAGGATGCCACATGTCATTGGCTCCATTGATGGGACACATGTGGCTTTGGTACCACCACAGGCACATGAGCAGGCATACAGGAACAGGAAACATTACCATTCGGTCAATGCTCTGGTGGTATGTCTTGCAGATATGAGCATCTCACACGTGTGTGCCCGTTTCCCCGGTTCTGCACACGATGCCTACGTGATGAGGAGTAGTCGCATCCCGAGGATGATGTCACAGATGCAGAACCAGCATGCCTGGCTTGTCGGTGTGTACTGACTTTGTACCATTGTGTGTGTTCTGCAATGTAGTATTCCACCCTCTTTTCCAACTCAGCTAATGTGAAATTGTCTGTATGTAGGTGACTCGGGATACCCCAACATGCCGTGGTTGCTGACAACCCTCAGGAACCCTGTGACACCAGCCCAGATGCGCTACAATGAGGCACATGGTCGGACCAGGAGAGTGATCGAGCGGACATTTGGTCTCCTGAAGAGCCGCTTTCACTGCCTGGACAAGACAGGAGGGGCCCTCCCATATGCCCCAGCAAAGGTGTGCAAGATTGTCATCGTCTGCTGCATGCTACACAACCTGGCAGTGCAGAAGGAGTTGCCTCTCATCCTGGATGACGATGACCAACATCCGCCACCTGTGGAGGATCCTGGCCTGGGCCACAATGCCAGTGATGATGATGATGATGAGGGTGATGTCTGCACACAGCTCATCACCAACTTCTTCAGCTGAATGTGAGTATCCAGAGATGTCATGTCAATGATGTGAGTTTGCGTGATATGTGTTGGTGGTGCTCTGGTGCTGTTTGAGTGTGGCCATGTGCTACTTGACTGGAAGCGTGCAGCGATGTGTCCTTACAGGTAGTCTGTACTCCCCAACAGTGTTGACATGCTAACTTGGTTTTGTGTAGGTATCTTGTGACATGTATTGGGCATGAGTATTGCAGTTCTGTCCTGTTCTTCAGTGCTTTTGACTGTGTGTCATGTCTGTCCTTCACAGGGTACTTTCAGAGTTGTTTGGTCAACTGTGATCCCCTGACACCATGATTCAACTTCCAGGGTGGAAGCAGTCGTTTCCCTACAGGTGATGTGCCACACACCCCTGGACTTTCTTTCTTCTACACTTGTTGACTGTGTGGCCACTGCCACGTGGGATTACCTTGCATCTGTATTGCAAACTACATGTTGCAAATGTGTAATAAACCTGTGCTTCACTTTGGGATGTGCGTTGTCTGTGGTCACACATCTGACTGACATTTGCTTACTGTACCTGTGGGCTAGTTAACACAGACTCTGAATAGGTGTGGTGTCTGTGCATTCCACTGTATTTCCTGGCAACATCAGTGTAGGCGATGAGTCAGATGGCCCTGGTGTGTATGTGTTGTGTAACCCTAGTGGTGTGTCTCCCTCATATGTGTCACGTCGCCATGACTCACATGACGGTGTTGAACTTGCTGTAGCAGTTAGCATGCACAGTGTCATTTAGCAGATCATCATCTCCATGACAGAAACCACGTTGGAATCACAACAGAGGCAAGTATGGTGTATTAGTGACTTTATTTAGATACATGTGTGAGTATAGTGCACAGGATGGTGGGTGCTGTACTTTGGGATTGTAATCCAAAGTTCCCAGATGAGTTGGAAGTCTTGGTAGCAGAAATGTCCTGAGTAAAGTCAACAGTCATCTGATACATTGGGCCAACTTAAACTCCCCATGTCATGTGGGAGAGTTGGGTTGCATTCGACAGGGTGAACAGTTTGCACACAAAGGAGAATTTCCAGAACAGGTGTTGGGTTCCTGGGGGATGTACATGGCCATCGGCCTCTCAGTTTTCCTTCCTTGGACGACCCCTCTTCTTTGGGGGGGGGACCCTCACGTGCAGGCTGCTGCGGTGCTCCTCCTCCCTCCCTGTGGCAGTTGCAGTTGTTGCAGCACCAGATGTTGTGGGCACACAGGGAGGTGTGGCCATGTTGGTGCTAATCTGGCGGAGGCATGTCAATATGTCCCTATGCACCGCTGTCAGTTCTTGCAATGTGTCCCACTTGGACTCCATGCGAGACATGTGTGTCTCCACACGGGACATGTGGGAGTCCAAGCGGGCATGATGAGCAGCCTGCTGCTGTTGAATGTCCTTGAGGATCCCCACTACCTGGCTGACCTCTCCGGTGCTATTCTGGTACGCATCAGCAATGCGTACCAGTTGTGGGTCATCATGCAGTCCAGACCCCTCTGCAAACAGCGACCTATGTCTACCACCCCTCCCACCACCCCTGGCGACACGTGCGGGACCTGCGGTGGCACGCACAGGTGACCCTAGGCCCCCTTGGGGGTTGTTACTGGGGTTGTTGTCCGTTTCTCCACGTAGGGCCGGGGTCCCTGTGCTGTTCTCATCGGTAGTCCTTGGTCTGTCCGTGTCGGCAGGGTGGTCTGTGTGTTGGCAGTTGTTGGAGGGGTGGGTGCAGGGGTGCAGATGTTGGTCCTGCTGGTGCTGCATGATGACTCACACCGGAAGGGCCAGGTAGGTCTTCGCCATCCGAGGAGGGCAGAGGCTGTTCCACACCAGTGAGCTCAGTGTCCCCCGGAGCCTGGGACAGGGACTCCTCATCGTCTGCTGCTGTGTCCCCATCATCACCTGTTTTTGGAAGAGACACACAATGTATGTTATGTTTCTACAGGCATCAATGGTTCACACACCTGACAGTTGTGACTGTACCTCTGGCTGTGGGCCTGTACATTGCATTGTCCTAAGTTGTCACAGTCAGAGGTTGATATTGGTGTAGCACATTGTCCTGCAAACCTGAAGCATTTCAATGTGAATGTTGAGGTGTGTGCATGGACAGCATTGGTTGTATTTGGTGGACATCCAGCCCTCCTTCTCCCCCCAGCCCTGTTATCCCACCATGAAGCATGCCACCCTTGCAGTGGGTTCAGGTTGACTCTCAGGATGTCAGTCAGTGGTGTCCTGCTGTTGGTTGGTGCCCAGTTCCCAGCAGGGCCTGGTACTCCCCACGACAGAGGACCATTGTCAGACATCTTAGCAGTGGCTTTTCACTCCCTGTGAGGTGTGCATGCTTCAGTGTGAGCTTGCTGGGCCATGTGGGTGGGGGATGTTGAGCTGTGACTACCACTCCCATCATGCTATTGCCTACACCCCCCTTCCCAGCATGCCCATACTTCCTTCCTTTTGAGTGGACTTCACTGTGTGTGAGTGTGACAGCAATGGCAAGATGGCTGACAGTGTGGTCCTGTTGTTTGTTGGTGCCCAGTTCCCAGCAGGGCCTTGGGCTCCACACAGCAGTACCCATTTTCAGCCATCTTGTCAGTTCTTTTCCACTCCCTGTGAGGTGTGCATGCTTCAGTGTGAGCTTGCTGGGCCATGTGGGTGGGGGATGTTGAGCTGTGACTACCACTCCCATCATGCTATTGCCTAAACCCCCCTTCCCAGCATGCCCATACTTCCTTCCTTTTGACTCAGCTTCCCTGTGGAGTAGTGTGCCTGTGCTGAAAGGATGGCTGACAGTGTTGTCCTGGCGTTTGTTTGGCTACAAGTCCCAAGAGTGTCCCTGTGCTTCACACAGCATAACCCAGGGTGGTGGTTCTTTGTGGGATATTTAATTAGAGTGTGAGGCATTGCATTCTCCCAGGTGAGTTGTGTGGAGTTTGTGTTAAGGGGGTGTGTGAGAAAAGCTGCTTGTAAATTTGGTCAGAGCTGTCAGTCCTCCTTCCCACCCAGCCAGATATCCCACCATGGAACGTGCTTCCATTGCAGGGAGTGCAAGTTGGCTTTCAGGATGTCAGTCAGTGGTGTCCTGCTGTTGGTTGTTGCACAGTTCCCAGCAGGGCCTTGTGCTCCCCACAGCAGTACCCAGTGTCAGCCATCTTGTCAGTTGTTTTCCACTCCCTGTGATGTGAGCATGGTTCAGAGTGGTGTTGATGGGCCAATTGTGAGGGTGACCAATATCTGTGACTACCACTCCCATCATGCTATTGCCTACACCCCCCTTCCCAGCATGCCCATACTTCCTTCCTTTTGAGTGGACTTCACTGTGTGTGAGTGTGACAGCAATGGCAAGATGGCTCACAGTGTGGTCCTGTTGTTTGTTGGTGCACAGTTCCCAGCAGGGCCTTGTGCTCCCCACAGCAGTACCCAGTGTCAGCCATCTTGTCAGTTGTTTTCCACTCCCTGTGATGTGAGCATGGTTCAGAGTGGTGTTGATGGGCCAATTGTGAGGGTGACCAATATCTGTGACTACCACTCCCATCATGCTATTGCCTACACCCCCCTTCCCAGCATGCCCATACTTCCTTCCTTTTGAGTGGACTTCACTGTGTGTGAGTGTGACAGCAATGGCAAGATGGCTGACAGTGTGGTCCTGTTGTTTGTTGGTGCACAGTTCCCAGCAGGGCCTTGTGCTCCCCACAGCAGTACCCAGTGTCAGCCATCTTGTCAGTTGTTTTCCACTCCCTGTGATGTGAGCATGGTTCAGAGTGGTGTTGATGGGCCAATTGTGAGGGTGGCCAATATCTGTGACTACCACTCCCATCATGCTATTGCCTACACCCCCCTTCCCAGCATGCCCATACTTCCTTCCTTTTGAGTGGACTTCACTGTGTGTGAGTGTTACAGCAATGGCAAGATGGCTGACAGTGTGGTCCTGTTGTTTGTTGGTGCACAGTTCCCAGCAGGGCCTTGTGCTCCCCACAGCAGTACCCAGTGTCAGCCATCTTGTCATTTCTTTTCCACTCCCTGTGATGTGAGCATGGTTCAGGGTGGTGTTGATGGGCCAATTGTGAGGGTGACCAATATCTGTGACTACAACTCCCATCATGCTATTGGCTACACTGACTTCACCAGCATACACAGAATTCCTTCCTTTCAGTGAGCTTCACTGTGAGGTGGTGTTCTAGTGGTGGCTAAATATCTGACTGTGTTTGTTGGTTAGATTTGTGCCACTGCCTAGCTCTATTTGTTGTTGGGTTTGTACATGTCATGACACAGTTACATATCACTATGAAATGGCATGTATTGTGTTTATCTGACTAACATACACATCTTGGGATGATTATCTTTTGGTTGCTGTGGATTTGCTAAGGGTGCATGGTTTGACTATCCCTTAACAGTGATGTGTGTGTATTGTCACACAATATTGTGTATATTTGTTGTGTACTCACCAGGCTCTGGGATGTTTGATAGTCCATATACGCTCACTGGTGGTAGGATGGCCCGCACCTTCTCCTCCCAGGGCCTGAGGTATAGTGGTTTGGCAGGAGGGCCACTGCCGGTGCGCTGACTCAAGACGTAATCCTTCTTTAGTAGGTCCTTGACCCTCCTGCGCACATCATACCACCTGTTCTGGATGTCTTCCTTTGTACGCAAACATGGTGATTGTGCATTCACCCTGTCGACGATCCTCTCCCACATCTTGGTTTTCTGCGACATGGGGGTCTGTTGGACCAAGGTACCAAACAACTGGGGCTCTACCCTGAGGATCTCATCTACCAGGACTTCCAATTCACTGTCTAGGAACTTTGGATTCTTCTTTGGGGGCATGGTGATGGGTGGTGGTGGTGATTGATGTGTGTGTGGGTGTGCAAGTGAGGGTGTGTGAGTGTAGGTTTTGCTGGGTGTATGTGAGGGTGCTATTTGTTGAGGTGCTAATGGTGTGTGGCTTGTGTGATGGATGAGCTGTGAGTGTGTCTGTGGTTGCTGTCTGATGGTGTTCTGTGCTGCCAGGTCAGTTGAATTTGCAAAGGATCATGGTAGGGATTTGTGGCCTTTATATGGGTGGAGTTGTGGGTGTGTCTTTGTTCCATGTTTCCCCCCCCCCAGTATTTATTGGCTTTGTAATTGCTTGTTTGGCCCTTTTTTTTCGTATTTTTTCCTTTGTACTTTTTGTGCATGTAGGAGACATTCTTCTGACCGAGTAGGACGCTGCAGTTGTCTCGTGCGAGCTTCTCCGAGTCGTTCACGCTGTGTTTCTGCTAGGTTTCATGTGCGGCGTACGCGTCGGTCGCGGAGTATTGGGTTGCTTCGGCTGGGTTTTGTATGCGTGTCGGTCGTACGGCTTGGGCTCCGTGCGACTCGGTCTGGTTTTCCACGAATTGCATCGTACTGCGCGATTCGGAGTTCGCGGGTACGTTTTGGTCGGGTTTATTCCTGGTGTGTGTCGGTCGGTTCGATTCGCGTGGTTTCCCGGCCGGATAGCTGGTTTCCGTGCGGTTTGGTCGTTCGGCTTGTGTTCCGTACGAGTCGGTCGTGATTCACATGCATTTCATCGTACTACGCAGGTCGGGCAGCGCCAGTACGTGTCGGTCGGACTAAATTCCCGTACCGAGTCGGTCGGTATGTTTTCCGGCCCGAATCGGAATCGACCCCTAAGTCTTCCAATAGTAACTGCATACACCTTAAGGCATAACAAAAGTGACCTTCACTTTTCCCAAGGTGTTTGCGCTCAACATCCTCGGACCCTGCCACATGTCATCTTAAATTTTAGGCATGCTTTAGCACTAAATCCCCTACCCAGATGGACTGTTTCATCACTTACAGAGTCATTTCTATTCGAAATATCTCAGGTGAACACGCATGCATAACTAGGGACATGCCCAGTTGAAGATTTTCCTTAAAATATATGTAACTTTTAATACTATTTGGTGGCGGGATACCAATTTGAGGAAGACAATCTTCTTTTTTTTAAATCTGCGGACTATGGTAGACAGGCAACCTCATGCAGGACATATATATATATATATATATATATATATATATATATATATATATATATATTTCTCCACAGTAACGCAATACGGGCTACAAACGGACGCACTCACGGATAGATTTTCCGCAGTTACTTTATTGTGCGGACTACCCCCGCACCGACAGACGCGTTTCGGTGTGAAAGCCTTTTTCGATGTCGGTGTTTCCAAACAACTTCCTTGTTTATGTACAAGCCCATTAAGTGTCATGTGATCAACATTAAAATAAAAGACGATCTTATGGCCTTATTTCATGGCGGCCGTCTTTTAACGTGCAATAAACAATAAGTGATTACGGTAAATTGTGCAAAACAATAATAAAAAAGCAATTATTTACAAATCGGGGATATATGCATCTATCGTGCAAGTAAGTATTGTTCTACAATATATAAAGCAGAAGTATTGTTGTGTGTCTAGAAAACCCATGTATGGTACATCGTTATTCGGTCTCACTGTAACCATCTAAAAATCACCGGGCTAGTGCCCCATGGGTGAACCGCGCCATTTAGCGGTATTACTATACATATATGCATACTTCAACACAATTAATTTTTGAATCTGAGCACAAAAAAGTACAGACTTTAAAATATATATATGCCCCTTCACAATTGTGCCCTGAATGGGCCATGTTACCCATGTCTTGTTTCCATTTGTTGTAACGGTTATCCTAGTTTACTCTCTCTCTGTTTGTCAATGCATTGTGGACATCTCCCCTTTCACTCTGTGAGAAGCCACATCCTAATAAATGTTACTAGCATGAATTGCTAATTTTCTGGAAGGGCAGCTGCATAACGTGTCCTAGTTAGCTGTTGCTTGAGCCTAGATCTAATGCCTTGAACTGTTGTTCCCAGAGTAGGGGGTGAAGCTAGGGGCAGCTTGTATATAGTTGTGTGGCAAGCGGGTGTTGGATGTTCTTGGAAGACCTATGGCAGATACAGTGGCAGACCCCATCGCAGGCTGTTATATCATCGATCTAGGTGTACCCACATCTCTTCGTCACCATTCAGACCCTGGGGGACCATCGTTTGGAGTTTAATGATGTATCTAGACTCTAAGATGCTGAGTTTTTTAATCCTATCTCCCCCTCTCTTATTTTTGCGTATTTGGTCGAGGCAAAAGAAACTTAATAAGTCCCTGTTACTGTTATGGGCCTCTTCAAAGTGGCGGGCAATCGGGTAGTTGTTATCCTTATTGCTGATTGCCCGCATTTGGTCCAAAATACGCTTCTTAGCAGAGTGGATCGTGCAAACGCACCTCTTGGCGCACTTCTGGTGGGGCGATGAGGTCCTCTTGTGTCCTGAGGACCTCAGGACTAAAGTGGACTTCATCCTCCGAGCAGCAGTGTGCCAGGAGGTACGTTTGCAGAGATAACAGGAGGGCTAGTTTGCCCCCAGGGACCCTCAGGAGGCAAGGGGACTTCATCCCCTAACCAAGAGCGCGCCAGGTGGCGTGTTTGCAGAGTGGTGGAGAAAGGGGGCGTGGCCTGTGTCCACCTCTCAGCAATCCCACTATCTGGGGCTTACTGGAGGTATCAGGTAGGCTAGTTGGCCCCTAAGGACCCCCAGCAGCAAAGGGGACCTTAATCCCCATCGGAGAGAGTGTGCCAGGGAGCGTGTTTGCAGACTGGTTGTTAAAGGGAGCGTGGCCTGCTATGAGTACTTACCAATGCTGCTGTGTGGGACATACTGGAAGTAATAGGAGGGGTAGTTGGCCCCCAAAGTTGTCCTTGGGGGCCAACTACCCCTCCTGTTACCTCCAGTAAGTCCCACACAGTGGGATTGCTAAGAGGTCTTCAGGTACCACGCCCCCCTTTCTCCACCACTCTGCAAACGTGCCTCCTGGCACACTACGGGTTGGGGATGAAGTCCACTTTACTCCTGAGGGACTTTGGGGGCCAAGAAGCCCTCCTGGTACCTCCTGTAAGTCCTACACAGCAGAATTCCTGAGCCCTGGTTGGCGGCCCAGCCCCCTTTCTCCATCACTCTGCAAACGCGACTACCAGTTAAAGAAGCATTTGTAATGTAATAGGTCTCGCATTTGCAAGAGTTAGAGCTATTGGCGCTGTAAATGTAATTGTTTTTACTAACGTTTTTTGGAGTGGAGTGGATGTACGCTGTGTGTAGTGGAATTATGTGGTATGTTATGCAGTGAAATGATGTGGATAGAAAGTATGTGGTATTTAGTGTATAGGAATTATGTAGAATGAGATTATGTGTTATGGACAGTAAATATGTTGTATGGTAGTCGGTGTTGTGGAGTGGTAACCTCAGGTTTAGTCTTCCTCGTTTCCATAGAAGCTCAACTATGAACTCAATGAGACAAAAAAAAGAAGGAATCACTGAGGAGCACTTCTGGACCTAGTCAGAGGTATGAGCAGGGCCACTGAAATTATGCGACTGTTTGGCTGCACCGACTTTCGCACATTTTCCTCATTAGCCACATAATCCATCATCTGCTGCCTAATCTGCAGATTTGAACAAAAAAGCATTGTTTCTAGCTCAAACTGCTCAAACATTACCAAAAATGCAGCAGCAAGTGTTACAGCGTGTTGGAAGGTCCTTTGCAAACCTAGAATGGTCAACTGTTACTTATTGCTAAATGTGGGTATTAAATTGGTGCTTATGGTGTGCAAGCCACTCTTGCTTCTTTCTGCGCCTCTCTTGCCTCTTTCTGCATTTCTGTTACTTCTTTCTGCACCTTTCCTTCTTTTTTCTGCACTTCTCTTGCCTCTTTCTGCAAATCTCTTCTACTTTCTGCACCTCTTTTGCATCTTTCTGCACCTCTGTTGCCTCTTTCTGCACCTCACTTGCTTCTTTGTGCACATCTCTTACCTCTTTCTGCACCTCTTTTGCCTCTTTCTGCACCCCTCTTCCCTCTTTCTGCACCCCTACTGCCTCTTTCTGCACCTCTGTTCCTTCTTTCTGCACTTATTTTGTTTCTTTCTGCACCTCCCTTGCTTCTTTCTGCACCCCTCTTGCCTCTTTCTCCACCCCTCTTCCCTCTTTCTGCACCTCTGTTGCTTCTTTCTGCACCTCTCTTGCTCCTTTCTGCACCCTTCGTGCCTCTTTCACACCCCTATTCCCGCACCCCTCTTGCCTCTTTCTGCACCTCTGTTCCTTCTTTCTGCACTTCTTTTGTTTCTTCTGCACCTCCCACTTCTTTCTGCACCCCTTTTGCCTCGTTCTGCACCCCTCTTCCCTCTTTCTGCACCCCTCTTGCCTACTTCTGCACCTCTGTTCCTTCTTTCTGCACTTCTTCTGTTTCTTTCTGCAGCTCATTTGCTTCTTTCTACACCCCCTTGCCTCTTTCTCCACCCATCCACCCTCTTTCTGCACCTCTGTTCTTTCTTTCTTTTTTTTTTTTTTTTTTTAAAGTTTTGAAAACCTTTATTAAAACAATGAGATGTCATCCACAGCAGAATGCCCACATCCCTGAAAGGGCCGGCTCGGCATGGCAATGTTCAAAGAGTTACTTCAACAGGAAGAGGGACCACACAGCATGTCGCCTACAACCACATCGGGCCGGCCGCGTCAGATGACATAGGATCATGGTAAAAGAAATAAAACAGGGATTTCAGTGGAGGTGCGTGGTGTAGAACGACATCCTGCAAACTACAACTTTCCACTCTTGTATTGTGTGTTCTATACCTATATCTTGTGTGATATAGCGTAGTTCATGCATGGAACTATGGAGTCATATGTCCAGATAACCCAGGATCCACTGTGCAGCGTGTGTGTCGCCTTGGGGGGGATCATGTCTCACCTATGCGTCTCATGTCCGTGGGGTAATGGAGGGGGGGGACGGTGAAAGCGTGTCCTCAGCGCGTTCCAGCAAGTATGTCTGCAGAGGTGCCCAGATATCCCGGGGTCGGGAGGAGGGAGGCAGGAGTTCAGCGTATGTGTGTAGTTGTTCTTGGCAATAAATGAGATCTTGGAGCCAATCCTTAAATTTTGGTGCTCTCCCTCTGCCCCATCTGCAGGCTATCTTTCTCTTAGCAAGGAGGAGTGCGATGGATGTGTATTTTCGGATGTGGGTCGCTATAGGTGCTGTGTATCCCAGAAGTGCAGTCAGAGGGTCCACCGGGATGTGTGTGCCAGTCATTAGGTCTAATGCCGTCATTACCTCCGTCCAGAATCGACGGATTGGTGGGCAGTCCCAGGCTATGTGTTGGAAATCGGCTCCTTCACTGCCGCAGCGGTCACATTTGTCATTGTCTCGGAGGCGCAGGCGGTGTAATCGCGCCGGTGTGTAGAGTCGATGTATGAATTTGTAATGGAGGAGGCGAAATTTGCTGCTAGCAGAGATTTCCCCTGTTTGCCTACAGCAAAAGGACCATTGATCATTCGTCAGGGGATGGCCCAGTTCTGTTTCCCATCTAGTCTTTGCTAACGGGGGTCATATTCCCTATTGTCCTGTACTGTACGATACAATAGTGAGACAACATGGGAGGGGGTAATTTGTTGTAGGAGAGCGTGCAGGGGGGCATAATAGGGGTTCCTGAGGGAAACAAGGAGTAAGGGCTTTTACATCCTGTCGCAGTCTGATGTAGTAGAATCGCTCCAGGGGGAGGGGGTTGTAAAGCCAAAGAATTTGTTGCACGTGCGAAATTTATTTTTTGCGTACAGCTGTCCCCAGGTATGTATTGATAGTTTGCGTAGCATTTTATGGCATCCGCCCTCCCGTGACACCCGGACATCCTGCCTACCGGCCAGGGGAAGGAGGGGGGAGTATAATAAGGGGGTGCGTGTGATATTTGCTAAATCTCGCCATGCGCTGGTGGTGCATTGGACGGTGGTGGAGGCGTGGCTTCGCGTGACTGCAGGGGTGCTTAAATACGCAGTGCTGGGGATGGGGTGCATATATCCGTCTTCGATAGCCAGGTGTGGCATATAGGGGGGGGGTGCATCCAGTAGGAGGCGAAGTGAGCTTGAGCACAGATAAAGTACAGTTCCAGATCTGGTATCTCCATTCCGCCCTCACTGAAGGGACGTGTTAGGACCTCCCAGCGTAATCTGGCCTGTTTGCCTCCCCATATAAGTCGAATGAGTTGGCCTTTAAGGGTCGAAAAGAAATGGCGGCTAGGGGCATAGGGAATATTTAGAAATAAATATAATAGTTTGGGCAGTATAACCATTTTTATGAGGGCGGCTCTTCCTGCCATGGATAATGGCATTGCGATCCAGCGTGTGATTTTGTCCACCAAGGAGTTCAGTGCGCTGCCGTAGTTAGCCTTCATTAATTCTTCGCGGTTGCGGGATATGACTATCCCTAAATAGGTGAGTGTATCATCGCACCACGCTAGGGGGTAGTCCGTTCCAAATCTGGGAGTGGAGTCAGTAAGGGGGTAAATTTGGGATTTTCCCCAATTTATGTTTACTCCGGAGAGCTGCCCAAAGAGGAGGAACTGCCGGAGGATGGGATTCAGGCTCACCTCCGGGTGCTGCAGATAGAGGGTAATGTCGTCTGCGTACAATGAGATTAAAATTTGTCGTTCAGGGTAGATGAGAGCGTGTGTGCGGAAGTGTTGGCGTATCTTGGCAGCCAAGGGTTCGACAGCCAGAGCGAATAATAAGGGGGACAGGGGCATCCCTGCCTGGTTCCTCTGGTTATAGTGAAGGGAGCCGAGTGCTTTCCATTAATCCTTATCGTGGCCCGCAGGCCATTGTACAGTAAGTTTATCCAGGCCAGGAATGGAAGGGGGAATCCCATGCGTCGCAGCACGAAGGCTAAATAGTCCCATTCTAGGGAGTCGAATGCCTTAGTGGCGTCCAAGAAGATGGCAGCGGCGTTGGTGTCGGGCTCTATATCGTGGAGAATTGCAAAGAGGGTGCGCAGATTGTGAGATGTACTTCTAGTCGGCACGAACCCCGACTGGTCAGGAAGGACCAGGACAGGCATGAGGGGCCTAATGCGATTGGCGATTAGCTTAGCTAGGATCTTGGCGTCCACATTTATAAGGGACAAAGGCCTATATGAATCCACCAGCGTCGCTGATTTCCCCGGTTTGGGCAGGGAAATGATAAGCGCTTCACGCATCGATGGAGGTAAGATGCCTGTTTCTCGGGCTTCCTCGAGTACGTGTCGTAGGGCAGGGATGAGAAGGTGTCTGAATATTTTATAGAACTCGGCCGGAAGGCCATCGGGTCCTGGGGCTTTGCCCGACTGTAATTGCATAATTGCAGAGGTTATTTCCTCATCTTCATGGTGGGCTAAGAGGGCCTCTCTCTGGCCGTCCCCCAGCCATGCAATAGCTGTGTCCTCGAAAAATGAGGTGAAATCCTCAGGCTGCCTTCTATGTGTCTTATACAGTTTTTTGTAAAACCTCTGGAAGGTGTCTACTATCTCAGAAGTGCTCCGGTGGAGCTGACCCTCTTCATCCTCTATTTCTAGGATCGTGTTGGCAGATTGGGGGGCGGATCACTGAGGCTAGCGCTTTCCTGGTCTTTCTCCCTCGCCATAGCGTCGGGCCCGGTGATACTTCCCTCTAAATTTACACTCCCTTTCCGCCGTTTCTTGGTAGTCCTTGAGGAGGTCGTGTAGCTGAGCTTTTTGTTCCGGAGTGGGTGAGGCCCGGAGTGCCCCTTCTGCCTGCCTAATTGTTCTCTCTAGTTTCTGTAATGTATTTCGAATATCTTTTAAGACTCCGCCACTTTTAGCAATGCAGATTCCTCGCATGGTGACCTTAAAGGCTTCCCATACGGTAGAATATTGCGAGACCGAATTGTCATTTCGGGGGAAAAATTCGGATATCTCCTGCTCAAGCTCATCTTTAAATACCGGGTCTAATAATGATTGCGGGTTGAGTCTCCAGGAAGAGTATGGTGGGTCTTCGTGAGGTGGCGTAAGGGAGAGAAGGACGGGTGAGTGATCTGAGTATGTGCGTGCGAGATGAGATGCATGTGCCAACCAGGGTGTCAACCCTTTGTCTATAAGCCAGCCATCGATGCGGGACCAGGAGGAATGAGCAGTGGAATAACAGGTCCCCTCTCGGGCTTGTGGGTGTAAGGTCCTCCAGGCATCCGTGAGACTATGTTCCTCTATAATACCTTGGAGGGTCTCCTGCGCTTTAGAGTAGTGGCGAGGTTGTGGGTGTGATCTATCCAAGACCGGGTTGATGGTCACATTGAAGTCCCCTCCCCATATAAGATGTGTGGAGCCTATATCCATTATTTTGCCCCAGAGTATGCGGAAGAATTCCGGGTCGTCAGTATTGGGCCCATAGCAGGAGACTAGTGTGACAGATTGCGCGGCAAGTCTGCCCCAGAGAATACTATAGCGGCCCTGCGGGTCCCCATATGAGCCGATGGGGGTGTATGGGGTCGAGCGTTTCACCAGAATGAGGGTACCCCGGGCATAAGACGAATAGGATGAGTAGCATTTGGTAGTGGCCCAACGGGTTGCAAAGGTGGGGGTTGGGTTGGGGGCGAGGTGTGTTTCTTGAATCATGGCACAGTGGATATTGTGTCGTTCTAGATATGAGAGGATGTGGCGGCGTTTGCGAGGATCCCCCAGCCCTCTGATATTCCAGGTTAAAAAATTGTATTGGGTGGGTTTAGGACGTGTCTCCATTTGTGTCTTCTAATTCTGGTGCATGAAGTATGTTAAGGTTATATTCTAAATTATCTGCATGAGCAGATTCTATTGAGGTGGAACAATAACACTCTATATAAAACCGGTCCCCATTACCTCCCCCTCCCACAACAGCGACCCAATCTCGCCGTGGCCTATCCCTCCCCCTCCCAACAACAATTCGTAGCCTTTTCCCCAACAGGGGCCAGAGGGCTCAACAAATTTCCCATTTATGATACGAAGTACTTAGGGTTCACCTGATGGGTGGCTTCTAGAGGGCGGACAAGTTCTCCTCGCCACAACGAGGGTGCTCGGGCAGTTCGTATAGTTTCATCTCGGCATAGGTTGAAAGGTATTCCTATGGTTACATGGATATAGTCCACAGGGCTCTGTGTTCCCAATGCGGCTCATCCTTCTCAGAGTCCAGCATCAGGACCCCCCTGCGGAAGAGGACCCCGCGAGCTCGGCTCCAGCCCCCCCACCCAGCCAGCCCACCCGGATGGCACCGAAAGTGTCCAGTGGACATCCGCTGCAGCGGCTGCGGCCAAGTCTCGCCGACCTGTCCCCACCGCCCGTGGTCGGCGGTGTCTCCCCCGGTCTCTCCGTAGGGGAGGCATCGACATCAGCTTGTCTGTCGTTCCGCAGGACCTGACCGGAGTGCCACGGGCCAAATCAGCGGACATCTCATGGCCGGGGAGGAGGGGGAGGGCGTCCGCACGCAGGTCCCACATAGGTTGCAGAAGAATGGGAGGATTATTTTACAGGTTTTTTACTCGACGTCCGATGTGTTCCCGCCTTCCGTGGGGTGCTGTGTTGGGGACCGCTGATCCGCCGGTATCTTGGGCAAGGTTTTGAGGAGATCCTGGGCGTGCTGTGGGTTTGTGAAGAAATGCTGTTTTCCCTGGTGTGTTACTTTCAGGCGTGCTGGGAATAACATGGCATATGGCAGATTGTGTAGTTGGAGTTTTTTCTTCACCTGTAGGAATTTACGGCGTTGGTCTTGGACGGCCATAGTGAAATCAGGGTAGATTGATATCGCCATCCCTTCATATGTTAGTCGTCCTTGTTCCCTGGAAAGGCGAAGGGCGGTGTCTCTGTCGCGGTAGTTAAGTATTTTGGCGACGATGGGCCGGGGAGGAGCGCCAGGGGCCGGCCGATTCGCCAACGAGCGATGCGCGCGTTCAACGATCAGGACCTGTGAAAATGGTTCCCTGCCAAATAGCGCGATGAGAAGTGTCTCAACATATTCTTCCATCCTACCGGTGGGTGTTGATTCCGAAATTCCCAGAATTCTGAGGTTGTTTCTCCTCGAGCGGCTCTCTAAATCCTCATTTTTGGCTGCTATTACTTTCAGGAGTCGATCCATCTCCAGAGTGCGGCTCGCGGTAGTGGTGGATGTATCTTCTAGATCTGAAATCCGCCTCTCTGCCTCCACCAGCCGGTCATCATGCTTCTCCACTTTGTGCGTGAGGCCATCTAGTCTGGTATTCATGGAGTCCATTTTGGATTCAATGGAGGTTAAGCTCGACTGCATCATCAGCAGCAGCTCCTTGAGATCCGCGGTGGAGGGGTCGCCGCCTCCTGTTGGTCTTCGTCGGGCGCCGATTGGGATCGAGCCGATTTGCGGGTATCGAAGTTTAGTTTGGGCTGCCGCCCGTCTGGCTTCCCCATAGTCTCAGAGGATGTGGCCAGGAATAGTCGCAATCCAGGGAGTGGGAACCGGTATGCGCCCCTGGGGTCTCGTCCGTGGTCCTCAATGTAATCTACCGTCCAGCCTCCCAAGGGTCCGGTGTCAACTGGGAGGTCGGCGGCGTTGGATAGTGAAGCTTTTTGCGGTCATATGCTGTGTCCAGGGGTTCAGTGGCTGATGTTTCGGGCCGGTGTCACTTCCCGGATGGTGCCACGTCTCACTGGTTATCTCCTCCGCCGTGCGCACAGACAGGGCAGTCGCAGCTAACTCCCCCGCACCGCCCCAAGCTCCAGCAGTAGTGTTCTGTTACGGCCGCGTGCAGGTAGGTCCCAGCACCTGCGGGTCGTTTAGCGCCCCAGGAACTAGGTGCCAGGTCGTGCGGTCTCTCGCCGGCGAGGGGCGGTATGGCGAGTGCGGCAGCCCCAGCAGACCGTGGCCTTCAGAGCCTGTATTTGAACGCCCTCGAGTTCCAGGCTAGGTCGGTCAGGCGTCGCTGCGGGGTCCCTCCGGGCGCGCTGTAAGGGCCGACGGCCAGGGAGGTCCCAGCGCGGCGCTCTCTCCCTGTCCCAACAGCGTGGTCCCTCTACAGTTGTCAGCTAGCTAGAGGAGGCCCCAGGGGTCCACCGTCCCTCAGCACCAGCGGGGGCAGGCAAGGATTGGGCGCAGCCACTTCCTACCTTCTCCGCAGCGCCGTCCTCGGGTCCTCCTGCAGTGTTTCCGGGCCTCAGATGGCGGCCCCGGCAGCGGCAGCACCTCCTCGCCCCCTCCGGAACCGGAGCGATCCTCCGGCGGGTGATCGCCCAGAGCCTCTGTCGGTTCCGCAGCAGCCGCCCGGGAGCGGCAGTTGTCCCGCAGCTCTCACTCAGCGGCTAGCCAGCACAGCCGTCGCCCACCGGCCCCGTGTCCTCCTCCGCCTCAGACCGGGCCGGCCTGTCGCCACTCCGTCCCGGGGGGCCCCGGGCCTGGTGTATCCACGCGACGGAGCGGGGGCAGGGACAGTAGGGGCAGCGTCGACGATCGGCAGCCACCGGGCAGTCAGCAGCCCCCGTCCGGTCTCCGAGTGGGTCAGACCGCCATTTTGTCATCTCTGCCAGATATGATGTCAGTTTCAGTTTAACCCACTTCTGGGTCTGCGGCAGTTTTTTCGGGCAGTGCGGTGGGTCCTCTGATCTGTCCCCTCTCTGATTTTGCCAGTGGTGTACGGATTCTTCCGAGGATAAACAGGATTTTTTTCCGGATCTTGGCCCGAGCTGCCAGAGCCTCACATAGGTGCGGCCATCTTGCTTGGCGCCCTCTAGCGCCCCCTTCTTTCTGCATTTCTTTTGTTTCTTTCTGCACATCTCTTGCTTCTTTCTGCACCCCACATTCCTCTTTCTGCACCCCTCTTTCCTCTTTTGACACCCCTCTTGCCTCTTTCTGCACCTTTGTTGCTTCTTTCTGCACTCCTCTTGCTTCTTTCTGCACTCCTCGTGCCTCTTTCCCACCCCTCTTCCCTCTTTGTGCACCCCTATTGCCTCTTTCTGCACCTCTATTCCTTCATTCTGCACTTCTTTTGTTTCTTTCTGTTACTCTCGCTTCTTTCTGCATCCCTTTTGACTCTTTCTGCACCCCTCTTGCCTCTTTCTACACATCTGTTCCTTCTTTCTGCACTTCTTTTGTTTCTTTCTGCAGCTCGCATGCTTCTTTCTGCACCCCCTTGGCACTTTCACTACCCCTCTTCCCTCGTTCTGCACCTCTGTTGCTTCTTTCTGCACTTCTCTTGCCTCTTTCTGCACCCCTCTTCCTGCAACTCTGTTGCTTCTTTCTGCACTTCTCTTGCTTCTTTCTGCACCCCTTGTGCCTCTTTCTGCAACCCTTGTGCCTCTTTATGCACCCCTCTTCTCTCTTTATGCACTCCTCTTGCTTCTTTCTGCACATCTGTTTCTTCTTTCTGAACTTCTTGTGTTTCTTTCTGCACCTCTCTTGCTTCTCTAAGCTTCCTTCTTGCCTCTTTCTCCAACCCTTTTCCCCCTTTCTGTATCTATGTTGCTTCTTTCTGCACTTCCCTTGCCTCTTTCTGCACCCCTCTTCCCTCTTTCTGCACCTCTGTTGCTTCTTTTTGCACTTCTCTTGCTTCTTTCTGCACCGCTCTCGCCTCTTTCTGCACCCCTTTTCCCTCTATCTGCACCTTTCTTGCTTCTCTCTGCACCTCTGTTCCTTCTTTCTGCACTTCTTTTGTTTCTTTCTACACCTCTCTTGCTTCTTTCTGCACCCCTCTTGCCTCTTTCTCTACTCCTCTTACCCATTTCTGCATCTCTGTTGCTTGTTTCTGCACTTCTCTTGCCTCTTTCACACCCCTCTTCCCTCTTTCTGCACCCCTCTTGGCTCTTTCTGCACATCTGTTCCTTCTTTCTGCACTTCTTTTGTTTCTTTCTGTACCTCTTTTGCTTCTTTCTGGCACCTATTCCCTCTTTCTGCACCCCTCTTCCCTCTTCTGCACCCCTATTGCCTCTTTCTGCGCTTCTTTTGTTTTTTCTGCACCTCTAGCTTCTTTCTGCACCCCTTTTGCCTCTTTCTGTACCCCTCTTGCCTCTTTCTGCACTTCTTTTCCTTCTTTCTGCACTTCTTTTGTTTCTTTGTGCAGCTCTCTTGCTTCTTTCTGCACCCCTTGCCTCTTTCTCCACCCCTCGTCTCACTTTCTGCACCCCTGTTGCCTCTTTCTGCACCTCTGTTCCTTCTTTCTGTACTTATTTTGTTTCTTTCTACGAGTATCTTTTGTTTCTTTCTATACACTCTTGCCTCTTTCTCCACCCCTCTTCCCTCTCTCTGCACCCCTGTTGCCTCTTTCTGCACCTCTGTTCCATCTTTCTGAACTTCTTTTGTTTCTTTCTGCACCTCTCGTGCTTCTTTCTGCACCCCTCTTGCCTCTTTCTCCACCCCTCTTACCCCTTTCTGCATCTCTGTTGCTTGTTTCTGCACTTCTCTTGCCTCTTTCACACCCCTCTTCCCTCTTTATGCACCCCTCTTGGCTCTTTCTGCACATCTGTTCCTTCTTTCTGCACTTCTTTTGTTTCTTTCTGCACCTCTCTTGCTTCTCTAAGCTTCCCCTTTGCCTCTTTCTCCACCCCTCTTCCCATTTTCTGCATCTCTGTTGCTTCTTTCTGCACTTCTCTTGCTTCTTTCTGCACCTCTGTCCCTTCTTTCTGCAACCCTTATGCCTCTTTCTGCACCCCCACCTCCCTCTTTCTGCAACCCTCTTCCCTCTTTCTGCACCTCTCCTGCCTCTTTTTGCACCTCTGTTCTTTATTTCTGCACTTCTTTTGTTTCTTTCTCCACCTCTCTTTCTTCTTTCTGCACCCCTCTTACCTCTTTCTCCACCCCTCTTCCCTCTTTCTGCTCCTTTGTTGCTTCTTCCTACACCTCTCTTGCTCCTTTCTGCACCCCTTGTGCCTCTTTCACACCCCTCTTCCTGCACCCCTCTTTCCTGTTTCTGCACCTCTGTTCCTTCGTTCTGCACTTCTTTTGTTTCTTTCTGCACCTCTCTTGCTTCTTTCTGCACCCCTCTTGCCTCTTTCTCCACCCCTCTTACCCCTTTCTGCATCTCTGTTGCTTGTTTCTGCACTTCTCTTGCCTCTTTCACACCCCTCTTCCCTCTTTATGCACCCCTCTTGGCTCTTTCTGCACATCTGTTCCTTCTTTCTGCACTTCTTTTGTTTCTTTCTGCACCTCTCTTGCTTCTCTAAGCTTCCCTTTTGCCTCTTTCTCCACCCCTCTTCCCCTTTTCTGCATCTCTGTTGCTTCTTTCTGCACTTCTCTTGCTTCTTTCTGCACTTCTGTCCCTTCTTTCTGCAACCCTTATGCCTCTTTCTGCACCCCCTCTTCCTTCTTTCTGCAACCCTCTTCCCTCTTTCTGCACCTCTCCTGCCTCTTTCTGCACCTCTGTTCTTTATTTCTGCACTTCTTTTGTTTCTTTCTCCACCTCTCTTGCTTCTTTCTGCACCCCTCTTACCTCTTTCTCCACCCCTCTTCCCTCTTTCTGCTCCTTTGTTGCTTCTTTCTACACCTCTCTTGCTCCTTTCTGCACCCCTTGTGCCTCTTTCACACCCCTCTTCCTGCACCCCTCTTTCCTGTTTCTGCACTTCTGTCCCTTCTTTCTGCAACCCTTATGCCTCTTTCTGCACCCCCTCTTCCTTCTTTCTGCAACCCTCTTCCCTCTTTCTGCACCTCTCCTGCCTCTTTCTGCACCTCTGTTCTTTATTTCTGCACTTCTTTTGTTTCTTTCTCCACCTCTCTTGCTTCTTTCTGCACCCCTCTTACCTCTTTCTCCACCCCTCTTCCCTCTTTCTGCTCCTTTGTTGCTTCTTTCTACACCTCTCTTGCTCCTTTCTGCACCCCTTGTGCCTCTTTCACACCCCTCTTCCTGCACCCCTCTTTCCTGTTTCTGCACCTCTGTTCCTTCGTTCTGCACTTCTTTTGTTTCTTTCTGCACCTCTCTTGCTTCTTTCTGCACCCCTCTTGCCTCTTTCTCCACCCCTCTTACCACTTTCTGCAGCGCTGTTGCTTGTTTCTGCACTTTTCTTGTCTCATTCTCCACCCCTGTTCCCTCTTTCTGCACCTCTGTTGTTTATTTCTGCACCTCTGTCCCTTCTTTCTGCAACCCTTGTGCCTCTTTCTACACCCATCTTCCCTCTTTCTGCGCCCCTCCTGCCTCTTTCTGCACCTTGTTCCTTATTTCTGCACTTCGTTTGTTTCTTTCTCCACCTCTCTTGCTCCTTTCTGCACCCCTCGTGCCTCTTTCATACCCCTCTTCCTGCACCCCTCTTGCCTCTTTCTGCACCTCTGTTCCTTCTTTCTGCACTTCTTTTGTTTCTTTCTGCACCATCCACTTCTTTCTGCACCCTTTTGCCTCGTTCTGCTCCCCTCTTCCCTCTTTCTACACCCCTCTTGCCTACTTCTGCACCGCTGTTCCTTCTTTCTGCACTTCTTCTGTTTCTGCAGCTCTCTTGCTTCTTTCTGCACCCCCTTGCCTCTTTCTCCACCCTCTTTCTGCACCCCTGTTGCCTCTTTCTACACCTCTGCTCTTTCTTTCTGCATTTCTTTTGTTTCTTTCTGCACATCTCTTGCTTCTTTCTGCATCCCATGTGCCTCTTTCTGCACCCCTCTTCCCTCTTTTTACACCCCTCTTGCCGCTTTCTGCACCTTTGATGCTGCTTTCTGTACTACTCTTGCTTCTCTCTGCACTCCTCATGCCTCTTTCCCACCCCTCTTCCCTCTTTGTGCACCCCTCTTGCCTCTTTCTGCACCTCTGTTCCTTCTTTCTGCACTTCTTTTGTTTCTTTCTGCACCTCTCGCTTCTTTCTGCACCCCTTTTGCCTCTTTCTGCACCCCTCTTGCCTCTTTCTACACCTCTGTTCCTTCTTTCTGCACTTCCTTTGTTTCTTTCTGCACCACTCTTGCTTCTTTATGCACCTCTTTGCTTCTTTCTGCACCACTAGTGCGTCTTTCTGCACCCCTCTTCCCTCTTTCTGCACCTCTGTTGCTTCTTTTTGCACTTTTCTTGCTTCTTTCTGCACCGCTCGCGCCTCTTTCTGCACCTCTTTTCCCTCTATCTGCACCTTTCTTGCTTCTCTCTGCACCTCTGTTCCTTCTTTCTGCACTTCTTTTGTTTCTTTATGCACCTCTCTTGCTTCTTTCTGCACCCCTCTTGCCTCTTTCTCCACCCCTCTTACCACTTTCTGCAGCTCTGTTGCTTGTTTCTGCACTTTTCTTGTCTCATTCTCCACCCCTGTTCCCTCTTTCTGCACCTCTGTTGTTTATTTCTGCACCTCTGTCCATTCTTTCTGCAACCCTTGTGCCTCTTTCTACACCCCTCTTCCCTCTTTCTGCACCCCTCCTGCCTATTTCTGCACCTTGTTCCTTATTTCTGCACTTCGTTTGTTTCTTTCTCCACCTCTCTTGCTCCTTTCTGCACCCCTCGTGCCTCTTTCATACCCCTCTTCCTGCACCCCTCTTGCCTCTTTCTGCACCTCTGTTCCTTCTTTCTGCACTTCTTTTGTTTCTTTCTGCACCATCCACTTCTTTCTGCACCCCTTTTGCCTCGTTCTGCTCCCTCTTCCCTCTTTCTACACCCCTCTTGCCTACTTCTGCACCGCTGTTCCTTCTTTCTGCACTTCTTCTGTTTCTGCAGCTCTCTTGCTTCTTTCTGCACCCCCTTGCCTCTTTCTCCACCCTCTTTCTGCACCCCTGTTGCCTCTTTCTACACCTCTGCTCTTTCTTTCTGCATTTCTTTTGTTTCTTTCTGCACATCTCTTGCTTCTTTCTGCATCCCATGTGCCTCTTTCTGCACCCCTCTTCCCTCTTTTTACACCCCTCTTGCCGCTTTCTGCACCTTTGATGCTTCTTTCTGTTCTACTCTTGCTTCTTTCTGCACTCCTCGTGCCTCTTTCCCACCCCTCTTCCCTCTTTGTGCACCCCTCTTGCCTCTTTCTGCACCTCTGTTCCTTCTTTCTGCACCCCTTTTTCCTCTTTCTGCACCCCTCTTGCCTCTTTCTACACCTCTGTTCCTTCTTTCTGCACTTCCTTTGTTTCTTTCTGCACCTCTCTTGCTTCTTTGTGCACCTCTTTGCTTCTTTCTGCACCACTAGTGCGTCTTTCTGTACCCTTCTTCCCTCTTTCTGTACCCCTCTTGCCTCTTTCTGCACTTCTGTTCCTTCATTCTGCTCTTCTTTGTTTTCTTTCTGCACCTCTCTTGCTTCTTTCTGCACTCCTCTTGCCACTTTCTCCAACCCTGTTCCACCTTTTGGCATCTCTGTTGCTTCTTTCAGCACTTCTCTTGCCTTTTTCTCCACCCCTCTTCCCTCTTTCTGCACCACTGTTGCTTCTTTCTGCACTTCTCTTGCTTCTTTCTGCACCTCTGTCCCTTCTTTCTGCAACCCTTGTGCCTCTTTCTGCACCCCTCGTCCCTCTTTCTGCACCCCTCTTCCCTCTTTCTGCACCCCTCTTCCCTCTTTCTGTGCCCCTCCTGCCTGTTTCTGCACCTCTGTTCCTTCTTTCTGCACTTCTTTTGATTCTTTCTGCAACTCTCTTGATTCTTTCTGTATTCCTCTTCTCTCATGTTCCACCCCTCTTCCCCCTTTCTGCATCTCTGTTGCTTCTTTCTGCACTTCTGTTGCCTCTTTCTCCACCCCTCTTCCCTCGTTCTGCACCTTTGTTGCTTCTTTCTGTACCCCTTGTGCCTCTTTCTGCACCCCTCTTCTCTCTTTCTGCACTACTCTTGCTTCTTTCTGCACATCTGTTCCTTCTTTCTGCACTTCTTTTGTTTCTTTCTGTACCTCTCTTGCTTCTCTAACCTTCCCTCTTGCCTCTTTCTCCACCCCTTTTCCCCCTTTCTGCATCTCTGTTGCTTCTTTCTGCACTTCTCTTGCTTCTTTCTGCATCTCTGTCCCTACTTTCTGCAACCCTTGTGCCTCTTTCTGCACACCTCTTCCCTCTTTCTGCACCCCTCATCCCTCTTTCTGCACCCCTCCTGCCTCTTTCTGCACCTCTGTTCCTTCTTTCTGTACTTCTTTTGTTTCTTTCTGCAACTCTCTTGCTTCTGTCTGCACATCTGTTGCCTCTTTCTCCACCCCTCTTCCCTCATTCTGCACCTCTGTTGCTTCATTCTGTACCCCTTGTTCCTCTTTCTGCAACCCTTGTGCCTCTTTCTGCACCCCTCTTCTCTCTTTCTGCACCTCTCTTGCTTCTCTAAGTTTCCCTTTTGCCTCTTTCTCCACCCCTCTTCCCCATTTCAGCATCTCTGTTGCTTCTTTCTGTACTTCTCATGCCTCTTTCTGCACCCCTCTACCCTCTTTCAGCACCTCTGTTGCTTCTTTCTGTACTTCTCTTGCTTCTTTCCTCACCCCTAGTGCCTCTTTCTGTACCCCTTTTCCCTCTTTCTGCACCTTTCTTGCCCCTCTCTGCAATTATGTCCCTTCTTCTGTACTTCTTGTGTTTTTTCTGCACCTCTCTTGCTTCTTTCTGCACCCTCTTGACTCTTTCTCCACCCCTCCTACCCCTTTCTGCATCTCTGTTGCTTGTTTCTGTACTTCTCTTGTCTCTTTCTCCACCCTCTTCCCTCTTTCTGCACCTCTGTTGCTTCTTTCTGTACCTCTCTTGCTTCTTTCTGCACCCCTCATGCCTATTTCACTCCCCTCTTCCCTCTTTCTGTACCCCTCTTTCCTCTTTCTGCACTTCTGCTCCTTTTTTCTGCACTTCTTTTCTTTCTTTCTGCACCTCTCTTGGTTCTTTCTGCACCCCTTTTCCCTCTTTCTGCATCCCTCTTCCCTCTTTCGGCACCCCTATTGCCTCTTTCTTCACCTCTGTTCCTTCTTTCTGCACTTCTTTTGTTTCTTTCTGCATCTCCCTTGCTTCTTTCTGCACCCCTTTTCCCTCTTTCTGCACCCCTCTTGCCTCTTTCTGTACCCCTCTTGCCTCTTTCTGCACCTCTGTTCCTTCTTTCTGCACTTCTTTTGTATTTTTCTGCACCTCACGCTTCTTTCTGCATCCCTTTTTCCTCTTTCTGCACCCCTCGTGCCTCTTTCTGCACCTCTGTTCCTTCTTTCTGCACCTCTGTTCCTTCTTTTTGTAATTCTTTTGTTTCTTTCTACGCATCTCTCTTTTTCTATACAGGCTTGCCTCTTTCTCCACCCCTCTTTACTCTCTCTGCACCCCTGTTACTTCTTTCTGCACCTCTGTTCCTTCTTTCTGCACTTCTTTTGTTTCTATCTGCATATCTTTTGCTTCTTTCTGCACCCCTCATGCCTCTTTCTGCACCCCTCTTCCCTCTTTTTACACCCCTCTTGCCTCTTTCTGCACCTCTGTTCCTTCTTTCTGCACACCTCTTGCTTATTTCTGCACCTCTCTTGCTTCTTTCTGCACCACTTGTGCTTCTTTCTTCACCCCTCCTACCTCTATTTGCACCCCTCTCGCCTCTTTCTGCACCTCTGTTCCTTCTTTCTGCACTTCTTTTGTTTCTTTCTGCACCTCTCTTGCTTCTTTCTGCACCCCTCTTGCCACTTTCTCAAACCCTGTTCCCCCTTATTACATCTCTGTTGCTTCTTTCTCTACTTCTCTTGCCTCTTTCTCCACCCCTTATCCCTCTCTCTTCACCTCTGTTGCTTCTTTCTGCACTTCTCTTGCTTCTTTCTGCACCTCTGTCCCTTCTTTCTGCAACCCTTGTGCCTCTTTCTGCTCCTTATCTCTGCACTTCTTTTGTTTCTTTCTGCACGTCTCTTGCTTCTTTCTGCACCCCTCTTGCCTCTTTCTCCACCCCTCTTCCCTCTTTCTGCACCTCTGTTGCTTCTTTCTGCACCTCTCTTGCTCCTTTCTGCACCCCTCATGCATCTTTCACACCCCTCTTCCTGCACCCCTCTTGCCTCTTTCTGCACCTCTGTTCCTTCTTTCTGCACCTCCAACTTCTTTCTGCACCCCTTGTGCCTCGTTCTGCTCCCCTCTTCCCTCTTTCTGCACCCCTCTTGCCTACTTCTGCACCTCTGTTCCTTCTTTCTGCACTTCTTCTCTTCAGCTCTCTTGCTTCTTTCTGCACCCCTTGCCTCTTTCTCCACCCATCCACCCTCGTTCTGCACCCCTGTTGCCTCTTTCTACACCTCTGTTCTTTCTTTCTGCATTTCTTATATTTCTTTCTGCACATATCTTGCTTCTTTCTGCACCCCACGTGCCTCTTTCTGCACCCCTCTTCCCTCTTTTTACACCCCTCTTGCCTCTTTCTGCACCTTTGATGCTTCTTTATGCACTCCTCTTGCTTCTTTCTGCACTCCTCGTGCCTCGTTCCCACCCCTCTTCCCTCTTTGTGCACCCCTCTTGCCTCCATGTGGACCTCTGTTCCTTCTTTCTGCACTTCTTTTGTTTCTTTCTGCACCTCTCGCTTCTTTCTGCACCCATTTTGCCTCTTTCTGCACCCCTCTTGCCTTTTTTTACACCTCTGTTCCTTCTTTCTGCACTTCTTCTGTTTCTATCTGCAGCTCTCATGCTTCCTACTGCACCCCCTTGCCTCTTTCACCACCCCTATTTCTGCACCCCTGTTGCTCCTTTCTGCACCTTTGTTCCTTCTTTCTGCACTTCTTTTGTTTCTTTCTGCATGTCCCTTATTTCTTTCTGCACCCCTTGTGCCTCTTTCTGCACCCCTCTTCCCTCTTTTTGTATCCCTCTTGCCTCTTTCTGGACCTCTGTTGCTTCTTTCTGCACCCCCTTGCCTCTTTCTCCACCCTCTTTCTGCACCCCTGTTGCCTCTTTCTACACCTCTGCTCTTTCTTTCTGCATTTCTTTTGTTTCTTTCTGCACATCTCTTGCTTCTTTCTGCATCCCATGTGCCTCTTTCTGCACCCCTCTTCCCTCTTTTTACACCCCTCTTGCCGCTTTCTGCACCTTTGATGCTTCTTTCTGTACTACTCTTGCTTCTTTCTGCACTCCTCATGCCTCTTTCCCACCCCTCTTCCCTCTTTGTGCACCCCTCTTGCCTCTTTCTGCACCTCTGTTCCTTCTTTCTGCACTTCTTTTGTTTCTTTCTGCACCTCTCGCTTCTTTCTGCACCCCTTTTGCCTCTTTCTGCACCCCTCTTGCCTCTTTCTACACCTCTGTTCCTTCTTTCTGCACTTCCTTTGTTTCTTTCTGCACCTCTCTTGCTTCTTTCTGCACCTCTTTGCTTCTTTCTGCACCACTAGTGTGTCTTTCTGCACCCCTCTTCCCTCTTTCTGCACCTCTGTTGCTTCTTTTTGCACTTCTCTTGCTTCTTTCTGCACCGCTCGTGCCTCTTTCTGCACCCCTTTTCCTTCTATCTGCACCTTTCTTGCTTCTCTCTGCACCTCTGTTCCTTCTTTCTGCACTTCTTTTGTTTCTTTCTGCACCTCTCTTGCTTCTTTCTGCACCCCTCTTGCCTCTTTCTCCACCCCTCTTACCACTTTCTGCAGCTCTGTTGCTTGTTTCTGCACTTTTCTTGTCTCATTCTCCACCCCTGTTCCCTCTTTCTGCACCTCTGTTGTTTATTTCTGCACCTCTGTCCCTTATTTCTGCAACCCTTGTGCCTCTTTCTACACCCCTCTTCCCTCTTTCTGCGCCTCTCCTGCCTCTTTCTGCACCTTGTTTCTTATTTCTGCACTTCATTTGTTTCTTTCTCGACCTCTCTTGCTCCTTTCTGCACCCCTCGTGCCTCTTTCATACCCCTCTTCCTGAACCCCTCTTGCCTCTTTCTGCACCTCTGTTCCTTCTTTCTGCACTTCTTTTGTTTCTTTCTGCACCATCCACTTCTTTCTGCACCCCTTTTGCCTCGTTCTGCTCCCCTCTTCCCTCTTTCTACACCCCTCTTGCCTACTTCTGCACCGCTGTTCCTTCTTTCTGCACTTCTTCTGTTTCTGCAGCTCTCTTGCTTCTTTCTGCACCCCCTTGCCTCTTTCTCCACCCTCTTTCTGCACCCCTGTTGCCTCTTTCTACACCTCTGCTCTTTCGTTCTGCATTTCTTTTGTTTCTTTCTGCACATCTCTTGCTTCTTTCTGCATCCCATGTGCCTCTTTCTGCACCCCTCTTCCCTCTTTTTACACCCCTCTTGCCGCTTTCTGCACCTTTGATGCTTCTTTCTGTACTACTCTTGCTTCTTTCTGCACTCCTCGTGCCTCTTTCCCACCCTCTTCCCTCTTTGTGCACCCCTCTTGCCTCTTTCTGCACCTCTGTTCCTTCTTTCTGCACCCCTTTTTCCTCTTTCTGCACCCCTCTTGCCTCTTTCTATACCTCTGTTCCTTCTTTCTGCACTTCCTTTGTTTCTTTCTGCACCTCTCTTGCTTCTTTCTGCACCTCTTTGCTTCTTTCTGCACCACTAGTGCGTCTTTCTGTACCCTTCTTCCCTCTTTCTGTACCCCTCTTGCCTCTTTCTGCACTTCTGTTCCTTCATTCTGCTCTTCTTTGTTTTCTTTCTGCACCTCTCTTGCTTCTTTCTGCACTCCTCTTGCCACTTTCTCCAACCCTGTTCCACCTTTTGACATCTCTGTTGCTTCTTTCAGCACTTCTCTTGCCTTTTTCTCCACCCCTCTTCCCTCTTTCTGCACCACTGTTGCTTCTTTCTGCACTTCTCTTGCTTCTTTCTGCACCTCTGTCCCTTCTTTCTGCAACAATTGTGCCTCTTTCTGCACCCCTCATCCCTCTTTCTGCACCCCTCTTCCCTCTTTCTGCACCCCTCTTCCCTCTTTCTGCGCCCCTCCTGCCTGTTTCTGCACCTCTGTTCCTTCTTTCTGCACTTCTTTTGATTCTTTCTGCAACTCTCTTGATTCTTTCTGTATTCCTCTTCTCTCATGTTCCACCCCTCTTCCCCCTTTCTGCATCTCTGTTGCTTCTTTCTGCACTTCTGTTGCCTCTTTCTCCACCCCTCTTCCCTCGTTCTGCACCTTTGTTGCTTCTTTCTGTACCCCTTGTGCCTCTTTCTGCACCCCTCTTCTCTCTTTCTGCACTCCTCTTGCTTCTTTCTGCACATCTGTTCCTTCTTTCTGCACTTCTTTGTTTCTTTCTGTACCTCTCTTGCTTCTCTAACCTTCCCTCTTGCCTCTTTCTCCACCCCTTTTCCCCCTTTCTGCATCTCTGTTGCTTCTTTCTGCACTTCTCTTGCTTCTTTCTGCATCTCTGTCCCTACTTTCTGCAACCCTTGTGCCTCTTTCTGCACACCTCTTCCCTCTTTCTGCACCCCTCATCCCTCTTTCTGCACCCCTCCTGCCTCTTTCTGCACCTCTGTTCCTTCTTTCTGTACTTCTTTTGTTTCTTTCTGCAACTCTCTTGCTTCTGTCTGCACATCTGTTGCCTCTTTCTCCACCCCTCTTCCCTCATTCTGCACCTCTGTTGCTTCATTCTGTACCCCTTGTTCCTCTTTCTGCAACCCTTGTGCCTCTTTCTGCACCCCTCTTCTCTCTTTCTGCACCTCTCTTGCTTCTCTAAGTTTCCCTTTTGCCTCTTTCTCCACCCCTCTTCCCCATTTCAGCATCTCTGTTGCTTCTTTCTGTACTACTCATGCCTCTTTCTGCACCCCTCTACCCTCTTTCAGCACCTCTGTTGCTTCTTTCTGTACTTCTCTTGCTTCTTTCTGCACCCCTAGTGCCTCTTTCTGTACCCCTTTTCCCTCTTTCTGCACCTTTCTTGCCCCTCTCTGCAATTATGTTCCTTCTTTCTGTACTTCTTGTGTTTTTTCTGCACCTCTCTTGCTTCTTTCTGCACCCTCTTGACTCTTTCTCCACCCCTCCTACCCCTTTCTGCATCTCTGTTGCTTGTTTCTGTACTTCTCTTGTCTCTTTCTCCACCCTCTTCCCTCTTTCTGCACCTCTGTTGCTTCTTTCTGTACCTCTCTTGCTTCTTTCTGCACCCCTCATGCCTATTTCACTCCCCTCTTTCTGTACCCCTCTTTCCTCTTTCTGCACCTCTGCTCCTTTTTTCTGCACTTCTTTTCTTTCTTTCTGCACCTCTCTTGGTTCTTTCTGCACCCCTTTTCCCTCTTTCTGCATCCCTCTTCCCTCTTTCGGCACCCCTATTGCCTCTTTCTTCACCTCTGTTCCTTCTTTCTGCACTTCTTTTGTTTCTTTCTGCATCTCCCTTGCTTCTTTCTGCACCCCTTTTCCCTCTTTCTGCACCCCTCTTGCCTCTTTCTGTACCCCTCTTGCCTCTTTCTGCACCTCTGTTCCTTCTTTCTGCACTTCTTTTGTATTTTTCTGCACCTCACGCTTCTTTCTGCATCCCTTTTTCCTCATTCTGCACCCCTCGTGCCTCTTTCTGCACCTCTGTTCCTTCTTTCTGCACCTCTGTTCCTTCTTTTTGTAATTCTTTTTTTCTTTCTACGCATCTCTCTTTTTCTATACAGGCTTGCCTCTTTCTCCACCCCTCTTTACTCTCTCTGCATCCCTGTTACTTCTTTCTGCACCTCTGTTCCTTCTTTCTGCACTTCTTTTGTTTCTATCTGCACATCTTTTGCTTCTTTCTGCACCCCTCGTGCCTCTTTCTGCACCCCTCTTCCCTCTTTTTACACCCCTCTTGCCTCTTTCTGCACCTCTGTTCCTTCTTTCTGCACGCCTCTTGCTTATTTCTGCACCTCTCTTGCTTCTTTCTGCACCACTTGTGCTTCTTTCTTCACCCCTCCTACCTCTATTTGCACCCCTCTCGCCTCTTTCTGCACCTCTGTTCCTTCTTTCTGCACTTCTTTTGTTTCTTTCTGCACCTCTCTTGCTTCTTTCTGCACCCCTCTTGCCACTTTCTCAAACCCTGTTCCCCCTTATTACATCTCTGTTGCTTCTTTCTGTACTTCTCTTGCCTCTTTCTCCACCCCTTATCCCTCTCTCTTCACCTCTGTTGCTTCTTTCTGCACTTCTCTTGCTTCTTTCTGCACCTCTGTCCCTTCTTTCTGCAACCCTTGTGCCTCTTTCTGCTCCTCTGTTCCTTATTTCTGCACTTCTTTTGTTTCTTTCTGCACGTCTCTTGCTTCTTTCTGCACCCCTCTTGCCTCTTTCTCCACCCCTCTTCCCTCTTTCTGCACCTCTGTTGCTTCTTTCTGCACCTCTCTTGCTCCTTTCTGCACCCCTCATGCATCTTTCACACCCCTCTTCCTGCACCCCTCTTGCCTCTTTCTGCACCTCTGTTCCTTCTTTCTGCACCTCCAACTTCTTTCTGCACCCCTTGTGCCTCGTTCTGCTCCCCTCTTCCCTCTTTCTGCACCCCTCTTGCCTACTTCTGCACCTCTGTTCCTTCTTTCTGCACTTCTTCTCTTCAGCTCTCTTGCTTCTTTCTGCACCCCCTTGCCTCTTTCTCCACCCATCCACCCTCGTTCTGCACCCCTGTTGCCTCTTTCTACACCTCTGTTCTTTCTTTCTGCATTTCTTATATTTCTTTCTGCACATATCTTGCTTCTTTCTGCACCCCACGTGCCTCTTTCTGCATCCCTCTTCCCTCTTTTTACACCCCTCTTGCCTCTTTCTGCACCTTTGATGCTTCTTTCTGCACTCCTCTTGCTTCTTTCTGCACTCCTCGTGCCTCTTTCCCACCCCTCTTCCCTCTTTGTGCACCCCTCTTGCCTCCGTGTGGACCTCTGTTCCTTCTTTCTGCACTTCTTTTGTTTCTTTCTGCACCTCTCGCTTCTTTCTGCACCCATATTGCCTCTTTCTGCACCCCTCTTGCCTTTTTTTACACCTCTGTTCCTTCTCTCTGCACTTCTTCTGTTTCTATCTGCAGCTCTCATGCTTCCTACTGCACCCCTTGCCTCTTTCACCACCCCTATTTCTGCACCCCTGTTGCTCCTTTCTGCACCTTTGTTCCTTCTTTCTGCACTTCTTTTGTTTCTTTCTGCATGTCTCTTATTTCTTTCTGCACCCCTTGTGCCTCTTTCTGCACCCCTCTTCCCTCTTTTTGTATCCCTCTTGCCTCTTTCTGCACCTCTGTTCCTTCTTTCTGCACGCCTCTTGCTTATTTCTGCACCTCTCTTGCTTCTTTCTGCACCACTTGTGCTTCTTTCTTCACCCCTCCTACCTCTATTTGCACCCCTCTCGCCTCTTTCTGCACCTCTGTTCCTTCTTTCTGCACTTCTTTTGTTTCTTTCTGCACCTCTCTTGCTTCTTTCTGCACCCCTCTTGCCACTTTCTCAAACCCTGTTCCCCCTTATTACATCTCTGTTGCTTCTTTCTGTACTTCTCTTGCCTCTTTCTCCACCCCTTATCCCTCTCTCTTCACCTCTGTTGCTTCTTTCTGCACTTCTCTTGCTTCTTTCTGCACCTCTGTCCCTTCTTTCTGCAACCCTTGTGCCTCTTTCTGCTCCTCTGTTCCTTATTTCTGCACTTCTTTTGTTTCTTTCTGCACGTCTCTTGCTTCTTTCTGCACCCCTCTTGCCTCTTTCTCCACCCCTCTTCCCTCTTTCTGCACCTCTGTTGCTTCTTTCTGCACCTCTCTTGCTCCTTTCTGCACCCCTCATGCATCTTTCACACCCCTCTTCCTGCACCCCTCTTGCCTCTTTCTGCACCTCTGTTCCTTCTTTCTGCACCTCCAACTTCTTTCTGCACCCCTTGTGCCTCGTTCTGCTCCCCTCTTCCCTCTTTCTGCACCCCTCTTGCCTACTTCTGCACCTCTGTTCCTTCTTTCTGCACTTCTTCTCTTCAGCTCTCTTGCTTCTTTCTGCACCCCCTTGCCTCTTTCTCCACCCATCCACCCTCGTTCTGCACCCCTGTTGCCTCTTTCTACACCTCTGTTCTTTCTTTCTGCATTTCTTATATTTCTTTCTGCACATATCTTGCTTCTTTCTGCACCCCACGTGCCTCTTTCTGCATCCCTCTTCCCTCTTTTTACACCCCTCTTGCCTCTTTCTGCACCTTTGATGCTTCTTTCTGCACTCCTCTTGCTTCTTTCTGCACTCCTCGTGCCTCTTTCCCACCCCTCTTCCCTCTTTGTGCACCCCTCTTGCCTCCGTGTGGACCTCTGTTCCTTCTTTCTGCACTTCTTTTGTTTCTTTCTGCACCTCTCGCTTCTTTCTGCACCCATTTTGCCTCTTTCTGCACCCCTCTTGCCTTTTTTTACACCTCTGTTCCTTCTCTCTGCACTTCTTCTGTTTCTATCTGCAGCTCTCATGCTTCCTACTGCACCCCTTGCCTCTTTCACCACCCCTATTTCTGCACCCCTGTTGCTCCTTTCTGCACCTTTGTTCCTTCTTTCTGCACTTCTTTTGTTTCTTTCTGCATGTCTCTTATTTCTTTCTGCACCCCTTGTGCCTCTTTCTGCACCCCTCTTCCCTCTTTTTGTATCCCTCTTGCCTCTTTCTGGACCTCTGTTGCTTCTTTCTGCACTCCTCTTGCTTCTTTCTACACCTCTCTTGCTTCTTTCTGCACCACTCGTGCTTCTTTCTGCACCCCTCTTCCCTCTTTCTGCACTCCTCTTGCCTCTTTCTGCACCTCTGTAACTTCTTTCTGCTCTTCTTTTGTTTCTTTCTGCACCTCTCTTGCTTCTTTCTGCACCCCTCTTGCCACTTTCTCCACCCCTGTTCCCCCTTTTTGAATCTCTGTTGCTTCTTTCTGCACTTCTCTTGCCTCTTTCTCCATCTCTCATCTCTCTTTCTGCACCTCTGTTGCTTTTTTCTGCACTTCTCTTGCTTCTTTCTGCACCTCTGTCCCTTCTTTCTGCAAACCTTGTGCCTCTTTCTGCACCCCTTTTCCCTGTTTCTGCACCCCTCTTGCCTCTTTCTGCACCTCTGTTCCTTCTTTCTGCACTTTTTTTGTTTCTTTCTGCAATTCTCTTGTTTTTTTCTGTATCCCTCTTGCCTCTTTCTCCACCCCACTTCCCCCTTTCTGCATCTCTGTTGCTTCCTTATGCATATCTCTTGCTTCTTTATTTATCCCTCTTGCTTCTTTCGGCACCCCTCGTGCCTCTTTCTGAACCCCTCATCCCTCTTTCTGCACTCCTCCTGCCTCTTTCTGAACCTCTGTTGCTTCTTTCTGTACTTCTTCTGTTTCTTTCTGCACCCCTATTGCCTCTTTCTGCACCCCTGTTCATTCTTTCTGCACTTCTTTTGTTTCTTTCTGCACCTCTCTTGCTTCTTTCTGCACCTCTGTTCCTTCTTTCTGCACTTCTTTTGTTTCTTTCTACACCTCTCTTGCTTCTTTCTGCACCCCCTTCCCTCTTTCTCCACCCATCTTCCCACTTTCTTCACCCCTGTTGTTGCCTCTTTCTGCACCTCTGTTCCTTCTTTCTGCACTTGTTTTGTTTCTTTCTGCACATCTCTTGCATCTTTCTGCACCCCTCGTGCCTCTTTCTGCATCCCTCCTCCCTCTTTTTGCTCCCCTCTTGCCTCTTTCTGCACCTCTATTGCTTCTTTCTACACTACTCTTGCTTCTTTCTGCACCTCTTTGCTTCTTTCTGCACCACTCGTGCTTCTTTCTGCACCCTTCTTCCCTCTTTCTGCACCCCTCTTGCCTCTTTCTGCACTTTTGTTCCTTCTTTCTGCTCTTCTTTTTTTACTTTCTGCACTTCTCTTGCTTCTTTCTGCACCCCTCTTGCCACTTTCTCCACCCCTGTTCCCCCTTTTTGCATCTCAGTTGCTTCTTTATGCACTTCTCTTGCCTCTTTCTCCACCCCTCTTCCCTCTTTCTGCACCTCTGCTGCTTCTTTCTGCACTTCTCTTGCTTCTTTTTGCACCTCTGTCCCTTCTTTCTGCAACCCTTATTCCGCTTTCTGCACCCCTCTTCCCTCTTTCTGCACCCCTCTTCCCTCTTTCTGAGCACCTTTTGCCTCTTTCTGCACCTCTGTTCCTTCTTTCTGCACTTCTTTTGTTTCTTTCTGCAACTCTCTTAATTCTTTCTGCACCCCTTTTGTCTCTTTTTCCACCCCTCTTCCCCCTTTCTGCATCTCTGTTGCTTCTTTCTGCACTTCTCTTGCCTCTTTCTGCACCCCTCTTCCCTCGTTCTGCACCTCTGTTGCTTCTTTCTGTACCACTTTTGCCTCTTTCTGCACCTCTATTGCTTCTTTCTGCACATCTGTTCCTTCTTTCTGCACTTCTTTTGTTTCTTTCTGCACCTCTCTTGCTTCTCTAAGCTTCCCTCTTGCCTCTTTCTCCACCCCTCTTCCCCATTTCTGCATCTCTGTTGCTTCTTTTTGCAATTTTCCTGCCTCTTTCTGCACCCCTCTTGACACTTTCTCCACCCCTGTTCCCCCTTTTTGCATCTCTGTTGCTTCTGTCTGCACTTCTCTTGCCTCTTTCTCCGTCCCTCTTCCCTCGTTCTGCACCTCTGTTGCTTCTTTCTGTACCCCTTGTTCCTCTTTCTGCAACCCTTGTGCCTCTTTCTGCACCCCTCTACTCTCTTTCTGCACCTCTCTTGCTTCTCTAAGCTTCCCTCTTGCCTCTTTCTCCACCACTCTTCCCCCTTTCTGCATCTCTGTTGCTTCTTTCTGTACTTCTCTTGCCTCTTTTTGCACCACTCTTGCTACTTTCTCCACCCCTGTTCCCCCTTTTTGCATCTCTGTTGCTTCTTTCTGCACTTCTGTTGCCTCTTTCTCCACCACTCTTCCCTCGTTCTGCATCTCTGTTGCTTCTTTCTGTACCCCTTGTTCCTCTTTCTGCAACACTTGTGCCTCTTTCTGCACCCCTCTTATCTCTTTCTGCACCCCTCTTGCCTCTTTCTCCACCCCTCTAACCCCTTTCTGCATCTCTGTTGCTTGTTTCTGCACTTCTCTTGTCTCTTTCTCCACCCCTGCTCCCTCTTTCTGTACCTCTGTTGCTTCTTTCTGCACCTCTGTTGCTTCTTTCTGCATCCCTCATGCCTCTTTCACACCCCTCTTCCCTCTTTCTGCACCCCTCTTCTCTCTTTCTGCACCTCTGTTCCTTCTTTCTGCAGTTCCTTTGTTTCTTTCCGCACCTCTCTTGCTTCTTCCTGCACCCCTTTTCCCTCATTCTGCACCTCTGTTGCTTCTTTCTGTACCCCTTGTGCCTCTTTCTGTAACCTTTGTGCCTCTTTCTGCACCCCACTTCTCTCTTTCTGCACCTCTCTTGCATCTCTAAGCTTCCCTCTTTCCTCTTTCTCCACCACTCTTCCCCCTTTCTGCATCTCTTATGCTTCATTCTACACTTCTCTTGCCTCTTTCTGCACCCCTCTTGCCACTTTCTCCACCCCTGTTTCCCCTTTTTGCATCTCTGTTGCTTCTTTCTGCACTTCTCTTGCCTCTTTCTCTACCCCTCATTCCTATTTCTGCACCTCTGTTGCTTCTTTCTGCACCTCTGTCCCTTCTTTCTATGACCCTTGTGCCTCTTTCTGCACCCCTTTTTCCTCTTTATGCACCCCTCTTCCCTCTTTCTGCACCCCTCCTGCCTCTTTCTGCACCTCTGTTCCTTCTTTCTGCACTTCTTTTGTTTCTTTCTGCAACTCTCTTGCTTCTTTCTGCACCCCTCTTGTCTCTTTTTCCACCTCTCTTTCCCCTTTCTGCATCTCTGTTGCTTCTTTCTCCATCCCTCTTCCCTCGTTCTGCACCTCTGTTGCTTCTTTCTGTACCCCTTGTACCTCTTTCTGCAACCCTTGTGCCTCTTTCTGCACCTCTCTTCTCTCTTTCTGCACTCCTCTTGCTTCTTTCTGCACATATGTTCCTTCTTTCTGCACTTCTTTTGTTTCTTTCTGCACCTCTCTTGCTTCTCTAAGCTTCCCTCTTTCTCCACCCCTCTTCCCCTTTCTGCATCTCTGTTGCTTCTTTCTGCACTTCCCTTGCCTCTTTCTCCCCCCTCCTCCCCTTTCTGAATCTCTGTTGCTTCTTTCTGCACTTCCCTTGTGTCTTTCTCCACCCCTTTTCCACCTTTCTGCATCTCTGTTGCTTCTTTCTGCACTTCTCTTGCCTCTTTTTGCACCCCTCTTGCCACTTTCTCCACACCTGTTCCCACTTTTTGCATCTCTGTTGCTTCTTTCGGCACTTCTGTTGCCTCTATCTCCACCCCTCTTCCCTTGTTCTGCATCTCGGTTGCTTCTTTCTGTACCCCTTGTTCCTCTTTCTGCAACCCTTGTGCCTCGTTCTGCACCCCTCTTCTCTCTTTCTGCACTCCTCTTGTTTCTTTCTGCACCTCTCTTGCTTTTCTAAGCTTCCCTCTTGCCTCTTTCTCTACCCCTCTTCCCCCTTTCTGCATCTCTGTTGCTTCTTTCTGTACCCCTCCTTCCTCTTTCTGCACCCCTTTCCCTCTTTCTGCACCTTTTTTGCCTCTCTCTGCACCTCTGTTCCTTCTTTCTGCACTTCTTTTGTTTCTTTCTGCACCTCTCTTGCTTCTTTCTGCACCCCTCTTGCCTCTTTCTCCACCCCTCTTACCCCTTTCTGCATCTCTGTTGCTTGTTTCTGCACTTCTCTTGTCTCTTTCTCCACCCCTGTTCCCTCTTTCTGTACCTCTCTGTTGCTTCTTTCTGCACCTCTGTTGCTTCTTTCTGCACCCCTCATGCCTCTTTCACACCCCTCTTCCCTCTTTCTGCACCCCTCTTCTCTCTTTCTGCACCTCTGTTCCTTCTTTCTGCACCTCTGTTGCTTCTTTCTGTACCCATTGTGCCTCTTTCTGTAACCCTTGTGCCTGTTTCTGCACCCCACTTCTCTCTTTCTGCACTAATTTTACTTCTTTCTGCACATCTGTTCCTTCTTTCTGTACTTCTTTTGTTTCTTTCTGCACCTCTCTTGCATCTCTAAGCTTCCCTCTTGCCTCTTTCTACCACTCTTCTCCCTTTCTGCATCTCTTATGCTTCTTTCTACACTTCTCTTGCCTCTTTCTGCACCCCTCTTGCCACTTTCTCCACCCTGTTCCCCCTTTTTGCATCTATGTTGCTTCTTTCTGCACTTCTCTTGCCTCTTTCTCCACCCCTCATTCCTATTTCTGCACCTCTGTTGCTTCTTTCTGCACCTCTGTCCCTTCTTTCTATGACCCTTGTGCCTCTTTCTGCACCCCTTTTTCCTCTTTCTGCACCCCTCTTCCCTCTTTCTGCAACCCTCCTGTCTCTTTCTGCATCTCTGTTCCTTCTTTCTGCACTTCTTTTGTTTCTTTCTGCAACTCTCTTGCTTCTTTCTGCACCCCTCCTGTCTCTTTTTCTACCCCTCTTCCCCCTTTCTGCATCTCTGTTTCTTCTTTCTGCACTTCTGTTGCCTCTTTCTCCGTCCCTCTTCCCTCGTTCTGCACCTCTGTTGCTTCTTTCTGTACCCCTTGTGCCTCTTTCTGCACCCCACTTCTCTCTTTCTGCACTAATTTTACTTCTTTCTGCACATCTGTTCCTTCTTTCTGTACTTCTTTTGTTTCTTTCTACACCTCTCTTGCATCTCTAAGCTTCCCTCTTGCCTCTTTCTCCACCACTCTTCTCCCTTTCTGCATCTCTTATGCTTCTTTCTACACTTCTCTTGCCTCTTTCTGCAACCCTCTTGCCACTTTCTCTACCCCTGTTCCCCCTTTTTGCATCTATGTTGCTTCTTTCTGCACTTCTCTTGCCTCTTTCTCCACCCCTCATTCCTATTTCTGCACCTCTGTTGCTTCTTTCTGCACCTCTGTCCCTTCTTTCTATGACCCTTGTGCCTCTTTCTGCACCCCTTTTTCCTCTTTCTGCACCCCTCTTCCCTCTTTCTGCACCCCTCCTGTCTCTTTCTGCACCTCTGTTCCTTCTTTCTGCACTTCTTTTGTTTCTTTCTGCAACTCTCTTGCTTCTTTCTGCACCCCTCTTGTCTCTTTTTCTACCCCTCTTCCCCCTTTCTGCATCTCTGTTTCTTCTTTCTGCACTTCTGTTGCTTCTTTCTGCACCTCTGTCCCTTCTTTCTATGACCCTTGTGCCTCTTTCTGCACCCCTTTTTCCTCTTTCTGCACCCCTCTTCCTTCTTTCTGCACCCCTCCTGTCTCTTTCTGCACCTCTGTTCCTTCTTTCTGCACTTCTTTTGTTTCTTTCTGCAACTCTCTTGCTTCTTTCTGTACCCCTCTTGTCTCTTTTTCCACCTCTCTTCCCCCTTTCTGCATCTCTGTTGCTTCTTTCTCCATCCCTCTTCCCTCGTTCTGCACCTCTGTTGCTTCTTTGTGTACCCCTTGTACCTCTTTCTGCAACCCTTGTGCCTCTTTCTGCACCTCTCCTCTCTCTTTCTGCACTCCTCTTTATTAAAATGTCTTCAAAGTCCAATAAAAGATGAATAGTATATTTATTAACAGCACGACAGATGCACACCTTACAGATGAAGCTCCAGATGCAACTGGGCCAAACTGTAACCAGTACACATACCTGGAACAATGGAATCTGGAATCACACTGAAAGATAACATACTGCATGCAGGATGGCATGCGGCCAGGTGACATATTATCTTAAAGGAACAGGGTTAAATAATAGAAAGAGGAAGGATGTAACATATCTCCCTCATTAACAAAAACAAGAAAAGATAGAAGCTACACAAAATCATTGAATCTCTTTGGAACCTGTATAATACGATTTGAATTCTTAACTCTGAGAGCCACTGAATCATCATTACTTATATTAACATCATTGGTAATAGATTTACTTTGTGTATCAACATTGCCATTATGAGCAAGACTTAACATGGGACATTAAGCCAACCTTCTAACATTCCAAGCCTTGCCATCCTGTGTTATGACGCTGTTGCTAAATATTTTTTTAATCTGAATGGCTTTGCCAAACTTGTTAGCACCCTTGTTTACAAAACCTGGTTTGAGAATTCTAACCCAAGCACCAATTTGGAAAGTGTGTTTCTTAGCCCTCCATTTGTCATCATACCATCTTTTGGTTTTCATTTGTTTAAATTCTACTCGTTTTGCCACATCACTCACACACTCCTTTCCAGAAATAAACATTTGTGATTTTTCTCTTAACCACCATGGACATACATTGGATGCAGGCTCCCTCCCCTTGAGAAGTTTGAAAGGGCTGACTTCAGTAGTGGTGTGTGGTGTGATGCGGTAGATCCATAACCGTTCTCTTAAAGCACTCACCCAACTTGAACCAAATTTAAGAGAATCCACAACAAAACCCTTGAGTACACGGTTAAAACGTTCCACTTGACCATTTTCATGTGGTTCATAAAGTGATGTGAGTTTGTGAATAATTTTACATTCTTTGAGAAATTCTTCCATTTCGGAGGATGTTAACTGCACTCCATTATCTGTGATTAAAACAGATGGACACCCCTCACGAGAAAATATTTCTTTAAAAAAATTGATTACTGCACTTGTGGTAGCTTTAGCAACAAATTTTACCTCCGGCCATTTTGAGTGATAATCGACGATTACTAAGGCATATCGTGAAGACTCTGGTAACATGAAATGGACCTGAGATGTCAAAAGCAATTTTTTGCCACGGTTCAGTGGGCCATTTGACCATTTTCAAATGTGGAGTGTGTGTTTTTAACATTTTTTCACTAGAAACGCATTCAGCACATTCTCTGACTACCCTATCTATGAATTTATCAATACCAGGCAACCAAAAGTAACTTCTGACTAGGCGTTTCATGGAAGAGATACCCGGATGGGTGTTATGTGCAAGCTGTAAAATAACATCATACATACCTTCCGGGGGAATACATTTACCAGATTTAAAAATAAAATTTCCTTCTACTTCCAACTCTTCCGAAACATTAAAAAAAGGTAAAAGATCTGGCCTTAGTAAATTCTTCTTAGGCCAACCCTCCAAGATAAATTTTCTTAGCTCACCCAATTTATCATCATCCTGTTCACATTTACACCAACAATCTTCAGTTATACCTTGGAACTTCTCTTGAACTATGTCTTCAATGGTTACTACAAAATCATACTCTTTGACAACATTAACTTCATCTTGATTACACGGCAAACGTGACAGAAAATCGGCTGTAACATTTTTCTTCCCTGGAACATATTCCGTTTTAAAATTATATTCCTGTAATTTGGATGCTAATCTTGCGATTCTGGCAGTGGAGTTCCACCCACCTCCAGCCGACAATATATTAACCAGTGGCTTGTGATCTGTCCTAAGGATGAATTTGCTTCCCCATACATATAGCCTATAGTGCTCTATGGCCCAAACACAGGCTAAAAGTTCTCTTTCAATGACTGCATATTTACGTTCACACTCATTTAACGTCCTGGAAGCAAACGCAAAGTTCCACTCTTCCTTTCCCTCTTTTTGTGAGAGAACTCCTCCCAAACCGTAAAGGCTAGCATCTACAGTAATAATGCACTCTTTGTTGATGCGGAAAGGTTTGAGTGTGGGAGCATTAATTATATCTTTTTTTATGGCTTCAAAGGAAAATTGTTGTACATCAGTCCACTCATACTTACCACCTTGCCTCAGAAGTTTTCTTAAAGGTTCCATTTTTGTGGCGAAACCCTCTACAAACTTGCTGTAGTATTCACACATACCTGCGAACGAAAGAAGTTGTTCTTTGTTGTCTGGTGATGGAGCTTTGATAATTGCTTCTACATTAGATTTCTTTGGAACGACCCCATTTCCAGACAAAGTGTGTCCTAAATATTCAACTGATTTTTTAAATAATTTACACTTATGTGCCTTGAGAGTTAAACCATTTTGTTCCAGTCTCTTACAAACTTCATTTAGATGTATTTCATGTTCAGCAGTATTCTTAGAAAAAACAAGTATGTCATCTTGGAAACATTTGACGTATTTATCCAAATCCCGAAATATTTGGAACATGATTCTTTGGAAAACTGACGCGGCTGATGCCAGCCCAAAAGGCATACGAGTGTATTGAAAAAGACCTTGTGGAGTGATAAAAGCTGTGTATTTTTTAGATTCTTCAGTGAGTTCTATCTGGTGGTAAGCCGATCTAAGATCCAACGTGGAAAACACTTGTTCACCATCTAAGAGAGACACCACCTCGTTTATATTAGGTAGGGGATGACAATCCACTACGATGTTGGAGTTGAGAGCCCTCAAATCCACACATACTCTCAATTTTTGATCAGGCTTGCGTACAAGAACTATCGGAGAGACCCATTCTGATGATTATATAGCTTCAATTATACCATCCTTGGATAACTCATCTAACATTTCTTTAAGTTCTTCTCTAATGTTTATGGGGACTCCTCTCAACTTTTGTACCACTGGTGAATGATTTTTTTTTTAAACAATTTTGTGTGAGAAATTTTTAAGTTTACCTAGTTTGTCACAAAATACATTACCAAAACTTTTGATAAGTTTAATTTCTTTACCAGATTGTGAAGTACTATCTTCAACCACAGCAACGGTATTCATTAAGCTGTCATTACATAGAGATACTGGCTCCTTGGAACGAGAATTAAGAATAATCCCCAACTTCCACTGATCCTGCCACCCTAGCACATTCACGCCTTTTGGGGAACTATATAATTTAATCTCAGCTTTTCTGTATTTGAAATGTAATTCCACATGGAAAAAACCCATAATATCAATTTTTGCACCACAAAAGCTTTCAGCAACAATATCCGAAGGTTGAAACATACTAAAAGATATGGACTGAGCTAACGTATCTATATAATATTGATGAGAGATGATAGTCCATGGCGAACCTGAATCTACCATAAGTAACAAATTAATGCCAAGAACCTGAAAAACACATTTGGGTGACTTCTTTTGAACCTGAGTGTTGTAGTCTAAAATGGAAACAACAAAACCTTTCTCAACAACTGGTGTTGCTTCCATAACCGTACTTACGTCAGATGCAGATAAAGAAGATACTGCTCCTCGCATCTGCATGTGTGGTTGTCTATCTCTGCACATGTTGCTGAAATGACCTATCCTATTAAATATTTTACACTCTCTATTTAAAGCTGGACAACCTGGAAAGGAAGCATAATGAGATTTGCTACCACATCTGTAGCATATACCATTGTTATTGACCACATCATTTCTTCTCTGAGTAAAACCATATTTTAACTTGTTAAATCTATTTCTTCCCGGAGGTTGTGTAACATCTTGCTTAGTCTCAGATTTGTATCCAACAGCACATATCTCTTCATCTGTGGACTTTTTATCAGTGTTCTGTTTTACAGTTTCCATCCATAAATCAGATTATTCCTGAGCTTTAGCTGTGGCTATGGTTTCTGTCAAATTGGGGTCACCCATGACCCACAACTTATCTTGAATTTTTTTGCTTCTAACATGTACTATTATTTGGTCACGTATCATTTCATCAGTCATCAAGCCGAAATTACAATGAATGCTCAGTGACCTTAATGCTGTCAAAAAGTCATCAAAAGATTCTTCTTCCTTCTGTACCCTAGTATAAAACTTAAAATGATTTAATGCAATATTTATTGTGGGTTTAAATCTTTTTTCCATTCTAGCCAAAGCCTCAGTATAAACGTTCATGGAATCTCCTCCTCCTTCACTTTGGGTAGTGATTTGTGGAAGTGCTCTAAAAATAACTTGTCACTCTGATCCCAGGCAATGTAAAAAAATGCTTTTCTTTCTTTCAGAACCCATTCTTTCACCATCAATAGCTTTCATGTATGTCAAAAATTCTTCTTTCCATCTTGACCATGGCATGGGTGGATCACCTTTTGTTTGTAAAAATTTTGCAGGAGGATCAAATTGCATGTTGCGCTGAGTAAAAGTATGCTATTTTTCTAAATTTTCGTGAAAAATACAATGTGGAAAAAAATGAAAAATTAATAAATAACACTCACTGTTGTCTGGTAGTTGGGAGCATTAGCAACGCGTTGATAGTCCCAAAAGAGTAATCACCAAACGTTAATATAATAATAAATATGTTTTAAAATAAAAATAACATGTAAGTTACGTTTGTAAATCCTTCGTACCCGCTGTTTGTCTTCCACGGTGTTGTCCGTGTTTCCTTGGTAACCAAAATGGCCAATGTACGTACGTTTACGTATTAACGTTGTGACGTGCGTACTTGTGACGAATCTGTTGACGTGCGGGAAGAGTTCGGAATGAAGAGATAGAACTCGCATGCACTGGAGTTCTGTCGATGGCGCACGGTGCTTCCCTTTTGAAAACAAATACAGCAGAAACTGTACCGGGTTCACCAAAAACGGTTTTCACAGGTATTTTAACCACGCAAATATTGCACAACTTTAAAGACCATGGTATATTAATATTCTTAGATAACACAGCCGCCGGTGCAATTATGGCACAGAAAATATAGGTAGGGACTGCCGCTGGTGCAATCAGGAGCACAAATAGTGAATAAAATCGAAAATAAACTTGTAAGAAAACAGCCGCAGGTGCAAACAAAGCACAATGTTATATAACTAATAAATACTGCCGCTGGTGCGATCACGTCACTCCTTGAATGTCTTCAAAGTCCAATAAAAGATGAATAGTAGATTTATTAACAGCACGACCGATGCACACCTTACAGATGAAGCTCCAGCTGCAACTGGGCCAAACTGTAACCAGTACACATACCTGGAACAATGGAATCTGGAATCACACTGAAAGATAACATACCGCATGCAGGATGGCATGCGGCCAGGTGACATATTATCTTAAAGGAACAGGGTTAAATAATAGAAAGAGGAAGGATGTAACACTCTTGCTTCTTTCTGCACATCTGTTCCTTCTTTCTGCACTTCTTTGTTTCTTTCTGCACCTCTCTTGCTTCTCTAAGCTTCCCTCTTGCCTCTTTCTCCACCCCTCCTCCCCCTTTCTGCATCTCTGTTGCTTCTTTCTGCACTTCCCTTGCCTCTTTCTCCACCCCTCCTCCCCCTTTCTGCATCTCTGTTGCTTCTTTCTGCACTTCCCTTGCGTCTTTCTCCACCCCTTTTCCACTTTTCTGCATCTCTGTTGCTTCTTTCTGAACTTCTCTTGCCTCTTTTTGCACCCCTCTTGCCACTTTCTCCACCCCTGTTCCCCCTTTTTGTATCTCTGTTGCTTCTTTCTGCACTTCTGTTGCCTCTATCTCCACCACTCTTCCCTTGTTCTGCATCTCTGTTGCTTCTTTCTGTACCCCGTGTTCCTCTTTCTGCAACCCTTGTGCCTCTTTCTGCACCCCTCTTCTCTCTTTCTGCACTCCTCTTGTTTCTTTCCGCACCTCTCTGTAGGAGAGTAGGATCTGCTTCACATGGGTACCCCCACTTTTTGCTGATGCTTCACTGTTTTTCGACTTTAGTCTGGCTGGGGCCCTGCTAATCAGAACCCCAGCCTAGCTGCTTCCTCTCTAAAATGGTTTCCATGTGCCTTAGGCACATCTCTGATTGGAATCTGGAGTGCCCTTATAAGTCCCTAGTATATGGTATACTATGTACCCAGGGCATAGGTACCTCAAAGGCCTGCCAGGGGCTGAAGCATGTATTATGCCACCCCTGGAAGGCCAGCCAAAAGAACACCACAGGTCTGCTACTGCAGCCTGAGTAAGGTGGTGCATGCACACCTTACTGTGATATAGGTTACCTATATCACTGCATATGCACACATATAAACCTATAAGTCACTCCTATGGCAGGCCTTATCAATCCTGAAGGCAGAGTGCTTGGTTCTTATGTGAGAGGGTGCCCCTGCATGAGCAGAGCCCCTCTGCAGTGGTCGGAGACCCTTCTCTGATGCTGTTTGTAGTGCAGCCTGACCATATACTCTTAAGTGCATTATATCCTCACGGTAGAATGCTAACTTTGGACTGGCTGCACCAAAACATGTCGTGTTTGGTGTCAAACATCTTGGAATACTACCCCCCCACCAGTTCTGGTGGCGGGGGTAGCATTCCACCCTTCTAGAGGGAGAGACATGTACCCACCGGCATACCCGGTAACTTCTTTCCAGAGCCCTGGCATCACAAAATGGATGCCGCTGCCACAGACACGGGTCTGGCCTCCTGCTGCTGACTGAAATTCCGGCAGGGGAGGCCTGGACAATAGGTTTCTCTGTCCCAGGGAGGTGTAACCACCTCCCCAGACAGGATAATGTGTATTGGGGCTGGGCGGGAGCACTCTCTGGTGCTTTGAAGTCCTGCACTGGGGGCACATTTGGTGTCCCTGTGCATACCCCAGTTCAAACCGGCTCAGGGGCTTCCAGCCCCTGCTCTGGCGTGAAACTGGACAAAGGGAAAGGGGTGTAACCACCCATCTGCCCTGACCCTCCCATAGGTGGGTCCCCAGAGTATGTCCAACCCCCTAACTTGGTATAAGTATGGGACCCCAGTCCTTAGGACTTTAGATTTACCAGGACGAAACTCTGATACAGAATCCTGGACCTTCGACACTCTACTTTAAGATTAGAGGACTGAAGAATCTCCCTTGGGGTCAAGGAGTGACTCCCCTGCTTGGCAGGCACCTAAGAAGCAATTGTCCAGTCTGCATCGCTGAAGCTCCCACCGGACACCGAAGTCTTTGCAACACCAGAGGTGGATTTCCAGACTTCACGTGGAACCGTGACCCCTGGACACTGAGTACTTTTGCAAGTGCATCCTCTTCTGGGTCTCCCCCGAAGTTGTGCTTTGGGATCCGAGTAGCCCTCACTTCCAGCACCAACTGCACCGAAGATCACTGGCCTCCACTCCACGAGTGTCCTGTGAGCCAGCTCCAAGTGCGTCCACTCGAGGCTCCTTTGCGGTCGCTAGTCCGTTGGCTAGTGGGCCCTCCCGAAGGCAACTCTTCTTCTGCTTGGGCTTCCCTGGTTGCTCCAGACGTGCCCTGACTTACCCTTGCTGGGTGAGTCCCTCAGACCTTGCTGGTCTGCACCACCGTCCTTCTTCTATTTCCACGAGACTTGCCGTTGCCAAGGCTTGTTGGGTCCAATCCGGTCGCCGACACCCCTGCAATCGACAGACGTCATGGGACAGCTCGAATCCAGCTCCTGGTTGTCGTCTACGCCTCCTGGACCTCGTGGCTGAAGAGTCAAGATGACTGTCAACCTACCTGAAGCACCCGACATCGGTGGGCATCCGCTCATCGCCTTCCTGGTCACTGGCTAGTGACCCAGACTCTGTCCCCTCTGCTTTCAGGTTCTTCAGATCTTCGATCCACCTTTGGATCCACCCGAACACTTTCGACTTGGCCGCCAGCTGCACTTTGCAGCAGATCGCCATTGAAAACGACGACGAAAGACACCTATGCACCCGGCTTCCCTGGGTGAGGTAACTCGAGTACTCCGGTGCTCCCGTGGGTATAGACTCTAGAACAACCTAGTTCTAAAGGGGTTTGCTCCAAGTCCTCCTCTAAGTGTCCCTTTTCTTTAAAACTCCAACCGCGACATTCCCCATAGAAGTCAACGGCGGCTCGCGGCAGTGTTCTCACACTGCACGCGTCCCCCGTGGGTCCCCTGTGTCACTACCTTGGGTGGTTCCTTGAGGGCCAAGCACTTCTACAGGCTCTAGGCCTTGTGTCTAGCTCAGTCGTGGTTCTTATACCACTTTATTGGTATATGGTTTGGTACGCCCCTAGGGCTCAAACGTGTATTTGTGCTATTACTGTTGATAACTAAC